>OX596340.1:2128182-3343558 GCA_951394405.1 Coprinellus micaceus | reverse complement strand
CCCAGAACTCCATAGCCGAATGAAGCACATCGATATAAAGATGCATTGGATTCGGGATGCTATCAAGCGAGGCGACATTACTGTTCACTTTTTATCTACTACCGATATGATCGCCGATATATTTACTAAACCTTTACCCAAACCTGCCGTTGCACGTCATCGACTCGCTCTTGGACTCGAGTAAATACAGAGACAATTACATTGAGGGGTGTGTTGAAGACAATGCTCATGTCAACTCTATCTCTACAAAGAATACCTCTATTTCGAATGTTTTACTTATCTTCTATTGTTCTACAGAGAACAACAAGCACCTTGTATTATTCCCATTATACTCGCACT
Source organism: Coprinellus micaceus (assembly GCA_951394405.1). NCBI lineage: Eukaryota > Fungi > Basidiomycota > Agaricomycetes > Agaricales > Psathyrellaceae > Coprinellus > Coprinellus micaceus. The sequence continues at coordinate 3,343,219 of OX596340.1, read as the reverse complement.
TATTGTTCTCTTTCTCCACCTTATCTCCATTCACTGCTATTGTTCTCTACTTATGGAACGTCTATTGTCTTTCTTATTGTTCCGCATATAGGTTATCTATTGTTCTCCACAGTATATAGTCCACACTGTAAGTGGGTGAGTCCCCATCGAACTCTCCCCACTTACAGGTGCGTATCTTGTATACTCTACTTACTTTCAATCTAACATCGAACTCTCCCCACTTACAGTGGGTCATACTTGCATCGTTCTACAGACGTCAATGGTCTCGATGAAGTGTCCTTCCATGGCGGCTTGGGCCGAGAATCGCGCGAATTGATGTGAGACGAGATGAGGTGCCCATGTCTAATCATAGTCTACTCCAGGCATTTGGAGAGTATCCCTTGGCAAGCCTTGTAGCGGTCAATTGTGCCATCTGCCTTTCGTTTGATGAGGAAGACCCATCGTGATCCGACAACCTTTCGTCCCTCTGGTAGTTCGACTAGTTCCCAAGTGCCATTGGTGGTTAGAGCGTCAATCTCAACCTGTGCTGCGGTCTGCCAGTGTTCACCATCTGGTCCTGCAAAGGCTTCCCAGTGTGTCCGAGGCGCATCTCCTGGACGGCGTGTAGCCGCTCGTAGTGCTTTGTCCTGTGCCATGTAGAATGCCATTGCCATGCCTTGGTCCGAGAGTCAGGGTCTCTTCCAGGGGGGACGTGGTATAGACTGATGAGAGAATCAAGTATACTGGGTGGCACGTAGTGCATCTTCCATGTCTACAGGTTCGTCGTCAAGGTTCAAAGTCCTCAGCTGCAATGGGTTGTACAGGTTCGTCGTCATCATCGTCGTCTTCATCCTCATCCTCATCCTCTGTTTTCGGGTAGCTGATTGTTTCTCTGTGCACCCCCTTGATCTGCTACCTGTTCACCCCCTTCACACCTGGGCTACTGGGAATTGTACCGCGTCTCCCTTTTCCGCTTGCGAGTTTGGTAGTCCTTGACAGTTGTTGCCGTTTTCCGTACAGGCCGGGAGCTTTGTGCTACTAGCGGTGGAGCTTTCAGAACTTTCGCCTTGCAAGGGATTGATTCGCGAGGGGGAGGGGGAGGTGGCCAGGTGCGTTTCTGGGCAGGTGCTGGGAGGTGCGACCAGTGCTGGAGGAGGTAGTTCTGGGAACATGGGTCCATCCTCAGCTGGTGCAGGGAGCCCTGGGAACAAGGCAGGTATTGGTAGCAGCTGTTTCGTTGAGGGAGTAGATGAGGGATCCCTTTTTGTAGGAGTAGGTGGAATTGACGGATGGATAGACGGTTGCTGTGTGGCTGGCGTTTTAGGCTCAGTCTTAGGAGGTCGCTCGGGAGTCCGAGGTGCTGCTTGGTCTCCATCGTCATCATTGTCGCTCTCGTCTGATCCATCATCTGGATGGTCATGGGGAGGCAGTGGTGGCACAATGGGAGCATGAGGTGGTGCAAGAGGTGGATTCTCCGGTTCAAGATCGGCGTCTGGCCAGATGTCCCTAATGCCTATAGGCGTGTATGCCTGTTCGTTCCCTACGGTTGAGAGACGAGGGAAGGTGCTTTCAGCGAAGATAACATCCCGGGATATGGTGATCTTCTTCGTCACTGGATTGTAGCATTTCCAGCCTTTGTAGCCTGGTTCAAAGCCGATAAAGACACAAGGCTCTGTGTGTGACTGGAGGTTCTTGCGGTCCTTGTGCAATACATGGACGTATACGCGGCAGCCAAATACTCGGTGCATGGACAGATCGGGCTTTGCTTTATGCCAGACTTCATAGGAGGTAGTATTCAATAATGTAGAGGATGGGGTCGCATTCAGGATGTCTGTGTAATAGAGTACAGCTGCACCCCAGAACATCATGGGAAGGCGTGCTTGGTTGAGCATGGCAATGACCCCTTCAGTTAGCATGCGATTGAGTCGTTCGCTGACACCGTTCTGTTGAGGTGTGGCTTTAACTGTGTGTTGCCGTGCGATACCAAGTCCCTTGCACCATTGAATGAAGTCGTTCCCCATGTATTCCCCTCCTTTGTCATCACGAAGTTCCTTGACCTTTGTGCCGAGCTTTCGCTCACTCTTGGCAACAAAGTCTTTGAAGGCTTGGAATGCGTCACTCTTGTGTTTCAGGAGGGCAACCTCCTTGAACCGTGAGTGGTCATCAATGAATGTGATCCAGTATCGATAGCCAATTGGTGTCTGTACAGCAAGGGGTCCATGGAGGTCCGAGTGAATCCGTCCAAGGAGCTCTGTTGAGCGATTCGCTGATAGTTTTGGGAATGGATCCCGATGTTGCTTCCCTGCAATGCAGTGTTCGCAGGTGTCGTTGAGTTCCGTGCCCTCTTTCACCAGGATGCCAGTGGCCAAGTCTTGGCGCATAAGCGTCTCCAGACGATCCTTCCCAATGTGCCCTAACCTCTCATGTAATAGTTCCTTCTCGATCTTGGAGATGTAGGCTGCCTCCGTTTCCGTGTTTTCGAGCATTGTCCCATTGAGAGAGCCAACAGTTCCGTCGATGGTAGCTGTTAGGAGTAGTTCAAAAGCCCGATGGCATTTGATTAAATGATCCACTGTTACACGGGGCCCAAGAATTAAATGTGTCGTGTTTAAACGACTGCGTTTAAACACTGTTGCGCGTAACGCGCACATCCGCCAGACGCTAGTGCTTTGCTACCATTTAAACAGTAGTTGAATGAGTTCCGACGCGGAGAACATTGTCCCACCGCCCGCGCCATTTAAACACCACACGCCACTGTTCAACACATCGCTGGCGTTTGATTAGATTGGGTGGATTGGGAATGAATTATACTTGATTAAACACAAGCTAAACAGCTCTATGGAAAGCTACATACGGGTAGTAGGTACAATTAAATACGGCGAGCTCGAGCATTTAAACGGTCGCCCAAACCTCGAGCTCGTTCGATCAGGTGGAACCCCTGAGCGGACTGAGCCGAAAAGCGAGAGGGCCTAGCAATGGACGGCAGTGGACCAGCGTCAGCACAACCCCTGCGCCTGTGGCGAGGAGGGATTGCGGGATGCAACCGTCAAAGACACGGTGCCAAGATGAGGGTCGAGCTTGTTTAATCAGGTGGGAGCCCTGTTTAAACGGAGCTCGAATACCCCTGATGGCCCCAAGTCCCGCCGACGCCAACCCAAAGGCCGACGTGCCTTTCCCTGCAAAGCCCCTTGACACCAAGTCCAGTGGTGGTGGTCGAGGGAAGAGAGGGGATGAGGTCTTTGGTAGAAAGGCACGGACTTATATACCCCCTCGGTATTTGGCCGATCCAAACAGTCGCGTCGCGTTGCGAAATCACGAGGCGACTTCGTTGAACGAAAACAAACACGGCTAAGCATGGCACGCTCGGCCAAGCTTTAGCCGGTGATAAATATGGGGGACATCGCGTGTCCACTCGCACTTCTCTTTCTTCCCTCCCTTGCTGTGCCGGCAGTGGAGGAGGGAACTTGGAGAATGTCGGCGACTTCGCCCTCGCTGCCGGCAGTGAGGGGAGGGTAGTGGTGATGCGCGAGATAGGGGTTCGAGCTCCGATTTAATCAGTGATTAATCGGCCTTCGCATCCTGACTCGTGCTGAGGCCCTATCGTCACGCCACGTCCACTTCGCGTACTTAACTGAGAGGCTGCCAGTCCTTTAGATACGTACCTATATGTAATAAAATTCACCCTTCAATTCACGCAAATCTCGCTCCCTCCGCGCACGCGAACGTTTAAACAGTTGGTGGTAATTAAATCGTGTGGTACAGACCACCGTTCACTGAAGCCTTGTGAGGTTACGCATAAGAGCTACCACACAAACCAATGGTTCAAGGATTTAAATACAAGGATTTAAATGCGACACATTTAATTGTTGGCTCCCGTGTAACAGGGGATCATTTAAACAAATCCCATCGGGTTACAGAGTAGTTTGCCATTCTTGAAGAAGTCAAGTGAGTCTCCTTCAATTACGATGCGCATTTTGCTCTTCTTAACAACGGAGGGGATCGAGAATAGGTTCTTGCGAAGTGCGGGAACATATAGTACATCGTTGAATATCACAGTTTGGCCAACTTTTCCGTATATACGAGGCGTGAAACGTACTTCCCCCTTTCCTGTAGCCCAGACGATCTCGTTGTTGGCGAGAGACACAGCAATTTTCACCGCAACCATGTTACGGATCCACTTGCGATTGGGTGTCATATGTGAGGTTGCACCTGAGTCTGGGTTCCAGGAAGTATTAGTGGGGTTGTTACGAGCTCGACGGATAAGGGGACTTGCGATGTGGGCAACACTGGCCATCATGACGCTCTCCTCAGCAGTCGCTGCTGTGGTAGGTGTCTCAGCGATCTTGGCCTTCTGGGAGTTCTGGAAGCGGCAGTCCTTGTCCTTGTGCGTGTTCTGCCAACCGTGGACCTTGCACCTGTACTTCGCCTTCTTCTTCGGGGCAGCTGTAGCTACCTGAAGAGCAGCGGACGTCCCCTCAGCAAGCTGAGTGTTGCGAGCGAGGGAGTCGGCCTTGCGAAGGTGATCGAGGACTTCAAGGGGATTGTCGTCCCCAGTGGAGATGTGGTTGAGCATATTGCAGAGGATGGTGTCATCCTTGCCAAGACCAATGGGGATCATGCTGATTGCAAGATCGCACGCAAGATGAGCAGCCGTGTATCCTTCCTCGAAAGCAGAGGGCGTAAGGAGTTCATATGCTCCCCGACTGGTGGATTGAATCGTCGTTGTTGCTCCGTCTGATGTCGTTTGGGAGGAGATGGTGACGGTCTGTGTTGTCTCTGCAAGGTATTCTGCTCCTTGCGGGAGGAGCGCAGTGAGACGTGAGGCGTGCGCCATGCAATGCGATCCGAAGTCGGAGTAGGTCTCCTTCTCGAAACCCGAGGACCTCATTCGAAGTGCCATCATCTCCTGAAGGACACTGATGCGAGAGCCAGAAGTCTTGGGCTGGTAGGTTTCCAAGAGCTTCTCCCAGATAGCAGCGATGTCGGTGACTTGGATGCCAGAGAGGACGGTCTCGAGTTGGGAGTGGTCGAGAGTAGACCGGACGTAGCCAATGAGCTTGGAGCGGCAACTGGCATAGTCGGACTTGACCTTGTCGTCGGCATTGCTCCCAGGTTTTTTCTCTTCCCCAGTGAGGATGCCATAGGCGTTGAGGTCGAAGGCCTTGTTCTCAACAGTGAACTTCCACTGCTGCACAGTGTAAGCCGTGAGCATGATGGGTGAGGCCGTAGTGGTAGAGTCCATGATGGTAGGTGATGAAGAATGGGAGAGGATAAAATGATAGGTACGAAACGATAAGAGATAGGTGATAGGTAAAGTGCCCGTGATTTTGTAGGTAAAACGGACCAATACGTAGATATCCTAAAAAGGAGTTGAAGTTTTACACTAAGATCCGCAGAGGGAACCCCGCTGTCACTTTGAGTACCGGTTACTGAAAGTGTTTGGATGGAGGGAGCGCTACCGTTGCGTCGTTTCCCCAGTCCAACCGAATCAGGCCTCTCAAAGAAGGATCACTACTCTAATTCCGCAGGCGGTAAGTGTCTGTGGACTTCCTGATAGCACCTAGGTCACCTGAGCTGGCCGGCTCTAAGTCGGACCCAGCTCACCTCAGCTCTCCGACTAGAGCCAGCCAGCTCTGGCAGGGAGCTGGGCTGGGCTGGGCGAGCTGGCGTCCAGCTCAGCTAAAACGGCTGAGCTGCGTGTGCAGCTGAGCTGAGTGTGGTGTAGCTCAGCTTGTTGACAGTGGGCTGAGCTGTCACGCAAGCTGAGCTCAGCTAGCTGGGGAGAGCTGGGTCACCCTCAGCTCGGGCTGGGGGGTAACCCAGCTAAAGACTTATAATTATTTTCAATACCATTTCTTTTGCCCAAGCTGAGCTGTGGAGCTGAGCTTGTGTCACACTGCTGTCACACTTTGTGCATGTTTGTGTATGTTTGCCAAATCCATGTCACACCTCACCAAATTTGATAATGACATCATGCCAACTAAAAATAAATATGATGTCATAGTGATAAGATATATCAGTGAGGTCATGATTTTCAGGCACAGGAACGTGATGTGATGTCACCAATATTGTGATGTCACACCTCCTATGATGTCACACTCATTTAGATAAGAAATGGTCAGATTGCGAGGTCCCCAATTGTACTCAGTTCTTGACCGATAAGGGAGTTTCTTATATCGTTAGAAAGCCCTAAATGAGGGCTTTCGAATGTATGTTACATCTCTTTAACTCCTTTGATACACCTTCCGATAGTAAGCATTCTTGTGGATTTTCGGTGATCTGGGCACTTGTGAGTGCAGTTTTCATCCCAGTACCAACTCTCTGGTGCATGTTTGTTCTGTTGATAGTTTATGGGTGATGTTGTGCTTCTATAATAGCCCTTATACATCTTTCATGTGCGCTCTGTCTCTATAAAATAACTGAAAACTGTACAAATCTTGTGATTCCCATGTGCAAAGGTGATTTCATGGCCCCATAATGCTCCAAACATCGCCATGAATATTGGGACCTATCCAGTGCTACCTGCACCACCTCTAGCAGCATCTTTCCCAGCCTCAATCCATACCAGCAATGCAGAATTAAGCTAGAAGCACCAAAAACACTCAACAACAGCTATATGCATGTGCGTTCAGTATGATAGGGACCGTGGGAAGACAAACCACTATGCACATAAAATCCAGATTCAAAAAAAATGCCGAATACAAAAGACCGGAAAGGAAACGGACCACACATGCCCAAGATATAGGAGGAACAGTGCTGACTTGGAGCAGTTGTGCTGAACAACTTTGCACTAGGGTTACAACTGGTACCAAAGGGCGGTTTGGTCAATATCATAGTAATGGGTGGTCCGTTTGCTTAGGTGTCTTTTGAGATTTGTATATGTAGATAACATCCTCCAGATTATACAAACCATACAGCGTGGGAACCAGTACGGGCGCCCCAAACCCGCAATATGTCCGTTTTTGCACAACTTGCTTCACACCTGATTGCAATGGATGGTGCTGGTCTGGGACTTAGAGCATGCAATAGAACAAGCATGCATGCACCTTCCACACCACCATATGAGGTCAGGCAAATTTGATGAGGGGTTCTTGTGTGATTTATTGGTGATAGCAAATAGCTGGATGATTACACTGCACGTGTTTGCCAGCCCCCAATGTCAAAGTCTGTTCGCTAATAACCCAAATACATCCAAACCCCAGTATGTAAGGGATCACTGCATGCTGGCACTGGTCCTCACATACCATCCCAGGCAAATTTAAGGGTGTGTTCTTGTGTGATTTATGGGTGGTAGCAGGTTGCAGGGTGATCATGTTGCATGTGTCCACTTGCCTCCACTGCCAAAACCTGTCTTCTAATTATCTAAATACTCCTGAGGCCCAGTGTGCTATGTGTAGTCATGTGGTAGTACATGCCCTCCTGTTCACACATCACATTGTGTGCCAAAATAACCTAAACAGTGTCCTTGCAAAGCCTAGAATTTGAAATCCGCCAAATGGCATCCGTGGGAGCCAAAGTTGACATCGCAACAAACACCCCCAAATAGAGATTGACAAGGGCTTTCTAACGATACCAAAATCATCCTTATCAGCCAAGAATTGACTCTGATATCAGGCATGCGATTTTGAATAGTCTTATCTAAATGAGTGTCATTTCCGATCTCAGATCTACATGACATCATTGACAGTTTGGCATGTATGACATCATATCTATTTATGTATGTGTGACACCATCACTTGTTTGTTTGACATGTTTGTCATTGTTTGTTGTGTCACACACTGGTCACATCTGTCATAGTGTGACTGTAACCCCCAAGCTGAGCTCACCTATGCATGAGCTCAGCTGTAGGGTTCAGCTCAGCTCAAAAGCCCAGTACGATGGGAGGAACTTGTACCTGAGCTGAGCTCTGCACACTCGAGCTGAGCCCCCACCATGGGAGCAGCTCAGCTCCCACCATGGGAGCAGCTCAGCTCCCCATATCAGCTGGGCAACTCTCAGCTTAGCTGGGAATACCTCAGCTCAGCTGGAGATGCCCCAGCTTGGAGCTGAGCTGACACGATTTTAGCTGAGCTGGATGCCAGCCCGCCAGCCCAGCCCAGCTCCCTGCCAGAGCTGGCTGGCTCTAGTCGGAGAGCTGAGGTGAGCTGGGTCCGACTTAGAGCCGGCCAGCTCGGGTGACCTAGGTGCTGATAGCTTCTTTCCCGTAGTGGGAACGCTTGCCGCGGGGTAGAAGGTGGTAATGGAAGTTGATACGTACTCCTGATTAAGGCATGGCACGAGTGCACTCGCAAGTATACTCGGACCTGCAGCACGAGTACTCGTCATGCCCAACTGAATACTTGGATCCATACGAGTATGTTCCCACGGATCACTTGACTTACGGGTCCAAGTACTTGCGAGTATCCAAGTACTCAGCAGTGGACAAGTATCACAAGTACCCACAAGTAAACTCACGAGTAACTCATAACCATATGAAGAACAACAAGCAAATTATCACATAAGAAGTTAGTTACAGGGCTGCTGCGACTACGAAGACTCGAGATCAATGATCTCAGTGGACTGAGGTTCAAGGCGAGCCTTCTTCTTAGGCCGCTTACTCTTCTCCTTGAACTTCGAGACAATCAAGTCATAAGGAATGAGACCTGGAACTCCATGCCATGCCCCAAGAACAGTCGCACCACGTGTGGAAGAGTCTGAAAGAGAATGGCGCAACTTGGAAACGGTGAGCCCACCACGTGAGAAGGCACGCTCAACGTCCGTCGAAGCAGCTGGGATAATGAATAAGGTGGAAGATTAGAGATCCAGACAAGGACATACCAGGCATGGATAGGTAATCAAGGGCCATCTGTGCGAGAGGGTGGCCTGTGGCCTTCTCGCGAGCCCAGTACTCAATAGTGTCCATCTTGCCATTCAGTGAGATGGTCGGAAGGGATAGCCACTCCTCAAGAGCATCAACCTCAGTGGTAGACATCTGGAGATGACCATCGAAGATGTCGCGGACATCGGCATAGTGCTATAACCCAATGAGGAAAGAACAGTGAAAGGGAAAGTTAAGAACTCACGTCATTCTGGGGCGATGAGGGCACATTGACCAAGGTAGATGACTGCGGAGGAGTGGCTGACTTGTAGTGAGCCTCCCACTCAACAGTAGCCACACGGCGAGCCTCCGCGATCCACTCAGGAAGCCACTTGGCCTTCTTGAAGTAGTTGAGCTTAAACTCGGGGTGAAGAACTGATACAAAACATAAACACATGCATAAACTGAATGGAAAGGAAAGGGATGACACACTCATGGCGATGCGATAGACCACACTCTCATCGGTCTTGGCGTAGTACTTGTTCAGCATGAGGACACCACGGAGAGCAGCATGGCGGACAGCAGGATGGAGAGCAGCATTATCGATGGTTTTGTCGAAGTACGCAGTAAGGGAGTCGATGACAGGGATGACGGAATGGATGAGAGGGGTCGCCGACTGTGAGACCTTCTTGGTGGCATAAGAGAGCGCCTAAATCAAACGACTTGGTAACCATGAAGCCAAATAAAGAAGGTGACGCACATTGAGGAGAGGGTCAAGGTCACCGAGGATAGACCATTCACCATCAGACATATGGCACCAACGCAGGCGCACCCCACCCGACTTATTGAACTCAGCCATAAGGACCATCTTATCAAGGGCTGGACAAAGCTTACGGCCAGATCGGGCCAGCTCCGACGTCGAGTTCCACCTCGTCGAAACATCCTTCTGGATTTTCTGACGAGGAATGCCTGCCCAGTCACATGCCTCATACAGCCCATCGAGGAGGGTAGGGCTGTTCGCAATGCTACGGGCCAGGCGTCGAAGCTAAGAGACCAACAGGTCAGAGAGGAACATAGACGAGTATCATGATAACGCACCTTGGTTAACATCAGGCATCCAGCCCCAGCATCCTTCAAGGTGAGAGCAGTGAGACGACCATCAAGGTCAGCCTCAGCAGTGACAGCATCAACAGTCTCCTTGTCACTTGCCTCAACCTCTGGCGCAACCTCGTCGCCGTCATCGAAGTCGTCTTCATCATCATCAAGCACGGGGATGTCGTCCTCGTTCTCAAGTTCTTCGAGCGCCATATCAAGGTCCTTGTCGCTCGTATCGAGGTCCTTGTCACCGCCCTTGCGCGCGAATGCCGAGAGGACAGCCTGCGGCAATGAGTACAATGCTCAATGCAAGATGGAAGGAGGCTCTGACTTACCTTGGCGACAAGGTTCAGCACATGGGCAATGCACCGAGCCCGATGCGAAGCCCCCGGGAACCCTGGAAGTAGAACACCAAGTTCATCGACCATGGTGTCGTTGTTTGACCCATTGTCACCAGTGAACCCCATGAGCTACGGGAGCACGATGAGCAAGACACATGACATACATAGATATGAACATACCTTATTCCCAAGGCGGAAATCTTGGAGGCATTGAGCCAGGCGCATCGCCAAGTACCGACCAGTGTGGGCTTTCGTTAACCTAATACATGTTAGGTAGGATCCGAAGCAAGAGGCGAAGGACATACTTGATGAAGTCGAGAGGGAAGGTGATGATATTCGAGCCACGAACGAACTGAATTGTGACACTGAGGAACGCAATGGTGTTCGGCGAGGTCCACCCATCAGCAGTGAGGTGGATCTTACCCTCGACGGCAGCGAGAACTTCAATGACGTTGTCCTTCGTCCAACCGAAGATCTCCTTGACATCGCGCGAGACGGTAGAGGCCGACGGGGTCTCGACGGGGCCATGGAGGTTCTTGAAGATGTTGAGGAGCTCGGGGTCTTCGATGATCGCATAGGGACGGTGGCGACGACAGATCCACAAGCATACATCCACACGATGGCGAGCCTTGTCATAGGATGAACCATGAATGTAGTTCGACAAGGCAAGGGCCTCCGCCAAGCCAGTACCACGAACACAGCGTCCGCAGTGACGCACAAGGTTGGATGTTGTCTCATCGTGACGGGCACGAGAGACATACTCGTTGACGTTCCTGGTGCATGGTATGAGGGCGCCCGCAAGGCACGAACTAAAAGGAAGACATACGTTAAGCAATAGAAATAGTAAACAATGTTGCCATCAGTCTTCACGACGATGGTGGGCGGCGTCTTGAAATGGTCGTAGGCGGGGGAGGTCCACTTCGCGACCTGTTTAGCTGCGAGCAGGTGGATGTCGGACAGGGGACACGTTGTAGAGAGAAAAAACACGCACCCAGGACCTCCTCGTTCGTTCGTTCTGCCACCTTGTACCGAATATTGAACGCCTGGAGGCGCGAGAGTGGGGGACCGGGCGTGGGGGCAGGGGTGTCCTCCGATTCGGACTCGCTGTTGTTGCTACCATCGTCTGACGTGGCACGCTGGCGGCGTTGGGCGGTAGGTGCATTCTGGATCGCAGACTCGGCAGCACGGGCTGTGGGGCGACGTTCACGAGCGGATTGATGTGACGGGGCAAGAGTCGATTGGTTGGCCATGGAGTCAACCGGGGGGAAACGCGAACCCCAAAAGAACTCGCACTCACCTTTGTACCAGAAGCATTGGGACTCTCCGTTCAACTGCACAGTTGAACGGGTGCTGACCGTGACCCCAAAGAATTCGTCGCTGACGAAGGGCGGAACAGATGGTCGTTAAGCGAGCATTTGATATGGAGGAGGGAGGGGACGCACCATAACGCGGACTCGAGTGGGGGGGATGTGGTGGGGGGAAAGGAAGAAGCCGTGGGAGTCGATGCGACTCAACGACGGCTCTATAACCCAAAGAACCATGGACGCTGAGACGTACGGCACCCTAGACAGCTGTCTCAGCGCCCGCTTGACGTACAAGCGCCGATCAATCCGCGGTGCCCAATATAGGCACCATCGATCGGTTGCCGCAAGGTCGTACCCCAAGAATGCACAGGCTCCTACATATAAACGAGGTGGACTGAGCATTATTGATGCTCAATACCACCCACCAGCATGGAGAACAAGCGGGACGCAACCACGAGCAACGAGCGCCCACAAGCTCCCACAGCTGACCTGTGTGAAGTGGGCCGACGTGTTGCGCAGCATTTTATCTCGGCATTTTTGACCATTAGGCACACGGAAGTTGCATTCAAGTTGCATTCACTGTACTTAACTATAAACAAGTCTTGTTTCAAAATAAAAGACATAAACGAGAAGTCCCTTAACCTTAGACTATGAAGGGGAGTGAAGACATCCGAGTCCGTATGAAAGTCCCGGCACATTAAGTCCCAACAAACTCGGACTGGGGAATCAAGCGCCACCCCACCGGAGATCACTTCGCTCACTTGAATCAATATGTTGTCACACTTGTGACGGTTTTTTTTGGATGCGCATGCCAATTTTCGAGCCCGTGCATTTATCCGCAGCGTTGTAATTCACTGCTTTTTGCAACACTGCTGTTCCAGATGCAGAACCCATCATTCGGCACATGTAAAAATGGAATGATGGGAATTCGGCAAAACCCGCACATCTTGGCTCAAAAGCTTGGCGCTCAAAGTTCGCCTTGCAATAATGTACCCGAGTCAAAAATGCCTCGGAATGGGACGCCGGCAACTGCCGAAATGGGCGCGCCCGTGGTTGCCGACTCTGCACACCTGACCCAAAGGTACGTTGGCCCTCTTCCTACCTTCCCTCAACTCAAAATAAAATTCAATTAGCATCCTAAGAGCACTGGGAATAGAAGACCAGCATCAGGGGACTGCCAGCAGCAACGAAGACCAGCAAGCTGCCGCAGCTGATGGGACACCGGCAATTTCCGAAATGGGCGCGCCCGTGGTCACCGACTCTGCACACGACACCCAGAGGTACGTTGGCCCTCCTCCTACCTTCCATTGCTCAAAGTATAATTTATTTAGCATGTTCCGGGCACTTGGTATGCAAAACCCCCAAAAGTGCGCTGCCCATGCCCTCAACGCGCGCGTCAAGCAGATGGTACGTCCTTTTTTGGCGGTGTTTGGCCTTGTTTGTTCTTTCGACGCGCCGGACTGACGCGCGCTTCCCCTGGGTCCTCGATTGAAACTAGCTTGAGGACGATAGTGTAGAAGATGGAAACAATTAGTCTAAGGGCCCCATCATGTAGAACTCAAAGTAAATATCTCTCTATATTTCAATGAGTACTTGTGCGAGTACTTGCCTGCTGCCAGGCGACACTCGGACTCGCATGAGTATTTTCCCACGAGTGATTCGGACTCGCGAGTCCGAGTTTTGACGAGTATTCCCACGGATCAACTTGCGAGTACCCGCAAGTAGGCAGGACTCGTGCCATGCCTTACTCCTGATTATCAGGAGGGGTAGTGGAATGTAAGTAGCGAAACGTAAATAGCGAAAGTGAAGATAGTGAAAATGTGAAGGGAGATAGGCTTCAGGTGGAGATATCACACGAGAAGAGGCCGTAGGTTATGGGCAATCGAGGGGCAGTGGAGCGGTTACCGCGGTGTCTGATAACGGATGGTGTGATCAGAGGAGCCCGGGGCTCGTAACTTGTAGAACGATGCAAGTATGACCCACTGTAAGTGGGGAGAGTTTGATGTTAGATTGAAAGTAAGTAGGGTATACAAGATATGCACCTGTAAGTGGGGAGAGTTTGATGGGGACTCACCCACTTACAGTGTGGACTATATACTATGGAGAACAATAGATAACTTATATGTGGAACAATAGGAAAGAACAATAGATGTTCCATAAGTAAAGAACAATAGCAGTGAATGGAGATAAGGTGGAGATAAGAGAACAATAAGTGTGAGTATAATGGGAATAATACAAGGTGGTTGTTGTTCTCTGTAGAACAATAGAAGATAAGTAAAACATTCGAAATAGAGGTATTCTTTGTAGAGATAGAGTTGACATGAGCATTGTCTTCCAACACCCTTTGCTCATCTCCCCTATCTACAGTGCTACTGCCAACCCACTTGTACACCATGGTAGGCATTTCAGGAGAACAGTTTTTGCTTTCTCGAATATGCAGGCCCTCTTACTTGCTGGGTTAAGCATGGATGAGGATCAGGCGCCGACGACACAACAGTGAGTTAAAACGGTCATCTCATTGTTGGAGCTCCCACCTGATTTGGTTCCATAAAATTAGGGAGCGTCGGGAGCATCATGTCTTCCGACGATTGTTGAAACTAGTTCCAGGATTGCAGGAGCGTCTGTACTCCGACGACACTGATGAAGAAAGTGTCCTTTCGATGGCTACTTTGGTCAGTCCTCCATTGGCGTCCAGCACAACCTGAAGTTCCGAGTTAACGCTGTTGTAGTTGCAGAAAGGAGCATCGAGTGCTCACTCTGACGATACCAAGAGCCTCAAAGGTGTTGTCCTCGATTGGATCGCGCCCGCCGATGGAGAACTGCTTCGCCTCGCTTGCAACATCAAGGTAGATAGGGGGTTTAACAACGAAAGGACAGGCTTGCTCTTGTGTCCTGCTGGGATGGATTGGTCAGACCCCGAGTGAGTTGGTGGATTTGATCCTCACACCTTAGACTAATTGGCCCTTTTTCAATGGCGACTTCAGGACGAAACGGCAGTTGAAAGAGAGGGTTATCTTGGTTCCTGGGAACCATTGGCCCCTATTTGTATATCGAGACGAGAAGTACGACCCTGAGGAACCTTGGAAGGGGCTTTTCCGTAGTCGGCTCCTTGCGTCTGTGAGTACCCTTCGTTCAATGGCTGAAGCACTTTTTATTGAAGGAATCCCTTTCCTCTCAGGCCTACAAACATGTTTTCACGTCGCCGAGTTCTGTTGATGATGATCCGAAGGCAACTCGTTCCGGTAATGCGCATATTCACGGAATGACCAGCATTGACGAAAAAGTCGGTAGCATATGTCCTTCTAAGGCGTACATATACTATACAAGGCTGGGGGCCCTCTACGGGACCTCATGATGCGAGGCCGTAAGGCCTTATTGGCCATATATGCCGCATATGTATTTCTAAGCGCCCATATGCAGCGCCAAGCTATAGCGCGGCACCTGTGTGCTCGCGAGAACATATGCCAAGCGCACATAGTAGGCTTCTGGGATACGCCGTAACAGGCGGCGGGCTTGGGTGACAAATTGGTTCTCATTTATGGACAGTGGACAAGAACGTGCTGCGCCCGATAATTAGGTATATGAGCACGGGGATATAAGAGTGATGTGACCGAATGCAGAGAGAATGCAACGAGGCAAAAGTATAAAGCAGAACAAAGCCTGCGAATGGGAGTCATTGCGAGAGGCGTGGATTTTGAAGGGCAGGGTTGACTAGTTCCCGAAGTGCTAGACTCCGTGGGGTCGCAGAACGTCAGTTGGGAGACGAAGCGAGAGAATAAAACATACCGTTGATCCAACCACGCGAACCCCTCCACTAGCATTATACAACACACCGCCTTTTGCGAAATCCTTTGGGGATGGGAGGTGGAACAAGTAAGGGGGTTAGGATGGGTGTATGCTTACGTCGCAGCGGACCATGGCCTCGTTGAGGTTCATGAAGGGCGGGACTGGAGTCCTGAGACTGCAAGGAGACGTGTATCACGACCTGAGGGACGGGATTCCATGGAAAACAGTCAGTGTACACTCAAGGTCAGTGAGAAGGCGACGCTTACTGAGGGTAGTGATTTTTCAGATGCTTGACGCCAGAGGACCGCTTTGGCGTGGGCGATGGTGCTGTGGTGATTGGGGTCGTCTGAGCCATCAGCGTGGCCTATATCGTTCTTCTGGAACCCTTGGCTTTCCTTTGTCCCATCGTACGACGCGGTGGTGGTGGTAGCAGAACAAGATGATAGTTTGATTATCGACGACGCGTCAAGGCGCGAGCGAATTTGATGGCTTACGCGATGGCCGCCAACCCGTCGCGGCAGAGGCCGAGGGGAACTTAATGGTAGGCCGGGGAGCACTCGTGTAGCTAGCGTAGCGGGTGCGTATCCCTAGCCGTAGGACAATGTAGCGTAGAGTCAAGCAGCATGGTCACGTATGAACGTGTGATGAGTGATTTGATGGGCGTGTCCGCCAATGCGGCGTGTCGCCCATCACTCGGGTCCCTTGTCTCCTTCTCCCTTGTCTGTGCGAGAACCTCGCGCATACACTTCTCTAGATCCTCAGGATCTCAGGATTTTCGTTCGTCTACTCTCTCGATATGCCGGCCCCGAGGAAGCCCGCTGTGGAAGAAACGAGTTCTTGGCCGCAGAAACTAGGAGGTTCCTAGGTCGTCAAAACGACGATAGTAGGAGGGTATGGGGTATGGATCCTGTCGACCTGTATTCAGTAGGACAGATAGAATAATATGCGTACCAGACTTGGTCCGCGGCTCGTTGAGGGCGTATGTTCGGCTCGGCTCGGCTCAGGCTCAGGCTCAGACTTGGGGAAGAGACAAGGTAGGTAGATGGTAGGTACCAAGGGATAGGGAGATACAGGAGAGGAGAGTCCATAATCGCAAGGATGATATATCGGAGCCCGTCTACGCGTGCTCGTGCGTCGGGCTCCCCATGGTCAGGAACATAAAATGGAAGATAAGAATAGAAATTTGAAATACGTTGCTATGAGGCTTCAGAGCTGGCCCTCGACCTCGTTGACTCTACTGAAACACAACCTTACTCCCTGACGTCCTCTGCACCGCGCATCAGAGCTGGAAGTCGTCGTCATCGACCTCTTAGAGTGGCCCATGCTCTGGACAGCTCGAGCTGCGGTGGAGGGAGGGGTTGTGCTCGGCGTTGTCGACTTGGCGTCGGGTGCACTCATCGGCGAATAAAAGAAAGAATAGGGGTGATAAAGAAAAACGCGTGAAAACGAACCGTGCCTCGACTCCACCGGCGCACCTGCGCATCTGCATCCCGATCCCATCCAGCAATCCTCCTTCGAACGTGCGATTCCCGCCGTGGGGGTTGTCGTCGTCTTGATGAGCTGGCGGAAGGTCGGGGTCGAGGTAAGAGAAGCGCGCCGTGATGTAACCGCATACGGTCGCGGCGTCAGGTGACGTCACGCAGGCGCTTGGGTTTCCTGGGTGTGCCGAGCATCCCTACCACAGTGGGGGGGAGTTAAGATGTTGCCCTCAACATCCAGGGAAAAGAAGGTAAAGGTAGGGGCGAGGTGAACTCGAAAATAAAGGGAAATGTTACTTAAAAAAAGGATCCAAAAAGGGAAGGTACGTCGAGGGAAGGGTAGTACGAAATCTCGAAAAATGAATGGGACAAAAAGCGTGGTTTCAATAGTCGGATGAAATTGGGGAGGAGTGAAAGGACGTTGAGACGCAAGGCAAACGAAAATGGGTATGTTTCCATATAACGAAAGTTAGGAGGAAGGAGAAGGGCGAGGAGGCAGAACAAAGCCGTAAGGGTAGCGAAGGCGACTCGAATTCAAAGGGAAGAAAGTGGGGGTGACGGAAAGGGTGTCCTCGATGGCTGCATGCTCCATCTGTTCATGCTCATCCCCAAAAAGAGAAGTGCGAACGCCGGGGATCGACCCGATGGAGCCCGACCACCAATCCCAAGGGACATATGAGAAGAAGGAATCATCGACTTTGAAGAGGTTGGAATCGAAGGAAGGAACGAATACGTGCCCATGTAAATACTGGAACGAGTACCGGAGACCTCGCCCGCAGTGCAACAGCGAGGGGCAATGGTGGTCGCCGTTATAGTCCGTCTCCGAACACGGCAACTCCACGTCCGACAAGCGTCACGAGACGGGATCGGGGTGGTCCGCCTTGAGCTCACCTCCAGCCTTGAGGTACTTGAAGCAGGACTTCGCATTGGCGATTGTGCGAAGAAGAGTCTGTTGGTCTCGGAAGAAGAATAAACGCAAACGGTGAGCAGTAACGTGACCTCGAACGACCGTACCATCGAGTTCGCGAAGAACGAAGCTCTTATTAGGGCGCACCTCATGAATGATAAACGGACCCGACCAACGGGGTTGGTTCTTGTTGCCATGCTGTCCCTCGAGCCAGGTCTCGTGTCGGAGGACCCACATGCCAACCTCGAACGCACTAAAGCTCGTCGTCTTCATCTTGTGGTTGAAGTCGTCGATAGCCTTCTGCTGTACTTTACACTCCCCCATATGTCCTGCAGGATGTCCAGTAGACCAGTAGAATCCAGTAGAATCCAGTGGACATCTAGCAAATCCAGTGGATGTCCAGTCAATGTCCAGTGGAATCCAGTGAGATCCAGTGGTGTCCAGTTCAGCACTCAAACAGTCCAGTCAATGTCCAGTGGATTCCAGCTTGACTACTGGACATCCAGTGGACTTGGCAAATAGAAAGTATTTGCCAATGGTCAACTCCAAGGGGCCACCTCTAATGTGTCCATTGAAATCATGCCACCCTGCTGGGTGGAGGTTTTGATGGAATCGCCTGGCAATGGCATTCATGGCTGGGTGGTTGGAGTGCTATGTATCTCAGATTGTAGATAACACAACCACAAGGAGTATAAAAGCAATCTTCCATTGCATCTCCTTTCCTTGATTTAGCTTTGTCCCATTTCATACTTTCCAATCTGTCTTGTTTTTCCTCCCTGCCAACTTTAGGGCCTGGGCTTGAGAACTTGGGCTACCCCCACTTTTCACACACAAGACTCAGCTCTACAATTGTATACTATCAAGCTTTCCTTGTTGACTTCTGGCAATGTGTTGTCACACCGTTGCCACCCTCCACTGCACTACTCTTGCTCTCCAAAAGCCAAAGCTTGCTCAGCTGCACAACTTTAAGAAATATCATTGTAGTGATTGTCTTTTGTCTTTTGGTTTTATGTAGCCTGACTTCATTACAGGTGTGAAAATACCAGTATTTATAATGTAGACAGAGGATGCCAAGAAACAGACCAGTCAAATAAATGAAAAGGCCTGCACAGACTGGACATGCAAATACAAGTAAACAAATACAAACAAAATATTTTCCATATTTTTCACGATTTTTCCAGAATTAATGACACACAATGACACTACTTTAATATTTTGCACAGCCACATACCTGATATTGGCTGGAAATCATTGGTCTTCCACTGGATGTCCAGTGGATTTAAGGGGGTGGGCATCCACTGGATACGTATTCTGGACTGTCCAGTATCCACTGGACAATCCAGTGAAATTTTGGCTGATACAGGACATTGACTGGACAACCACTGGACAATTTGAGCAAATTTGGCAGAGAAAGGCCAGTGAATGTCCAGTAGACGTCCAGAATGTCCACTGGATGTCCACTGGATTCCCAAAGGCAAAATGGGGGAGTGTAAAGTACTCGCCTTCTGACGAGAGAGGGTCTGGTGACGGTGCGCGTCCTGAGCGATCTGGTCTCGCTGCGTAATCTGTAAAGCTCGGAGAGCAATAAGGTCAGTAGTCGACCGCACCTTGTGCCAGTCGAGTACGCCCCAAGTGGCGTCTTGAAGATCGAAAGAGAAAACAGGATGGACTCCATAAATGAGAAAGAAAGGGGACATACCAGTGGATCTCGAGGTCGTCACTCGCATGGAAAGGAGAACGGCCGGGAGGTACTGAGGCCAACGTGCTGGGTGAGGGTGCGCGAGCTTCTTCAAGCTACTCATGACCACCTGGTGCGAACGCTCGACGATGCCGTTGCTTTCTGGGTGATAGGCGTTGGAGACAATGACGACGCAGTGATATTGTCGGAAAAGAATGTCGGCAAAACCTTTGAACTCGGCGCCCCCATCTACCGTGAAGTACGGGATGCACGAGAATCTGCAAATGATATCCTCGTAGATGAATCGAGCGACCGCCTCTGAATCCGCCTTCCTCAGAGCGCGACCTTCGATCCATCCCGAGAATGAGTCCACAGCCGTGATAACAAAGCGCTTACCATGTAGTCCAACTTCGAAGACTTGAGTATCGAGATGGAAGTGGCGGAGAATAGTCGCCGACCATGATGGCGAGTAAGGAATGATTGGCTTGCTGCGAGAATTGAGCTGGCACTGGACGCATGACTGGACGTAGAACGCGACGTCCTCATACATCATAGGCCATATATATCTAAGGACCAAAAGCTTGTAAGTAGCATCGCGGCCGCGATGACCACACTGGTCATGCGCCTGCACCATTAACTCCTGCCGCCGCTCAGTCGTTTCAACTACAAGGCGCGGTATCGGTTCGTTCGAGGACGGTTTCTTAAACAGAGAACCGTTCTCGAGGAAGTACTTACGCGCCTTGGTAAGGAAGTGCCTCTTCAAGACCTCATCCTCGAAACACTCCGCCGGAATCACATCGGAAGAGAAAAATAAACGAAGCTGGATCCACTCACTATCTTGTTGCTTCCGCTTCTTGTTCTTCTCTTTGCTGAGAGACGTACTTGCCGTCGTCGTTGACAATAGGCCCAGTCGATTGTCTTCTCGGTACTCGGGGGTCCACGGCGTAGAGAAAGGAGCTGCCTCGGACGCTTCAGCAACGTAAACCGGCGGGGGAAACGCACCTGGACGTAACGGCGTAGTTTCATAGCCGTATCCGACGTAGTTCTTGTACTCGAACGTCACGATTTCGTCACCTAGGAGAAACTCTTCAGTCTTGCGGGTGTGGAGATGACGCACTTCAAACTCGTGTCCGCAATAGACCGTCGCCGTCGTGAACCTGAGAGCAGAACGCTTGAACAAATCCGTCTCATGTGCCGGATCGAACATGCCCCCAGCTTGGTAGACGTCCCAAGTGGCGTGAAGGTCGAGGTGCTCGCTGTCGTCAGGCTCTTGCAAGGATAGGGTGATGTTGCTGATGGGGAAGCGGTCATGGTGCGGTCACCCGTAAGGTTGGTCGGATGGTGCTTGCTCTGACATGTTCGCAAAAAGGGGAAGGTTGAAACGTAATGTGGGAGGAAGGGAAGGCAACAAAGAGGAGCGGAATTCGAGAATAAAAGAGAGGAGGCTTTTCACATCGGTCGGTGAGAGGACCGATCCCGATCGGAACGAGGAGATGATCGGCTTGACCAAGTCGGTGGCGCACCTATATTGACGATCGCCAGGCACGGCTGGGGTACCACGCGCGGCTGATAAGATAAGCGTCTCCATGAAGTCACCGCCTTCGTCGTCCGAGTCTTGGCTAGACCTAGGCCGCCGGGACAGGCCATCCGCAGCTTTGTGATTCTCTGCGCTGACGTGCTTCATCTCGAAGTCAAAGAGCATGAGGAAGGCAATCCATCTAGTCATCGGGGCGTTAGGTAGATCAGGGGTATATATGAGCTGCTGAAGGAACTTAGCGTCATGTTCAAGTCGAAAGTGCACGCCCCAGATCCGATGACGTAGGTGTCTGAATGCTCGGAAGACGCCATAGAGCTCGGCCTTTGGTTGCGAGTAACGCGACTCCGTTTCGTTGAAAGTACATGAGCCGTAGATCGCTGGTCGGCATTCGTTGCCAACGATCTGGGAGACGACCCATCCCGCACCGTGAAGTGCTGCTGAATCAACGGCGACGACGATAAGGCCATCGTCTGATTGTCGCGGAAGCTGGGTGACTGTCTTCGCTTTGTTGTAGTCGACTTTTGCAAGAACCGGTGCCGTTGTAGCCTTCTCCTTGAGTATATCCATGGCGTTCTGGGCATCTTCTGCCCAGAGAAACTCAGTATCGCTTCCACGAAGAAGGGAGGTTAGGGGCTTAGCGATAATCGAGAAGTTCTTGATCCATTTACGGCCGCAACCCACGGTGCCCAGAAATCCTTGAACCTCGGAGACGTTCTTGCACGGTGGCCAATTCTGGATCTTCGTGATGAGGCCATGGTCGAGGTGCCATCCTTCTTGTGAGACGATAGTCCCGACGATCTTGAGTCGGGGCGTGGCTAGCACCGTCTTCAGTCCCGACGCTGTGATGCCTGCCATGATGAAACGTGCCAGTACTCGATCTAAGGTAACAGCATACTCGAAAACGAACCTCCTAATCTCCGGATTACCCTTGATAGGCGCCCCATTGTAGTCATCCTCGGGGCCTTTGATCCCGCAGTCGTCGATGAAGACATCGGAGTTCTGAGGTATTTCGGCCTGCAGGGCGTGGCGTGTACATCGCTGGAACTCTTGAGGGGAGTTGGCGGCGCCTTGGGGAAGCGTACACTGCTGCTTTGGCCCGCAGATGGAGTGGAAGGACGTGAGAGGTCGAGAGTTGGGATGTAGGATGCGAGCGTCGAAACCGGAGTATAGGTCGACTGCGCCGTAGATAGTTCGGCCTACAAATTGTTCGGCGAAGTCTTCGACATTGGGTGGGAGAGAGGAGTCGCGTATCGTGACGGTGTTGAGCTTCTGGAGGTCGATAACAAGACGGACGTCCCCATTCTTCTTGGTGACGGCGAAAAGTGAGGATCGATAGCTGGCGACTGTCGGCTCGAAGCGTCCAGCAGCTTCCTGCTCATTAATCTCCTTTCGGACAGTGTCCTGAAGAGCGAGGGGGACGCGGATCGGAGGTTGCATCCAAGGGGTGTGCTCTATGACTGCGATCTCGTAGTCAGGATAGTGCTCTCGCTTAAACGTACCTTTCTCATGAAACGTAAACGCGAACGCTTCTTGACGGCGATCAACGACGAGCGCCAGAAGGTCGATCTCCTGTTCAGAGAGAAACCCGTCAGGTATGGTAGTGAGGAGGGAGTCGTACCTCTCTTGTGTCATGCGCTGAGTTGGATGGAAAAGCGAGCGAGGTGGAGGATGTGTTGGAAGAGGCCCACACACGGGATCCGGGATAGGTTTGTACTGCTGCGCGATTGGGTTAGGCATGTATGTAGGGACAGGACGGACCTTGCGGTCCACTGGCTTATAGCGACGCTTTGTCGTCAGTAGGGTGTGTCGATTCTCGACGGGGAAATGCTCGGGGAGGGCTCGGACAGTCCATAAAGTCCTTGGAATATCAGTAGAGGAAATAGGAATAGAACAACTTACCTTGCGGAGGAAATAATCGTACGTATCAGGAGGATGCAGAGGAAAGAGAGAATCAAAGTCTGAGAAGTCGGGGTGCCCGAGCAGTCCCAGAACAGATCGGCCTAGCGTGGCGCAGGACACACTACGAGTCATCGTAGGCCGGGGCGTGTCCCCGTCTAAAAATCCGAATCAGCATCTTCAACGTAGGCGGAACGCACCTGGTTGGTGTCCTTAGGAGGGCGAGGAGGCGCAGGGCCAAGGTTATCGACGTTCCGTGGATCATCTGCCTTTGTCAGTGAAAGGGAAAGAGTGGGAGGGACGCACCGATCACCATCCTTCCATAAGAGCATCTTCATGGCTCCGGAGCGGTGGTAGTCGATCCGAGCAGCGAACCATTGGATCCACGGCTGGCCTAAGATACAGTCGTGCGACTCCATATCTTCTCGGGTCACGAAGAAATGGTGGTCGAAGTTATGACCACCAATAACAAGAGGTACATCCTTACACACGCCTCACAACGCAACTGGTCCGCCGTTCACGCCCTTCAACGACCACCGTGATCCCTCTAAGTCGAGGGCGAGACCCGTCCTTTCCAACATCCTCTCGGGAAAGATGTTCAATTCCGAACCACAGTCAACGAGGCATATGGCAGTCGTCCCTCCGAGCTGAGCCTTGAAGACCCCAGTGGTCATCGCATACTTCTTGGTGGGCTTGAAGTGTACGGCGTTCGAGTATCGAATGAGGAAGGAGTTGAGCTTGTCGATGTCGTCATTCACCTCGAGGACTTGGCTTGGTTCGATATGCTGAGGATCCCTAGAATCTGCGAGTAGCTTTTCCGCTTCGGGCGTATACAGCTCGTACTCACCCGACTTGGTTATATATTCACGGCGGGTCTTCGTCACGTCGGTAAAGCGCTTCTGTAAAGGGGGTGAGACACCTATGATGTCGCGCAAAGGAACGGTCACCAAGGTATCCATGATCTTCTTCTCGACAGCTTGAAGGGATACTTGGTCTTGAATGTCGCTCGTGAAGTGATAACGTTGGCGTGAGTCGTCCTTTGAGTCCTTCATTTCGACGTCTTGATCCTTCTTTGTGCGTTGATAGTCCTTGTAGCCTTCCCGGGTGTTCATCGGGTGTGGAGGTGGAATCGTCGTGGCGGCCGGCGTACGCTGCTGGTTCGTCAAGTTTGGAGTAGTGGGGTTCGTTGATGCTGGGGTCGGTGTCTTCGGCGTTGCACCCTGCTGACCTTGGGGGGCTCCTTGAGTTCTCCGGGGTTCGTTCGGCTCGTTCGACTTCGGTTTCGTGCTTGGGCGTTGGATCGGGTTGTGGCGAGACAAGGTGTCACGCCCCGATCGAGTCACCGGATGCCAGATGGCTGTCGAAATGTCCGAAGGTGTAGTCCTCGTATGTCTGGATGTCGTCGTCGAGCTCGTTGGCGGCAAGGGCGAAGACGTCACCTTGAAAAACATGGTCAGATCCGAGCATGAGAGAGACGGTTGAGGTCTTAGCCGTGATGTGAGGGGGAACGTCTCGATTTGCGGCTAGGGCGAGGATCCTGGCTCGGTTATCCCTCAGGTACTTGGCTACTCCTCCGTCCGAAAAAGGTACTTGGGGGAGATTATCGCCGTTGGGCAACACGAATCGATTTTGCTCGATATCGAACTTGATGAGTTGCTCGCTGAGCAAAAGCGCTGTCTCGGGGCAGTACCTAGGGTGAAGACGATGAGTCCCTGTCTTTCCGCAGATGAAGCATACCTGGTTTCCTGATCGTATGGGATTGGACGTAGCAGGATTCGCCGTGAGGACACTACTGAGGAGCTGCTGAAGCTGAGCTTGATTAAGAGACAGTTGCTGAAGTTGGTGGGAGAGATCTTCGATTGTTTTATCCTTCGAGGAAGGCGCGTTAGTACCTGCCACATTCGTAGGGTCGCTCACCTGAGCTGAAGGGAGGTTCGTGAATAACGGCGCTATATTCGCACTCCCGCTCGACTCGTTATCCGTATCTGTATCCTCCTCCTTCACCCCTCTCTCGGCGAGCGTGTACCATTCGATGCGGTTCGGGTTGTAGAGATTCGACACAATTTTGATGACTTCGGATATCGAGGCGGCGCTATCAGTCGTCTGATGTGCTTCGACCGCATTTTGGACATAGTACTGGCGGAGTCCGTTGGGTAAACCTTCGAAGAACTTCAGGTTGACCTCATTCTCGGTGAGCTTTTTCGTGTGTCGAAGAGGACCGGAGAGAGCACGGAATTGGCGGTGGTAGCGATCCAGCTCGACTCGAGTCTTGAAGTCCTTGCGAGTGCGACCTTGGGCAATGAAAACGTCGAATTCGTGCTTCTTGGGGATCGTCTTATCTTCGGCGCCATAGAGCTCGACGAGAAACTCGGACGCAGTCTTCCAAGTTGCCGTGCTGCCTTCGATCTCGTCCGAGTACCTGAGAACATTCTGAACGTCGTCAGTGCAATAAGGGATGATATACGAGAGCAGGTCGTCGTCCTCTAACTGGGCATTCCGACCATGCTGCTGAAGAATCTTGAGAAATTGCGTAACATTCTTCCCATCGAAAGTCGGCGCATTCGCCGTACCGGAAATGGGCATAGGAATAATAGGGGTAAGATAATGACCGAGTGGAGGGACATTGGCTTCCGCCCCGCCGCTCGCTCCCAACGTACTTGCTGGGCCGGTCATGATGCGAATAAAGTGAGAAATGGAAAAGAGGAAAGATTTGAGAAGGAGATAGAGACGAAAAGGTGAAAAACAGAGAGAGAAAACACTTAGCGAGATAGGGGAGAGTAGTCGTTTTCGAACGGAAAACCTATTCCCCTGCGGTGGTCACCACTGTGGAAGAAACGAGTTCTTGGCCGCAGAAACTAGGAGGTTCCTAGGTCGTCAAAACGACGATAGTAGGAGGGTATGGGGTATGGATCCTGTCGACCTGTATTCAGTAGGACAGATAGAATAATATGCGTACCAGACTTGGTCCGCGGCTCGTTGAGGGCGTATGTTCGGCTCGGCTCGGCTCAGGCTCAGGCTCAGACTTGGGGAAGAGACAAGGTAGGTAGATGGTAGGTACCAAGGGATAGGGAGATACAGGAGAGGAGAGTCCATAATCGCAAGGATGATATATCGGAGCCTGTCTACGCGTGCTCGTGCGTCGGGCTCCCCATGGTCAGGAACATAAAATGGAAGATAAGAATAGAAATTTGAAATACGTTGCTATGAGGCTTCAGAGCTGGCCCTCGACCTCGTTGACTCTACTGAAACACAACCTTACTCCCTGACGTCCTCTGCACCGCGCATCAGAGCTGGAAGTCGTCGTCATCGACCTCTTAGAGTGGCCCATGCTCTGGACAGCTCGAGCTGCGGTGGAGGGAGGGGTTGTGCTCGGCGTTGTCGACTTGGCGTCGGGTGCACTCATCGGCGAATAAAAGAAAGAATAGGGGTGATAAAGAAAAACGCGTGAAAACGAACCGTGCCTCGACTCCACCGGCGCACCTGCGCATCTGCATCCCGATCCCATCCAGCAATCCTCCTTCGAACGTGCAATTCCCGCCGTGGGGGTTGTCGTCGTCTTGATGAGCTGGCGGAAGGTCGGGGTCGAGGTAAGAGAAGCGCGCCGTGATGTAACCGCATACGGTCGCGGCGTCAGGTGACGTCACGCGGGCGCTTGGGTTTCCTGGGTGTGCCGAGCATCCCTACCACACCGCCAAAGAGGTCATCGACAAGATGACCGCCCAGGAGAAGATTGAAGAAAACCGCAAGATCGACAAACGCAACGAGAAGCGCAAGATGCTCAAGCAGCTCCTCGCCGAGAACGTGAACATCGCCAAGTTCAAGGGAGATCACGGCGATAACAGCGACGATGAGTCTCTCATCGACATCTCCGAGATTACTGATAGAGGCGGGGGCGAGAAATCGCCGCCGCCGCCGCCACCTCCACCACCTCCTTCCCCCAGAACTGCGGAGGCCATTCGTATGCTGGAGATTGCAGAGCGTATGGGTGCTCTCAACCAGTATAAGAGTCCGGCGGGTTCGCATGCTGACCCTGCGTCAGTTATGGCGAAAAAGTTCCGCCCGCAGTATAAGGCCCCGGTGACTCTCGCTGTCGGGCAGTCTCACATTCTCCCACCTCCCCTGGAGGTTGACATGATCAGCAACGCAGGCTGTCACCTCGCTATTTCTCTCTTTCTCCAGGAGAATGTCGTGAAGCTCTCTTCAGACATCTCCAGCTTCCTCACCTACAAGGCGAACCTTTTCGACGTGACCTCTGGCGCGCCGAAAAAGGTGATGATCGTGAACGCCTCCGATTCACGCCTTCGCCAGGAATCGTCTCTCACTCTCGCTGAGTGGATGTCGTGCAAAGATATCATGCTCCCTTGGGTCGAGAGGGTCGATGATCACTCCGACCGATTCAATTTCCTCACTCTTCACTTCGAGAACGTCCAAAGTCTCGCTCTGGCGTCCGGAGCTGACTGGGACTACATTTTATTCTTTGACATCACGGAGAGGCTCTCTTACAACGCCTGCCCCTTCTACTTTGACCCTCAGGTCCAGTGGGGCAAGTACTATGTCACACATCGCGACGCATACAACAAGCATCGAGCTAGCCTCGTGCCCCAACAGAGCACCTATTCCTCCTTTAGCGCCCGCTCCGATCGCTACGGCAATGGTTCTTCCGGTTCGGCTTCTGGTTTCGGTTCAGCCCCCTATCCCCGCACTTCGGGTGGCATGGGTCAGTCCTTTCGGACCGGTGGTAGGCACCAGCAAGGCCAAGCGCCAACCAGACAGGTTAACTGTCTCATCTGCTGGCGCACCAATCATCGCATGCAAGCCTACAATGCCAAGGTCACCACGGCTAACAGACCCGTTGCCTCCAGATTCAAAGATGGGCGTCTCACACTCATCTCTAACAATAGGCCAGTCTGCCCCTCGTGGAATGCACGTGGCGAAGCCACGAGGAGGTGTGGGGAGCACAACAGTGCCGAGCACATTTGCTCCCTCTGTGGCGCCGAGCACCCAGCTTCCTCCTGCATCCGAGGCAATTAACTGCCGTCGCTCCCTCATCACTAACGAGCTCCTTCCTATCCCTCTTCCTGAAGGTCTCGTCTCTACTCGTCCCGAACTCCTCAACCGTATATGTACCCCTTACGACGCCGATGCCTTTGAGGCAGTGTTCCAAAAGCATCCTCAGCTCACCGAGGAAAACCCTCACCTCACCCAAAAACTCCGTGAAGGGTTTCCCATGGGAATCTTCCCAGAACTCAAGGAAACTCGCATCTTTCCCAACGATCCCTCGGTAATGAAGCACGTCGACTTCATTGATGAATATTTCGCAGAAGAAGTGGAGGCTGGCCGTATGAGTGGGCCCTTCACTGTGGAGGAGATGGAGGGCATCGTAGGAGGCCTGTTTCAGTGCTCACCTCTCTCGATTGATGAGAAGGAGGTGGATGGGAGCTTCGAGATGAAGCTCCGCATGTGTATCAACTTGTCGAAGGGTGACAGAAAAACCCCATCCGTTAACTCGTTCTCCGATAAGGAGGACTTCCCTACCTCATATGACCCCGCAGCCGTTGTAGGCGACTTGGTGAGTCCCTTTTTCAACACCTCATTCTTATCCCCCATCCCCGTTTCACTCCTCCCCCTCCCATGTTTTCCTTCTTTTCCCACCGGCGCTTATCGCCATCGGCAAAACGATTTGCCGGGCTTGGCGCCCATCTTTAGCGCGTGCAGCGCCGGACGTGGAGTCCCTTACTTGCGCGTGTAGCGCCGGACGTGGAGTCCTCTATTTGCGCTTGTCGCATTGGGCTTGTCGCCCTGTTGCCACTGGGGCACTTGGACATTGCGTTCCTATGCGCGTGGAGCGCCGGACTTGGAGTCCTCTTCCCTGATCCAAGCTCACAATGTCGTATTGATGTGATGCTCATGAAATATCGTCCGATGCAGATTGCAAACTGCCCTGACGGCACGCGGGTCATGACGACCGACATCTCCAAGTTCCATCGTCGAACCCCCATATGCCCTGCGCACAAGCGTTGGTACGTCATGCAAGGACGTCCGGGCGAGCTATATCTTCAACACTGCTGCCCATTCGGTGCGACCCCGTCGGAGAGCAATTCTGGACAAGTTAGCCAGGTCGTGCTTCATATCTGGACGGTGGAACGTATCAACCCCAACGGCAAGTGGAGTGACGACGTCTACATCTTCCAATACCCTGTCTCTGGTGATGGATCACCTGATGACCCCTTCACATACCCTTACGACGAGTCGGACGTTATGGCTGCCGTCGCCTCGACTAAAATTCCATTCCACCCCCTCGACAAGAAAGGTCAGCCGTTTGGCTCGGCGTTTGATTATGTCGGCATGCATTGGGACTGTGTCACTCGCACTGTGAGCCTCACGGAGGCAAAACGGAGAAAATTTCTCAATAGGGCGGAGATCTTCCGTGCGAAAGCCAGATTTGGCGAGGTGACTGAACTTGACGTTCAAGAAATCCATGGTTCCCTTTGTCACATCGCCTTCGTCCATCGCCTCGGTCGCTCATATCTCCCTGCTCTTTCGACCTTCGCTGCCGAATACAACCCCCTCCCCGACGGAACCACTCGCTTCCCGGCCACCTCAGTCTTCGAAGCCATGGACTGGTGGGTTGAATCACTCCGCGTCGAGAACTTCACTACCCCTCTTCGATCGTATGGCGAGGTACAAGACCTCGGTATCAGCGTAGACGCCTCGACGGACTGGGGTATCGGTCTCAAATGGGGAGACGACTGGGACGCTTGGCGCGTCAACGATGGCTGGAAGGGCCCTTGGAGGGACATTGGTTGGCTGGAATGCCTTGCCCTGGAGCTCCTCGTCCTTAGGCTTGAGGAGCGCGGCTACCATGACTGTCATGTCCGCGTCCTCTCGAACAACCAAGGGATTATAGGCGCCTACTGGAAGGGTCGCAGTAGGAATGTTCAGGTGAACTATTCCATCCGTCGTTTCATGTCCATTCTTGATTCCCTTCACATCGCTCTCTTTGTCGAGTACATTAAATCGGAGGAGAACCCTGCTGACCCTATTTCGCGCGGAAAACTGGGTCCTGGGTCTCGTCGCTTGTCGCCTCCGATCTCGCTCCCTCAGGAGCTCTGGTCTTTTATCTCTCATGTTTAATACACCTTACGAACGCTATGCGGCTATGATGGCCGCGAGGGGAGAGGCTGGCTCGTCCTCGAGTCAACCGCGCACCTCTTCACCTCATTCTTCTTCTATTTCTACTCTCCCATCCTTTTCTTCTCTCCCTATCCAGTCTCATGTCTCGAATTCTCCAAATACTTCACTTTCACATCCTCTAATTACTTCTACATTACCTCATTCTAATGCTCGGTCTTCTTCGAGTTCCCTCATTTCGTCTCATTCTTCTGTTGACCCAGTTCTTTCTTCATCGTCTCATTCTTCTTCCTCACACACTTCCCTTTCTCCCACTTCCCTTTCTCCCACTTCCATTCCATCTACTCTGTCTGTCGCAGAGGTATCGGACGTCCTCAGGACGAGGCCAATGGTCGGTCGTCAGGTCAAGGCTCGGAAGCCGAGACTCTCTTCGGGATCTGCTTGGCAGCCATCCTCTCTTCGCCCGAACGTTGCTGGTCACTTTAGGTTGACGCACTGGATTACCCCATGGTCCCTTCGTATTCTCGAGGACATGCTGGACGAACTCTCTCTCGAGGCAATCATCAAGATCAACGAGACGCTCATTTCCTCTCTCGCCATGAAGACCCGAGTAGCTTACAGAGCTGGTCTCCTTCGCTTCACCGAGTATTGCGACCTTCTCTTAATCCCCGAGGATCGTCGCATGCCTGCTTCAGCCTATCTCCTAGCTGCGTTCATGGCTCACCATTCCGGCACGGTCTCTGAAGCCTGTATCGACAACTGGATGTCAGGCATTCGACAGTGGCATGTCATCAACAATGCCCCCTGGAACGGTGATGATCGGTTCGTTATCCAGGTGAAGAAGGGTGTCGTCAAGCAGGCACCTCCCAAGAGACCGCCCCGTAACCCAGTCACTATGGGTCACATGCTCGCGCTACGAACGCATCTTAATTTCAGCTCCTCATTTGACGTCGCAGTCTGGGCTGTCGCAACCTGTGCCTTCTGGGGCTGTTGTCGACTTGGTGAACTCACCGTGGAATTTGAGAACATTGTTGATGGAAAGATCCATGTTCTCAGGTATGTTTCGACTTGCTGTCCAATTCTCTCTTTTCCTCAAGGCTATGTTCTCAGATCCTCTGCCTCCGTTTCCTATGGCACGTCATCCCGTTCGGATAGTTCCCTTCACTCTGTCACCTTCCGTATACCTTGGACGAAGATGACCCGTGAAAATGGTGCGACTCTCACCATTGCCGGGCCTGATAGCTGCTCGCTGGCTCGTGCAATACAACTACACTTGTCGATCAACAAGAACGCGCCCCCGGACTCTCATTTGTTTTCCTATCTCGACGACAACGGCACTTGGGTCCCGATGGCCAAATCGGCGTTCATGGAAAGATGCTCTGGAATATGGGAGGACTCCGGTCTGATGACCGTGGATGGTCATAGCTTCCGCATTGGCGGCTCGACAGAACTTCTACTTGGTGGCGTCCCCCCTCATGTTGTGGCAATGACAGGTAGATGGAAGTCCCTCACTTTTCTTACTTATTGGAGGAACGTCTCCGAAATTATTGTTAATTCCTTTGCCTCGTGTTACGATACGTCTCGCATTGATTCTGTCTCAAAAGCGATGAATTCGCTATACAATGACTCGTCTAGATGACTAAACTTATAGAACTCTATAGAGCTAGATCGTAGATGTGTCTACTTTACTTTTATTCAGTCTCCATCGCTCGCTCTGGTTGGGGCCATGAGGTCCAGCTTGGCTGGATCTCGTGGTTGGTGCGTGAGCTTCGCTCTGGTCGGGTCGGACCACGGATCCAGCTTGGCTGGAGGTCGGAGAACATATCTCCTCCGTGTACCCGTCTGTGGCGCTCAGACTTCAGCCTGCGAGTCTCATCAAGATTCTCACTTTGGAATCACCTTGGACATCGAGCCGGGCCCAGGAGAACACTCCATGGGTCTCGTTTAAGCGCCCGCTGACTTAAGCGCTCGATGTCATCGTGATCGTGAGATCTCGACTCGCCGTCGGTCTGGCAACCCGACGCCGGCTGAAGCCGCACCCCAACCTGCGAAACTAGGATTCAGCCTGAGCGGCGAAGACTAGTTTCGCTTGATCTATTCTCATCACCTTTCTCTGAGGAAAATAAACCGTATCTATTTCTCATGCTATCTACGTTGCTTCCTCGATCTCATCGGTCTGATGTCAGAGCTCGTGATCTGACATTCGTTTAATTTCCTCTCTCCCTACTGCGTTGAACTAGCTACATTGTATGCAATGGCGTATTACATACGAAGCATATATGCGGTACGTACGGAAACACAAGCTACGTAGGTTCTACATATGCGCGATGCGAGGAATCCCTCTTCCTTGTCTGGCCATGCGAGCTCGTGCCGGCATATATAGCACTAATTGCACATTTACTCCGTCCAAGGCTCGGAGACGCCCATATACGTTGGTACGTGGCCTTATACACTACATATGGGACGTCGATTTTCGTAGATGAGCGTGACTCCGGCTTCCGTTGCGTATATAGCCACTCAGGTATGTGGTCGATGGGATCTAGGGGTACCAACGGGCTAACTCTGTTAATCAGGTTCGTTTCGCACTCTCTTCGGCGAGCGTCTTCTGCAGGACGGACTCGGAGACGGACTCGGAGACGTTCTATGCCTCGATCTTGGAGCTCTTTGAGGACCCTGAGGAGCAAGACGAGGTTAAGGACCTCATGGGCTGGTGGAATCGGCAGATTTTCCCCTCGTTCTCTAACGTATCGCGAGTAGTTCCAGCTAACAGCGCTCTCTCCAAGATCAAAGCCAAACGAGCCGCGCTGAGGGCGCTGAATTCCGCTGAAGGGAGCTCATAAGTTGCATCCTAGGAGTACATCATCTGTATCGTTGTAGCACATTTGTTATCTAATTTGCCTCGGCTGGGTACCCTGTTCTGGAGCATCCAAAGTGACCCCGGTGCACATTCTGCTCAATCTTGGGTCTTAATCCGAAGGCAGGCAACCCTGAAAAGTCTTGCCGTGCCCTCGCACGACGCGTCCGATGGGGCAAAGCTCCCTTTGTTATGGGATTTGGCAATCTTTACAATGGAGGTGCTAAAGGCCCGTAAACCTATAAGAGCACGTCCTTGGGAATAGGCTGAGTGTTTGGTAATGGAACCCACACTTGGGGAGTTCGATCAAAGTCGGACGTACAGAGGGAATGGTTGAGCCCTGTCCTCTTGTGGCTGCGAAGGAAACCTTTCTCATATGGTGCTTCAATGGAGCTGTTTTGGGAATTCGCCCGAACTCAAGGGGTGTGGCAACCCATCCGCTGTGGTACCCATGATAAACCCGCCAATGTACATCGTCAATGGCATTGCACGGCAAACAAGCCAGACATGACAAGATCGGCCGGGATGAGCGAGCTACCCAGAACGACGCCGACGCAGCACAACAGGAGGCATTCGCACGACCCACCAAGTCCAACGTGAATTACACCACCTGACACTGTCGATGTTCATTGTCAGGTTTGCCAGAGGGAACACTGTGACCAGAAGTGAGAGGCTGCATGAAACGATGGAACGTGCAATACTGCTGTTGAGTAGCAGAGCCACAAGGTCGGTGGAACCGATGGATTTCGTCATCTCTATCGTCTATCACATTTCATGACCAGCCCGGTTCCAAGCATTGTACACCTTTCTGTGACGGTCACTGGGTATAGCGCTATGTCGGGCCAAACAAGGCATTCTCGCCAGGACCTCAAACTCCTGATGCCGGGTTCCGTGTTCCTACCACCCTGTATCCGGGCGACTTGAATTTGCGTCGTGTTTGGCTGTACGTTGCGTGCACCGCCGTAACCCCCCATGGAGGGACGGGACGATGCTGAGGCGGGGACGACAAGGACAGAGGGAAGGAAATATCGAGGAGCGATGTTGAAAGCCGAAGGCGTCTGAGCGCCTTTATCCTTGGGCGTGGTTGTGAGGACGACGACTGCATCGCCGAGAGGTGCCGGTTTGGATGTGGTATGGTGGGCGTGAGCTTCAAGGCGTCAGGTGAGGTCCGAGGAGGATGAGGGCGAGTTGGAGAACGGGAGACAGCCATGCAAGCGAGATAGGTATGGCGTTCAAATGTAACATTTATTATTTCTCTCGCTATATCACTTCTCGCGCGATATTGGGCCTGATTTTGGCCCTTTGGACCTTGACTTGGCCCATTTGCGGAAATGTGCGATATCGAGGGAAAATGGCTTCGACTTCGCAAGGAAGTTGGTGTCCCGCGATATTGACGTGACTTCCTCGCGATGTGTCGAGTTGGGTCTCGCTATATCGAATTACCTCTCGCGATATCAAACCTCGCGATATTCATACTTCACGATATTCTGAGGCATCATTGATAATCAAGGATGTCTCGGGCACGCCTTTGACCAGGTGAGACTCAGGCTACCAGAGCCAGGGGCCAACGGGCTCAAGAGCTTTAGGGTACACTGCGGCACATGAGTAGGACATGCCAAGGACGATGCTGGGGTGTATGGATTTGTAAATTAGGAATAGAACTTTGGGACGATGGTATGAGGCCAAATAAGCGCCCATGACCTAGCAGGGTTAGCTTGAAGCTAACGCCGCCGACCCCGCACATAGGCCCCCATGGCCGGGGCTGGTCGCAGGTCGTCATGATCACCGACCGAGTGAGTACCATGTGCTGTGCATAGCTACTAGCCTCCATGCCCCAAGGCACCTGGGGGTACTCTGTGCCAAAGGCATCATTAGGTAGTAGCCCGTGCCGTCAAACTGACCTTGAACTAACTCAGAAGAGTCATGACACCGACCCCCGGCTCTAATAGTCTCATGTAACCCCTCAAACATATACATTCTTGACGACCCCCAGTAATAGCGCGAAGTATAGATGTCGCGAGCCTCGATATCGCGGGAATTAATTCTATATAGCGAGACCCAACTCGACATCGCGAGGAAGTCACGTCAATATCGCGGGACACCAACTTCCTTGCAAAGTCGAAGCCATTTTCCCTCGATATCGCACATTTCCGCAAATGGGCCAAAATCAGGCCCAATATCGCGCGAGAAGTGATATAGCGAGAGAAATAATAAATGTTACATTTGAACGCCATACCCTTCGCAAATGTGTGGAGAGCACGGTTGGGGGGCCTTGACGAGGCTTGTGGTCGCGATGAGGCGAGGGAGACCAGACAGCAAAGCAGACGGCGCGTACAAGAAGAGGCCAGCACTCGATGGCCGTTTGGGTTGAGCAAGAGCGAGAGAGAAGCTCCGCGATACGCTAGGCGCCGAAGCTCAGCAATCGGAGTTGGAAACGTGCGGCGTCTATAATCTTACCCCTAACCTCGATGTTCTTCCCTTCACTCACTACAATCTCCTCGGCCACTCACTGGTTCCCACCGTACTCCTCGATACACCCCACCTCGCTTGAAACACTTCGCACTTCCCCTCGTACGTCTTCAACATACCGCGTTGGTGGTCGACCCTAGCCAAGTGTGGAAGGTCGTTGGGTGTCGACTTAGAGCACCCTTTGCTGCTGGGTACGAGGTCAGTATCCAAACTCTCTATACGGAGCCGATACAGAGGCTCACATTGGGTAGATGAAGCTGTCCACTCCTCCTCAACTTAGCTTGTCCTCGCCTTCGACGGTCTTCCAGGCCAACTACGACAACTACCTGAGCGCAGAAGGACAAGTTACTAGCCTCTCTCGACCTCCCCTCTTTCGGTAAACGCGTCACTGTTTCGTTTCTAAGGCGGCTTGGATGCCCGCGTGAACGACGCCGAGCGAAGAAGGCTCTCGTGGGCCGAAGGCGACTAGGTTGGAGTATTCTTGGGTATTGATTCGCGATTCGTACGGAGACGAGCGCGTAATTCACCTCCTCGCTCGTGGTGAGTCCTCTAGATTCTTCAGACGAGCCGTCGTGCTCACTTGCATTCAGCCGCCTCCTCTCTCCTCCTCCTCCTCTACTTGTCAGGAACCTTGTCCCTTTTCCCCCTTTCTTCAAGGGCCATCCCTCACCCTTCCTTCCAGTCTCCAGCTCCAGCGGCTGAGGTCTGCCCACCTTCTATATCCAGCAACGAACGCAGCCTCTTCGGGGCACGCAACGTGCGGATGGCGGAGACACGATCGGCGGTGTATCGAATTCCAGCGTTTCTAGCTGGGGATAATGGAAGGTCAGTACGAACGAACGCCTATCAAATCGGAGCCAAGACTCACCTTGCGTAGATATTCGTACACCCCCACCTCTATACCGCTGCCTCTCCCCTTGCTCACCATCGTCGTGCTGGGCAACTCCGCCTCTCAAGGCACCTTACGACGCCCACGCTAACGAAACGCGCGTTGGTAGCCATCGTCATTGCGAACGATGCCCGCTCCAATCGACGTTCAGACTTCAAATCGATCAACCTAGACTTTGTGTCAGCAAGGCTTGCTCCTGCTTGCCAGCGTCCCGTCCGACATATATGGGAGCTTCGTCCACCCGTTAGGACATTGGAATCGTGTATACGGCTTCCACATCGCGCTACCGTAGAGCGACAAAGTCTCTCGAGAAGGGGCTTGAATATGGTGGGGCGCCGGATGTTGGTGGCGACGTCGAATTTGGGGGAAAGGGCGGCTGAAGGATTGAGGACCGCTGTTGGGCGTGTTGACTTCCACGCCGGGAGATACAAGGTCAGTCAAACGTCGACTCTATTGAATGTGATTACGACGGAAACCTCATCCATGTTTACGCAGCAAATATCTACCCCGGCCTACTCTGCTCTCCTCGCTCCGATACCGTTCTGTTCCTTGGAGAGACGGAGATCGACAACGCGAGGACTAGACGCCGCATATTTCCAAACCCCGATCAGTGTCTTTGACGCCCAAGCTGGTGACCCTTCATTCTGACTCTACGTCATCGAAGGATTCGTCGCATGCGTTGACAAGGCTCGCGTTAGATGCCCGGCCCCTCGCGCTGACCACAACCCCGACACCCTCGATGGCGGCATTTGGTTTTGTGGTGCAACACAACGCACCCTCGCCGTCTCGCTCGCCCCATACTCTAGCTCGTCCCCCTCCTCCTCCAGTTCGCTTGAACGTTGACGACCCACCTCAAGACCTCGACTTCCCCCCTTGGATGGGGACATTCGAGTAGTCCGCCAACGGCCGTGGACTCTGATGGGACGGAGATATGGGACAGCGAAGGCTCTTGGGTGCAGGGACGCAAGAGCAATGTCGGATGGGGATGGCGGGTTACTCTTGTGACCCCTAGGCACGCGTAGGAATCTCCCCATGGCTATCCATGCCTCAAACGACTCATGCCTGTCAGCACGACGCACGCCGTTGCTCCACCGTCGCCAGGCTTCCTGCCTTCCGTACGGCCCCTCCATTCCCTGCTTCGTATGCCTACTCTCGTCGTTTCAATGCACGATCCACCATCGCATCCTAGGCCGGTCCGTATTCGCGATACATACCCAGCGACGTGAGGGGAGCTTCTTCGCGGTACAGCGCCTATGTTGGCGCCCGTTGGTGGCCGGCCGTGGAGATCACAGGGTGTCGTTACCTGGCTCTAGAGCCTCTGAGGTTGAATAAGGTCAGTACGAATGGGTGCTTGTCGGATCAGAACGAACCCTGACTTCTCGTGTAGATCCACACCTTCCTCCTCACTCTTCGCCGACATTTAGAAAGTTACCCCGAGCTGTAGGGGCCCTCGAAGTCGTACATCGTGTCGGCTCCCTCACCGTTGCGTGGGGTCGATGACGACGGCGTCCTGGAGCGGCTTACTTGAAGACGATAGGCGGAGGGCGTTGGAGTTGTCGACCGGAAGTTAAGATCAAGCTGGGGGGCCCGCGAGAGATATGCCGAGTGCGGCTGATGACAGAGGCGCGGTCCATGAGCGTGAGTGCGTGTGTTAGACCCACGAAAGAGGATGGAATGTGCATATCTCATGTCGTTTTGCGTCACTTTGTCGGCTCGTTAGACTCGCCGTTGGGCAGGTGGGAGATGTGTACGCGCCGGATAATAGAGTCGTAATGGGACGAGGTCGTGGTCTCGAGCCTGAGCTTCATCAATCTAGCAGTGCTTCCCATCGTCCCAGTGCACTCTCCCCAATCGGCGAAACGTATAACGCCGAGTCCGAGCCTCGTTCCCTCGTCGTTGAGCCACAAAGTATACACGTACAAACAGTTAGCTAATTAAGCGCCCATCTATCCATTTGTAGCATAAGGACAGGAGGCCACGTTCCTCATCATCCTGGACCACCACCACCACTATCTTCTTTGCCTGCCTTCGTCTGCACCCCACCCGCTCCAACCCCGTCCAGAGTCCACCCGATGTCGACGACTCGGCAGTTTACTGATGGTGTACCCAGCGTTCCAGCTCAAGAACTGAACATAGCGAACGTGGCAAGGGACTACCACGACCATAGTACCACGGCCTACCACAACCACGGCATCGCGATCACCACCATAAACTCTGATTCTGGCAGTAGAGCCCTCGATCGTACGCCCTCACTATCTACTATGCGAATTTCGGGCCACTAACGAAGCCTGCAGGTCTGCTCGGGCACGTGGCACACGGCGCCCTCCACGATTCTGCGGATCGAGGCCCCGACGCTCCCAAGTGCCATCCAGAAACTCGGACCGCGGTTCAGAGCGATATCATGAGCTGGATCCGACACGGCGAGCAGGACGATGCACCGAAGAGGATCCTGTGGCTATCGGGTCCCGCAGGGTCAGGAAAGACGGCGATTGCGGGAACGATTGCAGACGAATGCTACAAGCAGGGCTTGCTCGCAGCAAGCTTCTTCTTCTCAGCCTTCGCCGGGTCTGTAAATCGACGCATCAGCAAGCTATTCGTAACCACCCTCGTATACAGCCTCCTCCAGCACGACCCCATCGTGGGTTACAAGGAAGAAGTCCTCACCGTCATAGAGCGTGACCCGGTGGTGTTCGAAAGGCACCTGGACCAACAGGTCGAAAGCCTCATCTTGGCGCCGCTGCGCAAGATTGTAGGACATTCGAACTGCAGGGGTTGGCCTGCAGTTATCATCGTCGATGGGCTGGACGAATGTGAGGGCATGAGCGAGTCGGATCTCGGGGATGCAGTGTCGAGCACAAAGGCTCAGAAGGAGGTCCTCTCCGTTTTATCGCGCGCGTGCACGGACCCCGCCTTCCCCTTCCGCATTATCATCGCCTCCCGACCCGAACCCACCATTCGGCACTTCTTCTCCACTGCCCCCACTCCCGTCCTCAACGTCTTCCTCGACGATAAGTACGACCCGGATTCCGACATCCGACTCTTCCTCGAGGCCGTGTTCAGCGATATTCGCCGCCGGTTCAATCTCCCGTTGACCTGGGCTTCCAAGGACGTCATCGACCTCCTGGTGGAGGAGGCGTCGGGCCAGTTCATCTACGCAGCGACGGTAGTTCGTTTCCTCGATAGTCCCCACCTTGGGCCACCCCAGCAGCAGCTCATCAGGCTCCTGGAGTGGCGCCGCCTTGACGACTCGAAGCCTTTCGCACCGCTCGATGTGTTATACAGCCAGATCTTGCATACTAGTCCAGAACCGTTATTAGCGGCGAAATGGCTCTGCTATGTCAAGGATCACCAGAGCTTCAGCAGCTCCTACAACAAAAACATGCTTGAATCATACTCCGGAGAGTCAGAACATGTGCTAGGTAGCTTGACATCATTGGTCAGGCTGACGGATGACCGAGGGGATCCTGAGTTCCATTTCTACCACAAGTCACTGCTCGACTTCCTCGAGGACCCCCACCGGAGCTCTGATCTTCACGTAAACGAGGAGACTCTCGCCCACTTCAAGGAAGACCGGTACTATCAGGTCCTACAGGGTGTGTATTGCTCCCCCTTTCCAATCTTATTCCACGTGCTCATGCCAATACAGCAAGAGGACCTCAATCCAATGCCGACCCTTCGAGAAACCCCCCACCTCAGGATTTCCTCCAGTCATTCTACACACATTTAGAGAGATATATTGATCTGTGCCGCAGGTACACTTTGGGGGATGTCAAGTGGTGGCTAGCCAATCTTCATGAGTTCAATCGGAGCATATATATTCCCCAGATGTTTGCCTCAATCCACAAGCAAGTAAGTGACTATGTTTCTTCCCTGTCCACAGAACACAATCACTGATAGATGTTGCCTTTCAGTGCAAATGGTACCGCTGCCTTCCCGCTTGTGGTGTCTGGAGGAAAGGCATACTGCGATACTGCAGGGAGCATGGCTGGCGTGTACC
The DNA here is from genome assembly GCA_951394405.1 of Coprinellus micaceus. Taxonomy (NCBI): domain Eukaryota; kingdom Fungi; phylum Basidiomycota; class Agaricomycetes; order Agaricales; family Psathyrellaceae; genus Coprinellus; species Coprinellus micaceus. Next base: position 3,303,081 of record OX596340.1, on the reverse strand, counting down.
CACAGCAGAGGAGATGTTGCGGGACAGGTTCAAGAAGTTCCAGTTTGATTGGGAGTTGCCACAGGAGTTTCCTCTACAGGCCCCCGGTGTTGAATCCGGATCCATATCCACCGAATCATTGGCTGTGAGGATGGACCCCCCTTCACCATGAAGCTTTCGTCATCCACCATGACCGTGAAATTGATGGTTGCTGAAGCTCAGGGTGTGAGGGATGGAATGGACTTGGGTGGCAGGGCGGAGCATTCACAAGGTCAAAGTAGCACTAGCGACAAGTTGTCATTTACATACACACATTGTTAGTAGATCTCGCATGTACAGGCACAACAGAGAACTTCATGTACAGTACAGGGTAGTACAACAACACAGGATATCATACAGGTATACGTCAGGGTCTCTGATATCGTACAAGGAAGTGCACACAACCCAGCGAACAGGTATGAATCAACTCCAAAGAAGCATCCGAGAAAGCAAAGGGTAGGAACTAGCATGATAATGGAGAGTAAGATGAAGTGAATCCAGAGATCAAGTGAAGGAGTGAAGGGTACTCAAGTGAAGCAGGGATCCGAGTCGCAGAAGAAGTCGTTTAAGTTAGTCGTTAGTTGAGACCATTCCGCATCCATTTCGTCAGTCAGTCGTTCATTCGTTCATTCGTTCATTCTTCGTCGTCTTTCTTTGTTAATTTTATTGTTCGTAGTCGGGTCGCTCAGGGATCCAAAATGCGCAGGTAATTCGAGGGTATAACTGTAATAGAAAGAGCGTCAACGTCGGTCAAACATGAGTATATGCTAACAAGAGAGAAAGCAGGTCGGGTCAAAGGCCCAAGTCACCCCGAGAAATCGAGTATATTAGAGGAGGCACGGTGGCGCAAGCCACCACGTTCGAAGATCCAGCGTGAAGCGCCAGTTCACTCAATGACCCAGCGACGGAGCGCAAATCAACAAGCGCCGTTCGGCATAAAAGAGCAGGCGAAAACCGAAGCCTATCGAACTTGTTACTCGAACGAAACGACCGAACGGCACCAATCCAAAGCAAGAAACAAACAAAGAAAACAAGCACTCACTCCCCGTCGTCCCATCCTCCTTTCGGCCCTCCCACCACTTGCCCGTCCTATTGAGGATCTCGAGGACCTCGCCCTTGCGGAAGCTAAGTTCGGAGGGGTCTTCGCTTGCGGCGTGGTCTGTGTGAAGGGATAAGTTAGTTAGCAATTATATGATTTGGTGATCGAACGGCGAAAGAGAGGGTCAAATGTTAAATGGAAGAACCGAGCGGCTCGTGTAAATGCGCACGAAGGAGAAGGATACAAATTGTGGGGGATGACGGCAAGGGGGGTGAGGGCGCACGAAGACGAGCGAAAACGAATGCAAAGAGTGGCGAAGAAAGGACGCGAAAATCGAAAACAATATACACTCACAGGCGAACAACGCCTCAGCCCTACACACAACAGGGTTCTGGTTCACCAGGCGGCTATCCCCGCTGTCCTGCCCCGCCGCCGCCGACACACTTATACTCCCTGCTCCCACCTGAGAATCCTTCTGCTGTTGCTCCCTCTCCCTCTCCCGCTCCCGCTCTTTCTCCTTCCCCCTCCGATAAAGACTGAACCGCCCACTCTTCCTCGACCCATCGCCCTGCTGCTGCAACTGCGGATGAGGCTGGACGTCATCTGTAGCGCCCGATGATCGTGCACCGCCGCTGACGGTGGTTTCTGGGATTCCGCTGAGAGGTCGACCGCTTTGGCTGCGCACCATCGAGAGTCCGCTCCCGCCGCTCGCGCCTACAGGTCCGAGCCCGATATTCCATAAACCGACACAAGAGAGGCCATGAATAGGCATTGGGGTACCGGGGCATCCAGCCACCATAGTCCTATCGCCCTGGGTCCCAGAGATTCGAGTTTGCGGTGGGTTTCCTTGCGCGTCGCGTTCACTGTTGTATCCCCCAGACGAATGCAACTGCCAACGAGGCGGCGTCGAGGTGGGGACAAGCAGGGCAGAGGGAAGGATATGTCTCGGAGGGGTGTTGAAAGCCGGACGGCATCCAAATATCTTTCTGCACGGGCGTACTTGCGAGAGGGACGATTACATCGCGAGGGTGCTAATTTGGATGTGATACGGGGGTAAATTAGTTGCCAGGAGCAGTGTGAATGTGAGGAGGATAAGGAGGAGCTGGAGAACAAGGGCGAGTCACGCGGTGCGGAAGAACACGTTCCCGAGGTTGGCGGTGACGATCGCCCAAGCGATCGGGAGACGAGCTAGAATACGGTGGCAAGGGCGAGGGAGATGCCGAGCTGGAGATTCTCCTGAAATGTTCGGGCCCGAGGTAGGTGTCGCCAACGACATTGAGGTCGGGGTCGGGACGGGGATCGGTGAGGGCTGCTGTTGCGTGTCTAACTGCAGCTCCGCGTGCGAGGGTTCTTTGGACTTGGGGTCACGCTCGCTGGAGAGGCAGTCGAGGTGGTGCATGGAGGAATCGCGAAGCGCGCCCCCGCCGCTGTTGTCATCGTGCAGAGAGCCGTGGAGGGAGTGCCGTGCGTAGGAGGTGAGGCCCATGGGGTCGAGCTCATCGTTGCGGACGTTGTGCAGTGTCGATTGAGAGCGAGTGAGGCGGATGTTCAGGAAGAAATGGAGATAGGGGTCGACCCAAAGAAGCTGAGCGTTTCAAGCTCCGATCAATGACACGAGTCCGATGCCGGCGCTTGTTGCTCTTCGATCCAAACCGTCATAGGCGCCCAACAATCTCACCGACATCCAGCCCAGCCTCTGCGTCTCCGGGTCCCTATCCCTATCCTCAGTATCCTGGCTCGTCTTCTTCGTCCGTCGAGCCGTTATGAATATGAACGTCTCCAACACCGTGATGGAGTGCACTCAAGCTCACCCGCCAACTCCTCCCCGTCCTGGTCACCTCCACCTCCACCTCACTGGTCATGATGCTTAGCAACCCCACCAATTCAGCGTGCACTAACACGACGTTCTCGACGTGCACATCTGAGCAGAAACCCCGAGCACGCGCGTGGTAGGTCCTCCCAATATCGGATAACTCCCAGTCAAACGGTTCACCGTACTCACTTGTTACCAGCACCGCTACCTTTCTTCACCAGCGTTCTTGACTCCAGTGTCTCCCGGCCCTCCTCGCGACTAGCCGTACTCGGCCCTACTCCATGCATTCGTTCTCATCGCCCCGCTGGGTGGACGTGGTCCCCACCTCCGTTTTCATAGATTCAATCCCCAGCAACCAACGAGGCTCCTTCGGGGCACGGATGGCAGAAAATAGACAGTGTGCACCAGAGGGAGCTAGCCTCTGGAGAACCGAACGGTCAGTACGAATGAAAACCTTTCGATACGGATCGAAGGCTCACCCCGCCGGAGTAGATTTGCGTATACCTCCTTGAACTTCGGTCTCCAGTGACAATCAGTGTTCACCCACAACCCTTACCCCACCTACATCTCGCCCCCTTCCTCGCTCCACCTTCATGTGACGCCCTAGTCGATGAAACACGCTCCAGAACTCATCCTCGACGTGCCTTGCTCAAAGTCATCGGACCATATCTCAAACGCGCCTCAACCCGAGCGTTCCTTTCCTACCCCCGCGCGAAAGGGAGCACCTCGAGTCCAGCGACTTCAACGGCACCCCCTCCGACCCCAACGTATGGAAAGCTGTCTCCACCTGACAAAGCCCTTGGAGTCGCGTGTTCGTCCTCAACCTCGCTAGGACCTCGGATCTGAAGCCCGAGGAGGTCTTTCTCAAGGCGTTTCGGTGCCGGACGTGCCCGTGGGCAGGGAGGGATGAGCCCTCTACAGCACCTGGACCCACCTGCCTCCCTTCGTTGCATCACCTCCTCTCTCCCAGTCGAACCATGGACCCCAACTTAGACCCCACCACCACCACTGCAACCCCTCTGTCGACCACTAAGCCGCTCCTCCGTTCATCTCCAATACACCTCCCTCGCTCACTCACGCCCTCTCGCTCAACAGCGAGGTCGACTCTCGAGGTGGAAGGATGGCTTCTCGGTCCAGACTGTGGCGACGACGATGGCGGCGGGTGTGTGACTCGGTCTCGATTTCTACAACGTTGGGAACGATGACGAGGGGGCGGTCGGGTCTTGCGGAAATACCCTGTGTACGGTGTGGAGAGGGTGCTGGAGGTGAAGGGCTCGACCGCGGGTGATGAATGAATGGTGGGATTCACTTGCATGGTGTAAGCCCCTGGTGACCATCACACGGTCGAGTGTCTCTCAGTGCGGGAAATGGTGGAGGTACGGCTGTGGGAGATCGCGTGTCGGCCGGGGTAGAGTCGGGGGAGAGGATGAATGGTAAGTCCATATTTCCTTTCGTCTCACCTATTCTGCGCATCGTACTGACCTCTGTGCTCGTAAGGTACGTGCTCGTCATCGCACAAAACGTCGAGCCTCCTCCATCGTATTCGTCCTCTTCTCTCATTCTGAGTCGACAGCCTCCCACCACCACTTTTTGAGGTGGCGTTGAGGCAGCGTCTGGCGTCTTTCGTGTCTTAGAAGCGGGTGAGGGCGAGTTACACTCTTGCGAAGTCATTTCTGCCACTGTGGATGCATAGGTGAGTACGACCGCTCCCTTCGCAACGATATGAGAGGACTTATCATATCTATTCCAGACTACCAAACGACATTCGAACGAGTCATCCCACGTCCTCTCACCGACCCGAGGGGGGATGAGGTCGTTCAAGAGGACGTCCCCGTCGTATGTATCGACATGGGATGGGGCGTTAGCGGACCCTCTCGGCGCTGTGCGGCAAGGCAAGCGGATGGAGCTTACTTGGTGCCCAGCATTGTCTGCGACAGGACGTGCGATACAATAGCGCATTCGAAACTCGGCGTAGGTCCTCGTGTGGGGTGGTGACGGCTTTTAAGGGGTGGTCGTTGGTACCGGAGGGCGAATATGCGTTGACCTCCGGAGCGTTGGCGAGGAGGGGAAGGTGCGAGAGCCTACGCACCTTGCGCTCCGAGTCGCCAGCGGCACATGTGGGTATCTGGCTCCATGCAACCAACTCAGTGCGTGTATCATTAGTATACCTCGACGGTGGCAGAGGAGGACTCAGGACGTACACTGGCGACGTTGATGAGGCGTCACCTTACAAACGGCGGGGGTGAGGGCAGGGGCGACGGGACCAAGAAAGCGAGAGAGGGTGAGGGAGACAAAGGGACGGTAGTATAGACCAGCAGGTACTCTGCGTATAGTTCGGGCGGACGTCAGAACGATCTTCGAGGAAGGAGAGGAGAGCGAGATTGGGAGCAAAAGGGAAGGGACGGGGGTGTGGGTGTGGGTGTGGGTGAGGAAGAGATGCAGGGAGGATCGAGTATATCTTTTCACCGGATCGTTCTGAAACTTGTAAGCTGTCGGGTACAACTCGAACCGACTATACAGATATACTACACTTTTATCTGGACTTCCCCCCTGAATTCCATGGGGTCTAGCAGATCCCTCTGAATCGCTCCCCTTCCCCCGGAAACGGTGCGCGGATATTGGTTTGGATATTCACGAAGCCTCGAAAGCGGGGGCTGACGAGCATCGGAGCCGTGCCGAAGACACGCCAGACGAAAGGGTTGCGTGATGCGGATGTAGAGGTCAGGGCCAGGATCCGGAGCGATGGTTTCGTAGAGCTTGGAGTACTACGTTGGGGCAATGGAGAGCGGGACAAGGCCATTGAGCGTTTGGACATGGCTAAGCCTTCGACAACGAACGATTATCGATTTATTACCGTGATTTACAAGGCCATGACGTCTTACGGAGGAGTGGGAGAGGGGATGGGCGAGAGGGCATGCGAAGAGGAGAAGGGTCGGTCAAGCAGGGAATCGCGAGGGGGAAAGGTGGGCTGCTCAGTGATGTAGGTTGAGCGAGTTGCAATATCGTCGACATAGAGTGGAGGCTAGACTAAGGTTCTGTTCGCAGAGGGAAGGATCGAGAGTTAACGAGGAGGGAGTACGAAGAACGAAAAATTGGCAGAGTTAGGGGCCAAGTGATCCGGCGCGCTTCAAACTCCGACCAATATGGCGGCGCTTCCGAATGGAACGCCCTTCTCCCTCTCATTTCATCCAAGGAGCCGCTACATGCAGGACTGGCTTGATACGTCCCACCAGTTTCTCGCGAGAACCTTGGTGCCGCCTACCTCGACAATGGGTCGACCTTTTCCCCCTCGCATTATCCAGTTCTTCCTCCTTCGATTCACCTTCCTGTTAGCGACCCACGTCGCGCGTACTTCAAGACTTGTATACCTCTCCAGGACGAGAGGTCTCCTTCCTTGGGTGCTTGTAGGCCTACCTATCGTATTCGGGCAGGACGGTGACAAGCGAGGTTGAGGGAGTGACGACGATGCGGGCGAACGAAGGGCCTTGGGTGTGGGACACGAAGTAGATAGGATCTTTGGGTGGGGTATTCCACCTCGATGATGGCGGTCGGCCACTAAGACGACGGGGTTGTCTTTCGGCGACCTCTAAACACGCGTGGTGAGTCCTTCATTCAAGCCCCGGGTGAGTCGTCATACTGACCCCCTACTATCAGGACGAACTACATTTATCTACTGGCATCACTTTGTTCCCGATTCCTCCTCGCCAGAAGCCTATCCCCATCCACAACTTCAATCTCCGTACAACAGCTCCTACAACAGGGCCTCTCTAAAGCACGGAGTGCGTCAAATCGACGCTGGAAATTGGATGGGGAACGGCAGTTCGAGGGTGCGGGTATCGTGTTTTAAGGGATGCCATTAGGAACGCCAGTTCGAATGGATACCTGTTGGATCGGAGCGAAGACTTAACTCGCGTAGACCCACACACCTACCCTCGGTCATCCCAGCTCTTCCTCTTTCTTTCCCGGCTCTCCCTCCCCGTCGAGTCTCACATCCACCCGCGTACTAAGCGCTGAAATGGGCGTTGATACGCGGCAGGACTCGTCCTCGCCGCGATCTTGGGCCAACCGACGCGATTCCCTCGAATCCATGGGACATCATCCTATATCCTACCACCCCACCTCAGACCTGCGCGAAACCGGGGCATTCTTTTATACCTCTACCTCGAAGCGCAACCCCACCAAAATCAACACTACTCCCTCGGCCACGTAGCAAGCCCATCTAAGCGTGTGGAATCACCTTAATCGACGCTCAAACACCCTCGGTGCCGCGTTAGATCATGGCGAAGATACCCAAGGACGTCTGACCGAAGACGGCGTGTTAGGTTGAGGTGCCAAATGGACGCGGATGATCAGGCCAATTCGAGGGGAAAGGGGGTTGACGAAGGCCATTGGGATCTATGGACACCCTGCCTCGCACACCGATACCCTAAACCAAGTCGTGGCCCTCTCGACGACGCGTATCCCCGCTACGTTGTCGGCGTACACGAGGTTAAGAACCTCACACTGGTATGTGTGCCCAACTGTATCAACCTCCCGCCCCTTAAACACCCCTCTGTCGACTACTTGAACGCACGCACCCACGCCTCACGAACGCAACCGTGGCCTCCGGCTGTCCCTCAGCGCCCCGAACACTATCCGGCAGGTTTCAGTTGAGTTGGGTATATACGTATAGAAGGCTCCTCCCAGCGCGGAGGGGCGTCGACATCGTTCGACTCAAGACGGCGATGATAGTGGCGGGGGGTAAAGCTCGGAGGTGAGGGGCTCGACGTCGGCGGCGGTGGTCTTGACGGCGAGCGGGTTGGGGATGGAGAGTGCGACAGAGGATTATTCCCTGGGAGGATGTGGGATGGGCCTCGGGTGATACACGATTATTCCTCGGGCTGGGCGGTGGAGGCCTGACGGTCGATGGCGCATGGGCGAGGGTGTGAGTAAGTTTTTCAGCGCGTGTTATTCAGCTTGTACGTGACGAATAACGCTGTGCGCCCTCCGGATTTCGTAGGGTAAGGTGGTATCGACGGCGTGAATGGGGCCTTGAACCCGGTTGAGGGCAAGCTACCGAGTGAGATGGCGAGTTAGGCTCTCGCTAAATGCTCCCTGTGGGTGAATAGGTGGGGACGGCGGTGGCTGCTTGCTCTGTACTGAAACGAGAGTGTGCACTGACTTTATTTATTCCAGTCTAGAAAAGGCGTCCTCGTTGTGTATCTATCGACAGGGACGGAAGGTCATCGGGTTCTCTCGGGGTTCTGCAGTGAGGCAAGCGGATGCACTTCCCTAGACCCGGTGACGAGCACACTGAGCGACGACGAAGGGCGTGGTGTCTTTGTGTACTTGGATCTTGGTGTGGGGTAGCGACTACTTCGAGGGTGGTGGTGTGGCAGCGGTTGAGGGCGAATATGTGTTCGTCCCCGGTCGTTGTTGAGGAGAGGAAGGCAACGTATCGATGAGAGCGTACGCTCCTCGTGCTCGGGTCCCTGTCGGTGCGTGTACGTTGGTGGAAGTTGGTGAGGCGACGTGGAGGCGGGAGGGAGAGTGAGAGGGGAGCCATCTGAGAACGGACTCGGAGGCATCGTAGCGTCTCCCAGTGGAATAGGGGCGATGTGTTTAGCGACGCATTCGAAACGATAGGGTGAACAGACTAACAAGAAGAGGGAGAGGGAGAAGGAGACGAAAGAGACGAAAGAGACGTGAGTAGAGATGAAGGATTGTGAGTCGGGCGTGGGTAGGCACCCGAACGAGCGTCGAGGGGGGTCATGAGAGCGAGGGTAGAAGGAATGCGGGTGTGGATGAGGAAGAGATGAGGGGAGGGTCAAGTACAGTCGGGCTCTCAGCCCGATCGCTCTGCAAACTGTAGAGTACAACTTGAACCGACTATACAGACTTGTATACTCATTTCTACCTTTCCGGTGCGAGCTGGAAGCTCTGGAAGATATCGCGAGTGAATATGACATTGAGCACTCGGGGGCTTATATTATGCCTCGCGGTCGCCCTGCCAGAATGATGTGCTCTTTGAAATTTGAAAAGCGGGAAAACCTAGAACTGGCAGGAGTGGACAGGTGAAGGGATTCGAACAGAGTTCGAAGGGAATGAATTCGTGCCCTTGAGGAGTATACTAGCGCCGTCGGCGGACTGGATCTCGGAGTCCGTTTGGGCGTTCGCCCGAATACATAGGGCAAGGTCCGATTCTTCTTGACCGCTCAGGCCCGTAGATGGTTATAAGATCCTATATTTCGTTTCTAATGCCCTCACTAAAGCCTTTCAGAGCTCGCAGGATACCATGTGGCACTGTCAGTCGCCACAACGTACATATGCACAAACAGGCTGCGATTCTAAGCGCCCGTGGCTGAGAATCGCCCTCCTTGCTTCCTACCTCCACCACCGCTCAACCTACGTTTGTCCACTGCCTCGGAATTCATCTCGAATCAAAATGGAGACGGACGGACAACTCCCTAACACACAATCCATCGTTGCAAGAAGCGCTCATGTTCGAAACGTCGCTGGCGGATACCACGATCACAGTCACAATGTTACAACGAAGGTCAACAACATTCAAATATTGAACTCTGGTCGGCACGAGATGGGAGGTGTGTGGGATGTCTAATATGCGCCTCAGCCTCAGGCAAGGACCATCAATTGAAACCTTCTCCTTCGCAGTGTTGCTCAAACATGTGGCGCATGGCGCCCTGCACGACTCTGCAGAACGAGGCCCCGACGCTCCCAAGTGTCATCCAGAGACGAGGATCGCGGTGCAGAGAGATATTATGAGCTGGATCGGGCATGGCGAGCAGGACGACGCACCGAAGAGGATCCTGTGGCTCTCGGGACCAGCTGGGTCAGGGAAGACGGCGATCGTTGGAACAATCGCGGACGAGTGCTACAAGGAGGGCATGCTCGCGGCGAGTTTCTTCTTCTCCGCCTTCGCCGGGTCTTTAAATCGACGCATCAACAAGCTGTTCGTTACCACTCTCGTATACAGCCTCCTCCAGCACGAACCCATCGTGGGTTACAAGGAAGAAGTCTTTGCCGTCATAGAGCGTGACCCGGTGGTGTTCGAAAGGCATTTGGACCAGCAGGTCGAAAGCCTCATATTGGTACCGCTGCGCAAGATTGTAGGTCATTCGAACTGGAGGGACTGGCCTGCAGTTATCATCGTCGATGGATTGGACGAATGCCAGGGTGTGAGCGAGCCAGATGTAGGGGATCCAGTGTCGCCCACCAAGGCTCAGAAGGAGATCCTCTCCACCCTATCGCGGGCGTGCATAGACCCTGCCTTCCCCTTCCACATCATCATCGCCTCCCGACCCGAATCTGCCATCCGACAGTTCTTTTCTCATCCCCCCACTCCCATCCTCAACCTCTTCCTCGATGACAAATACGACCCGGACTCCGACATCCGACTCTACCTCGAAGCGATGTTCAGCGACCTCCGCCGTCGCTTCAACCTACCGTCAACCTGGGCTTCCAAGGACGTCGTTAACCTCCTGGTGAAGGAGGCGTCGGGTCAGTTCATCTATGCAGCGACAGTAATTCGTTTTATCGACAGCCCTCAACTCGGGCCACCCCAAAAGCAGCTCATTCGCCTCCTGGAGTGGCGCCGCCACGACGACTCAAAGCCTTTCGCCCCCCTTGACACTTTGTACAGCCGTATCTTGCATACCAGCCCAGATCCTGTTCTGGCAGTGAAATGGCTCCTTCTCATAGACAAGTACCCCGGCAAGGAGCTACTTGAATCATACCCCGGAGAGACAGAACACGTGTTGGGCAGTTTGACATCATTGGTCAGGCTGACAGACGAACAGGGGGCGCCTGGGTTCCATTGGCATTTATACCACAAGTCACTGCTCGACTTTCTCGACGACCCACACCGGAGCTCCGACCTTCACGTGAACGATGAGACTCTCACCCACTTTGAGGAGGACCGGTACTATCAGGTTCTACAGGGTGCGTGTTGCTCACCTTCCTCAACCTTGCTCACATAGTCATGATACTTGTACAGCGAGAGGGCCTCAGTCCAATCCCAACCCTTCGACAAGCCCCCCATCTCGGAGTTTTCTCGACCAGTTCTGTAAATGGTTACCCGCCTTTATTGGTCCACGCCGCAGGTACGCTTTGGGGGATGTCGAGTGGTGGATAGCCAATCTTCGTAGATCCGATCAGGAAGATGAAATCCCCCGAATGTTTGCTAGAATCCACCGGCAAGTAAGTGGCCGTTATGGTTCTTCCCTATCCACAGAACACAACCACTGATAGTCATTGCCTTCCAGTGCAAATGGTACCATTGCCTTCCTGCTTGTGATGTCTGGAGGAAGGGTATATTGCGATACTGCAGCAAGCACGGCTGGCGTGTACCCACGACGAAGGAGATGTTGCGGGACAGGTGCAAGAAATTTGAGCTCGGTGCTTATGATGGAAAATCTTATACAGTGTACCCACTCCGCCTCCCCAAAGTCACCTCCGTCCGATCCATTGCCGTCGAATCAACAAGGACAGATCCCTCAATGGCCCACCAAGCCACCTGTTCCTGAAGCTCAGGAGTGATGATACAGACTTGAGCAGTAAAATACGTCATTCACAGGTGTTGAAGTAGCAGAACATACATTCATTGTCGGTAGATATCACATTCGCAAATATGTACAGATACAACAGAGGTCTTTGTGTACAGTACAAGGTGGTACAACAATACATGATATCATACAGGGGAAACACACACAACCTAGTGAGCAGGTATCAACCGTAACTAGCATGACAACGGAGGGTAGTAGAATGAAGTGAATCCGGTGATCAAGTGAAGGGATAAAGGATACTCAAGTGAAGCAGTGATCTGATCCGTGAAAGAAGCTGTTCAAGTTAGTCGTTAGTCAATACAAAATCCGTATCCATTTCGTCAGTCAGTCAGTCAGTCAGTCGTTCGTTCGTCATCGTCTTTCTTCATTAATTTTGTCGTTCGTAGTCGGGTCGCTCAGGGATCCAAAACGCGCAGGTAATTCGAGGGTATAACTGCGGGGAGATAAGTCAGCGCCGGTCAAACGTAACTATGTGCTAGCGAGAGAGGACGAAGGCTGGGTCAAAGGCCCAAGTCACCCAGAGAAATCGAGTATATTCGAAGAGGCACGGCGGCGCAGCCCACCGCACTGGAAAATCCAGCGTGAAGCGCCAGTTCGCTCAATGAGCCAGCAACAGAGCCCAAGTCGACAAGCGCCATTCGGCATAAAAGAGCAGGCGAAAAACGAAGCCGGTCGAACTCGAACGAAACGACCGAACGGCACCAATCCAAAGCAAGAAAGAAACAAAGAAACCAAGTACTTACTCCCCGTCGTCCCATCCCCCCTCCTTTCCTCCCACCACTTCCCCATCCTGTCAAGGACCTCGAGGACCTCGCCCTTGCGGAAGCCGAGCTCGGAGGGGTCTTCGCTTGCGGCGTGGTCTACTTCGGGGGTTGGAAGGGTAGGTTAGTTGGATCGATACTCGGAAACACCAGAAAATGTCACGCCCAAAGCGAATGAATACTCACAAGCAAGCAACGCCTGAGCCATACACACGACGGGCTTCTGGTTCACCAGTCGACTATCCCCACTCTCCTGCCCCGCCGCTGCCAACATGCTTATATATACTCCCTCCTCCCACCAGCGAATCCGCCTGGTGCTGATCCTTCTCCCTCTCCCTCTCGCGTTCCCTTTCGCTCTCTTTCACCTTCTCCCTGCGATACAGACTGAAACCCCCGCTCTCCCTTGACCCGTCGCCTTGCTGCTCTAACTGCGGACGAGGATGGACGTCCTCTGGAGCGCGGCAGCGCCCGAGGATCACGTTCCACTGCTGACGGTGGTTTCTGGGATCCCCCCTCAGAGGTCGGCTGCGTTGGCTGCGAGCCATCGAGGCTCCGACGTCCGTCGCTGTTCCCTCCGAGAGCCCCGAGCTCGGTGATCCATAAACCAACACAAGAGAGGCGGTTACTACAGTAATAGACATTGGGGGGGGGGGGGGGGGGGGGGGGGTAGCCGGTACCGCCCTGGGCCTCAGAGATTCTAATTTGCGTCGTATTTGGCTGTACATTGCGTGCACCGCCGTAACCCCCCATGGAGGGACGGAACGAGGGGGCGTTGAGGTGGGGACGACAAGGACGGAGGGAAGGAAATGTGTCACACTTCCCCTCCGTGCCTCTTCGATACTCAATGCACGACCTACACAACCTAGCGACGCCGTCGACGTGCTTAGGGTCGCTTCAACCTACTGTGTTGGTGAACGACGGCTCGGGATGGAAGGCTTTAGGGGTCCGAGGTGGTCAAAGGATGATATTGAGCACCATTCGCTGGGTACGAGGTCAGTATTCAAGTTCTCTCAACAAGACCTGCACGGGGACTCACATCACTTAGATGAACGCTGAATACTCTCCCTTGGCTCAACCCGCCCTGCCCTCCAACACCCCCCTCGGGCGCCCACGAAACCGACGGCAACGGCTACCTGACCGCAGGCGCACAGGCCGCCAGGCTCTCTCGACCTGTCCCGCCCTCGATGAACGCATCACCCATCGTCCTTAATACGCCTTGAACGCCTGCGCGACATAACACCGGGTCTCTTATGCCCACTGGCAAGACGACTTTATCCAGACCTTCTTGGGTACCGGATCACGATGTGTACAGAGATGAAGGGCGTAGTTCTACCGCTACGCGCGTGGTAAGTTCTCCACATGAACTTGAGACGATTCAGCATCATGCTCACTCCCTTTTAGTGTGGAAGGCTACTCCGTCCTCCTTCTCCCATTGCCAAGGACCATATCCCTCTCTTCCTTTCTCCGAGAACTATCCCCACTTATCCCCCAACTCTGCTTCCAACATGCGCTTACTTCCCTCTTGAAGCCTGCCTACACACCTTCGATTCCGATTTCCAGAAACTAACGCGGCCTCACAAAACGCGGATAGTGCCAACACGACAAGTACCAACGTACATTGGCGGGTGTTGACGGAGATTCGTGGTCATCGGCATATTGAGCCCCAAATTTTCTAGACGTGGAACATCTATGAAAGGTCCGTCGGAATAAACGCCTACCGAATCGAACGAAGACTTACCTTGTGCAGATATTTAGTCGCCCCCACCTCCGTACTGCCGCCTCTTCCCCTCTCCCTCTCACTCACCGCCATCCCGCTGAGTAACAGCCCCTGCTCGGTGCACTTCTATGCGACGTCATAGCCGATGAAACGCGCGCTAACGGCCATTCTCAATGATGTTGACTCCAATCGATGTTCAAACTTCAAATCGATCAGCCCAGACTTGTGTCAGCAAGGCTTGCTCCTGCTTCACAGCGCCCCGTCCGACATATAGGGGACCTTCGTCCACCCGTTAGGACATTGTAATCGTGTATACGGCTTCCACATCGCGCTACCATAGAGCGACAAAGTCTCTCGAGAAGGGGCTTGAATATGGCGGGGCGCCGGATGTTGGTGGCGACGTCGAATTTGGGGGAAAGGGCGGCTGAAGGCTTGAGGACCGCTGTTGGGCGTGTTGGCTTCCACGCCGAGAGATACGAGGTCAGTTAAACCTCGACTCTATTGAATGAGACCATGACGGAAAACTCATCCATGTTTACGCAGCAGATATCTACCCCACTCCGCTCTCCTCGCTCCGACAGCGTTCTGTTCCTTGGGGAGGCGGAGGTCAACAACGCGAGGACTAGACGCCGCATATTTCTAAATCCCAATCAGCGTCTTTGGCGCCCAAGCTGGCGACCCTTCATTGTGACTCTGCGTCATCGAAGGATTCGCCGCACGCGTTGACAAGGCTCGCGTTAGATGCCCGGCCTCGCGCTGACCACAACTTCGACGCCCTCGATGGCGGCATTCGATTTTGTGATGCAACACAACATACCCTCGCCGTCTCGCTCGTCCCCTACTCTAGCTCGTCCTCCTCCCCCTCTAGCTCGCTTGAACGTTGACGACCCACCTCGGGACCCCTACCTCCCTTCTTGGGTGCAATACAGAACGTCAATCTCTCGTATTCGAGCAGTACGACGACGACCTTGAACACTGAAGAGACGGATATACGGGATAGCAAAGGTTCTTGGGTGCAGGAGGCGGCGGATGATGTCGGATCTTGGGCGTTGCAGCTCCGACTCCAATGCTGGATGGAGACGGCGGGGTTACACTTTCGACCCCTAGGCACGAGTAGCAAACACTGCATCCAGGCCTCGAACGACCCGTCACACTCACCGCTGCTACCAGCACGACGCATGCCTTTGGTCAGCTCTCTCACCAGGGTCCCCTACTCCCCGCAGAGCCCCTCCATTGCCATTCCTCTTCCGTGCGTCTACTCACGGTCCCACCCCTTGTATGGTGCGCCCTGTATCTCCAATACGCAGCGGCGTGAATGACGCCTCTTCATGGCACCGCGGCGAAATGAAAGCATATGCCTATGTTAGCGTATGTTGGTGAACGGCGGTGGAGATTTCAGGATGTAGTCGACGGGCTCTAGGGGCTCTGGAATTGAATACGGTCAGTGCGAATGGGTGCTTGTCGGATCGGAACGAACTGACTTCCCTCGTGTAGATACACACCTTTCTCCTCATCCTTAATTCGCCGCCCCTCTGCCGTCCTACGCGCAGCGAACTATCTATACCTGGAGAAAACCGCGAAGTCGTACCTTGTGTATGCTCCCTCATGGTCGCGCAGGTTCGATGACTACGATGCCCCGGAACGTCTTGAAGACGGCATGTGAACGGCGTTCGAGTGGTCGAAGTGCGCGTGTGTTAGACCTATAACAGGGGATGGAGTGCCCATATGCCACCCAATGTCATTTCGCGTCACTTTGTCCGTTCGTAAAACCCACTGCTGGGCAGGTAAGATGGGTATGTGTACGGCTGGCACTGCTGGGTCGTCGCGTGGCAACGGGACGAGGGTGTGGCCTCACCACTCATGTATACTGCCGGACATACCGAACCTTGTCCCCTGTCGTGGGCCACAAAGCACACATGTACAAACAGTTTAATATAAGCACGCATTTATCCATTTACAGCATAAGGGCAGGAGGCCACGTTCCCCCAACCATCTTGGAAGATCACCACCACCATTGACTGCGCCTGCCCTCGTCCTCACCTCAGCCGCACCTCCAGCATCCACCTCCTGCTTCGACCCCGTCCAGAGTCCACCCGATGTCGACAGCCCAGCAGTTCACTGATGGTGTACCCAGCATACCAGCCCAAGAACTGAAC
Organism: Coprinellus micaceus; assembly: GCA_951394405.1. Lineage (NCBI taxonomy): Eukaryota > Fungi > Basidiomycota > Agaricomycetes > Agaricales > Psathyrellaceae > Coprinellus > Coprinellus micaceus. The sequence goes on along the minus strand of OX596340.1, from coordinate 3,287,016 downwards.
ATAGCGAACGTGACGAGGGACTACCACAACCATAGGACCACGACCTACCACAACCACGCGATCACCACCATAAACTCTGACTCTGGCAGTAGAGCCCTCGATCGTACGCCCTCACTGTCTACTAGGCGAATTTCGGGCCACTAACAACGCCTCCAGGTCTGCTTGGGCGCGTGGCGCACGGCGCCCTCCACGACTCCGCAGAACGAGGCCCCGACGCTCCCAAGTGCCATCCAGAAACTCGGACCGCGGTTCAGAGCGATATCATGAGCTGGATCCGACACGGCGAGCAGGACGATGCACCGAAGAGGATCCTGTGGCTATCGGGTCCCGCAGGGTCAGGAAAGACGGCGATTGCGGGAACGATCGCGGACGAGTGTTACAAGCAAGGCCTACTCGCCGCGAGCTTCTTCTTCTCAGCGTTCGCCGGGTCCAAGAACCGGCGATGGAAGAAGCCTGTCATACCTACTCTTGTGTACAGGCTTATCCAACACAAGTCCATCATTGGCTTAAAGGAGGAAGTCCTCGCTGTCATAGACGACGACCCAGGGGTGTTCGAGCGACATCTGGACCAGCAGCTTGAGGAGTTGGTGTTGAAACCGCTTCGAAAGGTTGCGGGACGCTCAAACCCCCGTGACTGGCCTGCAATTATCCTCCTCGATGGGTTGGACGAATGTCAAGGCGATAGCGAGTTGGACGTCAGAACTGGAGGAGATACACAGGCTCCTGGGTCCAGTGCTCAAAAGGATATCCTCTCTGCACTATCACGCGCATGCACAGACCCCGCCTTCCCCTTCCGCATCATCATCGCCTCCCGACCGGAACCCACCATTCGACACTTCTTCTCCACATCCCCTGGTCTTTCCCTCGACATTTTCCTCGACGACAAGTACGATCCCGATTCCGACATTCGACTCTTCCTCGAAGCAATGTTCAATGATATTCGCCGCCGATTCAATCTCCCGTCGACATGGGCTTCCAAGGATGTAGTCGACATCCTGGTGGAGGAGGCGTCTGGCCAGTTCATTTACGCAGCAACGGTCATTCGATTCATCAACAGCCCGAGCCTTGGGTCAGCCCAACAACAGCTTGTCCGGGTCCTAGAGTGGCGCCGTCTCAACAACTCGAAGCCTTTCGCAACGCTCGATGCGTTGTACAGCCGCATCTTGCACACCAGCCCAGAACCACGATTGGCGGTGAAATGGCTCTGCATTATCAATGAACATCGGGACCTCATGATCATAGGCCATGAAGGCACCTACATCAAAGACATACTCGAATCGTACTCCGGAGAAACAGAACATGTGCTGGGTAACTTGGTTTCATTGGTCAGACTGGTAGATGAACATGGGATACCTGAGTTCCACTTCTATCACAAGTCACTGCTCGACTTCCTCGAGGACCCACACCGGAGCTCTGACCTTCACATAAATGAGGAGAGTCTCATCCACTTTGAGCAGAACCGGTACTATCAAGTCCTACGAGGTGTGTATTGCTCCCCCTTTTCAATCTTGCTGCACAAGCTCATGCCAATCCAGCGAGAGGACCTCAGTCCAATGCTGACCCTTCGACAAACCCTCCATCTCCGGATTTCCTCAGGCGGTTCTGTGGTCTGTTATGGGTATATATTGATCCCCACCGCAGGTACACTTCTGGGGATGTCGAGTGGTGGCTCACCAATCTTCATGAACTCAGTCAGAAGGTCCAAATTCCTGCGGTGTTTGCCTCAATCCACTGGCAAGTAAGTGACCATGATTCTTCCCTATCCACAGAACAATCACTGACCAATACCACCTTTCAGTGCAAATGGTACCGCTGCCTTCCCGCTTGTGGTGTCTGGAGGAAAGGCATACTGCAACACTGCAGGCAGCATGGCTGGCGTTTACTCACGACAATGGAGATGTTGCGGGATAGGTTCAAGAAATTCCAGTTTGATTGGCGGTCACCACAGGAGTTTCCTCTACGGGCCCTGGTTGTTGAATCTGAATCCTGATTGGCTGAATCCATTTACGCTGAGTCAACAACGACGGACTCCTCGTCCTAAAATCTCTGCCATCTATCATGACCGCCAAGCCGCCAGTTGCCGAAGCTTGGGTAGGATACGATGGACGGAACATTCGACAACCTGAGCGACAGAGCGGGCCGTCCCAACGTCGACGTAGCAAGTAGCGGAACTTTGAGTCTTGACACGTACATACACACTGTCAGTAGATCTCGCATTCGCAGGTACAACAGAGAACGTCGTGCTCAATACAGGGTAGTACAATAAGATAGGATACCATACAGGTATATATCTGAATTTATGATATCGTACAAAAAAACACACAACCTAGTGAACAGGTGTAAATCAACTCCAAAGAAGCATCCGAGAAAGCAAAGGGTAGTAAGTAGCACGATCATGGAGGGTAGTAGATTGAAGAGTACGGAGATCAATTGAAGGGTGAAGGGTAGCAGGGATCCGAGTCGTAGAAGAAGTTGTTTAAGTTAGTCGTTAGTCGAAATAATTTCGCATCGATTTCATCAGTCGTTCGTTCGTTCGTCGTCGTCGTTCTTAATTAATTGTGGTGGGGTCGCTCAGGGATCCAAAACGCGAAAGTAATTTGAGGGTATAACCGTAATGGAAAGAGCGTCAGCGTCCATCGAACGCGGCTGTATGGGAACGAGAGAGGATCGAAACCCCAAATAGCCAAGAGAAATGAGGAATGGAGTATGCTGGAAGAGAAAGCTAGGCAATCGAGCATACTCAAAGCCACGGCGCTCCAATTGGGTACACCCGAAGGCCCAGCGGCCTGCCACGGGCACAACGAGGCAGCAACGGAACGCGAGTGACCCAAGAGTGACCTCGAAGACCCAGCGGGTGAACACCACACCCACAAGATGGTCGACGCAAGATTCACAAGAGACATAGAAAGAACACGTCCCAAACACAGAACCGACAGCGGATCGAAGAATAAACGGATCGAGGAAACGGATCTGCAAGCAAATCGGTCCCCGAACAAACGAACATATCCTTGAACGAGCGAACGAATACTGAAAAACGAGCATTCGGACAAAGAAATACTCGAGCAAACAGGCCTCGACGTAACGGTATACCCAAAGGAAAGAAACAAATCCGAAGAAAGAAAGAAACCAAATACACACTCCCCATCGTCCCTGCGGCCCTCCCACCACTTCCCCGTCCTATCGAGGATATCGAGGACCTCGCCCTTGCGGAAGCTGAGCTCGGAGGGGTTTTCGCTTGCGGCGTAGTCTGTTTCGAGGGTTGAAAGGGTAGGCTAGTTAGTTCGACGTTAGATTGATGGTTCGGTGATCAAATGGCGAAAGAGAGGGTTCAAATGTGAAACAGAAGGGAGCGAATCGCACAACGATCAAGGTGTGTGATGAAGGGGGAGAGGGAGAGTAACCCGGGGAATGCCATATGACATGAAGGGGGAAGGAAGAGCGCGAATATGAGTGAAAATCAAGACAGACAAAGGCAAAAAGGACGCGAAAATCGAAAAGAATATAGCACTTACAGGCAAACAACGCCTCCGCCCTACACACAACAGGCTCCTGATTCACCAGGCGGATATCCCCATTCTCCTGCCCCGCCGCTGCCGACGCACTCATACTCTCTCCTCCCACCTGAGAATCCGCCTGGAGTTGCTCCCTCTCACGTTCCCTCTCCCTTTCTTTCTCCTTCCCCCTCCGGTACAAACTGAACCGCCTGCTCTTCCTCGAACCATCGACTTGCTGCTGCACTGCGGACGCGGCTGGACCTCGTCTGTAGCGCCCGAGGATCGCGCGCCGCCGCTGACGGCGGTTTCTGGGATCCCGCTGAGTGGTCGGTACTTTGGCTGCGTGCCATCGAGAGCCTGACCGCCGTTCGCTCCTACGGGTCCGAGCTCGATGCCCCCGGAATCCGCGCAAGATAGGCGGCTGAGGCGTTGAGGCTGCGGGGTATCCACCCACCCAGTTCATGGGTCCCAGCGATTCGAATTTGCGGCAGGTTTCGCTACGCGTCGCGTGTGCCGTCGCATCCCCCACAGACGGATGCGACGAGGGGTGGTGAGGTGGGGACGCAGGGCGGAGGGAAGGAAACGTCGAGGAGGGATATTAAAAGCAGGACGGCATCCGAGCATCTTTATCCACAGCCGTACTTGAGAGAGGGGTGACGACGTTCCCGCGAGGGTGCTGAATTGGATGTGGTATAAGCAGAATTAGAGGATGAGCGCGAGCCATGCTGTTCGGACGAACGTGTTCCCGAGGTTTGCAGTGACGATTGCTTAGGAGAGGAAGATAAACCAGAAGGTCTCCTGAACACATTCAGACGTGGTTGTATTGCCGAGCTAGATGTCGCCGTCGCCGACGTTGAGATTTATCGGGGTTGGAACGGGGGTTCGGTGGGCCAGCCCCGCATGCGATAGCTCCTTTTGGTGGGGGTTGCGGTCGTTGGCGGCGTGGACAAGGTGGTGAGTGGAGGAATCGCAGTAGCTCATGCACGGAAGGGGTCGAGGAAGCCCAGGACGCCTGGGAGTTGCTCTCGGCAACCGACTTTAACTTGGTGGACGACACTGATCTCCGCCAGCTCGGTGGAGAGCGGCGGTACCCGAGGTCATGAGGGAGATTTGGAGCGCTAGCAGCTGGATAAGCTGCGCGCAACCTTGCTCTCCTACTACGTTTTGAATGGGAACTCAATCCGCGCCAATCTTACTCTCAAGACCTCCGGCTGCAGGGGTTTCCCTCCCTTGAAGAGGTGCGGAGGGCGAGCATGGGGTATGATGTATGATGGGGTGCATGGAATGGGAACAGGGAGAGTAGGAGTGGGACGACGGTGAGAGAATATGCAGAAGAATGGGCAGCCGAAAGGAATGAGTACAATAGCGAGAGTGCGAGGCTCCACCGTTTACGGGTGAGGAGCAGCGCTTGGTGTGGGACTAGAGGGGAGGAGGTCAATCAAGATCATCTGCGAGGAAGAGGCGAGGCGACGGAGGGTCGACCGAAAGCGAGCGAGATGGTGGTCAGCGAGGAAAATGAGAGATAGGGGTCAAGCCAAATAAGCCGCACATTTCAGACTCCGATCAATGACACGAGTTCGATGCCGGCGCTTCTTCTTGCTCTTTGATTCAAACAGTCATAGGCGCCCAACAATCCCGCCGGCGTCCAACCCAGCCTCTGGCTCTCCGACTCTGTCGCCCTCTCTTCAGTATTCTGGCCCGTATTCTTCATCTATCAAGACGTTATGAATGGAACCCTTCCCAACGCGTTGACGGCTTGCACCCAGGCTCACCCGCCAACTCCCCCTCGTCCTGATCAGCTTCACCTTCATCTCTCTGCTCACGACACTCAGCAAGGCCAAATGTCCATCGAGAACGACCTCAGCGTTTTCTAAGACGCAGACATGAGTAGAAACGCCTAGTGTACGCGTGGTAGGTCCCCCCGATCCACAACCCTCAATCAACCAGTTTACCGTGCTTACCTGCTCCCAGCATGGCACCATCGCCCTCCTCCACCGGCGTTCCTGACTCGAGGTTCTCTTTTCAGCCATATGGCGCCCTACCTCATACTTTCGCTCTCATCACCCCGCTGCGTCCTAGATAACTTCAGCCTCGATAGGATTTCGAATCCGAAGCTCGAGGACATCTTTTCAAGGTGGCCGATTGGGTTGAAGTGCCAGACGCGCCTGCTGGCGGGAACCCTACCTCGAGTCGGCGAACAAGATCCCATATCTCACCCTCGTACGAGTGCTCAGCAGCACTTGGATCTATCCACTTCCTCTCGTTCAACCACCTCCCTTCACCTGGTCGAGCCATGGGCCCACTAGCCCCACCCACCAGCACCAGCACTACCCCTCTGTCAACGGACGACTGCTAAACCGCTCCTCTCCCCGCAAACGCATCGACCTCCATTCATCTCCAATACACCTCCCTCGCTCAACAACGGGCTCGACTCTCGAGGTGGAAGGATGGCTCGTCCAGCCTATGGCGACATCGTTCGAGACGCTGGAAGACGGTGCCGGTAGGGGTATGGACCGGGTTTGACGTCTACAACGTTAGGAACGATGGCGGGCGGGCGGGTTCCTCCCGCAGAAAGTCCTGTGAACGGTTTAGGGAGGGCGTTGCTCGGAAGTTGGAAGTTGGAGGCGAGATGTGCGGGGCCTTGGAGATGAATGAAGGGCTCGACGGGGGATGATGAATGGATGGATGGTGTAACTCGCTTGGGCGGTGTAGCGAGACGGGTCACCTGTCCCTGGCTATACAAGATTATCTCCCAGAGCGGGTGACGGTGAAGATACGTATGGGATTGCCGATGACGTGCGGGCCTGTAGAACCAATGGGAGAGGATGGATGGTAAGTCATATCATTTTGCGTCGCATTGTACTGACCCCTGTGCTTTAGGGCTCGTTCTCGATGACAAGGCGGATCCTCTTCCCCCGTATTCACCCTCTTCCGAGCTTGAGCGGATTCCAGCCTCCCAACACCTCGTTTTGGGGTGGTGTCCAGGTAGTGGCTGGCGACATTGGCGTCTTAGAAGCGGGCGAAGGCGAGCTACTGAGTCTGAGTGAGGTGGAGCTTGACTCTCGCAAAGTAATTACTGTGGGTGGATAGGTGAGTACGAACGCTGGCTCTGCAACGAACGAGAACACTTACTCTATCTATTCCAGTCTGAAAAGCAGCATCCGAACACGTCGTCTCGCTTCCTCTAGCCGACCTGAGGGCGTTCTTCGTCACATCTATCGACATGGAACGGAAGGTTCGCATATCATCTCTATGCTGTGGAGCGAGGCGAGCGGGTGGACTTGCCTGGTGCCCAGCACGGCGGCCGACGGAAAGTCCGACTTCATGCTTGAAACGCAGCGTGAGGCAAGCGTGAGGCGGCAATTCCTCCGCAAGGGTGGTGATTGGGTAGTTATTGAGCGTAACCGTGCGTTCGTCTCTGTTCATCTCCAGAGCGTTATTGAGGAAGGCAGAGTATCCACGAGAGCGTACGCACCTTGTTCTTGCGGGCGGCGTGCGGAGTATTTGGCTCCGTGATCCCACTCAGCGTATGCATTATTAGTATGTACGCTGGCGACGTTGACGAGCCAACGCCTTCGCAAGGATGGGGGTGAGGACAGGGGCGCACGAATATCTGTCAGCCCGGGGAACGCCGACGGTGGGATGGGGCATGTTCATATCATTGTGTCTTTGGTGTTATGCTTCCGTGAATGGATAAGGTCGCAGAGTTGGCTTTGAGAAGGGCCAGTGGGATGGGCTCGAAGGGCTACAGCTGGTATCGTGGGGTATTCAATATCGCCCGGACATGATATAGAGTTGAAAAGTGTGCTAAACGCGTGGATATGGTGTTGGCCACTACGGGCGCTTATTTTACGTTGCCTGGCTTTCGTGGCGGGTACGCAGCTGCTGAGAGATCGTAAGGCTTCGTGTGGTATTTGATGTTACTCACGCCATTGGGTCACCCATTATCTATGCGAATAGGGACTCATGAGCCAGCAGGGAGAGCAAACCACCGACCTGATCGCCGAGTTGATTGAACCTTTTGTTCGTTCAGCCAGTTTATGGAGGTCCGGGAGCCCTGAAGCATATGGCACTGTTGGTTTAATACGCAGCAAGGAGGTAATCAATTCGAGCTGCACTGTGCTTGTAGGCAAATCAGGTCCGTCGGTGAGGATCTGGTAAGTTTGGACGTTTCATGGACCGTACGGTGGGATAATGTCGTAGTATCGAGTCTCATGCGTCGAACAGTGCATTTTTCAATGCTGCCTGACCACTCTCCCCAACAGACTAAAATCTACTTTGCCACTTCTCTTGCCCCGAACGTGCTGCCATGCCGGTCGTTTGGCCACAACGCACACAAAGACAAACAGGAGGCACTACAATAAGCGCCCATTCTACAGCAGTCGCCTTCGCCATCTTGGACCACTACCACCACCACTTCATTCCCTCTACCCGATTTCATCCGTGCCCCAGCATCCAAACCTCGATACCACATCATCTGAACCTCGCTCCATGTCGACGACGCCGGCCGTGTTCACACATGGCTCATCCAGCTTTGCGGCCCAAGAAATGAACATAGCGAATGTAGCGAGGGACTACCACGACCACAGGACCACAGCGATTACCATACAATCCGGTTCCCGCATTGGACCACTTGATCGTACGTCCATGCTGCCCCGCCATAGTCCTGCATAGCGAAGCTTACGAAGCCTAAAAGGTCTCTTGGGTCATGTATCCTACGGAGCCTTACACGACTCAGCAGAACGAGGCCCCGACGCACCCAAGTGCCATCCAGAAACGAGGACCGCGGTTCAGAGCGATATCATGAGCTGGATCCGGCACGGCGAACAAGATGACGCACCAAAGAGAAACCTGTGGCTATCGGGTCCCGCAGGGTCAGGAAAGACGGCGATTGCGGGAACGATTGCAGACGAATGCTACAAGCAGGGCTTGCTCGCAGCAAGCTTCTTCTTCTCAGCCTTCGCCGGGTCTGTAAATCGACGCATCAGCAAGCTATTCGTAACCACCCTCGTATACAGCCTCCTCCAGCACGACCCCATCGTGGGTTACAAGGAAGAAGTCCTCACCGTCATAGAGCGTGACCCGGTGGTGTTCGAAAGGCACCTGGACCAACAGGTCGAAAGCCTCATCTTGGCGCCGCTGCGCAAGATTGTAGGACATTCGAACTGCAGGGGTTGGCCTGCAGTTATCATCGTCGATGGGCTGGACGAATGTGAGGGCATGAGCGAGTCGGATCTCGGGGATGCAGTGTCGAGCACAAAGGCTCAGAAGGAGGTCCTCTCCGTTTTATCGCGCGCATGCACAGACCCCGCCTTCCCCTTCCGCATCATCATCGCCAGCCGACCGGAGCCCGCCATTCGACACTTCTTTTCCACTCCCCCCTGTCTCGCACTCAACCTCTTCCTCGACGACAAATACGATCCGGATTCCGACATACGGCTTTTCCTCGAGGCGATGTTCAGCGATATTCGCCGGCGGTTCAATCTCCCATTGACATGGGCATCTCAGGATGTAGTTGACCTTCTTGTCGAGGAGGCATCGGGCCAGTTTATTTATGCAGCGACAGTGGTTCGATTCGTCGACAGCCCGGGCCTTAGGGCACCCCAACAACAGCTTATCCGGGTCCTAGAGTGGCGCCATCTCTATGACCCAAAGCCCTTCGCACCGCTCGATATGTTGTACCGCCTCATCTTGCATACCAGCCCAGAACCACTGCTGGCAGTGAAGTGGCTCCGCCTTGTCATCAGTCACCAACTGATGGGGGTCGATGACCCCTACATCAAAGGCATACTTGAATCGTACTCTGGAGAGACAGAACATGTGCTGGGTAGCTTGACATCATTGGTCAGGCTGGTAGATGAACGAGGGGAGCCTGAGTCCCATTTCTACCACAAGTCACTGCTCGACTTTTTCCAGGACCCACACCGGAGCTCTGACCTCTATTTAAACGAGGAGGCTGCCACCCACTTCGTACAGGATCGGTACTATCAGGTCCTACGAGGTGCGTATTGCTCCCCCTTTTCAATCTTGCTGCACAAGCTCATGCCAATACAGCGAGAGGACCTCAGTCCAATGCTGACCCTTCGACAAACCCTCCATCTCCGGATTTCCTCGGGCGGTTCTGTGGTCTGTTATGGGTATATATTGATCCCCACCGCAGGTACACTCTGGGGGATGTCAAGTGGTGGCTAGCCAATCTTCCAATTGACTTCCAGTGGATGGATATTCCTCGGATGTTTGCTTCAATTCACCGACAAGTAAGTGACCATGGTTCTTTCCTTTCCACAAAGCACAATCACTGATTGATACCACCTTTCAGTGCAAATGGTACTACTGCCTTCCCGCTTGTGGTGTCTGGCGGAAATGTATACTGCGACACTGCAGGGAGCACGGCTGGCGTGTACCCACGGCAAATGAGATGTTGCAGAACAGGTTCAAGAAACTCCAGTTCAATTGGGATTTGCGACGGGAGTTTCCTCTACAGCCCCCAGTCATTGAATCTGAACCCTCATTGGCCGAACCCATTTACGCCGAGTCAACTAGTCGCCAATGACGGGCTCCTTACTCTAAAATCTTCGCTGCCTGTCATGGCCGACAAGCCCCTGGTAGCCAAAGTTCAGGATATGGGGACGGAACATTCGACAAACTCGAGGAACAAAATGGGGCATTCACAAGCATCAAAGTAGCGAGTAGCGGAAAGTTGTCATTTACATACACACACTATTGGTAGGCCCACATTCGCACAGGTGTACAGTACAAAAGAAGGCGTCGTGTACAGTACAGGGTAGTACAACAACAGAGGGATATCATACAGGTATATGTCTGAATTGTGATATCGTACACGGAGAAAGTGAACGGGAACCCAGTGAGCAGGTAGTGACGAACTCCGAGGAAGCATTGGAGAAACCAAAGGGTAGTAATGGAGGGAGGTAGAATGAAGTGAATCCAGAGATCAAGCGAAGGAGTGAAGGGCATTCAAGGGAAGCGGGGATCCAAGCCGTGAAAGAAGCCGTTTAAGTTAGTCGTTAGTTGAGAGCCGAGAGTCCTCGAGACCATTCCGTATCCATTTCGTCAGTCAGTCAGTCATCGGTTTGTTCATTGTCGTCTTTAATTTTGTTGTTTGCAAGAGAGCCGCTCAGGGATCCAGAACACGTAGGTAATTCGAGGGTATAACTGCAATGAAAAGGGCGTCAGCGTCGGTCAACCGTAAATAGGTGCTAATGAGAGAGGTCGAAGGCTAGGTCGAAGGCCCAAGTCACCCAGAGCAATCGAGTATACTCGAAGAGGCACGGCGGCGCAAGCCACCACGTTCGAAGATCCAGCGTGAAGCGCCAGCTCGCTCAATGACCCAGCGACGGAGCACAAGTCGACGAGCGCCGTTCAACATAAAAGAACACGCAAAAAACGAAGCCGATCAAGCTCGTTACTCGAACGAAACGACCGAACGGTACCAATCCAAAGCAAGAAAGAACAAAGTACTCACTCCCCGTCGTCCCATCCTCCCTCCTTCCCTCCCACCACTTTCCCGTCCTATCAAGGATCTCGAGGGTCTCGCCCTTGCGGAAGCTGAGCTCGGAGGGGTCTTCGCTTGCGGCGTGGTCTGCTTTGGGGGTTGAAAGGGTCAGTTTGGTGGTTATAAACACGGGAACAGATCCCGCCAAAGACGAACGAATACTCACAGGCAAACAACGCCTCCGCCCTACACACAACAGGCTTTTGATTCACCATTCGACTATCCACACTCTCATGCCCCGGCGCCACCGACAGACTCCCTCCTCCCACCTGAGAATCCACCTGCTCCTGGTCCTTCTCACGTTCCCTCTCCCTTTCTTTCTCCTTCTCCCTCCGACCTCAACCCATCGCCCTGCTGCTGCAGCTGCGGACGGGGTTTGGCTTCGTCTGGAGCACCTGGTGATCGAGTTCCGCCGCTGACAGTGGTTTCTGCGATTCCGCTTAAGGGACGGCCACTTTGGCTGCGAGCCATGGAGAATCGGTTCCCGCCGTTCGTTCCGACAGGTCCCAGCTCGATATTCCATAAACCGACACAAGAGAGGCCGTGAATAGGCATTGAGGTACCGGGGCATCCAGCCACCATGTTCCTATCGCCCTGGGTCCCAGAGATTCGAGTTTGCGGTGGGTTTCCTTGCGCGTCGTGTTCACCGTCGTACCCCCACGGGCGAATGTGACGGGGGGGTATTATAGTGTGGATGAGGAGGGAACAAGGAAGGATGCCAGGGGAAAGCCGAATAACGTCCAAACATCGTTCTGCACAGGCGTACATCCGGGGGGTGCTTGCTTGGATGTGGTATGGCAAGACATGACTTGTAAGGAGTGAGGTGAAGGTGGAGGATGGGCAGGATCAGGGAAGGGCGCGAGCCATGCCGTTCCGACGAACGCTTTCCCGAGGTTGGGGGTAACGGTGGCTTGGGAGGTGAGGGAGATAAGCCAGAGTACGGTAAGGAGGTCGAGGAAATCAGCCAGCCAGAGGTATTGGTGTCCGTTTGGAGATTGTCATGTTGTCAAGGTAGATTTCGTCGTCGCCGATGTTGAGCTCTATGGAGGGTTCAGTGGGGGCTGTTGTTGGGCGCCTAACTGCAGTCCTGCTTGCGAGGATTCTTTGGACTGGGGGCCGCGCTCGTTGGTGGGGTAGTCGAGGTGGTGAGTGGAGGAGTCACAAGGCGCGCCCTCGCTGCCGTCGTTGTCATCGTGCAGAGAGCCATGGAGGGGGTGCTGTGTGTGGGCGGTGAGGCCTATGGGGTCGAGCTAATCGTTGCGGACGTTGTGCAGCGTCGATTGAGGACGAGCGAGATGGTGGTAGCGAGATAAATTAGAAATAGGGGTCAGGACAAATACAGCCGAGTGTTTAAAGCTCCGACCCATGACACGAGTTCGATTCCGGCGCTTGTTGCTCTTCGATTCAAACGGTCATCGGCGCCCAACGAACCCTCCGACACCCAGCCCAGTCTCTGGCTCCCCGGCTCCGTCGCCCTCTCCTCAGCATCCTGGCTCGTTTTCTTCATCTACCAAGGGCCCAAACGTCTCCAATGCCTCAATGGGGTGCACTCAAGCTCACCAACTCCTCGTCTATCCTGATCAGCTCCCCTCCTCCTCGGGGCTCACGACGGCTCACGCCGCTCAGCAAAGCAACGAGTTCATCATGCACGAACGAAATGTTCTCGATGACGCGGACATGAAGAGCAACCGCTAGTACACCCTCTCATCACCCCACTCGGTTTCCGCCTCCATACATGCGATCCCCAGCAACGAATGAGGCCTCTTTAATGCACGGATGGTAGCGCATCGACGGTGTGCACTGGAGGGAGTCGGCCTCTGTACGAGGAAACAGGTCAGTACGAACACAAGCTCGTCGAACGAGATCGGGGACTCACCTTGCCTGAGCAGATTTGCGTAGGCTGCCAACTCCGATCTCCAGTATCCACCCACAACCCCCGAGCGCACCCAAATATCACCCCCCTCCTCGCTTCGTCTTCATACAATGCCCTGATCAGTTCAATACGCGTCAACGCTGTCAACCTTGATCGACGCGCCTTGCTCAAATTCATAGGACCATACCTCGAACCCGCGTGAAGCCGAGCGCTCCTCTCCTCCCTCCCGCGACGAAGCGAGCACCCCAAGCCCAACGACACCCCCTCCGACTCCAGCATATCTCAAGCTGTCTCTACCTGGTGAGGGCCTCGCCGTCGTGCAAACGTCCTCCACGTCGTTAAGGTTGAGAGCCCAAAGCTCGAGGAGGTCATTTCAAGGACGGCGGGATGGGTTGAGCTGCAGGACATGCCTGTGGGCGTGGAGGCCAACTTGGGTCGACACAAAGCCCCATCCCTCACACCTACTCGAATACAGGCGCGCTCAACACCACCTCAATCTATCCGCTTCCTCTCATCGAACCACTCCATCTCCCCCGGTTGGACCATGGACTCACCGGCCTATTCCCTTCCACCACCGCCTCCGTCCACCTTCCATACCCCCTCGCCACTCACTCATACCCTTTCGCTCAACAGCGAGGGCGGCTGTCGAGGTGGAAGGTGGTTCCATTCAGACCGCGGCGACATCATTGACGTTGTTCGAGACTCGAGACAACGATGACGGGGGCGCGTCGACCGGTCCCGACTCTCGATGCATACCACGTTAGGGGCGATGGCCGGTGGGCGGGCGGGTTCCGTGACTCCTCCCGCGGAAAGCCGTGTGGACGGTTTGGAGAGGGTGTATCCTGGGCTTTGGAAGTTGGATGCGAACTGCATTCGTGGGGTCTCGGAAATGGATGAAGGGTTCGACGGCGGCATGGTGGATGGATAGTGGTATTCGCTTGTATGGCGCAGCCAGACGGGTGACCCAATCCCGGGAGGTACGCGACTATCCCCTAGTGCGGGCGTTGGCGGAGGTATGGGGTGGTGATAGCTATTGGCGGTGCCCAGGCTAGAGATGATGGTAAAGGATGGATAGTAAGTCCATATTCCGTCTCACGTTACATACCGTGCTCATCGTACTGATCTCTGTGCTTATAGGGTACGTGGCTTAAAACGACACCAACAATGAATACAAGGCAAAGCCTCCCTCGTATTCGCCCCGTTCCTCCTGAGTGGCCAGCCTCTCGATGCCTCGTTTTGGGGCGGCGTTGAGGTGGTCGAAGTGATTCCAGTAGGTGAGGACGGCCGCTTACTCTGGAACGAAACGAGAGCACTTACTTCACTATTCCGGTCTAGAAAGCGTCTGAATGCGCCGTATCGCTTCCTCTAGCCGACCTGAGGGCGTTCTTCGTTGCACCTATCGACATGGAACGGAAGGTTCGCAGACCCTCTCGATGCTGTGGAGCGAGGCCAGGGGGTGGACTTATCTGGTGCCCAGCACAGCGAGCGACGACAGAAAGTGCAGTTACGCGTTGAAACTCGTCGCGGGTCTTTGTGTGGGATTGCGTATGCTCCGAGAGGGAGGCGGTTTGGGTAGTCGTCGAGGGTGACGATGCCTTCACCTCCAGAGCGTTGTGAGGAGGCTTGGAGGAAGGTGCCATATTCGCGAGAGCCTACGCTCGTTGTGCTCGCGAGCGGCGCGTGCGAGTATCTGGCTCTATGATGAAAGTCAGTGTGAGTGTACCTCGCCGAGGTGACAGAGGAGGGCGTACGCCGGCGACCTTGGAGAGTCGATGGTTCCGAGACGACAGAGGTGCGATCGGACCAACAAGCAAAGAGAAAGAGCACGGGAGACGAAAGAGCCATAGAGATCAGCAAGTATGCGTTGGGTTCAAGTGGGGATCCGAATGAGGATCGAGGGGGGAAATGAGGGCGAGAGTAGAAGCAGGAAGCCAGGCACGTGGGTGGGTGAGGAAGAGATGAGCGAAGGGTTAAGTACATATCTTGCCCGAATCGCTCTCTATGCTGTACAGTACAACTTGCACCGAATATACTGATTTACTCTACGCTTTTATACCCTTTCCGTGCGAGCTGGGCGCTTGATAGGGTACTCCGGAACGCATTCCAATGGAATGAATTCGTGTCCTTGAGGAGTAAGTACGCCAGCGCTGTCAGCGGTCTGGATCTTGTCCGTTCGGGCGTTTGACCGATTAAATAGGACGAAGCCCGAGTCCATTCAAGCCCTTAGACGCTCATGAGATACTATCTTTTGCTTTTTTCCCCTCACCAAGACGTCAAGGGCTCACGGAACATGTGTGGCACCAGTACTGCCAGTGGCCACAACGTACATATGTACAAACAAGTTGCGATTTTAAGCGCCCGTGGCTGGAAATCGGCCTTCTTCGTTCCTACCCCCACAATCACTGAATCTCTGTCTATCCAGTACCTCGTACTTCAGCTCAAACTCAAAATGGACTTGGATGGGCTTCCTAGCGTACAATCCATCGTCGCAAAGACCGCCCATGTTCGAAACGTCGCTGGTGGATACCACGATGAGAGTCGCAATACAACGAACGTCAAGCACATCCATATCTCGAACTCTGGTAGACACGAGATGGAAGGTACGCCCGAGTTATACGTCACCCTCGCGCGAGGACAATCGTCTCAACCATCCTCCTCCTATACAGCTTTACTCAAACACGTGGCGCATGGCGCCCTCCACGACTCTGCAGAACGAGGGCCGGACGCGCCCAAGTGTCATCCGGAGACGAGGACCGCGGTGCAGAAGGACATCATGAGCTGGATCAGCCATGGCGAGCAGGACGACACACCGAAGAGGATCCTCTGGCTCTCAGGGCCCGCTGGGTCGGGGAAGACGGCTATTGCTGGGACCATCGCCGATGAATGCTACAAAAAAGGCTCGCTTGCGGCCAGTTTCTTCTTCTCAGCCTTCGCCGGATCTGCGATACGACGCATCAGCAACCTGTTCGTAACCACCCTCTTATACAGGCTTATCCAGCACGAATCGATACTCGGTTTGAGGGGAGAAGTCCTCGCCGTAATCGAACGTGATCCAGTGGTATTTGAACGACATCTAGACCAGCAGCTCGAGGAACTGGTTTTGAAGCCACTTCGCAAGGTTGCAGGACGCTCGAACCCCCAGGAATGGCCTGCAATTATTCTTATCGATGGGTTAGACGAATGTCAGGGCAATAGCGAGCCAGATATTAGCCCAGGAACGGATGGCCCAGCCGCAGGACCCAATGCTCAGAAGGAGATCCTGTCCGCCCTATCACGCGCATGCACAGATCCCGCCTTCCCATTCCGCATCATCATCACCTCCCGACCCGAACCTGCCATCCGACACTTCTTTTCTAATCCCCCCGTTCCCGTCCTCAACCTTTTCCTCGACGACAAATACGATCCGGATTCCGACATACGGCTTTTCCTCGAGGCAATGTTCAGCGATATCCGCCGCCGGTTCAATCTCCCGTCGACATGGGCTTCCAAGGATGTAGTCGACATCCTGGTGGAGCAGGCGTCAGGCCAGTTCATCTACGCAGCGACGGTAGTTCGTTTCCTCAATAGTCCCCACCTTGGGCCACCCCAGCAGCAGCTCATCAGGCTCCTGGAGTGGCGCCGCCTCGACGACTCGAAGCCTTTCGCACCGCTCGATGTGTTATACAGCCAGATCTTGCATACTAGTCCAGAACCGTTATTAGCGGCGAAATGGCTCTGCTATGTCAAGGATCACCAGAGCTTCAGCAGCTCCTACAACAAAAAGATGCTTGAATCGTACTCCGGAGAGTCAGAACATCTGCTGGGTAGCTTGACATCATTGGTCCGGCTGGTAGATGAACGAGGGGATCCCGCGTTCCATTTCTACCACAAGTCTCTGCTCGACTTTCTCCAGGACCCCCACCGGAGCTCTGACCTTCACGTAAACGAGGATACTGTCCAGCTCTTCACGCAGGACCGGTACTATCGGGTCCTACGAGGTGCGTATTGACCCCCCTTTTCAAACTTGCTCTACACACTCACAGCAATACAGCGAGAGGACCTCAGTCCAATGCTGACCCTTCAACGAATCCCCCATCTCAAGGAAACCTTGAGATGTTCTGCTACTGCTTGTCGGCATACATTGATCTGCGCCGCAGGTACACTTCGGAGGATGTGGAGTGGTGGCTAGCCAATCTTCATGAGGCCCATCGAACAAGCGAAATTCCCCTGATGTTTGTTAGAATCCACCGGCAGGTAAGCAACTACAGTTCTTCCCTATCCACAGAACACAACTAATGATAGCCATTGCCTTTCAGTGCAAATGGTACCACTGCCTCCCTGGTTGCAGTGTCTGGAGGAAGGGTATACTGTGACACTGCAGGGAGCATGGCTGGCGTGTACCCACGACAAAGGAGATGTTGCAGGACAGGTTCAAGAAATTACAGTTCACGTATGGGTTGTCAGAGGAATTTCCTCTACAGCCCCCAGTCATTGAATCTGAATCCTCATTGGCCGAATCCATTTGTGCCGAGTCAGCCAGTCAACAATGACAGACTCCTGACTCTAAAATCTTCGCCATCCATCATGGCCGCCAACCCACCAGTTGCTGAAGTTCGGGTAGGAAATGAGGGACAGAACATTCAACAGACTTGAACGACAAAACAGGCCATCCACAACGTCGACGTAGCGAGTAGTGGAAATTTGTCATTTACATACGTACATTGTCAGTAGATCTCGAGTCACAAAGACATACGTACAGGTACAACAGAGAATTTTGTGTACAGTACAGGGTAGTACAACAACAGGGGTATCATACAGGTATATGTCTGAATTGTGATATCGTACACGGAGAAAGTGAAAGGGAACCCAGTGAGCAGGTAGTGACGAACTCCGAGGAAGCATTGGAGGAAGCAAAGGGTAGTAAGTAGCATGATAGCCATGGAAGGTAGTAGAATGAAGTGAAGACTGGGAATCAATTGAAGGGTGAAGGGACTTAGGTGAAGCAGGGATCCGAGCCGTGAAAGAAGCCGTTTAAGTTAGTCGTTAGTCAATACAAATTTCAAAATCCGTATCCATTTCGTCAGTCAGTCAGTCACTCGTTCGCTCGTCGTCGTCGTTCATCGTTAATTTTATCGTTCGTAGTCGGGTCGCTCAGGGATCCAAAACGCGCAGGTAATTTGAGGGTATAACTGCAATGAAAAGAGCGTCAGCGTCGGTATATGCTAATGAGAGAGAAAGAAGGCTGGGTCGAAGGCCCAAGTCACCCCGAGAAACCGAGTATATTCGAAGACGCACGGCGGCGCAAGCCACCATGTTCGAAGATCCAGCGCGAAGCGCCAGTCAACAAGCGCCGTTCGGCATAAAAGAGCACGCGAAAACCGAAGCCGGTCGAACTCGAACGAAACGACCGAACGGCACCAATCCAAAGCAAGAAAGAAACAAAGAAACAAAGTACTCACTCCCGGTCGTCCCATCCTCCCTCCGTCCCTCCCACCACTTCCTCGTCCTATCGAGGATATCGAGGACCTCGCCCTTGCGGAAGCTGAGCTCGGAGGGGTCTTTGCTTGCGGCGTGGTCTGTTTTTGGGTTGAAAGGGTTAGTCCAGTGGTCAGAAATACCAGAAAAGATCGCGCCAATGACGAATGAATACTCGCAGGAGAAAAGAGCCTCAGCCCTACACACGACGGGCTTCTGATTCACCATTCGACTATCCCCGCTGTCCTGCCCCGCCGCCGCCGACACACTTATACTCCCTGCTCCCACCTGAGAATCCCTCTGCTGTTGCTCCCTCTCCCTCTCCCGCTCCCGCTCTTTCTCCTTCTCCCCCCGATACAAACTGAACCGCCCGCCCTGCTGCTGCAACGGCGGACGGGGCTGGACGTCGTCTGTAGCGCCCGATGATCGCGCTCCGCCGCTGACGGTGGTTTCTGGGATCCCGCTGAGAGGACGGCCACTTTGGCTGCGAGCCGTGGAGGCTCCGACGTCCGTTCCTGTTCCCTCCCAGTGCCCCGAGCTCGCTGCCCCATAAACCGACACAAGATAGGCCGTGATAGGCATTGGGGCACCGGGGTATCGGGGCACCATGTTCCTATCGCCCTGGGTCCTAGCGATTCGAATTTGCAGCGGGCTTTGCTGGGTGGTGCGTGCTCCGTCGTATCCCCCACAGACGAATACGACGAGGGGGCGTTGAGGTGGGGACGAGCAGGGCAGAGGGAAGGAAACGTCGAGGAGGGATATAAAAAGCCGGACGGCGTCCGAGCAGTTTTCTGGACAGGCGTACTTGCGAGGTAGACGACTACATTGTCGCGGGGGTGCTTATTTGGATATGGTATGGCGAGACATGACTTGTAAGGAGTGAGGCGAAGGCGGGGAGGGTAAGCTGAACTAGAGGACGATTGCAAGCCATGCCGTTTGGACGGGCGTGCTCCCGAGGTTGGTAGTGACGATCGCTCAGGAGATGAGGGATATGAGCCCCAAGGTTCTCCCGAACTTAATAAACGTTCGGGCCCGAGGTAGATGTCGCCAACGACGTTGAGGTCGGGGTCGGGAGGGGAATCGGTGGAGGCTGCTGTTGGGCATCTAATGCGAGTCCTGCCTGCGATGGTTCCTTGGATTGGGGGTCGCGTTCGCTGGCGGCGTGGTTGGGTGGTGCGTGGAGGAGCCCCGCCGTCGCTGTTGGTGGTGTCACCGTCATGCAGGGAACTGTGGAGGGAGTGGTGCGGGTGGAAGGTGAGGCCCATGTGGTCAAAGTCATCGTTGCGGATGTTGCACAGGGTTGATTGAGAGCAAGCGAGGTGGTGGTCAGTGGGGAAGGTTAGAGATAGGGGTCAAGCCAAATAAAGTTGAGCATTTAAAACTCCGATCCATGACACGAGTTCGATGCCGGCGCTTGTTGCTCTTCGATTCAAACGGCCATAGGCGCCCAACCCTCTCACCAACATCCAGCCCAGCCTCTCGCTCTTCGACTCTCTCACCCTCTCCCCAGCCTTTTGGCTCGCTTATCAAGCCGCTATGAACGCAAGCCTCTCCAACACCTCAATGGCTCATCCGCCAACCCCTCCTCGTCCTGATCACCTTCACCTTCACCCCACCACCCACGACGCTAAGCAAGGCCAACATTCCCTTGTGCGCGATAACGCCGTTCTCCGTGTGGACGTCTGAGCAGAAACGCGTAGTAGGTCTTCTCAATACATAACTCCCAATCAAACGGTTCACCCTGCTGACGTGCACCCAGCACTGGACCAACCACTTTTCTTGGCTCCAGGGTCTCGCCACTCACGACTAGCCGTACCGGGCCCCACCTCATACCTTCGCTCTTTTCAACCCACTGCGTTGTCCCCATCCCTCGGTATCCGACTCCATGGATTCGATCCCCAGCAACAAGGGAGGCACAGGGAGTGGCAGAGAATCGACGGTTGTACATTGGAGGGAATTGACCCCTGTATGAGGAAAAAGGTCAGTGCGAATGCCGTTCTGTTGAATTAGATTGAAGCCTTACCTTGCTTACGCAGATCTACGTATCCCGCCAATTCCGATCTCTAGCATTGTCCGACCACCCATAATCCCTACCTCACCCTCCTCTCGCCGCCATCCTCTCGCCGCCCTCCTACGACACCCTCGTATCGATGAAACACGAGTAAAAATTCGCCCTTGACGCGACGTGCCTTACCGAAATTCGTTGGACCCCACCTGGAACTCGCTCCAAGGCGAACGCTCCTATCCTGCCTCGACCCGCGCGAAAGCGAGCACCCGGATCCCAACAATTTCAACGGCACCTTCTCCGACTTCAACGCATAGCAAACCGTCTCGACCTGGCGACGGCCTCGGCATTGCGTGGACGTCTTCAACGTCGGTGGGATTTAGAAATCCAAATCCTGAGGAGGTCCTTGAAGGCTTCTCTTCGTTGAAACACCTCCTCTCCCTGAGTCGAACCACGAACCCCCGACTTAGACCCCCCCAGCATCATCACCACCTCGCTGTCGACCACTAACCCGCACCTCCCCCAGATAATGCATCCACCTCCGACGTCCATCTTCCACCCTCCGTCGCCTACGCCCTCTCGCTCGACTGCGAGGTCGACTCTCGAGGTGAAAGGATGGCGCCGTCCAGGCCGTGGCGACTTCGTCCGAGATTCGACAACGGCGGTGGGTGTATGGGCCGGGCTCAGTGTCAGCGACCTTGGGAACGATGGCGGCCGGGTTCCTCCAACAGAAAGCCCTTTGGATGGTTTGGAGAGGGCGTTTCTTGGGTGTTGGAGGTCGTGGGACGCTGGAGATGGAAGGGCTCGACGGCGGGTGATGAGAGGATGGTGGAGGAAGTTCTCTTTCAAGGTGTAGTGAGACGGATGGCCTGGTCTAGGAGATACGCGGTTATCCATCAGCGTGGGCGATGGTGGGTGGTGATAGTGTGTGGGCCTGGGGTAGAAGGGGTGGGAGAGGTCGGTATTACATCTCGCGTTACGTATCTTGCTCATCGTACTGACCTTTCTGCGTATAGGGTACGTGCCCTAAAACGACGACGAATACAAGGCAAAGCCTCTTCCTTCGTCTTCGCTTCACCCTCTTTCGGGTCTGAGTGGATTCCAGCTTCCCAACATCTCGTTTTGGGTTGATGTTGAGGCGGTGGCTGGTGACTTCAGGGTCTTAGAGGCGGGCGAGGTAGTGAGCTCGATCCTCGCCAAGTGCTTCTTGTGGATGTATAGCTGAGTACGGTGGCTTTCTCCGCGACGGAACGGGAGCACTTACTCGACCTATTCCAGCCTCGACACCTCCTATGCGTCGACCCGCGTCCTCTAGCCAACTCGATGGGGCGATGAGGCCGTTCAATATGACGTCCTCGTCGTACCTATCGACACAGAATGGAAGGTTCGCAGATCCTCCAGGGCCTGTGCATGTGGGGTTGCGACTGCTCCGAGAGGGCGGCGGTTTGGGTAGTCGTCGAGGGTGACTATGCGTTCACCTCCGGAGCGTTGTGAGGAGGCTTGGAGGAAGGTGGCGTATACACAAGAGCGTACGCACTTTGTGCACGCGGGCGGCACGTGTGAGTGTACCTCACCGAGGTGATAGAGGAGGGCATACGCCGGCGACGTTGGACAGTCGATGCCTTCGAGACGACGGAGGTGCGATGGGACCAACGAGCAATGAGAAAGAGCACGGGCGACGAAAGAGACGTGTAGATCAGCGAGTCTGCGTTGGGTTCATGTGAGTATCCAGACGAGGATCGAGGGAGGAGATGAGAGCGAGAGTAGAAGCAGGAAACCAGGAACGCGGGTGGGTGAGGGAGCCTGAGAGATGAGCGAGGGGTTAAGTACATATCTCGCCCGAATCGCTCTCCATGTCGTACAGTACGACTTGCACCGAATATACAGATTTACTCTACTCTTTTATACCCTTTCCGTGCGAGCTGGGCGCTTGATAAGGTACTCCGGAGCGCATTCAAGCAGAGTTCAATGGAGTGAATTCGTGCCCTCGAGGAGTACACCAGCGCTGCCAGCGGACTGGATCTTGTCCGTTTGGGCGTTTGACCGATTAAAAAGGGCGAAGCTCGAGTCTCCCTGACTACAAAAGCCCTTAGACGCTCATGAGATACTATTTATTTATTTTTGCTTCTTTCCCTCCTAAGCTCACGGAGCATGTGTGGCACTGCCGGCGGCCACAAGGTACATATGTACAAACAAGTTGCGATTTTAAGCGCCCGTGGCTGGAATCACCCTTCTTGCTCCCGACTTCGACCATCGCTGAACCTCTGTTTGTCCACTGCCCCACAACTCACCCCGAACCAAAATGGAGACGGACAGACGACTCCCTAGCGCACAATCTATCGTCGCAAAGAATGTTCATGTTCGAAACGTCGCTGGTGGATACAACGATAATAGCCATAATACTACAACAAACGTCAAGAACATTCATATCTCGAAGTCTGGTAGGCATGAGATGAAAGGTACGCCCGGATTATACATTCTGCTCAGGCGAGGACAACTGACTCAACTTCCTTTCTCCCCATTTACAGCTCTACTCAAACACGTGGCACATGGCGCCCTGCACGACTCCGCAGAACGAGGCCCCGACGCGCCAAAATGTCACCCAGAGACGAGGATTGCGGTGCAGAAGGATATCATGGGCTGGATTGGACATGGCGAGGAAGACGATGCCCCGAAGAGGATTTTGTGGCTTTCGGGCCCCGCCGGGTCGGGCAAGACCGCAATCGCTGGAACGATTGCGGATGAGTGCTACAAGAAGGGCTTGCTCGCAGCAAGCTTCTTCTTCTCGGCGTTCTCTAGGTCAAAAAATCGCCGCTGGAAGAAGCCCTTTATCCCTACCCTCTTATATGGCCTCTTGCAACATGAATCCATTGTTGGCTTCAAGGAAGAAGTCCTCGCCGTCATCATCCGCGACCCGATGGTGTTCGAAAAGCACCTGGACCAGCAGCTTGAGAAACTTCTTTTGGCACCCCTTCGCAAGGCTCTAGGATGTTCGGATTACCAGAAATGGCCCACAATCATCCTTGTTGATGGGTTGGACGAATGTCAGGGCGATAGTGAGCCAGATATCAGCCAAGGAGTGGACGACCCGGCCGCAGGACTCAACGCCCAGAAGGAGGTTCTCTCCGCACTATCGCACGCATGCGCAGACCCTGCCTTCCCCTTCCGCATCATCATCACCAGCCGACCCGAGCCCGCCATTCAACACTTCTTTTCCACTTCCCCCGCTCTTGCCCTCAACATTTTCCTCGACGACAAGTACAATCCGGATACCGACATACGGTTCTTCCTGGAAGCCATGTTTAGGGATATTCGCCGCCGGTTTAACCTTCCGTCGACATGGGCATACAAGGACGTAGTTGAGCTCCTCGTCAAGGAGGCATCCGGCCAGTTCATTTACGCAGCGACGGTGCTTCGATTCGTCGACAGCCCGGGCCTTGGGTCACCCCAACAGCAGCTCATTCGGGTCTTAGAGTGGCGTCATCTCGACGACTCGAAGCCCTTTGCACCACTTGATGCGCTTTACAGCTGTATCCTGCGCACCAGCCCGAATCCTTTGCTGGCGGTGAAATGGCTCTGCGCCATCGTTGACCAATCTGGCCAAGGGTTCAAGGCTCCATATATCAAAGGCTTACTTGAGTCGTACTCTGGAGAGACAGAGTATGTGCTTGGCAGTTTGACATCATTGGTCAGGCTGGCGGATACACGAGGGGTGCCTGAGTTCTATTTCTACCACAAGTCACTACTTGACTTTTTCCTCGACCCCCACCGGAGCTCTGGCCTTCACGTAAATGAGGAGAGTCTCATACACTTCATGCAAGACCGGTACTATCAGGTCCTGCAAGGTGTGTATTGGTTTCACGTTTTAAATATTGTTTCATACACTGACGCCAATGCAGCGAGAGGATTGACAGGACCTCTATCCATGGCCGACCCTTTGACAGACCCTCCATCTCGGACTTTCCCCGAGCAATTCTGCGGATGGTTAAATTACTATGTTGATCCGTGTCGCAGGTACACTCCGGTGGATGTCAACTGGTGGCTGGCCAACCTTGTCGAACGCAATCATAGTGTAGGGATTCCCAAAATGTTTGCTTCAATCCATGGACAAGTAAGTGACTATAGCTCTTTCCCCTTCCACAGAACAGAAGCACCAACTGATATCGTCTTTCAGTGCAAGTGGCATTATTGCCTCCCCGGCTGTTGTGTCTGGAGGAAGGTTATCCTGCAATACTGTACGGACCATAACTGGCGTCTACCGACAATAAAGGAGATGCTGCAGGATCGGTTCAAGAAATTCAAGTACACTGTTGACTCGATGCAGAAGTACCCTCTACGGATCCCAAGCCTCGCATCACACACATCAGAACCGATTCCCCTGCCACCGAATCGACGGCAACGAACCTCCCGCCACCCTAGTAAAGCCCTCGCCATCCGTCAGGCCGCCAAACCACCAGTTTCTGGCAGGGTACAAGGGACGAAGCAGCTTGAGCGGCAAACAGGCCATTCACAGGTGTCAACGTAGCGGAACATACATACATTGTCAAAAGATCTCGCAGTCGCAAAGATGTACAGGTACCATAGAGACCTTTTCACACAGTACAGGGTAGGCGAGGGCCTAGGACACTCACCCTAACGCCCCCTGCGTGTAGGTGCTCAGGGCATAAGCGGTGGCATCACCTGATTAACTGACGCTGTGAGCGAGGTACTCGTTTGCAAACGGTCCTTGCAAGCGAGGGCGCTCGATTATCCGGATGAGAGGGTGTCGTCAATAGTGCTGGGAATGGGAGGAGGAAGAGAACGGGGGGATGGAAGGGTGCGACCCGATTTGTGTTTGGCTTGTGCCCCCCTTGACCCCAGCCTCCAAGGCAATGTGGGGTGTTCCCGATAAGAGATCGTCGGAGGGCGGTTCATGCAGATCAGAGGTAGAGTGGGCCGTCGACGCCTGCGCGGTCGTCCTCAGCCAGTACCATCTTGGTGGACCACCGGTATTCGCGCCAGTTTAATGGAGGAGATCCCCGAGGTGTTCGCAGAGACGTCGAGTATGCGTTGCCCATCCGGGCTCAGTACCATTCGGACGGAAGTTCGGCCCACGCTATCGATGTTACACTCAATTCTTGCTCAGTCTGAAGGAGGTAAGGGGAGCCGTGAAAAGCGAGCGTGATACACGATTGACAAGGTGGGGTGGGGGGAAGTTCAAGTGGGATCAGGGTGAAATTGCTAGAGAGTGCAAGATCGGAGTGGGTTGCGAAACGAAAGGGCGCGATGGGAGGAGATCCATATATAATCCGAGTAGGAGAGGCAAGTCTGTTGGTGAGATTGAGGATAAAGAGCAAACGAGGAGGGTGTTAGGATAAAGAAAGAAGATTTCACTGAAGTTAGGGGCTGTATTATAGACGCCGCATACTTCAAACTCCGATCAACGTGAATGGCGTCATGCTTGCCCTCACTCGACTCGCTTTAGACGCTCAACAACGGGACCAGCCTTCGTGTCGAGCACGACCCTGAGCACCCTCGATCAGGAAACACAGGGCACCCTCACGCTCTAGCTTGCTATTTCGCTCAGCCTCGCCTCAATCCACACAGCAAATCTCAACGATACTTCGCACACAATGGCTCGCTCTCGGCTTAATTCCCCCTTGCTTTCACATCGGCTTGGGGGACAACTACCCGGGTGGAACCATGAACGGGATCCCGGACGTCGGACCCCCAAGGCGACCCGGTCGTATATCGAGACCCCGACATGGTAGGTCAACTACGCTCGAACGGTTCCCCGTGCTCACCTGTTATTAGTATGACGTTCCCTCGCTCTCGACCACACCGCACCGTTTCGTCGTGCATCATCAATCAGCCCCTCCTACTATGATTCAGCTTCCAGTTGACGGTCCACCTCGCTCGGCCTTCGAGGCTCTGACCCCCTCTTTGGGTGCTCAAGGTCAGCTCGTCGTATTCGAGCGGTTGAGGGCAAGAAACTGTCGGAAAATTCCGTAATGGCGTTGGACCAAGGTCCAACGGACTTCAACGGCTTCCAGTCAAGAAGCCGTTGGACCGAATTCCAGAACCGTTGGTATCTTCGTTGAGGTCCAGGTCTAGCGCATCGCCAACGCCCGCCAATTAAGCTTTGGCAGGGCATGCAACAGCGCTGGCCATGGACCAACGGCATGCCAACGGGGTCCAACAGCTGGACCGTTGGAATGCCAGGTCGGAGTTTTCCGACAACACAGAGGAGGGACGATGCGGGCCGAGAGAATTCGAGAGGGGACGTACATATACGGTCTTCGAAGGACTTCAACCGTGTTGAAATAGCTGCCCGTACACGCATGGCACGTCCTCTAGTCGCCCCACAACCGATTCCCGTGCTGACCTATCTCTCAGCACAGAGAAAGGGACCATTAAGGCGCGAAGCACGGCGAATAGGCGATGCAAATCGCTGAATAATGACAGTAGTCCGAAGGCGTATGCAGGTACCAAGTTTGAGAGCTTCTGGACAAGGAAGAAGGTCAGTATGTAGTCCGAATACCCGTCCACTCGGAACAGACGCTTACTCTGATAAACTAGATATGCGTATCCCCCCTTCTCTGAACTCCCCAACCCACCCCTCTCTACGTTCCCATCGTCCTCGTCTCGCCTCGTCTCGTCTCCCTTCTTATACACGTCCAGTCGCCCCCCCAGCGAAAGAAATACACGTCAGGACGTCTTCGAAGCGAGGTCGACTCCAAAGAGCATGCATGGTTCATATTCTCTTCACCCAGCCTGGCCGAACCTCGCCCAAGGGCTGGCAGCTTCCCTTGCTACGAAAGTCAGCACCTCGCCTCACCCTCGCGCTTGATCTCGCGAACACGAGCATACCAACCCTATTAGACCGAACCACGTTGACCCCCTCCTCCTCCAACGCGTACAAACCTATTCGACCTGGTGGAAGCCTCGGGGCCCATCGTATCCACGGGTTGCAGCTTCGCGTACGACCATGACCGAGGCACTTGAGATTTGAGAAGGGATTGCCTTGAAGACGACGGGCGGTGTTGAAGTCGGGGAAGTGGGACAATTTGGGAGAGTGGATTGACAACTCAACCACTCATCCGCCTTCTCTTCCCCGCACTCATCCTAGCCCTATACCAAGCACTGGGCCGACGCCCTAGATGATGTGCCTGGTGCCAGCAGTCTGCGTTCATCGCCTAACGAGCTCGAGCTAGGACGTCGCTCCACCTAGTGCGTGGCGAAGATGTTGGCGCCGTTTGAGACGACGATGGGGAGGGTGTTTGGATTGGTCTCGACGATGGGGGGGTTTTGCAGGAGGGGTCGTAGGGTACGCGCATGGCGTCATACTTAACGAAGACCCCTTCTCTATTGTCTTCATCTCATAGACGTAGGGCGGTGTAGGGGCAGTGGAGGCAATTGGGGGCGGCATACTCGTCGGTGATTCCTGTGTGGATATGTAGGTTAGTGCAACTGTTTGCTGTGGGTCGAGACGACATACTTACCTGCGGCTATTCTAGACCCGTAAAGCCCCATTTGCACCGTCAGTACACGCCCTCTGGTCGATCCTAAGGTGTGTTGCTTTTGTGTTTATTAAGACAAATGTGTACGCTATAACACCCTTTCGGCACTGTGGAAGGGAAGAGCGGTCTCAAACAGACCCCGAATCCCAGGTCGAACTCACTCGAAAGCGAACACCCCTCCTCTGGATATCACTCGAACCGTTGCAATCGAGCACTTCAAACCCAAACTCACCTCAGCTCGGAGCCTCCTTTCGGTCGACAGCAAAGAAGCTCCCTCCGACATGGGGTGTCTAGGGAAGGCCTCAGGCGCGCTCATCGCTGTTGGTGACGCTAAGGGTAGGGTATTATCACTCATCCTCTTCCGATCTCTCGCTCCCGCCGTCACCCCTCCGAGCCATTCCCCGTGCCAAAACCTCCTTCCTCACTCCTTCCCCTCGTTTACGTCGGGTGCTGTTGCGGTAGTGAATGGTGTCTTGGCCGAGGGCGGTCGGGGGCGAGACACTCCGTAAAATGTGTAGGTGAGTACGGTAATTTACTGCGGGGCGAGACAAATATACTTGCTCACCTGCGCCTACTCTAGGCTGGAAACCGCGTTTCGTAGGCATCGTCTCGCATTGTCTACTGGGTCCTAAGCCATGATTGTTAGGTCGTTCATGGCGTCGTACCCATGCCTATCCGGCCCGGACGGTGAAGGGGAATCTCAAGAGCGCCGTCGGCGACGGCACGACGACAGACCCACTGGAGCTCAACAACGAACCAGGGCGCTCTGACATCGAAGACACCGAAGAGAGGTGGATGGAAGAAACTTAGGGGGAGGCAAGTCATGTGTTGAGTTCGAAGTGGTCCCCGAATTGAAGGAGGACGGAAAGTAAGGAACACGAGAGGGGGGCTGGGAAGGACGGAAGGTGGGCGTGGTTGGAGAGGGAGGTGTGAAGGGATTAAGCACGCCCTTTCATCGGGTCGCTCCGCGTACTTGAGGATCGATACTGAGCTGAACGTATAGGTTTAATTCTGCGCGTATCGTGCGTTTTGATGGGCTTCCCTGACCACTCACAGAAGGGCGGTCTCTGTGTTTGAGACCCAGGCCAAAGCGCCAGTGGGATTTCTCGAGCTCCCACGTTTGTGCGTTGGGTCGGGGATCAACGGACCGTGAGGATTACATCACTGTTTTTGGGCGAGTCTGATCAAGCCATATCAGCCGTTACCTGTCCTACCATCAACGCAATCACTGTCGTTCCGCTAAGGCGATAGATAAAGTCAGGTAGTTGCCGTCAAGGTTGGTGCTTTTGCACAAACGCATCCCTACGGCCAGCATTTGGCCACAGCTAGTGACCCCTTTCGGGCCCGCTTGACAGAGGTGATGATTCTCCTTGGCAAATTGCGCTAGGTAGGCTACCTTCCGAAGGTCGATTTTCTCAATACCACCTCGCCCCTGAGTCTGTCCCGGACGGGTTGAAACAGAGCCTGTTTGGGGCCAAAGAGTGTAGCATTCCCGTCTAATAGGTTAAAATGCATTTCTCCTCTTTGGAAGTCCATTTATGACGAGGAGAGATGTCCTTCTGGAGTCCAAACAGGCCCGGACTTTCGTCTCTGGTTCGTCTAACCGTTCAGAATGCATACCTCCCCGTCGAGGACAATTACTGGGCGAAAGGGTGTCCTTCTGGATGGGCCCGGAGTTTCGTCTACATAGCTCGCTCCAAGTTGAACGCCGGAGCGGATTATGGGCTCAGTTGCAGCACATATCATGGCGTAAGTAGTCGCCCGATCGGGATAACGAGGCTCCTTATGAGGTGCAACCACAGCAAAGCGGTGCGCTGCTGCAATCTTTCTGGGAAGCTGTCCTAGGTCTGGCTCAGGACCGATGGAGGCTACAGGATATCGCCGCGCGACACTTGGGACTACATTCTCGGCGGGGTGCCGTCAGATGTATCGTGTTTGAGAGGGAGAGGGTTGTCAGCGTCCTAAGTCTGTGAATACCCATGGACCTTTGACAATGACACAGGCCCATGTATTCATCCCTGTACCTTCAAGGAACGCGACTCGCCGATGAAACCCACTAGCACTGAACGACAGCTCGACGCTCATTCCCTCACAAGCTCCTAGGGGGATGGACTATATGTGGCCGCTGCCCAAGCGGCTTCTACTTGGCGATGCACTGCTTTATGAAACATGTTTCAGCTGAGATCCCCATCTCTTGCTGTTGGAATCTTGTCGTTCCCCAGATATGCCAGAATTGTGGACCTGGCAGATACTGTCGCACCTGGTAAAGTGTCCAAATGTTTTTAGCTTGGTCAATGTGATAGATTGAAGAGGATTTGCGATGCGACCAAACGCCCTTCGTTGCTAATCCCCCATTTTTCATGTCTGACCGGGAGTGTTATAGTCTCACCCTTGTTCTCTCCCGGGTTCTGCAGCCTTGCAACAATTGCATGTTCAGCCACCAGCTCAATGAACATCTTGAAAGGTAAAGGTTTCGAGCCCTAGAGCAACCGGCAAGCCGACTTGAAAGCCTGTTATCGCTACCGCCAAGGTGAAAGGTGTTGTAAATAACTGCGCCGAGTCCTGACAGGAAACAGTTAGTGGCCTCGACGACAAAACATATCAGGCCCTATGCAAGAACTACGTGACAACGTATGTTGACTGTTGTGAGTAGTGGGGAGATGATAGTGGGCTGAACCGTCCGAAGTCCAAGGTGCACGACTCACTCAAGGTCTTGACCCTTATGTGCAGTGGCCAAAGAATGGAGGGTAGGTTGGTCCCGGGTCCTACCAAGCCTAATAACTGTTGGAAGTGGTCAATCGACAGCCTAGACTTGATATTGGTGCAGTGCTATATGTGACTGTATTCCACACGGTGACGAGCCTGTGTATGGGGAATGTTTAAGGCCCCATAGTATCAACATCTGCACACTGTGTATCCATAGGGTGGTAGCTCAGTGGTAGAGCGTCCAGTCTAGTCAACGGATGGTCCCAGGTTCTATTCCTGGTCACTCCAATACTTTAACAATAACTTGATCCTCTAGGAGATACTTGCGGGGTGAGGGGATAGAAAAGGACTTCATATTAAGATGTACTTTGACTATAGATGTAATCTGATTCCATCATTGCCCACCACCTGCCGTTCAGCTCACCGTCGCCCGTTCCATCGAATGTGCACTGCAGCTATTGGAACGACGGTACGCCTGGGACCAGAGTCAGGACTATGATGAAATTGGATTCGAGGAACCAGCCGAAATGGGGAAGATGAAGCGGTCGTCTTGGGTATAGGGTTGAAGGTGAGCCTGGAATCGCAATCGGTATTAGTCAGGCAGAACAGGCGAGAGATGGAGGTACCTTTGAGAGCATCCTGCTCGGCGGGAGGAGCAGAGGAGCTCGTCGATTTTGGGGTGGTCCTCAATGATAACTGGCTTGATTGCCTTGCCGAGGGTTTGCGGGGCCGGGTAAAATTGACGTCATCCTCATGGGCACTGAGGTCGAGAGTCTCCCTGACAATGTCCTTGCAGATGCAATTAGCACCTGCTCTGGAAGTCCTCGGAGACAACATTGTGAGTAGACCAACAAGCTCGATGATAACGGTGGCGAAGTTGAGGTGGCCTGGCATGGTTGTCCACATCATCGGAACCAAGCTGAGAGGCTAGACATCCAACTCAGCGAATGGATGAGGGTGGGGGGAATGGGGCAAAACCTCGATGTAGGGGGTGAGAGTTGTGAATATAGTACAGAGCAAATCTACGCACTCCAAGTTCCCGAAGATGCATCATCCCGATGGTGGTTGGTGGGTGTGACAAAAGCCTCTGTTCCTGGGAGCAGTCTGAGCAACGATGGGGCTGTCCTGACCTGATGACCTAACTTTCCCATAGAACAGACATGGAGTAAGAGAAAATTAGAGCCGGGAAACTATTGGCGACGAACCTTCATGGAGGACAACAGGGCGAGGGTTCACAATTGTATAAGTCCATCTCGCTGACGACCTCCTGTGTGGTCATAAGACTGCTGTCGATGTCGGGTGGCGGAGACGGAGCGTACAGTATCTGAAACCCGCAAGACCAGCCGCCTGGAAGGTTCAGTCCAGTGTGGCTGGGGTGAAGTTCGCCCCACAGCCACAGAAATCCTCGCAAGGGCATCCTCCCACAAGATCTCGTCGGTAAAATTGGCGTGCTCGGGAAGGGTGGAAGGGGAAAGCTGGGGAAACTCGCAAGGGGTGCTGCGGTTGAGGTGTGGGGAGTTTATATAGGAATGATTATGTAATTACCCCGAATGCCTTTCTGGGCGTCTGTTGTTCCCCGAGTTATCCTCGGTGAGTTTGGGCCTCAGTTGAGACTGTGAGAGATGCATATATTGATGTGTGTGGAGGCTTGGAATAAGCCTTCACCCACAAGGTCGCAAGTCTGACTGCTCGAAATCACAGCCCCCTTCAAGTTCGGTGATGCCAATCAATAGATAGTCAAGCCTGATACAGAGACAAGAATAAATATGAGTATCCTACACAAGGTCCAATAACGATGTGAAGTCCAAATAAATAAGAAGGAAACCAGAAAGTCCTGGAGAGTGAGCCAAATAGTGGCAATATGTCGGAGCAGTGGATGCCAACCTACCCTACAATGACGCTGGCCTATGCTTCGCCACGTAAAATCGACATCAAAGACGGCAGTTCCTCGTTGTCACTTAGGGCCTGGGGGACAACAGACCAGTCTTCATCGCTTCCGATGGCATCGTCTTCTGTATCATCGCCATCCACGTTCTGGGCATCCTCTGGGAGTGCATCCTCAGCCGGCCCTGAATCTCCCTGCTCCGAATCTCCCTGCTCCGAATTTCTCTGTTCCGAATATTCCTGCTCCGAATCTGGGATGATCTCCGTTGGGGCTGGACTCGAGCGTAGAGATCTTGTCTCTCCAATTTCAGGGGAGTCCCCGATGCTTCTCTCCAGCCTGACCCTGACTGCCATTGAAGTCCCTCGGTTGCGCCTGGGCGGGTGGTAGGGTCTAAAATGCTTGTGGTTGTGCTCTGCAGGGTGGCATACGTGGTAGGCTTGAATGCCATGTCGAAGAATTACGGCCTTGCAGTGAATGCACTGAGCAAATGTTGCCCAGAAAACGGCCTTGGGGACACCCTCAGAGAGCGTCTTAACAAGCCTATCTTTCTCTTTGCTCGAAGTATCAGAGATTTGTTCCAAACCTGGGACCAGGATGCGCATTAGCCTAGTGTTCAAGGCTAGAGGCTACGGACTCACGCTTTCCCTTTCCTCGAATCACAACGTTGGACATCACCTGGAACAAGCCGTCGCCCGTGCGAAACGACTGGTCGATGTCCGAGATATGGGTGAGTTCCTCTAGTGGTAATGGTGTAGCTTTGCAATGTCATTACGGTGTGGAGATGCCTTCGCGCCTGAGCACGAAGTCACCTACCATCGACCGTTTCCCGATTAGGAAGGAGAAGAGCAGCGGTGCGATGTCTCGCACTTGGCGGGCACGATGCGAGGACGGCTGGACACCCCACTCCGACGATAGACAGCTCCGATCCTCGTGCATCGCGAATCTGTCAGTCAATGGTGAGCGGACAGGGTCCTTTCGAGGTCCGTCTCTTGGCCCGACGCGGCGCGCGACTCACGCTAGTGGATTGATCCCCCTTGCGAGTGCGCATCCGTGTATACACATATACCCGCATATTCTCTTGGACTCGGTAGTCAGTTTTCCTCCCTCTCCCCTGTTGCTTCCCCCAGTTCTCTTCGTTCCCTCACTCTCCCACTTGTTCCTGAACTTCTACTCTATTCTGTCCCTCCCTATTTACCATACCCAATACAACGTCTTTCCCCTTCGACTTCTCCCAACGTACGCCGGTTCGGAGAGGGCCTCGAATCCCCGTCAACGAACTACTGAGCGCATTCCACCGCGTCTCTACATCTGGAGCCCACCGCGAGGGGATTCCAAGCTCTCCCATCCGCTACGCCGACCGCTCCCTACAAGAGGAGTTCTTCCTCGCAAACAACTCTCCGGTCTCAGTAGACCCACAAGGCTTCGGCAGTCCATTCGCTGAGCCGCACTCGTCATCATCCAGCGCGTCGCAGCTCTCTCCACCGAGTGTAGAGGACGTCGAGGACGAAGCTAGCAGCATTCTCACCCTGGCCACTCAGCAAGGCTATCAGCAAGAGCCTCATACCCCTCTCCCACACCGTGGTCATCTGCAAAACGCCCCAGGGGCACCTCACCGTCATCAACGTTGGCCAGACGGGTCTCGACAAGTACGATTTGACCTCTCCGACTCAGAAGTCTCCTCCTCAGTCGACACCTCGTTTCGCACCCCTCTCCTCGGACCAGCGAAGTGGCAAGGGTACGCCGACCCCTGGAGTCAAGAAGCCTTTGAGACCTTCGAAAACACCCACTCTCCACCAAGGACTCCACTTCAACCGCCACCTTCTCACCCTCAACAGGGCGCCACCTTCAGTTGGTCACCTAGTCAAGTAGCCAAGCCCGAGCAAGAATACGAAATGCCGGACGGATGGGGTGGATTCGGAGGTCGCTCTCAGTCTCCTGAGGCGCAAGCCACACTTCCGACCAAGTACGAGCGTTGTGCCCCACGCTGGGACGGATCACCTCGCTCCCTCGAGGAGTTTCTTGATGAATACTCCGACCTCTGCGACGAACTCGGCATTCTGGACACGGAGGAGAAGAAGGTCATCAGCCTTATCCGCTACGCGCCCAACTCGGACGTTCGCTCAATGTGGAAACTCTTGTCCACGGATCGTAGGGTTAGGGCAAACTGGAGCGAGTATCGCAAAGTGCTTATCGATAACACACCTGGCGCTGGGGAAGATCGTCGCTATACGAAGGCCGACCTCGAGGACCTCATCTTCAAGTTCCAAGACAAGACTATGCGAACTCGGGAGCAACTGAACGAGTATTGGCAGCGCTTCTACGTCATTGCCGAATTCTTATCAACGAAAGGGCGCTTATCTGATGAACAGAAGTACAAGAGCTTCCTCAAAGGCCTCCCCGCTCCGCTCCGTCGACGAGTCAAGGCTCAGATTCGGGCTGAATATCCTACAAGACACCCAGACGACCCTCTTTCGCTCACAGCCACATTCAGGGTCACTTGCTTTGTACTCAGCGCCTATAGCGACGATCTGGACGATGATTTCGACGATTTTGAACCCCGTGCACGTTCCTCCAGAAGAGACGACCCTCCAGAGTCGACAAACATCACAACCAAGCAGGTCTACGACAGACCTCACATCCCTAACATCTCCTCGGCCCCAGACTCCACCGCTGCCCTAGTTCAAGCAGTAAGCTCTCTGACCACGATTATGGAGACATTCTCGGCTACAGTCAATGCGAACTCGAACTCGAATGCAAATTTGAACGCTAATCCGATTGGGAGTGGGAACCCAAACTCGCCTAGAGGTCCACGCACGTTCAACCAGCCCCGGAACGGTGGATATCGTCCTCAGGGTCTCATGAGGAACGACGGATGTATGGCATGCTCCGAGCCTAACCACTTCGCCCGTGAATGTGTGAGGCTCCAAGAGGCCATGTCCCAGGGTCGATGCATGTATGATGCGGATGGCTGGGTATGTTACCCGGATGGCACTGTGGTCACTCCGCGCAGTGCTCAAGGAAGGAACATGCTCGAGAGGATCGAGAATTGGCATCGATCTCAGCCCACTCCAGCGGCTCCCGTCATCCAAACGAACTTCTACGATGTTGTTGAGGTCCGGAGCTGTGTTGAGAGCGTCTCCGAGGCCACAGTTCTAGAGGAAACACCCCTGCCGATTGCGTGCTCACTTTTGGAGGAGATCCCCGAGGAAGAAGACAGCACAACCGCCTACGAAATCTACGCGAACGCCCATGACGTCGACGATATCCCTTTACTTGAGATGATGGTACAAGAGGGTCAGAGGAAGCTTGAGGCCGCACGCACGAAGAGAACCCTACGCTCAACAACCCGACAAGAGAAGAACGAGCCTAAGAAGGACGAGATCAAGGCCAGGACCAGTGCGACTTCGAACACGGCGAGCACCTCCAATGGTACACCCCCCAAGACCACCTCTTCGAATCCTCAGAGCTTCGCACCCGTTGTAACGCCAGAAACATTCGCAAAGTCCCAGAACATCGCTCCACCTGCTCAGTATCGCTACATTACGCCGATTGAAGACGCGAAGATTCTAGACGACCTTGTTGAGCGTTCCCTCGATTCCAGTATCACCATGTCAACTCGAGAGCTCCTCTCCGTCGCTCCTGAGGTTCGGAAAGTCGTTAGGGAGAAGATCACGGGTAAACGAGTACCTACCACACCCATCGAATCTCGGGACTCGCGTATGGGTGCTAAACCGGTCTCCACCAACCTCGTCGAATCGTTCCTCAACGCTTCGCTTCCAAGGACCGACAAAGGCCTCATAGTCGCTCGAGAGACCGAAACCATTCGCACAATTGACGTCGTTCTCGATGGGAAACTCTCTATCGAAGCTATTCTCGACGACGGCTCGCAAATCGTCAGCATGAGCCGCCAGGTCTGGGAGAAACTCGTCAGGCCCATCCACTCCGATAAGATCATGACTATGGAATCGGCGAACCGCGGCCAGACGAATTCTATGGGCATGCTCGTCAACCTTAAGGTTCAGATCGGTACCCAGGATTTCTACTTGCAGGTTCAAGTCATGGATAATGTCGCGTACGATGTACTCTTCGGGCGACCCTTCCACACGCTCACCGAAGCCCTCCTCAAGCATTTCTCGAACGGTGAATGCCATGTCACCCTTACCAACCCCAACAACGGCACAGTCATTACCGTCCCCACCAAGGCTCGTGTTCGCAACAAGCCCAGCGTCAACTTGCACGCTGTGGGTTTTTAGGCCTCGTTGATGATTCGGAAATCGGCCGAGGAGACAGGTCCCCACCGACCACCTCAGCCGCAGATACCCCAACAGATACCCCGTCTATTCTCTCTCTCATCTCAGACTCCCCACCCTCCTTGTCTCTTTTACACTCTATTCA
Source organism: Coprinellus micaceus (assembly GCA_951394405.1). Taxonomy (NCBI): domain Eukaryota; kingdom Fungi; phylum Basidiomycota; class Agaricomycetes; order Agaricales; family Psathyrellaceae; genus Coprinellus; species Coprinellus micaceus. The sequence goes on along the minus strand of OX596340.1, from coordinate 3,250,192 downwards.
AAATAATACCCGTTTTTCCAATTACCTTCACACACAAGCAGTCTCAATCACCGAAGTCTCCCTAGAAGAAGCCGCCGATGGAAGCATCCCAGTAGTCGAGTTCGAGTCATTCAAGTACAAGAAAGTAGCGAGTCGCATCAAGCCAGTAGCAGCGAGTCTACCACCACAGTATCGCATCGTACGCAAAGTACCAGAGGGAATAGATCCCCTAGCAGGCCCACCATTATCGCCTAACCCACCTGAATTCATACCGGGTGAACGCTATACTGCAGAACGCAAGGAGGCGATGAACGTAAACCCGGACGGATTCCTTTGGCCCCAAGAGGAGAAGGTCGTCCACGAGTTCTTTCGTGTCAACGAGATGGCCTTCGCCTTCGACGAGTCCGAGAAGGGCATGTTTTCGGATGATTGGCTCGAACCAGTTATGATACCCGTCGTCGATCATGTCCCTTGGATCGAGAAGAACATCCCCATACCTCGAGGCCTATTCGACAGGATCATCCAGATCCTCAAGGACAAGATCGCATCGGGTGTCATTGAACCGTCAAATGCCTCGTATCGCTCTCGTTGGTTCTGGGTTCTCAAGAAAGATGGAAAATCTCTTCGCATTGTTCATGACCTTCAGCCTCTCAACGCAGTCGCTATCAAGGATTCCGGAGTCCCTCCGATCGTCGAGCCTTATGCAGAATCGTTCGCCGGACGAGCCTGTTATAGTGTCTTTGATCTATTTGTCGGATTCGACCAGCGAAAGCTTCATCCTGACTCTCGAGACCTCACCACCTTTCAGACGCCTCTGGGGACGTGCCGACTCACGAGGATTCCGATGGGCTATACCAATTCACAGCAAGTCCAACATGGCGATGTTACCTTCATCCTTCGAGACGAGATCCCCAAGTACACCCTACCATTCGTCGACGATGTTCCGGTTGCATGGCCAGAAACGCGGTACCAGCTCGATAACGGGTCCTACGAGACAATTCCAGAGAACCCCGGGATTCGAAGATTCTTCTGGGAGCACATGGAAGCATGTACCCGTGTTGTTCGAAGAATAGCAGCTGCAGGAGGAACCTTCTCTGGTCCAAAAGCTCAAGTCGCCGTTCCCGAAGCCGTCATCGTCGGACACCTATGCTGCTATGAGGGACGTAAAGCCTTGCCTGATCGAGTGCAAAAAGTCGTCGATTGGCCTATTCCCAAGGATATCACCGGAGTTCGAGGATTCTTAGGCGTCGTTGGCACTCTCAGAATGTTCATCAAGGACTTTGCCACTCACGCCGAGCCCCTCGTTCGTCTCGTTCGAAAAAGGGTCGAATTTGCCTTCGGTGCGGAGCAACTCATGGCCATGGAAAAACTCAAGATCCTCGTCAAGACAAGCCCCGCTATCCGCCCTATCGACTACAAGTCCCCCAACGAGGTTATCCTGGCTGTTGATTCGTCGAACATCGCAGTAGGATACATTCTCTCCCAGATGGGTGACGACGGACTACGCTATCCATCCCGCTACGGCTCTATCACTTGGAACGAAGTGGAACGGCGCTATTCCCAGTCGAAAATCGAGCTCTTCGGACTCTTCCGCGCCCTCAAGGACGTCCGTATCTACATTATCGGTGTGGAGAACCTCGTCGTCGAAGTAGACGCCCGTTACATCAAGGGCATGATCAACAATCCCGACATTCAGCCTAACGCAACGATTAACCGTTGGATCGCAGGCATCCTCCTCTTCGACTTCACTCTCCGGCACGTACCTGCGAAGGATCACACTGCGGCAGACGGATTATCTCGCAGGGAACGCTCTCCAGACGACCCCATTATTGAGGACGACTACGACGCCTGGATCGATGCGGCGAATGCGTTCGGCGTCGAGCTTTTGAATTCTAACCGAATCCCTCGCTACCTGGTGTCGGAGGACCATTCACCGCCATTCCCTCCTCACGTAACGTCCACGGCACTCATTCTCAGTCTATCCCAGTCCGAATCTCAGTCTATTCCACGCTCAGACAAAGCGAAGGCCCAAGACGAGCTAGTACGTCGTGTGGGCAGTTATCTTCGCGACCTTAAGCGCCCAAGCGATGCAACCGATACGGCATTCAAGCGGTTCATCAAGTACGCGCTTCGGTTTTTCATCTTGGGGGATAAATTGTGGAGGAAGCAGACGAACGGATCACATCAACTGTACGTTGAGGAGGCCAAGCGGTACGCAATCATCCGGCAGGCGCACGACGAACTCGGACATAAGGGCATATTCTCAGTGCGAGCTCGACTTCTCGCCCGATTCTGGTGGCCTTCCCTGCACGACGACGTCAGGTGGTACAGTGAGACGTGCCACGAGTGCCAAGTACGAAGCACCAGACGATTCCACATCCCAATTACCGTCCCTATGCCCTTTAACTTGTTCAGGAAGGTCCACATCGACACCATGATGATGTCAAAATCGAACGGCTTCAAGGGCATCGTCCACGCTCGCTGTTCCCTCTCCGCGTACCCCGAGTTCCGACTCCTTCGCGCTGAAAATGCGCCAGCACTGGCCGCGTTCATCTTCGAAGATATCCTATGTCGATGGGGAGTCGTAGAAGAACTCGTCACGGACAATGGACCGCCGTTTATCGCAGCTCTCGACGTCTTGGCGAAGAAGTACAAGATCTACCACATCCGTATCACGCCCTACAACTCCCAAGCGAATGGGATCATCGAGAGAAGGCATTTCGACGTCCGGGAGGCCTTGGTGAAGGCAGCAGGAGGAGATGAGAATCGTTGGGCGATGATAGCACCCTCGGTGTTCTGGGCGGAACGGATAACCGTTCAGAAATCGACGGGTTACTCTCCGTACTACCTTGCCCATGGAGTCGAACCGCTGCTTCCCTTCGATCTCGCAGAGGGAACCTTCCTCGCTTCTCCACCCCAGGAGCGCATCTCCACTGAGGACCTTATTGCCTATCGTGCCCGCATGCTCCAGAAACGTCCAGCCGACTTAGAACGCGTTCAGAAGACTCTCCATCGCGCTAGGGTCGCCTCAGCTCGCAAGTTCGAAGAGAAGTACAAGGGAACGATTAGAGATTTCGACTTCGCACCTGGGACACTCGTACTGGTACGGAACTCGAAGATTGACTCGTCGATTGGATACAAGAGTCGTCCCCGCTATCTAGGACCCATGGTAGTCGTTCGAAGGACCAAGGGAGGATCGTATGTTCTCGCTGAGCTCGATGGAACGGTCTCCAAGCTTCGATTCTCCGCTTATCGACTCGCACCTTATCTCATTCGCAACATTCGCCAAATACCTGTCACCTCGCTCACAGATCTCTCTGAGGCACAGCTCGACGCATTCACACACGACCGAGAACAGCCAGACGACGAGAACTCGCAGCAACACCAGTAACATTCATCCGCACGACTATACCTACACTCCAGACGAAATCCAATACCCAGCTTCTCCGGTCGATCCTCCATGCACCTAGTGACGTCCTCCACCCCTCGCACCACCTCGAGTTGCCGTCCTACCGTTGATCCTCTCACTGTTATCCCGGTAAATTACCTTTGGGATACGCAGCAGCCTCTCCCGGACGACCCATCCTATTCCCAAGACGCCTAACCCATACTCCTGAGCCTCCATAGCCTTGCCGATCCGTTCATGGGTTTCTCCGAAGCGCTTGACGATATCCTGCTGATGGGAGAGCATGTAGTCGAGCTGGCCTTGCGGATCGGGATCACAGGCAGCGGAACGGCGGGTGATAGAGTCGACGACCGAGGGCGAAACGAGGAGGTAGCACAGCTCGCGCAGGTCAATACCGAGCTGGGCGTCCATGCACGTGGGAGGCTGCATCAAGAGGTCGATCTGGTAGCGGAAGTGGAAGATGTGGCGCTGGACCTCATCAGGAATGATAGGAGGGTTGCGGAACTCGCAACCCAGCCTGTAGGAGCACCAGAGGTGGTACTGCGAGGAGCGTCAGAGCGTCGACCTGGCGATCAAACAGGGTCAAACACATACGAGGATATCGACGACTTGAAGCGTGTGCTTGCGGTTCTCGAAGGTGTCGGCCAGCGTGATGATCTCGAGCTTGTCGGAAAGCATCTTTAGGAGGAGGGCACCGACTTCCCTATTGACGAGGGCACCATGCGTGACAAGAGCGAGGTTAAAGTCACCGGGAGCAGTGGGCAATACTTCCGAGGGGCTGTCGTCGACGAGGAGCTCCTCTACAGCAGTGTCCTCAGCAAGCAAGGCAACGTCGGGCTGGGGCGTGGGCATATCCATGTCGTCCAGCACAATTTCGCCAGGCTTATATGCGTTTCCGGAAGACCCCGAAGGGTGGACGAGAACACAAGATTCAGCGGTCTTTCGCCCATCCCTTTCGCTGAGCACAAAACATGGCAGTGGCGCTCAGAAATAGGGCTCACAGGGTGCAATCCGGCATCCTAGGTCAAACAATCGCCCGACCCTCGGATGCTGCCTCAAATCGACCCATCCCAGCCCACCCCTACCTTCTCGGGTTTCGTCCTGACTGGGAGTCAGAACGAGAAAGTCCCCAGGAGGTGTGGAGATGCCTTCGCGCCTGAGCACGAAGTCACCTACCATCGACCGTTTCCCGATTAGGAAGGAGAAGAGCAGCGGTGCGATGTCTCGCACTTGGCGGGCACGATGCGAGGACGGCTGGACACCCCACTCCGACGATAGACAGCTCCGATCCTCGTGCATCGCGAATCTGTCAGTCAATGGTGAGCGGACAGGGTCCTTTCGAGGTCCGTCTCTTGGCCCGACGCGGCGCGCGACTCACGCTAGTGGATTGATCCCCCTTGCGAGTGCGCATCCGTGTATACACATATACCCGCATATTCTCTTGGACTCGGTAGTCAGTTTTCCTCCCTCTCCCCTGTTGCTTCCCCCAGTTCTCTTCGTTCCCTCACTCTCCCACTTGTTCCTGAACTTCTACTCTATTCTGTCCCTCCCTATTTACCATACCCAATACAACGTCTTTCCCCTTCGACTTCTCCCAACGTACGCCGGTTCGGAGAGGGCCTCGAATCCCCGTCAACGAACTACTGAGCGCATTCCACCGCGTCTCTACAACGGGTGCGGTGTCCAGTGCAATGACTCGCATACCTCTTTTCCCATAAGTTCGAATCCTCAAGGAATTCAAAGGGTAGAACCGTTCGAGGCATACTAGAATACGAATACGAGGGGTGTCAGTCACATTGGCGACGATGGGCAACCAAAACTCACAGGTGTAGCCGCATCGTTGCCTTGCACAAACGGCGACATATTCACCATGGAGCACTGGCATGTTTCACTCCCTGTCCTCGGTGCTAACCTCCACGATCCCAATCCGAGCTTCAATATATCCACCCCCGTCGATGAGTGGACACAAGCAACATGGCCCCTTAAAGTAGTGTGTTCGACGGAGTGCCTCCATTTCACTTGGAGGAACTCTCTGACGTGTTTTTAAGTTGAATGGCCTGTGCATCTCGTCAGTTCCCATTCTATCACGTTGTAGCACTGTGGATGGTCTTTACCATGGATACTGGGACAATACACCTATATCTGAGTTGAGGTGCAATGGTACGGGCTTATGATTAGGGGTGTCAACATGGGAGGCCTCGATCTGGCGGAGGAAATGCAACAGAAGGATCTTTGGGACAGGGATCTGCCTTCGACCCGGGAGGCGTAAGGGGCTGCGAAGCGGCATTGTGAAGATTTCAGCTGTGGAAGGAGAATGGGAGGCGATTCGAGTTTGGTGATGGTGGTTATTCGAGCTTGCTTTTATTGACAAAATCGAGGACGCCAGGCAATGGATCCCTTGGCCCAGCGAGCACAGGTTTCTACGTCCCCGTTTCAACACCTGAAACTGGGCGACAGATTTCAACGGTAATTGAAGAGTCGAAATTATCCTCGGGCCCCTGGGAGTCGTAGTATTGAATCTTCGCTCGCCGTTTGGCTGGGGCTGCTATCCTGTGGGGGGTTTCAGCCGTACATCAATGGGGTAGTCAGTCAATTGAACTGGTGAGGACTAATGCACGGCAACGTGAGGGGATAACTATTCATCTAAATCGCGAAGGCTCCAGCCTACTAAACACGAGACATAAAAGGACATTCAATATGTGCGTTATGAATTACAACAATTAGGCTGTGAAGTTGGGGAAAAAAACAAGGCATCTCGACCCTACAATCACTGGGACTGCGACGCCGTCCCGAAGGAAAACCGAAAGTGTGGGCACAAAGAAATTTCCGTAGTATGACGCTGGTGCCACCAGACACGTTAGCACGGCCCCATAACAGTCATAAGACTGTCCACTTACAGCCATTTACCCCAGTGAATGCTATCACCAGAAAGTGGAGGGGGTATGATACGTTGCAAGGGAGTCCGCAGAGTATTGTTGAGCTTTCTCCGTGAAGGTCGGGTCGTGTTTCCGATGGTGATACCGCTGCTGTGCAACTCGGTCAGCGAGTGGAAGAAGGGGTGTATCATCGAAGGGGGTACAATCGGCCGCGAGAGCTCCTATGCAAAACCGCTGGCGAGCCTCGAGTGTCTGTGGCTCGGAGCCAGGTGCATGGCTGATCGATAGCGGGTTCATCCTCGAGTGTTGCCAAAGCAGGGGCCAAGATGGGACTTCAGACGCCGTGGACTGCAGGCTTCCTGCATCCTGAGGGTTGATATGTGGCGGCGGTGGTGAGACCGACTCTGTGCGCTGCAGCTGATCAAACATCACTGATGGCGCCAGAGGAGGTCCCTGACTCTGCAGTGCAGAGGATACAGAGGCAGAGGGGGGCCCAAGAGTGAAAGTTGACGTGGGATGTGTCGCCCAGGGGTTAGAATAGGCTTGAGAAAGGAAGACGCTGCCCTGGACGTCCGGCCCCGAACTCGCACCAACCGACATCGCCAATGTAGAGGAGGCGTAGTCGACCCCGGGAGGGTGATCGGATCTCGAGCGAGTGAGGTGGTCTACCGCCGATGGGATGCTCATTCCATAGCCACGCTCGTACCTAGACCTGCTCTGATACCTCTCCGCGGGCACGGTCTGAGGGAACGGTTCTCTGAGTTTCTTGAGCTCGCCGTTCAGAATGGACGTGAACATGCTGATTGAGGCGAAGTCCCCTTGAAGACGATGTGAGGAGGCGATGGTGCCCTGGCGACCCTCCGTCCAATCATCGCAGGATTGCCACGACCGCAACGTGGATGGCGCTTGGTAAAAGAATAAGGGAGGGCGCGAAAGACGAATGGTGACAGCAACAGAGTTTGATGGGGGAGAGACTCTGCTACATCTGGTGGAACCAACATCCCAGCTCGCGCCAGGACTCGACGAAGGTGGTTCTTGGTGAGAGGACTTCAGGTCGAACGTCACATCGACAATTGTGTCAAATGGAAGTGACATCTTGAATGCGTTCTCATGCTCCTGCACGAACCATGACACCGTCTGCTCATCACAGCAGATGTATGTGGTCAACCCCTCATTTGGGCGATGAGCGCTGACGCGCTTCCAGCTCCCCACCGTGACGCTCTTGCTCGGGATGACGATGATGGATGAAAGGCAGTTTGTTCACTTAATCTAAGGGAGAAGGCGAGAGATAGAAGGAGCTTACGGCTGGATTCGTTGAGCATGGTCAGAAGATTTACGTCCTGGGCTAAACGGGGAGCCTGGAAGTTCGGGGTTGTGGTGTTTGCCCTTCCCCTCTGAGTGGCATGGGGGAGTATGGTGGCACCATTTGTCGTACTTGTGGAGAGAGGGACGAGCCGCTGCTCACACTTGTTGACTGGATGATGCACTTCGTCGACAAGGTTAGAGAAGACTTTCAATGGGACACCCCTGGTAGGAGGGGCAATGGCATTGGTCGCCTTGGCGTCGCCTGGACCGCTGGTGCTTTCTTGCATCCGATATTGTCGGCTTTCGCCAGCATGCTGCATACATTATGGCCTCCATTCACTGGCGCGTTGCATTCGCCATGGTTTCCTTTGGTTGTCGTATCGGCTTTGGAGTGGTTCGCTGAAACCTCACATTGGATATTATCCGCTTTCGCCGCCATAGCATGTCCTTCGCGGGCCTCCCTCGCAAACTTCATTCGGCTAAACAGATACGCGAGATGTTAGACATCGTTGGCCAAGTCGGGATGCAAAGCGGGGAAGATATCTCACCGATTTTGAAACCAGACTTGGATCTGCCTCAGGGTACAGCCAAGCTTGTCAGCCAGGCTCGCCTTTGCCCTCGTAGTGGGAAAACGATTCCTGGCAAATACTTCTTTGAGTTCCTCGAGCTGCTCCAAGGTTCTTCTCGTCCTCTTCTGCTTAGGTCTGGTCCCCCATGGAGTAGTCATCGTGTTCATGATATCTACGGAGCTCTGTCTTGCTGACATTCCAGGGGCATTAAAATCAGGGTGTCGCGGAGGATATGCGAGACTTGGGATTGTTGGTATATCGCACCATGTTTCCAATCTAGCCTGATAGTGCGCGTAGTTGGAGGATGGTGGTTGCTGCCACGAGTCGTGTGTGAGTCGATCACTGCCGCTGTTTAGTCCCAATGCCCCTCGCATCATCATAAGTGTGAGAAATTTCTCGAAGCGAGGTCGGAGTTGGACTCGGAAGCGCCCGCTGCTGGCAACCTGAAGTTCCACCAAGTTAGCGAAAGTCGGATAGCCAGGGTACGAGCATACAGAACGAGTGGAGACGCACAGGAATGGTGCGTACAGTGATTTAGGGATCGGCGTTCACTCGCGCGTTTGTGGACGAAATGAGAGGGAAAGGTGGGAGAGCCCTGATGTCCGAAGTCGACGCTTCGCAAGCCTGAGAGATATAAGCCCCTGCATTTAGTTCCACCCCGCCCCATGGCAGACTAACTTGAAGGGGAACTCGGTTTTGGTTGCCTGGTCAGTATATCCGTACGTCAGGAAAGAATGCGTGTTTGACACATTCAGGGCTCTCCCGTGCGCCTCGCGGGTTCCACTGGAGCAGGGCGACTGTATACAAGTATTCAGTTGACAGAGCTACACTCCCGAGAAGGGCTTCCATAATCTGACATACTGACATTTCAGCAGAATACGCGTCCCCGTTCGAGTGATATCAATCCAGTCAATCTCGACACTGACGACATTGTCGACGGCCCTGTTATGGGACAGTATTGGGAGCCCCAACCGGATTGCCTTCAAGTTCTGTTGTGAGACTATATACAGTAGACCCAGGCGGGCTGAGCCATCTGAATGAGCAAAAGGCAATGCGGTAGACCGGATACCTGGGGGCCAAGTCTATTGGCTATGGAAAACTACAAGATCAAATAATTACGATGTGTGTGTACACAGAGAACTGAGAGGAAGGCGACCCAAGGCCCCTCTGCCGACAAGTCTGTAGAGTCCTGGCGCACCGTTTGAGTCACCCTCTGGAGCCAAATCGCTCTGGCTTTCCGAGTTGCCATCCGGATCTTCATCCTCCGTTATCCGCTCATTGAGGAGTCTCCGTCTTTCCTTGATCTTTGCGATGACCGAATCTCCGTGAACAAGGCGATTGTGGGTCAACTGAGCCGGAAATATTTGCCTAAGAGTTATAGAGAAAAAAATTTAAGTTAGATATTCCATGGAGAGACGATGCAATAAAAAGCGAAGATCAGAGAGAGGGGGTCACTTACTGGTTCCACCACCTCAGCAAATCCTTCACCTCTAATTGCTCATTCTCATCCTCCAAGAGATCAATTATAAGGTTATAGAAAAATTCGGAGTTCGTGATGAGATCTGTTCGCGAGAAGACGGCCGAGGAGCTCAAGGCGAAGCGAACCTGGAGAACGATGAGCAAATGCATGCGAGGGTCCATGCCAGAGGTGTGACCTACCTGGGTCGCAATGTACGCAATCGAGGCTCTCGTGACTTCGGTCATACCGTGAATCCTAGCATTGCTCGACCTTGTTGCCTTGCTAGGCGATCCATAGACCGAGCTGGGGGGTGTGAAGATATGTTTATATGCCTTTAGGATATGTGTCAACGAGGTTCATCGTGAAGGGATAGTATCTCACCATCACAAGTAGAGAGCTACGAAAAAGGCCATTCCAGGCGTCATCAGGATCGTATTCGTAGTGCCTGTACAGGAAGAGGGGCCACATGTCCCCAGATGGTACCAGGTGGCCAGTGCTCAGGTCACGACGTATCCTGAAGGCCATGAATTGAGTGACAGTAGGTACGAGCAGCTTACTTCTCATCGCTCCAATTAAGACTGACGGGACATAATAACTGCCCAGTGCAAGGGTGATGAAAGCCGCGGTCTGTCTTAACGTTTCGTTGGATCGGAGGGATGAGGACCTGGTTCGGGGGGGTAATCCAGTCGACCACGGCTGATTTAAGCGACTTTGTGTCGTCAGATCTCGCGGAAGATATTCCTTTGGTAATCTATTGCTATCTGTCAGGATACGCTTGCGATAGCTGGGAGGAGAGTGCACCATGTCTGAAACATATGTTAAGTCTTGCTCTGGCCCTGTGTTCAGACGCTCTTCCAACCCCGGAGAGAGGGTCAGTAGACCCCGATAAAGACGGTACTCTGATCAATCACTACAGTCCCGCCGGATAACCACAGTACGTTAGCCCGATCTAAAACAACGCCACTACAAAGGGAAGAGGGGCTTGCCTCAATGAAAGGTCACCTTCAGTGATACAACCAAGCTCAACCTGCATCGAGGTGCCCAACCCGTTGCTGATGAGTGTGTGGATGCGGCAAAAGGTTCGCATTGTCCTGCCGAAGTGCCTGCCATGGCTCACCAGTGGATCTTGGCGAGTCCTAAAATGGGTTTGATCATGTGCCCAGCTGATTCGAAAAGGGTTCGAAAAGGACCTACTGCTTCCTTGGAGGAGCCCAACTGAAGGCAGGGCGATCATGCCCTCGCTTGTGAGAGGGATGTGGTTCCTTGCCGCTGAGGACGCCCTTAGGTGGCACATTCTCCTGGTCGGCATAGCCAGGTGCCATCGAGTCCGGAATACAGGCAGCTGAGGGCTGGACTGGAACGAGGTATATGAGTTAGTGTACGAGAGAGAAACACACCAGAATGATTCTTGGTGGAGAAGGGTATGAAGTAGAGCATCCAGTGGGCGGCCGTTTTATAATTCGCGTGCACAGAGGTGAGCTCCAGATCGATTGTTATCTGGCGTTTCGGCGGGAGCACAGCTCGCACTATGATGGAGACGGCTGCTTCCCACTTATGGAAGGGTGAATGAGGGTACTCGGCGCAACCCTCGAACACCAATTTTGGGGGACTTAGGGATTACAGTGGCACTCGGTTCTTTGAAGCGCGGCGTCACATTTCAGTTCAATGGAATGCAAGGAGTAGAACCGACTCGGGAACTGAAACGCATACGACAAAGTGGGAACCTGTGATAGATAACAATAACTCAGTTGAATATCACCAATGGAGCTCGAAGAGGAGGGACTCAAAGGCCAGGTGGGAGTTTCACCGCGATAAATAAATGGGCGTTAGTGCCCCATAAGGTACGTGGAAGCCATGAGCGGTCGACTTACCTGGATACATGAGGATAACTGGACCACAATCTAGGGTAAATGGAGGTTAGATTCGGAGTCGACACCCAGTGCCCATCCCGTAAGTGGTTGGTGAGTGAGGTCGGCCTGGAGGAGTTTGTAACCTTGCGGCTTGGCAAGTAGAGGCGAAAGGGCTCTCAGGCTCCCGCCATCCGGATTTGTATGTAGTCGAAGTCCTCACCGTCGATGGTCAGAGGCTTCGAGTCGCACTAGCAATTCTCATTGTCTCGTCGTCAGCCACATAGAATTCAACGTGCAGTTCATGAGTCTTTTCAGTTCACGCAGCCTTGGAAGTGATAAAGGGCGCATTATAGCTGGGCGGGGTTCAGGAGGAACGGGCATGCTGTACATTTTAAGACTTGATACTACGGGAGGCGACATAGAAATACTGACCACAGACAATAAATTATAATAGGTACATTTGAAGTTTGAATGTCCATGGGAACGTTACACGAGTGGAGAGGGTCGAGATGGGGCCTGTATGTGTGTGCTTGTGAGATAGACAGAGAGAGAGAGAGGGGGAGAGATGTGAATGTTAGAATTGGAAGCGGACTCTAGAGGATCAACCCCTGGCCAGCAGTCTGCTGCTGTGACCTATGGACGGTCTGGCATTGGCTTGATCCCATGGAAGAAGGTGAGGAATACATCTGCAATGATTCTACACAGCCCCTGGAGGTTAAGCCTGGATAAACCAGAGGGAGGATCGTCGCGGAGCACCTGCTGATCAGCATGGGGACCGTCCTCCCCCTCAATAGACCCGTCCTCCCCCTCAATAGACCCGGCCTCCCCCTCAATAGACCCGTCCTCCGATCCGTACATGTCGCTGGCAGAGCTATGACGTTGCTGCGAGGTGGGACGGGTAGCATGCGCTGGGGTGGGGGTCACGGAGGGGTAAATAGTTGACACTCTTGTGATCCCGATGTTGAGAAGGAGACCTGGAGTACGGACGAAGTTTCCATCACTATTGAAACATTCGACGCAGCAAAACAGGACGTCTCCAGGGTCGCCTCCTTCAGGCTGTATCTGCGAGAACGTGCAGACGTGTGGGGGAGGAAAGAGTTGGTTGGTGGCTTGCCCCCTGCGTATTATCTCCCCCTCCCACCAGTCAGGGTTAGAAGCAACACGGACGTGGGATGAGAACGCCTCGCTGCGACGCTGCTGCTCGGTGCTCACACCAGCAGGAGCACCGTGCTCCGCCTGAGGTTGGAAATTGCCCATGCGCGATGTCGTTGGCGAGTCTGCTTGCTGGTAGTTGTTGCCCATCCACGATGCTGTCGGTGATTCAGGGGCGGATTGCGCAAAGCGAGGCCGAGAATTTCCCACCACACGGTTGGCGGATGGTGTCGATTCGCTTTCTTCGTGGATGGTGGTGGGGATGGCAATGCGATGCGGAGTGTGGGGTCCCGAAACGGCAGGTGAGCGGAGTGATGGGGAGTTACGAGACCCTCCTGAGCTAAGGGTGGCGGGCGAGCTGCCAGTGTTGGCCGTCGTACGGGCAGGGGAGCTCATCCCGCTCCCCCCTGTCATCCTTACCACATTCGGTGTATGGGTAAGCGACGAACCGCGAGGCCTCGGTGGGGGGACCGGGCTCGGATCCACACTGGAGAGGACAGTCGTGAACATGCCTCCGACTCCTGACTCGGTGTACCCTGGTAGAACCTCGCCGCGACGAACGTAAGCCCTGTCTAACAGGAGAGAAAAGAACCAGACGAGACATTCGGGGAGCTCGTACACCCTGCGATGGCCCATCTGCCACCTGGATGAAAAATGAGAAAAAATTCGAGGGTCTATTGAACAACTGTGCTCACATATGCTTCCGTAGGGTCAGGAGGGTTCGGTGCTCACCACGAGAGATTATCGGTAGGAGACCTCGCACAGTATCTTCGGTGACCATTAAGTTGAGTTCTTGGACGTGCGCTCGTCCCACGCTGAGAGCTTCGATGCATGCCGTGTGAGTGGCGGGGACGACGGCCAGATCGTTGTGGACGTCCTGAAGGAAGGACTCCACCTCTCCGGCTCTCTCGGTATTCTGTAGGTACTCATGGGCAGTGATGCCGCCCCTTTCAATCTGTTTTTGATGTTAGAAGCCGTCAAGGTGTTTGGGAGATGAGAGCGCAGACCGCTTCGATGAAGGTAGTGAGATGCTTGATCCATGATATGGTGTTAGCGGTGATATCAGCGACCGATGGCGGGGAGGCCGTGGTGCTTGGATGGTTAGGTGCGGCCGATGCGTGGACGAACTGAGACGACGGGTGTGCGGGTTGGGCCATCTTCAGTGTCAAATATGCAGAGAGGCGCCAGAATGAGAGGATGAGATTGTGGGGTGTTTTGAGCTGGAACGTTCCTGTGTACTTGAATAGCTTGTTCTTGTTTCGTCTTGACAGGTCCAACGAAGCGGGTCAGAACCGACAGAATAAACTTTCTATGCTGCGTGTTAGTACGTACAAACACTTGGAGCGGTACACACCGGGCAGGGGTTATCGCGATTGAATGTATTAACAGTAATTACTACCCATTTTGTGGTCCAACATTCAGCTAGTTCGATCCTTGGACCCCACAGGCTTTGATTGAAATGCCCCGCATCGTCCGGGGTCTACCTTGAAGCGGATGCAGTGCGAACTCCCTCAGAAAACTGCGAGCTGTCTTGAGGAGAATCACTCTGAAATCTATTAGGCGGCCCGTCTTTCTGCACTGACATGCCGCACCCTTTCATACCGGTGGCGTCGGGAGCAACAAAATACGTACGACGCCGCAGTGCTCCCCATCTGAAGGTACATGTTCCCAATTGAACGGCGAAGTCTTTCAATTCAGGCCCTGAGCGGCAAACTCTGAAACCAAGTTTATAAGCACTTCACCATTCAAATATGTGACCGGAATTTCTCACCTGTTCAACCACAGAAGGGTATCAAGCCTCGCGGAGATGCGATGGAAGCGGGGTGGAGCGCGCGGGACGAGCTCATGAACCGCCTCACCCTGCCTCACCAAGCTGGTTGGCGCACCCCAAGATTCAATGGAGAAACTTCTAACAAGATAAGAAAGATAGAAATGCAGGGCCGATGGAAATTGCCATAAGTTACATGTTATGCTGGGAGGACAATGATTAGTATCGGTATTAGGCTAAGAGAGCCAAGGCCTATGTAACTGCAGGTCACGATGGCTGTCAGGAAGAGGGGACAATGCTGCGTACCAGGTAATAATTCAACAAGAATCACAAACGGGGCGTTCGGTAAGAGACAACTTGCTCCAATGCGTTCTCAACTTCTAATCACGAGGAATCAGGACTGTGGCCGCACGAGAGTCGGAAAGGGGTAACTGACCTCTGTGTTGCATTTCCTGGGTGAATAAGATTACCAATTGGCGTGACGGCGCAGTGAGTTCGTGAAGATGTGAGGACACCACAGCGAGGATGCTTTCCGCCGCTTTAAGCGCATGTTGTCTCCTTTCCACTTCATTGATATCAAACACGTCATTTCCTTGAGCCTGCTCCCAACGAGCCAATGCTAGCCTGTATGCCCCGATAATTGAGGCAACACGTTCGAATTTGCGGGCTTTCTCGCAGCGATGGACTTGATAGAGATCACGAGGGAATGGCCGTAGTTCATCCGAAGGACGCAGCACACTTGAAGCTGTTCTTGGTGAGGAAGGGCTCTGGAGACCCGACGTCCACCGCTGAATTTGAGCTAAGGTGTATTTACACTCAGAGCAAGTCCTGGAGAATTGAGTTAGATCTGGGTGGCAGAGGAACACAAAAGTGTCCTTCCCCTTACCATTTCCCACTCTTCCAAGCGGAAGGTAGAGCTGGAGGATCGTCAAATTGAAGGTGTCGAAAGCTCTCTTCCACTCTCAACCCGGGACCAGGACTCGGAGGGCAGATCGGGGAGGGGGGTAAATCTTTACAGAATGATCCAGGCAGAGGGCATGAGACCGGTCGATTGTGCAGCATTTAAGAATGCACATGCCAGAAGTGAGCCAGTAACCAGAAGGTTGAAGGAGGTGTGAGGATAGGCAGAGAGGAAAGTTGGTAGGCGCAAGACGTCGTCAAAAGGGTGGGAAAAAAAGATCGGGCTGGGTGCGGCCTTCGGGTGGAAAGGTCTTCTTTATCAAGGCACGAGGCTCTGACCCAAGATGGTCGAGAAGCAACGGTTGGTCACTGCTCACCGCTCAACTCGCAAAATGCATCAAGGAGCCAGGAGATCTTGGGGTATCTCAGAAAATGCTATAATGGAACACCATGAAACTCATCGCAATACCTCGCCCGGCAGGGAGTCGTGTTCCGGTAGGTAGATCCATCTGGCATCTAGCAGGGTTTCAGGCCCTGCACAAAAGGCGAGTACCAAGGTACTAACACCAGAGCAGTCATATGGGGCACACCGTCGTTGAAGAGATGGGGGCTGCATTTCGCGGGTATATTCATCTACTATGAAGTGGGTCGTGCATTGAACCCAACATATCAATCTCTTTGTCAACTTTCATCGATGAGACGACGTATAAAGTGACTGACCTGTAAAACCTCCTCTGACAAGGACAAAATTAACACATCACGTTCCGAAGAGTCCTCAGGCTCAGAGTCCGACCAACTTGAGTGCAGTTGGATCAATTCTACGGAACCGTGTGGACAGGCCAGCAGAAGGGGTGGAGTGTGGCCGTTACCGGCATTGGATATTAGCTTGAACTTAAATAGAGAGTCCGTCGAATGCGCCGATGACTTTGAAAGAGCTGTGTGGCGGTTCAAGTTGCCGCCACTCACGGTTCGAGCCTCAAACAGTTTCGACATGTGCACTGGATCTCGATGTGTACTGTATGACCAGGGAGCAGACTTGCAGAGTTGGCCACATGACAGTGTGTCAATGGCTTCGAGAGGGAGGGGTTTCTCAGACCCGGATAAGACGAGGGCGGACCTGGCGTCCCCGCTCCTCCGTACGGGGAGTTCCAAGGAGATGTTCGCCCACGGAGGCGAGGAGTAACCAGTTTGCAGGACTCGCGGACTTGGATCGATAACTGCAAATACTGCGGGGGGTCTTGGGGTTGGTCATCACGGTGAGTATCTTCCATGCCCCGCAGTGCAAGAGGGAAAGGAGGGGCAAAGAGGATGCTAGCGAGAAAGGGAGGGTGTGCAGGTGGTATGACAAGTGTAGAGCTGGAGAATGGCAAGAATGCCCCCGCCCCCTCCCAAAAGGTGAACTTCCTCCTCATGGGTGTTGTCAAGCGGAGCGGTCGAGTCCCCCCATGCTCTGCGAAAAGGGTCCACAAGACTTTATGAGGTTGTGAGCGGGTAGCAAGCGCACCTTTTAAAGCGATAAGACTCCGGCCATTAAATCGTCTGACTGAAGCATTCAAAGGTTCCGTGAGGTGACCCTTGAATGTGAGATCTGGGCTCATGGGTTGTTGCCGTGACACCCTCGGAATGGTTTGCTAAGAATGTCATTTTGTGGGGAGAGAGAGGCTGGGGCTCGAGCACCCGGGTTTGATTGGGTTGGAGATCATCAGGGATCATCTGGGAGTGTCAACATTTAAGGCAGAGCCAACGTTTCTGCGGTGAGCACTCTCAATGGGTACACGAGTTGGTCGTGTCTTTCATAGGTTAGTGAGGGTTTGAGGCAGAGCAAACAAGCGCCAGTGGCTGCATCAAGGACTGCCTGCGAATGCACCGGTGATTCCTGACGTTGCACCGGCCCGGGAGCGCCCTGGGCGCTCGTTTGTCACGGAAGTTATAACTCGTTCTTTCCCTCAGACTCGGACGTCACTGTTCCCCGCTCGCCATCGATTTGCCTCTGCCGCAGCGCTACTCCGGAACACTTCTAGGCGCCAAAGGGCCATTATAGGCGGGGCACACTGCATCGTTCCGCCGACCCCTCGCAAATTTGCGAAAGGCTGTGCCACTCATTTACCCTGTGGTTTGGTCTGCAGGCAGAACACAGTATGTTCTCTCAACAACTACACTATCAACGCGACTTCCAGGCTTCACCCTCGCGGCAGAATACACCTTGGCGTCGTCTCAGGATCTCAGACCACGAACAAAACCTTCGATGGGCATCATTGTGCACGAGGCATTCTGAGTCACACCCTCTCTCGTCCCCGAAGAAAATGTGATTACTGGTGCCCAGACCCTGTATAGTGTGCTGGTTTTCTGGCACCTACCAGTGCTCCATATAATGGCCAGCATTCTGAAGATGAGCCTCCTCTTCCGCTCCCCCTGACTTGTCAAACTCCACGATGACACCACCCTTCCCCATACTGTCCAGCCAGCCTCGTCCTTTCAACATCTCTTTCCCTGCGCGGTAGCAAGTGCCCAGTGCACTCAGGTATGACTTCCTTGGGGCCGCTCATCCGGAAGGATGTCATCACACCGACCCAGTATTGCCTGCGTTATTGAAACAGGTTCAGACTATGGCCGTCAGATTTTACGCACGTTTGTTCAGCAGCCATGCATGTGATGCATGTTGATGCTGTCTCCGCTACGCCCACAGAAAGCGGGTAATTGCTCAATCCCGAGACTGGGGGTAACAAGCCGAAAGGGAAGGGGAAGGGCGAAAGCTTTGGAGGAAAGTGGCAAGACAGCTCATCAAGCTGGACTCAACCAAGACGCGGCGATTGATCTCCACCCGCTTGCCTTCAACCCGTATGAACTCTCGCCCATGCTGGACCCCAAGAATCTTGACACACTGACAGGCTTTGGTGGAGTGCAGGGATTGCTATGAAGGCCTAGGGCGAATGCTGGGTGGGGATTGTCGAGCTCATGCGTGGGTAATTAAGATTCATGACGGCGAACAAACGGAAGGGAAATGCTGGTCAATCCGAATCTCATTAACCCAACTCAAACACGCAGTATGCCGAGAAAGATGCACATCATATCTGTCCATTACCCAACTGTACCTGGTCTTCGGCTTGGTGGACGGCTATCGGAAAGAGCGTCGATTCAAGATCCTCAATGAGGAAAGAAGGGCGAGCGTGGTGTTAAATTTATTCGGGACAGCACGGGGAAAGCTGTTGATATCAAGGTGCGCCCACAGTGGGCTTATCGAAAGGCCACAAATTCATTTCATCGAAGGGCGTTGCTGTTGGAGACATCGCGCTTAGGTGCCACTGGAGGGAGCGACACTATCAGAAAAGGGTTTCAGTGGGCGTGTTATGGACGGTTCATATTATTCATCTTCGGACTTCCCTCTTAATCTTATGACACTTTTTAGCCCTTTGCGGCGACACCGAGAACACCCCACTGCAATTGAAATCGAACACCCCCACCGAACTCATCGCCAAGATTGGTTCCGTCGCCCACCTGTTCAACCTCTTCGCCGTGCTAATGGTTAGGTTGATCACAATACCCTCGAGCGCCTCCTCAGCCTTATATGGGCTCTTCACTCCTGGGTTTAGCTGGGAAATAGAGACCCTGTCAGAATCGCATCAGCGAAAGGTATGTGTTTGTCAGTATCCTCATCATATCTGCCGCCCCTCATCACTGTTGCTTTGGGACCTCCCTGAGGCACTCTCATTGACTGGCTGAATTGACGTCTCGACTGCCGCTTCTTGCAGATCTTGTCGTTCTGCGCTATGTCATTTTGTTATATTTATGTTCTATGACTGCGCGTGTCTACCAAGTCATTGTTGCGACACATTGGGAGGCACCTTCCCTTATCTGGGGAGAGTAGCTCAAGTTCTGGTGATGATCCCTTCTCAAGTGAGCGGAAATTCGTGGGTGTCGCTATTACGCTGGCCGGCCATCGGGGTCGGTTCTACTCCAAATGTGCCCCCCAGATCTTTTCTGCACATGTTCGCGAGAAGGGAGGTCCTGAGCCAGACTCGGACAAGGTTACCAACTTCGCTCGTGGTCAGGTGTTACATCAGCCACGCCAACCAGTTCGCGCAATCGCTCTTTAAATATTTGCAACTTCCCCTCCAACGACTTGGAGGTCCCCGGCGACCTGATGCGAGGAGATGAGGACCGTTATGGGTCATCGTTTCAGGATATGCTTCCGATTCCCTTGCCAAACTTCACCGCTACCAGGTCGTCATCACCCTTGTGCCCTACTACTATGTAGTACTTCCAGCGTGACCTCCACTACCAGTCAGTTCCTTCGCCTCCCCCACACCGCCACCGGTGAGTGTTCCCTGAGAAATTTGGCGTCCAATGCCTTTGCCCAGATCCCTAACACTGTCAACCGCATTCAGTTGGATAATAAGCTCAACATCTTCGAAGGCATTGCTCAGAGTCAGCGTGTCATTGGCTTCACCCTCATCGGTACATGTTAGGTGTATCTTTGAAGGGTGATGGTTCTGTGCTCACTCTCCTTCCGTAGGATGGTATTCAGGTCCTCACTGCCTTTGTTGGCGACGCGCCTTCCTCGTGAGGTGTATTGGTGCCAACCTGGGGTGTCGTCACTCGATGCATGCCCAATGGGCCATTCTAGTACAGGCTCCTCAATGGCAAAAGCTCGCAGCGCCCGCACGCGCTCTTCATTCTCCATCCACAAGGTAGACCTCAACCATGGCCGCCACTACTGCCGGGTCATGGGCATAGACACCCAACCAAGTGAATCACTTTCGGACTCTGTTCGCCTCGATCCCTCCAAATTCTGGACATCGGAGGAGGCTGCCCTCAATTGTTCACACCATTCCTTTGAACCAAGCATTCGGAATTGCATTGATGGAACGACGCCCGTACAAAGAAGAAGCTATTCCGGGAGCGCATGTGTACCTATTCCCCCCTGAAACTTCTGTACCTGGCGAGCGACGATGAGGCAATCGCTTCGACATTGTGCCTTCTGGGGATTAGTTGGATAACAGCTTTGAGGGAGTGGAATTCTGTTAGCCACCAATTACGGTAGCGATCCCTCTCCTTGCGGGTAGCATCCAGCGAGCCTTCAGCCTCTACCAATTTCGACTCCGCCTCCATGAGCAAAAGAAGGCTGCCTCTTGCCTCTGCTTTGATATCCCTCAACGCCTCTGATCTGAGGCGTGACTGGACCTTGAGACGCCTTTCCGAGCGCTCGAGCCATATGATACGTGTCTTCAGATCTTCTATCGTTTGCTCGGCCTGTCGGACACCCTGACTACGCATGGAATGATCGTGGGCGACTGGCGCTGAAATGGCATTCCTCGCTTCTGCTGAAAGCGTGACTTGAGCGGCCTGGTCGCTTGCGTTCCTTGCAGGTTGGGAGCCGCTCCCTTCGCCAAGATCTGTGCAACAGTTGTACACCTCTCGACGAAACAGTAGAAATGATGAGACTCACTATGATTGCTTAAAAAGACATCTGGCTTGTTGTTAGCACCATTCCCGATGTTGTTGTGGGGCCCTTGGTTTCCCTGTTGCGCTGGCGCCCAGCCATTCTGAGTGGGGCGTCTTTTCCTCGGAGCTAACCCCAGGCGGCCCTCCTCTGGGCAGGGAGCCTCGTCTTTGAGCTGCGACCGGCGCAACAGGGTAGACCTATAGGGACTGGTGGAGATGACTCTCTTTCTGGCCATATAGTGACAGTTATCGGAGTGTGACAATGGTAGGAAGGATTGAAGAGGCCGGAGAAGTTGTAGTAATGGAAGTTAGTCGAATGCCCTTGTCGAATGCTCTTCGATCCTCTATGTATTCCTCTATTTATGAAAATTGGGACGGCCTGGAGCACCAGAACCACAGCATACAGTAGGCTATGCAACCACAGTGATGAAACACGACTATAGTAACCTACGCTCCTTGAGTTGCACCTTGCATTCAAATCACGTCTGCCATTCATTGCGGGTGGTTCCAGTCGCCGATATGGCGGATGCCGGGTTTAAAATGTCCACCTAGGTTCAGTCGAAAGGTGGTTGGAAGAGGTGCCATCCTTAAACATCAAACTTCAAGCCCGTTCCATGTATTCGAATTTGTTTAGACTACAAATGTGAAACTTGGCGGTCCTAGCCATGCTGTGCAGGCACATTGTATTTTACTGTGGTTCACTGGTTGCGAATGTTTTACATCACGGCTGCTGACAAACCACTGAATCTTTGTTCATTGCTCGATGACAATTTACCCTGTCTCCCCCACTGGCGCATCCTTCTGCTGTGATACTAGAGGCGCTTGGAGCTCCGTAAGTACGCTCAACTTCAGTCCTTTTGTTCGACCGGTGCATAACCATAATCCCCAGTGATTGGGGCCCTCTATATTCAGTCAAGCTCGAAGTTGCACATCTCCTTCGTCGGTACTGCCCAGACACCTCTTTGGTGTAACACGCGATCAGAATGCTCCAAGCGCCGCAGTCATCTCAGGCCGCCATTTGAACGGAGACTCTCCGTGACACAGCTTAGCCAAATACACTGACGTTGTCCCTCGGCCTTATGTCCGCAGTGCCAGTATTAGTCTGAATGGGCGTTGAGTTGAGTGGTTCCGAGTCACTGCTTGCCCATACATCAATCTCCAATGCGGGGCTTTGTACGCCCCTCGGTGCATGGGTAGCTTGCATCAAATGGCTGAGGTCGGAATGGTGCCTGCATATTTAGTCCTGGAAACTATTTTGCGATTCGCGCTTCCTCTTTTGACACCTTTTTCACGGAATCCGCTGCGTTGATTCCGACACACACCCCTCCCATGCTGATGTACCAGAGCACCAGGCCTTAACTGAGTATGGCCAATTATTACCGTGACGATCGCGGTGGGTCTCAGTATGAACATCTCGCCGACACTGCTTTTTCTTGTCAGTACTGCGGGAAGCAGTACTTGGTGGTTCACAATCTCGATATACATCAGCAGACGACATGCTTGTCCGCAAAGCGAAGCATCTGCGAACTCCTGCAGAGCACCAGAGCACACTGGGAAGCCAAAAAAAGACAACGTACTCAAGAACCATACAACGGCAACCTCATGACGGAAATGTTGCTTTGACTGCAAGCGCACGCTCGCCGGTGGGTCCCAGCAGTGCTACCCATCTAGTATGCCGAGGCTTACTGGCTTGTACAGGTAGCCCCGCCCCCGGTCATTGAAGTTCCGGAAGCTTCTCCTCCTCAGGCACCCGAACACCGCACTCTCACTGAGGTGACCCCAGTGACGGTGAGTTTCCTTGCGTTTAAAATATCCGCAATCGATTGACCCATGACACCCTGGACTCCAGTTGCCACCAGACACTAGTCATGGGCCGGTCGCTCAGAGGAAGGCCAAGAGGGAGAAACGGATTCCGGCGCTGTTCGACCCCGACCAGTTTGAGCGTCCAAAAGCTATACGACGCGGTGGGAACCCAATCGTCTCGGCCGCCTCAGGTAAGAACCTCCCACTGGCATTAGAAGTCAGAGTCATGTTGAGCTAAGGGTGACTTCGCACCGACAGTCAACACGGAACACTCGTGCATCCCGCCAGCACTTCTGGAATCCTTGAAAGAGATCCGAACATCCATTGTGCACACATCCGAACCGAGCGTACTTGGGATTGTGAGGAGATACAATCTGTATAACGAGGCAGTGCCAGCGAGGTTCGTTGGCAACCAGCTCGTTGTGGGGTCCGATTCTGTGGGCCGAACTCCCGCTCTTCCCAGCCAGATGGCCTCTGCTCCTCCCAGTCAAATTCATTCGGATACTACCAGCCAGAATCCTTCCGCTACTCCCGGCCAGGTTCCTCTCAAGGTCAATGGAGGTGATCAGCAGTCGTATGGCCCATTCGGGAACAAGTCTGGGTTTCTCCTGGCTGAGTGGTATTGGAACTCTACCAACAAATCCTTTGGCGACTTTCAGAAGCTAGTTTCAATCTTCCGGGACCCAGACTTCAACCTCTGGGATAGTATCAGTATCAACTGGAAGTCCGCCTTCACGTCTTTAGGCGCAAATCGAGACGAACTTCTGGAGGAAGACGGAGTATGGATCAAGGATGATGGCTGGAAGGTCACCTCTGTCTCCATCGATATCCCTTTCCACTCCCAAACAAAGGACCCTGGAACCAAGCCATACATCATGGGGAACTTCCGCCACCGGTCGCTCACCGCTGTGATTGAAGAGAAACTCCGCGACCCCCACAACACCCATCTATTCCATTATTATCCTTACGAGGAATCATGGAAGCCGACGACCACAGGCACCAAGTCAGAACTCTATGGGGAGATGTATACCTCTCGGGCGTTCCGTGAGGCCTACGAGGAAATCCAGCGACAGCCTTCCACCAAGAAAAATAAGGGTCTAGAAAGAGTCGTCGTGGGTCTGATGTTTTGGTCGGATGCGACTCAACTCACATCTTTTGGGGGCGCCAGCTTGTGGCCCGGCTATCTGTTCTTTGGAAATGAATCCAAATATAGAAGGGCTCAGCCTTCAGAGCGTCTTGGGTACCAGGTCGCTTACTTTATGAAGGTGTAAAAATTGTTACGTGCTCGACACTTTCCTGTTATTCAAAGGGACCCCTTAGCTCCCCGATCACCTCAACGACCACCTGAAAGACAGGAATAACGGAAAGCTCCCGACCGATGCCCTGTTCACCTACTGCGCCAAGCAGTTGTTCCACAAACAGTGGTCTATCTTGTTGGACCAGGAATTTTCAAATGCGTACAGGGACGGAATGGTTGTTCAGTGTCCTGACGGTAAACCCCAATGCTTTTACCCCAGGATCCTAACATATGCTGCTGATTACCCTGAAAAGGGGGTATCTCCTTATCATTCAATGTAATCTCTGCACTAATTCGAAGTTTCCACAGGGTGTTGTTAGCTGGACTTCGCAATAATGGCTGCCGTCCGTGCCATCGCTGCCTGGTGGAGAAAGGGGAGATCCATAAGCTTGGTTCCCCCTACGATGTAGCACGGCATACAGCGAACCGGGTTTCAGAGGACCAAAAAGCTGCCGTCCTTCGCGCTCGCACTGCGATTGCGAAGGGCTACGCGGTCAACAGTAGTGCTTTTGAAGAATCCCTCAAGTCCATGTCTTTGGTGCCGATTGAGGTTCGTCTAATCCCTCAAAATCACAAATGACCGACTGACACTTACACACTGAAGAACGCCTTCGAGGCACGACTATCGATTAACATTGCCGAGGCTCTGGTTGTCGACATCTTACATGAGTTTGAGATTGGGGTATGGAAAAGGCTATACATCCATCTGATGCGCCTACTCCCTGCCTTCAGCTCTAGGATGGGCATCACACTATCCGCAGAGCTGAACTATCGGTACGAGCTTGATGTTCCACCCCTGCTAAGCTTCCACTAAGACTGCCACTTGTTCCATTTTAGGTACCGAGCAACGCCAGCATTTGGCAGGGACAAGGTCCGCAAGTTCCCTTTGAACGCCTCGGAAATGAGGAGAAAGGCTGCACAAGATTTCGAAAACTTGCTCCAGGTATCGTCCACTTCCCTATCCGTTCTCAATGATTCGTCCACTTACATATACGAAGTGCGCTATTCCAGCCTTTGAAGCACTCTTTCCGGAGCCCCATGCGTCTATTCTAGTGCGACTCTTATATCTGTGTGCTCAATGGCACGCGCTGGCAAAGCTTCGACTTCACAACGACCTCAGTCTTCGCCTTCTTGACTACACGACGGCACACCTTGGCGTGCAAATGAGGCTGTTCGACAGGACCACCTGCACCCCAACCCGCACTACGGAGTTGGACAAAGAAGCGGAAGCCAGGACTCAGCGAGAGGTCAAGAAGGGGGTGGAGAAAGGTGCCACTACTGTGAAGCGTCCAGCACAGCTCGGCATGTACACCATTAAATTTCACTTTTTAGGTGATTATACCTCCACAATCCGGCAGTTCGGCACCACAGACTCTTTTTCTACGCAAATAGTCAGACCTTTCCCCCGTCCCCCTCTCCGAACCCCTGCGCTGACGACTTGTACCCTTAAGGGAGAACTATACCATTGGGTGCCAAAGTCATGGTACAGCCGGATGGACCGGAAGGAATACGAAGGCCAGCTTTCCCTCATCGAACGATGCCACGCTCGACTAGCTCAAATGCGGGATGAAATGACCGACCGTGATGCTCTGCATCTCAAGGTCCTGATACAGATCCCTGACAGTACAACGTACTCGATGAGTTCGCAATACACAATAGGGACCAATCAGAACATGCCGGTTAGGTTGGATTCATTTAGAGTGAGCACCCAGCCTACACTTGCCCCTTTGGCATATCGTAACCTCATAACCTGTCTCGAACACAGGACAACATTTCCACTCTCAAGCGACACCTCCTTCCTCGAGTCCTGAAGAAGATGGGATGTGATCCCGGCATTGTTGGGAAGAGTGCGTGGCAACATGTCGTTATTCATGAAAACAGGTGTTATAGCCATCGGTTGCTCCGTATAACTTACCCCACCTACGATTTACGCAACGACGAAGATGTCATTCATATGGACACACCGCAGTGCAATGTGATGTTGCTCAACAGCGCATACACCGTGAAAACGCGCAGTTTCCAAAGCCCATACGTCTATGCCAAGGTCGAGGGCATCTATCACGCCAACGTAGCCTTTGTCAGCCAACTACCTCTCCCAGGTTATCATCGTCGCCCCTGGCATCGGCTGGATTTCATTCACATCCATTGGTGGCGATTCCTCCAGGCAGATGGCGAGTTCTCTCTTGACCGGGTGGAACCTGCATGCGGACCCGACGGCTGGGATTTCATCGATCCAGCGGATATTCTTCGTGGCGTCCATCTGATTCCACAATTCGCTCTTGGAAAACGCGATCCAAATGCATGCAAAGTGTTGCGACTTCAGGGGCTGCCTTGCAAATCCTGCGAAGGACAGTGGCAAGCATGTTACATTAACAAGTACGTGACCTCCAATTCTATTCCCCCTTCCACATATTCAAGGACACATATTCACCCCCTTCTTTAGATTCGTCAATCGAGACATGTTCATGCGGTTCCAGTTTGGGATGTCGGTGGGACACTCATATATGTATAAGCCCCAGAGTCCGTTCCCCGAAGCTCATGTGCCGACTGTCCCCGCACGGATGGATTGGTGTCTAGATGTGCAAAACCCCAGCGAAGACCCTGAAGAGGACGTGGAAGAGGGGATTGGGTACGATGGGCTCGGCGGTGGATTGGAAGATATGGACGATCGCAAATTGGCCGTGTATCATGAAATGTATGATTATGCGTACCGGTAAACCACAACCCTGTGCCATTGAACGCCACATCAGATCCACTGCTGATGGTCGACTCCTACTACTACAGTACACTATTTCGTAGTGCATAACGTCGTAATGCATATATTTCATAATGCATGGCCCATGAGTGTTCCCCCCCACGGGCGGCGGGAAATTATGCATTATTCTCGTGATGCATAATGCATAGGCTGTGGGAGGGCTTATGCATTACGGGATGTGTGATTTGCGGCACGGTTCAAGGGCGCTCGGACTGAACACAGCCCGCATGAGCGCCCAAATTCATATGAACTGATGGCCACTCTGCTTAAATGCTAAATGCAGCAAACATTTGGGGTGTTCAGCGTTGGGGCGAGGCATCAGCGAGTGGGAAATGAGTCAAATTTTTTGAAAGCCAGGCTTCGTGTTTTCTGCCAGCACTCCACACCTCCTTTCCATCTCCATGAGCTCCACACAGTCCTCCCTCCCAGACCGGAATGTTCCCACTCAAAAGGCTCGTCCTAAGCCTGCGCCTTACGACCTAAAGCAGAAGATGATGGCATCAAAGAAGACCCCAACCCACTGCAGTGCCGCCAAGCCAATCAACACCAAACGCGAGAATCTCACCCTCGGCGACTGGGTGAGGGTGTATCAATTTGTTGATGACCATCCAGGCATGTCACAGGGTGCAATTGTCAAGCACTTTGCGACAAAACTGGATGGTGCATTGGAGTTCACCCAGACCACCCTCTCTCGGAAGCTCCGTGACCGGGCCTCAATTGAGTCACGTGTTACGGAGACATCGAATGCGCTTGATATGAAACGGGCCCGCATTGTCACTGAGCCGAACGTCGAGCATGCCCTGATTGAGTGGGTAAGGCACATGAATTCACGGGGGGAGGTCGTCAATGGCCCCATGCTTGTGGAAAAGTGCGCTCGGTTTGAGAAGCTTCTCAATGTGCCACAGGAGCGCCGGATGATTGCAAATGGTTGGGTGGCATCATTCTGCAAGGCCTATGGACTCCGGGAGATTCAGCGTCATGGTGAAGCCGCTTCTGCTAATCCCAAGGCTATTGAAGATGAACGCGCACACATTTCCAAGATCCTGGAGCCATACGCACTCAGGGACCGGTTTAACTTTGACGAGACAAGTTTTTTCCCATTGTTTGTCACTGCTTCTCTTTATGCTTATTGCCTTGGCTGACTGCTGTTCCTGTCCAGCTGCCCCCCTGATCGTGGCCTTGCATCAAAGCTGATGTCTGGGAAGAAGATTGACAAGTTCAGAATCACCTTTGGCGTTGGATCCAATGCAGATGGGTCTGAAAAGCTCCCAACAATCATCATTGGAAAGTCCAAAAACCCTCGTTGCTTCAAGAACTTGAGTGCCCAGGCCCGTGCAGACCTTTATTATCGCAACAACAAGACAGCATGGATGGTACGAGTGCTGTTTGCTGAGTGAGTACACCTGTGCCCTCATCCTGGTCCCCAAACTTATGTTTCTGCAGATACATTCGCAAAATTGACCTCAAGATGATCAAGGAAAAGCGCCACATTATCTTGCTGATTGACAACTTCTCTGCCCATTATTGCGAGACTGAATATGTCCCCAAGAACATCAAGCTTGTCTTCTTCAAACCCAACCTCACTGCTCATGTTCAGCCAATGGATGGTGGTGCCATCCGCACTTTCAGGGCCCTGT
Source organism: Coprinellus micaceus (assembly GCA_951394405.1). Taxonomy (NCBI): domain Eukaryota; kingdom Fungi; phylum Basidiomycota; class Agaricomycetes; order Agaricales; family Psathyrellaceae; genus Coprinellus; species Coprinellus micaceus. The sequence goes on along the minus strand of OX596340.1, from coordinate 3,221,994 downwards.
ACCGCAAGGAGTTGTGCCGTCGTGCACTTGATCTTGATGAAGCTGGCGAGACTGAGCTTTTCAAGGTTAATCTGCTTGAAAGCATTGTGCTTGGCCTTCGTGCCTGGAATGCTGTCACACCTGAGACACTCAAGAATTGCTGGGACCATGTGAAGATCCAGCTCAATCAGCCTGGGTAAGTTATTTCACAATTTGAATATTCCCTGCAACTCCTGAATAACGAACCACCAGTGAAACCAAAAATGCTGATGACACCAACTCCACCTCTGAGACACCTGAAGTTGAGGTGTCTGTCACCACCAATTCTGGGGCTTGGGACATCCTTCACAAATTCGCCCTCAATGATTCCATGACCCTCCCACAGGCTGAAGCAAGCCTGCAGAGCCATCTGGGCTCTGCCTTCAAGTGTGAAGACTGGGCTGAGGCTCTCAAAGCTGTGATGGATGCTGAAGGTGACACCGCAAAGGCCATTGAGGTGATTGACAAGCTTGCACCAGCAGCCCACCAATTCCCACCAGCACCAGCTCACCTTTTTCCTCGTTCAGCTCAGACATTGGAAGCTGAAGGGGATCTCATGGCCAATGTCAGAGAACTCCAACGTCGCAACTGCATCAAGGACAAGACCATCACCATAGACGACATTGTGGATCCACCTGCTGAGCGTGAAGATCCATCAGCTATTCTCCCCGAAATTGACGACAAGACACTTGACAAGACAATTGTGGATCACATTGTGCATGAGAATAGGGTTGCATCTGGTGAAGTTGTTGAAATTGACAGTGAGGATGAGGATGAGGATGAGGATGAGGTGGGAGGAGGTAAAGTCACTCGACGTGATGTGATTGACCTGTGTGCACGCATGGAGGATCTTGCAGTGGCTTGGGGTGGTGATTCTGAGGGCCTGAAACTTGCAGAGAGTTTGCGTGGGTTCCGGGGCCATTTGGTGAAGGAGGGTGTGGATTCTGCAAAGCAGACCACCATCAACACATTTTTTAAACCAACTTGATGTTTTATCATCCTTACAACAGTACTGTAGCTACTCTGCACCATGGGTATGCTTTAATACACTATAGATGAGAATTTTTTGTTGCATATATTGTCATGCATAAATCTTATAATGCATAGGCAAAGGGCAGGTCCCGCCATTATGCGTTACGAGATAGTGTACTGTATACTCATTAGCTACCCCGGGTTGTGCATTTTGGAAGTCCTCCAAGTCGTGCGAGGAGGTAAGGAGATATTGACACACCGGATTCCGATTTGGAGTTAAAAGTTCACTGCTATGATAGGTCAGCTCCGAGCCCACCGCTGGCACCGACCCATAATCCCCTAGATGAGGAAGCCCGAAACAAAGCATAGCCCCAGCAAGTAAGCATCTACGCACATCCAATCCAACGTTGTGAATACATGTTCGAGTCGCCTCCCGCAACTCCTTTTTAGGTGCGGCATGGCTCCATTGTTCAATCTCCGCTTGGTGATGCCCGAGAGTTTGCAGTGGAGGCTCCAAGCACCTGAAATCATTGCTTGGCTTTAACTGCAACCTCGAGCGTGCGTTGCCCCCACTTGGTTTATTCTGGACTCAGACTCAATTACCTGCTGCGGAATGTGATATTGCTGCTCAGGCGCCCCCATTTCTATATCACATTCGCGGTGTTTTGAAACGACTAAATGGAAGTTTTGATATTTGAATTGGTGCGCCCTTGTCGACACTGAATTTTGACGGAGAACTTGACATACTGACAACCTTGGGTGGTAATTTAGCCTTTTCGCAGTATTGTGGTCGCGCCGCCAATGCTTGAAGCCTTCGGCCGGTGTTCGACTTTGCAGTGATATTTTGGTGCGTGAACGCACCAAGGGTCAGGCCTGATGCAGGGTCTGGCATCGCATATTTCCACGAATGCTACGCTGTGTATTGTGGGCATCGCTTTCGGAAACTTTGGGTTGAAGTGCATGAGCGATGAACGCGGACAAATGATGAAGATAATATATTCGAGGGCCTGGTGAACCGGTAAATGTATCTATGGCATCCAGTCCGCTGATGGAACTATGTCGCAAATTGCTTCCCCTTTCACCTTTCGACGGAGTGCTGGAATGCGCGGTAAGGTCGATTTCGATCTTATACTCCTCCTCCTCCTTCTTCTCTTCCTACCCACCTCCTACCCACCGGTTTCTCACCCTCAGAAGTTGTGCAATCCGATGCCAGACCCCGCCAATTTGTCGAGCACGTTCGATGTTCAAACGCAAGGAATGCACCTCATGTGGACCGCCAGTGAGTCCTCCCTATCACCCTCCAAGCACTCTTGCGCTCACTCCGGGGATGCAGCTGCGTGTTTCATGATCCTGCTCTATAATCATGCACTCACCTTCGATAAGGAGGTCGGTTTCTCTACCAGGGAGCACATATTTGTTTCTAACCTTGGTCTTGCCCCCAGATCTCACACATCTGGCCGTGCGCGACCCCTTGCCTCCGATTGCTCTCTCACCCATATTTTCACTCCTCAGGTCCCGCTTATCGCTTGCGAAGATCCTTTTCCTTCTCAACCACTATGCCGCCGAAGGAGTACTGGTGTACGTCCCGTCGCGTTGTCCGTTGCATCTAAGCCTTCGCTGACCTATGGTGTGGAAATGAGTAGTTCAAACTTCTTCGCGGTGGGGTGGATGCAGCAAGATCCTCACGCTGGGGTAAGCCTCTAGAAACCGCTCTTGGGGTTCAGTGGCTGACATGGTACCTGCGCTAGTAGGTGTGATAGTCCCTCACCATCAGCGTCATGCAGTAAGGGCTCACTCTTTACAGATGTTGGTCCCATCTCGAGTGGCTGCTCATGTATGTACTTTCAACTTCTCCTCATTGATCATGAGCACCAGGGCGTGGGCATCTCTGATACCCTTCAGAGGATTCATGCTTTCGTCTATCACTGTCCAAGGTATCGACTTTTGTCTTGGGGTCAGCCATTTACTAACGCCCCTGCAGGCATCTTGGTCTTGCATGTATGGGCCCTACGTGAGTCGGCAGCGATGTTGGGCTGTCGCCATCTTCTAGTTCCAGCCTACCGTTTACCATGGCCAATTTTCCATCTAGATCGGTGTCATAAAGTAAGGAGTTTGGTTTCACCATCCTCTCGGAGAGCTAACCGCCGCCTGTGTGTGCCTTCAGGTCGTCCTTGCCTTGACCTCTGCATGCTATTTTGGTGAGTTCTCTAAAAACTTGCTTCCCTATTCCCCCACTAGAGTTGCAAATGTCATGTGATCCCCCCAGGAGGAATAGCAGTTCGCGTAGGATTACTCGTCAAGAGCTTTGTATCCAACACTGAATCGGACAGTAGGTTCAAAAGTACTGTGCTTGTAGTGACGAGACTAATGATGTGGGGCCGTAGACGTTGCCGAGAAAGCGTCGTTCACCGCATGTTACACTATTAGAATGGCGGACACCGTCTTAGGTATTTGGTGTGTACTGCATCCCCAAAAATCAATTTAGTCACCCCTTTTCTTCGCCCCGTCACTGGTGGGAGACTGACGGGGTTGTACTGGCAGGATTTTGACCCTCGTCACCGAACTCTTTCTGTTCTTGTCGGTCATTGTCTGGGCGTGGATTTGGAAACCCAGGGAAATCCCGGCATCGAGCCTGGTCAAATTGATTGTGTGTGCACTGTTCACGATTTTTATTCACCTCTCTAACCCCGCCACGATCACAACGCGTAGGTCCACGATTCAACGATATATTTCGTTGTGTAAGTATCCACAGTAGGGTAGGGAAATGGGTGGACATCCGGCTGACCTTTTCATGCTTTTCATGATGTACCTTTTCCAGCAACTTCAGTGGGTTGCTTTGGTTTTTCAGTGCAAGTACGGAAATGCTGACTCCTCTTCAGCATTGTTAGTTGCCAGTTCCGTCACATTTGCATACGCACCAGCCTTTGTCTCCTACCTCCTCGTCGGTCCATCCGCAGCTGCGTGTTGCGTGTTAGGTTCCTACATCTTTTTGAACATGCAGGCGAAGCACCATAGGCAAGACGATGAAGTTGATTGGGAAGAACGCCTAAACTCCGGCGTATTGACAACTTTGGAAGATCCGTCGATCTTTGTCACGATAGCACTCACCAATCTGGACTTGGAGAATTTGATGGAGGCCGGGGGGTCATAAGGATGAGCGGCATGTTGGAAGTGGTCAATCGACAGCCTAGACTTGATATTGGTGCAGTGCTATATGTGACTGTATCCCACATGGTGACGAGCCTGTGTATGGGGAATGTTTAAGGCCCCATAGTATCAACATCTGCACACTGTCTATCCATAGGGTGGTAGCTCAGTGGTAGAGCGTCCAGTCTAGTCAACGGATGGTCCCAGGTTCGATTCCTGGTCACTCCAATACTTTAACACGGCAGCGGTCTCCAAGTGCAGGATTGAAAACACATTCAGTACTGCCCTTGTCGTACCACCCGAAAGGAATCGAGGCAATTTGTAGTTACCGTATCCAGTCAGTCCCAAGTGCATGAGGTATCGCCTCGTTTCGCGGGGTACAGGGTCGAATTCAATTTGGTCCATTGCCAAAGAATCGCCCAAGAGGGCGGGAGGGACCGATGAAATGGCGAGCGACCTGGCCTCACCAGAGCTGGAGTTGTGAGCTTTATCTTATCAGCCATTACCGTCGTGATATCGCATTCCTGGGGATGAATTTTCGGTCGCGCGCCTCCCTGGAGATGACGGGACATGTGAATATTTGGACGGTTTGTATGCTTACAGTGACTTCGAAACTATGATTCAAGGCGCAGGTGGCCAGAGGTGGCGCTCAGGTATTCGCTGATGAGGCGCTTGTCAGGGCTGATGGTTTCTGGTCGGCGTGATCCAATCGGACAAATTGTCGGATCATGCCGCCGGCCGATGATCAGGTGCACCTGGCTTCACCAGCTGTCAACGAAAAACCTGATGTAGGACGAGATTCGGTGCATCCGAAGCATCCTTCCCCTCTGCAGTTACCCTCCGTAAATTATAGGCAACTATTAACCCTATGAGGGGTCCTCTAATCGAAATGTAGCTGAAATGTGTATGAGGAGTACTTGCCTTGAGGTCAGGCATCACCGCCTTGTGCTGTGGTTAGCCACAACGTACACACATACAAACAAGTCCCACAGCGATAAGCGCCCACGCTCTCCTCCCATCTTGAACACCCACCACCACCACCACCACCCTCAACCCTTCCGTGCCTCCATCGTCTAGTCTCCGTCTATCCTCATCCAGACTCCACTCCATGTCGACTACTCGGAAGTCCCCAGATGGCGCACTGTGCGTTGGGGTACAGGAATTGAATATCGCGAACGTGGCAAGGGATTACCACGACAATAGCACGACCTACGACAATAGCACAACTTACCACGACAATAGCACAACCTTCCACAACCATGGCACCGCTATCACCATCACTTCACCCTCTCGCATCGGGCCACTTGACCGTACGTCTACAGTACCTCATAGATAGCCCGGGGTAGTGAACGTCAAGTCGCTAATGAAAACTACAGGTCTTTTGGGCCATGTATCTCACGGCGCCCTCCACGACTCTGCAGAACGAGGCCCTGACGCTCCCAAGTGTCACCCAGAAACCCGGACCGCGGTTCAGAGCGATATCATGAGCTGGATCCGGCACGGCGAGCAAGACGACGCACCGAAGAGGATCCTGTGGCTCTCAGGCCCCGCCGGGTCAGGGAAGACGGCGATCGCGGGAACGATCGCAGACGAGTGTTACAAGCAAGGCCTACTCGCCGCGAGCTTCTTTTTCTCTGCCTTCGCCGGGTCTGTAAATCGACGCATCAGCAAGCTATTCGTAACCACCCTCGTATACAGCCTCCTCCAGCACGAACCCATCGTGGGTTACAAGGACGAAGTCCTCGCCGTCATAGAGCGTGACCCGGTGGTGTTCGAAAGGCATCTAGACCAACAGGTCGAAAGCCTCATCTTGGCGCCACTGCGCAAGATTGTAGGTCGTTCGAACTGGAGGGGTTGGCCTGCAGTTATCATCGTCGATGGGCTGGACGAATGTGAGGGCATGAGCGAGTCGGATCTCGGGGATGCAGTGTCGAGCACAAAGGCTCAGAAGGAGGTCCTCTCCGTTTTATCGCGCGCATGCGCAGACCCCGCCTTCCCCTTTCGCGTTATCATCGCCTCCCGACCCGAGCCCGTCATTCGACACTTCTTCTCCACTGCCCCCACTCCCATCCTCAACATCTTCCTCGACAATAAGTACGACCCGGACGCCGACATCCAACTCTACCTTGAAGCAATGTTCAGTGACCTCCGTCGCCGCTTCAATCTCCCATCGACCTGGGCTTCCAAGGACGTAGTCGACGTCCTCGTCAAGGAGGCATCTGGCCAGTTCATCTACGCCGCGACGGTCATCCGTTTCGTGGACAATCCCCGCCTAGGGCCGCCACAACAGCAGCTCATTCAGGTCCTAGAGTGGCGCCGTCTCGACAACCCAAAGCCCTTCGCACCGCTCGACACGTTGTACAGCCGCATCTTGCATACTAGCCCAGAACCACTATTAGCGGTGAAGTGGCTCCACCTTATCAACGACCATCAACGCCGTATCTTCGACAACGACTCCTACATCAAAGGCACACTTGAGTCATACTCCGGAGAGTCAGAACATGTGTTGGGCAGTTTGACGTCATTGGTCAGGCTGACGGATGAACAAGGGGACCCCGAGTTCCATTTCTACCACAAATCACTCCTCGACTTCCTCCAGGACCCACACCGGAGCTCTGACCTTCACGTAAACGGGGAGACCCTCACCCACTTCATGCAGGACCGGTACTATCAGGTCCTACAAGGTGTGTATTGTCCCCCATTTTCAATCATTCTCCACAAGCTCATGCCAATACAGCGAGAGGCCCTCAACCCAATGCCAACCCTTTGACAAACCCCCCATCTCAAGGCTTCCTCCTGAGGTTCTGCAGAAATTTAGAGTTATATATTGATCCGTGCCGCAAGTATGCTTCTGGGGATGTCGAGTGGTGGCTAGCCAATCTTCCAATTGACTTCCATAGTCGAGATATTCCCGGAGTATTTGCCTTAATCCACCGGCAAGTAAGTGACTATGGTTCTTTCATCTCCACAGGACACAATCACTGATAGATATTGCCTTCCAGTGCAAATGGTACCACTGCCTTCCCGCTTGTGGTGTCTGGAGGAAGGGTATACTCCAATGGTGCAGGGAGCACGGCTGGCGGGTACCCACAGCAAAGGAGATGTTGCGGGATAGGTTCAAGAAATTTCGGTTCGATTATGACTCGCCACAGGAGTTTCCTCTACGGGCCGCGGCGTTGGATCCAAATCCTCATTGGCCGAATCCATTCAAGCCGAGTCGATGAGGACGGACTCCTCGTCCTAAAATCTTCGCCATCCATAATCATGGCCGCCGAGCCGCCAGTTGCCGAAGTTTGGACGGAACATTCACCAAACCTGAGCGACAGAGCGGGCCATCCCAACGTCCACGTAGCAAGTAGCGGAACTTTGATACGTACATACACACATTGTCAGTAGATCTCGCATTCCCAGGTACAACAGATAACTTCATGCTCAATACAGGGTAGTACAACAACATAGGATATCATACAGGTATACATCTGAGTCTCTGATATCGTACAAGGAAGCGCACACAACCTAGTGAACAGGTGTGAATCAACTCCAAAGAAGCATCCGAGAAAGCAAAGGGTAGGAACTAGCATGATAATGGAGGGTAGTAGATTGAATAGAGTACGGAGATACATTGAAGGAGTGAATGGTACTCAAGTGAAGCGGGGATCCGAGCCGTGAAATAAGCCGTTTTAAGTTAGTCGTCAATCGAAACAATTTCGCATCGATTTCGTTAGCCAATCGTTCGTTCGTCATCGTCTTTCTTCATTAATTTTGTCGTTCGTAGTCGGGTTGCTCAGGGATCCAAAACGCGCACGTAATTCGAGGGTACAACTGCGGGGAGATAAGTCAGCGTCGGTCAAACGTAACTATGTGCTAGCGAGAGAGGACGAAGGCTGGGTCAAAGGCCCAAGTCGCCCCGAGAAATCGAGTATATTCGAAGAGGCACGGCGGCGCAGCCCACCGCACTGGAAAATCCAGCGTGAAGCGCCAGTTCGCTCAATGACCCAGCGACGGAGCGCAAATCGACAAGCGCCGTTCGGCGTAAAAGAACACGCGAAAAACGAAGCCGACCGAACTCGAACGAAACGACCGAATGGAACCAATCCAAAGCAAGAAAGAACCAAAGAAGCGACTAAGTACTCACTCCCCGTCGTTCCATCCTACCTCCCGCCCTCCCACCACTTGCCCGTCCTATCGAGGATCTCAAGAACCTCGCCCTTGCGGAAGCTAAGTTCGGAGGGGTCTTCGCTTGCGGCGTGGTCTGTTTCGAGGGTTGAAAGGGTTAGTTAGTTTGTTCAATTGAGAATTAGGCATTAGGTACATCAGAAGAATGACAAATGCGCTTGCCGGCGCTTGTTGGCTTGGCCAAGCGCCGCAAGCGCTCAAGACCACACACTTGCCCAAGGCAGGGGGGGTTTCTTGGGCAAGCCGGCAAGCGACGCACAAGCGAGATCTGAAGCGGACAAGACTCGACACTTGCCCAAGTGCTCAGGTGTGTGATCAGAGAATTCTCGGGGCTTTGCCTGTTCCTTCTCTTCGCACATTAGTCGGGAGGACAAATTATATGGCATTGTACGGCACTAGTCCTATGGTACGGTTACAGGTATGACGAAACATTGTATGACTATTGACGTGGCAACGAGAGATAATGCAGTCCTTGGAGGCATGGAATAAGGCGTAGGCAACGTCGCTTAGGTCGGATCACCACAGGAGGGGGCGAAGTTGAAAGAAGGGGGGCTGAGGCGAGAGGGAGACGTGGACGTAGGGGAGCATGGGCCGATTCGCAGCCGTGGCTGAATAGCTGTTCCTGGGCCTGAGGGGGAAAGGGAGTGTGGCGGTCAACAGATATAATAATGCAAGCTGAATGCACTATGGGACTTACACTGTCTTCCAGACCCCCTACATAGACACCTAGACAGCTCGTTAGTACAAACGCTCGGTGGTCGGGGAGTTCGTGAAGACTCACAGAGAGGGTGGCGTACGCTCAGCCTCTGCCTATGGCTCTCCCACTGCTTCAGCCTCAAGCTAGCCGGAGAGGGAAGAATGGCGCGACAGTTTGGGGGATGGCGGTGGTCAGAGGAAGAGTGACGTGCCTTCCAGAGTTGCCTTTTCGGAAAAACCAACATTTGATGGCCTCCTCGGCGGCAGTCACGACGCCCCCTTCCCTCCTTCACCAAGGTCGTTGAGCCCTGTCATTATGTAGATATAAATATTCAGATTCTATGAGTGTGCCTCTACGCACAACGAGGTCATATTCAATGTCTGCACCTTGGCTACAGTTTAGATTTTCCACCACCCTTCTCCATACACAACGCGGAACGGACCACAACAGACATGGTATAAGTCCCTATCGACTCAAGCCTTCCAGCAAGCTCAAAGGTCCTCAAGCGTTAAAGCGTTTCGGCAAGCCCGGGCCAAGCCTCCCCAGGCGGTTAAGCACAAGCAAAAGTGATTTCGTACAAGTCAAAGTGGTCAAGTTCAAATCAAAGCGATCACAAGTTGTTGTCATTCTTCTGATGTACTTAAGAGAGTGGCTGAGAGGTAGGGCGAAGCAGATGGTGAATCGTGTAAAGGTTAATTATGCATCCGCCCAAGGGGGAAGGAGAGAGATTGAGGGGGGATATAAGAGCACGGATACGAGCGAAAATAAAGATAGACAAAGGCAAAAAGGACGCGAAGATCGAAAAGAATATAGCACTCACAGGCAAACAACGCCTCCGCCCTACATACGACAGGCTTCTGGTTCGCCATCCGACTATCCCCGCTGTCCTGCCCCGCCGCCACACTCATCTCCCTCCTCCCACCTGAGAATCCCTCTGCTGCTGCTCCCTCTCCCTCTCTCGCTCCCTTTCCCTCTCTTTCTCCTTCTCCCTCCGATGCAAACTGAACCGACCGCTCTTCCTCGACCCATCGCCCTGCTGCTGCGACGGCGGACGGGGTTGGACGTCGTCTGTAGCGTCCGACGATCGTGCTCCGCCGCTGACGGTGGTTTCTGGGATCCCGCTGAGAGGTCGGCCGCTTTGGCTGCGAGCCATCGAGAGTCTGTTCCCGCCGTTCGTTCCTACGGGTCCCAACTCGATGTTCCCTGAGCCAGCACGCGAGAGACGGTTCGGTGGGGCCGTCTGGCACCCCGTCACCGTGTTCCTGGGTCTTTGAGCTCCCCCAGTGAAGAAATTCGTTTTTCGATATGCGTCGGTCTGGGCGTCCCGCATGGCATATCCCCCGTAGAGGAAGGCGACGAGGGGGTGGTGAGGCGGGGCAGAGAAGTATAAGACGAAGACGATGTTGATGAGGCATGTGAGGAGCCATGAGGCGCCGAGGGCTTTCTGGGCGGAGGTGCTGGGGGCGTAGATGTTGGCGTCGACGGCGAGGGAGCCGAGCACGACGACCATCGCTGCGAGGGTGCTTATTTGGATGTGATATGGCGGGAGGTGGCGGTGAGTCGTCAAGAGGAGTGTGAATGTGAGGAGGATAAAGAGGAGTTGGAGGGCCAGTGCGAGCCATGCGGTGCGGATAAACGCGTTCCTGAGGTTGGCGGTGACGATGGCTTGGGATATGGGAGAGTTGAGCCAGAATACGGTGGCAAGACGGCGAGCCAGAAGGTCTCCTGAACACATTCGGACGTGGTCATATTGCCGAGATAGATGTCGCCGTCGCCGACGCTAAGATTTGTTGGGGTTGGCACGGGAATCGGCGGGGCCCCTGGGTAGCTAGCACCAGTCCCGCATGCGATGATTCTTTGAACTGGGGGCCGCGCTTGTTGGTGGGGTGGTGGTGACGATGGGCGGGGGAATTGCAAGGCGCGCCCTGCCGTCTTTGTCATTGTGCGGGGAACCGTGGAGGGGGTGATGTGGGTGGAATTTAAGGCCCACGTAGTCGAGGTTATCGTTGCGGACGTTACACAGGGTTGATTAAGATCGAGTGAGGCGGGTGTTCAGGAAGAAATGTGGAGATAGGGGTCAAGCCAAATAAAGCCGAGTATTTAAATCTCCGATCTAACACATTCGATGCCGGCGCTTGTTGCTCTTCGATCCAAACGCTCATAGACGCCCAACAATCTCACCAAAACTCAGCCCAGTCCCATGCTCAAATCCGTTGGATCCACCTCCAACTCGTATAAAGCCGAGCGCTCCTCTCCTACCTCTCGCGATGAAGCGAGCATCCAGACCCCGACCCCAGCAAGCTCAACGGTACCCCCTCCGACCCCGGGGTATACCAAGCCCTCTCTAGTTGATGAAGCATTGACGGTTTCGGCTTCGCACGGACGTCTTCGACTTCGATAGGATTTCGAACCCGAAGCCCGAGGAGGTCTTTTGCAGGACTGGGTGTTGAGTTGAGGTGTCGGACGTGCCCGTGGGCGAAGACCTAGATCTACCCGTTTCCCTTCGTTCCACCGCCTCCTCTCCCCCAATCGAACTATGGACCCACCAGATTATCCCCTCCCACCACATGCCGACGGCGTCGACGTTATTCGAGACTAGAAATGACGATGGCGGCGGTGGGTGCATCGATCAGTCCCGACTCTCGATGCATACCACGTCGGGAACGATGGCGGGCGGGCTTCTCCCGCAGAAAGCCCCGTGGACGGTTTGGAGAGGGTGTTTCTAAATTCTTGGAAGTCGAAGGCGAACTGCATTCGTGGGGTCTTGGAAATGGATGAAGGGCTCGACGGAGGATGATGAATGGATGGATAGTGTAACTCACTTGGGCGGTATAGCGAGATGGGTCACCTGTCCCTGGCTATACAAGATTATCTCCCAGAGCGGGCGACGGTGGATGTACATCCGTGATGGCGATTGTGTGTCGGCATGGGGTAGAGATGCATGGTAAGTCCATGTTCCGTCTCCCCCTCCCTATCTTCCTCGTTGTACTAACCTGTGCTCATAGTGTACAGACGTGTACGTGCTGGTTATCACGCCAAAAGTCGACGATGGATACAAGGCAAAACCCTTTCCCCGTATTCCCTCTGGGTGGAGGGGACACTCAACCCCTCGTTTTGGGGTGACGTTGAGGTGGTGACTCGCGACTTCGGGGTTTTAGAGGCGGGTGATGGTGGGTTAAACTCTCGCGAAGTCATTACTGCCAGCGTGGATGCATAGGTGAGTACGACTGCTTGCTCTGGAACGAAATGAGAGACCTTGCTATTTCAGTCCAGAAACCATCATCCGAACGCGTCGTCCCGCGTTCTCTGTTCGACCCGAGGGCGTTCAGGACGACATCTTCGTTGTGTCTATCCACACGGAACGGAAGGTTCGCGGACCCTCTCGGCGCTGTGCAGCGAGGCGAGCGGGTGGACGTGATACAATAGCGCATTCGAATGTCGGCGTGGGTACTCGTGTGGGGTGGCGACTCCTTTTAGACGGTGGTGGTTCGGGTAGCCGTTGAGGGTGACCTCCGACATTCAACTTCCAGCTCGTTTGGGTGGATTCACATGTTCTGGGGCATCTTAAAGCATGCGCTTCTGAGGTCTCACGGCATACCAGCGTAAAATTGCGAAGTTTGAATAGGGAAACGGGTTTGCGAATTTGGGCACACCAGATCCGTCGGCGGGTTGGGTCTTCAATGTGATTCGGGGCGTTTGAGTAATTGCGAGGACCGAGATGGTATCAAATCTCGTGAAATTGGGAGTAGCTATAGACCACTGGCTTTCTCAACCATTCTCGGAGCCAGATGGAGTGTATTCCACCTCTACTTCCCTTGAGCCCTGGGCCCAGTGACAACGTACACACGTACAAACAAGGTGCACTGTAATAAGCGCCCAAGAAGCCCACGCCTTTTTACTGCTTGAACAATCGCCACCACCACAACCCCGTTCTTTCTGCCCCCTCTCACTCGTGGCGCAGCGACTGCATCCCGATACGGCCCCATCCCATGTCAGCCCAGTGGTTCACAGATGGCGCGCCCGTACTCAGTGTTGGTGCACAAGAGCTTAACGTGACGACTGTGGCCAGAGACTACCACAACCACAGCACGACTTATAACGACAACCGGGTCACTATAAGTTCTTCCTCTCGCATTGGACCGCTTGACCGTACGTCCACGGCCGCTTGCAGTGCTGGGCAGCGAATCTAACGATGCCCACAAGGTCTGCTGGGCCACGTATCGCACGGCGCCCTCCACGATTCTGCGGAACGAGGCCCCGACGCTCCTAAGTGTCATCCAGAGACGAGGATCGCAGTGCATAGCGATATTATGAGCTGGATCGGACACGGCGAGCAGGACGATGCACCGAAGAGGATGCTGTGGCTCTCGGGCCCCGCTGGATCCGGCAAAACGGCGATTGCGGGAACAATCGCAGACGAATGCTACAAGAAGGGCTTGCTCGCCGCGAGCTTCTTTTTTTTTTTTTTTTTTTTTTTTTTTTGGTGTAGCCGTGATGTACGCCGGGTGTCCCCAGTAGTTGACGGGCGTACGGCTGGGTTTGGACTTTCGTCCGCTTGCGATGGGGGAGGACACCGAGAGGAAATGCATTTCGGCACACCAACCTGCCATCGCCCAGGTCGGTAGTGTGGGACTCTGGCCCATTTTGGGCTCTCTCGCTGGTGGGCCTCTGCCGTTCCTCACCTGGCGATAATACCCACTAAAACCCCTTCTACCTTCCATCGCTTCCCAGATATTATGTCTTCTAGTATTGACTCATCTTGTAGTGTGTTTGTCCAGGTGTGGAATACCGTTGCGGGCCGTGGAGCCCCTCGGATGCGTTCCCGGCTTTTCGCCGCCATGATGTCAAACTTTATCGTCCGGTTTATCATGTCGACCCATCGATTGTGGATTTCCCTCCTCGGGTGGGTCTTTGTGAGGTCCCCTCCTCTCCCCATTCGCCACTCGCACCTCAGTTTCCATATGAGGTGGGCAGATTGAGCGGTTAGTATGGTGAGTAGTCGGCTTGCTCCTGTTCGAATCTTTCCTGTCTCCCCGTTCTTCACACTCGGGATCCCGCAGCTCGTTATCGCGCCGATGCTGGGGTGTTCGAAGGGTATGTTTCTCTCTTCGCATACTTTTCGCACTAGTTTCCATATTATGTCTTGCCCTGAGCTTCTGCAGTCGGTGAGGGTGTGCTCAGCGGTCTCCGTGACTTCGCACGACGGGCAGTCCACCATGTGTTCGCACCCGTTTTTCCCTTCCCAGAAGGATCCACACTTCAGTGAGTCGTGCGCTAGTCTCCATAGGAACTCTTTCTGACGATTGTTTGGGATGGTTTTCTTCCTTGTTGCCTTCCAAATGGTTTGGTCCAACGGGGTCAGCCCTGTTCGGTCTTTTGTGGCATGGCGTGCGGCATCCAGGCCGGCGATCGTCCTTCTTCTCTCTGGTACCTTTGCTATTTTTACTCTCCTAATTCCTTTGTATAGTAGGCCCTGGGTCATCTTGTTCAGTTGGGCTCCCTTGACTTGTTGGTTGCGGCGTATTTTCGTGTCCACCTTCGGCGCTTCAGTTTGCTCGGCGCCTTTCGCTGCTAACTTGTCTGCTTCCTCGTTCCCTTCTATCCCGCTGTGTCCCTTTACTTTAACCAATGTTGTCTTTCCTCTTCTTCTCCTTATCTTTGCGATGGCTGGTTCAAGGGTGTCTCTGTTCGTCTGGGCTAGCCAGTCCGTCTCCTCTATTCTCTCTCTTCCTCTGGTGAGTGCGTCGATCACAAATTTCGAGTCCGTTTTTATAATGAGATCATCTCTGCTCGGCGTCTCCGATATTGCAACCAGTACAGCGAGGGCTTCGGCCGAGTTATTTGTTTGGGGGAGGTCACTGGGTACTCGCAGTGCTTTATTTCGACTGTCGCCGTGACCGAACCATACCCCTGCTCCCGCTTTGGCCTCTTCATATCCGGGGTTTGTGCATGATCCGTCTGTGTACACGACCGTCTTGTTTGGGTTCTGTTCCCTTTTTCGCTTTTTCTGGGCCCCATACGAGGGCTCTGGGGAGTTTTGTGTGAACACTCGGAACATTTGTGAGAGTGACTGACATTTCTCTCTCTCGTAGTCGTTCTCCTGGTTCATCTCTCTTGGGTTTTGTGTCGCTTCGGTTTCCTCTGGGTCTGAGCTTGGTTCCGTCGGTTGCCACATGGGGCGTAGGCCATTGATTAGTCGTCGGCACTCTAGTTGGCATGCTCGTACTCCCCTGCATCCTTTGAGTTCCTCAGTCTCGCACATTTCGCAGCATTTGTCCTCCTCGTCCTCGCTCTGCTCTGGGGTTTCGCTGCTAGGGCTCGTGGAACGTGCTTCTCTTTCGTGCTCGAGTTCGCTGAATTCCAGTGCCTCTCCCACTGTGTATATACCGTGTATTTGCCTTAAGCACTTGGCCTTGGCGCTATTGTTTCTCTTCCTGCTTTGGCTGTCCCAGCCTACATGGTGCCATATTGGCATTTTCTCCTTGATCTCGTCTGTCGGGTCACTAGGGTCCACCCTGACACCGTACCGTCGTGCGGTTTTGAGCATTTTCCTGACTGGCTGTGGGGCTTCGCTTTTCTCCGCTTGCTTCGCCGTGTCCCATGTTTGAAGGAATGTGTTTATTGCGGTTGTCTGGTCAGCTATTCTATGCATTTTGGGGATATTCTTTGCCAGTAGGTGGTCTATGATTTGAGACCATCTTGGGCGTCTCTCAAAGGTTAGGTAACGTTTCAGTTTCATGAGGTCAATTGCCTCATTTCGCGCCCTCACATCCAGTACCCCAAAGCCTCCGAGCTCCTGTGGTAGTTTCATGGTTTCGGCGTTTATGGCGGGGAGACGGCCGTTCCATAGGAATTTGGTTATCATTTTTTCGAAGCATTCCTCGACCTCTTTTGGCATGCCTTGTACTCTGGTTCGGAACTGGGTCCGGCCG
The DNA here is from genome assembly GCA_951394405.1 of Coprinellus micaceus. Taxonomy (NCBI): domain Eukaryota; kingdom Fungi; phylum Basidiomycota; class Agaricomycetes; order Agaricales; family Psathyrellaceae; genus Coprinellus; species Coprinellus micaceus. Next base: position 3,206,052 of record OX596340.1, on the reverse strand, counting down.
CCTACTTCCATTCCGATGACTAGGCGTTTACCTTCCATTGTTGGGTACGTCTTGGCCCACCTGTTGAGTGCCGCTTCGGTCGCTTCTATTGTCGGCGTCCATACGCTCGCCTCCCCCACTTCGTTTCCAATAAATGCTCCGAGCGCCCTTGTTACCTCCCCATCCTTTGCTATCCTGATTCCGGTGGGGATCTGGGAGGCATTTTCGTTTGTTCTGCGGGTCTCTATCATTTTTGCTCGGTATGCCTTCTCCCCCACTGGCACTATTTCTGTCTTTGCTACGTTAAACTTTGCACCTGATGCTCTGCACCACTTATCTAGGATTTCTTGGAGGACTGCATAGTCGTCACCCTCATCCAGATAGACTGTTGTGTCGTCTGCAAAGAGGGTTGTGATTACTCGGTCATGGGTTTTGGGTAGGCGTATGCCTTGTAATGTGGATTGCCGGATCATAGAGGCCAGTGATTCAATTGCGAGATTAAATAGCATGCAGGAGAGGGGATCACCTTGGCGCACACCCCTACTCACTTCAAAACCCTCGCTCATGTGGCCGTTTATCATGATTACGGTCTCTGCGCCACGATATAGTGCTTTTATGGTGTTGCGGAATCTTTCAGGAAAGCCGAAAGTCTCGAGGGTCTTATCTAGGAAGGTGTGTGTAATTTTATCGTACGCTTTTTCTTGGTCTAGGAGCACTAGGGCCCCGTTTACGCCGTCCGCTGCACAGTACTCAATCATTGCCTTCATCAGATCAGTGTGGTCCTCAATTCGCCTGTCTTTCATGAATCCAGCTTGGTCTTCGTGTATGATGCTCGGTGCGACCTCCGATACTCGGTTGGCTAGTGCCTTGGTGAAGATTTTGTAATCTGTGTTTAGTACCGTTATTGGCCTATAGTTTGCGATGTCCGCCTTGTCGCCCTTTTTATATAACGGGCACATCCAGCCTCTCGTTAATAGTCTGTGTTCTTCCCACACCCCTTGTTCTTCTACCTCATTGAATACCCGGGTTAGCATTTCCGAGATGTCGTCCTCCTTGCCCCACTCCTCCTCTCTTTTTGGGTTTGCCGCAAGGCCCTTCCATAGTTCAATTGGGATGCCATTTATTCCCGGCGCTTTTTCGTTCGGTACCTCCATCATTGCTTGGTACACTTCCTTCCTGGTGAGTTTCCCTTCTAACATCCGTACTTGTTCATCTAGGAGGTGTTTCTTTATAGCTGCGAGGACCTCTTCTTCCATAGCCTTGGCCTCCTCTTGTGATTTGGGCACGTGTAGGTCTTTCTGCTGGAGCTCGTTGTGGTATTTCCGTGCGATTTCAGCCATTTTCTTCGAGTTGTACTCCAGTCCTGGGTCCCGATTTTTTTCGAGGTCTTCCTCTGTGGGAGGCTTCTTTATGGCCGTTATTGGGTCTCTTGTCTCGATTTCTTTGCTTGTGCCCAGCTATCGTTTCCCGATCACCTCGTTTTCGGTACTGTATCTCATGTGTGTTTTGTCTTTGTTCGAGCTGTGGTGTTTGAGGTGCATGGAACGGATTTCTTCTTCTAGGGCAGCCGCTTTCTCCAAACGCTCTCCTTCTGAGAGGCGTTTGTCATTCACAACCTGTTTCAGTTGTTTTCTCCTCACCTCTATTCTCATTTTTATTTTTGGCATTGTTTCGGAGATTTGAGCCTTTGCGCAGCAGATTATGTCGATGATCATTTTATTGTATATTGTCTGGACTGGGTATTGGAGGACTCTGTCCTCTGCTGAGCTCCCCTGTTCATATGTGTTTGCGTCGCCTACTGCCTTTCTTACTATCTCCCTTCCCGTTTTCAGGAATTTTTCGTCCTTTGTGATCCATAGTGGCAGTGTTGGGCGCCCTTTGCCTTGTACCTGCTGCCCGGGGTCGTAGTAGTGGAAAGTGACCAGTTTGTGGTCAGTTTGTACGTCACTCGGTGTGATCTCCCACTTCCTAGCTGTCCTCTGTATGCTGGCTGTTGTGTATACACGGTCTATTCTCGACTGTGACATGGTCGCCGATTGGAGGTATGAGTACGCGATTTTCTCAGGATTTTCTTGCCTCCACCCGTCCACTAGTCCAAGCTTACGTTTCAAGGCTCGCAGAGCTCCTACTGCCTCGGAGTCATCGCTGTGTATTGGGATTCGGTCAATTGAGTCTTCCACTATGTTCATGTCCCCTAGCATGATGTCCGGTCGTGGGGGTGGTGAGCTTACGTCCCATTTTGATGCCAGCTCCTCCCAGAACTTTTTGTTTTCCTTGGGTACGTTTGGTGCGTATATTGCGAGCACCGTTTTGAAACGCTCCGAATTCTTCCATGGGAATTGGACCATCAGTGCTCTCCCCGGTATAAGTACCCATTTCTTGGTTTCTGCCCATGCTGTGTTGCGTCGGTTGAGGACAATTGCCACACCGTTCGCGTTTGGTCTGCTCGGGTTTCCGGAGTTTATTATGAAGATTTTCTTCTTGAATCTCTCGTTTAGTCTATCTACTTCGTCTTTACATATGTGGGTTTCTTGGACTGCAAGGACTCCTAGTTGCCTTCTTTGCATCATTGTGCTGATGTCGTTCCATTTGCCGAGTGTTGCTTGGGAGCCTGCTCCTCGCACGTTCAATGTCCCAATTCGGATGTTCCCTCTCAGTTTCTTCTTTCCTTTTGCCATGTCCGCTGTGCGTCTCGGTTCGTCTCCAGATGCCTGGTTACTGGATTCTCCTGCTGGGCGGAGGTAGTCGGTGATATACGATGTCCTTAGTTCGTTCGGGCGGGCATGTGTGTCCTGCCGTGCAGGTGCCGCACCTTCCCGCTGTCCGTTTCCATAATTCCCGTGTGGGTCCTCGCGGCCAGCTCCGACGGTGCTGGCGCTGGTCGCTCTCCTCACGGGAATGCGCTGTGCCGTTGCCGGGGAAGTTCGACCGTGGGTGGGGTGTGTGTTTAAGGTAGCGGGGGGCGGGTGTAGTACTCCTTGACTCGCCCAAGTCTAGGGAGACGGATCCTGATTCGGACAGGTTCCAAGCCGCGATGCTGTCTAGGCTGTTCCCCACCCCTCCTAACAGGGGTTAGTACTGAGTTCCATAGACTTCGGGGCCTACCCGTAAAGACGACGCATCGGCGGCCTAAATAGGCCTGTCTCCTTACACCTTACTAGGGTGTGTCCACTCGTGTGGTCGGGTTCGCAGCTACTTTCCTAGTTCCGTGGCTCTAGTATATTTGGGTAGCCGCTTTCCCTCTACTCTACTGCAATCAGTGGGTGCAGCTTGGCTCGTTAGGAGCCGATCTCATCGTTTCGTGTTGTTGTGGGTCCGTGTGGGTCTCTATGGGTCCTTACTCACTAGAGGTCTCCGTCGGGATCTCTTACATGGTCATGGTCTCACAGGGTTAGTTCTCGAGATGAATGGAGGTCTATTTGGGGGATAGAGGGGTGTAGGTAGGGGGTATCAGTCACAGGTGGGTCACAGTCATTTAGTCCGTTCGGTGAAGAAGTTTGGGATATTGTAGTGGGTTCGGAATTGGGGCATAGGCTGAGTGGGGGTGGAGAGAGCTGAGTGGGGTTGTAAGGTGTATTATGGTCGGGGCATGTAGGTAGGTTAATGAGTGTTGGGCTAGTGGGCGTATGGGTGCTGTGTGGGGTGGGGACGTTGTGGAAAGAGCTGGCTCGGGTGCTTACTCGTCACGTGACCCGTCTTGGTATTCAGTACTGGTAGTCGCCGTAGTAGTGGGGGTGGAAAGGAGGTTGCGGAGGAGGTGGCATGGGGTAGGGGTGGTGGTAGGAGGTGTTCTGCTGGTACTGCGGCCATTGGGGGGCTTGCCATTCTTGTTGCTGGGTGTTGTTGTCATTTCGTCGGCCGCCTCTCCCCCTTCCTTGACTGGTTGAGGGCCGCGGTTGGCCGGCATCGGGTGCAGCGGTGTTCTCATGGTCGTTCATGTGGCGAGGAGCGGGGTATGGGTGGTATGGGTAGGGTCTGTAGGTGGGGTATGGGTGCGAGGGGGGCAGGGGGCGGGGGGTGTCGTTATGGGTGTTGCGAGAGCCGGTGTGGCGCACCATGTCAGAGTGCTTGGGGATCGCCGACTTGCCTGGGGCCGGTCCTTTTGGGTGCTGGACTGTGGAGGTGCCGAAGGGGTTCACCTTCTCATCCTCGGTGGCTGTGGGCTGTCGCTGCTGGGGGTTGGAGGTGGTGTTGTTGTCTATGGTGTTCGGATGGATACCGAGGGCTGGGAGGGGGCACTGGGGGGTTGGGTGGTCTAGGCCTTTGCAGAAGCCGCAGTGGTAATCATGGATCCTTGCCTTGACCGTCGAGCAGTGTGTCCCGGTCCAATCGAGGTGTCGTAGGCCCTGGCACGCCTTGTCCCACTCGTCGGCATCGTCCGTGGGCGATTCGATGTCCACCAGGAGGATGATCATGGGGGCAGCATTGTGTTCGATTTCAAGCGACCGTACTCGGGCGGAGTCAACAGTGTAGTCAAAAAAGTCCTCGGCGCCCATGTGGTCCGGCCTACGGTCGTCGTATGCGGTCACGAAGGTGCGGAAATCCTCGCATGATCGGAGGACCGCCTTGACCTGGGTTGCCATCTTGTCCTCGGCGGCCTTGTCAGCCTTCAGGAGGGTAGTCTCCCATAGGGTGAGGCTGTAGCGGGGGATGGGCATGTCTTGGGGGAAGACTCCAATGGTTATTTCTTCGCGAGACCAGTAGGTTTGGCTTGTCAAGGTTGCGAGGGCTGTCGAAGTGAGGTTGCTTATGATCCAGGGTTGGATGACCTTGTGTTGGTAGGTGCCCGTCCCGTCGGGCTTGTTGACATCTACTTCCATCGGCGTGATGTGGGGGTCTGCCGTAGGGTCCTTGATGATATCCTTGATGGTCATTTCGAGGAGGCCGATGCGTCGGGCGAGGTCGTTGGGCGAGGAGATGCGTCCGTCGCCGACTATGAAGATCGTGGCCGTGCCGCCTTTAATTCGCTCCTTCCGATCTTTGGACGCTTTGGTGCAGTACTTGAAAGCCTCTACAGGGTTCGTGCTGTGTGGGGGGAAACCTTTCGGTGGGGGATTGACGTAGGGGGATGTGGTGGCACCTGTTCCTGGGGTGTGGGTAGTGGCTTTGAATTTTGCGAAGGGGTTTACTGGCTTGGGTACACTGGGGCGCATGATACGCTTACGGGGGAGGGGCTTGGTGGGGGACTCGGGTGTGAGGCGGGGTGACCACCTTCGTTGCTTCGGTGCTTTCTGTCCACGCTGGGGGGTGTCGTAGCTACCCGGGTCGTCTGAGGCATACATAGATTCGTCGTCGTCGTCCCGCTTGACCTGGGGCTGGGAGGGCTGATTCGCACCCCATGCATACGTACTGGCATCCAAGTTGGCGGTCTGTCCCCGTTCCTCTTCCTCCCCCTCTGTCCTCCTCTTCTTGCCTCTCAACTTCTCACTGGGCTGACCGTTCCTTTCTCTTCCCAGGTCATCCTTGAGGGCGTCGTGGATGTACTTCAGTCTGTCGTTCGATTGAGAGAGCTGGGGGCGCTCAGTGGGCTTGCCGAATTCGAACATAGGGGGCTTGGGGTTCGGTTTGGCGCTGGCGGGTTTACTTGGGTCGTTCGTGCGGGGGCGTTGTTGGACAAACGACCGGAGGTTTGACTGGGTCAAGTTCGAGTGCGGGGCGTTGGGCGTTGCCGTGAGTGGCTTGAGCTCTGACGGTTCATCTTCCTCGTCTTGTGGGTCTCTGTGTGGGCCACTCGGGTGGGGTGCGACTTGCTGGGGCGTGGTCTCAAGCTCGGCTGGGTGTGGGGTATGGCTGTCTCCGTCGTCGGCGAGGGGGGCGAAACTGTTCTGGTTCGAGGTCCTCTGCCTTTTCGTTCTAGACGACATCTACTCGTGTCGTTAGGCTGGGGATGTGGATGGGGCCTGGGTGGGGGACTTACTTCACCGCTCCTTTGTCCTCGGTGGGTGGTATTACGGGATAGGGTGGTATTGTAGTGGGATGGAGGGACGGTTCTCAGGTCTCTTGTTTTTATGTGGATCCGACGTGCAGCCTCGTGGTTGGGTTCTATTGCGGATTGTGCATCGTCCCGGGTTCCGTGTCTGGGGAGGTGTGGTCTGGGGGGGTTCGGTATCTTGGCTGTGTCCGGGGATGTGCAAGCGCCGGGTCTGTGCAGGGTCTTTCGGTGCAGGGGTGTTCGATAGGAGGTGGTATATAAATATCCGAGTCTCTTTTCGTTCGTTCTGGGGGGTTCTACTGGGGGTGTGGTTTGCCTCGCTGGTCGATGTGGGCGACATTTTGACTTGGCTTACCTCGTAGCATGGAGGTAGGAGTCTGGATTTGGTTGGGGTGGGGGTTGGAAGCGTGCAACGTGGCGCGTGCGGAGTTCATCTCTCCTGTCTCCCTCGTCCTCCTGTCTGTCTGGTTGATCCTCGTTTGCTTGGCTTCGGGGGTGGCATGTCTGGACCTAAGGGATGCCTCAGGCACTTTCGTGGTTGGTCATTGACCTTCCAGCGCCGTTGTTGGCGTTCCCTGCCCTTGTCCCACGCGTGGGAAAATCACCGACCATGGTGGTACGGGATCAAGGGCCCCCCCTCGCCGCGAGCTTCTTCTTCTCTGCTTTTGCTGGGTCCGTGAACCGACGCTGGAAGAAGCCTGTCATACCTACTCTCGTGTACAGGCTCATCCAACACGAATCAATCGTCGGCTTGAGGGAAGAAGTCCTCGCCGTGCTCGAACGTGATCCGATGGTTTTCGAACGTCATCTGGATCAGCAGCTCGAGGAACTCGTTTTGAAGCCGCTTCGCAAGGTTGCAGGACACTCAAACCCTCGGGGATGGCCTGCAATTATCCTCATTGATGGGTTAGACGAATGTCAAGGCAATAGCGATTCAGACGTCGGCGCCGGAGGAGGTTCACAGGACTCTGGGTCCAACGCTCAGAAGGAGATCCTCTCCACGCTGTCTCGCGCATGCGCGGACCCTGCCTTCCCCTTCCGCATCATCATCGCCTCCCGACCCGAACCAGTCATTCAATATTTCTTCTCTGTTTCTCCTGATGATGTCCTCAACATTTTCCTCGACGACAAATACGACCCGGATTCCGACATCCGACTCTTCTTGGAAGCGAAATTCAGTGACCTCCACCGTCGCTTCAGCCTCCCATCAAGCTGGGCTTCTAAGGATGTTGTTGACCTCCTTGTCGAGGAGGCGTCTGGCCAGTTCATCTACGCTGCGACGGTAATTCGATTTGTCGACAGCCCCCACCTTGGGCCACCCCAGCAGCAGCTCAGTCGGCTCCTGGAGTGGCGCAGCCTCCACGACTCAAATCCTTTTGCATCCCTTGACACTTTGTACAGCCGTATCTTGCATACAAGCCCAGAACCGCTGTTGGCAGTGAAATGGTTCCGTGTCATTGATGCTCATGTGATCCCTGGCATGTCCTTATATCTCAAAGGCCTACTCGAACCACGCCCTCGAGAGACAGAGTATGTGTTGGGGGGTTTGACATCATTGGTCAAGCTAGTAGATGAACGAGGGGAACCCGCGTTCCATTTCTACCACAAGTCACTGCTCGACTTTCTCCGGGACCCCCACCGGAGCTCTGACCTTCACGTAAACGAGGGAACGATCTTCCACTTCATGCAGGACCGGTACTATCAGGTTCTACTAAGTATGTATTGTTTCCCCTTTTCAATCCTTCCCACACACTGATCCCAATGTAGGTAGAGGACCTCAGTCCAATACCAACCCTTCGACAAACCCGCCATCTCGGGGCTTCCATGAGATATTCTGCAGGGCTTTAGAGAGATATATTGATCCATGCCGCAGATACTCCTCAGGGGATGTTGAGTGGTGGCTAGCCAATCTTCCAATCGACTTCCGGAGTCCAGATATTCCCGGGATGTTTACCACAATCCACCAGCAAGCAAGTCACTATGGTTCTTTCCTATCCACAGAACACAATCATTGATAGATATTGCCTTTCAGTGCAAATGGTACCGCTGCCTTCCCGCTTGTGGTGTCTGGCGGAAATGTATACTGCGATATTGCAGGGAGCACGGCTGGCGTGTACCTACCGCCAAGGAAATGTTGCGGGACAGGTTCAAGAAATTCCGATTCAATCAGGAGTTGCCACAGGAGTTTCCTCTACGGGCGCCAGTCGTTGAATCTGGATCCTCATTGGCTGAATCCATTTACGCCGAGTCAACTAGTCAACAGTGATGGACTCTTTGCCCTACATAGAATCTTCGCCATCCGTCATGGCCACCAATTTCCAAAGAAATATCTTGAAGGAGGAGGCACTGTGGGCGATGGCGTCGTCAGGTACTATGGTGGCGGGCAGCGGCCGTTGAGGTTCACCAGGAGCGGCGGGGGTCCATCAATTGGGCTCAGAAGGAGGGCGAGGTGGAGATTGAGTGCCGAGAGCGAACGAGAGAATCCAAGTCTTCGTTGGCAGTGGTATGTCCAAGGAAGGGAGGTCGTAGGACAAACTTGGTAGATGACCCTTATCCGCGTCAGCTCGGAGGAGGGCGGTGGTACCCGAGGTTGCGAGGGAGACTTTGGGGGCTGTATATAATCTTGCTCTCCGAATCTTACTCGATTTGAACCTGCGCGGATTTGGAAGTGGAGTGAGACAACAGTGAGAGAGGATGGAGGAGAGTTGATGAGGGGGTATTGAGGTGTGGATGAGAAGGGACGAGGGAAGGATATGGATGTCGAAAGCTGGACGGCGTCCGAGCAGCTTTACGCACAGGCGTGTTTGCGAGGACGACGACTACGTCACTGCGAGGGTGCTACTTTGGATGTGGTATGGCGAGAGATGACTCGTAAGGGGTGAGGTGAAGGTGGGGAGGATGAGCAGAGTCAGAGGACGAGCGCGAGCCATGCCGTTCGAATGGGCGTGTTCCCGAGGCTGGTCGTGACAATTGCTTAGGAGATGAGGGAGATGAGCCAGAATACGGTGGCGGGGGCAGGGGAGACGGCGAACCGGAGGTTTTCGTCCACGCGTTCGGAGGTTGTCATGTTGTCGAGATAGACGATGTCGCCTTCGCCGACGGGGGCGTTGAGGATGTTGGGTTCGGCGCGGTGGAGGCCGCCGTTGGGTGTCTAACCCGAGTCCTATGTGCGATGGCTCTTTGGATTGGGAGTCTGAGGGACGCTCACTGCTGGTATGGTCGAGGTGGTACGTGGAGGAATCGCGACGGTAGCTCATGCGCGGAAGAGGTCGAGGAAGCCCAGGACACCTGGGAGTTGCTCTTGGCAACCGACTTTGACTTGGTGGACGACACTGATCTCCGCCAGCTCGGTGGAGAGCGGGGGTACCCGAGGTCGTGAGGGAGGTTTGGAGGGCTAGCAGCTGGATAAGCTGCGCGCAATCTTGCTCTCCTGCTACATTTTGAATGGGAACTCAATCCTCGCCAATCTTACTCAAGACCTCCGGCTACAGGAGTTTCCCTCCCTTGAAAGGGTGCGGAGGGCGAGCACGGGGTGTGATATATGATGGAGGGCGTGGAACGGGAACAGAGGGGAGTAGGAGCGGGACGACGGCGAGAGGATATGCAGAAGAAGGGGCAGCCGAAGGGAATGAGCACTATAGCGAGAGTGCAACGCTCCGCCGTTTACGCGTACGGGTGAGGAGCGGCGCTTGGTGTGGGTCTGGAGGGGAGGAGGTCAATCAAGATCATCTGCGGGAAAGAGGCGGGGCGACGGAGGGTCGACTGAGAGCGAGCGAGATGGTGGTCAGCGAGGAAAATGAGAGATAGGGGTCAACACCCAAACGAGCCGTGAATTTCAAACCCCGATCAATGAGGCGTGTTCGATGTTCCTCTTTGATTCAAACAGCCATAGGCGCCCAACAGTCTCACCGACATCCAGCCCAGCCTCTGGATCTTCAGCTTCCTCTCCCTCTCTCCAATGTTCTGGCTCGTGTCCCCCATCTGTCAAGCCGTTATGAACCCAAACGTCTCCGACACCTCGATGGCCTGCACTCAAGCTCACCCGCCAACTCCTCCCCGTCCTGATTGGCTTCACCTCCACCCCGCCGTCCATGACGCTCAGCAAGCCGAACAAGGCCGCTAGTCCCTCGTGCGCGAACGCGGCATTCTCGATGTGGGCATCTGAGCAGAAACCCCTAGTGCACGCGTGGTTGGTCCAAATCCATAATTCTCATTCAAACGATTCACTATGCTTACGCATTACCAGCACCGCACCAAATGCATTTATTGACCGGCGTATTTGACTCGAGGTCCTCCCTTCTCGCAACTAGCCGTTCAAGGCCCTACGTCATACCTTCGCTCTCACCACCCCCGCTCCATGCTCCCCGCCGGTCGCTATCCGTCTCTGTAGCTTCGATCCCCAGGAGAGACACCGATGGCAGCGAATCAACAGTTGCACATTAGGGGGTGTCAGCGGCCTCTGGACAAGGAAACAGGTCAGTACAAACTAGAACAAGTCGAATCGGATCGAAAGCTCACCTCGCCGGAGTAGATTTGCGTATAACTCCAACCCCGGTCTCCAGTGTTCACCCACAACCCCCTACCCCACCTACATCTCCCCTCCCTCCTCCTTGATACGCCGTCGTGCAACTCCCTAGTCGACGAAACGCGGGTCAGCACTGGCCCTCGACGCGATATGCCTTGCTCAAGCTCATCGGACCAATCTCAAACTCGCGTAGAGCCAACCGCTCCTCTCCTACTTCCCGCGCGAAAGCGAGTACCCCGACCCCAGCAAGCTCAACGTCACCCCCCATGACTCCGGCGTATAGCAAGCTATCTCGGCCTGGCGAAGGCCTCGGCGTCATATAGGCAACTTCAGCCTCGATAGGATTTCGAATCCGAAGTCCGAGGACGTCCTTTTCATGAGAAGGTGGCGGACGTGCCCGTAGGCGGGGAGGTACGAGTCTCCAGTGCATCTGGACCTACTCGCTTCCTCTTGTGGAACCACTTCATCTCGCCCGGTCGAACCATGGACTCATCGGCCTATTCCCTCCCACCGCCACCGCATCCCCTGGGTCGACCACTAAACCGCACCTCTCCCCAGAAAACGGATGCACTTCCGTTCATCTTCCATACCCCTCCTCACTCCCTCTCCCTCAACAGTGAGCTCGACTCTCGAGGTGGAAGGGTGGCTCCATTCCGACCACGGCGACATCGTTGACGTTGTTCGACACTCGAGTTTCGAGTTCGAGACGACGGTGGCAGTGGGCGTATGGATCGGTCTCGGTCAATGACGTTAGGAACGACAACAGCCGTGCTTCTCCCGCAGAAAGCCCTGTGGACGGGTTGAATATGGCGTTTCTTGGAAGTTGGAGGCGAAATGCATGCGTTGGGTCGTGGAAATGAAGGGCTCGACGGCGAATGTTGGGATGGATGGATGGTGGGATTTGCTGGGTGCACATATGTCGCCAGCGATAGCATGTGGGCCTCAGCTAGAGCCCAGGGGGAACCTGACGGATGGTGAGTCCATATCCCATCTCGTGTTGCCTATCCTGCTTGTTGTGCTCACCTGTTCGCTCGCAGGGTATATGCACGTACCTGCACTGTGCTCGTCATTGTACGATACCCCGACGACGACGACAAGTGAAAGCCTCCTTCCTCGTCTATGTCCTTTTCCCCTCTTCCCACTGAGTGGACACCCACCCAACAACCTCGTTTTGGGGCTGGGCCGGGGCAGTGGATGGCACCCTCGGAGGGCCCAACTGTCGCAGAGGAATTGCTGTGGGTGAATAGGTGAGTGCGACCGCTCGCTCTGCACCGAAATGAGAGAACTCACCATGTCTATTCTAGCCTAGCGGCATTCGAACGCGTCGTCCCGCGTTCTCTGTCCGACTCGAGGGCCTTCAGGGCGGCGCCTTCGTTGTGCCTATCGACACAGAACGGAAGGTTCGCGGATTCTCTCGGTGCTGTTCAGCGAGGCGAGCGGTTGGAAATGTCGCGACGACGGAAGATGCGACATAATCGCGCGCTTGAAATTCGGTGTGGGAAATCGTGTGGGGTTGCAACTGCTCCGAGAGGGAGGCGGTCTGGGTAGTCGTCGAGGGTGACTATGGTTCACCTACAGAGCGTTGTGGGGAGGCTTGGAGGAAGGTGCCATATTCGCGAGAGCCTACGCTCGTTGTGCTCGCGAGCGGCACGTGCGAGTATCTGGCTCTATGATGAAAGTCAGTGTGAGTGTGCCTCGCCGAGGTGACAGAGGAGGGCGTACGCCGGCGACCTTGGAGAGTCAATGGTTCCGAGACGACAGAGGTGCGATCGGACCAACAAGCAAAGAGAAAGAGCACGGGAGACGAAAGAGCCATAGAGATCAGCAAGTATGCGTTGGGTTCAAGTGGGTATCCGAACGAGGATCGAGGGAGGAGATGAGGGCGAGAGTAGAAGCAGGAAGCCAGGCACGTGGGTGGGTGAGGAAGAGATGAGCTAAGGGTTAAGTACATCTTGCCCGAATCGCTCTCTATGCTGTACAGTACGACTTGCACCGAATATACTGATTTACTCTCCTCTTGTATACCCTTTCCGTGCGAGCTGGGACCTTGATAGGGTGTTTTTAGGTACTTTGCGCTGTTAATCGATTATATAGAGTGGCGAAAGCCTAGTCAATGAGTGAATATGGCGCTGGGCACCCTGGGCGGTTATTTCGCGACTTGAGCCTTAGTGATGAGATCTTTGACGTGGGTGACAATGTCACCTCAGCCTCTCCTTCTACCTCCGCGCATATATATCAAGACTCAAGTTCTCTTCTGCGATGGCCGATGCGCAGCCCTCTGAACATAGTCAGACCCCTGACCTATGTCGGAAAAACCCGACCCCCAGGTCCAACGGCAGTGCCGTTGGACGCTGTTGACATGCCGGTGGACCACGGCCAATGCCGTTTCACCCCGGTTGGACCTCCCGTTGATCCCTAGCCCGACTGGGTGTTGGACAGGTGTTGGACGTGGACTCCAACGGTCCCAGCATTTGGTCCAACGGACTTTGTGCCAGCATCTGTTGACACGTGTTGCACCTGGGATCAACGGGGGGTAGGGTTTTTCCGACATACTAAGGCCGATTCCCGTTGTACCTCGCGGTCGCCCATCCAGAATGGCACGCTGTCTGAAATTTGAACAGCGGAATAACCTAGTGCGAGCACCAGTGGGAAGGTGAGGACGTTCAAGCAGAGTTCATGGGAATGAATTTGTGCACTTGGGGAGTATGCCAGCGCCGTCGGGGGACTGTACGTTTGGGCGGTTGACCTATTACATAGGACGACGCCCAATTCTTCCTGACCCCTCAAGGCCTTAGATGATCATAGCTATAGGATACAACATTTCGTTTCTATTTCTCTCACGAAGCCTTTGACCGCTCGTGGCTGCACTGGGCACAGCCGATCGCCACAACGTACATATGCACAAACAAGTTGCGATTTTAAGCGCCCGTGGCTGGAAATCATCCTTCTTGCTTCCGACTTCGACTATAGATGAGCCTCCGTTATTCTTTGCCCCAAAATTCATCTCGAATTCAAATGGAGACAGACGGACGACTCCCTAGCGCACAATCCATCGTCGCAAGGAACGCTGATGTTCGAAACGTCGCGGGGGCGTACAATGACTACAGCACCTCGAAGGTCAACAACATCCAAATATCAAACTCTGGTAGGCATGAGATGGAAGGTATGTGACATGTCTAATATGTACGTTTAGGCATGGGGAATTGACTCCCCCTTTCTCCCCCCTTACAGCTCTACTCAAACACGTGGCGCATGGCGCCCTCCACGATTCTGCGGAACGAGGCCCCGATGCTCCCAAGTGCCATCCAGAAACGAGGATCGCAGTGCAGAGAGACATTATGGGTTGGATTGGACACGGCGAGCGGGACGACACCCCCAAGAGGATCCTCTGGCTCTCAGGGCCCGCTGGGTCTGGCAAGACGGCGATCGCTGGGACAATTGCAGACGAATGCTATAAGAAGGGCATGCTCGCCGCGAGTTTCTTCTTCTCAGCCTTCGCTGGGTCCGTCGATCGGCGCCTGAGCAAGAACGTCATATCGACGTTACTATACAGTCTTCTGCAACACAAATCCATCATCGGGTTGAAGGAGGAGGTCCTTGCCACCATCGACGACGACCCAATCATATTCGAAAGGCACCTGGATCAACAACTCGATAAACTCGTTCTAGAGCCACTTCGTAAGGTGGCAGGACGTTCGGATTGTCGGTACTGGCCGACGGTTATCATTGTCGACGGCTTGGATGAATGCGAGGGTATGAGCGAGTCGGAAATAGGGGATCCAGTGGCAAGCACAAAGGCTCAGAAGGAGGTTCTCTCCGTTTTATCGCGCGCATGCGCAGACCCCGCCTTCCCCTTTCGCGTTATCATCGCCTCCCGACCCGAACCCACCATTCGACACTTCTTCTCCGCTGCCCCCACTCCCATTCTCAACATCTTCCTTGACGACAAATACGACCCGGATTCCGATATCCGACTCTTCCTCGAAGCGATATTCAGTGACCTCCGCCGCCGCTTCAACCTACCGTCAACATGGGCGACCAAGGATGTCGTCAACCTTCTGGTTAAGGGGGCGTCTGGCCAGTTCATATACGCTGCAACTGTGATTCGATTCCTCAATAGCCCCCACCTCGGGCCACCTCAAAGGCAACTCATCAGGCTCCTAGAGTGGCGCCGCCTCGACGACTCGAAGCCCTTCGCGTCCCTTGACACATTGTACAGCCGCATCTTGCATACTAGCCCAGAACCACTATTGGCGGTGAAGTGGCTCCACATTGTCAACGGCCATCAAGGCTTCATGGACGACGACTCCTACGTCAAAGGCATACTCGAGTCGTACTCCGGAGAGTCAGAACATGTGTTGGGCAGTTTGACGTCATTGGTCAGGCTGACGGATGAACAAGGGGACCCCGAGTTCCATTTCTACCACAAATCACTCCTCGACTTCCTCCGGGACCCACACCGGAGCTCTGACCTTCACGTAAACGGGGAGACCCTCACCCACTTCATGCAGGACCGGTACTATCAGATCCTACAAGGTGTGTATTGTCCCCCATTTTCAATCTTGCTCCACGCGCTGATGCCAATACAGGTAGAGGACCTCAATCCAATCCTCCGGCAAACCCCCCACCTCGGAATTTCCTCGGAATGTTCTGCGAGTGGTTAGGGAACTATATTGATCCGCGCCGCAGGTACGCTTCTAGGGATGTCGAGTGGTGGCTAGCCAATCTTGAATCCAGTGGGAGAACAGAAATTCCCCAGATGTTTGCCTCAATCCACAATGAAGTAAGTGACTATTATTCTTTCCTTTCCACAAAACACAATCACTGATCGAGATTACCTTTCAGTGCAAATGGTACCACTGCCTTCCTGCTTGTGGCATCTGGAGGAAAGGTATACTACGACACTGCAGGGAGCACGGCTGGCGTGTACCCACGACGAAGGAGATGTTGCGGGACAGGTTCAAGAAATTTGAGTTTGATTGGTCACTAGAGGAGTTCCCTCTACGTCCCAGTCGTCGAATCCAATCCCAAGTCATTTCCGCCGAATCAACAAGGACAGATCCCCCTTCACCCTGAAGTCTTCACTATCCGTCATGGCGGCTTCACCACAAGTTTCTAAAGCTCGGGCGGGGTCCAAGGAACGGGAAAAGCTTGACCGACAACACCGGCCATCCATAAACATCGGAGTAGTTGTGGAACATACGTAGATTGTCAGTAGATCTCACATTCGCTATTCAGGTAAAGATCTGAAATGTGATATTGTACATCCTGTTCCCGTTACCCATAGGTCTGAGCTCAGTGTTGATCCCAAACCCTACCCGAGAGTGTCTAAGGCGGCTGCGCATTGGGGCGGCAATGTATCCAGCCACCACCTTTATTTCGCCCTGCGCCCCTTCACCGTAGTATCCCCCATGGGGGAATGCGCGGTCTGACCAACTTTATGCCCGGGTGCCCGGCGAGTACTTGCGAGGACCACAACCATCGCTGTGAGGGTGGCAATTTGGATCTGGTACAGAGATAAATGGGTGGTCGGCACTAGCGTGAACGTGGGGAGTAGCCGGAGGAAGAGCGCGAGCCACGATGAGGGCGTTCTCTGACTTCGGCCTGACGAGCACTTTGAAATGAGGGGTGATCCAGAATACAGTGGTTAGAGCACAGGAGACGCCGAGTGAGATGTTGACCTGTACGCTTCCTGCCGTCGTCGTTGAGTCAGAGGTTAGCTCGGGTGATCGACAGGGATTTTTGGGAGTCTAACGCGAGCCTGGCGTGCGATGTTTCCTTGAATGGAGGATGAGAACGGTGCCTGCTCACTGGTGGCGTGGCCGTCCTCATAAGTTGAGGACCCTAGCAGCGTTGTTGAAGCCTGCGTGGGCCCATGGAGGAATGGTGAACATGAGCAGCGAGACACGTCGGGTCGAGGTCTTCGTTGTAGATGGAGTCGCGGGGCGATTGCCTGAAACAGGCCCGCCGAACTCTACCCTTTCTCTACTTGACTGCCCCTCCGCCTACCTCTCCCCTATGGGCCAGCTGCCCGATAGCGTCAGTACGGTAAATCCAGGAGCCTCCTGGATCATTATCCTCCCCGCCGAAGGCCATCGCTTCGACCGAAAGCGTTGAATTGTTTGGGTGTGGTACGGTTGAAGGTGGGCGTTAGTCACGACGTGAACGTGTGTGGGCGAGCCACGGTATGCGTTGACTCGATCCTCGCTGTTGGCGTCGCATCTTATCCGCCAAGCTAGGCTGTTCGCTGTTGTGGAGCGCCGTTCAGCTTCATCGAGAGCGCTGGGCGTTCATGGATTGGGCTCAAAATGAGGTTTAAGGGGAGGCAAATGTCTCGAGAGCAGGAGACGAGAACGTGAATCGCCGCTGGCATTGAAACTTGGCCTCCAGGGAAAGGAATATCGTTAAACGGAAGCTTATGCGGAAAGGTCGAGCGGGCCGTCTACCGCGTAATCTTGCTCTCCTGCAATTCGGATGAAACTCAGCGTGCATGGATCTTACTCTCAAGACCTCCGACCCAGGCTGCAGGGAGCCTTACATCGGAGGGAGAATGGAGGAGGGCGTGGCATGGGGTGGTCGAGGTGGAACGTGAGGAGGGAAGTGGTGGAAGTGGGGGTGGAACGACGGCCGGAGAGCATGCAGGAGAGAAGGATGGGCAGCCAAAAGGCGAGAGTGCGAGGGTCCGCCGTTTACGGGCGAGGAGCAGCGTTTGTTGGTGGTAGGAAGGGGAGGGGGTGCATCCAGATAATGCAGGAAGGAGATCCGAGGCAAATCTTTGAAGGGGGATCGAGAGCAAACGAGGTCAGCGTTGACGACAAAAATGAAAGTTAGGGGCTAGATTATAGATGCCGCATATTTCGAACTCCGATCGCGTCATGCTCGCTCACACCAAACTCGCTTTAGACGCTCATCAACACCACCAGTCCTTGTGTCGACCACGACCTAAACACACTCGATAAAAAAATGCAGGGAAATCATACGGAATAGCTCGCTACTTCGCACAGTCTCGCCTCAATCCTCAATCCCCACAGCAAGCCTCGACAATACTTCGCACCACATGGCTCGCTCTCATCTTGACTCCTCCTCACTTTCACATCGGCTGGGTATCCGGATGGTACCATGAACGGGATCTCAGGATTCGGGCTCCAAAGTCAATGGCTAGCGATGGAGAGGCTACAAGGGTGTAGTATATCTCGACCCGGTCAGTCAAACGACCCGCGAACGATTCGCCGTGCTCACCCACTATCAAGCTCCAACCTTCTCGCTCTTGCGAGAATCCTTCTTCCACTCGGCCTCCACCACGACTCGCCCATTCGCCTCGCATCATCCAGCCCCTCCCCCATGGATCGAGCTTCCTGTTGACATCCGCCTTGCTCGGGCCTCGAGCCTCCTTGGAGGCTCAACTCCGGCTCATCGTATTCAAGCGGTTGAAGGCGAGCATCGCAGAGGAGGGACGATGTGGGCCAACAACTCCAGAGAGGTGATATACATTTACAGGGTGCTTAGGGGTTTCAACCGCGTTGAAGTAGCTCCGTGGTAAGTTCTCTAGGCAACCCGCAAATGATTCCTCGTACTCACCTGCCGCCTTAAGGCGCGAACAACGGGGAGTTGGCGATGTATACTCGCTGAACGACGACAGTAGTTCGAAGACGTACACTGGTACTAATTTCCAGAGCTCTTGAACAAGGAAGAGGGCAGTACCAACTTTGAATACCCGTCCATTCGGAACAGACACTTACTCTTCTAACCTAGGTACGCGTATCCGCCCCTCTCTGACCTCCCTAACACCTATCTACTCTCCCTCTCCAAAGCTACAGTCAACGCGCCAGCCAAAGAAACACGCGTCAGGACGTCTTCGAAGCGAGGTCGACTTCAATCTGTGGCTCGCTCATATTCTCCGCACCCAGCCTGACCGAACCTCGCTCAAAAGTGGGCAGCTTCTCTTACCACTAAAAGGAGCGCCTCACCCATCCTTCGCGATTGAACTCGGGAACGCAAGTATCTCAGCCCCACCGAACTTAATGATGTCGACCCTCCCCCTGCTTTGGCGTGTAGCAAACCTATTCGGCCTGGTGAAGGCCTCGGGGCCCATCGTTTAGGTCGTGACGTTGCGTACGATCATGACGGGGGTACTTGAGATTTGAGAAGGGGTGGCCTCGAAGACGGCGGACGGTGTCGAAGTCTTCCATCGGGGATGAAGGGCATTTTGGGAGGGAGGGGATTAACGACCGTCATTAGGAAGCGTGGACGACAATTCTGGTGCTCTCTCAACAGGCTCTGCCCTTTCTCTTTGGATTCCTTGCGCTCATCCTAGCCCTACGCCATGCACAGGGCCGGCGCCCTAGATGACGTCCCTGGTGTCGGAACACGCCTCTTGCCTCGGGAACCACGCAGACGTACTCATTCTACGTTCGTCGTGGCCAACAACACCCGCCTCCCCTCAGCGCCTCGCGATCAACGCCTTTCTTACGCTCGCTCAGCGAACTCGACCCAGCACAAACCAACCACCGACGAGCTCGAGCTAGGACGCACCACCCAGCGCGTGGCGATGATGTTGATGTTATTCGAGACGACGATGGGGGCGGGTTGCCTGGATTGGTCTCGAAGGCGGGTCGTGCGGGAGGGGACGTGTACGCGCTCGTCGTCATACACAAAGACCGCGGCGACGACGACAAGGCCTCCTCCATCGTCTTCGTACCGTAGACGTAGGGGGGTGTTGAGGCAGTGGATAGTGTCTTGAAGCGATCGAGGGGGGCATATTTGTCGGTGTTTCCTGTGTGTATATGTGGGTGAGTGCGACTGTTTGCTGTGGAACGAGACGAAGATACTTACCCGCGCGTATTCCAGACCCGTAAAGTGCCATTCGCACCGTCGTTACCCGCCCTCTGGTCGATGCTATCGCGCGATTAGGGCATACAGGGTGTCGCGTTCGTGTCTGCCAACACGGACTGGGGCTCTATAATGCCCTTTGACTCTTCGACACTGTGGAAGCGAAGGGTGGTCTCAAATAGACAGCCATACCCCAAGTCTCATCCACCGGGTTGGGGCCCCCCTCTCGATATCGCTTGAACTATTGCAAACAAGCACTCCGAACCCGAACTCACCTTGGTTCCAGCCTCCTGTCGTCAGCTTACAAACTCCCTCAGACGCGTGGTGTCAAGCGAAGGCCTCCGGCGTACTCGTCGCCGTTCGTAACAACGGGGCAGGGTAATATCACTCATCCTCTTCCCTCTAAGACTCTCGCTCCCGCTCCCGCTCCTCCAAGTCAATCTCCGTCCCAACACCTCTTTTCCTACCCCTCCTCTCGCTCACGCTTTAGGTGTAGTGCTGAGGTAGTGAATGGTGTCTTGGCCGAGGGCGGTCGGGGGCGGTATTTTTGTGGAAATATGTAGATGAGTACGTTCGTTTACTGCAGAACGAAACGAAGGTACTTAACTCCCTGCGCTTATTCTAGGCTGGAAACCCCCGTTACGTGAACATCGTCCCGTGTTGTATAGCTGGTCCTGGGCCATGTATTGATTATTCAGGGCGTCGTACCCATATCTATTGGGCTCTGGACGGTGGAGGTGAGTCTCAAGAGCGTTGTCGCGGGCTCGACGAACGCACCAGGGGCGCTCTGACATTGTTCATGCGTTGGAATACGGGGAGTGGCAGATGAAACACGTTCAGGGTGGGCATTCGCCAAGGCGGCGAGCACGCAGAAGGCGCGAAGAGAGGTGTATGGAAGAAACCTAGGGGGAGGCAAGTCATGTGTCGAGTTTCAAGGGGCCCCAGAATCGAAGGAGGGTGAAAAGCGAGGAACGCGAGAGTGGAAGCGGGAAGGAAAGGATGTGGGTTGGAGAGGGAGGCGCGAAAGGTTAAGTACACACGTTCATCCGCATACATTACATTTGACACCAAGTTAGACATACGAATGTTACTCTGCCCGGTGCTGTCGTCGACCTTGTCAATGTCGCACGCTTCGATGGGCTTCCGCTCTTTCCTCCCGCAAAAAAGCGGTCTCCGTGTTCGCGATCCAGGTCAAGAATGTTAGAGAATGCCAGTAGGGAGCCTAGGAAAACGTAACCGGGGAGGGTGCTCTGAACCGTTGGGTTCTTCAAAAAGTCCACGACCTGGAAGGTCCGGCAGTGCGTGGGTCCGTGGACCGCCGGACCTCTGCTTGAGGTACGTAGGTCCGCAGGTCCGGTGTTCAAAAGGTAGAAAAGATATAGGCTAGATGCAAGGTACGAGGGTGCCAACGACAATGCGCAAGGGGCTATGAGTATAACAAGGGTGGCGGGATTCTGTCGAGAGACATGGCGGCCTCGGCACCTGCCGAATCGCGAGATGGGAGGCCCGGTGTCGCAAATCCGATCGCGCTGCCTGACCCCAGCGCCAACCACGCTCAACTGACGTTGGGCTGCGTGACAGTTTAGGTGATGTATTCACCCCAAATGGAGTACTTCCTGCCGTTAAACCATCGACATGGCCACCCTCGTTCCGAATTCGTCCCAGCTTCCCTCCTCGTACCTTCGGTCCTACTGGCTGGAAGGTAGTTGATGAGCCATGTCCCTGCACGCAAAACCCTGGGCCTCGTGTGGAGAAATTAGCGTATTTTGGTAAACCGAACCACCGTACCGCTGTTCGCATTGGCCCGTCGTCCTCGGCACCATATTCACTCGAAACTGGGTTTCTGTGCGTGCGTTTCCATATATGTGCAGGTCACCACCCCTCATTACATGGGCAGCTCGACGTATCTGCACGTCTAGCTCTATTTTCAACCATTCACCAACTTTAAACCTCGCTTGCTCTCGCCGGTGTTCCCCGTCTAATTGGAAGGCTATGCCTGTTCCTCGAGGATAATGCGAGGGAACGCAGCTCACCTTGTTTGGCTTCCTCTACTAGGTTCTGATGAGCAAACAATGGGTGGACGACTGTGGAAATGGATGCGAAAACCCTTCATATACGGACTCACGGACGGCCGGACACTTGGACCTTCGGACCCTCGTACCACTGGACCACCGGTCTTTCCAATACCTGGACGTTCTCGGGTTCTTCGGGTATGCGGATCGAGGAGGCAATAGTCGGGGATTTGGGTCCGAAGGGAGGCCTTGGTTTTGCTGCAGCGGGTATCGCGAGGTGGGCTTTTTTCTTTAGTCATGTTGTAGCGTCGGAAGAGCGCGTAAGGAGTGTGGATATGACGTTGAGCCCTCTAGGCGCTTTTTGGCCTTCTGGGCCTTCCAGGTCGGGGATAAAGAAATCGTGACACTTGACGCTTCGCCTCCCCACTTACCCTCCGTAAATCATCAGCAAGTATTAATATTTTAAGAAATTCTTCGTCGCAATACAGTGCGAGTGCTTCCCTTGAAGGTAAGCATCAACGCCTCAGGCTTATGCCGTGGCCAGCCACAACGTACACACATACAAACAAGTCCCACAGCAATAAGCGCCCACGCTCTCCTCCCATCTTGAACACCACCACCACCACCACCACCACCCTCAACCCTTCCGTGCCTCCATCGTCTAGTCTCCGTCTATCCTCATCCAGACCCCACTCCATGTCGACTACTCGGAAGTCCCCAGATGGCGCACTGTGCGTTGGGGTACAGGAATTGAATATCGCGAACGTGGCAAGGGATTACCACGACAATAGCACGACCTACCACGACAATAGCACAACTTACCACGACAATAGCACAACCTTCCACAACCATGGCACCGCTATCACCATCACTTCACCCTCTCGCATCGGGCCACTTGACCGTACGTCTACAGTACCTCATAGATAGCCCGGGGTAGTGAACGTCAAGTCACTAATGAAAGCTACAGGTCTTTTGGGCCATGTATCTCACGGCGCCCTCCACGACTCTGCAGAACGAGGCCCTGACACTCCCAAGTGTCACCCAGAAACCCGGACCGCGGTTCAGAGCGATATCATGAGCTGGATCCGGCACGGCGAGCAAGACGACGCACCGAAGAGGATCCTGTGGCTATCGGGTCCCGCGGGATCAGGCAAGACGGCTATCGCTGGGACCATTGCCGACGAATGCTACAGGCAAGGTCTACTCGCTGCGAGCTTCTTCTTCTCAGCCTTCGCCGGGTCTGTAAATCGACGCACCAGCAAGCTGTTCGTAACCACCCTCGTATACAGCCTCCTCCAGCACGAACCCATTGTGGGTTACAAGGAAGAAGTCCTCGCTGTCATAGAGCGTGACCCGATGGTGTTCGAAAGGCATCTGGATCAACAACTCGATAAACTCGTTCTGGAGCCACTTCGTAAGGTGGCGGGACGCTCGGACTGTTGGCACTGGCCCAAGGTTATCACTGTGGATGGATTGGACGAATGCGAGGGCACGAGCGAGTTGGATATATTGGATCCAGTGTCGAGGACCAACGCTCAGAAGGAGATCCTCTCAATCCTATCGCGTGCATGTGCAGACCCTGCCTTCCCCTTCCGCATTATCATCGCCTCCCGACCAGAACCCACCATTCGCCAATTCTTCTCCACTGCCCCCACTCCCATCCTCAACATCTTCCTCGACAATAAGTACAACCCAGACGCCGACATCCAACTCTACCTTGAAGCGATGTTCAGTGACCTCCGCCGCCGCTTCAATCTCCCATCGACCTGGGCTTCCAAGGATGTCATTGACCTCCTGGTAGAGGAGGCGTCTGGCCAGTTCATTTACGCAGCGACCGTGGTTCGATTCGTCGACAGCCCGGGCTTTAGGGCACCCCAACAACAGCTTGTCCGGGTCCTAGAGTGGCGCCGTCTCAACAACTCGAAGCCCTTCGCACCGCTTGATATGTTGTACAGGAGCATCTTGGACACCAGCCCAGAACCACTATTGGCGGTGAAGTGGCTCCGCTTTGTCGACAGCCATGTTGCCTTCCCCGGCTTCTACAACAAAAACATGCTCGAATCTTACTCTGGGGAGACAGAACATCTGGTGGGTAGCTTGACATCATTGGTCAGGCTGGTAGATGAACGAGGGGAGCCTGAGTTCCATTTCTACCACAAGTCACTGCTCGACTTCCTCCAGGACCCACACCGGAGCTCTGAGCTTCACGTAAACTGGGAGACTCTCACCCACTTCACGCAGGACCGGTACTATCAGGTCCTACAAGGTGCGTATTGTCCCCCATTTTCAATCATTCTCCACAAGCTCATGCCAATACAGCGAGAGGTCCTCAATCCACCGACCCTTTGACAAGCCCCCCATCACAGGACTTCCTCGACACTTTCTGCTCCTTTTCATTGGCATATATTGATCTGCGCCGCAGGTACACTTCTGGAGATGTCGAGTGGTGGCTGGCCAATCTTCATGAATCCAGCCGGAGCAAATACATTCCCCGGATGTTTGCTTCAGTCCACGAGGAAGTAAGTAACTATGGTTCTTTCCTTTCCACGGAACACAATCACCGATAGATATCACCTTTCAGTGCGAATGGTACCGCTGCCTTCACGCTTGTGGCATCTGGAGGAAGGCTATACTGCGACACTGCAGGGAGCACGGCTGGCGTGTACCCACGACAAAGGAGATGTTGCGGGACAGGTTCAAGAAATCCCAGCTCGATATTGGGTCGCCACAGCGGTTTCCTCTACGGGCCCCACTCGCTGAACCCAGATCCACATTCTATGACCCATTCATTTACACCGAGTCAACGACGACGGACTCCTCGTCGTAAAATCTTCGCCATCCATCATGACCGCCAAGCCGCCAGTTGCTGAAGTTTGGGTAGGATACGATGGACGGAACGTTCAACAAACCTGAGCGACAGAGCGGGCCATCCCAACGTCGACGTAGCAAGTAGCGGAACTTTGAGTCTTGACACGTACATACACACTGTCAGTAGATCTCGCATTCGCAGGTACAACAGAGAACGTCGTGCTCAATACAGGGTAGTACAGCAACACAGGATATCATGCAGGTATACATCAGGGTCTCTGGTATCGTACAAGGAAGCACACACAACCTGGCGAACGGGTATCTACCAATTCCAAAGAAGCATTTGAGGAATCAAAGGATAGTCCATAGCATGATAGTGGAGGGCAGTATAGAATGAAGTGAGTACAGAGACGAATGGAGGGGTGAAGAGTACTCGAGCGAAGCGGAGATCCGAGTCGCAGAAGAGGTTGGTTAAGTTAGTCGTTAGTCAATACAAATTTCAAAATCCGTATCCATTTCGTTTGTCCTCGCTATCCTTCGTTAGTTTTATCGTCGCAGCAGAGTCGCTCCGGGGTCCAAAACGCGCAGGTAATTCGAGGGGACAACTGCGGGGAGATAAGTCAGCGTCGGTCAAACGTAACTACACGCCAAGTTGGATCAGAGATCCGTCAACGCTCCGATCGTGATGGCGCATGGATATTCCGAGGCATTTTTGACTCGGGTATTATGCACCAGCCGCGAGTGCCAAGCCTGTGAGCCTCCGAGTGCATCAGTCGCGGCCGGGAGTTCCCGTGATTGCACTCGGAAACTCCCGTTTCCAGAAATTGATGCCCGTTTCAGCAGGTCGCGAGTTCAATTCTGTGCGAGCGCATTAACTTTTCAGGTGTTACGTTGCCAGTCGCCGGTTCGATTCCATGCGAATACATTTCTTTTATGCAGGAATGAAGCTTTAGGTTGCAAGTTCAATTCCTGTGAGTGCGTTTCTTTTTTGCTGGTCCAAAGTTCAATGCTGTAGAAGTGCATTCTCTTCTTTTCATACTGTTGCAAATTCAATTGGTGTACACCTGTGTACAATAATCTTCATTCAAGTTCAAGTATATTTTATTTACATCAGAGTCAGTACTTGCAAAGTTGCAGGTATGCATCATGTTCCACACTTCTGAGCTCCAAGCCCCTCACACATTATCTTGGGAATGACTGCACTAGTAAATATAATTTTGGATATATTTTAAAGCTTTCATCCAGGTGTACACCACAACTTGATTAGTGACCAAGCAATTTGGTAGGTAGTGTTTGGGTGTGTTGGCTCCTTCTGTCTGCATCAGCCACTACCACAGGCACCTGTGTGCCACCACCCCCAATGTAAGTCAAAAATGCCGAGGTCAAATTGCCATGTGCAGCATTGGCCCACTTCCACAAGGTCGGGGTCGGGACGGATATCGGTGAGGGCTGCTGTTGAGCGTCTAACTGCAGCTCCGCGTGCGAGGGTTCTTTGGACTTGGGGTCACGCTCGCTGGAGAGGCGGTCGAGGTGGTGCATGGAGGAATCGCGAAGCGCGTGTCGGAAACTGCCGAAGTGCCTTACAAGTGCCCTAAGGCCCGAAAGGCCGGCATTGCCTTATGAGGCACCTTGTAAATGACCCTTAAGCATGGTAAGGCAGCAACTCCTTACAAGGTGGGGTGCGGTTGACAGGCGCCATCTGTCAAAAATAAATACCCCCGGCTCGGCGCACTTCAAGCCGCCAGCGTGTAAGGCATGTCACGAGTCCGGGCTACCTGCAGGTACCTGACAGGTAACCCGTGGGAATACCCGTGTGAAACCTGACTCGCAAGTCCAGGTAACCCGTGTGAAACCTGACTCGCAAGTCCAGGTAACCCGTGGGAACATACCTGTGCAAGTCCCGGTCGGCCATTTTGGAGTGCAGGTACCTGCACAGGTACCCATGAAAATACTTGTGTATCTAGGACATATGTGGCATAGCTATACGGTAACAATATTTTTACGAGAGCCGCCTTCGCAAGTATGAGATGAAGGAGGAGGAATGGGTCATCATTGATGAGTTGTCGCCCTTGCTCGATGTGTGTTCAGCTCTAGGTTCTTGGGGCATATCATTCTAACATGTTATGCAGTCTATCCTTCTTGCGACGACCATTGTCTCCCAGTCGAAGGCACCCCTCATCCATGAGATCATCCCCCTCATTGACGGCATCACCTCCTTCTGTGACAAGGTCATCGACAATGCATCCCTTCACCTCGCTGTTCGACATGCTGCTCTCCGGGGACTACATCTCCTCAACAAGTACTATGCCCGCACTGATGATAGCATTGTCTATCGTATTGCTATGAGTACGTCGGCCTGTATATCCTTCTCCTTCTACATTTGGTTAACCGAATTAAGTTCTGCACCCTGAACACAAGCTTCAGTACTTCTCTGATGCAAGATGGGATCCCGAGTGGGTTGCTGAAGCTCGTCGGCTTGTTACTGCTGAGTGGGAGGCCCACTACCGTGCTGCAGCTACCCCAGCACCAACGCCTTCCACTTCATCGCCTGGCCCCAAATCGAATGATGTACGTATTGGCCTCATTTAGCATATGTGATACTCATGTATTTGCTAGCGTTTCGACCGTGTCCGTGACCACTTCCATCAGCACCGCCGCCGTGACACAACTGTGGATGCCCTTGAAGAGTATCTTGCCACTCCGACTATTCGATTGGGTGGAAATATGGATGTGATCACCTACTGGGCTAACGCGAAGGTATCGGGACACCCTCTTGCTCAAATGGCTCTCGACTTCTTATCCACTCCTGGTTCGTCAACCCCACTCTGCCATAACTGGACACCTGCTTATCATATTATCTCAGCCACCTCCACTGACGTTGAGCGTGCATTTTCGCGTGGTGGGCTTACTGTATCGAAGCTTCGCCACTCACTTGGTGATGAGACGACTCGTTCTGCTTCTGTTCTTGGGGCGTGGGCTGAGGTCCCAGGACTTATTCCCTTCAATGATTTGGTTAACTTCTTTGATGCGAAGAAGTCTCGTATGAAGAAGAAGCAGCGGTTGGAGGTTCAGCCCACTGAGGTCATCGAGGTGGGTCCTTAGATGTAGCAGGGTTGTATCTGTTGTCCTGTATCTAGTTGAATCTTGATTGATAATGTGTTCATGTCTTCCGACCTCATACCCACCTAGTACCTATTGTATGTGACATGTACCGGCAGGTAAACTTGCAGGTACTTGTATTGACCTGTCTGCCACAGGTACTTGGCATTCTCCAGGTACCTGACTTGTGTGGTCAGGTCACCCGTGGGAAGAAACCTGTGCAAGTCCCGGTCGAGCATTGTTGCTGACAGGTACTTGCCGTGCGGGTGCAGGTAAACCTGCGGGTGCACTCGTGACATGCCTTACCAGCGTGGCCCGATCTCGCCCACACTCCCTTGAGATAAACAGGCGCCAGGGGCTCCAGTGCAGGGAGGCTGGTTTTGGCATTCGCTCGAAAACTCGATTTGAGGCCGCTTTACTGGGTCTGCGGAACTCCTGGGCTCGATAAATGGTTTTTTAGCAGCCCGCGGAGGGCATATTGATGGGAAATTTAGCCTCCGTTGCACCCGGCAGCGGCCTGTAAGGCCGGCGCAGCCTGATAATGGCGCCCTTACCTTATCAGTCGAGATTGATCTTAGAAGGCGCCTTCCAAGGGTCCGGGTTACTATCTTATCAGACGAATTGCCTTGTAAGGCACTCGGGGGATTTCCGACACGTCCCCGCCGCCGTTGTCATCGTGCAGAGAGCCGTGGAGGGAGTGCCGTGCGTAGGAGGTGAGGCCCATGGGGTCGAGCTCATCGTTACGGACGTTGTGCAGTGTCGATTGGGAGCGAGTGAGGCGGATGTTCAGGAAGAAATGGAGATAGGGGTCGACCCAAAGAAGCTGAGCGTTTCAAGCTCCGATCAATGACACGAGTCCGATGCCGGCGCTTGTTGCTCTTCGATCCAAACCGTCATAGGCGCCCAACAATCTCACCGACATCCAACCCAGCCTCTGGATCTTCAGCTTCCTCTCCCTCTCCTCAGCATTTTAGCGCGTCCCCTTCATCCATCAAGCCGTTATGAACGGAACCCTTCCCAACGCGTCGACGGCTTGCACCCAGGCTCACCCGCCAACTCCTCCCTGTCCTGCCTCCACCTCCGCCTCGCCACTCACAGCAAGGCCAAATGCCCCTCGATCCCGATCTCAACATTTTCGAAGACGCGGACATGAGCAAAAACCGAATGCACGCGTGGTAGGTCCTCCCGATACACAACCCTCAATTAACCGGTTCACCGTGCTTACCTGGTACCAGCATCTCACCATCGCCCCCCTTCCCCGGCGTTCTTGACTCCAGGGACCCCATTGTGCGACTACCCGTACAAGGCCCTACCTCACGCCCTTGCTCTTATCACTTGTGGGCTGTGGGCCGACGAGCGGCGTCTCCGAGGCTTTAAGCCTCTGGGCGGTGGTGGCCCCTTTGAACATTCGGACATAGGAAACTTAAGTAACCTTTTCACACGCCCCTGAATCGTAGTGTCGCTTCGCTTCCTCACGAAGCGCTGCTTCTCCTACACGTTCAACAACGTATCCTCTCTGTCGGGGCCCGATTGTCTTTCCCTCACACTGTCACCTATTCACCCCTCTGTCCATGCTTAAGACTCCCGTATTTGACGCTGAGCGGTACCTGGCCCGTGTCGTACGCCATACTTAGCTACTCTTACGCCACCTCAGACGTTGTTCACGCGTGTCTTCCCTCTGTTCACCCCAAAGCGACGGAGACTGTCTGAACCGAGGATATTAGTAGTCTGTCGCGGCCCTCCACATCCAGCCTGGATGTTCATTGTAATGTGAGATAAATTTGGACATCCTCTGTCTATTTGTACTCCAACCTTTCGCCAATCGGTACTTTAGCTGTTCTACAATCCCACATACTCCTTCCGTTCCCCTCTCGCAGGCGTTGTCAAGACCCAATTCCTACTCTCCGCTTTCGACCTATACTCCGTAAACCACGGCCTCCCTTCCAACCCCGGTAGTTCTCCTTCTCCACGCACCGCCACCTATCCTTCCTCAAGACTATCGAATGAACCCCCACCTACCTTCTCGATACACTCCTTCAGATGTTCCACGCAAAGCTCCTCCCTCTCCATTTCGCTCTTCACATAAACAATTTTCAGCAACCGAACGTTCGGATGGCCTGCAGGCGGCTCGACCGTATGCCATCCCTTTACGACCCAAACCAGTTCTCGTAGGTTAGGACAATGGCCCTCCCACACCGAGTCAGCTGCAGGACGGTCATGCCGCCCCGGTGCTACCATTAGCAGTGCGTCCAACCGGTACCCATGTGATTCCAAAAACTCATCCTTTTTCGGCGGCACCTGGAATATATGAAGTTCTTGCAGTCTTCCTAAGGGCCACATCCTCGTAAGCCTCACCAAGAGGTCGTCGAAAGGGGTCAGGTCCACCCTGTATACCTGGTGGATGGTTCCCAATGACAAGCATTGGAGCGCAACATCGCTCTCCGCGGGAGCGTCCCTGTCACATCCGGCCTTCGCCTCCCCTCGGGCAGTAAACACACGCGCGATTCGCAGCACTTTGAGCAGTGGGTGGCTCGCGATCACCGTCAGTATGTCGTCCACTTCCGGCACTCCGACGTCGGCCTCGAATTGTAGACTATCCAGTCGTGGAAATCCCTCCCTCAGAGCGCTGACCAGGTGGGCGACATTCGGAGAGAATCTTGGCCCCGTAATGTCTGCGCCACTGCGATCGACGAAGGTTGTCACGTTTGGGAAGCAGCCGAATAGGTCGTGGAGTGTTCGACCGTAGTACGGAGCACGCAGTCGCATGTCAAGGCGGCGCGCCACCGTACCCAATTTTCCTTTCCAGCTTCCAACCCCTCCCTCCCTGCATGCCCCAACCACTTTTTCGACATGCTGAGGTGTCCGCACGATCATAAATCGCCACAACAGCCTTGTCCCCAGCTCATAAAACGCCCTGTTCGCTGCGACAACCGTGCTAGCAAACACGGATAATCGGGAACGCAGAGGACCTCCTGGACGTGATTCATCCTTGTAGTCCACGTCGCCGTCAAACTCCCCACCCCGAAACAGAAGGTGCCAGAAGACTTCCTCAATAAGCTCCTTTGGAAGAGTGCTGAACCCCGCGAGCGCCCCTGGTTCCTCCGGTGCGAGCTCGCTTTCCATAGCGGCTTTCCTGCTCGGACACGGAGAAGGAGTTGGTTATTTACGGAACACGTAGGTTGGCAGGTGGAGGGGGTTCGGTTTTGAGCGTTAATCCCCACCCCCGATTATTAAAGTCGTCGACACTGGCTGACAATACTTGGTTAGCCACACCCCTACCCAAACCGGTTCACGTCAAGTTTTCGCCGGACTTTAGACCCGTGCATACGACAGTGTGAGGTGAGGATGCCCCGCCCCTTATCGAACCCTTGCTTCTGCAAACGATGTCAACTTGTGCATGGAGTCCGCGTCCTGGATTTCCCGGCCACATTTTCCAATACAATGTATTGCAAACCGTCCCCCACGCTCCAATTTGAATATCGAGTGGTCGTTAGTGGGCGGGTCAATGTGGCGGCGCACTTCCTATACTTGGAATAGGGGCTGGCTCTACTACACACCGCACAGGTGGGTACTATATAAGACATTGGATGCTCCATGATTCACCTGCCCTCCTTTCCTATTAACCCCCATGCCTTCGACAGAACGAAGCAAATCGTCTTCCGCTCGCGAGAGGCGGGCATTCCGTACGCAACCCGTTCTATGCTTCAGACATTTACCATTAACAGACCTTGTCACAGGTCGCCTCTTCTCGAAAATCCCACCCGAGCTTCGCTTGCACTCAGTTCGACACTTCAGCCTCAGGGAACTGTCCATCCTTGCTGCGAGTCCGAAATATGTCGATACCGTATCGACCGAGCTGCGCCACCGGGTTCGGGATCTCTTCCTCGAGTGGGACCTGGATGCCGAAGCCATGTTCAAGATCATGGAGGAGTTGAAGGTCGTCATGTCAGGGTCTGGTGCGTTGTACATAACTGCGCCCAGTACGTGGTGGCCTGTAGATCTCGACTTTTATTGCCCCGTCGGGCGCTACGCGGATGTCGTAGCCTTCTTTTTGACCCAGGGCTACCACGAATACACCCCGGCGAGCCGCTCCGGGGATTCAAACGATGCTGACGACCAAGACATGGATGCCGCCTTTTACAAAGTGCTCGGATGCATCATGAACATCGGCTTCCTCCAGCATCAAGGGAAGGGGACGAAGATCAATGTGATAGAGTCTGTGGTGGACCTAGCAGAGGCGCCCATATTTCTATTTCATTCCACCATCGTCATGAACACTGTTTGTAGCCGGGGTGTTCGATGCTTCTATCCGGAATGGACGCTCTCCGGTCAAAGTGAGTAGGATACCCTCCCTGTTTGGGGCGTACTCATTCTGTAATCCAGGTCTCGTCAACTATGCCTCGGGACGGTCGCTCTGGATCGAGCGAAAGGAGAAGGAGAAGGCGGTGTTGAAGAAATACAAGAAACGTGGTTATCGTGTGTACACCTCCTGCTCAAAGCTTCACGGCAAGGCCGGTTCTTGTCACGTATGCACCCAACAACTTCGCCACACGAACGAGGAAGTAGCGGGCCTGACCTTCAAGCCGGGTGATTCCTTTCATTCGAACCCCGATTATCACTGGATGCTTGGGGCGTACTCTCCAAACGAAGCTACCTCTGCTACTTCTGGGGCCGTAGTAATCGTGGAGGGCGAAGAAGGTGACGATGTAATCGACGGGATTTATGGGGAACTGGAGCACCTGGGGAAGCGTCAGGTGAAAAAGGTATTCGCCAAGTATGGCTACTGATTACGATACGTACACGCTCTTTGTACACGCTCTCCATCATTCCCGTGTAATTGGATACAGCTTGAACTCGGCGAAGTTGACCCTTGGAATGGCCTCATCGTGATGGCATGACTAATGACCCACAACTAGCGGCCAAGGTACGCCTGACCAGCCACGCTCCCTCCGAACCATGACTGCTACGGGCCTAAGGACCTCGCGTACGCATCGTAGCACCTCAGGGCATGCTCGTTCAGTCGTCTTCGCCCACGGACGGTGATTCTGCGTTATCACACCAACGGCAACACCTCTCTCCTGGCCGACCTGCGCCCTGTAAACAGAAGCACCTGCGCTCACTGGCACCTCTCTACCCCTGAATCTCGCTTACTGGATGTGCTATTCCGATCCACAGCACATTTTTGGATTTGAAAGAAGGATGTCTTCACTTCAAATCGATCCTGAACATGTTAATCGGACTCAAGTTCACGAAACGAGGACGCCTTGACATACATCACCATCGACGCTTTTTTCTCCCCACAGCGGTTGAAGTCCGTTAGTGGGAATGTTACTGCCTGGGTTCCCTCGTGGGTGCTGTACCCATCTACGGCTCCGTCATGTACGTACACTTTGCCGTTGTCCAAAACTACCCTCGACACAAAGTGATAGCTACCATGGTATATGACTCCGGCTAAACGATAGGTGCCCCACTCGGGCACGTCGATGTGGCTGTTGAACAGAACATCGTCGTCGGCCCACGCCACTTCGACCCAAATGGTCTCAGAGGCGTCGTACCCTTCTTCCGTGATGTTTTGGCATCGCCGGCACTCAGTCAATCCCACCTTCCTATTTGTCACCATGTCCTGTACTGACTTTTCGTTTTGTAGGCTCACAAACCGCCCTATCGGCCTCATGCCCAGTATGTTTCGCCCAGCACGATGACCGCATCCGTCGCATGTCAACACCGACCCCGGGCACCGGAGGTCAAATGCCAGCAGGTCTCGACACAACTGGAATAACTCTGTACCGTGCCGTCCTACGGGATAGGTGCCCGGTCGCTTCTGGCGGGCAGCCTCCCTCCACGTATTTCTGACGTGGGTCAATTGATGTACCATATCTTCGAACGGATCCATGCCCTCGAAGCCCTGGACAAGTGTCTTCATAATGTCCCCATATCCATTTAAAACAGGCGCCCATCTCTGAACATCACTCTTCCACAGAGCGTACAGGACAAAGGTCAGGGAATCATATGCACAGCTCCAGTCTTGGCTGTCCCACAAAGGACCGGCCGGGGACAGGTACGTCGGCCGCCGTGTGTTCAACCTTCTCTTTTTCGATTTAGGGGGTGGCTTCGAGATCTCTGCCTCAAGTTTCCTCTTTTTTTGACTGTTCAGCGTTTCGACCTCGGACCGGATATCAGGCATTCGAGCGGAATCTTCTGGGCGAACGCCTTGGAGAGCAGGATGCCACT
Source organism: Coprinellus micaceus (assembly GCA_951394405.1). NCBI lineage: Eukaryota > Fungi > Basidiomycota > Agaricomycetes > Agaricales > Psathyrellaceae > Coprinellus > Coprinellus micaceus. The sequence continues at coordinate 3,172,637 of OX596340.1, read as the reverse complement.
CCTCTTCCTCGTGCGTCGATTTCCAGTTCCTATAACGATCAATCGTTTCCCACCTGGTTGCTTGCGTTATAGAACTGGGCAACACTCCCGTGTACCGGAGATCGGTGATGGTATCCAAGTAATTCAACTCACGGAACTCTTGTCTTAATGAACCGTGCAAAACACCGTTCACCTCCTTCGCTGTGAAGTCCCGCAGGATCAATGTCCCCTCAAGTGATTTGCCTCTCGAAAGGCACGTATAGATCGCCTGGAAGCTGCGGCACTCCGAGATGTCCACAACGTTATAGGTGCGTGTTTTCCCTTGTGAGCTGTAGTCCGTCATGGCGAAGTTTGGCAGGACCGGTATCTGCGAACGCGACAGGTGAACATACATGTCATTAGGCAGTCTTGCGTCCAAGACCTGCGCATTTCTAGTCAGTGGAACGACGTTCTCTGGCAGGTGGGGCAGTTTAACCTTATGAGGAGGGTTTGTCAACTGTAAGTACAACACATCCAATGACTTCTTGTTCTCCCAGTGGGGAACAGCTGATGCAGTCCATGCCACCACGCGGGCCTCTTGTCCCCTGGTCATACACAGTTCAGTGGCCTCGTTGTTTCTAATCAGCACCGGCATACCCAAGCACAGTCGCAGAGAGGCGGGAATCTGGTCACTGGTGTGCGGCCGTTGCGCCCACAGGGCGCTCTGGATCTGACGGGTAATAACTTTACAATCCAGGTAAACCTTTTTCTTAGCGGTCTCCGGAGACGTTCGTTTCGGAGGTGAGTTGGTCATTGTGTCGACACAGACAAACTCGTGGATGTTCTGCCCTGTTTCACGAGCGAACCTTTCCGCGTTACTCGCGTTGATTTGGTCCTTCGTTCGATTTCGAGCGGTGATGATTGAAACGTTTCGAAACCGGGGATCCTCAAGAGACAGGGAGGTATTCACCCCGGCCACTCGCGATCTCAAGACGGCGACATCATCATCCGAGCACGCGAAATATCTCAGATTTGCCAAAGCCTTTTGAAAGGCTTTCTCACTTTTGGACGTGCCTATCTGCCGCATATTCTGCTTTAATATGACAACGGTAGTAAACTGCAACCAAATTATCTTCCCAATGGTATTCTCTTGCTGACCAGTGGTTTGACCCGGTGATTGCTGCAGCGACACGGTGTTGTCGTACAGTTTCGTGCCCTTAGCTGGGGGCAGTTGTGCGAAATCGCCAGCAAGAATCACGTTAAGACCCCCAAACGGTTTCTCGTACATTTCACGAGCCTCGCAGCATTTGGCACTAATGCGACAAAGATCACGGCAAGACAACATTGACATCTCGTCTATGAAGACGTAAGACACCCCCAGAACTCGCTGCTTGAGATCCTCGATGGCAGAAAGGGATTCCCCGCCCATCGTGTTTGTCCCCGTACGCAAACCCAGGAAGGAGTGGTATGTTGTGCCGCCTATAAGCGCGGCCGACGTCCCTGTGGGACCCAACAGCACGAAACGGTAGCCCTCCTTCCGTTTCCGGAAGAATTGAATGAGTGCTTTGATCACTGTGGACTTCCCAGTCCCTCCCATTCCCCCGAGGTGCATGAGGAGTTGGTCCGGCGCGACACATGTGCCATGATTGGCGACGATTCGAAAGGCCTTCTCTTGCTCAGCGTTCAGATTCTCAGCCTTCACAATTTCATCCATCACCTCACCCCACTTTTCATCCGATGGAATAAATTTCTTCGATAAATAGGCGCCGGGAACAACATACGCGTCGTTTTTGACCTTGCCTTCACCCCCCTCATCGTCAAATGTGAGCATATCGTCCAATGCCTTTCGTCTCTTATCCTTAAACATCTCCTTCTGCTGTTTGATTAACTGACGCCATGCGGTGACTCCCAGAGACCTGTCGACCACCAGACGAGGCAGTGTGAGCGTTATCTTTTGAGCTTGGTCCCACGCCGACCAGCCAGCCCGCTTGATCGCGGCGAGGGCCTCTGCGTACATGGCCCTATCGCCTACGCAATCCCTCCCTGGAGTATCGATTCCAACCATCTCTTCCGTATCATCATCTAAAGCCATTCCCACCTCGCCTCCATCATTCCACACGCCGTCGTCTTCATCCTCATCGTTTGGAATCTCGATCCCGTCCTCATCCACCAGGGCATGAGCCACCGCTTTGAAGTTCGCCCCAAAATCATCCCTCTCATCGTAACACTCATATTTCAAATTGAAATTATCCATCAGCTCCCGTTGTCTTTTGGAGAAATTGAACGTGTCGAAGGCATTCTCCCAGGTCGAGTCGGAAGATTTCAAGTCCAAACCCGTACACCATGGTTTGAACAGAGTGAGCATGGCGCAACAGTAGTCTTCGCGACTGCCGACGTCCTTTCGCGGCAGTGCAGGACCCAAGAAGTTTGGGACAATATAGCGGCGGCGGTCCGGATCGCAAGCGACGACATGTGTGTTCGACATTGGGTGCTCGTTCAGGTAACGGAAAAAGAACAAATCTTTTGGCGGTTTTCGTGTCGATCGAGTATGGACCCGAATCGCACATTGGATCCACTCGTATAGAGGGACGTCCTGTAGCTCAACCGGCCGGTAGATGTAGTCATCGGTGTTCCCTTTTCCGACAAAGTGGCCGCCCGCACGGTGGATAACAAGGGTGTCTTCCTGGTCAATTTCAATTTCAGAGGGCACCAGGGCTTTGTCACCTTCGACCCTCGTCAATCCCACATCATCGAACTCGGGCTGCAGTTCGTTCCCTCCCTTATCTTCGCAATCGCCAGCCAGGTCCAACGCCTCCTTCCAATCTGAGACCACTTTGTTTACATAGTTCTTCCAGTAAAAGATGACATAGTCATGGCTAGTGTAGTGGTCGGGGTTCTGCAGCAAGTATAGTGCGGCCATGGGAGCACCGATCTCCATCTTGGCTGTTAGTGAATTAACCACTCGGAGTACCATTTTTCGCGCTGCTTGGGTTGGCTTGAGATCTTCGTCCCTAAGATGAGCATCCCTTTCGAAGACATCATACATGGATGAGAATATCTGATGTGTTTTGAGCCAGCCTTTCGTCACGTAGTCTGTGACATAACCGATGATAGCCTTCACGGCGGTACCCGACATCAGGGAGGTCGTGTCAGTATTGCACAATGAACACCTAGTGATAACTGGAGTCACCGTATTGATGCTCGAGTCCAACTTTTTCATGAATATCTGACCAGTATGCAATTTGACAAATGTCTTCAGAAATACCTCGCGAGGAAATCGGGCAGTGCACACACCGTCCTTGTTGATGCAACCTTTGCCAGTTGCATGCCTCTGCGGGACAGAGGAACTACCGGAACCGTCGTCTGGCCCGTCTTTCCTGCCAAAGCACTTATGAACGTTGGACCTCAGCATAATGTCGTCCACGCTGAATTTGAAGCGTTCATACCACGCTTCGAGGTCTTGACATTTATCGCAGTTGCAACCTTCGCCATCATTGCAAAGGTCCGCTGGAGGAGCTTCAGGAAGGGTCAGCGTCGGATTCACGTAACTATCAGGGACCACAGCGCTTGATTTATCCTCCAGGATAGTGTGAATACCCCTGAGCTTGCGATCAGGAACGTAGGGCACCCGTGCAGCGACCTCTTCCTTCGTACCGGTCATGAACTCCCCGATTTGGCACCCCTCGATGTAAGCGATTAGACGGCGTTGGAATTCTCCATCAGCGCTCATGAGCTTATCGCGAATGGCCTGAGGGGAGAGCGCGTTCGTGATCCAGATAAGGATATGCAGGTGTAAGGTCATTCGTCCCTGCTGTTCGACGGAGCCGTAGTATGCGGCTGGTCTTCCGAATATACCATGCGTAGGGCCATCCTCCGTCCAACCAAGAATGTATTCAATGAACAAACGTACCACGTAATCGAAGAACCTCGCGCATGCTACTGGGTTCCGGGTCACCAAGTGCAGACGATCCGCGGATGTCCGTATTTCTGGTTTAAAAATCAGGTCTTCGGACGCCCAGAAAATGCATAGAGGGTGTTTGTTATCAGCGGGTGACAAAGTTATGAACCAATTCGGCGTACTCGTGAAATAAACCAAGGACCACAACTCATTTCTCTGGTGTTTCTTGCTTGCCAACGAGCCGTTAACTTGCGCGCCAACGACGTCCACTTGATCCAAGAGGCCGAACGCGCGCCTCTCATCGTCTGTGTCCGGTTTGACGCGGGTCCCTGCACGCATTCTCTGAGCGATCGAGGCGAAAATGCCTGGCTGAATCGACCGTATGGACGTCACGACCTTCGCAAAGTTATTTCTTTTACACATCATGAAGGACCCCTTCGTGTTCTGTTTGACAAGCTGATGGTTGAAGGCGACAATCAAAAACCCAGCATCCCTCTGAAACCGCTTGTCGTGATACAAGAGAAGCCACTTCAAGTGGGCCTCTTTAGATATCATGCCTTTGTGTCGCTGCTGGCCCACCCCTCCATACCCATAAGGGAAGAGCCAGGGAAACATCTGTGGGTACAGAGCAGGATTGTCCCATATCGTTTGAGGATCGGGTGCGTGACCCACGGCCAGAAAGGCGCCCCCGTTCTTGAGATGCTGAACGGCCGCCAATTTCCGTTCAGTCGAGGACATAGTGGAGAACTTCTCCGTGGTCAATCCGTGTACCGTGAAAGGGCAAGGACCTTCCGAAGTCCCCAACTCATCGTCATTGTCGAAGACACTCCTGGCTGACGCTAGGATGTTACCTTCGTTCTCCCCGACGGGTTTGTGCCACACACCTAGGGGGACGTCCTCGAGTGGATAGGACTCCAACGCCCGGTTGTCGATTTCCAAGTCGGCATAGTTCTTGTGGTTCATCTTCAACCATTCCAGGGCACGCTTTACTCTATTCCGCCGAACCAACACAGGTGTTCTCTTCAGTTGGTCTTCGTTAGGCTGAACGACGCCGGTAAACACAACAGCAAGGATGTCATCGAGCTCATCCTTCGCGATTGGAAGTCGGTCGTAAATCTTCATAGACGGGTGCTCGAACGAAATAACGTTTGCGATCATTTTGGCATGCCCAGACGACACCCGAACGACGCAACGATTATAACGCACCCGTGTAATGAGAGCCCGTTCTGCTAGAGTAAGGTCTTTCAGCACCTCAGGGACTTCACCTAGCCACAACGCATTCGCAAGGGCCATCTTGGGACGCATACCTTTCTTCAAGGCATCATCACAGGCAGGACATACTCCTGAAAGTGAGGGGATAACCACAGCACGGTCAGCAACATATACAAAGGGATCGCTGTCCACGGCCCTCGGATCCGCTGACACATCGTCTTCCTTGAGAGGGTCGAGGGTGTAACGGTCAGTTCCATTTCTGATCAGCTCAACCCGTTTCGTGAGTTGACCACAAACTTGACAGCCTTCCTCCTCCACGGCCTCTGGTGTCAGCTGGCTACAATAACCTTGCATTGCGGAAGCGACGTCGCGTACACTTGTCGGTCGTGGGGGCCACGGTTCTGTGTCGGTGTTGACGAAGGGCTCCCAGAGGAACGGCGCCCTGTTGGGGTTGTCGACCTCGTCGATCCAAGCAGGCCTGGAGCTTTGCCCTGGTGCGTTCAATTTCGTTGCCCTCCTTTTAATGGGCTCCACACGGAAAAACAAAGGCAGGCAGGCGGAGCACTTGTGCTCACTGAAGAGTGTCATCAGACCCGCCTTCTTAGCTTGACCTCGTCCCGGTAACGTTACACCGTGATGGAATGCCAGAGATTCCAAGCCTGCGATGGTCAGATGACCTATAAGAAGCGACAACGGGATCTGGACCAAAGGAATATCCTCGTCATTGATTGTGTTCCCGTCGTCACGATAGACCCCTGTAACTTTGAAGCCGGACAGTGCCTGTGCTATAATATCATCAGATATAATGCCTCTCATCTCCTCGAGTGTGAACCTCCTAACGCCCGTGACGAATTTCTCTGAGTCCACAGAGATGACATGAGGGGGTGGGGCCGTCACTGGGCTGAGAATGACGTAGCAATCTTCACAAGCATTTTTGAGGCATCTGTGGTCATTCAGACAGCGAAGAAGGTCATCCCTTGTCGCCTGCCAAGGAGGCCGAAGCCGGTGAAGCCGGCACAGATCTTTCAGTTCCTTGGAGTCGCACTTGTCAAGGACTCTGGTATGATGCATACGGCACGCCACCTGGCCTTGGGGCAATTCTGTCTCGACGATCGACTTGGGCCCATATGCGAGCATTGTGTAGCAGAGGTGTTCAAACACGGCCGGCTCACCAGACACGGTAACAGAACCTTTGAGCTCCGGTACCTGAAAGGTACGATTTCGAGCACCTCCACCTCCACCTCTCGAACCGGAAGCCCTCCCTCCAAACAGTTGCATGAAAGCATCGCTATTGTCGCCAAAGGCCTTATCATACACGTTCCCCCGTGAAGAGGACGTTGCTCCGATAGACGCCGCGACACCAGCGGGAGGTATTGTAAACGCCGTGTAGTTCACGGAAGAGTATGAAGATTTGGGGGGGACACTCATGCAGCCCATGATAGCAGGAAGGTGGGCGCAAGATGAGGGGTGAAAATGAGCTAGCAACACAGAATCCGCACCCGACATACTCCGCTGAGCCCGGATCAGCGCACCACGTGCCCCAAATGCGAAGCGCCCGTTCGTTCTAAACTCCTCCTAGTTGTGGACTCTCAGCTGGAACGCACTCGTATATCAGTTCATCCCAGTCAACACTGAGCCGGTCCATATAGCAACCCTATATGCCTACAGGCCACCCCCTTAAACGCAGACCAGAGATGGAAAGAAGGCATCCCCCGTGAGTTCCGTTTCCTATGTAAGTCAGATACCACTACATACCACTTGAACTCCGCAGACCACTGATTACCACCAGTATCAAGGAAACCGCCTTGTTAAGGAGCAGAGGTAAAATTATGTTGAATGTTGCACACGGGATTAATATACGCTACGGGCAATGGTAGAAAATCAGGAATTGTCCTCGAACACGACCTCCTTGCTGATATAGTGGGGCCGTTCCTGATACACAATCTCATCGCAGTCCACGAGGACCCGAACGTATCCATCGTGGTCTCGGTAGCCCCTAGTGGTGTATTCTCTCACCGAGAGACCCCACAATACAGTGGGAGCGACCGTGATTGGGTGCTCGACGTCAAAGGGCATCTGTACTGCACTGCCGTCCTCCCAAGAGCGACTGGTCTGTTGGAAAGGCACGGGGGTACTACCCTGTGCAAAGTGGTAGTTCAGGGTCTGGTAGTGTCGAAGGAGGTTAAGGGTCGAAGGGCATACGTCGCGGTCTTCAGCCGGCGGATCCCATTGCATGTTGAGTAGACCTATGAACGCCTATCAACAAGGGAGGATTACAAACCCGACTACACGCACCGCAATCCCGAGAGGTATACCGTGGATAGAGGCAAACGACCCCATTCCCCGAGATGAAGTTCATCTGTAGCGTGGTTGGCAACAAGCAAATAGGCACCAGAGGGGAATCGGAATAAGATTGGTTCAGGTGAACAACCCGACCCGTCCCCACATGCGCCAAAACGACCGACCTCTCTACCCCTCCGTTCACACCGTAGCGGACGTGGGGCCATTCCCAGTAATTGGGGTCGTTATCCTCCCAATCCATGTCATCGCGATGTAAGTTTTCTGGCGGCTGCGGCGCCGATATAGCTGAAATTTCTTGATAGTCGTGGTCCAGGAACCACTGACGGGTTGTTCCAAATTCGCGGTTCGGGGTGTAGAAGTCGAGTTTATCGGGGTACCAGGAAGCAGGCTCTACTGTAACGAGCGCGGACTCTTTGGAGAGGAAAGTGTTTCGAGCCCGCATCATGATGAGAGTTTCGCGATAAGGCAGGCGCCAGCAACGCAGAAGACCCTCGACGCGCCCGTTCAACGTAGGAGTAGCGAATTTGCTGAAGGATGTGCCTTTTAACAGGTTCAGCACCCAAACGGGCAGCCAGTAAATGATGTTGAGTATGATCTCTGCGGGGAATATGGTTTGAAGGCGAGGGATTGCTACTGAAACGTCAGGGCCCCATCGAAGAAACAGGCGCTGCCACTTACGGATTTGAACTGTCAACGTTTCCGAGCCTGCTTTTCGCGAAGGTTTGTGAGCCTCCCAGCCGACATATGGATACGATGGACCCACTAACCGTGGTCGGGGAAAGACATAGTTGTCCAAGCAGAACGTGGATGGGGGCCTTGAGATAGAGGGTGCCTGAAACCTTCACTTGAGACAACTATTGACTGGAATCCTCCACGCGATTGGCCGGCGATTCAGCTCCACATGCTCCAAGATTGCCAAAGGCAGGAAAGGGAGACGGTGAGAACGATCTCAATATAACGGGGAACAGAGGGAACATGAAATCGTAAGGAGAGGAACAGAGAATCAATTTGTGTGAATGATAGGGGAGCCATACACTACGTATCACTACGAGACCAGACTTACAGCTCAAGCTGCGTCAGTTCTAGGGATCCCAACAATGATAACCCACTGGATATTCAAACCCAGGGTCCACTCCCTCGAACTGGAGAAGAATGCGGTCATAGTGTACCCCACGACAACGAAAGAGCCGTATGGGATTTCCTCCCTCCATCGGGGAAGCTTCGTATCGAGGTGGGGGAGATCTGTGTTCACGTCAAAGGTGTCGGCGTCCCTGGCGTCATACACAGGCACTACACGGAGTCAGCTCGAACAACAACAGAACCACGATGAAGTACATACCATCGGCCGTGTTGGGTAAGGAAAAAGTGTCCGCGGAGATGCGAGCGGAATTGCCCGATGGAGCCCCGGTGAACATGCCGGCTGGTGCAGACTTTCCACCTGGGGACGACGTGTTTCCTGGGAGCAAGTTAGCAGCGGCCTACGAACGTGAATGCCTGACGAACCATTGTTAGGTTGAGTAAACTCTGCCCTGGTCGAAAACTGCACAGCGTGCTTGGCGTACTGGGTCTTCATAGAATCGAATCCAAAAACCGTACAGGCGGCGCTAGACATACGCTGGTGCTCGCCTTCATGTGTGATAACCTTGATGCTCTTCTGCTTCAGGCCGACAGGGTTGGGCCTCGTGATCTGAGAGGCTTCCAACCAGCCAGTGGTGAGGAAGATGAATGGTCGGCCCTCCTTGGTGACGGCGTGGTAACGGGTTGTGGTAGGGCTGAGGCGAAGACAGTAGACTTGCGATATGTCCATCCGAGAGAGGTTTCCGAAGTCGCCACTGCGCTCGAAAACGACGAACGCGAGTGCCTGCCTAGTCCCGAATTTAAAAGGGCGCGGGTATATAGACACCAAAGGGACTTACTCTCCATCGATGTCGGGGCACTGAATGGCCCACCCACAGAAATGAACGTGACCAGGTCCCTGGAGGTTTTCGTTCCATGACTTGAAAGAGATTGCTTGCCTGAATATAATGTCAGGATGGTCCGGACGCAAATAGAAGATGAGAAATCGATGCACTGACGCAAGGGCATAGAGATTATTCTTAGCGGTCAAACGAATGATACGGTCCGACATGTCGAGCGATATTTCGTTCACGGGAGGTGGGGCCAACAGACGACTCTCCACGATGAGACCTCCATTCGAAGGGGACGACGAAGGAGGGGATGAGGTGGGAGCTGGTGGGCTGACAGGTTCCGCTCCGGCGGCTGCCATCAAATCCGCAATCCCGCGCTTCTGACGACGTCGGGTAGGAGGCGTTTGAGGAGATGGTTCCGGTTTGACATTGGGTTTTGGGGTGGGTCGGTTCGAAGCGCTGGCACCGCAGCTGGACTCTCCCTTGACCTGTTGTTGCTCTCGCCTGCTAATAACCATGGCCTCACTATGAAGCCTTAAACTGAGTCCACAGAAAGATTGAGATGCCACGTACCGAAGTCGTTTACGATCTCTGCGTTCATAATCAGAGAAGCCACTAGACGCAAATGGGAGATGTTGCAAATCAGTTGGCAGTCCCAAACCCCATGCCAGAGAAACGTACTCGTCACTATCCTCCTGTCTATCGTTCGGTTTATCAGACACGGGCGCCTTCCCCTTCCCTTTGTTGTTAGGGGGCTGATGAGGGGCGGGATCTTAAGGGGGTGAACATTTGAATGCATGCCTCGCGGACGGTAGGTGAGCGTAACGTACCATCGACCGGCCTTGCTCCGTTGGAGGACAGACCACCCAGCAATTCCATAAGACTTTCACGGGTCGCCAGGCTGTAGAAGAAGAGCGGTCAGATAAGCAAAAAGCGCCGAGTACAACGCGACGTACGCTATTTGACGGTCTTCATCGAGGTCTAGGTCATCTTGGGGAGCCTCGTTGGACTGGAGCAACTGCAAAGCTTTGACGAGGAACTCGCGGTGTCGACCCGCCGCACTAAACAGTGCATCCATCTCCTGGTCATGTTGCAAGCGCCGCCTCTCCCGTTCATTCATCGCGGTCTCGACAGGATCGTCCTCCCTGAAGCTCCATGAGAACGATGTACCAATCGAAAGGATTGAACACGCACTGTACACCGGGATAGGTTTCATCTAGCTCCATGGCGAATGAAGACGCATTCGAAGGGCGGCGAGCACCGCGTATATCTTTGTCTGGTAATAATGAGCATGCCAGTTAAACGCCCAGAATGATAACAATTACCTTCACGGTCGGAAAAGACATCGGGAAGGTTAGAGTCATCGCTTGAAGTGGCCATGGGCGTCAGGATTGGGCCGAACATGCGACGCTAGGAACACTCTCACATGAAGGGATCTTCGAAATCATAGTCGTCCTTTCGAGGGTCCACCCGTTCGTCATCAGATGCCTCGTGGCCGCTTACTTCCGCCTCCTCGTCGAGGAAGGGGTTCTCCGTCGTTGTGGCCAAGTTGGCAGCTTTCGCACTCTTCAGCTCGGCCGCCACTTGCCTGAATATCTCCTGCATGGTTGGGAGACTTTGATGGGGACAAACGTCAGTAGTACGAGGCGCAAAGACGAACATGGAGGACGTACTCGTCGGCACGGTCGTCAGAGAGGCGAGCCTTCTTCGGCGTAGCGGAGGCAGGGCCATGCTCCCGGTCATCGTCGCTGGAATCCAGGACAGCTGCGGGCTTTTTGCGCTTGACAAGGCGGGGCCTGGGCTTGGGGCGAGACGCACTGTGTTATTCGTCAGCCATGGCACTACCCCATACAACACGAAACGCACCTAAGGCGCTCGGCCGACTCGCTGATCTCAACGGGCGAATCTAAAGGAGGAACAGGGGAGAGCGTGGGGTTGACCGCCACCCTCGTGTTCTTCTTTGCAACCCTTGAAAGCATATGTCAGGAACGAAACTGGAACCAAAGTAATCAAGTCTCTTACTTCCGCGTCTGGACAGGGCTGCGGTCAAGGGGCTCCCGATTAGTCGTAATGCGAGAGTGAGAGGCTGCACGTCCTCGATACATAGAATCGCCTGGGTCTAAGGGACGATCCGCGAGGATGCTTGTGAACGAAGATCAGCACACCCCACACGTCAAGAACGGCAGTAACATACATAGTTTCGTCTTCCGATCCAGTGGATATATCCAGAACATCACCTCTACGTCAACCATCAGGACTAGTAATGCAACGAGAGGCCGAAGGCCACGTACTGGACCTCCATGGCGGAGGAGGGATGAACCCCCTTGGCGCTGGAAGACCTGTGGACAGACGGCATGAGCACAGGCGAACGGAGTCAGGCGGGGGTACTCACGTAGCTTGTTCTGCTTTCTTCGACACATGGGCGTGGGTGGGAGGGCGCCCTCCAGTCCGCATGCGAGGGCCTCCCCCACGTGCGGCGTCTGCGAAAGAACGGCCGGGCTTGACACGACTAGCGGTCGAAGGCGAAGGCTGAGAGGCCTCAGACCTAGAAGCAGTTTGTGAGCAATGCACCCAGACGCAACAATGAAGAACGAACGAAGGGACAGACGGCTTTCCGGTGTTCTTGTTGGGGTGGGATGAGTACGACATGGTTTTGAAAGTACAAGGGTGTGTGACGGAGGTGGGCGTTTGGGAGAAGGGGGACTGCAAATAGGTCGCACCTTTAAGCTATGGGCGGGGCTGCACGTTCACCCGGAAAATTGAGCAACTCGGAAGGGGCCGCATGGTTCGACGCGGTACGGCGAAAATGCACAAAATTCGAGGTAACCGATCGGGCCCTGAATGAAGACAATATTGAATTGGACCATGCTGCGGTCGCTTGGCGAGATCGAACGTGCGCAAGAGGAGCAACACCGGGGGGGTGCGTGAAGACCGACGAGGAGGAGAGACAAGGTGTGGACAAGCGCCCACTCCCCAATTAGGATGCGTCAAAGAATCAACAGCGATGGCATCAGCTACGCCGGGCGCGGTCAAGATTCGATTTCTGCCTCAGAGCAACCGCGATCCATTCATGTTGTAAGCCACAGTCGAGACCCTGCTCACTCTCTCCTCCCGACTCCAAACGGCTGTTACTCTCGCAACGGGGAGAACAGACAACCCGTATTCATTCCTATGAAAATGACCGCATGGCGGCTCCAAGTGACAACATTGCCGGGCCCAAGTCTTACCCTCCACCTCGATCGTCTGCGATGGAGCGCCGTCGCAAAGCATAGCGATGCGGTGTGAAGGGGGTCACCAAACTCTTTAGATCCTACCATCTGAGTATCATGTGGCCCGACTTCAATGCCGACGAAGCAGGTATGTCGAAAAGCATTAAGAGCAACTCCCTACGCGTGCTGACCCGGGCGAAAGTTCTATGTCTCAACTCATATATTGCCAAGATTTCCCAGGAGACGAACGACGAAGTACCTCTCAGTCAGTTAGATGTGAGTATTAAGGCTCTTATCACCACAACTGTTGACTCAAGGACACAATAGCTCGGTCAGTTCGCAATAGCACAAATCCGAAACTCCAGGGCATACAAGATCGTCTCTCGCGCCAGCCACGATCAGGAGCTTGTTGTGAAGGTGGTTGGGCTCGTCTGTTCCAAGACTTTGCCCCCGTTCCGAGGAACTCTGTGAGTTGTTGCTCAATCACTTGCCATATGAGGGGACCCTGCGGTATCGCTGAGGCTGACTTAACTCACCCCGGCCAGGGAGAACGCCTCTGCCATGCAACGACGCAAAGTGAGGCAGCACGTTAAGTTGTGTGGAGGGGGCGCTACCGCATTCGACGAGTATGAAAACAAGCTCAACTCCATTGTTGATTTCTTCGGCGCTTCTGTTGGGCCCAACACCATAGAAGCCCCTGAACTGGGTGTGTTCGACGGCCAATATGCTGTGGACTTCCACACGAGGTACTTCGAGGAGCGTAAGTACGCACCCGAGGTGGCACATGTACCGTTCGAACCCACCGTCGACCCGACAGGCGTTCTGGAGCGTTCCAGGGGAACAGATCTCGTTCACGGCGAACAGAACATCGTCGAGTACTGCATCAAGAGCTTCGACGATGCGGGCAAAGTACAGTGAGTTATGCAGTCCTTGGAACGTTACTTGCCGCTTGACGACACTGCTAGGTATCACACGCAAGCCCCTCAAGAGTTTGCTGTAGGCGACATCGTAGAGATTTGCGCGACCTTTACCCTCTACCCTTACCGGACCGATTCCAACCCTGCCATCCGGTACAAACTAGTAAATGGCCTGCGGACCTTGAGCTTGCTGAATCACGAATTTGCCAAGGTGGGGTTCATGTGTCTCTCACCAGGCGCCGTTTTCTCACTGAACTCAAGGCCATGAAACAAGCCGCGCTCGTTAGGACGACACGTCAGCGGAAGATCACGGTCGGAACCCCGAAGCGTAAGTATTTGACAGGACCCCGAGGTCGGGCAGTAGAAGGTCGGGCAGGACTCAGGGAGGAAGACATGGATCAGGCTTGACGTGGTTTGGGCGCAGCTTAAGTAAAGGGATTAGCAAGCGCTCGGCAATATAATTTCATTCTCTGTGACCGCATTCAATAGTAGAGGACCCTTTATGAACACCATCGCAAGAATAGCCCGTCGTCGAGCAATGGGTCGGATTGGAGTCTGCCAGGCGGGGTCTTCTCCCTGTGTCAGCCACATGAGGACAACCTATACCCAAAGACGGTGTGCATACGTTCATTGTACCAGATACAGATTATAGGAAGGAGGAAGGTTCACGACCATTGTGGAGTAACAAACATCGATGCGTCGACACACTGCCTCGGAATCGCACCAAGCCAGGAGAGCGGCGGTGAAGGAATAGGGTAAAACGAGAAGTTCGAACTCGGGTGTTACAGGGGAGTAATTATCTTGCCAACAGACCGGGTCAGACTACACGTCGCAAGAGGGCGTCTACATCGTGCGCATTAACAAGCCTGTCGAAGGCAGTAACAGAGCTATCACCGGCTTCTCCGGGCTCTGTGCCAGGAACGGCATCCCACACATCGATGTTCTCCCCTGGCAAAATGAAAAACAAAAACCAATATAAATTAGGCGGTTGACGATTCCAATAAGGGAAGACGCACCAATGACTGTTCTGTGTAGAACATATCTTCCAGGTGCAGAAGAAGACGGAGTGGACATCCCAACAATATCCCCGCAAGAGCCAGTGGCCTTAAGTATCCACGAGACGTAGTGGCGAATCGCGGGGACGTCTCTTCCTCTCAACTGGCCGTAGGCAAGAGATAGACTCGCCCCATCGAGAAGGCGTCTTGAAGAGGCTGGACAGCAAGGATTTGTACCGCATACGTGGCCTGAGTACTCGTCGTCGTCCCGGAGGGTGTGAATGAACCGGAATCCTGCGTCAGTGAGCGGCTCCCGGAACCATCGGCATTCATGGGGGTTGGATCCATTCAGCGCGTTGATGAGAGACTTCGAATGCAGGGTGAGGGCAGGGTACAAGACAGTAAGGTGGTTGTCGTCAAGGCAGTTCATGAACAATGTTGAGGGTTGCTCCACGATGGTACCAAAGGCTGTTACCGGCGAGCGGTTAAGGAAGACTGTACAACGCACACAATCTACCCCTTCCACCCGTCGCTCATACTCCCGTACTGCCAATAAATTACGTCCAAAGTGAGGGTATCCCAGAGCATCGTGGGCGTAATGGATGGCGGCCTCTGCTGATCCACATTCAACTACCAGCGCGTAATTGGCGGAGCGCAGGCAGAGATCCATCTCCCCCACTGCTTGAACGGTGCACGGAATGTGGACTTCGAGGCGCCTAGTTCGGTCATCGAGCTTGAGTGGGTCGGCCAGTTCATTGAACATCACCATCAGCAGCGAAGGCCCGGACACCAGCCCTCGAATGCACCGAAGTCGCCGCAGGAATAGATCCGGATGAGCGATACCGAACCAGCGGATGTAAGCGTTCACCCGTTTCCACAAGACGGTGATCGTTGTACGACGGAAAACGCGACACACGTGTTGACATTTGACCAGTTCCTTGACCGTGCGACAGGCGAGGGATACGATATCGAACAAGAGTCGCTCGGTTAACCTCGAAAGGGGAGAGCGCACTATGGCGTAAAGTTCGCAGTCGGGGCGACCTGACGAGTTTAAATGAGGATTGCATACCGCCCACTGTTTACTCCACTCACAAGGCGCACTGTTATTGGCGCACTCAGGACACCTGAGGCTCGGTTCCATGAGAGGATGGTGGTGGTCAGTAGACGGAAACAGTGAATTCGATAATTCAACGTCAGCCCTGATTTGAGGACAGTGATGGCTACAAATACAATCAAACACAGTGGTCTCTGAGCAGGACGTCGACATATGTACGGTCCTGAAGGATAATAGGTGGTTTCGAGTGGTTCAAAAAGTAACCTATGCCGTCCTCGTCTCCAGTATCCCAGTAGTCTTCAGAGTCTTCTGGCCAAAAGGTGAGTAGGTTGCGTCACAGGCAGGGAACAAAGCGTACCGAACACGCTCTTGTCAACAATGTAGCGCCCATGATGGTAGGTGTCGTACGTCAAGGGCCCCGCGTATGGCTGGCCTGCACGAAAGTGATCACAAGTCCACGCAGACTTGAGGGTCCAAGATATCTCAGGAGAGGGAACGTGGGTGGTGGGAGGCGCTGTCGTGAACGGAAGGCGCATGGTGTGTTGGTCTCCAGCCCGCCGTTCGGCAAATGGACACGATCCATCCCAACCGCATTGGTGATCGCGGTGTGGAGGGAACGAGTACAGGCTCTCCTCCAGGTGAAAGCCCACGGTGGCGAATGGCTTCGCAAACCAGTCTGAGGCCAAGGAATCGTCCCCTGGGAAGGGCGGTAATACTGGAAATCGATTTAAAAGCCCTCGGGAACAGAGAGTCAATGCAGGATATATGATATGAAGATACCCCCCGTAGATGTAGTTCATAAAGAGGGTGGTCGGTTGCTCTGTAACCGAGGGCAGAGCACTCTCAGGCGATTCGTTGATTATCACGGTGCACTCCTGACCTTCCTCGTCGGATAAGGGTCGATCGAAGTTTTGAACCTTGCGAACAGTGCGACCGAAATGACTGTAGCCGAGGACGTGGTGAGCGAAAAAGGTTGCATCGTCATTGTCCAATTCTTGCTGGAAGGTAAACCCGGCCTTTCCGAGTTCGCGGCCGATGTGATCTACGGCTTGCGCAGACGAGGGAATGTGGATTTCGAGTCGGTTGGAAAAGCACGCCAATTCCAATGCTGGGATAATGGTGGGGAACATGATGGATAAGATAGCAGGCCCTGATAGCATGGCACCCACGCAGTGCGAGACAGCGAGCAAGTGGGAGGGATCTTGGAACCCGAATGACCGGAGGAAGTCGTACACTTTCGTTTGCAGAACCGTAGGTACAATTCTTCGACGGAAGAGAGCACACACCCCCCCCAGAGCCGTGACCATGGTGATTGAGCTTGAAGAAAGCTCAACGATGTGACAGATCACCTCCACGGGCAACGGCCTCAGGGGGGAATGGCTCAACGAGTGCCGTTCATCTGCATTCGAGTTATACAAGACTGGATTCGTCCGATAGTTCCAAGGACGTACCTTTAAGGGAAACCCCGCAAAATGCGCACTTTTTGAAGCTTGACATGCGGAGACAACGTCCAGAGCCGTGAACGGAGTGATGAAGACAGATTGTTCTTGGAAAAGGAGTAAACAGAGGGTATGTCTTGAATCGATGAATATGACGACGCCGCCCCAAAATAGAATCCCCAATACATATTCGAAGGTGACACAGTGATAAGTACGATATCTACAAAGGGTGTAACCGAGGACGCCAGTAAAGAGCGGGCCAGTCCGACTTGTGGGGACAATGGTGATTATAGCACCGTTGGCGAAACTGTAAGGGTCGGCGGGAGGTTCTTGCCTGTTGCAGGGCTCTCTGATTTGCCTTGGAGTCACGGACAACATCCCCGAACCACGGAAACGACGCGGTTGCTTGTGAGTGAGGCTGATTGCGCACCCGAGCAGGGCATCGTCGGCCACACGGCGAGGTCCAAAGTTCGTTTGAAGGCTCCCAATCGTAGGAACCTGGCATGCGGGCCATACCTTCGTGAAAGGGATGCGCCCAGTTGCGGAGACATATATCCTCTGTGGCCACGTTAGGGAATGGAGAGATGACCAAGGACGCCGTGGGAATAGACGTCTGCGTTGAGTAGAGGGAGGAGAACGCGGCATGGACGACGGATTTACTGCAACAGCTGAGTGTCACTTTCACCTGGGCACAGTCAGTCCAGGGTTGATAGCCAACATCACAAATTGGATAAATACCTCGTTGTCGAAAGACGAACCCTGTATAGAGATTGGTTAGAAAGTACGGGACAACGGGACAACGGGGGACAACGAACCAGCGTTGATGGCAACGAAGAGTGAAGCTCCACTAATTCCGTGACGCCGCCTAAGCGATACGCATAGTTGACCTCGAAGCGCAGGGGACGGTTGTATCCCCTGCGAAGGAACCACCGCATAACTCGCTGGAAATGACCCTCTGGGACAAGTAGGTTCATATCCAGGGCCATGGTGGGTTTCGGAAAGCCAGCTGTAGCCCAGGCGTCAAGCGACTGTTCATACGCATCGTTGTTGATCCGGAGCAGGTCAAGAACCACGCTACCCACGATGGCAACGCCAGTAGAGTCCATTTCGTCGAAGAAGGCCTTCAAAAGAGTCTTGGGGATGAACGAACCAACGGTGAGGTTGATTCTGCATCTCGCCTCGAAAGTAGCCGCATCCCGGCTCTCGCGATTGAGACGAGAGGCGGCCATGAGAGAAGGCCAATCTACGCAAGAGAGGATGATTGCACGCAATTCTGGTGTACCCCACACTCGCCTTGTCTGTGGGAGTCGCATTTTCATGGCCGTCAATCTTGGGGATTGTCGGGTCATGGTTGGAGGTGGGAGATCGCACTTGTGGAAGCCGCCGATCGATTCGACCCCAAATAAATCCAGACGTCACGGGTTCTATCGGTCTTTCGAAGGCCGAAAGCAAAGGCACTCAAAGACGATGGAATGGGGGTTAACAAAGCAAATGGGGTACATGGGCAGGCAAGGGGATACACCAGGTGAGGTCAACAAGATCAGGGCTCTATGCACGGTCTGCACACCATACTCCCCACCTAAAGGTTGACTTCTTCTCTCAACAGAACATTGTCGACGGTAACACCCCTGTTCTCGAGCGCGTGCCTGGTGTTCTCCCACAAGGGGACTGAGGAGACCATTGTGGGCGGCCAGAGCGTAACCAAGGTGACGCGGCGAAGAGCGGTGAGGGGAGCCTCTTCGATGACTTGAACAGCGTGCAATACGATTTCGATCCCTTCGTTCAGAGTGCCATACGGTGGAACATAAACCACGGCGACGTTCTGTATAGTCGCGTGGGCCGACAAGGCTCGAACAGGCGCATGAATGGGCCATTCTGTCGCGACCAGGACGAGGACCAAGAGGTTTGGACAATACGACGTAACATGGGGCTGCCAAGTTTCCGGATCCTCCCATTTATATCCCGCCTCAAATGCGACTTCCCCTGCCCCAATACCGAGTTCCACAAGCTGACCTCCGTAAGCCTCGAGGAAAGGGATCATGGACGGCACAGCCTTCTGGAGGTGGAGCGTCCTCAATTTTGGGAGAACGAGGTTGGGGATGCAGGACGTCAAGAAAACCCCAACTCTGTCCAGTCCTGTGACGGTGTGGTACCGGCGCCGAATGCTCCCAATTGATAGGGTCGACAACTCGTGGTGGCATATCGTGATTGGGGAACCATTGTCGTCGTCGCCCTGGGCTGGGCTATAAGCCGTGTCGATATGGAGGGTTCGTAGGAAGGGAAGATCGACCAGAAGCTCTTTGAGCATCCGCACGGTGGGTTCCTCTCCGACAGACTCGAACTGGACACGAGTGAGTGACTTGCAATGGTGCCCGATGGAGTGGACAATAGAGTCGGGACGGAAACGGTCTTGTGACGCCCGGCCCAACGAGTCGTTGTGAATTACGAGCACCTTCAAGTTGGGAACGGATTGGAATAGAGTGTTGAGAGATGAGGGGGTGTATGATTGGTGGATACGCAGGTCAAGTCGCCAGGCCCACGCCCCTATATCAACTGACGATAACCCAAACGAGTGGCAGATCGCGTTGCCGACGGTGTCGATGTCGTCCTGAGAGGTGAGGATGATGTATCGCCTTAATACGCATGAAGCGGTGGCGTAGAATGCCCAATTGACGTAGAAAAACCGCACGACGAACTCCTTTTGAAGAGGGACAATGTCCATAACGTTCCCAGCCACATCTTCCCACTGTAAAGACGATTGAAAGTCGGCGGGGTTGTATAGGTAGATCTCCATGATGTAGGCGACGATTTCGGGGGGAAAAGGCAGCTCTGCCTGAGCAACGACGGCGGCTGGAGGTGGGCCTTCCTGGGGAGATCCAACCGGGACAGGGGACGGCGAAGCCTGCTGACGAGTGAGGGCGCTCAGGGCACCGTGATTCGTTGGGTGCATGGTGAGACAGGCGATGGTGGGCGTGATTGGAAACACGGAAACGCAGGTCAAGACACGGTGGGATGGAGACAGTGTATTGAAACAGCACGTTCGATTGTGGACTGGCAAGGAGGGTCGAGATCACGAAACAGACGTGAGTACAGCAGACGAGCCTGGTATGGGCGGCCAGATCGACACGAAATGCGTCATCTTGGTGGTGAGATACGTAGAAAAGATCGTGCTGGGCTAGAGGAACGATGACGAGGATAGGAGCGGGCTGTTGTTGTAAAGACAACCCCTGTTGATGGCAGGTTGACGGTGGATGATGTCGAGGGGCATGTTCACACGAGCACCCCAACCACCATGACTTGACAGCGCAGAGGTTGCAATACACGGTTCGATAAACGTACAGAACACACACAGGCAGAACTACTATCGACCTTAGATACTTATACATACATACATACTCTAGCGTAGACCGATTTCGTTCTTACAAGAGACACTCATTGACACGCAATGCTACAAAGCATATAGACGAACGCCGACGGACTGTTCCAGGCGTTGCGGACCAGATGTGCCGGTGATCTTCGTAGCGAAAGCCTCAGCCATTTGCGAGAACCACGGGGAATGGGAATAGTCAGGAGTCAGACCTCCTTTGGCAGCGAAGGTCACTGTTTGAAGAGAAGGGTACGTCCCCCGAAGGAGACACCCCAGAATGGAGCGCATGGAATCCTCGTAGCCTTCTGGTACCGCAGTCTCGACCTTGTGGATCACAATTTCGGCGTGGCGCAAGGTAGGATGGGACAAAGGGATGGGGTGATCAGAATCCAGTCCAACCCAATCCTTGATATACCAACAAGCGTTGTTCAAATGGGGACACAAATCCGTGAGATGAGGGCAGTCGAACTCCCATGAACGAAACGAGTGGGTGTTGGGAGGCAAAGATAGAAGAGAGAGGAGTTGGGTGCCATATTTCTGGAGGAAAGAGACAGTCGTTGAACAAGTCTCCATCAGGTGGACGGTTTTGAGGGCAGGGAGAGCGTCGGAGGCGATCAGCATGAGGAGAAAGGAGGCCAGTGCACGCTCGCGGTGGTCGGTTTGCATAACCCAATAGGAAGCGCCCAACGACAGCGCACATAAGGGCCGATGAGATCGAAGGGGGGCTTGCCCGTCCCAGCTCGGAAACACCGTGGAGTCGTCGGAGGCAAATCCACAGACACGAAGAGTTTCCAGGTGGGGTTTGGCATTGAGGAGGACGCGAACCTGTTCGATGGATGGATATTCGCTCTCAGCATCCAGTTGTATGCGGCGGAGGAGAGGGGAATACTGGCAGAGAGCATCGATGACATGCACTGGGTTGGTTCTCCGGATTGGGGATAGGCGGCTGGAGAAATTGCGATGGAGGAACACGACAAGGTTGGGCATGTGACTCAAAACATCGAGGATTGAGGGTAGATGGTATTGCTCTTGAAGGCGCAGCTCGAATCGCAATGTGTGTTGTCCTAAGGACGCCGCGAGCGTTGCGACCTGTTGAAGGGATGCAGGCGTGCAAACGACCACATATCTCCACAGAATCGGGACTGCCATGCCGTTGAAACGCCTGTTGAGAAACACGAAGCCGCGGGCGAACTGGGCAAGGAAGGGGGGCATGGGCTGACGCATGGCGGCTACGGCGGTATACTCGACATCTGACGAAAACAAGGCGGGGTCATGAGCGCACAAAGAGAGGATGATAAGCCAAACGTCATCGGGCAACGCGACAAAATGGGATAAAGACCCCGGGAGGAGGGAAGAAGCCCCAGGCATGGCGAACACAAGCGAATGAGGGACACAGGCACAAACTTGTAGTATTGCGGAGAAAGGGGCAAGGTGGACACAGGGGGTGGAAAAAGGGAAGAGCATAGGGGACGTCCAGGACCAGGGGCCCAAAGCAGTGGGTACTGATAAGGTCGCAATTGCAAAGACGACTACAGGATGTGTACTAAGGCTTCGGTCCTAGTCAGAATGAGATAAGTAAAGCAACAGGGGACACGAAGAAGAACGTCAACGGGAACGACAGAGGGTGGGGGAAGATTTATCCGGCCTAAAATAGAGGGTCAAGATGTATACAAGCCGCGAACGAAATACTTACAGGGGGGCGGCGACGTAAGACCAGCCGACGGTAGGCGAAAAATCGGTCCACCTCGACGGCATCGTCTGGGTTGGGCCACGGCAGCATTGGCCCATAAGACTCGTTCGGGCAGGGGACTAACGAGCGAGATCTGTACTCGGCGCAGGAAGGGTCGCGAGCGATGTTGTAGAGATACTCTTCCATCCCGCGCCCGGTAATGACCCGACGGCTGATGCGGTTGTGCAGAACCCGCATACGATCTTGATAATCAAAGAGTCCAGCAGGGGGCATATCTGAAACGACGATTTCCAGATATAAATTGTCATGGTTGGCGAAAACGGGGTCGCTGACATAGCCATCATCGGATGAGGCGTCGGAGGAAGAACCAGAGTCGCGATCGAGAGGATGAGGCTCATCGCAGAACGAGTTCCGCGAGGAGGCAGTTGGGGCGTTGAGATCAAGAAGGGGACCCGCAAGCGAGGAGGAGACCATGGAGAGAGCCCTGGTGAACGAAGGAGAGTGAGGACAAAATGCCAAAAGGACACTAGAGAATGGACAAACGTAGGACGGTGCGAATCAGAGGCAGACGGCAGAACCGCGTTATGGAGGGAAGAAAGGGATGACGTGGCGGAGGATGTCATTGCGGACCTGGGTAGAGTATGAGATCCACTACCATTGCGGAGAATGGAGAGGAAACGAACGAGGGGCAACGAAGAAGAAGGGGACGACGTACGGAGGCGCGTCAGGTAACGATAACGGCATGGGACGAAGAAGGGATGAAGTTTGTGAACAAGAGCATGGATTGTGGGGGAGAACGAAAGGTGGGTACCGGTGATAATAGCGAAACACGTACTACGTCATGATTTAATTGAAAGGGAAGGAAGCGCCCACGATCACACGAAGGTCACATGGTCGTGATCTTCATGAATTCTTGGCACCTTTGACCTTGTACCGGACAAGTACCCAAGGCTTAAAGCCTCGGAACCCCGCTTCGTGGTCTCCGGCGCTCGCTATCCGTCTCCAGTTATGCGATCCCCCGCAGCGAACGAGTCCTCTTGAAGGCACGGATGGCAACGAATCGGCGGTGATAACTGGCGAGAGGTAGTATCTGGACCAGGAAATAGGTCAGCACGAATCGAATCTGTCGAATCGAATGGAAGGCTCACCTTACTTGAGTAGATCTACATATGTATCCCTCCAACCCCAATCTCCACTGTTCACCCACAATCCCCTACCCACCCGCATGTCGCGACCCCACCCCCGTTTCAGCTCCATACAACCCCCTAGCGAATGAAACACGCTCGGCACCTGACCTCAACGCGACGTCGATTCTCCCATGCTCAAATCCGTTGGATCCACCTCGAACTCGTATAAAGCCGAGCGCTCCTCTCCTACCTCTCGCGATGAAGCGAGCATCCGGACCCCGACCCCAGCAAGCTCAACGGCACCCCCTCCGACTCCGGCGTATACCCGGCCCTCTCTAGTTGGTGAAGCATTGACGGTTTCGGCTTCGCACGGACGTCTTCGACTTCGATAGGATTTCGAATCCGAAGCCCGAGGAGGTCTTTTGCAGGACTGGGCGTTGAGTTGAGGTGTCAGACGTCCCCGTGGGCGAAGACTTGGATCTATCCGCTTCCCTCCGTTGTACTACCTCCTCTCCCCCGGTCGAGCCATGGGCCCACTGGCCCCACCCACCATCACCACCACTACCGGCGCCCCCTCTGTCAACGGACGACTGCTAAACCGCACCTCCCCCCGCAAACTCACTCGCCTCCGTTCACTCCCATACCCCCTCTCGTTCATACCCTCTCGGTCGACAGTGAGGTCGATTCTCAAGGTGGAGGGATGGCTCCGTCCAGGCGTTCGAGACTCGGCTCGACGACGATGGCGGCGGGTGTACGGCTCGGCTTCGACGTCTACAACCTTGGGAACAATGGCGGGCGGGTTCTTCCCGCAGAAAGTCCAGTGAACGGTTTAGGGAGGGCGTTGCTCGGAAGTTGGAGGCGAAATCCGTGCGTGGGGTCGTCCAGATGCATGAAGGGTTCGACGGCAGGCGGGGAACGGATGGATGGTCGATTTTTCTTACAGAGTTCAGTATGTAAGACGGTCACCTACCCCAGGGTACTACTCGATTAAGTCTCCCTCGGCGCGGGCGACGCTGGAGTTGTGTGGGCCTGGTCTAGAGCCGATTGGAGAGGGTGGATGGTAAGTTCATGCTCCATCTCGCGTTACCCATTTTGCCCGTTGTACTCGGCTCTCCGTGTTCGTAGGGCAGTTCCTCGTCCTCGACGACAAAACAAACCTCCGTTCTCGTATTTGTCGTCCTCCCTCCGAGTGAATTTTCAGCCTCCCAACACCTCTTTTCGGGGAAATGTTGGGGCGGTGGCTGACGTCTTTGGGGGTCTTGGTGATAGGTGAGGGCGAGATACTGGTTGAAGTGAAGCTAGGCTCTCTCGCGAAGTGATCCCTGTGAGTGAATGGTAGGACGACCACTCGCTCTCCAACGAAACGTTCCGTCAGTTACTTTATCTAGTCCAGCTTAGAAAGCGTCATCCAACGCGTCGTCCCATGTTCCCTGTCCGACTCGAGGGCCTTCAGGGCGGCGCCTTCGTTGTGCCCATCGACACGGAACGGAAGGTTCGCAGACCCTCTCGGAGTTGTGCAGCGAGGCGAGCGGATGGACTTACCACGTACCTGGTGACCAGCACTGTCAGCGACGGGAAGATGACGTACCGGCCCTTGCGTCTGCAGGAGGGAGCGTACATAAGGTCGAGCAACGGGTGAATGCGGACTCTGGCCCTAAACGGGGGAATGGCTCGAACGGGTTGAGTAGTTCGGATGTATGGATCGAGGAGGAAAGGGTTAGGGATGCGGGCGAGAGTGCGAGAGGCAGCAGAGGGCGGGACGATGTACCTACCTTTGCCGTATAGGGAGTAGAGAGAGTCAGACATGCTTCAAACACGTAGATAAGACGTTTTACCGCTCTGGGCGTTTATCTCGCGTTGTTGGTCTCCTGTCGCGAGAATCGAGAGATCGCGGAAATGGGGTGATGCATGTGGAACATTCTTTCCACCTCCGCTTCGGTCCTCCATATATTGCCATGGCCGTAATCGTCTGAAGGATGGCCGAAGGAAGATGGGTAAGCACCAGCGCTCTCGGTAGACTGGATCTTGGGAGTTCAGGCGTTTGAATGGTCACACGAACTCAGGGACAAGGCCTAACTATTTCTGACCGCTCTCTTCCGTAGACTAAACACATTTCGCAATTATTTCCCTTGCAGAGCTCCGAGAACCTGGTGCGGCAGTGGTTAGCGGCAATGTACACATGCACAAACAAGGGGCAATAAGCGCCCAGGGCTGTAAATCGCCCCCTTGCTTCCTTACCCCCACCATCAGTGGCATCACTGAACCTCCGTCTGTCCACCGCTCCTGGATTCAGCCCGAGTTAAAAATGGACTCGGATGGCCGGCTTCCTAGCACACAATCCATCGTCGCAAAGAGCGCTCACATTCGAAACATTGCTGGTGAATACCACGATCACAGCACAACGAACATCCACGTTTCATGCTCTGGTCGGCACGAGGTGGAAGGTGTGTGAAATGTCTAATGCGTACCTTGGCCTCAGCAGAGGAAAATGAACTCAACCTTCCTCCTCCTTTACAGCTCTGCTTAAACACGTGGCACATGGCGCCCTCCACGATTCTGCAGAACGTGGACCCGACGCGCCCAAGTGTCACCCAGAAACGAGGACCGCTGTTCAGAGAGATATCATGAGTTGGATCGGGCATGGCGAGCAGGACAACACTCCCAAGAGGATCCTGTGGCTCTCGGGCCCTGCTGGCTCAGGGAAGACGGCCATCGCGGGGACAATTGCCGACGAGTGCTACAAGAAAGGCATGCTCGCTGCGAGCTTCTTCTTCTCTGCCTTTGCAGGATCCACAAACCGGCGATGGAAGAAGCCGCTCATACCCACCTTCGTATACAGGCTCATCCAGCATGAGTCCATCGTCGGTTTGAAGAAAGAAGTCCTCGCCGTGATCGAACGCGATCCAATGGTGTTCGAACGACATTTAGACCAACAGCTCGAGGAGCTTGTGTTGAAACCACTCCGCAAGGTTGCTGGACTCTCGGATCGTCGGAATTGGCCTGAAGTCATTATCGTCGACGGCTTGGACGAATGCCAGGGCGACGGCGACTCGTCAGGGTCAAACGCCCAGAAAGAGATCCTCTCTGCCCTATCACGCGCCTGTTCAGACCCCGCCTTCCCTTTCAGCATCATCATCGCCAGCCGACCCGAACCGGTCATTCGACATTTCTTCTCCGTTTCTCCTGATGATATCCTAAACGTTTTCCTCGACGACAAATACGATCCGGATTCTGACATCCGACTTTTCCTCGAAGCGATATTCAGTGACCTCCGCCGTCGCTTCAACCTACCGTCAACCTGGGCTTCCAAGAACGTCATTGATCTGCTGGTGAAGGAGGCGTCAGGCCAGTTCATATATGCAGCAACGGTAATTCGATTCCTCGATAGCCCCCACCTTGGGCCACCCCAGCAGCAGCTCAATCGGCTCTTGGAGTGGCGCCTTCTCGACACCTTAAAGCCCTTTGCACCGCTCGATGCGTTGTACAGCCGTATCTTGCATACTAGTCCAGAACCGTTGTTGGCGGTGAAATGGCTGCGGTTTATCGACAATTATGTACTCACCGACGGGGGGGTCAGCCCCAACCTCAAAGACATACTCGAATCGTACCCTGGACAGGCAGAACATGTGTTGGGTAGCTTGACGTCATTGATCAAGCTGGTGGATGAACGAGGGGAGCCTGAGTTCCACTTCTACCACAAGTCGCTGCTTGACTTTCTCGAGGAATCACACCGGAGCTCTGACCTCCATGTAGACAAGGAGACTCTCACCCAATTTGAGGGGGACCGGTACTATCAGGTCCTACGAGGTGTGCATCGATCCCCTTCTCACTCTCGCCCACACGCTGACCCCAATGCAGGTCGAGGACCGCAGTCTAATTCCAACCCTTCAAATGTCACAAACCCCCCATCTCGGGAATTCCTCGAGATGTTCTGCGGATGGTTAGCTATGTTCATTGATCGAAGCCGCAGGTACACTTTTGAGGATGTCGAATGGTGGCTAGCCACCCTTCATGAACCCGATCGGAGCTTAGAGATTCCCCGGATGTTTACTTCAATCCATAGGCAAGTGAGTTGATATAGTTCTTTTCTTTCCACGCGACACAAGCACTGATCGACATCGTCTTTCAGTGCAAATGGTACCGCTGCCTTCACG
Organism: Coprinellus micaceus; assembly: GCA_951394405.1. Classification (NCBI taxonomy): domain Eukaryota; kingdom Fungi; phylum Basidiomycota; class Agaricomycetes; order Agaricales; family Psathyrellaceae; genus Coprinellus; species Coprinellus micaceus. The sequence goes on along the minus strand of OX596340.1, from coordinate 3,145,409 downwards.
CTTGTGGTGTCTGGAGAAAACACATACTGCGATACTGCAGCGAGCATGGCTGGCGTGTGCCCACCACAAAGGAGATGCTGCAGGACAGGTTCAAGAAATTCATGTTCAATCCTGGGTTGCCGCAGGAGTTTCCCCTACGGGACCCAGTCGCTGAGTACCCATCCACCGAATCCATTTCCGCCGAATCAACAAGGACGGATCCCCCTTCACCCTAAAGTCTTCGCTATCCGTCATGGCCGCCAAGCGACCAGTTTCCAAACCTCAGGCAGGGTGAGACTCGAGGTTATGAGGAATATTTCGAGCGCTAGTTTCTGGGTATGGCGCGTGTCATCTTGTTCTCCTACTCGGATTCGAGTGGCAGCTCAACTTGCATGGGTCTTAACCTTAAAACTTCCTCCGGATGCAGGGTGCCGTACATCGGAGGGTATGGGATGGACGAGCCTGAGTTAGAACGCGAGCAGGGAGAAGGTGGTAGTGGGAGTGGGACGACGGTGAGAAAGCATGCAGGAGAGGGGGATGGGCAGCCAAAACTTGAGGGAAGGAGGTTCATAGCGAGAGTGCGATGGTACACCGTTCACAGGCGAGGAGCGGCGCTTGGTATTGATCTGGGGAAGGAGGCCGATTAAGATCATCCGAGAGGAAGAGGCGAGGCGATGGAGGGTCGATCGAGAGCGAGTGAGGCAGGCGTACTCGTGTGGTCAGGAAGAAAATCAGAGATAGGGGTCAAGCCAAACAAGCCGCATATTTCAGACCCCGATCAAAGACACGAGTTCGATGACGGCGCTTCTCACTCTGCAATTCAAACAGCCATAGGCGCCCAACAGTCTCATCGACATCCAACTCAATCTCTGGCCCTTTGGCTGTGTTTGCCTCTCCTCGCTACTCTGGCTCGTATTCTTCATCTATGAGCCTGTAATCGCGCTCCAGATCCTAAACGTTTCCGACACCACGATGGCTTGCACTCAAGCTCACCCGCCAGGTCCTCCCCGCCCTGATCGGCCTCACATCCACCCCCTGCTCACGACGCTCAGCAAGACCGCCACAGCGGCCCCCTAGTACACGCCCTCGTCACCCCACCGCTCGGTAGCCGTCTCCATACATGCTATCCCCAGCAACAAACTTCAAGGCACGGATGGCAGTGAATCGACGGTTGTACATCAGAGGGAGCTGACCTCTGTACGAGGAAAAGGGTCAGTGCGAACGAAAGCCTGTCGAATCGGATGGAAGGCTCACCTTCCTTGAGCAGATCTGCATATGCCTCCAACCGCAATCTCCAGTATCCACCCACAACCCTGACCCCACCCTCATCTCGCCCCCTTCCTCGCTTCACTTTCATGCGACACCCTAATTGATGCAACGCACATCACACACTCACCCTCGACGCAACTTCGACCCCGATCGGCGTGCTTTGCTCAAATTCATTGGGCACTACCTCGGACTCGCGTAAAATCGAGGGTTCTTCCCCTACCTCCCGTTCAACAGCTAGCACCCTGAACCCGCAAGCTCGACGGCACCCCTCCTGGTTCCAACGTATACGAAGTTATGTCGACCTGACGATGGCCTCGGCATTGCGAGACGTCTTCGACGTCAGTAGATAGCAATCTGAAGCCCGAGCGATAGCCTGTGTGCCTGGGCTAGCCCGGATTTGTGCTCTTACGGGTCCGAGTGTGCTGCCCCTGGACGCCTTTTTTTTTTTTTTTGGTGGTGTTGGGGGAGTGGCCGCCATCTCTAGGGTCTTAGAGGTAGGCGAGGGCGAGCTAGGCCCTCGCTATACGGTTCTTGTGGGTGAATAGGTGAGGACGACCGCTTGCTCTGCAACGAAACTAGAGAACTTACTTTATCTGTTCTAATATAGAAAACCCCGCTCCTACGCCTCGTCCTGGGTTCTCTAGCCGACCCGAAGGGGCCATCAGATCGTTCAAGACGACGTCTTCGCCGTATCCATCGACACTGAACGGAAAGTTGGCCGGTTCTCCCGCGCTCTTCAGCGAGGTAGAAGGATGAGCTCACTACGTGGTGCTTAAGAGCACAGCGAGCGACGACCGAAAGTGCGCGCTTGAAACTCGGCGTGGCTACTCCTGGCAGGTGGTAGTTGGGTAGTTACTGAGCCTGACTATATGTTCATCCCCGGAGTATTGTTGAAGAGTTTGAGCGGAGTTCGAGGGAACCAATTTGTGAATTTCGTCATACAAGCCCTGGCGGCGGACCGGGTCTGGGGGACTACCCCTTCTGGATCGCTCTTGCCCACAGATGGCCACGGGATATCATTTACTTTTATTTGCCTCACTCAGTCCAGAAGTTCCGAACTTCAAAGATGACAATGGGCGCTAGCGCCACAGTGTACTGTACACATGCACAAACATTGAAACAAGCGCCCGTGGCTGTGGCATTCGGCCTCTTACTTCCTACCTCCACCACCGCTGAACGTCCGTCTGTCCGCTGCTCCATATCTCAGATCAAACTCAAAATGGACTCGGATGGGCACCCCCCTATCACACAATCATTCGTCGCAAAGAACGCTCAGGTTCGAAACGTTGCAGGGGGTTATCACGACTACAGCACTACGACAAAGGTGAAGAACATTCAGGTCTCTAACTCTGGTCGGCACGAGATGGAAGGTGCGCCTGAATTATACGTTGTCCTCAGGCAAGAACTATCAACTCAACCTCCTTTCTCCTTTGCAGCTCTGCTCAAACACGTAACACATGGCGCCCTGCACGATTCCGCGGAACGAGGTCCCGACGCGCCCAAGTGTCACCCTGAGACGAGGATCGCCGTGCAAAGAGATATCATGAGCTGGATCGGACATGGCGAGCAGGACGACGTGCCAAAGAGGATCCTGTGGCTCTCGGGGCCGGCTGGATCAGGGAAGACAGCGATTGCTGGAACGATTGCGGACGAATGCCACAAGAAGGGCATGCTCGCAGCAAGCTTCTTCTTGTCGGCTTTCGCTAGGTCCATCGATCGGCGCCTGAGCAGGAACGTCGTATCGACGTTGGCGTACAGCCTTCTGCAACACAAATCGATCATCGGGTTGAAGGAACAAGTCCTGTCTGTGATTGAAGACGATCCGATGGTGTTTGAAAGGCATTTGGATCGGCAGCTCGAAGTACTCATCCTCAATCCACTTCGCAAGGTTGCAGGGCATTCTGATCGTCGGCACTGGCCCCAGGTCATCCTTGTAGATGGGCTGGACGAATGCGAAGGTCACAGCGAGTCGGATGTAGGCAATCCGACGTCGAAGATGGACGCCCAGAAGGAGATTCTCTGCGCCCTATCGCGCGCATGCGCAGACCTTGCTTTCCCCTTCCGCATCATCATCGCCAGCCGACCGGAGCCCGTCATTCGACACTTCTTCTTCGATTCCCCTAGCCCCGTCCTCAACGTTTTCCTTGATGACAAGTATGACCCAGATGCTGATATTCGTCTCTTCCTCGAGGCTATGTTCAGCAATATTCGCCGCCGGTTCAATCTCCCATCGACATGGGCGCCCAAGGATGTAATTGACCTCCTTGTTGAGGAGGCGTCCGGCCAGTTCATTTACGCAGCGACGGTGGTTCGATTCGTCGACAGCCCAGCCCTTGGGTCACCCCAACAGCAGCTCATCAGGCTCCTGGAGTGGCGCCACCTCGACGACTCAAAGCCCTTTGCGTCGCTGGACGCTTTGTACAGCCGTATCTTGCGTACCAGTCCAGAACCGCTTTCGGCGGCGAAATGGATCCGCGTTGTCGACCGTTACGGCCACCTCAGCGCCTTCTACAACAAAAACTTACTTGAGTCATACTCCGGAGAGTTAGAACATGTGCTGGGTAGCTTGACATCATTAATTGGGCTGGTGGATGAACGAGGGGAGCCCGTATTCCATATCTACCACAAGTCACTGCTCGATTTCCTCTGGGACCCCCACCGGAGCTCTGACCTTCACGTTAGCGAGGAGACTCTCACCCACCTTGTGCAGGACCGGTACTATCAGGTCCTTCAAGGTGCGTATTACTCCCCCGTTTCAATCTTGCTCCACACTCTGATGGCAATACAGACAGGGGACCTCAGTCCAATTCCGACCCTTCAACAAACCCCCCACCCCCGGATTTCCTCAAGATATTCTGTGGACGGTTAGAGAGATGTATGGATCCGCACCGCAGGTACACGTTGGGGGATGTCGAGTGGTGGGTCGCCAACCTTGTGGAAGACAACCGTCGTGTAGACGTTCCCGAAATGTTTGCTTCAATCCACCGGCAAGTAAGTGACTATGATTCTTTGAACTTCTTTCCTATCCACAGAAGTTGAAACACAAGCACTGATTGATATTGCCTTTCAGTGCAAATGGTACCACTGCCTTCCCGCTTGTGGTGTCTGGAGGAAGGGAATACTGCAACACTGCAGGGAGCAAGGCTGGCGCGTGCCTACCCCAAAGGAGACGTTGCACGACAGGCTCAAAAAATTCAAATTCAATTGGACTTCGCTGCAGGACTACCCTCTACGCCTTGACACCACCGAACCCACGACCGCTGAATCCTCGAGATCGATTCCCCCTTCACCCTGAAGTCTACGGCTAACCTTACTTACCGAAGACGGAGGCCAGACGACTCACAAGGAATGAGTGTTCATGAACGATAACACGGGCGGGCAGGTCGCAAAAACCGGAAGTAGCGGAACTTTGCCAGGTACATACATACATTGTCAGTAGATCTCGCACTGGCAGTCGGAAAGATGTACAATGGCACAGGGATATCACACAAGGAAGCGAAGATAAACTCGGGGTGGGCAGTATCAGCGAAAGTTGAAGCAGAACTTCAGCAGTTCTCTGATAATACGTGGTTTCTGGGTATACATCGCCATTGACGATGTTGGGGTTGTAGTTGGTGCTAGGAACCAGAGGAGGCTTTTGGGCACTGAAAGCCAGCCCCGACGCGTCTGCTTTGGATGTGAATGTGGGGGTGATGGAGGGGAATGAGCTGAATTGTGAATGCGAGCCATGCTGCGCGCACAAACACATTCCGCGGATTCACTGACACGATCGTTTGGAAAATGGGGGAGATGAGCCAGAACACGGGGGCAAGGGTGAGTGAAATGGTCATTCAGACGTGATCTTCAAGAGATGAGGGAGAGTACGGCGGCGAGTCAGAGGTCACCTTACCACTGCCGAGGTGGATATCCTTTCGACGACATTGAGGGTGGGGAATCGGCGTGGGTTGTTTGGCGTCAAGAGCGAGCCTAGAGTGCGATGACCTCTTTGATTGAGTGAGAGTGAGGAGGGTATTCACTGGTGGCGTACACCTTTGCATGGGTTTGATATTCACGACTCTATTCTATCCCGTTGCCTCCTTACCTCCTTCGTTTTCGTCCCCCTTCTCAAGTACCCAACGGGGCGTTGTATTATCTGATGAACGCGCCGTTGGCGTCCATCTCAAACGTGAGGGACTTCAACGGGGTCAGGGCGATCCTCGCTTGCTCGTTTGAAACGAGTGCCCGATGTCGGTGGATAGTTCTCTTTCTTCTGACGTGTACAGGGCCCATGTCGGTCTGTTGGAGGTGGCGTAGGGGCCACCAAGGGAGCGATCCAGGGTGGGTGAGAGGGCGCACCGAGGTGGAAAAACAAGGTGACATAAAGGGAAGGCTGAGGAGGCGTGTTTAAAGCCAAAACACTTGTCTAGAAGCAGACCTTTTGCATGTGTAGATGTTGGTGTCGGCGGCGAACGAGAGGGTTGAGGCCAAGGACAATGATCGACCATCGTTGAGGGCGGGGGTGCCCAACGATTTGGATGTAGGAGGGCGAGTAATGAGGCGTCAATAGCAAGGTGAAAGTGAGGCACACGGGGGAAGTCCGCGGTGTGAGAGTGAGTTAGAGTGCGCGTGTGTGTTGACCTGTGCTGCAGCTTCCAAGTCGTCGTTGGAATCGGCGTCCTGGTCGCCAAGGAAAGATCTTCGGAGGCTATGACTTATGCTTTCGCCGAAAAGGTAGTCAAAGGGTAGTTCAGCAGAGGTGCGGTGGGATGTCGGCGCCTACGAGGTCACCCTCAGCTACCATCGTGGTATTCCCCGGTTCGGTGTAGGCCGTGGTGCACTGAGGTCGTTGGGGAGAATTCGGGTACTCCCTCCTAGATACATCTAAGGTACGACAACTTCCTTCAAGGTCTCCTCTGGCAACAGGGGCTACGGGTACCGCGCTTAAAAGAGGTACGAAGAGCAGTTATGGCTTACGCGGAAGTCCAGTGGGAACAGGTCATGACCCAGATGGCATGAAAAAAGGGGAGGAGGGCCGACCAAGGAGGGGACCCGCAGTTGAGGTGGGTTGAGAGCGTCGGGGGACCATAGAGACTGGAGCGAGGGAGGATCAGGGTTATTGGTGGGGAGACGTTGGGTCGACATGGATCAAGAGTCAGCAAGGAGGGAGTACGAGTTGGGTTTGAAGCAACTTGAAAATTTGGCACAGTTAGGGGCTGGTAAGTGGCTCGGATACTCCCGCGATATTCAAACTCCGATAAACGCGGCTGCATCAACGACTCGCCCTTCTCCCTCGCTTCATCCGAGCTACTACACGCAGGACTTGATCCATTCCCGTCAGTCTGTCGCTAGGGCCTTGGCGCCGTCCAACTCGACAATGGCTCGTCGTTTCGCTCTCCCCCTTTGCTCAGTTTCTCCTCCTTGAGACTTCAACGTTCGGCCTCTCCGTACATATTGAACACCAGCCCATCGTGTTCAAGCCGATTGAAGACAAGCAACACAGAGGGGGGATGATATGAGCTGACGACTTTAGGAGGTCAACAAGAGGTCTCCAAAGCTCTTCAACAGTGTTGGGGGAGCTGCCCGTTCGCGTGTGGTAAGTCCTTAGGCGACTTGTAAATGATTACTTGTACTCACATGCCGATCAGCAATGAGAAATGTCGCGTTGAGGCCATACGATCGGTAAATCGATCATTTATATCGCTGAACGGCGGCAGTTAGCCTCTCGTGGGCGTGTGCAGGTACCAAGTTCGAGCCTCTAGACAGAGAGGAAGGTCAGTAATTCGAACAACTGCCTAGCCGGACGGGGAGCTGATTTCGCAAGAGTAGATATTCGTCCAGCCCCGACCTCCATAGTATCTATCTACTATAATCTCGTTCTAGTCTCGCCTCTCTTCCTACGCACCTCCAGTTGGTCGTCATATCCAAAGAAGCATGTGTTATGACGTTCTCGACACTAAATCGACTCTATACGAAGGGCCTCGCTTAGATTCTCCGCACTCAGACTGAATGAGTCTCCCTCCAGAGCGAGGAGGCTTTCCTCGGCTCGTACCTCCCGCGCGGAAGTGAGTGCCCAACCATGTCTCTCGCTTGAACTCGCAAAAGCAAGCACGCCAACCCTACCGAGCAAAGTCGAACGGCACGCCCATCCGTCTCTGACGTGGAGGAAACCTATATCGGCCTGGTGAATGCCTTTGGGCTCATCGTGTACATAGGTCGCACACATTACGAGGGTGCTTGGGAAGGACTTGCCTTGAAGGCGAAAGACGACAATTTGGCCGCGTTCACTTCAGATCCATGCGTCCTCGCCTTTGAAGTCGCCCAGAATTTGCCCCGAACCTAGAGCCTTGCTCTCGCTGGCTGCACGCCCTCCAACCTGTAGAGTGCCCTTCTTCGACCTGGTGAAGCCGTCGGTCTCGGTCTTGTGTCCGTGGCCAGCCTCGGAGAATGACGAAGATGCTCGAGAGGGTGTTGTTGAAGACAGTGGAAGGACTCATTCTTTGGTTGGTAGTCGAGGTGTGTTGCGTCGTAGAGGCGATGTAGATAGGCTATAGTGGATGGCTATACCTGGGTACCCCGTCGGCGTAGGAGGCGATAGCTGGATGTCGGCGGAGGTAACAACCGTTGGGCGTTTCCCGATGAGAAGTGCGATTCTAACGCCAACCTCCCGCCCTTCCTTAGTTTGTTCGAGACGCGTTCAGGTAATGCACACGCGCGGAGATGACCGTCCACGTTGTAGAAGATGCATTACACCGTACAGCCTCGGCTGAAGTACGCCTTGGCATGGCGCAGTATCAGCGGTGCGAGCCCCCAGACACCACCCCATGCAACGTATACCCGGATCTCGATGACGACCTCTGCTAGGCATGGAGTGTCTCCCTCATCCTCCCACGTCCACGATAGCGACGAATTTAATACTCCTCTCTCGATTTACTCTTTCTCCTTCGTCACCTGCTACTCTACTCCTCTGATCAGTTTCGTACCCGTCAAGGCATCGGGCTAAAGAGGAGCTAATGGCTACCACGAGCTCAGTTTACAATGGCGAGACCTACTGACTCGCGTGACGGTGTATAATAGGCCTTGGCTAGTGTCAAGAACGTTCGAGATTGCGGCCGGCGTATTGGGGCTACATAAGGGTTAGGGACGCCTTGGGGCTACATACGTGAGAGTCTGAGACCTCCCAAACACGGTTGCTGATGAACCTTGGAAGTAAGCCTGACCTTCTGAATCGAAGAAGGCAAAGATGGGGACCAAATGGGCACGCGAAACATTCCTCCGGACGCGCGCATCGATGGGCGAGGGAGCTGTGTCGAAACGGGGCGAGTGGATGGACCTAACTACCCTGCGCCTGTTGTAGTAGTCTGCGATGAAATACAGTGCGCATTCAAAACCTCTGTATGGGGTTGCTTTGTGGGTGTCGACGGCTTATGAGCATACCGTGCCAGTGACCGAAGGTTACTGAATGAGTAAGCGTGGGAAGTATATTGCTAATTCAGTTGGCCTTTAAGCGCCGAAACTCACCGTTCTTCTTGCTTCCTTCCTCCACCATCACTGAAGAGCTGAAGGACTACCTCTGCCAATCCGTTCCACTACCCCGCAATTGAGCTCAATTCAAAATGAATGCAGACTGGCTGGCTCCCAGTGCACAATCCATCGTCACCAACAACGATGTTCGAAACGTTGCGGGGGATTATCATGACAACAGCACAACGAATGTCAAGAACATCCACGTTTCAAACTCTGGGCGCCTCGAGATGGACCGTACGTATCATATCTTAGCTTCAGGAGCGAGTGTTCGACTCAATCTCCCTCCTCCTTCCTCTAAAGCTCTGCTCAAACACGTGGCACACGGCGCCCTCCACGACTCTGCAGAGCGAGGCCCCGACGCACCCAAATGCCACCCAGAAACGAGGACCGCCGTACAAAAAGAGGTCATGAGCTGGATTCGACATGGCGAGCAGGACGACACGCCGAAGAGGATCCTGTGGCTCTCGGGCCCCGCTGGCTCGGGAAAGACAGCTATCGCTGGGACAATAGCAGACGAATGCTTCAAGCAAGGTTTACTCGCGGCGAGTTTCTTCTTTTCGGCCTTCGCCGGGTCCAAGAATCGACGATGGAAGAGGCCCTTTGTCCCTACCCTCTTGTACGGCCTCCTCCAGCACGACACCATCGTTGGTTTTAAGGAGGAAGTATTTGCCGTCATAGAGCGCGACCCGATGGTGTTTGAGAAGCACTTGGACCAACAGCTCGAGACACTCATCCTCAAACCGCTTCGCAATATCGCAGGTCGCTCGAGCCGTCAAAATTGGCCTGCAGTCGTTATAGTCGATGGGTTGGACGAATGCCAGGGCGATGGCGAGTCAGACGCTCGGTCGGGAGGAGATAGACAGGCCTCGGGATCCAACGCTCAGAAGGAGATCCTCACTGCCCTATCCCGTGCGTGTGGAGACCCTGAGTTCCCCTTCCGCGTCATCGTCGCTAGTCGGCCCGAGCAGGTCATAAGGCACTTCTTCTCTACTTTCCCCAGCCTCGCCCTCAGCATTTTCCTCGACGACAAGTACGACCCAGATTCCGACATCCGGATGTTCCTTGAAGCGATGTTCAGCGACATTCGCCGCCGGTTCTGTCTTCCATCGAGCTGGGCATCGCAGGACGTCGTCGACCGCCTGGTGAAAGAGGCCTCTGGCCAATTCATATATGCTACCACCGTCATCCGATTCCTCGACAGCCCCCGCCTAGGGCCACCACAGCAACTGCTCACCCAGCTCCTCGGGTGGCGTAGCCTCGACGACTCGAAGCCCTTCGCACCACTCGATGCCTTGTACAGCCGTATCTTGCGCACGAGTCCAGTCCCGATGCTATCGGTGAAATGGATTTCCTTCATCTATGATTATGATACCAATGTCGAAGAGCTGCGCCTGTATTTAAAGCCCCTGCTCGAGTCTTATCCCGGGCAGACAGAGTACGTGCTCGGCAGTCTGACATCGCTGGTCGGGTTTGTGGATGGGCAAGGGGAGCCTCACTTCCGTTTCTACCACAAATCACTCCTCGATTTCCTAGAGGACCCACGCCGGAGCTCCGACCTTCATGTGAGCCGGGAGAGTCTCAACCATTTTGTGGTGGGCCTGTATCACCAGATCCTAGGTGCGTATTGGACTTCCGGCTTCAATCTCATTTCATAAACTCATAGTACTGCTTCAGAGAAGAAGCCTCAGGCTAATGCCGACCCTTCGACGAACCCCCCACCACAGGTTTTCCTCAACAAGTTCTGCACCTTTTTAGGGGGATACCTTGATTCACGTCGCAGGTACACTTCGACGGATGTCGAGTGGTGGCTGGCCAATCTCCAACCCATCACCAAGGACCTGAGAGAAATCCCTTTGATGTTTGGGGATATTCACAAGAAAGTAAGTTCTGTCATGCGATGTTTCTTTCCTTCCGATGGAACCCGACCACTGATCAATATTGCCTCTCAGTGCAAGTGGTACCGCTGCCTTCCCGGTTGTTGTGTCTGGAGGAAAGGCATACTGCGATACTGCAGGGAGCATGGCTGGCGTGTACCCACGAAAAAGGAGATCCTGCAGGACAGGTTCAAGAACTTCGTGTTCTCCACTGTTGCAACCCAGAGCTATCCTCTACGTAGTACACCTTGACTCGGCTAAATCCACTCTCGAGTTCCATTCTAGAGAATCGGTGAGAACGGATCCCGCTTCCGCCGTGACCATCCAGCCACCGGTTAGTAGTAGTCTTGGCCCTGTCTGTAAAGCGTAGAGGAGGGAGGAGAGGATAGCAGGAGGTTCATCGGGTTGAATAGTGGTAATTGAAAGTGAAATAACCGCCTAAATGCAGGAGGGCGCGATACGCCGTCAGATGCGTCTGGAATCAAGGTTCAGAGTCCGAGTCAGCAGGTCATGCCAACGATAACCGTAATGTATCATCCGCTCCAGCCTTTTCCATTGTCGTTCCAGGCTATCCCATGGCAAATGAAGGTAGTAAATACAGGTGTACAATTGTGAGATCCCGAGATACGTGGGGATCGCAGTTTAGCGCTCTTGGGCGCCTATTTAAATACACCTTGGGCCGAAGCGCGACGATCGGGGAAGCGCCAGCACCTGTGCCTCCCATGATCTCCCCCTGAGCTCTGAGGAGCGCTTAGTGTCTTGGGTGGTGCACTCAGGCTGCCGTCGCCGTATTCAGGGGTAGACTGTGCGTATTGAACCAAGGCGTTTGTGCCCCCAAGCTGTGTCCTTGTGTTTGTTCAAGCTTGACTGTCAACGAGATTCATTTCTCTCAGATCGAAGCTTGACACCGAACTTCGGACGGCAACTGCTGTTCTTGCCAGGTTCTTGTGTTCGTCGGCCAGATCGCTAGGCCCGAGCGTGGGATACATACCAAGCAACGGGATGGATATTTCAGCGCCCAGGACCCACAATCGTTGGAATTCGTCCCTCTTCCTTCTTTCCTCCCTTCCTGCGTCCCTATCTCCCCAATACCACCCGAGCCGGTCTCGATTGAAATGGACGACAACGCTCATATTCGAAACGTCGCAGGAAGCTACCACGATAACAGTGTAACGAACATCAAGAACATCCATATCTCTAACAGCAGTCGACGTGAGATGGATGGTACGTCTTAATCGTGGCTTAGTTCAAAGGTCCGTTTCCTCAACGCTTCTCCCTCGCAGCTCTGTTGGAGCACGTAACACACGGGGCCCTCCACGATTCCGCGGAACGAGGTCCTGACGCGCCCAAGTGTCACCCAGAGACGAGGACCGCGGTTCAGAGGGATATGATGAGCTGGATTCGGCATGGCAATGAGGACGATGTTCCAAAGAAGGTCCTCTGGCTCTCGGGACCTGCTGGGTCGGGGAAGACCGCGATCGCTGGAACGATCGCCGACGAATGCGACAAAGAGGGATTGCTTGCCGCGACCTTCTTCTTCTCGGCGTTCTCGGTGTCTCTCGATCGGCGCTTGAGCAAGAACCTCATATCGACATTATTATACAGCCTTATACAACATAAATCCATCGTCGGGTTGAAGGAGGAAGTCCTTGCTGCCCTCGACGACGACCCAATTATATTTGAAAGGCATTTAGGTCAGCAAGTCGAAAGACTTTTTCTAGTGCCCCTTCGCAAAGTCGCAGGACGCTCAGATCCTCGGCACTGGCCCAAAGTCATCCTCGTCGATGGGCTGGACGAATGCGAAGGCTGCAGCGAGTCGGAAATAGGGGACCAAACACCGAGGACCAATGCCCAGAAGGAGGTCCTCTCCGTCTTATCGCATGCATGCACCGACCCTGCCTTCCCCTTCCGCATCATCGTCGCCTCCCGACCTGAACCCGTCATCCAACACTTCTTCTCCACGCAGCCCGATCTTGTCCTCAACGTCTTCCTGGATGACAAGTACGAGCCAGATGCGGACATCCGGCTGTTCCTAGAGGCGATGTTCAACGACATTCGGCGCCGATTCAATCTCTCATCAGCCTGGGCGCCCAAGAACATCATCGACCTCCTCGTCAAGGAAGCCTCTGGCCAATTCATCTACGCCGCAACAGTGATTCGCTTCCTCGACAACCCCCGCCTCGGGCCACCCCAAGAACAACTCAATCGACTCCTCGAATGGCAGCGCCTCGACAATGCAGCGCCCTTTGCACCGCTCGACGCGTTATACAACCGCATCCTGCATACGAGCCCCAAGCCCCTCCTGGCGGTAAACTGGCTCCTTTTCGTCAAGGATCACAATACGTTCGCTGATGAGCCCTTGTATATCAAAGAGCTACTGGAGTCGTACCCCGGAGAAACGGAGTATGTCTTGAGGAGTTTGACGTCGTTGGTCGGGCTCGTGGATGAATCTGGGTGTCCGCGCTTCGATTTCTACCACAAGTCGCTCCTCGACTTCCTTAAAGACCCTAACCGGAACACCGACCTTTACGTAGACGAAGGAAATGTCGCCCTCTTCAAGGGGAATCGGTACTACCAAATCATAAAAGGTATGTGACGGGCTCATGTATCCAGCATTGTTCACGATACTCATTTCAGTGTAGGAAGAGGCCCCTTATCCACCGCCGAGGCTTCGACCCAACCCCCTTCGAAAGAGTTCCTCAACCGCTTCTGCAACTGGCTACCATCTTGCATCGATCCCCGTCGCAAGTACTCTTCCTCGGACGTCGAATGGTGGATAGCCAACCTGGGCGAAAACCGCGACGCCGAAATTTCCTGGATGTTCGCCTCGATCCACGAGAAGGTACGCTATATCATCGTTTCCTTCCTTTCAACGTTCCCTGAGTATTATCACCCTCAAGTGTGACTGGTACCACTGCCTCTCTGCTTGCGACGTCTGGAGGAATCATATACTCCAACGCTGCAGGAAGCGCGGGTGGCGTCTGCCTACGGCGAAGGAGATGCTGCATGATAGGGTTAAGAAGTTCAAGCCCAGCGCGATGGATGGTTGGTCAAAACACCCTTTACGACCCCCATCGCCCACCAGCTCTTGAGCCCAACCTTCAAGCCGTACGAGGATATACTACTGTTGGTTACATACCACGTTCCTCGTGTTCAATGTACTGCATTTCCTCCTCGAAACTCGAGCTCAGTATGTGGGCATTCAGACTATCATCAGGTATACGAGTCGGAATCTCGCTGCTTCGAAGATGTCGATAGTTACAGCCGTGTCGTTCCCTCGTCTCCCTCCCGGCCCAATCTCCTGGCCTCCTTCGACCCTCGTGAGCGTATGACGATTGCAGCTATGGAGTCGAGGAGATTATTAGACACGCAAACGGAGAATGAGATACACAAAACGGTGAATAAAATCTAATTTCGAGTTAGTCCATTCCAACCGACCATTCCTCCAAGCTATCTTCCATCCACGAAATCCAAAACCCAAGATACACTTGATATCAAAGGTATCACGCTGCCATACGCCGTACTTGTAGGTTCATCGAGGCGGAAAGTCGAGAAACGGTGGACTGGATCGGTAAGCTGAGCGCCAAAAGAACACTCATCCTTCAAACCCCTCCCCCACTCTTCTCAACCGGAATCCTCGCCCTCTTCGGGCCCCCAAACGACGCCATAGGCGCAACCGCCACGTCCTTCAAGCTTCCACAAATCTAGAACAAAGATGACCGTCAACATCCCGCCGGGAGGAACGAACGGACCACACGAAAGAAGGACTCACCTCAATAAACTCATCCAACTCGACCCTCTCCCTCCCTCCCAAGCCACACTCCCCCACAACATACTTCAAGTCTTTCTCGCTCACACCCCCGTACCCGGGTAAAGCCCTCACAACGTCCAACACATCTCCCAACCTCACCGTCTCCATGTCCTTACCCTCATTCTCCGTCTGCTCTCCCCCAGCACCACTCGAGGCCGAAGCCAAAGCGGCAGCGGCAGCGGCAACCGCAAACGCCTTCCTCAACTCAATAATCTCGCTTGGCTGGAACCTCGCGCGTCCATACATAACCCTCTCCTCCGTCGCTCCAAGCTTCGAGTGATACCCCTGACTCCCCCCAAACCCAAATATCCCCTTCACACCCGCCAACCACCCCCACCTTCCACCCCCACCCCCTCCGCCGTTCACCCTCCCCTCAACCTCCCTCCCCACCTCCCTCCCCAACACCTCCCCATCCCCCTGCAACCCCATACTCCCCACCAAAAACCTCACCGCCTCCCTCACCTGCCTCCCCCTCTCCTCCCTCCCCCACCCCAGCTCCCTCCCCATAATTTCCACGACACCGGGCAGCGCGTCCAGCGCCGCGCGGGCGTTCAGGAACGATAAGCGCGTACGCCGCGCGAGGACATCGATGGCTGTTAGTGCGTATTCGTGCCGCACGGCGTAGGTCACTTCGGCGTCGATGAAGGGGTAGAGGGGGGAGAGGCGCGTGCCGTGGAGAGGCCAGGAGGTGTGGGTGGGTTCGGCGAGGGAGCAGACTGTCCAGGCGCGGGAACCGTAGTTGTCGGAGAGGTGGCGGGCGACTTCGGATTCGAGGCCGTACTACGAACGAGGATAACGCGTTAGTGAGAGGTGGTTAGAAGTTAGTGACGGGTACGACTCACAGTCTGAATCAACCCAATAAACATATTCCTACTCCACCCCTCACTCCCCACAAGCTTCAGACTCTCCGTCACACACCCCACACTCTTCCTACACCTCTCCCCCAGCCCAAACACCCCAATCGCCTCATCCACAGTCTCCTCCGCCATCCTCCTATACGTCGTCCACTTGCCCCCAGCAATCGTCAACAATCCACTCGCACTTAGCGTGGTAACGTGCGAGCGGACGAGGCCGGCGGTGGTACCCGGGGCGGCGTCGGGGTCTTTGACGAGGGGACGTAGACCTGACCAGGCGGAGAGGACGTCGCCCCTGCGGACTTTGATGTCGGGGGAGAGGTACGAGCGGACTTCGTCGAGGACCCAGCGGATGTCCTCTTCCGAGGCTTCGGGGTCCTTGGTGACGCGACTCGGCGAGTCCGTTGTCCCTGCGATGGTGTTTCCCTGCCACGGGAGGAAGAAGATAACGCGGCCATCGGAGGTGGCGGGGTCGAGCAGCCCCATCGTGCGGGGGGAGTAGTAGTTGGGCAGCGTGATGTGCACGCCGGAGGAGGCTTGGACGATGGGCTTGTGCGCGGGGTTGTCGAGGGTGAGGAGGGAGTCGGTGAAGGGCCCGGTGGCGTTGATTATGCCTTTGGCGCGGATCGTGAAGGGTTTGGAGGGGGATGAGGAAGAGGAGGGGGAGGAGGAGGGGAGGGTGTCGCGGACTTGGGCGCCGGTGAGTTTGCCGGTGAGGGGGTCTTTGTGCAGCGCGGTGACTTCGCAGTAGTTGGCGACTTTGGCGCCTTCTTTGACGGCGGTCATGATGAGGGCGATGTTCATGCGGGAGTCGTTGTGTTGGCCTGAATCTTTGTGAGTAGGTGGATAGGCATGAGAGAGGAGGATACGTACCATCGTAGTAAACGACTGCACCAACCAAGCCATCGCTCTTCAACATGGGAAACGTCTCCAACGCCTTTCCCTTGCTCATAACGTAGCTCGTCTCCATGTTCTCTTTCCCAGCGAGGATGTCGTACATCTTGCAACCGGCAAGGTAGTAAGGAACCTGCCAGTACTTGTAGATCGGAAGCATGATCGGCAGCATGTTGGAGAGGTAGGGTGCGGTCTCCAAGAAGATCTTGCGTTCGTGCAGGGCTTCTTTGACGAGCTTGTATTGGTCGTAGTCGAGCTCGAAGACCGCCTTTTGGAGGTAACGTACGCCGCCGTGGACGAGTTTCGTTGACTTGGACGACGTGCCTACATCCATTCGGTTAGTCCTCGGTACATAACATACATAAAACCGAGAACGCACCAGCACTAAAATCGTCCCTCTCCACCAACGCCACCTTCAACCCCCTACTCGCCGCATCCACAGCGACACCCGCGCCCGTCGCCCCCCCTCCAATAACGAGCAGATCGAACTCCTCCTCCTCGCCCGTCCCGCTGGCTTTGAGGTCCTTGAGCATCTCGGCGCGGGAGGGCGGCGTCCATGGGGGCGGGGGACGGCGGGTCTGCATGGTCGAGGCGGGGTAGGCGGGGCCGGAGTTGAGGTAGTAGTACCCACCGCCTGCGGCGAGGGAGGTGCCCCCCGCGACGTAGAGGAGGGTCTTGCGGGAGAATACGCGTCGGATAAGGCTCATCCCGGGTCTGAAGAGGAAGGTGAGTCGTGAAGGGATGGAGTAGAGAGTGGATATCGGTGAAATGGGAAGCACTAACCTAGGTTACGCACGTTTGTGGGGGAAGCGAGGTGGGTGAACGCCCAGAGGACAAAATTTCAACGATGGATTGAGGGTTCAACGCTGCTCTTTATAAGAAAGTGGTGATCGCCCTGCGAAAACGCAATGACGATGACCCTACTACCCCGGATGCACCACATCGTATGGAGCGGACGGCCCGCACGACACCCGACAGGGCCCTTGCTCGGCGAATACAGGGGTTGACTGCATGTTTCGGCGGAGAAGCGTGTGCTCGCTGTCGAGAACGACGAGCAGAGGGTGTTGAACGACGTTGACGACGACGAGCAAGAAGGCAGAAAACAGCGAGGAAGGAGCGTCCAAGCCCGTTGGGTGGTGTGGGAACACCTTCCCTTTTTGGAAGGAAAGGCTCGGCACACGAGGAAACCGACCCGCGGTACCGGCCCGCCTCTTCGCTTGGCTCCGGCAATCCCGTTTCAACCTTTTCCCTTGCCGCCGATACACACGACGTCGAGGACGTCAACGACGACGATGGCCAGCCTCGCACCGCCCGACTCCAACGTCCGCAACGATGAGCTCGACCCCATGCACCTCACCGCCCACCCCCAGCACTCCCTCCACGGCTCCCTCCACGACGACACCGGCGGCGGGGGCGCGCCTCGCGACTCCTCCACGCACCACCTCGACCACGCCGCCAGCGACCGCGACGCCCAGTCCAAGGAACCATCGCACGCAGGGATCCCGCTGGACGGCCAGCAACAGCCCCCGCCGATCCCCCGCGCCGACCCCAACGTCCCCGTTGGCGGCGACGGCGGCGACATCGTGTACCTCGACAACATGACGACGTCCGAACGCGTGCACGAGAACCTCTGGCTCGCCGTCTCCCTCTCCCTCGCCACCGTATTCTGGCTCATCTCCCTCATCGCCCAAGCCATCGTCACCGCCAACCTCGGGAACGCGTTCGTCCGCACCGCGTGGCTCGCCCTTGTTCTCCAGCTCATCCTCATCCTCCTCACATTTACACTCCTCCTGACAACCCATTTACCCCCATACCACATCCAAATCAGCACCCTCGCAGCGATGGTCGTCGTCCTCGGCTCCCTCGCCGTCGACGCCAACATCTACAGCCCCAGCACGTCCGCACAAAAGGCCCTCGGCGCCTCATGGCTCCTCACATGCCTCGTCGACATCCTCTTCGTGCTCTACTTCTCCGCCCCGCCTCAACACCCCCTCGTCGCCTTCCTCTACGGGGGGTACGGTGCACGCGATGCCCAGACCGACGCGTACAGGAAGAGCAACTTCTTCGCGGGGGGAGCTCAAAGTCCCAGGAATACGGTGACGGGATACCAGACCGCCCCACCGAACCGTCTCTCGCGTGCAGGCTCCGGAAATATCGAGTTGGGACCTGTAGGAACGAACGGCGGGAACCGACTCTCCATGGCGCGCAGCCAAAGTGGCCGACCTCTCAGCGGAATCCCCGAAACCACCGTCAGCGGCGGCGCACGATCGTCGGGTGCTACAGACGACGTCCAGCCGCGTCCGCCGTTGCAGCAGCAGGGCGATGGGTCGAGGAAGAGTGGTCGGTTCAGTTTGTACCGGAGGGAGAAGGAGAAAGAGAGGGAGAAGGAGAAAGAGAGGGAGAGGGAACGTGAGAGGGAGAGGGAGCAGCAGGCGGATTCTCAGGTGGGAGGAGGGAGTATGAGTGTGGCGGCGGGGCAGGACAGTGGGGATAGTCGTTTGGTGAACCAGAAGCCTGTTGTGTGTAGGGCGGAGGCTCTCTTTGCCTGTGAGTGCTCTATCCTTTTTGATTTTCGCGTCCTTTTTCCGCCTTTCTCTCCATTGATTTTCGCTCGTCTTCGTGCGCCCTCACCCCCCACAATTTGTATCCTTCTCCTTCACGCGCATACACCATTTACCTTTCCACGATTCGCTCCCTTCTTCGCTTCTTCCGTTCGGCCCTCTTGGCCCACCCTCTTACCTAACACCCAAACCGATGAACTAACTTATCCCTCCACACAGACCACGCCGCGAGCGAAGACCCCTCCGAGCTCAGCTTCCGCAAGGGCGAGGTCCTCGATATCCTCGATAGGACGGGGAAGTGGTGGGAGGGCCGGAGGGAGGATGGGACGACGGGGAGTGAGTACTTGACTTCTTTGTTTCTTTCTTGCTTCGGATTGGTGCCGCTCGGTCGTTTCGTTCGAGTTCGACCGGCTTCTTTTTTTTGCATGTTCTTTTATGCCGAACGGCGCTTGTTGACTGGCACTTCACGCCGGATCTTCGAACGTGGTGGCTTGCGCCGCCGTGCGTCTTCGAATATACTCGGTTTCTCGGGGTGACTTGGGCCTTCGACCCAGCCTTCTTTCTCTCTCATTAGCATATACCGACGCTGACACTCTTTTCATTGCAGTTATACCCTCAAATTACCTGCGCGTTTTGGATCCCTGAGCGACCCGACTACGAACGATAAAATTAACAATGAACAACAACGACGAACGAACGAATGACTGACTGAATGACGAAATGGATACGGATTTTGAAATTTGTATTGACTAACGACTAACTTAAACGGCTTCTTTCACGGCTCGGATCCCTGCTTCACCTAAGTACCCTTCACCCTTCAATTGATTCCCAGTCTTCACTTCATTCTACTACCTTCCATGGTTATCATGCTACTTACTACCCTTTGCTTCCTCCAATGCTTCCTTGGAGTTCGTCACTACCTGCTCACTGGGTTCCCGTTCACTTTCTCAGTGTACGATATCACAATTCAGACATATACCCGTATGATATCCCTCTGTTGTTGTACTACCCTGTACCGTACACAAAATTCTCTGTTGTACCTGTACGTATGTCCTTGTGACTCGAGATCTACTGACAATGTACGTATGTAAATGACAAATTTCCACTACTCGCTACGTCGACGTTGTGGATGGCCTGTTTTGTAGTTCAAGTTTGTTGAATGCTCCGCCGCTCAGATCCTACCCAAATAACAGCAGCTGGTGGCTTGGGAGCAATGACAGATGGCGATGATTTTAGAGTGGGGAGTCCATCATTGTTTACTGGGTGTAATTGGATTCGGCCAATGAGGATTACAATCCAATGTCTGGGTTCCTTAAAGAAAACTCCTCTGACAACCCATACGTGAACTGGAATTTCTTGAACCGGTCCAGCAACATCTCCTTCATCGTGGGTACATGCCAGCCACGCTCGCTGCAGTGTCGCAGTATACCCTTCCTCCAGACACTGCAACCAGGGAGGCAGTGGTACCATTTGCACTGAAAGGCAATGGCTATCATTGGTTGTGTTCTGTGGATAGGGAAGAACCGTAGTTGCTTACCTGCCGGTGGATTCTAACAAACATCAGGGGAATTTCGCTTCTTCGATGGGCCTCATGAAGATTGGCTAGCCACCACTCCACATCCCCCGAAGTGTACCTGCGGCGCAGATCAATGTATGCCGACAAGCAGTAGCAGAACATCTCAAGGTTTCCTTGAGGTGGGGGATTCGTTGAAGGGTCAGCATTGGACTGAGGTTCTCTCGCTGTATTGCTGTGAGTGTGTAGAGCAAGTTTGAAAAGGGGGGTCAATACGCACCTCGTAGGACCCGATAGTACCGGTCCTGCGTGAAGAGCTGGACAGTATCCTCGTTTACGTGAAGCTCAGAGCTCCGGTGGGGGTCCTGGAGAAAGTCGAGCAGTGACTTGTGGTAGAAATGGAACTCGGGCTCCCCTCGTTCATCTACCAGCCGGACCAATGATGTTAAGCTGCTGAATAGATGCTCTGTTTCTCCTGGATATGACTCAAGCAGCCCTTTGCAATACTTTGCGCCACCTCCGTGCCTGGGGATGAAAACAAGCCATTTTGCAGCCAACCGTGGGTCTGGACTCGTTCGCAGGATGCGGTTGTACAGTGCATCGAGTGGTGCAAAGGGCTTCAAGTCGTCAAGGTGGCGCCACTCCAGAAGCCGACTGAGTTGTGTCTGGGGTGGGCCAAGGTGGGGGTTGTCCAGAAATCGTATCACAGTTGCAGCGTATATGAACTGGCCAGACGCCTCCTTGACCAGAAGGTTGACGACATCCTTGGTCGCCCATGTTGACGGTAGGTTGAAGCGGCGGCGGAGGTCACTGAATATCGCTTCGAGGAAGAGTCGGATGTCGGAATCCGGGTCGTATTTGTCGTCGAGGAAGATGTTGAGAATGGGAGTGGGGGCAGCGGAGAAGAAGTGTTGAATGATGGGTTCGGGTCGAGAGGTGATAATGATGCGGAAGGGGAAGGCGGGGTCTGCGCATGCGCGTGATAGTGCAGAGAGGATCTCCTTCTGAGCGTTGGACCCAGAGGCCTGTGAAACTACTCCAAGGCTGACGTCGGACTCGCTATCGCCTTGGCATTCATCTAACCCATCGAGCAGGATAATTGCAGGCCATCCCCGGGGGTTTGAGCGTCCCGCAACCTTGCGAAGCGGCTTCAACACGAGTTCCTCGAGCTGCTGATCCAGATGCCGTTCGAACACCATTGGATCACGCTCGATAACCGCGAGTACTTCTTCCTTGAAACCGATAATTGATTCGTGCTGGATGAGTCTGTATACGATAGTGGGGATGACAGGCCTCTTCCATCGCCGGTTCTGGGACCCAGCAAAGGCGGAGAAGAAGAAGCTAGCAGCGAGCAAGCCCTGCTTGTAGCATTGGTCGGCAATCGTCCCAGCGATGGCCGTCTTCCCTGAGCCTGCCGGGCCCGAGAGCCAGAGGATCCTCTTCGGCATGTCGTCTTGCTCGCCATGTCGGATCCAGCTCATGATATCGCCCAGAACAGCGGTCCGAGTTTCTGGATGGCACTTGGGAGCGTCGGGGCCTCGTTCTGCGGAGTCGTGCAGGGCGCCGTGCGCCACGTGTTTGAGTAGAGCTGTAAAGGAGGAGGATGGTTGAGTCCATTGTCTTCGCCTGAGACGACAGTATAATTCAGGCGTACCTTCCATCTCATGCCTACCAGAGCTCGAGATATGAATGTTCCTGACGTTCGTTGTAGTATTGTGACTCTCATCGTGGTATCCACCAGCGACGTTTCGAACATAGGCGTTGTTTGCGACGATGGATTGTGCGCTAGGGAGCTGCCCATCGGAGTCCATTTTGGGTTTGGGCTGAAATCTGGAGCGGTGGACAAACGGAGGTTCAACGATGGTGGAGGTAGGAAGCAGGTGGGACGGTTTCCAGCTACGGGCGCTTATTGCTGTGTGACATGTTTGTACATGTGTACGTTGTGGCTGACCCCAGCACAAAGCGCTGATGCCTCACCTCGAGGGGAGTACTTGCCAGACTCATTTCAGCTTTATGTCAATTAGGGAACCTCGCAGGAGGGTAAACCCTGGTGATAATTACGGAGAGTAGGTGCAGAGGCCAACGATGCTTCGAACTCCGCCCCAAACCTCACCGTCGGTCGTTTGTTGATCCCCGACCTGGGAGACACACAAGGCAAACACAGGAGCTCTAGAGATCCCACCGGAGCTCCGGCCTAGGTCTCAAACACAGAGAACGCTCTTCCGCGATGGGGGCAGGGAAGAGGGAACCCCGTCAAAACGCATGATAAGCATGAGTACGGAAAAGGATACTAAACAAAGCGGAACGATGTCTACGAACAAGGCTTCCGGCCTGGACTAGGTGCAGGTAGGTAAGTGTCTTCATCTCGTCCCGCAGTAAATGAACGTACTCACCCCAAAATGTCCACAGGAAGTACCCCACAGTGTCTCGCCCCCAACCGCCCTCGGTCAAGATACCATTCATTACCTCAGCACTACGCCTGAAGCGTGAGCGAGAGGAGGAGTAGAAAAGAGATGTTGCGACGGAGATTGACTCGGAAGAGCGACGAGCCTCTTCAGAGGGAAGAGGGTGGGGTAAAATACCTCGTCCTCATCATCACACTACCGGCAACGGCGAGTAAGCCCGAGGTCTTCACCGAGGATTGTACGGGTCGAACGGAGCTTGTAGGCCGACGACCGAGAGGAAGCTTGAACCGAGGTGAATTCGAGTTCGGAGTGCTCCATTGCAACACTTCAAGTGATATCGAGAGGAAAGGCTTTCGCTCTCGAGTGAGTTCAGCCCGGG
Source organism: Coprinellus micaceus (assembly GCA_951394405.1). Taxonomy (NCBI): domain Eukaryota; kingdom Fungi; phylum Basidiomycota; class Agaricomycetes; order Agaricales; family Psathyrellaceae; genus Coprinellus; species Coprinellus micaceus. Next base: position 3,122,367 of record OX596340.1, on the reverse strand, counting down.
ATTCAGGGTCTGTGTGAGACCGCTCTTCCCTTCCGCAGTGCCGAAAGGGTGTTATAGCATACGCGTTTGTCTTGGGAGACACAAAAGCGACAACCCTTAATTGCACCCTAGGATCGGCTAAAGGGCGTGTAACGGCGGTGCAAACACTGCTTTATAGTCTAGAATAGGCGCAGGTAAGTATCTTCGCCTCGTTCCACGGCAAAGTCGGGCTCACCTACATATCCACAGAGGAAGCACCGACGAGTATGCCGCCCTCGATCGCCTTCAAGACACCATCTACTGCCTCAACGCCGCCCTGCGTCTATAGGGCAAAGACGATGGAGGAGGCCTTGTCGTCCTCGTCGTCGACCCTTCGCTTCCACAACATCGAAGAGTCAAATTTCAAAGGGCGCGATAGAGTCCCAATCCGCGTTGATAGACACATATGCGACACCATGAACGCCCTAATCGCGCGGTAGCATCGACCAGACGGCATGTAACGGCGGTACAAATGGCAGTTAATGGGTCTAGAAAATGCGCAGGTAAGCATCCTCGTCTCGTTCCACAGCAAAGTCACACTCACCTACATATCCACACAGGAAGCACCAACGAGTATGCCGCCCTCAACTCCCTCCAAAATGCCATCCACTGCCCCGACACCGCCCTACGACTACGGCATGAAGGCGATGAAGGCCTTGTCGTCGTCGTCGTCGTCGTCGTTCCATGTGACGACAAGCGCGTATCACGCGTCCCTCCCACAAAACCTGCCTGCCGTCAAGTCCAATCCAAACACCCGCTCCCATCGTCATCGCCACGCGCTGGGAGGAGCGTCCTAGCTCAAGCTCGTCGGGCGGTTGGTTTATGGTAGGTCCAGCTCGCTGAGAGAGGCGCTGATCGTGAGGAACCGAGGGGAGGCGGGTGTTGTTGACAAAGGTAAACGTGGTATAAGCGGGTCTGTCTAGTTCCTGAGGCCGGGGGCGGGTATTAAAACCAGGACTTTGTCTAGGAGGCCGTCGGCCCAGTGCGGGAAGTTGAAGAGAGAGGGGAGGGGAGGAGGGTGGAGAGAGCACCAGAATTGTCGTCCACGCTTCCTAATGACGGTCCCCAACCCCCCATCTCTCCCAAATTGCCCTTAGTCCCCGATCGAAGACTTTGACACCGTCTGGCGTCTTCGAGGCAAGCCTTTCTCATGCGCCGTCGCCATGATCGTACGCAACGTCTCGACCTGTGAATACGATGGGCCCCAAGGCCTTCGCCAGGCCGAATAGGTTTTGTAGGCGTTGGAGGAGGAGGTGGTTGATGTTGTTTGGCTCGGTAGGGTTGGGGTGTTTGCTTGTGCGAGTTCGAGCGCGAAGGAGGGGTTGGGTATTCGCTTTCGCGCAGGGGGTAAGAGAGGCTGCCCGCTTTTGAGCGAGGTTCGTTCAGGCTGGGTGCGAAGAACTTGAGCGGGCTATGGATTGAAGTCGACCTCGCTTCGAATACGTTTTGACGTGTTTCTTTGACTGGGGCGTTGACCGTAGCTTTGGAGGGAGAGAGGCGACACGAGAACGAGGGAGGGCGGATAGAGGTTGGGGAGGCCAAGGACGGGGGGATACGCGTATCTATTTTAGCAGAGAAAGCGTCCGTTCTGAGTGGACGGGTGTTCGAACTTCGTGCTGACGTTCTTCCTTGCTCAGGAGCTCTCGAACCTGGTTCCTGTGTACGTTTTCGATTTATTGTAGCCGTTCTCCGTGCCTTTATGCGGCCTTCCTCGTTTCCGAAGGAACTTTGAGTATGAGGGATCGTTTTTGGGTCGCCTAGAGGCCTTACCGCGCAGGCACTTCAACGCGGTTGAAACCCCTGAAGGCCCCGTGTATGTAGGCCTCCTCTCGACGGTGTCGGCCCACATCATGCCCAGCATCCTTCCTGTATTGCTCGCCTTCGACCTCTCAAATAGGACGTCCCAGCGTTGAGTATCCAAGGAGGAGGTCGGAGGCTCGAAGGCCAAGCAAAGTGGATCGTTGACGGGAAGCTCTATCCGAGGATGAGGAGTTGGATGACGCGGGGCCAAAGAGCGAGCCACTGTTGAGGGCGAGGGGAAGAATGCACATCGATCTTGCGAGAGGGTCGGGGAGACGGAGTGCTGTACTATTAGCGGGTGAGCACGGGGAATCGTTTGAGGGTTGTTTGACTTACCACGTCGGGGTCGAGATATACGCCTTCGTCGCCTTTCCATTGCGAGCCCTCGATTTTGCGGTCCGATGTCCGAGATCCCGTTCATAGTTCCACCCGGGTAGTTTCCCCCAAGCCGATGTGAAACCAAGGAGGAGTTAAGATGAGAGCAAGCCATAGGGAACGAAGTATAGTCGAGCTTTGCTGTGGAGATTGAGGATTGAGACGAGACTGAGCGAAGTATCAAGCTAGAGCGTGCGGGTGCCCTGTATTCCCTCATCGAGCGTGTCTAGGTCGTGCTCAACACAAGGGCTGGTGGTGTTGGTGTGCGTCTAAAGCGAGTGAGAGCAAGCATGCCATTCACGTTGATCGGAGTTTGAGATATGCGGCATCTATAATATAGCCCCTAACTTTCATTTTCACCCTCTTCATTTACTCTCGATCCTCCTCTAAAGACTTGCCTCGGCCCCCCTTCCTGCATCATCTCGACGCCCCTTCTTCCTTCCAGACCACCAACAAACGCTGCTCCCCACCCGTAAACGACGGACCCTCTCACTCTCGCCTTTTGCCGCCCATCCTTCTCCTCCGAGTCTGCACGCCCTCTCGCCGTCGTTCCATCCCCATCCCCATTTCCACCCCCTCCCTCCTCACGTTCTACCTCGACCATGCCGTGCCACGCCCTCCTTCTTTATCCCTCCGATGTAAGGCTCCCTGCAGCCTGGGTCGGAGGTCTTGAGAGTAAGATCCACGCACGCTGAGTTTCCATCCGAATTTCAGGAGAGCAAGATTACGCCGTAGACGGCCCGCTCGACCTTTCCGCATAAGCTTCCGTTTGGCGATCTTAATTTCCCTGGAGACCAAGTTTCAATGCCAGCGGCGATTTGAACGTTCTCGTCTCCTGCTCTCGACACACTCGCCTCCCTTTAAACCTCATTTTGAGCTCAATCCATGAACCCCCAGCGCTCTCGACGAAGCTGAACGGCGCTCCACAACAGCGAACAGCCTAGCTTGGCGGGTAAGATGCGACGCCAACAGCGAGGATCGAGTCAACGCATACCGTGGCTCGCCCACACACGTTCACGTCGTGCCTAACGCCCCCTTCGACCGTACCACACCCAAATAATTCAACGCTTTCGGTCGAAGCGATGGCCTTCGGCGGGGAGGATAATGATCCAGGAGGCTCCTGGATTTACCGTACTGAGGCTATCGGGCAGCTGGACCATAGGGGAGAAGTAGGCGGAGGGGCAGCCAAGTAGAGAAAGGGTAGAGTTCGGGCCTGTTTCGGGCAATCGCCCCGCGACTCCATCTACAACGAAGACCTCGGCCCGACGTGTCTCGCTGCTCATTTTCACCATTTCCTCCATGGGCCCGCGCAGGCTTCGACAACGCTGCGACCGTCCTCGACTTACGAGGTTTGCAACGCCACCAGTGAGCAGGCACCGTTCTCATCCTCCGTTCAAAACATCGCACGCCAAGCTCGCGTTAGACCCCCAAAAATCCCTGTCGATCACCCGAGCTAACCTCTGACTCAACGACGACGGCAGGAAGCGTACAGGTCAACATCTCACTCGGCGTCTCCTGTGCTCTAACCACCATATTCTGGATCACCCCCCTTGTTTCAAGGTGCTCGTCAGGCCGAAGTCAGAGAACGCCCTCATTGTGGCTTGCGCTCTTCCTCCGGCTACTCCCCACATTCACGCTAGTGCTGACCACCCATTTATCTCTGTACCAGATCCAAATTGCCACCCTCACAGCGATGGTTGTGGTCCTCACAAGTACTCGGGCACCTGGGCATAAAGTTGGTCAGATGCCGTCCCAGCTTTACAGCGTTTCCTTGCCTCAATCCTGCTCACGTCCACCTCAACTTGAACGCTCCCTCGTCGCGCTCCGCGCATTCCCCCATGGGGGATACTACGGTGAAGGGGCGCAGGGTGATAGAAAGGTGACTGGGCTCACATCTATGGGCAACGGGAACAGGATGTACAATATCACATTTCAGATCTACACCTGAATATTGAATGATACCCCTATCATTGTCCCTGTACTAGCTATTCACGAAGTTATTTGCTGTACTTGGACACCTTTGCGAATGTGGGATCTGCTGACAATCTACGTATGTTCCACAACTACTCCGATGTTTATGGATGGCCGGTGTTGTTGGTCAAGCTTTTCCCGTTCCTTGGACCCCGCCCGAGCTTTAGAAACTCGTGGTGGAGCGGCCATGATGGATGGCGAAGACGTCAGGGTGAAGGGGGATCTGTCGTTGTTGATTCGGCAGAAACGACTCGGGATCCGGATTCAACGACTGGGACGTAGAGGAAACTCCTGTGGCGAGAAATAATGGAGCTCGAATTTCTTGAACCTGTCCCACAACATCTCCTTGGTGGTCGGTACACGCCAGCTGTGCTCCACGCAAAATTGAAGTATGCCTTTCCTCCAGACACCACATGCGGGAAGGCAGTGGTACCATTTGCACTGAGAGATGATGTTGATCAGATTTTGTGTTCCATGGAAAGGAAAGAACCATAATGGTCACTTACCTGCTGGTGGATTGACGCAAAAGTCTCAGAAATATCTCGACTCTGGAAGTCAATTGGAAGATTGGCTAGCCACCATGCGACATCCCCTGAGGTGTACCTGCGGCGTGGATCAATATACCCCACTAAGAAGTGGCAGAACATCTCAAGGAAACCCTGAGATGGCGGGTTTGTCAAAGGGTCTGCATTGGATTGAGGTCCTCTCACTGTATTGGCATCAGCATGTGGAGCGAGATTGAAAAGGGGGAGCAATACACACCTTGTAGGATCTGATAGTACCGATCCTGCTTGAAGCGGGTAAGAGTCTCCTCGTTTACGTGAAGGTCAGAGTTCCAGTGTGGGTCCCGGAGAAAGTCGAGCAGTGACTTGTGGTAGAAATGGAACACGGGCTCCCCTCGTTCATCCGTCAGCCTGACCAATGATGTTAAGCCACCCAGCACATGTTCCAACTCTCCGGAGTATGATTCAAGCATGTTTTGCTTGTAGGAGCCACTGAGGTGGCTGTGATGGTCGACAAAGCGGAGCCATTTCGCTGCCAAGAGCGGTTCTGGACTAGTATGTAAGATACGGCTGTACAAAGTGTCAAGGGACGCGAAGGGCTTCGAGTCGTCGAGGCGGCGCCACTCCAAGAGCCTGATGAGCTGCTGTTGGGGTGACCCCAAGCCCGGGCTGTTGACAAATCGAAGCACCGTTGTAGCATAAATGAACTGGCCAGACGCCTGCTTGACCAGGAAATCAACGATGTCCTTAGAAGCCCAGGTCGACGGCAGGTTGTAACGGCGGCGCATATCACTGAATATGGCCTCGAGGAAGAGTCGAATGTCATCATCTGGGTCATACTTGTCGTCGAGGAAGATGTTGAGGGCGAGACCAGGGGAAGTGGAGAAGAAGTGTCGAATGGTGGGTTCGGGTCGGGAGACGATGATGATGCGGAAAGGGAAAGCAGCGTCTGAACAGGCGCGCGATAAAACAGAGAGAACCTCCATCTGGGCCTTGGTCCTCAACACCGGATCCAATATATCTGACTCGCTCGCGCCCTCGCATTCGTCCAAGCCGTCAACAATAATAACCTTGGGCCACTGCCGACGATCCGAGCACCCTGCCACCTTGCGAAGTGGCCCTAGAACGAGCTTCTCAAACTGCTGATTTAAGTGCCTTTCAAATACGATTGGGTCGTCGTCGATGGTGGCAAGGACCTCCTCCTTCAACCCGATGATGGATTTGTGTTGCAGAAGGCTGTATAGTAACGTCGATATGACGTTCTTGCTCAGGCGCCGATCGACGGACCCAGCGAAGGCTGAGAAGAAGAAACTCGCGGCGAGCATGCCCTTCTTATAGCATTCGTCTGCGATTGTTCCAGCGATCGCCGTCTTGCCCGAACCGGCGGGCCCTGAGAGCCAGAGGATCCTCTTGGGAGTGTCGTCCCTGTAACCAGATGGTCTTTTTTAAACATCGGGTCATCAGATGCTTTGACAGGTCAAATTCGTGCAATGTTTAGACATGAACCCAGTTCATTATTTGTGGTTTGGATTGATTAAATTAGACCTACACTTCGATTACACTTACATTGGATGGCTTAATGTGCTACGAGGGGTCAGGGGGGGATGGGTCTAGACATCACCCGGTTTAAACCGTGGCGTGTCTAAACAGGTTGTCCGGAATCGTATTTTTTGAATTCTAGATATAAATGTACACAACGCATACAGGGCGAGTATCTACGAAGACGAGCCCGGTCTAAACACCCGGCCGGGGTGTTTAAACCGGAGTCTAAATATTGCCCGATTGCCGGAGGCGGCCTCTGACACCTGCCAGAGACGCCTCCAACGGCGGCGCAACACCCAAGTCCCCTCTCCCCTCACTGGCCGTGAGGGACGAAGGGAAAGAACGGCGATCAGCCTCCCTGATGTCGCCAGGCTTATATACGCTGGCATATTTGGCCATGTTTACGCGCTGCTTGGCTCGCGCCGGCACGTGCTCGGCTTTGTTGATTGTGCCAAACAAGCGCGTCTGTATATAAGCGGGGACTTCATCAAAAATCCCCCAACTCTTTTCTTTCCTCCCCCACCACCATCTCGGTGCTGTGGACACCTCCATGACCCCGTCGTCACACCTGGCAATGTGACGATGGGGTCAAGGAGGTGTCTATCAGCTCCGAGTCGGTGTTTAAACATCGCTCGGTCTAAACACCTCTTGCTGCGAGAGGGTGTTTAGACCGAGCTGTCTGGACCTGGAGGTTTAGACATGGGTGTCTAAACAGATTTTGTCTAGACTCCGTAGATTTATTTTATAGCATTGTAATACACTATTTTTTGCTGCTCTACCCTGCGTCTGGAGCCGTTCCCGGATCGCACGCTTAGCCCAATGCCCCGCCCGCACAGGGACTGGATGCCCTGTTTAAACAGTAGGGTATTTAGACCGGTCGAAGCATCCGATGGTCCAATGTTTAGACAAAGACCATCGGGCTTCTTGTCGTCCCGCTCGCCGTGTCCAATCCAACCCATAATGTCTCTCTGCACTGCGGTCCTCGTTTCTGGATGGCACTTGGGGGCGTCGGGGCCTCGTTCCGCGGAATCGTGGAGGGCGCCATGCGCCACATGTTTGAGCAACACTGCGAAGGAGAAGGTTCAGTCAATTGTTCTTGCCTGAGCCTGAGGTGCATATTAGATATTTCACGTACCTTCCATCTCATGCCAACCAGAGTTTGATATTTGGATGTTGTTGACCTTCGAGGTGCTGTAGTCATTGTACGCCCCCGCGACGTTTCGAACATGAACGTTCTTTGCGACAATACATTGTGCGCTAGGGAGATGTCCGTCCGTCTCCATTTTGATTCGAGGTGAGTTGTAGGGCAGTGGACAGACGGAGGTTCAGCAATGGTGGAAGTCGGAAGCAAGAGGGGCGATTTCCGACCACGGGCGCTTAGAATCGTAACTTGTTTGTGCATATGTACGTTGTGGCGATCGGCTGTGCCCAGTGCAGCCACACGATGTCCTGCGGGCGCTCCAAGGCTTCATGAGAGAAATAGAAACGAAATGTTGTATCCTATGATCATCTAAGGCCTTGAGGGGTCAGGAAGAATTGGCCGTCGTCCTATGTAATAGGTCAACCACCCAAACGGACAAAGTACAGCCCCCCGACGGCGCTGGCATACTCCCCAAGTGCACAAATTCAATTCCCATGAACTCTGTTCGAACGTCCTCACCTTTCCACTGGTGCTCGCACTAGGTTATTCCGCTCTTCAAATTTCAGACAGCGTACCATTCTGGATGGGCGACCGCGAGGTACAACGGGAATTGGCCTTAGTAGGTCAGGGGTCTGCCTATGTTCAGAGGGCTGCGCATTGGCCATCGCAGAAGAGAACTTGAGTCTTGATATATATGCGTGGAGGTAGACGGAGAGGCTGAGGTGACATTGTCACCCACGCTAAAGATCTCATCACTCGTTGTTAAAGGCTCAAGTCGCGAAATAAGCGCCCAGGGTGCCCAGCGCCATATTCACTCATTGACTAGGCTTTCACCACTCTATGTCATTGATTAACAGCGCAAAGTATACCGGAATACCATATCAAGGTCCCAGCTCGCACGGAAAGGGTATAAAAGAGCAGAGTAAATCTGTATATTCGGTGCAAGTCGTACTGTACAACATAGAGGGTGATCCCGTCGAGAGATGTACTTAACCCTTCGCTCATCCCTCCCTCACTCACCCGCGTGCCTGGCTTCCTGCTTTCTACCCTCGTTCTCATCCCCTCCCTCGATCCTCGTTTGGATACTCACATGAACCCAACGCAGACTCGCTGATCTACACGTCTCTTTCGTCGCCCGTGCTCTTTCTCATTGCTCGTTGGTCCCATCGCACCTCCGTCGTCTCGAAGGCATCGAATGTCCAACGTCGCCGGAGTATGCCCTCCTCTATCACCTCGGTGAGGTACACTCACACGTGCCGCCCGCGTGCACAAGGTGCGTACGCTCTTGTGTATACGCCACCTTCCTCCAAGCCTCCTCACAACGCTCCGGAGGTGAACGCATAGTCACCCTCGACGACTACCCAAACCGCCGCCCTCTCGGAGCAGTCGCAACCCCACATGCACAGGCCCTGGAGGATCTGCGAACCTTCCATTCCGTGTCGATAGGTACGACGAGGACGTCATATTGAACAGCCTCATCGCCCCATCGAGTTGGCTAGAGGACGCGGGTCGACGCATAGGAGGTGTCGAGGCTGGAATAGGTCGAGTAAGTGCTCCCATTCCGTCGCGGAGAAAGTCATCGTACTCAGCTATACATCCACAAGAAGCACTTGACGAGAATCGAGCTCACTACCTCGCCCGCCTCTAAGACCCTGAAGTCACCAGCCACCGCCTCAACATCAACCCAAAACGAGATGTTGGGAAGCTGGAATCCACTCGGACTCGAAAGAGGGTGAAGCGAAGACGAGGGAAGAGGCTTTGCCTTGTATTCGTCGGCGTCGTTTTAGGGCACGTACCCTATACGCAGAAAGGTCAGTACGATGAGCAAGATACGTAACGCGAGATGTAATACCGACGTACCATCCATCCTCTCCCACCCCTTCTACCCCAGGCACACACACTATCACCACCCACCATCGCCCACGCTGATGGATAACCGTGTATCTCCTAGACCAGGCCATCCGTCTCACTACACCTTGAAAGAGAACTTCCTCCACCATCCTCTCATCACCCGCCGTCGAGCCCTTCCATCTCCAGCGTCCCACGACCTCCAACATCCAAGAAACGCCCTCTCCAAACCATCCAAAGGGCTTTCTGTTGGAGGAATCCGGCCGCCATCGTTCCCAAGGTCGCTGACACTGAGCCCGGCCCATACACCCACCGCCGTTGTCGAATCTCGGACGAAGTCGCCACGGCCTGGACGGCGCCATCCTTTCACCTCGAGAGTCGACCTCGCTGTCGAGCGAGAGGGCGTAGGCGACGGAGGGTGGAAGATGGACGTCGGAGGTGGATGCATTATCTGGGGGAGGTGCGGGTTAGTGGTCGACAGCGAGGTGGTGATGATGCTGGGGGGGTCTAAGTCGGGGGTCTGTGGTTCGACTCGGGGAGAGGAGGTGCATCAACAAAGAGAAGCCTTCAAGGACCTCCTCAGGATTTGGATTTCTAAATCCTACCGACGTTGAAGACGTCCACGCAACGCCGAGGCCGTCGCCAGGTCGAGACGGTTTCCTATGCGTTGAAGTCGGAGGAGGTGCCGTTGAAATTGTTGGGATCCGGGTGCTCTCTTTCGCGCGGGTCGAGGCAGGAGAGGAGCGTTCGCCTTGGAGCGAGTCCCAGGTGGGGTCCAACGAATTTCGGTAAGGCGCGTCGCGTCAAGGGCAAATTTTGACGCGTGTTTCATTGACGAGGGTGTCGTAGGAGGGCGGAGAGAGGATGGCGGCGAGAGGAGGGTCAGGTAGGGATTATGGGTGGTCGGACAATGCTAGAGATCGGAATTGGCGGGATACGTAGATCTGCGTAAGCAAGGTAAGGCTTCGATCTAACTCAACAGAACGGCATTCGCACCGACCTTTTTCCTCATACAGGGGTCAATTCACTCCAATGCACAACCGTCGATTCTCTGCCACTCCCTGTGCCTCCCTTGTTGCTGGGGATCGAATCCATGGAGACGGATACCGAGGGATGGGGACAACGCAGTGGTTTGAAGAGAGCGAAGGTATGAGGTGGGGCCCGGTACGGCTAGTCGTGAGTGGCGAGACCCTGGGGCCAAGAGCGCCGGTGAAGAAAAGCGGTTGGTCCAGTGCTGGGAGCACGTCAGCAGGGTGAACCGTTTGATTGGGAGTTATGTATTGAGAGGACCTACTACGCGTTTCTGCTCAGACGCCCACACGGAGAACGGTGTTTTCGCGCACAAGGGAATGTTGGCCTTGCTTAGCGTCGTGTGTGGTGAGATGAAGGTGAAGGTAATCAGGACGAGGAGGGGTTGGCGGATGAGCCATTGAGGTGTTGGAGAGGTTCGCGTTCATAGCGGCTTGATAGGTGAGCCAAAAGGCTGGGGAGAGGGTGAGAGAGTCGAAGAGCGAGAGGATGGGCTGGATGTTGGTGAGATGGTTGGGCGCCTATGGCCGTTTGGGTCGAAGAGCAACAAGCGCCATTGATCGGAGCTTGAAGTCCGCAGCTTATTTGGGCTTGACCCCTATCTCTGACCTTTCTCGCTGACCACCATCTCGCTCGTTCTCAATCGATGCTGGATAACGTCTGCAACAATCACCTCGACCCCATGGGCCTCACCGCCCACCCACAGCACTCCCTTCACGGCTCTCTGCAAGATGACAACAACGGCGGCAGGGGCGCGCCTCGCTACTCCTCCACCCACCGCCTCGACACACCACCAGCGAGCACAGCCCGCCATCGAAAGATCTACCGCACGTGGGGCTGGTGCTAGCCGCCCAAGAGCCCCACCGATTCCCCGTGCCAACTTCAACAAATCTTAGTGTCGGCGACAGCGACATCTATCTCGGCAATACGACCACGTCCGAATTCGTTCAGGAGACCTTCTGGCTCAACTCTCCCATCTCCCAAGCCGTCGTCACCGCCAACCTCGGGAACACGTTCATCCGCACCGCATGGCTCGCACTGGCCCCCCAACTCCTCCTTATCCTCCTCACATTCACTTTACTCGGAGTAAAGTGAACATGCGGAGGATATGGGGTAAATGAGTCTCATTTACACGCATACCACATCCAAATAAGTACCCTTGCCGCGATGGTCGTCGTGCTCGGCTCCATCGCCGTCGACGCCAACATCTACCTCGGCACGTGCGCCGAGAAAGCCCTCGCCGCCTCCTGGCTCCTCACATCCTCTTCGTGCTCTACTTCTCCGCCCCGCCTCAACACCCCCTCGTCGCCTTCCTCTACGGGGGGTACGGTGCACGCGATGCCCAGACCGACGCGTACAGGAAGAGCAACTTCTTCGCTGGGGGAGCTCAAAGCCCCAGGAACACGGTGACGGGGTACCAGACCGCCCCACCGAATCGTCTCTCGCGTGCAGGCTCAGGAAATATCGAACTCGGGCCCGTAGGAACGAACGGCGGGAACCGACTCTCTATGGCCCGCAGCCAAAGTGGCCGTCCTCTCAGCGGGATCCCCGAAACCACCGTCAGCGGCGGAGCACGGTCTTCTGGCGCTACAGACGACGTCCAACCGCGTCCGCCGTTGCAGCAGCAGGGCGACGGGTCGAGGAAGAGCGGACGATTCAGTTTGTACCGGAGGGAGAAGGAGAAAGAAAGGGAAAGGGAGAGGGAACGTGAGAGGGAGAGGGAGCAGCAGGCGGATTCTCAGGTGGGAGGAGGGAGTATGAGTGTGGCGGCGGGGCAGGACAGTGGGGATAGTCGTTTGGTGTACCAGAAGCCTGTCGTGTGCAAGGCTGAGGCGTTGTTTGCCTGTAAGTGCTATATTCTTTTCGATTTTCGCGTCCTTTTTCCGCCTTTCTCTCCATTGGTTTTCGCTCGTCTTCGCGCTCTTCCTTCCCCTCTCATGTCATATGACATTCCCCAGGTTACTCTCCTTCTCCCCCTTCATCACGCACCTTGATCGTTGTGCGATTCGCTCCCTTCATCCCTTCTTCGCTTCTTCCGTTTGTCCCTCTCTTCGCCCGACCCTCTTACCTAACACCCAAACCGCTGAACTAACTTATCCCTCCACACAGACCACGCCGCAAGCGAAGACCCCTCCGAGCTCAGCTTCCGCAAGGGCGAGGTCCTCGACATCCTCGATAGGACGGGGAAGTGGTGGGAGGGGAGGAGGGACGATGGGACGACGGGGAGTGAGTACTTGGCTTCTTTGTTTCTTTCCGGATTTGGATTGGTTCCGTCGGTCGTTTCGTTCGAGTGACGAGTTCGATCGGCTTCGGTCGCCGTGCCTCTTCGAATATTCTCGAATTCTCTGGGTGACTTGGGCGTTTGACCCAGCCTTCGTCCTCTCTCGCTCGCATGTACTCATGTTTGACCGACGCTGACGCTTTTTTCATTGTAGTTATACCCTCAAATTACCTGCGCATTTTGGATCCCCGAGCAACCCCGCTATGAACGACAAAATGAACAATGAACGACGACGATGAACGAACGAATGTCTGACTAACGAAATGGATACGGAATGGTCTCGAGGACTCTCGACTCTCGACTAACGACTAACTTAAACAACTTCTTCTGCGACTCGGATCCCTGCTTCACTTCCATACCCTTCCCCCTTCACTTTATCTTCATATTCACTTCATTCTACTACCTACCCTTTGCTTCCTCAAATGCTTCTTTGGAATTGGTGGATATCTGTTCACTAGGTCGTGTGCTTCTTTGTACGGTGTCAGATCTTCAGATCTGTACCCGTATGATATCCCTCTGTTGACAGTTGTTGTACTACCCTGTACTGTACCCAAAGTTCTCTGTTGCACCTGTACGTACGCCTTTGTGACTCGAGATCCCCGACTCCACAAAGTGGGGGAGGGTTCTGTACCTAGCTAACGCGCTCCTCAATCGACAGGTCGTCTACACCCCGTGAGATACTCCTTCTTGTGTAGGACTTGACGGCCATCAGGAGTCACTGCGTCATTGGGCTCCCGCCCCCACCGACACCACGCTTACATACCCTCCCAGGTTGCTGCATAAGATACGCTCCAGAGTAAGTTTCTCCACTCGCAAATGTCCCTCATGCTCTCTAAAACTTGCTCATGTCCTCTCGAAGAATGTCCGCCGTTTAATCGTGTTCATACCATAGAGTCATACCCGGCGTTCTACGATGGCGCCGTTATACTTTCCATCGCACTTCCCCGATATCTTCCCAAGCTCCGAGAACCTATGCGAATGGCTGACGACTTCCCTCCGCAACCACATATTGTCATGGACCATATCCCACCGCCCACTACCACTCGGCCATGTCTTCCTCAAAGAAGGTGTATTCCATATTCCCTCAGTGACGGAGATGGCCAATCCCTCTCGTTCACATCCGCTTTCTTCGTGAGTAGCTCGTATTCTCATTGTCGTGCCGTGCGACTGCTCGACGAATCCCATCGGGACTTGGAACTCGCTGCGCGTATTGTGATCCTCTTGTCGAGCAACTGCATTCACTCCCCCTCGAGACCCTTCGTTCATCGTGCTCGGAACATTGTTCGGAGTGTGTCCGCACTAGAATGTCACGTCTAGAGCATTTGTCCATCCTCGCTGACCATTATCTTTCGATATGCCCTTTCGCATACCCTACCCCCTTCGCTATGTTGCACCCCGGATTGGATGTGTCTAGGCCACGCTATGTAATCGTATCCACTTATCTGAATCGTCTGTACGGTGGTGAAATTTCCTGCCGCATCCGTCTTGTACCTTCCGCTCCCCTTGCAACTACCGTGACAGAACCTCGGAACGGTTTCCATACTCCCTGGCACCGCAATGAAATGGAATGCGTTCGGATTCTCAGCAGGTCCCCGTTGGGTGCCCAAGAAATTGAAAACATTTACGATTGTAAACTCCGCTTCCCGCTTCGCCTCACTGGCCCATAACTGTAACACCATCCCGTCCCAACCCATCTTCATCGATTCCACGTTGTGTGTAATATTAGATACCTGGAACTGTAAATACTGAACTACAGGTTGCACAACTCATATTCATTTCACCTCCAAGTCATCTTTGCGAGTCGGGGACTGGCGCTGCAAGGCCGCGCCGCTACGATCTACTGACAATACACGTGTGGAAATGGCAAAGTTCCAATCCTCGCTACTTTGGCGTTTGTGAACGGCTGGTTTTGTCGCTCAAGTCTGTCGAATGTTCCGTCCCCCGTTTCCTACCCGAACTTCGGCAACTGGTGGCATGGTGACCACGGTGGACGGTGAAGTCTTTAGGGGGAAAGTTCCAACTGGGCAGAAATTGATTCAGCTTCGGGGATGCGTAGGGGGTACGCCTGGAGGGAATCCTCATTCCAAGGATCAAGCTCGAATTTCTTGAACCTGTCCCGCAACATCTCCTTTCTCGTGGGTACACGCCAGCTGTGCTCCCTGCACCACCGCAGTATACCCTTCCTCCAGAGCCCACAAGCAGGAAGGCAGTGGTGCCATTCGCACTGAAAGGTGGTAACAATCAGTGATTGTGTTCTGTGGAGAGGGAAGAATCATAGCTGCTTACTTGCTGGTGGATTCTAGCAAACATCCCGGCAATTTCTCCGTCCAGACCGAACTGGTCAAGATTGGCTAGCCACCAGTTGACATCCCCCGAGGTGTACCCACGACGTGGATCAATATATGCCCATAACACAGCGTAGAAATGCTCAAAGAAATATTGAGACGGCGGGTTTGTTGAAGGGTCAGAATTGGACGGAGGTCCTTGAGCTGTATTTGCATGAGCATGTGAAGCGAGTTTGAGAAGGGGAAACAATACGCACCTTGTAGGACCTCATAGTACCGGTCCTGATGGAAGTGGTGGAGAGCCTCCCAGGGTATGTGAAGGTCAGAGCTCCGGTGTGGGTCCTGGAGAAAGTCGAACAGTGACTTGTGGTAGAAATGGAACTCGGTCTCCCCTAGTTCATCCACCAGGCTGACCAATGATGTCAAGCTACCCAGGACATGTTCTGACTCTCCGGAGTAAGATTCGAGTATGCCTTTGATGTAGGAGGCGTCATCGAAGATGCGGTTTTGGTGCTCGTTGGCGGAGCGGAGCCATTTTACCGCCAATAGTGGTTCTGGACTAGTGCGCAAGATCCGGCTGTACAACGCGTCGAGCGGTGCAAAGGGCTTTGAGTCGTCGAGACGGTGCCAGTCTAGGACTTGAATGAGCCGTTACTGGGGTGCCCCTAGGCCAGGGCTGTCGATGAATCGAACCACCGTAGCTGCGTAGATGAACTGGCCCGACGCCTCCTTCACCAGGAGGTCAACGACGTCCTTGGGAGCCCATGTCGATGGGAGATTGAAGCGGCGGCGGAGATCACTGAACATCGCATTGAGGCAGAGTCGGATGTCAGCATCTGGGTCGTATTTGTCGTCAAGGAACAGGTTGAGGATGGGGGTGGGGGGATGAGAGAAGAAGTGTCGGATCGCAGGTTCGGGTCGGGAGGCGATAATGATGCGGAAGGGGAAGACTGGGTCTGTGCATGCGCGAGACAGCGCGGAGAGGATCTCCTTCTGAGAGTTGGACCCAGAAGCCTGTGAAACTACTCCAAGGCCGACGTCGGACTCGCTATCGCCTTGGCATTCGTCTAACCCATCGAGGAGAATAATTGCAGGCCATCCCCGGGGGTTTGAGCGTCCCGCAACCTTGCGAAGTGGCTTCAAAACCAGTTCCTCGAGCTGCTGGTCTAGATGTCGTTCAAACACCATCGGATCACGCTCGATAACCGCGAGTACTTCTTCCTTGAAACCGATAATGGACTCGTGCTGGATGAGTCTGTATACAATGGTGGGGATGACAGGCCTCTTCCATCGCCGGTTCTGGGACCCAGCGAAGGCGGAGAAGAAGAAGCTACCAGCGAGCAAGCCCCGCTTGTAGCATTGGTCGGCAATCGTCCCAGCGATGGCTGTCTTCCCTGAGCCAGCCGGGCCCGAGAGCCAGAGGATCCTCTTTGGTGTGTCGTCCTGCTCGCCGTGTTCGATCCAGCTCATAATATCCCTCTGCACAGCAGCCCTCGTCTCTGGATGACATCTGGGAGCGTATGGCCCTCGTTCTGCAGAATCGTGGACGGCGCCGTGTGCCACGTGCCCGAGCAGACCTTGAGGCCTTGTTAGTGGGATTCGCTACTCCAGGACTAAGGGGCACCGCGAACGTACGATCAAGGGGTTCAATGCGAGAGGCAGATTGTACGATGATCCGGCGGTCGTGGTAGGTGGTGTAGGTGCTACTGTGGTCATGGTAGTCCCTTGCTACGTTCGTTGTGTTTGACTCTTGTGCTGCAACGCTGGGTACGCCATGTGAGATTCGGGGCATCGTCGACATGGGATAAGGTCTGGACAAATGGGGAGACACGTGCTGGTGGTGTGGGTTGGGCGATGCAGAGGAGATGGTGGTGGTGTTCCAAGATGCTGGGACTCGGAGGAACGTGGCACCCTGCCCTTATACTATAAATGGATAAATGAGCGCTTAATTTGCGAACTGTTTGTACATGTGTATGTTGTGGCCACGAGTGAACGCAATATACGCTTCACCTGCCAGGGAGAATGGTCAGGGAGGGTCGGTACGCGACGCCGTTCGACTCACGAAGCTCGATAACACAACCTCATCTCACTACTACTCGATGACCCAGCGCGTAGCGAAGTGACGTTAGGTATATGGACATTTCATCATATTTCATAGGTCTGACACACCCATTCACAGTGGTCGAGCGTCTGGCAACACCCGTTCCCGACCTCCATTCCCGAACGACTACTCCGCCGCCGCCTTCAAGTAAGCCGCTCCAGGGCGCCGTCGTCATTGACCCCACGCAACAGTGAGGGAGCCAACACGATGTACGACTTCGAGGACTCCTACAGCTTAGGGTAGCTTGCTGGGCGTCAGCTAATGATGAGGGGAAAGGTGTGGATCTACACAAAGGAAGTCAGGGTTCATTCCGATCTAACAAGCATCTACTCATACTAACCTTATTCAAGTCTAGAGCCCCCAGAGCCTGATGGCTACACCATGGAAGCTCCACCGCCGTCCAGCAACGTACATCAACCTGGGCCCTCATTTCGCCGCTGTACTTCAAAGAAGCTCTCCCCATCCGACATTGTGCATGCATCCCCGCACCCAAGAGCCTCCACTATCATGTATCTCCGTCTCCCCAAGATTGGCTGTCGTCGTACTACTCGAATACGAGAGATCGGCGTTCTGTATCCACATCCAAGAAGGGAAGTCGAGGTCTTGAGGTGGGTCGTCAACGTTCAAGCGAACGGGAGGAGGGCGAGGACGAGCTAGAGTAGAGGACGAGAGACGATAAGAGTGTGTTATGACACATCGTAGATATATACGCTGCCGTTGGAACTGTGCTCAGGCTGGGGGACTGGCGTCTAGCGCGAGCCTTGCATGCGACGGCTCAGTGGATGAGGCGAGGGCCAGAAGGTAGGGTCGCCAGCTCGGGCGTTAGAAAAGCGCGGCATTTGATACGGCGAGTTGACCTCTAACTTCAACTCCCTCCTTGCGTTCTTGAACCTCCATCGCCCGAGGAAGCAGAAGAATGTACATAGGAGTAAAGTGAGCTGCGTGGCGCAAGCCCCTGCTTTGAAAATATGGGTGAGCTTTCTGTCGTGGCCACCTATGATAGAGACGGGTTCGAACCTTGGATCTCTCAGTTTGGAAGTCAACACAGCTTAACAGCTGCCTTCAACAACCTTTCTCTCCGGGTTCGACATCAACACCCAAGTCCAGCACCTCATCTCGACTTCACCCACAATATTCAAGCCATTCTCGGACGTCTTCATCGTCCTAGGCTACCCTCGGACGGGGTGCTGTCAAGTGAGAGCAAATCTCGCCGACTCCCAAGTCAACTATGACCCGATGGGTTCGAACGTCGAGTGGGGTCGGCGGCGTTGGTCGTGAGGATGGCTATTAACCCGTGCTTTGTTGGCTTGGACGTCGCACGGGGTGCATAGAGGTGGGGGAGTTGCCCAGCAGGATGACAGGCAGCGAGGGGGAGAGGGGGAGAGGGGGAGAGGCAGTGGTACGGAGGTGGAGGCACATGAATATCTGCACGAGGTAAGTCTTCGTTCGATTCGATAGGCGTTTATTCCTACAGACCTTTCATAGATGTTCCACGTCTAGAAAAGGGGGAGCTCGAAACACCGATAACCTCAAATAACCGTCAAGGCTAGCCAATGTACGTTGTGACCTATCGCGTCGCTGCTGACGATGTTGTGCGTGGCTTTCAGAGGCCGTGTTCTTCTCCGGAAATCAGGGGTGCGTGGATAGACCTCGAGAGCGTAGTAGCCGTGTGAGTGGAGGAGGAGAGCTGAAGGAGTTGGTCCTCGGAGAAAGGAGGGGGCGGATACAGTTGTTGGCAAGAGGAGGAGGGTGGCGGCGGATGGGCTTTCAACTGAAAGCAAGTGAGCATGACGAATGGTCTGAAGGTCATCTGGAGGACTTACTATGCGCGTAAGGGCGGGGCTACACCTTCATCTCCTTAGGTATCGCAATCCAAGAAGGGCCCAAAGAGAGTCGCCTTGCGCACACAAGACCCTGTGCCACCTGCGTCATCGCTCACTCGGGGGCCCGAATCGCCTTTCGAACGACAGGGTGACGCGTTTGTCGTGGGGGAAGAGGTCGAGAGGCTGGTCATCTATGCCTCTCCGTTCAGGTAGCTGCTGTCGGTGGTGTGATTCCACTGGGAGATCGTCGAAGGCGGGGACATGTTGAGGCAGCGTATTCAGCGTTTATCTACGTGGTGTGAGTCCCCGTGCCGGTCCCGTTGAGAGACTTTGAATACTGACCTCGCACCCAGCGAATGGTGCTCAGTATCATCCTTTGACCACCTCGGACCCCTGACGCCTTCCATCCCTAGCCGTCGTTCACCAGCACAGTAGGTTGAAATGACCCCGAGCACGTCGACGGGGTCGCTAGGCCGGGTAAATCGTGCATTGACTATCGAAGAGGCACGGAGGGGAAGTGTGACACGTTTCATGAGAGGCGGCGTGTACGGAGGAGTAGGTTGTGAGTCAGACGACGAAGCGAGCATGCAGAGGGAAGGTTGGTTGGGCGCAGAAGAGGAGGTCCCTAATGGGAGGGAGATGGTGGGTTGTCCATGGTTGGCCAAGGGTGGGCTGGTGGTGTGTTGGGGCGGAAGGCTGTCGAGATCTGAAGAGAGCTTTGTCCTGTATCGACGGAGGGCTCGAGAGTGAGGGGACGAGGACAGTGTAGGGAGTGAAAGGAAGAACATCGAGGTTAGGGGTAAAGTATAGACGCCGCCCGTTTCCAACTCCGACGGTTGTCGTCGAGCTTCGGCGCCTAAACTCGCCTAAAGGAACGCGGATCTTGTTTCTCACTCTCACTCAACTCAAACGGCCACCGAGTTCTGACCTTGCTTTGTAGTAGTTTGTACACGCCGTCCGCCTCGCTGGCTTCCTTCATCTCATCGCAACCACAAGCCTCACCAAGGCTCTCTGACCATGCTTCGCGACGGGTGATAACAACACACCCCACTCCCCGACACACAGCTCGGTCATACCACCAGCGAGCGTGATGACCCCCAATCCAAATGGCCATCGCACGCAGGACTCGCGTTAGACGCCGAACAACAACCCTACCAACCCCCCACGCCGATCCCAACCTCAACATCGCCGACGGCGGCATCCACCCTTCAACAACATGACGATGCCCGAACGCGTCCAAGAGAATCTCTAGCTCACCGTTTCGCTCGCGTCAGCCAGCTCATCTCCCTCATCTCGAAGAGGATCGTCACTGCAGGCCTCAGGGACGCGTTCATCCGCATCCCATGGCTCTCTCAGTCTCGCTTTCTCCAACTCGTCGTTTTCCTCCTCACCTTACTCTTTACAACCCACCTCCCGCCATGTCACGTCGAACTCGGCGCTCCCGGGGCGATGCAGTCGTCGTCCTCGCAACCACACCCAAGGATAAAGGCGCTTAGACGCCTTCGGCTTTCAACATCGCTCCTCGACATTTCCCTCCCTCTGTCCTTGCCGTCCCCACCTCAACGCCCCCTCGTCCTGTACCTCCATGGGGGTTTACGGCGGTGCACGCAACGTACAGCCAAATACGACGAAAGTTCAAATCTCTGGGACCCAGGGCGGTAGTAACACGGACGCCGGCTACCCTGCTGCCCCCATGCTTATAAACCGCTTCTCTTGCGTGGCCCATGGAACACCGAGCTCGGGGCTACGGGAGGGAACGGCCACGGACATCGGAGCCTCGATGGCTCGCAGTCAACGCTCCCGACCTCTGAGGGGGATCCCAGAAACCACCGTCAGTAGTGGAACGCGATCCTCGGACGCAGTTAGAGCAGCAAGGCGACGAGTCGAGGGAGAGTGGATTCATTTAAATCGGAGGGAGGAGGATAAGAAGAGGGAAAAGGAATGCGAGGGAGAGGTCTCAGCATTGGTGGGAGGTGGGGGAAGTATATGGGCGGCGCTGGGGCATGGGAGTGCGGATAATCGACTGGTGAGCTAGAAACCTGTTGTGTAGTGGGCTGAGGGGCTTTTCGCCTGTAAGTGTTATATTAATTTTGATTTTCCCCGTTTTTTTTCGCCTTTATTTGCATTGGCTTTCGCTCTTACCCGCCTCGATATCTATCCTTCCCCCTCTTGCGGGTGCACCGTTAACCTTTACACGATTCGCCCCCTGCTTCGGCCTACCTCTCGCCCACTCTCTAACCTAACCATCAAACCTAACTAACTTATCCCTTCACGCAGACCACGCCGCAAGCGAAGACCCCTCCGAGGTCAGCTTCCGCACGTGCGAAGTCCTCGAGATCCTCGATAGGACGGGGAAGTTGTGGGAGGGAAGGAGGGACGATGGGACGACGGGGAGTGAGCACTCGATTTCTTTCTTTCTTTCTGTTTTGTTTTGGATTCGCCTCGTTCGAGTTCGTTCAAGTTCGATCGCCTTCGGTTTCACGTGTTCTTCTATGTCGAACGGCGCTTGTCAACTCGCGCTCTGTCACTGAGCCTTTCACGACTCGGATCCCGGCTTCGCTGAAGTACCTTTCACCCTTGAATTGATCCCCATCTTCACTTTATACTACTACCCTCGATTATCATGCCAGTCCCTGCCCTTTGCTTTCTGGGATGCTTCTTTGGAGTTGATTCATACCTGCTCACCGTGTTGTGTTTCGCTTCCTTGTATGACTTCAGAATTGAGATGTATACGGGAATACATATGTATTCCCGTATGATATATTGATATCCCTCTCTCGTTGTACGACCCTGTACGTATACTTTACACGAAGTTCTCCGTTGTTGTCTTTACCAAGTGCGAGATCTACTAGCAATGTATATATGTATGTACTTCGTAAAGGTCCACTGCTTCCGACTCTTGCCAACCAGCCGCCGTATGGTCGTCCATTACTTGCGAGTCGTGTCCTGACCTTTGTATGGAGCTTCGGGAACTGGTCAGTCGACGGCCACGACGGATGGCGAAGACAACGGGGCGAAGGGGAATCCATCCTTGCTCACCGGTAGCAAATGAACTTGGAGTCAGCAGCCGGGGGGCCGTAGAGGCAATTCCCGCAAGTCAGAACTGAACTTGAGTTTGCCGAACCTATCCCGCAACATCTCCTTTGTTGTGGGTAAACGCCAGCCGTGCTCCCTGCAGTATCGCAGTATGCCTTTCCTCCAGACAACGCAACCAGGAAGGCAGCGGTACCATTTGCACTGAAAGACAATATCGATCCATGATTGTGTTATGTGTCAAGGAAAGAACCATGGTCACTTACTTGGCAGTGGATTCTAGTAAACATCTGGGGAACTTCTTTGTCCCGATTGGACTCATGAAGATTGGCTAGCCACCACTCGACATCTTTGGAGCCGTACCTGCGGCGTGGATCAAGAAATTTATATAAAAACCTGCAGAAGGTCTCGAGGAAATCTTGAGATCGGGGATTTGTTGAAGGGTTGGTATTGGATCGAGGTCCTGTACCTGTATCGGCATGAGCATGTGAAGCAAGATTGAAAAGGGGGAGCAATACACACCTCTTAGGATCTGATAGTACCGGTCCTGCACGAACTGGGTGAAAGTATCCTTGTTTACATGAAGATCAGAGCTCCGGTGTGGGTCCTGGAAGAAGTTGAGAAGTGACTTGTGGTAGAAATGGACCTGAGGCCTCCCCCGTTCATCTACCAGCCTGACCAATGATGTCAAGCTGCCCAGCAAATGTTCTGACTCTCCGGAGTACGATTCGAGTATGCCTTTAGTGTACGAGCTGCCGAATTGGAAGACCTGGTGATGGTTGAGAAAGCAGAGCCATTTCGCCGCCAACAACGGTTCTGGGCTAGTACGCAAGATGCGGCTGTACAATGTGTCGAGCGGTGCAAAGCGCTTTGAGTCGTCGAGGCGGCGCCACTCTAGGACCCGGATGAGCTGTCGTTGGGGTGCCCCAAGGCCCGGGCTGTCGACAAATCGAACCACCATTGCTGCGTAAATGAACTGGCCCGACGCCTCCATGACCAGAATATCGATGACGCCCTCGGATGGCCATGACGATGGCAGGTTGAATCTACGGCTGAGGTCACTGAACATGGCCTTGAGGAAGAGTCGAATGTCGGCATCTGGGTTATACTTGTTGTCAAGGAATATGCGGAGAACGGGGATGGAGGAAGCCGAAAAGAACTGTCGAATTACGGGTTCGGGTCAGGAGGCGATGATGAGGCGGAACGGGAAGGCGGGGTCTGTGCATGCGCACGATAGGACAGAGAGGATCTCTTTCTGAGCATCGGGCCCTGCAGACTAGTGTTGGCGGGTTCTGCGCGGTCAAAATTCGAGATTTCGAAGTCGAAGCCAGCGAACGCGTGATTAGCGATGGGGTTAATTCTAGGTGCCATCGGCTCTCGTTGTGGTCCTGTAGAGACATTTATGGGCTGTAACAACCTTTTCCGTATGGTCAAAAAGACGTGGATGTTCAGGCGGAGGGATAGAAACAGAATCCGATGTTCCACACCACTCCGGTACCCCCAGCCTCAGGGATGGGCGCGATCACGGTATCCCCGAGCCCCCATTGTGAGGTAGATTTACGGTATGTCTTCGCAACTGCATGCTCACTAAGATCTTGGGGACGTGGATATCTCTGTTGCACATAGACCGTGGTTTAAGCTGAAGTTTTCCATTGAAGCACTTGGCGAGGATAAATTGGGACGACGTTCTCATCCATTCCAGAACATATGACACTTGACTGAAGGCTTCAACACGAAAAAGGATTACACTCGTCTACAGAGGTTTGTACCACTGGATTTGCTCTGTCCTCCCCTTTTCAAAGTGAATTGTTCAGAAGACAAGAAGACACGTTCCGCGGTAGCTCAGCGGCCTCGGCTGTGTATTTTTAAGGTCCGACTGAAGCACCAGAGGGTGCTTGCAATTCAAAATCCCACTGAAACCATGCCAGAACGACCTCTAGTATTTTTTGGGCAGTGTACGATGGAAGACTATAGTCAGAAACCCTCCCAATGGTGGCCCAAAATGCCTTAGAAACCCCTAAGTACATCGCGGGAAGAAGCAGCGACGCTTCGATTCGCATTTTGATTCTCGATTTTTGACCGTGCAGAACCCGCCAACCTTATGCAGACTGCCCATCGCCCTGACATTCATCCAGCCCATCAATGATGATGACTGCAGGCCAATCCCGACGGTTCGAACGGTTGGCGATCTTGCGCAATGGCGCTAACACGAGGCTTTCGAGCTGTTGACCCAGATGCTTCTCAAACACCACTGGATCGCGATTTATGATCGCGAAAACTTCCTCCTTGAAACCAATCATGAATTCGTGTTGGAGGAGGCCATACAAGAGGGTAGGGATAAGGGGCATCTTCCATCGTCGGTTCTGAGAGCCGGAAAAGGCCGAAAAAAAGAAGCTTGCTGCGAGCAAACCCTTCCTGTAGCATTCGTCCGCAATCGTGCCGGCGATCGCCGTCTTCCCGGAGCCGGCAGGTCCTGAGAGCCAAAGGATCCTCTTTGGTGTGTCATCTTGCTCGCCATATTCGATCCAGCCCATGATGTCCCTCTGCACGGCAGTCCTCGTTTCCGGATGACACTTAGGAGCGTCGGGGCCTCGTTCTGCTGAGTCGTGTAGGGCTCCATGGGATATATGGGCTAAGAGGCCTTTTAGGCTTCGTAAGCTTCGCTATGCAGGACTACGGCGGGGCAGCATGGACGTACGATCAAGTGGTCCAATGCGGGAACCGGATTGTATGGTAATCGCTGTGGTCCTGTGGTCGTGGTAGTCCCTCGCTACATTCGCTATGTTCATTTCTTGGGCCGCAAAGCTGGATGAGCCATGTGTGAACACGGCCGTCGTCGACATGGAGCGAGGTTCGGATGATGTGGTATCGAGATTTGGATACTGGGGCACGGATGAAATTGGGTAGAGGGAATGAAGTGGTGGTGGTAGTGGTCCAAGATGGCGAAGGCGACTGCTGTAGAATGGGCGCTTATTGTAGTGCCTCTTGTTTGTCTTTGTGTGCGATGTGGCCAAACGACCGGTATGGCAGCACGTTCGGGGCAAGAGAAGTGGCAAAGTAGATTTTAGTCTGTTGGGGAGAGTGGTCAGGCAGCATTGGAAAATGCACTGTTCGACGCATGAGACTCGATACTACGACATTATCCCACCGTACGGTCCGTGAAACGTCCAAACTTACCAGATCCTCACCGACGGACCTGATTTGCCTACAAGCACAGCGCAGCTCGAATTGATTACCTCCTTGCTGCGTATTAAACCAACAGTGCCATATGCTTCAGGGCTCCCGGACCTCCATAAACTAGCTGAACGAACAAAAGGTTCAATCAACTCGGCGATCAGGTCGGTGGTTTGCTCTCCCTGCTGGCTCATGAGTCCCTATTCGCATAGATAATGGGTGACCCAATGGCGTGAGTAACATCAAATACCACATGAAGCCTTACGATCTCTCAGCAGCTGCGTACCCGCCACGAAAGCCAGGCAACGTAAAATAAGCGCCCGTAGTGGCCAACACCATATCCACGCGTTTAGCACACTTTTCAACTCTATATCATGTCCGGGCGATATTGAATACTTCACGATACCCGCTGTAGCCCTTCGAGCCCATCCCACTGGCCCTTCTCAAAGCCAACTCTGCGACCTTCTCATCCATTTGCGGAAGCATAACACCAACGACACAATGCATATGAACATGCCCCATCCCACCGTCGGCGTTCCCCGGGCTGACAGATATTCGTGCGCCCCTGTCCTCACCCCCATCCTTGCGAAGGCGTCGGCTCGTCAACGTCGCCAGCGTACATATACTAATAATGCACACGCTGAGTGGGATCACGGAGCCAAATGCTCCGCACGCCGCCCGCAAGAACAAGGTGCGTACGCTCTCGTGGATACTCTGCCTTCCTCAACAACGCTCTGGAGATGAACAGAGATGAACGCACGGTTACGCTCAATAACTACCCAACCACCACCCTTGCGGAGGAATTGCCGCCTCACGCTGCGTTTCAAGCACGAAGTCGGACTTTCCGTCGGCCGCCGTGCTGGGCACCAGGCAAGTCCACCCGCTCGCCTCGCTCCACAGCATAGAGATGATATGCGAACCTTCCGTTCCATGTCGATAGATGCGACGAAGAACGCCCTCAGGTCGGCTAGAGGAAGCGAGACGACGTGTTCGGATGCTGCTTTTCAGACTGGAATAGATAGAGTAAGTGTTCTCGTTTCGTTGCAGAGCCAGCGTTCGTACTCACCTATCCACCCACAGTAATTCCTTTGCGAGAGTCAAGCTCCACCTCACTCAGACTCAGTAGCTCGCCTTCGCCCGCTTCTAAGACGCCAATGTCGCCAGCCACTACCTGGACACCACCCCAAAACGAGGTGTTGGGAGGCTGGAATCCGCTCAAGCTCGGAAGAGGGTGAATACGGGGGAAGAGGATCCGCCTTGTCATCGAGAACGAGCCCTAAAGCACAGGGGTCAGTACAATGCGCAGAATAGGTCACGCAAAATGATATGACTTACCATACATCCTCTCCCATTGGTTCTACAGGCCGGCACATCATCGGCACTCCCATATGTATCTCTACCGTCGCCCGCGCCGGGGGGATGCTTAATCGTGTATCGCCTCGGGTAGTTGACCCGCCTCACTAAAGACTCCAAGCGAAACCCACCAACCATCCGTCCACTCATCATCCGCTGTCCAGCCCTCCATTTCCACGACCCCACGGTGTTTCACCTCCAACTTCCAAAGCGCAAGAGATGCCTTCTCCAAAACTGTCCACAGGTCTTTCTGCGGGAGGAACCCGCCCGCCCGCCCGCCATCGTTCCCAACGTGGTATGCATCGAGAGCCGGGACCGATCGATGTACCCACCGCCGCCATCGTCGTCTCGAGTCTCGCCGTCGTCACGGCCTGGACGGAGCCACCCTTCCGGCTTGATCTCGCTGTTCAGTGAGGAGTGGGGGAGGGGTATGGAAAATGGACGGAGGTGGACGTGTTTGTGGGGGGATTTAGTGGTCGTCGGTCGACAGGGGTGGTTGTAGTGAAGGTGCAGAGGGTCTAGGCCGGTGGGTCCACGGTCTAACCGGGGGAGATGAAGTGGTTCGACAGGAGGAAGCAAGTGGGTCCAGGTGCACTGGAGACTCGTACCTCCCCACCCACCAGCCTGCCCGACAACTCAACCCAACTCCCAGCCCTGAAAAAGGCCTCCTCGAGCTTCGGATTCTGAATCCTAGCGACGTTGAAGTCGTCCACGCGACGCCAAGGTCGTCACCAGGTCGAGATAGCTTGGGGTACGTTGGAGTCGGTGTGGGTGACGCTGAGCTTGCTGGGGTCGGGGCGTTCGCTTTTGCGCGAGTTTGAGGTGGGGGCCGACGGATTTGAGCAAGGCACGTTGTGCTAAGGTCGGGCGAGGACGCGTGTTGCATCGACTAGGATGAGGGCGGAAAGAGGGGACACTGGAGTCTGGGGTTGGAGGTATACACAGACCTACTCAAGAAAGGTGAGTCTTCAATCCGATTCGACAGGTTTTCCTCCGTACTGACCTATTTCCTTGTCCAGCGGCTAGCTCCCTCCAATAAACACCGCTTATTCGCTGCCATCCGTGCCATGAAGAGACCTCGTTCGTTGCTGGCATCGCAGATATGGAGATGTGTACCGAGCGGTGGGTCGTTGCTGCTCATTTCTACGTCCTCGAGGAGGCCGCGTTCGCGCACGCAGGACTAGTGGACTTGCTGAACATCGTGAGCAGCGATGTGGGGGTGAGCGTGGTCACAGCGAGGAGTTGGCGGGTGAGCCTGAGTGCACCCCATCGCGGTGTTGGAGACGTTTGTATTCATAACGGCTCGACGGATGAAGGGGACGAGCTGGAATGCTGAGGGGAGGGGGAGGAATCCGAAGCGCCAAATGCCGGGCGGGATGTTGGTGGGGTTGTTGGGCGTCTATGGCTGTTCGAATCGAAGAGCAAGAAGCACTGTCATCGAGCTCGTGCTATTGATCGGAGTTTTAAATACGCGGCGCATATTTGGGTTGACCCCTATCCCCACTTTCCTTCTTGAACACATGAGTACGCGATACGGGCCTCACCGCCCATCTACAGCACTCCCCCCACGACTCCCTGCACGACGGCGACACCAAAAACGGCGGCGCGCCTCGCGACTCCTCCACCCTCCACCCCACCAGCGAGCGCGACCCCCAATTGAAGGAGCTACCACACGCAGGGCTGCGATTAGACGCCCAACAACAGACCCCACCGATCCGTCCTGACTCCAACCTCAACGTCGTTGGTGACGCCTACCTTGGGCCCGAACCTTTTGGGAAAACCTTTGGCTTGCTGTCTTCTGCGCCCTCGCCACCGCATTCTGGCTCATCTTCTTAAGCAATAGTCACAGCCAACCTAGGGAACACGCCCATTCAAACGGCATGGCTCGCGCTCATCCTCTAATTCTGTATCCTCCCCACCTTCATCTCACTCCTACGAGTCACCTCCGGCCATACGACATCCAAATAAGCACCCCCGCGGCGATGTAGTCGCGTACCTCGCGTACGGCTGTGCATGAAGCTGCTCGGACGCCGTCCTGCTTTTTATATCCCTCCTCGACATTTACTTCCCTCTCTCCTGCTCACCCACACCTCAACACTCCCTCGTTGCATTCGTCCGTGGGGGATACGACGGTGCACGCGACGCGTAGCGAAACTTACCGCAAATTTGAATCGCTTTGACCCATGGTGATAGGAACACGGAGGCTGGATACCCCGCCGCCTCAATGCCTATCGCGGCCTATCTTGCGTCGGTTTATGGAACATCGAGCTCGGGGCTAAGGGAGGGAACAACAACGAACGTCGCAGCCTCGATGGCTCACAGCCAAAGCGGACGACCTCTCAGCGGAATCCCAGAAACCACGGTCAGCGGCGGCGCACGATCGTCGGGGGCCACAGACGACGTCCAGCCGCGTCCGCCGTTGCAGCAGCAGGGTGATGGGTCGAGGAAGAGCGGTCGGTTCAGTTTGTACCGCAGGGAGAAGGAGAAAGAGAGGGAGAGGGAACGTGAGAGGGAGAGGGAGCAGCAGGCGGATTCTCAGGTGGGAGGAGGGAGTACGAGTGTGGCCGCGGGGCAGGACAGCGGGGATAGTCGTTTGGTGAACCAGAAGCCTGTTGTGTGTAGGGCGTAGGCTCTCTTTGCCTGTGAGTGCTCTATCCTTTTTGATTTTCGCGTCTTTTCCGCCTTTCTCTCCATTGGTTTTCGCTCGTCTTCGTGCGCCCTCATCCCTTTTGCCATCGCCCCCCCCACAATTTGTATCCTTCTCCTGCATGCGCATACACCATTTACCTTTCCACGATTCGCTCCCTTCTTCGCTTCTTCCGTTTAGCCCTCTCTTCGCCCGACCCTCTTACCTAACACCCAAACCGCTGAACTAACTTATCCCTCCACACAGACCACGCCGCAAGCGAAGACCCCTCCGAGCTCAGCTTCCGCAAGGGCGAGGTCCTCGATATCCTCGATAGGACGGGCAAGTGGTGGGAGGGCCGGAGGGAGGATGGGACGACGGGGAGTGAGTACTTTGATTCTTTGATTATTCCTTGCTTTGGATTGGTGCCGTTCGATCGGCTTCGCTTTTCGCGTGCTCTTTTATGCCGAACGGCGCTTGTTGACTGGCGCTTCGCGCTGGATCTTCGAACGTGGTGGCCCGCGCCCCCGTGCCTCTTCGAATATACTCGATTTCTCGGGGTGACTTGGGCCTTCGACCCAGCCTTCTTTCTCTCTCATTAGCATATACCGACGCTGACACTCTTTTCATTGCAGTTATACCCTCAAATTACCTGCGCGTTTTGGATCCCTGAGCGACCCGACTACGAACGGTAAAATTAACGAAGAAAGACGACGACGAACGAATGAACGAACGACTGACGAAATGGATGCGGAATGGTCTCAACTAACGACTAACTTAAACGGCTCGGATCCCCGCTTCACTTGATTACCCTTCACCCCTCCATTTATCTCTGTATTCACTTCATTCTACTACCCCCCATTATCAAGTTACTTACTACCCTTTGGTTTCTCGAATGCTTATTTGGAGTTGATTTACGCTTTTTCACTAGGTGGTGTGTGCTGCCTTGTATGATATCAGAATTCGGATCTATACCTGTATAATATCCCTCTGTTGTTGTACTACCCTGTACTGTACACAAAGTTCTCTGTTGTATCTGTGTACATCCAAGATCCACTAAAATCGTGTATGTAAATGACAATGTTCTGCTGCTACAGTACTCGCTACTCCTATGTTTGTCAATAGCCCGTTTTCTCACTCAAGTTCATTGAATGCTCCGCCACTCGGATCCTACCCAAATAACAGCAACCGGTGGCTTGGGAGCAATGGCAGATGGCAATGATTTTAGAGTGGGGAGTCCGTCATTGTTTACTCAGCGTAAATGGATTCAGCCGATGAGGATTGGAATACAGGTGCCTTAGAGGAAACTCCCCTGGTGACCCATACCTGAACTCAAATTTCTTGAACCGGTCCAGCAACATCTCCTTCGTTGTGGGTACACGCCAGCCATGCTCACGGCAGTGTCGCAGTATACATTTCCTCCAGACACCACAAGCAGGAAGGCAGTGGTACCATTTGCACTGGAAGGCAATATCTATCAGTGGTTGTGTTCTGTGGATAGGGAGGAACCGTAGTCGCTTACTTGCTTGTGAACTGAGGCAAACATCTGGAGAATTGCTATGCTCTGATTGAGTTTGTGAAGATTGGTTAGCCACCAGTTGACATCCCCCAAAGTGTACCTGCGGCGCCGATCAATGTATGCTGACAAGCAGAAGCGGAACATGTCAGGGAAACCCTGAGATGGGGGATTCGTTGAAGGGTCAGCATTGGACTGAGGTCCTCTCGCTGTATTGCTGTGAGTGTGTAGAGCAAGATTGAAAAGGGAGAACAATACACACCTTGTAGGACCTGATAGTACCGGTCCTGCGTGAAGTGGGTGAGAGTCTCCCCGTTTACGTGAAGCTCAGAACTCCGGTGTGGGTCCCGGAGGAAATCGAGTAGTGATTTGTGGTAGAAATGGAACTCGGGATCTCCCCGTTCATCCACTAGCCTCACCAATGATGTCAAGCTGCCCAACACATGTTCTGTCTCTCCAGAGTAAGATTCGAGTATGCCTCTGATGTAGGGGCTGTCGTGCATGGCGTTTTGATGCTGATGGAGAAGGCGGAGCCACTTCACTGCCAATAGTGGTTCTGGGCTGGTGTGCAAGATGCGGCTGTACAATGCGTCAAGCGGTGCGAAAGGCTTCGAGTTGTTGAGACGGCGCCACTCTAGGACCCGGACAAGCTGTTGTTGGGGCGACCCAAGGCTCGGGCTGTTGACGAATCGAATGACCGTTGCTGCGTAAATGAACTGGCCAGACGCCTCCTCCACCAGGAGGTCAATGACATCCTTGGAAGCCCAGGTCGATGGGAAATTGAAGCGGCGGCGGAGGTCACTGAACATCGCTTCAAGGTAGAGTTGGATGTCGGCGTCCGGGTTGTACTTATTGTCGAGAAAGATGTTGAGGATGGGAGTGGGGGCAGTGGAGAAGAAGTGTCGAATGACGGGCTCGGGTCGGGAGGCGATGATAACGCGAAAGGGGAAGGCGGGGTCTGCGCATGCGCGCGATAAAACGGAGAGGACCTCCTTCTGAGCCTTTGTGCTCGCCACTGGATCCCCTACTTCCGATTCGCTCATGCCCTCGCATTCATCCAATCC
The DNA here is from genome assembly GCA_951394405.1 of Coprinellus micaceus. NCBI lineage: Eukaryota > Fungi > Basidiomycota > Agaricomycetes > Agaricales > Psathyrellaceae > Coprinellus > Coprinellus micaceus. The sequence goes on along the minus strand of OX596340.1, from coordinate 3,090,884 downwards.
ATCGACAATGATAACCGCCGGCCAGTACCGACAATCCGAACGTCCTGCCACCTTACGAAGTGGCTCTAGAACGAGTTTCTCGAGTTGTTGATCCAGATGCCTTTCGAATATGATTGGGTCATCCTCGATGGCAGCGAGGACCTCCTCCTTCAACCCGACGATCGATTTGTGTTGGAGAAGGCTGTACACTAACGTCGATATGACGTTGTTGCTTAGGCGCCGATGGATAGACCCTGCGAATGCTGAGAAAAAGAAGCTAGCGGCGACCAGGCCCTGCTTGTAGCACTCGTCCGCGATTGTCCCAGCGATGGCCGTCTTGCCTGACCCCGCGGGACCCGATAGCCACAGGATCCTCTTCGGTGCGTCGTCTTGCTCGCCGCGCCGGATCCAGCTCATGATATTGCTCTGCACCGCAATCCTCGTTTCTGGATGACACTTGGGAGCGTCAGGGCCTCGTTCTGCAGAGTCGTGGAGGGCGCCGTGAGATACATGGCCCAAAAGACCTGTAGTTTTCATTAGCGATTTGATGTTCACAACCACAGGGCTATCTGTGGGGCACCGTAGACGTACGGTCGAGTGGCCCGATGCGAGAGGGAGAATTGATAGTGATCGCCGTGCGATGCTTGCTATTGTCGTGGTAGGTCGTGCTATGGTTGTGATAATCCCCTGCCACGTTCGCTATGCTCAATTCTTGTACCCCAACACACAGTGCGCCATCTGGGGACTTCTGAGTAGTCGACATGGGGTAGAGTCTGGATCAGGATAGACGGATAGACGATGGGGGTACGGAGGGGTACAGGGTGGTGGTGGTGATGTTCAAGATGGGAGGAAGGTGGGCGCTTATTGCAGTGCGACTTGTTTGTACGTGTGTACGTTGTGGCTAACCACAGCACAACTTGAAAGGCGGTGATGCCTGACCCTCAGTAAAAACGGGAAGTCACAATTTGCGCAAAAAAACCGTTTTTAGTCATCTGGGACTCGAAGGTGGTCTTGACAAGACCGCGATGCGGCTAGGCTGCGATGGTTGGGTGACTGGCGGGTGACTGCCAACAAGCACAAACGACCCGAGCGGAGGTCAAAGTTACGACACTTTTGACGGGGACCAACCAGCGACTTAAACACATTTTTTTGTGCAAAATGTGACTTCGCCGTGCGTAGACGCGACTTCCCGTTTTTACTGAGCCTGACCTCAAGGGAAGTAATACTCCTCATACACACTTCAGCTATATTGCTTTCATCAAAGAACGCCTCATGAGGTTAAACTTTGCCTATAATTTACGCAGTAAGTGCGGAGGCCAAGGATGCCTCGAACTCCGCCCCAAGCCTCACCGTCGGTCCTTCGTGATCCCCGACCTGGAAGACCCACAAGGCAAACATAGGAGCCCGAGAAATCCCACTGGCGCTCTGGCCTGGGTCTCATACACAGATATCACTCTTCCGCGAGCGGTGCGGGGAAGAGAGAAGACAATCAAAACGCATGATAAGCACGAGTCCGGAAAAGGATAGTTAAAAATGCGGGACGATGTCTACGACACGGGGTTTCCAGCCTAGAATAAGCGCGGGTTGGTAAGTACCTTCGTCTTGTTCCACAGTAAATGAACGTACCCACCTCCATAATATTCACAGGAATTACGCATTCATTATCTTAACGACGCCCTACACCGACGAGGTAGACGATGGGAAGGAGTAGGAAAGGGGTGTTGGGACGGAGAATGACTTGGAGGAGCGCCGAATCTCCTCAGAGGGAAGAGGATGAGTGATAATGCTCTGCCTCGTCGTCGCACCAACGGCGACGACGAGCACGCCCGAGGCCTTCCCCAGGCACCACGCGTCGGAGGGAGGTTGCATGCTGTCGACCGGGGGAGAGTCTGAACCGAGGTGAGTTCGGGTTTCAAGTGCTCGACTGTACCAGTTAAAGTGATATCCAGAGGAGGGGCGTTCTTTCGAACGAGTTAGCCTACCATTTCGTGTTGATAGACACGAACGCGACACCTTGAACGCCCTAATTGCACCCTAGCATCAACCAGAGGGCGTGTACCGACAGTCCGAATAGTGCTTTACGAGCCTAGAATAGGCACAGGTAAGTATATCGGTCTCATTCGGCAGCAAACAGTCGCATTCACCAACATATCCACAGCACCCACGAGTATACCGTCCTCAACTACCTCAACACCGCCCTACGTCTACGGCACAAAAACGAAGGAGGAGGACCAACGCCGAGCGCGTACACTACGTCCTCCCTGCCGCCATGGTCGTCTCGAACGACGGCAACATCATCGCCACGCACTGGGTGGAGCGTACTAGCTCGAGCTCGTCGGGTGGTTGGTTTATGGTAGGTCCAGCTCGCTGAGAGAGGCGCTGATCGCGAGGAACCGAGGGGAGGTGGGTGTTGTTGACCACGACGAACGTAGAATGAGTACGTCTGCGTGGTTCCTGAGGCAAGCGGCGTGTGCCGACACCAGGGACGCCATCTAGGGCGTCGGCCCTGTGCATGGTGTAGGGCTAGGATGAGCGCAAGGAATCCAAAGAGAAAGGGCAGAGTCTGTTGAGAGGGCACCAGAATTGTCGTCCGCGCTTCCTAATGACGGTCCCCAACCCCCCATCTCTCCCAAATTGCCCTTAGTCCCCGATCGAAGACTTTGACACTGTCTGGCGTCTTCGAGGGAAGCCTTTCTCATGCGCCGTCGCCATGATCGTACGCAACGTCTCGACCTGTGAATACGATGGGCCCCAAGGCCTTCGCCAGGCCGAATAGGTTTTGTAGGCGTTGGAGGAGGTGGTTGATGTTATTTGGCTCGGTAGGGTTGGGGTGTTTGCTTGTGCGAGGGAGGGGTTGGGTATTCGCTTTCGCGCAGGAGGTAAGAGAGGCTGCCCGCCTTTGAGCGAGGTTCGTTCAGGCTGCGAAGAACTTGAGTGGGCTATGGATTGAAGTCGACCTCGCTTTGAATACGTTTCGACGTGTTTCTTTGACTGGGGCGTTGACCGTAGCTTTGGAGGGAGAGAGACGATCAGAGAACGAGGGGAGGATATATGGGGTTGGGGAGGTCAGAGACAGGGGATGCGCGTATCTAGTTTAACAGAGTAAGCGTCCGTTCCGAGTGGACGGGTATTCGAAGCTCGTGCTGACCTTCTTGTCCAGAAGCTCTCGAACCTGGTTCCTGTGTACGTTCTCGATTTATTGTAGCGTTCTCCGTGCCTTTATCCGGCCTTCCTCGTTTCCGAAGGAACTTTGAGTATGAGGGATCGTTTGCGGGTCGCCTAGAGGCCTTACCGCGCAGGTACTTCAACGCAGTTGAAACCCCTGATGGCCCCGTGTATGAGGCCATCTCTCGACGTTGTCGGCCTGCATCGTCCCTCCTCTATGTTGCTTGTCTTCGACCTCTCAAATGGGACGTCCCAGCGTTGAGTATCCAATGAGGAGATCGGAGGCTAGGAGGTCGGAGGCTCGAAGGCCGAGCAAAGTGGATCGTCGACGGGAAGCTCGATCCGCGGGTGGGGAGTTGGATGATGCGGGGCGAAAGGGCGAGTCATTGTCGAGGGCGAGGGGAAGTATGAACATCGATATTGCGAGAGGGTTGGTGCGAGGAAATGTCGTACTAATAACGAGTGAGGACGGCGAATCATTCGAGCGTGGTTTGACTTACCACCTCGGGGTCGAGATATACGACCGCGTCGCCTTTGGGTCGCTAGCCGTCGACCTTTTGGGGCTTGATATCTGAGGTCCCGTCCATGGTCCCACCCGGATAGTCGTCCCCCCAGCCGACGTGAAAGTGAGGAGAAGTTGGAAGGTAAGAGCGAGCCACGGGGCGCGAAGTATTGTCGAGGCTTGCTGTGATGATTGAGGATTGAGGCGAGACTGGGCGAAATAGCGAGCTAGAGCATGCGGGTACCCTGAGTTCCCTTATCGAGGATGCTTAGATCGTGCTCGACAAAGGCTGGTGGCGTTGTTGAGCGTCTAAAGCGAGTTGAATGAGAGTGAGCATGACGTTATCGGAGTTCGAAATATGCGGCATTTATAATACACCCCCTAACTTCATCGAAATCTTCTCCCTGTACCCCAACTCCCTCCTCGTCTGTTCTTGATCCTCCGTCTCACCAACAGACTTGCCTCTCCCTCCCAGATGATCTCGGCCAACCTCCTCCTCCTCCCCTCCCAGCCGGCCAATGTACCGTCGCGCCCTTCCTCTGGCAACCCATACTTCCCCAATCCTGCATTCTCGCCCCATCCGAGCTTCCTCCGTCCCTGCCCCCATTCCGTCTCATCTCCCCCACATACAATACCCGGGTCTCCTGCAGCCCGAGAAATCCTTGAGTGGAACACCTGCGTGAAAAGCTGAGCCCCTGTTCGAATCATAAGAGGTCTGGGCTGGCCAAAAGCGTGCCCAGCTGGTGTTCGAAATCTCTCCGAACTTCCCTCCATTGAACTGGTGCGAAGTACATGTTTTCAAGTCCTGTCGGGGAGAGTGGCGACGGAGAGTCGAGACACCACGCCGCTCGACGAGTGGTACTTAACACCACGACCGGGTTCCAACCCATCCCTCGAACACCATAGACCCATCCAGGAGTAATCCTGGGCCCGCTCCCCGGCCCAGTCCTCCTCGTCAGATCTCCTGTTAGCGAGGACGGTCGCTGCACGTTCGGCAACGGACTTTCCCTCGCCGGCGGCTCTCTCGAGACTAATGCTGGCATATATACGTCTCAGAACCCAACGCCCACCTCCAATGGCGTCACAACTCCGCACAATGAGATTTGGAAGCGAAATCGGGGCGTGCGTCGTCGCTAAGTGTACTCCTGGTCGATAGTAAGTAAGTGGAACGATGCGTACAAATCGAATCGTCTAAACCTGGAATAGATAGGTTAAGTATCTTGGTATTGATCCACAGCTAAACGGACGTACTCACCGATGTACCCACACGAAGCATTAAGCGAAAGTCGAGCGCTCCCCTTCGCCTAGTATCCTGCCCTCGACTCCACAAGTCGTCATCCTATCTCAATATCGCCTGACTCCCGCAGCCTGAACAACGGAGAAGAGGTGGCGAGTGAGAGCAGGGCATGGACTCGAAAGACGACAGCACGAAGACAAAGGCCGCCTCCTTTGTGTATGGCGACGAATAGATCCCACCGAGCGCACAAAAATGAGTACGACCAGCCAAAGACGCAATGTGGGATGAAATACTCACCATCCTCTCTCGGTCTAGCCCGTACCCGAACCTCCCACACGCTATGAAACACACCTCCACCACCTACCCTGCCCTCTTCAACACCCCCGCCATTCGCCGCCTTGAAGGCGCTCACTCGCACCCTCCAAGACCCGCCCGCAGTCGCCCCCCGCTGCTTTCGATCCGAACCCACCACTATCACCGTCTTGGACGACCTCAACGCGTTGCCATATGCTGGACAGAGCGTTCTAGCTCCATCCCGTGAGGTCGACAATCATGCCCAGCACCTCGACCTAATCTGTGTGGAGGCCGTAATACGTATCCACGAGTCCAAGGCCCTAACAGGTGGACGAAAGTCCCCAATACTCGACTACCTCGGGCGGGGTGCTGTCAAAGCGAGGGCAAGTCTCGCGTACAAATATCTATGCAAGGTAAGTCTTCGTCCCGATTCGATAGGTCTCATCCGTACTGACCTTCCATATGCATTCGACGCCTAGAAACTCTAGAATTCGATGCGCCACAAAGCCCCGCCGATCGTGTCTCCACCATGCCCGTTTGCCTGCCCCGAAGAGGCTGCGTTCGTTTCCGTAAATCAAAGGCGCGTAGGCAGACCTCGGAGGGTTATAACCACATCGTTGGAACCAGAGAGTGGAAGGAAGGGCGAGAGGTGGCCTTTGGCAGAAGGGGGAGAGGGATATGGTTCCCGGCAGAGGATGATAGGGTAGGCTTTCATACTGAAATCAATTGGAAATGACGAATCGACTGAAGCATATGTAGAGGGCTCGCCAAGAGCGCGAAGGCGAACTACGCCTTCGTCTCCCCCAATATCCAAGAATTCCCCGACCAGCCGCCTTCGGCGCATGGGATTCCGCTTTACCCTGCGTGATTCACGCGGGTATCCAAGTCATCTTTAGAACGACAGGTAGATGCGCTTGTCGAGCGAGGAGAGGTCGAGAGACGCTGGCGACTTGTTCTTCTGCGGTTGAACGGCCATTCTCGTCGGCGTCGTGGTTGCCCTGGAGGATCGTCGAAGGCGAGGACAGGTTGAGTGGAGGCAGAGTTTTCAACATTCATCTACGCGATGTCAGTTTCCGTGACAGCCCCCCTGGGAGAACTTGACTACTGACATCGGACCCAGCAGCTGGTGCTCCATATCTTCCTTCCACCACCTCGGGCCCCTATCGCCTTCTGGCGTTCACCAACGGAGTAGGTTGAAGCAACCCGGAGCCGTCGTCAGGTTGGGTGGATCGTGCTCCGAGGATTGAAGAAGTACGGAGGGGAACTGCGACGTGTTTCATGCGAGCTGTGGTGTATGGGGGAACGGGGTGGGAGTCGGATGAGAGAGAACCATGCAGAGGAGGTCCATGACGAGCCTGAGAGGGAAATGGCGGGTTGTCCAGGGGTGACCGAGGAGGCGTTGAAACCAGCAAAGGTCTGTCGGGGTCTGAAGAGAGCTTTGTCCTGCATCGACGGAGGGCTCGAGAGTGAGGGGACGAGGAGAGTGTAGTGAGTGAAGGGAAGAACATCGAGGTTAGGGGTAACTTATAGGCGCTGCCCATTTCCAACTCCGATTGGCGTGGGGCTTCGGCGCCTAACCATCGCGGTTCTTGTGTCGCACTCTCGCTCACCCGTCGAGTGTTGGCTTCTTTTTGTACGCGCAGTCTCTCTCACTACATGATACTCCTCCTCCTATCGTATTAACCAAGGCCCTCCAACCATACTCTCCGCGGATTTGGGGATTAGCTAAGGACGACTACAGCTCACCCTATCCCTCGGCGCACCGGCTCGAGCATGCAGCAAACGAGCGCCCCCCTTTCTTGCAATCGGAAGAACTGTCACGTATGGGACTCGCGTTAGACGCCCAAAAACTCGGCTATCCCTTGTGTCGAAACCTCAATGTCATTGACGGCGGCTCGGACACCCACCTCGACAGTGCGACAGCGGCGGAGTGGCACTACACAGTCTTTGGCCCGCCGTCCCCCTCGCCCTTGTCACAGTGTTCTGGTTTATCCCCTCATCGCACACGCGTTCGTCCGTCCGCACGGCATGGCTGCCTCCCGTCCTACTTTGAACATCCCTCCTTCACATTTCCTTCCCTGTCCTGCTTGCCCCCACCGCAACTGCCCCTCGTCGCTTTCTTCCATAGTGGATACGACGATTCACGCGATGCCCAACCCGACGCTCATTCAAATCGGTGGGACTCAGGGCGATAGGAACATGGAGGCTGGATACCCCCGCCGCCCCAATGCCTATCAGCCGCCACTCTTGTTGATTCAGGGACGGAACAGCAACGGAAGTCAGAGCCTCTATGGCTAGCAGCCAAAGCGGGTGGCACAATCATCGGAGCCACAGATGACGTCCAGCCCCGTCCGCAGTTGCAGCAGCAAGGCGATGGATCGAGGAAGAGCGGGCGGTTCAGTTTGTATCGCAGGGAGAAGGTGAAAGAGAGGGAGAGGGAGCAGGATCAGCATCAGGCGGATTCGCTGGTGGGAGGGGGAGCGTGTCGGCGCCACCAGCATGGGAGCATGGATAGCCCCCCTGCGAGTCAGAAGCCTGTTGTGCGTCGAGCTGACGCTTTAGTTGCCTGTAAGTTTATATCATTTTCGGTTTCCGCGTCTTTTCTCGTCTTTCTTGCTGTTAATTTTCGTTCGTATGTGCTCTTTCGTCCCCCTTGAAGCTTGACGCACCCCCAGAATTCTTATCCTTCTCATGCACGATTCACGCCCTCCCTCCACCTGACATTTAACCTTCCTCTCGTCCATTTGGCTACCAATATAACTAACCCACCCCTTTATCCCCAATGCAGACCACGCCGCGAGCGAAGGCCCCTCCGAGCTCAGCTTCCGCAAGGGCGAGATCCTCGAGATCCTCGAAATAACAGGGAAGCGGTGGGAGGGAAGGAGGGAGGATGGGGTGATGGGGAGTGAGTGTCTTGTTTTCTTTCTTTCTCTGCTTTGAGTCTCTGAGCAACGCCTCTATAAACGATAAAATTAACGAAGAATGACAAGGACGAACAAATGACTGGCTAACAAAATTGAGATGAAATTGTCCCAACTAACGACTAACTTTAACAATTTATTCCACGACTCGGATCCCGCTTCGCTTCCGCACCCTTCACTTGACCCGCGGATTCCCTTCATCCTACCCTCCATTACCATGCTGCCTACTACCCATTCGCTTCCTCGAATGCTTCTTCGGAGTTGGTCACTACCTACTCACTGAGTTCCCGTTCACTTTCTCCGTGTATGCTATCAGAAATTCAGATCCATACCTGGAAGATATCCCTCTATCATTGCTCTACCTGTACTGAGTATGGAGTTCTCTGTTGTACCTGTGTACATCCAAGACCAACTAACAATGTGCGTATGTAAATGATGACTTTGCACGACTTGCTACTTCGACGGCTCCATTTTGTTGCTCAGGCTTGTTCTGTCCTTTGTACCCGCCCGACCTTGGCAACCATTTGCTTGGTGGGCCATGAAAGATGGTGAAGGCTTCAGGTCCTCCTTGACTTGGCCACGATTGATCCAACAGGGATGTGTAGGGGGTACGCCTGGAAGGAAGTCTCATTATGATAGTTGAACTCGAAGTTTTTGAATCTGTCCTGGAACGTCTCCTTCACTGTGGGTACACGCCAGCCATGCTCCCTGCAGTGTCGCAGTATACCCTTCCTCCAGACACCACAAGCCGGAAGGCAGTGGTACCATTTGCACTGAAAGACGATGCCGATCAGTGATTGTGTTCTGTGGAAAGGGGAGAATTACAGCTGCCTACTTGTCGGTGGATTGAAGCAAACATGCTGGGAATGCGTGTGTTCTGATCGGATTCAAGGAGATTGGCTAGCCACCAGTTGACATCCCCTGAAGCATACCTGCAGTGTGGATCAATACGTATGGTCAATGCTCTGCAGAATGCCTCAAGGAAATCCTGGGATGAGGCATTTGTTGAAGAGTTGGCATTGGATTGGGGTCCTCTGGCTGTATTGGCATGAGCATATGGAGTGAGGTTGGAGGGGGGAGCAATGCACACCTCGTAGGACCTGATAGTACCGGTCATGTATGAAGGGGAGGAGAGTTCCCTCATTTACATGAAGGTCAGAGCTCCGGTGGGGGTCCCCGAGGAAGTCGAGCAGTGACTTGTGGTAGAAGTGGAACACAGGCTCTCCTTGCTCGTCCGCCAGTCTGACCAACGATGACAAGTTACCCAAGACATGTTCCGTCTCTCCAGAGTACGATTCGAGTAGCCCCTTGATGTACTGGGTGGGGAGCTGGTTTATTAAAAGGAGCCATTTTACTGCCAGAACGGGAGCTGGGCTGGTGTGCAAGATACGGCTGTACAGTGCATCAAGCGGCACGAAGGGCTTTGAGTCGTCGAGATGGCGCCACTCCAGGAGCCTGGTGAGCTGCTGTTGGGGTGACCCAAGGTGGGGGCTATCGAGGAATCGAATTACCGTCGCTGCGTAGATGAACTGGCCGGACGCCTCCTTCACCAGGAGGTCAATGACGTCCTTGGAACCCCAGGTCGACGGGAGGTTGAAGCGGCGGCGGAGGTCACTGAATATTGCTTCGAGGAAGAGTCGGATGTCGGAATCCGGGTTGTACTTATCATCGAGGAAGGTGTTGAGGATGGGAGTGGGGGCAGTGGAGAAGAAGTGGCGAATCGTGGGTTCAGGTCGGGAGGCAATGATGATGCGGAAGGGGAAGGCAGGGTCTGTGCATGCACGTGAGAGTGCGGTGAGGATCTCCTTCTGAGCGTTGGACCCAGAAGCCTGGGTATCTCCTCCAGGTCCGACGTCTGACTCGCTATCGCCTTGACATTCGTCCAACCCATCTATGAGAAAAACCGCAGGCCAGTCCCGAGGGTTTGAGCGCCCTGCAACCTTGCGAAGCGGCTTCAATATGAGCTCCTCCAGCTGCTGGTCCAGATGTCGCTCAAACACCCCTGGGTCGTCTTCTATGACGGCGAGGACTTCCTCCTTCAAACCAACGATGGACTTGTGTTGAATAAGCCTGTATAGGAGTGTGTGTATGAGTGGCTTCTTCCATCGCCGATTCTTGGACCCAGCGAAGGCCGAGAAGAAGAAGCTCGCGGCGAGCATGTCCTTCTTGTAGCATTCGTCTGCGATTGTTCCAGCGATCGCCGTCTTGCCCGACCCAGCGGGCCCTGAGAGCCAGAGGATCCTCTTGGGAGTGTCGTCCCGCTCGCCGTGTCCAATCCAACCCATAATGTCTCTCTGCACTGCGATCCTCGTTTCTGGATGGCACTTGGGGGCGTCGGGGCCTCGTTCCGCGGAATCGTGGAGGGCGCCATGCGCCACGTGTTTGAGCAACGCTGCGAAGGAGACGGTTCAGTCAATTGTTCTTGCCTGAGGCTGAGGTGCATATTAGATATTTCACGTACCCTCCATCTCATGCCGACCAGAGTTTGATATTTGGATGTTGTTGACCTTCGTGGTGCTGTAGTCATTGTACGCCCCCGCGACATTTCGAACATGAACATTCTTTGCGACGATGGATTGTGCGCTAGGGAGTCGTCCGTCCGTCTCCATTTGAATTCGAGATGAGTTGTGGGGCAGTGGAAAAACGGAGGTTCAGCGATAGGAAGCAAGAAGGGCGGTTCCCAGCGACGGGCGCTTAGAACCGCAACTTGTTTGTGCATATGTACGTTGTGGCGATTGGCTGTGCCACACGACGTTTGGCGAGGTCCTGAAGCCTTGGTGAGGGGAATGGAAAATGAAATATGAAATATGGAATCTAATGATACCCACGGGTTTGAGAGATTACGAAGAATAGAGCCTCGTCCTCAGGCTATGTAATCGGTCAACCGCCCCAACTGACAAGATCCAGTCCACCGACGGCGCTGGTACCGTATACTCCCCAAGTGCACGAATCCATTCCCTTGAACTCTGCTCGAACCCTTCAGACTCCTGCTGCTGCTCGTGCTAAGGTTTCCCGCTCAAGGAGCACGCCATTTTGGCTGGACCATCGCAAGGTACGATGGGAATCGATCATTAGGTCGGAGATTTATCAATGCTCAAAGAACTGCGGATCGAGCGCGGGGGCATTCCCATATCACGTTTGGTAGTCATGAAGACCCGTAAACCAATATATGTGGGCGAGCTACAGGGAGAGGCTGAGTGACATTATACCCCACGCCAAGTTCCTCATCATGCCCTATCGAAGCCTCCGGCCGCAAAATAAGCGGCCGCAGCGCCCAGCGCCATATCCATATGTTAAATAGCCTTTTGCGACTCTGTATCATTACTGCAATGCTAGGTGCCTCGGGGGACCTTCGCATGGCTCTACCTCGCACCCACCATAATCTAAATTGTCCCGAACCTGACCCGCGGACCCTGACCCCGACGGTCGACCTCGACATCCAATGGCAAGCTACGCAACCCTTTCGAGCGTTCTCACTGTCCGCAGTGTTTTAGGCAGCACCACTATTAGTATTCTCGTCAGCCCTCGCTTTCAGGCTCGCGTGAGTATCGAAGCCAGGATCCATATACCGCTTCTCCGAGGGCGAGGCGAGGCGAAGGACCTTATATATCCAAAGCCTATGTATTTCGGGGGGAAAGACCATAATACAGTAAATAGGTTCGAGTTGTACCCCCTACAGAGCGATCCAGTGGATATTTGGCCTTCCAGGAGTCTGACCCTCACCCACACCCGCGTTCCTTCTGTTCTAGTTGTGCCCTCACCTCCATCTCCTTCCTCGACGGTCGGTTAGATACACACCCGAACTCGACCCATGCACGCTGATACCTACTGACATCTCTTTAGTCCCCACCCCCTCTTATTGCTGGTCCCATCGCCGCTACCTTCACCCCCACCGTTTCGACCGCGTCGCCAGTGAACGTGCTGCCCCTATCCCCAGTGGTGGTGCAATGCTACCATGACTCCATGCCCGTTCCCAGATGGCTTCTCTCCTCTTTCCCTTCTCACCTCCACCTAGTCAACCTCATGGTTGTACATCCTCCCCTATCACTGACCTTGTCGGGTCACACGCGCTGACTAGGATCCGAGTGCAAGGTATGATCTCGCTAATACATCTCCTTCCTCTCCTCGCCAACGCTCCGGAGATCACCCTCACCCTCAACGCCTACCCAACGCCTACCCAACGACTACTCTCGAAGCAACCGCCACCCCACACGAAGGCCCACGACGAGTTTCAATTGCGGAACTGCACGTCCTGTCGCCGTCGGCTGTGCTGGACACCAGGTGAGATTTCCAACCACTTGCCTCGCTGAACAGCGCCGAGAGGATCGAATAACATTCCATTCCGTGTTGATAGATATGATGGAGACGTCGTCCTGAACGACCTCATAGCCTCCTTGGGTCGGTGAAAGGACACGGGGCGATGCGTTCGGATGATAATTTCTAGACTGGAATAAATCGAGTAAGTGCTCTTGTTTCGTCCCAGAGCGAGCGATCGTACTCACCTATGCATCCACGAGAAACATTTAGCAAGAGGCCCATCCATATCGCCAGTAGCTCGCCCTCACCCGCCCCTAAGACGCTGGCGACGTGAGCCACGGCCCCAACGGAACTACAAAAAGAGGTGTTGGGAGGCTATCCAGCTAGGAGGAAGGGGACGAATACAAGAAAGGAGGTTTTTCCTGTCGTCGAGGGCGAGGGCGTACCCTACTAGCGCAGAGATGAGTACAACGAGCAACATCGGTAACGCGAGATGGGATACGAACTTATCATCCATCCTCTCACATCATATCTAGCCCGGCCCACATACGGTCGCCACCCACAGACGTACATCCACCACCACCCGTGCTGAGGGGCACTTGATTGCGTATCACCTAGGGGGAGGTGGCCCGTCTCACTACACACTGCAAAGGAATTCCACCCCGCCGTCCATCCATCCATCATCCACCGTCGAGTGCTTCATTCATTTCCACGGCCCTGCCCACTTCGCCTCCAACCTCCGAGAGACGCCTTCGCAAGAACGTCCACAGGGCTTTCGTTCCACGCCGCCACCTCCATCGTCGTCGAGCCGAGTCCCAAACGCCGTCGCCAGTCTGAGCTGAGGAGCCATCCTTCCGGGTCGAGAATCGACCCCACTGTTGAGCGGGCGGGCATGAGCGAGTGAGGGAGGGCAATTAAGGACGAACGGAGGGGGACGCGTTTGGCGGGGGGAGATGCAATTTAGTGGCCGACGGAGGGGTGGTGCTGCGCTGGGAGGGGATAGGCCGGTGACTCCATGGTCCAACTGGGTGAGAGGAGGCGATGCAATGAAGGGGGGTGGGTGTTCCCAGGTGCTGTTGAGCACTCATCCATCCCCGACCACGGGCACGTCCGCACCGAAACCCAGCTCGAGAAAGACCTCCTTGGGCTTCGGATTTCTAAATTCCATCGAGCTCCTCGGGGCACCAAAACCTTCGCCAAGCCGAGGCGGCTTGCTATACGTTGGAGCTGGAGGGTACTGCTGAGCTTGCTTAGGTCGGGGTGTTCGCTTGCACGAGGGAGCGAGGAGAGGAACGGTCGCCTTCAAGTGAGTTCGAGGTAAGGTTCGACGGATTAAAGCGAGGCGCGTCGATCGATGTCGACGTCGCGTCGGGGGCGAGTGCTGGCCCGTGTTTCGTCGACGAGGTAGTGATATGTTGTATGAATGTGGACCGAGCAGAGGATGCGTCGGGGGGTATACGCAGATCTAAGTACTCAATAAAGGTAAGCCTTCCGCCCAATTCAACAGTTTTTCATTCGAACCGACCTGTTTCCTTGTCCAGAGCCGAAATACTCCCAGTGAACACCTTCGATTGGCCGCCATCCGTGCCTCGCTCGTTGCCGGGGATCCCATATCCGGAGACGGATAGCAAGCGATGGGAACCACGCAGCGGGTTGATGAGAACGAAGGTATGAGGTAGGGCATTGTACGAGAGTCGCACGGAGGGGTCCCTGGAGTTAAGAACGCCGGCGAGGAAAGGCGGTTGATGCGGTGCTGGCAGCACGTAAGCATAGTGAATCATTTTGATTGAGAGTTATGTATCGGGAGGACCTACCACCCGTACACTAGGCGTTTCTGCTCATGTCCGCGTCTTAGAAAACGTTGAGGTCGTGCTCGAGGGACATTCGGCCTTGCTCAGTGTCGTGAGTGGGGAGGCGGAGGTGGAGATGACCAGGAGTTGGCGGGTGAGTCCGGGTGCAAGCCGTCGACGCGTTGGGAAGGGTCCCGTTCACAACGTCTTGACAGATGGAGGATACGTACCAGAATACTGAAGAGAGGGCGACAGAGTCGGAGAGCCAGAGGCTGGGTTGGACGCCGGCGGGATTGTTGGGCGCCTATGACCGTTTGAATCAAAGAGCAAGAAGAAGCGCCGGCATCGAGCTCAGTGTCATTGATCGGAGTCTGAAATGCGCGGCTTACTTGGCTTGACCCCTATCTCTCATTTTCCTCGCTGACCACCATCTCGCTCGCTCTCGGTCGACCCTCCGTCGCCTCGCCTCTTCCTCGCAAATGATCTTGATTGAGCTCCTCCCCTCTAGTCCCACACCGAGCGCTGCTCCTCACCCGTAAACGGCGGAGCCTCGCACTCAGCTGGCTATCGTACTCATTCCTTTCGGCTGCCCATTCTTCTGCATACCCTGTCACCGTCGTCCCACTCCTACTCCCCCTGTTCCCATTCCACGCACCCCATCATATATCATACCCCATGCTCGCCCTCCGCACCTCTTCAAGGGAGGGAAACTCCTGCAGCAGGAGGTCTTGAGAGTAAGATTCGTGCGGGTTGAGTCCCCACTCAAATCGTAGTAGGAGAGCAAGATTGCGCACAGTGTGTCCGGCTGCTAGCGCTCTAAATCTCTCTCACTACCTGGGTACCACCGCTCTTCACCGATTCGGCGCAGACCAGGGTCGTCCACCAAGTTGAAGTCGGTTGCCGAGAGCAACTCCCAGGCGTCCTGGGCTTCCTCGGCCTCTTCCGCGCATGAGCTACCGTCGCGATTCCTCCACGCACCAGCTCTACCATTCCAGCAGTGAGCGTCCCTCAGACCCCCAATCCAAATATCCATCACGCATAGGACTCGCGTTAGACGCCCAGCGGCAGCCTCCACAGATCCACCGCCCCGACCCAACAACGGTGACATTATGTACCTCGACGACATGACGACGTCCGAACGCATGCACGAGAACCTTTGGCTCGCCGTCTCCCTGGCGGTCCCTCGCACGGGCCACCGCCTCCTGGCTCATGTCCCTCGTGTCCCAAGTGATTGTCACCTCTACCCTCGGGAACGCGTTCGTCCACACCCCGTGACTCGCACTCGTCCTCCCTCGTACTACCCTCGCCTTCGCACTCTCACTAACGGCCCATCTCCCGCCATATCAGTACCCTCTCAGCGACGACGTACCCGCCCCAATCGAGGGAGGCGACGAGGTGTCGAGCGGGGCCGGAGAAGTACAGCGCCAAGCGGACGCCGATGATGCATGTGAGGGCCCAGGACGCCGCGAGAACCCTCTGGGGCGAGGTGGTATAAATGCTGGAATCGACGGGGAGGAGACAACCCTACGGGACACCCAAACCGACGTGTACAGAGAGACCAACTTCTTCGCTGGGGGGCTCAAAGTACCCGGAATACGGTGGCTGGATACTCCGCCGCGCGAATGCATATTAACCACCTCACTTGGGCTGGTTCAAGGAATATCGAGCTCGCGGCTCCGGGACGGCACAGCAACCGACATCGTAGGCTCGACGGTTCGCAGCCAAAGTGGCCGACCGTTGAGCGGAATCCCATAAGCCACCGTCGGCGGCGGCGCGCGATCATCGGGCGCTACAGACGACGTCCAGCCTTGCCCGGAGCTGCACCAGCAGAGAGATGGGTCGAGGAAGAGCGGGTGGTTCAGTTTGTATCGGAGGGAGAATGAGAACGAGAGGGAGAGGGGAGAGGGGAGAGGGAACGTGAGAGGGAGAGGGAGCAGCAGGCGGATTCTCAAGTGGGAGGAGGGAGTCCGAGTGTGTCGGCGGCGGCGGGGCGGGAGAGTGGGGATGGTCGAATGGTGAATCAGAAGCCTGTGGTATCTAGGGCTGAGGCTCTCTTTGGTTGTGAGTGTTCGATCCTTTCGAAATCTTGTGTTCGTCTTTTGTCCCGCTGTGATTTTCGCCGGGACGTCCGTCTTTGCTCGATCTGCTATCATAGTCGCCCTATCTTTCTTCTTCGCCCACTCTCTCAAACTTGTTACGCCTGACCAGCTGTCTAACTAATTTGTTCCTTCACGCAGACCACGCCGCAAGCGAAGACCCCTCCGAGCTCAGCTTCTGCAAGGGCGAGATCCTCGAGATAGGACGGGGAAGTGGTGGGAGGGTCGGAGGGATGATGGGACGACGGGAGTACTTTGTTTCTTTTTTTATTCCTTGCTTTGGATTGGTGCCGCTCGGTCGTTTCGTTTCTTTGGGTATACCGTTGCGTCGGGGTCGGTTTGCTCGAGTGCTCGTTTTTGAGTAGTCGTTCACGGATCCGTTCGTTCTTTCGAGGACCCGTTTACTCGAGGATCCATGTCTCATTTTCTTCTTCGTCTCTTGTGAAGTCGGGGTTGACTATCTTGAGGACTCGCGTTTACCCACTGGGACTTCGAGTTCACTCGCGTTCCATTGCCAGCTCTTCGAGTGTGCTTGTGCTTCGGCGCTGGGTCTTCGGGTATAATCGTCCTTCGGCACTGGTCCTCCCAGTGTGCCCGTATTGCGTAGCTGGGTCTTCGAGAATACTCGACTGCGTCGTCCGCCGTGCCTCTTCGATCGTCTTTTATTTCCCTCCCGGCTACTCGAGGTTTTGATCCTCTCTTTCCCCCGGATATACCCACTTTGATGGACGCTGACATCTTTTCGTTGCAGTTATACCCTCGAATTACCTGCGCGTTTTGGATCCCTGAGCGACCCGACTACGAACGATAAAATTAACGAAGAAAGACGACGACGAACGAACGAACGAACGACTGACTGACGAAATGGATGCGGAATGGTCTCAACTAACGACCAACTTAAAACGGCTTCTTTCACGGCTCGGATCCCCGCTTCACTTGAGTACCCTTCACTCCTTCAATGAATCCCCGTATTCATTTCATTCTACTACCCTCCAATTATCATGCTACTTACTACCCTTTGATTTCTCGAATGCTTTTCCGGAGTGGACTGTTCACTGGGTTGTGTGTGCTTCCTTGTACGATATCAGAATTCGGATCTATACCTGTATGATATCCCTCTATTGTTGCACTATCCTGTACCGCGTACGCATGCTCTTCTTTGTTGTGGCTGTGTCTGTACACCCTTACCTGACAATGTGTGTATGTAATGATAAAGTTCCGCTACTCGCTACTTCGGTGTTTGTGAACGGCCTGTTTTCTCGCTCAAGTCTGTCAAATGTTCCGTCCCTCATATCCTACCCGAACCTCGGCAACTTGGCGGCCATGACAGATGGTGAAGACCCCATGGTGAGGTGAGATCCATCCTTGCGGCCAACGATTCGACGGAAATGGGTTTGATGAATGTGAGTCCGGATTTAGTGAATGGGCCGTAGAGGAAACTCTTGCAACGACAGCACACTGAAGTGGGGTTTCTTGAACCTGTCCCGCAACATCTCCTTAGTTGTGGGTAGACGCCAGCCGTGCTCCCTGCAGTGTCGCAGTATACCTTTCCTCCAGACACCACAAGCGGGAACACAGTGGTACCATTTACACTAAAAGGCGATATCGATCAGGACTTGTGTTCTTTGGGAAGGAAAGGACCATAGTCGCTTACTTGCCGGTGGATTGAGGCAAACATCTCAGGAAGTTGGTACTCCGGAATGGATTGAAGATTAGCTAGCCACCACTCCACATCCCCCGAAGTGTACCTGCGGTGGGGATCAATATATACCCATAACAGACCACAGAACCGCCCGAGGAAATCCGGAGATGGAGGGTTTGTCGAAGGGTCAGCATTGGACTGAGGTCCTCTCGCTGTATTGGCATGAGCTTGTGCAGCAAGAATGAAAAGGGGGAGCAATACGCACCTCGTAGGACCCGATAGTACCGGTCCTGCGTGAAGAGCTGGACAGTATCCTCGTTTACGTGAAGCTCAGAGCTCCGGTGGGGGTCCTGGAGAAAGTCGAGCAAAGACTTGTGGTAGAAATGGAACGCGGGATCCCCTCGTTCATCTACCAGCCGGACCAATGATGTCAAGCTACCCAGCAGATGTTCTGTCTCCCCGGAGTAAGATTCGAGCATGTTTTTGTTGTAGTAGCTGCCGAGGTAGTTGTGATGGCCGGCAAAGCGGAGCCATTTTGCCGCCAACAATGGCTCTGGACTAGTATGCAAGATAAGGTTGTACAAAGTGTCGAGGGGCTCGAAAGGCTTCAACTCATCGAGGCGACGCCACTCCAGAAGCCGGCTGAGCTGCCTTTGAGGTGGCCCGAGGTGGGGGCTATTGAGGAATCGAATCACAGTTGCAGCGTATATGAACTGGCCAGACGCCTCCTTGACCAGAAGGTTGACGACATCCTTGGTCGCCCATGTTGACGGTAGGTTGAAGCGGCGGCGGAGGTCACTGAATATCGCTTCGAGGAAGAGTCGGATGTCGGAATCCGGGTCGTATTTGTCGTCGAGGAAGATGTTGAGAATGGGAGTGGGGGCAGCGGAGAAGAAGTGTCGAATGGTGGGTTCGGGTCGGCTGGTGATGATGATGCGGAAGGGGAAGGCGGGGTCTGAACAGGCGCGCGATAAAACAGAGAGGACCTCCTTCTGAGCCTTGGTGCTTGGCACTGGATCCCCTACACCCGACTCCCTCAAGCCCTGGCATTCATCCAAGCCGTCGATGATAATAACCTTGGGCCAGTGCCGATGATCGGAGCGTCCTGCCACCTTACGAAGTGGCTCTAGAACGAGTTTGTCAAGCTGCTGATCCAGGTGCCTTTCGAATACGATTGGGTCGTCGTCGATGGCGGCGAGGACCTCCTCCTTCAGCCCGATGATCGATTTGTGTTGCAGAAGGCAGTATAGTAACGTCGATATGATGTTCTTGCTCAATCGCCGATTCAAGGACCCGGCGAAGGCCGAGAAGAAGAAACTGGCCGCGAGCAACCCTTGCTTGTAGCACTCGTCCGCGATTGTCCCAGCGATGGCCGTCTTCCCTGAGCCGGCCGGGCCCGAGAGCCAGAGGATCCTCTTCGGCATGTCGTCTTGCTCGCCGTGTCGGATCCAGCTCATGATATCGCTCTGAACCGCAGTCCTTGTCTCTGGATGACACTTGGGAGCGTCGGGGCATCGTTCTGCGGAGTCGTGGAGGGCGCCGTGAGATACGTGGCCCAACAGACCTTGTGGGCATCGTTAGATTCGCTGCCCAGCACTGCAAGGGGCCGTGGACGTACGGTCAAGCGGTCCAATGCGAGAGGGAGAACTTATAGCGACCCGGTTATTGTTATAAGTCGTGCTGTGGTTGTGGTAGTCTCTGGCCACGGTCGTCACGTTAAGCTCTTGTGCACCAACGCTGAGTGCGGGCGCGCCATCTGTGAACCAGTGGGCTGACATGGGATGGGGTCGTATCGGGATGCAGCCGCTGCGCCACGAGTGAGAGGGGGCAGAAAGAACGGGGTTGTGGTGGTGGCGATTGTTCAAGCAGTAGAAGGGCGTGGGCTTCTTGGGCGCTTATTGCAGTGCACCTTGTGTTTGTACGTGTGTACGTTGTGGCCAACGACCACTAGGCCCAGGGCTCAAGGGAAGTAGAGGTGGAATACACTCCATCTGGCCGCGAGAATGGTTGAGAAAGCCAGTGATCTATAGCTACTCCCAATTTCACGAGATTTGATACCATCTCGGTCCTCGCAATTACTCAAACGCCCCAAATCACATTGAAGACCCAACCCGCCGACGGATCTGGTGTGCCCAAATTCACAAACCCGTTTCCTTGTTCAAACTTTGCAATTTTACGCTGGTATGCCGTGAGACCTCAGAAGCGCATGCTTTAAGATGCCCCAGAACGTGTGAATCCAAACGAGTTGGACGTTGAACAAGAGGCCCCTGTTCTATGTTCGGAGGTCTGCCCATGCTGCACGTTCCTATTTACATCGCCATTTTTTCGGGGGCGCTGACAGTAATGGCGGGTAAAGTGGAGCCGTGGAAGGTGTTCTATCTCACTCAGATCCCACGATCTCTCGATGATATTCACCCACTTCCGATAACGGAAAATAAGCGCCCATCGCATCATATCCATGCGTTAAATTCGCTCTCGCCAGTGTATATCATGGCTGAACAGTGGAGCTAACCTCGTTACGTCTGCTACCCCTAGCGCTCCAACCCGCTCCAAATCGTTCCCAAGCCCCAATTTCCGACCTCTCCTCCTACGCTGCCGAGCGCTTCCCCTGGTCAAAGTCTCCTCTGCACTGCTCGGAACTTCACAGCGTTCGCTGGCCTGGGCCCCACCCACGGAGCGAGCGAGGGGGAATTCACCTTCAGAAACCCCACGATAAGCGCGAGACCGCGAGGCAAATGTGTAGATAGAGCCACGGAGAGGTATAGATTCACCCATACTCGCTCATATCCCTCACGTGTCCGTTCCTCTTTCCCTCTCTTCTCGCCCCACTCACCCCCGCCGTTTCAACCGTGCCGCCAGTGAATGTGTTGCCCTATCCCACTGAGCAATGCCATGATACGTTCGTTCTCGGATGGCGGCTCTCACACTTCTCCCTCTCACCTCCGTATCGTCTCGTTAACGTCCGCCAGCGGACTTCTATCACTGTCCTCGCCGGGGTACACGCACTGACTGGGATCCGAGCTCAAGGTACGCTCTGAATACGCCACTCTCCTCTCGTGAACAACGCTCCAAAGATGAAGGCATATTCACCCTCACCCTCACCCTCAACAACTACCCAGCAACCACCCTCTAGAAGCCGTCACCACCCTACACGAGAACCCGCCCCGAGTTTCGAGTGCGTTACTGCGCGTTTTGCCGTCGTCAGCCGTGCTGGGCACAAGGGACGTCCATCCGCTCGCCACGCTGCAGAGTGTCGAGAGGGTCTGCTAACCTTCCGTTCCATGTCGATAGGTACGACAGAGGCATCGTTATTATAATGACGACCGTATCTCTCCCTCGGGTCGGATAGAGGATGGGAGACAAAGGGTTCAAATGTCGCTTTCTAGGCTAGAATGGATATGGTAAGTGACCTCGTTTCGTTGCGGAACGAGCGGTCGTAGTTACCTATTCGCACACAGGAATTACTTCGTGATAGTTGCGCTCACCACCTCACAAGCCTCTAAGACGCAGGCCACTTCCCCAACGTCACCACAAAAGGGGTGTCGGAAGCCTGTCCACTCAGAGAAGAGGCCGAATACGGATGGGGAGGTGGGCTTTCCCTCGTACACGTCGTCATCGACGTTTCGCGCAATGACGAGCATGTACACGTACCCTACAAGCACGGAGGTGAGCACGACAAGCAAAATAGGTAGGGCGAGACGAAACATGGACTTACCATTGACATCCGCCCTGTCCCATCGTCTCTAGCCCAGACACATACGCGATCGCTACCCACATACCTCCACCATCGCATGCGCTGGGGGATGCTCAATCGTGTATAGCCCGGGAGTTGGCCCGCCTTACACCATGGAAGAGAGTTCCACCATCCATTCATCACGAGCCCTTCGTTTCTAAGACCCCGCGCATTTTATCCCCAACTCCCAACTTCCGAGAGACGTCACGGCTTGGTAGATGAAGAAGACGAGCTAGAATGAGGAGAGGGAGAGGAAGCCGAAGAGTCAGAAGCTGTGTTGGATGAGATTGTTGGGCGTCTATGGCTGTTCGAATCGAAGAGCAAGAAGCGCCGTCATCGAACGGGCCTCATTGATCGGAGTTCGAAATACGCGGCTTATTTGGCCTGACCCCTACCTCTACTGTTCCCTCCTGACCATACCAGTACATCCGCCTCACTCGCTCTCAATCGACCCTCCGTCACCTCGCCTCTTCCTCTCGGATGATCTTGATTGGCCTTCCCTCCTCCAGACCAAGTGCTGCTCCTCACCTGCAAACGGCGTACCATCGCACTCCCGCTACTGCCCTCCTTCCTTTTGGCTCCCAACTCTTCTGCATGCTCTCTCGCTGTCGTACCACTCTCACTCTCACTTCCACCTTTTCCCTGCTTGCATTACACCTCTGCAGCAGGAGTCGGGGACCTTGAAAGTTGAGAGCAAGGTCCGTCGGAGAGCAAGGTCACACGCAGCATACAAAACCTCACTCAGACCTCGGGTACCACCGCTCTCCACCCATCTGGCGTAGATTATGGTCGACTACCTAGTCGGCAACTACCGTCTTACTGCCTCAACGCTCAGTATTCCCTTGCCTTCATTCTGAGATCAATTAATGTGCCCCCGCCTCTCTCGACGAACCCCAACGGTTGCTCCCCATCGATGAATACCCCACCATCGTTCCTGAAAGCGCCGTCGCCTACGGTCCTCTTTTTTCAAGGCTGTACCCGCCTCACGTCGGATGTTTCCTCGACAACTAAGATACAACCCCATCAGTGAGGCGCGAGCCAACGCAGACCCTGGCTCGCCAACGCCTTACGTTCACACCGTGATGAATGTTCCACCTTCTATCGTTCCGCGCCCGAGTTAATTGAAGGGTCTCTCTCAAAGCGATGTCCTGCAACGACTGGGATACCTATTTTCGAGGCTCTTCGCTCTACCGGAGTGGTTTTAAGGGAGAGAGGACGATGGGAGACTACTGTAAGTAGGGCAAGGGTAACGTGCCCTATCGCCACGGGTCGTTCAGGCGATAGCCCGGGCTGCAACATCCACAACGATGACCCCCGACTCTATGTGCCTCACTGCGCATCTCGAGCATCCCCACCACAGGTTTACACAGTGTGTCGACAACTTTACGTCGACTTACGAACTTGACCACGGCACAAGTGAGCAGGCACCATTTCTCATCCTCAACCCGAGGAGGCATTGCGCCTCGGATTGGACTCCCTGCAATCTCCATCCATCGTCCGCGTGCCGACGAGTTCGACCTCGACTTCGTCGTCAACGTGTAGGCCGGCGACACAGCAACGACATCACAAAGGGTACAAGACAACTTCTGGCTCGCCGCCTCCCCCGCTCTACCTTCCGTGTCGGTTCAACCCCGTTGCAACTGTCTAAAAGGCGTCTATCAGGCCTAACCTATAAAACGCTCTTGTAGGCACATCCTGGCTTGCCCTCAGTCTCTTCCTCCAGCTCCAGCTCCATCTCCGAGCCCCTATCATACTCCCCACATTCCCGCCGGTGGTTCTTCAGGTATGCCCGATTGGTGCACTCCGCTGCTCTCTTCCAGTGTACTTGATTTCTCTGGGCGACTCGGGGTTCCGACCCAGCCTTTATCCTCTCTCGCTAATAGCATTTACTCACGTTTGACCGACGCTGACTTATTCCCTTGTAGTTATACCCTCGAATTACCTGCGGGTTTTGGATCTCTGAGTGATCCCGCTATGAATAACAAAATGAACAAAGAACGGCTGCGACGACAACGAAAGACTGACTGACTGACTGACAAAATGGATACGAGATTGTCTCGACTGACAGCTAGCTTAAACGTGTCCTTTCACGACTTGGATCCCCGCTCTACTTCCGTACCCCTCACCCTTCGATTGATCCTCATATTGACTCCATCTTACCCTCTGTTATCATGCTATGTACTACGCTTTGCTTCCCCAAAGTCGATCGCTACCTGCTCACTGGGTTCCCGTTCGCTTTCTCCGTGTACAATATCAGAAATTCAGATCCATACCTTTATGATATTCCCTGTACTGTACACAAAGCTCTATGTTTTGCCATCTACTAACAATGCGTGTATGTAATGACAAATTTCCACTACTCGCTGCGTCGATGTTATGAACGGTCTGTTCTGTCACTCAAGTTTGTTCTAACCCTGGTGGGGCTGAGCTTCGGCAACCATCGGATCGACGGTCACGGCGGATGGTGAAGGAGAATCAATAATAGTAGTGCATGAGTCGTTGAATGTGACACCGGGTTCAAGGACTTGGGCCTGTAGAGGAAAATTCTGTGGTGACCAGCGATCGAACTGGAATTTCTCGAACCTGTCCCGCAACATCTCCTTTGTCGTGGGTACACGCCAGCTGTCCTCCCTGCAGTGTTGCAGTATTCCTTTCCTCCAGACACCACAAGCAGGAAGGCAGCGATACCATTTGCACTGGAAGGTGGTATCAATCAGTGATTGTGTTCTGTGTCAAGGAAAGAACCGTAGCCACTTACTTGCTCATGGATTGAGGCAAACATGTGGGGAATGGATTCTCCCTGATCAACTTCACGAAGATTGGCAATCCACCACTCGACATCCCCCGCAGTGTACCTGCGGCGTGGATCAATGGAGGCCCTTAAGCACCAGCAGAACCCCCAGAGGAAATCCCAAGATGGGGGGTTTGTCGAAGGGTCGGCATTTGATTGAGGTCCTCTATCTGCGTTTGCATTGGTATCAGCGTGTGGAGCAAGTTTGAAAAGGGGGAACAATACACACCTTGTAGGATCTGATAGTACCGGTCCAGCACAAATCGGGTGACAGTCTCCTGGTTTACATGAAGGTCAGAGCTCCGCTGTGGGTCCTGGAGGAAGTCAAGCAGTGACTTGTGGTAGAAATAGAAGTTGGGGTCCCCATCTTCATCTACCAGCCTGACCAATGATGTCAAGCTACCCAGCAGATGTTCTGCCTCCCCGGAGTAAGATTGGAGTATGCCTTTGGTGTAAGAGGCATCGTCGGAGAGGCTTTGGTGCTCGTTGGCGGAGCGGAGCCATTTTACCGCCAATAGTGGTTCTGGGCTAGTACGCAAGATCCGGCTGTACAACGCGTCGAGCGGTGCGAAGGGCTCTGAGTCGTCGAGATGGCGCCACTCTAGGACCCGGATGAGTTGCTGTTGGGGTGACCCAAGGGCCGGGCTGTTGACAAATCGAAGTACTGTCGCTGGATAAATGAACTGGCCTGACGCCTCCTTGACCAGGGTGTCGATGACGTCCTTGGATGCCCATGATGATGGCAGGTTGAAGCGGCGGCGGAGGTCACTGAACATCGCATCGAGGTAGAGTCGGATGTCGGAATCCGGGTCATACTTATCGTCGAGGAAGATGTTGAGGATGGGAGTGGGGGCAGTAGAGAAGAAGTGGCGAATGGTGGGTTCGGGTCGGGAGGCGATGATGATGCAGAAGGGGAAGGCAGGGTCTGTACATGCCCGCGATAGGGCGGAGAGGATCTCCTTCTGAGCCTTGGCGGTCGAAACTGGATCCCCTACATCCGACTCGCTCCTGCCCTGGCATTCGTCCAACCCATCGAAAAGGATGACTTTAGGCCAGTACTGACGATCCGAAAGTCCTCCAACCTTGCGAAGGGGCCTCAGAATGAGCGTCTCTAGTTGTTGATCCAAATGCCTTTCGAATATGATCGGGTCGTCTTCGATGGCGGTGAGGACCTCCTCCTTCAACCCGGCGATGAATTTTTG
Source organism: Coprinellus micaceus (assembly GCA_951394405.1). Lineage (NCBI taxonomy): Eukaryota > Fungi > Basidiomycota > Agaricomycetes > Agaricales > Psathyrellaceae > Coprinellus > Coprinellus micaceus. The sequence continues at coordinate 3,065,275 of OX596340.1, read as the reverse complement.
TTGCAGAAGACTGTATAGTAACGTTGATACGACTTTCTTGCTCAGGCGCCGATCAATGGACTCTGCGAATGCTGAGAAGAAGAAGCTTGCTGCGAGCATGCCCTTCTTATAGCATTCGTCCGCAATTGTTCCAGCGATCGCGGTCTTCCCTGACCCGGCGGGGCCCGAGAGCCATAGGATTCTCTTCGGAGTGTCGTCCTGCTCGCCGTGTCCGATCCAGCTCATAATATCTCTCTGGACAGCGATCCTCGTCTCTGGATGACACTTGGGAGCGTCGGGGCCTCGTTCTGCAGAGTCGTGGAGGGCGCCGTGACATACACGGTCCAACAGTCCTTTCGGTTTCGTTAGATTCGCTATACAGGACTGCGAGGCACCACAGACGTACGGTCAAGGGGTTCAACGCGAGAGGCGGACCTTATGGTGACCGCAGTGCCGTGGTTGTAGTAGGTTCTGTGGTCGTGGTAGTCCCTCGCTACGTTTGCTATGCTCACTTCTTGGGCTGCAAAGCTGGATGATTCGCCACCATTTGTGAACACGGGCGTCGTCGACATGGGGCAAGGTTTGGGCGAGGTGGTATCGAGATTTGGATGCTGGGGCACAGATGAAATCAAGCAGGGGGAATGGAGCGGTGGTGGTAGTGGTCCAAGATGGCGAAGAAGACTGCTGTAAAATGGGCGCCTATTGCAGTGCCGCTTGTTTGTCCTTGTGGGCGTTGTGGCCAAACGACCACTCACAGGACCACGGTTACACTACGGGCAAAGGGGGGAATGTGTACCGGGCATACTCTCAGGGAATAGTAATTTATGCAAAGTGAATGCGTATCTTGTTGACCTTCACGATAAATCACTTATCCCTCTCTTAATTAGCCAATCAGAAGGCTCCTAGCTTCTGATGCCGACCGGGCATAATTGTCTTATGCACGGGTCAGGATTAAGACTGGATTATGGTTGGGATAAAAAAACCCGGTCCTCTCAGGATTAACTTGATACTCGTTGGAGATTCCTCCTCTTGCCCGTAGTGTTAACGTGTTTCCAGAGGAAACATGCTGGAAAAATGCTGGAAATGCCTCACATGTTTCCTGTGTGTCTCCGCCGGAAACATGGTCAAAGCATGCAGGCTATGCTTTGGTGGCAGAACAAAGGGATTCCGCACTCCATGTCTTTGTCGTGTTTCCCCAGGGTTCACAAAGGAACCATGCCCCACCTTTCCAGCACGTTTCCACAATGTTTTCTGTGGAAACGTGGTATCGCTGGCCTTGTGACTGCGGCATGGGACCACCCTTGGGTCAAGAGAAGTGACAATGTAGATTTAGTCTGCTAGGGAGAGTGGTCAGGGCCGTCAGGCAGCGTTGAAAATGCACCGTTTGACGCATGCGACTCGATACTACGACATTGTCCCACTGTACCGTCCGCGAAACGTCTAAACCTCACCGGTAGACCTGGTTGCCCATAAGCACAGCGCAGCCCGAACTGATTACCTTCTTGCTTGCTGTATTAAATTATATTAACCCAACAGTAACGTATGCTTCAGGGCTCCCGGACCCACATGAACTGGCTGAACGCACAGAAAGTTGAATCAACTCGGCGATTAGGTCGAGAGTTTGCTCTCCCTGCTGTCAAAGTGCGCTCGTGGGTCCCTATATCGCCTTGTCAGATTTTTAGGTAACACAATGGCCTGAATAATATCAGATACCACGCTAAGCATCGCGATCTCTCGGCAGCTGCGTACCCGCCATGAAAGCCAGACAACGTAAAATAAGCGCTCGTAGTGGCCGACACCATAATCATGTCCGAACGATACTGAATACTTCACGATACCCGCTGTAGTCCTTCAAGCCCAACCCACTGTAGGTCCTTCTCAAACCCAACTCTCTGCGACCTTCTCATCGACTCGAGGAAGTATAACACGCCCCGGCACGTGAAAGACACAATGCATTTCAACATGCTCCATCCACACCGTCGGCGCTCCACGGGCTCACAAATATTCGTAGGCGTCGGCTCGTCAGGCATCATTAGTGTACGTCCCGAGCCCCTGCCATCGTCCTCCCGAGGTATACTAATCATACGTGCACTGAGTGGGACCATGGAGCCAGACGCTCACACATTCCGCCCGCGAGAACAAGGTGCGTATGTTCTCGTGATCATAAATAGGATATCTTCCTCTCCTCAACTAAGCTCTGGAGGTAAGCGCATAGCCACCCTCAACAACTACCCAACCACCACCCTCTAAAGGCAGTCGCCGCCCCCCATGAAAACCCACACCGGGTATCAAGCGCGTAATCGCACCTTCCGTTGTCGCTCGCTGTGCTAGGCACAAGGTCCATCCGCTCGCCCCGCCGAACGGAACCGAGAGGATCTGTGAACGTTCCAGTCCAGGTCGATAGATACGACGGAGCCGTGATCCTAAACGCCCTCACCCGCGCCCCACGTCGGCTAGAGGACGCGAGACAAAGTGTTCGAATGTCGCTTGCTAGGCTAGAATGGACATGGTAAGTGCTCTCGTTTCGTTTCGGGACGAGCGATCGTATTCACCTATACCTGCACATTAATTACTTGGCGAGAGTCTAACTTGCCCTCATCCGTCTCTAAGACCCCCGAAGCCACTAGCCAGTAGCCACCGCCTCAACAACCTCCCAAAACGAAGTATTGGGAGGCCGGGATCCCCTCAGAGTCAGGGGGAAGCGGACGACGAGAAGGGGGAGGCTTTAGATTATAGTAGTCGTCGTCATCGACGTTCAAATTCCAAGAGGCGCCTTCGCCAGAACGTCCACGGGGCTTTCTGCGGGGGGAACCCGCCCGCCATCGTTCCCAACGTCGCAGACGTTGAGACTGATCCACACGCCCACCGCCATCGTCGTCGAGTCGAGTCTCGAACGACGTCGCCACAGACTGGATGAGGCCATCCCCCTAGCCCGAGGGTCGAGCTTGCTGTTGAGCGAGAGGGCGTGAGTGAGGGAGGGAGGGGTATGGAAGACGAACGCAGGTCGATGCGTTTTCGGGGAGAGGAGGGGTTTAATAATCGATGGACGGGTGGTGGTGGTAGGGAGGCCCTAAGCCGGTGAGCCCAGCATTTAACCGAGGGAGGGGAGGCGGTTCCACAAGGGGGAGCGGGTAGATCCAGGTGCTGTTGAGCACTCGTACGTGGGTAAGGTATGGGGGTTTGATCGTCGACTCGAATTGGGCTTCCCCGGGCTTCGGATTTGTAACCCTACGGACGTCGAGAACGTCCACACCATGCGGAGGCCTTAGCCAGGTCGAGGTAGCTTGCTGTATGAAGTCGGAGGGGGTGCCGTTGACTTTGCTTTTGCGCGGGGGTAGGAGCGGAACGCTCGACTCTACACGGGCTGGAGGTGGGGTCCGGTGAGTTTGAGCAAGGCGCGTCGACCCAGGGCGAGTGCTGACGCGTGTTTCCTCGACTAAAGTGGCGTATAAGGCGGAGCGGGGCGCGGGGTCGAAATGAGCGTGAGGGTGGACGTTGGGGGTACACGCAGATCTAATTAGACAAAGTGAGCCTGCAATCCGATTCGACAGGGTTTCTTTCGTGTTGACCTTTTTCCGTGCCCAGAGGACAACTCCCTCCGATGCACACCGTAAGCCAGGACGGTGAGAAGAGGGTTAGAGAGCCGAGGAGCCAGAGCCTGGGCTGGATGTCGGCGAGGTCCTTGGGCGTCTATGGCGGTTTGAATTGAAGTGCAAGAAGCGCCGTCATCAAGCTCGTGTCATAGATCGGAGCTTGGAATACCGGGCTTATTTGGGTTGACCCCTATCTTTGGCTTTCCGTCTCGACCACATGAGCACTCACTTGCTCTCAACCGACCATCCGTCGTATCGCCTCTCCCTCTCGGACGATCCCTCCAGACCAATACCAAGCTGCTCCTTACCTGTAAACGGCGTAGCATAGCACTCTCGCTACCCATTCTTGTCTTCTGCATGCCACTCTCTCTCAGTCGTGCTGCTTCCACTTCTACCTCCTCCCTGGTCGCGCCCCACCTTGCCCATCCAGTACCATGCTCGCTTTCTGAATCCCTCCGAGTGATGATACCCCGGAGCCGGAAGAAGTATTGAGATTGAGGTCCACGCTGGTTGAGCTTCTACTCGAGCAAGGATACGTACATCGTATTAGTTAGCGCTCCAAATATCCCTCACGACCTGGCGTACCGCCGCTCTCCACCGAGCTGGCGTGGATACCGGTCCTCTACCAAGTCAGGAGATAAGGGCGGCCTTTTGGGTCGACCCCTACCCCTAAATTCCTTCCTGAATATCCGCCTCACTCTCTCTCAATCGACGCTTCGCAACGTCCGCAACGATGACCTCGACCCCATGGGCCTCACCGCCCACCAAGAGCACTCCCTCCATGGCTCCGTTGGCGACGGCGACGATATCTATCTCGACAACATGACGACATCCAAACGCGTACAGGAAAACCTCTGGCTCGCCCTTTTCCTCGCCCTCGCTACTATATTACGCCTGATATCCCCCATCTCCCAAGTGATGTCATAACCAACCTCCGGAACACGCCCAGAAGAGCGGCATGGCTCGCGGCCACCCCTAATTCTGCCTATCCTCCACCTTCACCTCACTCCTTACAACTCACCTCCCGACTAGCACATACTCACGCGTACTCACGTTTGACCGACGCTCACTTATTCCCTTCTAGTTATACCCCTGAATTACCTGCGGGTTTTGGATCTCTGAGTGATCCCGCTATGAATAACAAAATGAACAAAGAACGGCTGCGGCGATGACGAACCTGACAAAATGGATACAAAATCGTCTAGACTAACGACCAACTTAAACATTCCTTTCACGACTCGGATCCCCGCTCCACTTCTGTCCCCTTCGATTGATTCTCATATTGACTCCATCTTACCCTCCTTTATCATGCTGTGTATCACCCTTTGCTTCCTAGAAGTTGGTCATTACTTGCTCAGTGGGTTCCCGTTCGCTTCCTCCATGTACGATATCAGAAATTCAGACCTATACCTTTATAATGTCCTGTGCCGTTGTACTACCCTGTACTTTACACGAAGCTCTCTGCTTTGCCTGTACATGCGAGATCTACTAATGCTGTGTGTATGTAAATGGCAACTTTCTGCTACTGCTACAATGACCTTTGTGAATCCCCCATTTTTATGCCCGAGTCTGTTCCATCCCTCATACCCTGAGCATCAAGAACGGTTTGAATGTCGTAAACATACTCGGATGAATTGGGTCGGGGTTCAACCAGGGCACGTAAAGGAAAGTGCTGTGACGACTCGGAACGGAACGGGATTTTCTTGAACTTGTCCCGCAACATCTCGTTTGCCGTCGGTACACGCCAGCCGTACTCCCTGCAGTATTGTAGTATACACGTCCTCCAGACACCACAAGCAGGCAGGCAGTGGTACCATTTGCACTGAAAGGCAATGTCGATCAGTGGTTGTGTCCGGTGGAAAGCAAGTGGAAAGGAATTGTGGTCACTGACTTGCGCATGGATTTTAGCAAACATCAGGGGGATTTTCACCCTCCCATCAGATTCACGGAGATTAGTGATCCACCACTCCACGTCCCCAGGAGTGTACCTGCGATGCGGATTAATATAGAACCCGAGCGCTTTGCAGAACGTCTCGAGAAAAGGTCGAGACGGGGGGTTTCTCGAAGGATCGGCATTGAATTGAGGTCCTCTATCTGCATGGGTATCAGTGCATGGGCGGGACTTAAAAGGGGGAGCAATACACACTTTGGAAGACCTGATGATACCGGTCCTGCAAAAAGTAGAAGAGACTCTCCCAGTTTACGTGAAGCTCAGAGCTCCGGCGTGGATCGTGGAGGAAGTCGAGGAGTGACTTGTGGTAGAAGCGGAACTCGGGGTCCCCAAGCTCCCCTCGTTCGTCCGGTAGGCTGACTAATGATGTCAAGCTGCCCAACACATGTTCTAACTCTCCTGAGTACGACTCGAGTATGCTTTTGTTGAAGGAACCGCCGAGGTATCGATCTTCACGGACCGCTTCGAGCCATTTCACCGCCAATAGTGGTTCTGGGCTGGCATGCAAAATACGGCTGTACAGCGTGTCAAGAGGGGCAAAGGGCTTTGAATCCTCGAGATGGCGCCACTCCAGGAGCCTGACCAGCTGCTGTTGGGGTGACCCGAGGCCTGGGTTGTCGATAAATCGAACTACCGTTGCTGCATAAATGAACTGGCCGGAAGCCTCCTTGACAAGGAGGTCAACTACATCCTTGGGTGCCCATGTTGATGGGAGATTGAACCGGCGGCGAATATTGCGGAACATAGCCTCGAGGAAGAGCCGAATATCAGCATCTGGCTCGTACTTGTTATCAAGGAAAATGTTGAGGACGGGGCTCGGGGAATCGAAGAAGAAGTGTCGAATGGCGGGCTCCGGTCGGCTGGCGATGATGATGCGGAACGGGAAAGCAGGGTCTACGCACGCCCGGAAGAGGGTGGAGAGGATCTCCTTCTGAGCGTTGGCATCTGGCTCACTATCCCCTTGGCATTCGTCCAACCCATCGATGAGAATCATTGCGGGCCAGTCCCGAAGGTTTGAGCGTCTTGCAACCTTACGAAGCGGTTTCAACACAAGCTCCTCAAGCTGCTGGTTGAGATGCCGCTCGAACACCATCGGGTCGCGTTCGATCACACCAAGGACTTCTTCCCTGAAACCGACGATCGATTCGTGCTGGATAAGCCTGTATATGAGTGTGGGTATGAGTGACTTCTTCAACCGCCGATTCAGAGACCCGGCGAAGGCTGAGAAGAAGAAGCTCGCGGCAAGCATGCCCTTCCTATAGCACTCATCCCCAATTGTCCCAGCGATGGCCGTCTTGCCTGACCCAGCCGGGCCTGATAGCCACAGGATCCTCTTCGGTGCGTCGTCTTGCTCGCCGTGTCCGATCCAGCTCATAATATCCTTCTGCACCGCGGTCCGAGTTTCTGGATAACACTTGGGGGAGTCGGGCCCACGTTCCGCGGAGTCGTGCAGGGCGCCATGCGCCACATGTTTCAGGAGAGCTGTAAGGAAGGAGAATGGTTGAGTCGTTCGTCCCCGCTTGAGGACAAGGTATAACTCAGACACACCTTCCATCTCATGCCAACCAGAGTTTGAGATATAACTGTTCTTGACGTTCGTTGTATTATTGTAACTGTGATCGTTGTATCCTCCGGCGATGTTTCGAACATGGGCATTCTTTGCGACGATGGATGGTGGCATAGGGTGCTTCCCATCCGAATCCATGTTGATTTCGAGTCGGGTGGTGGAGCAGTGGGTAGATGAATGTTCAGCGGTTGTGGGGGTAAGGAGCAAAACAGACGATTGCCCCTGGGCGCTTATTGCCGCTTGTTTGTTCATGTGGGCGTCGCGGCCCCAGTGCTGCACGATGTTCAGACCCTTCATGCTCAGTGAAAGGAATAGTTCTGAAATGTGTTTGTTTGACTATCTGGAGCGGTTAGCAATAATCTTACCCCGTTCCTGAACCTGTGTAATTATTCGAACACTTAACATCACGAGATCTAGTGCGCCAAAAGCCCTGGCAGCCCCAAATACACCAAGTCATTCCCCCGATCGTTTTGGAGGCGCTGACACTGTCTTGTCAACGTCACCGGCGTACGCCCACCTTTATCAGTCTCCTCGGCGAGGTAAACCCGCACTAGCTGTCGTCATGGAGCCATACACCCACACGTGCCGCTCGCGAGCACAATGAGCATACGCTCTCGCGAATACGTTCCTCTCCTCGGAAAAGCTCTACAGATCCGGGAGGCGTAGACACCCTCAACAACTACCCAAAGCACCACCCTCTCGAAGCAATCGCAACCCGGCACGAGTACCCACACCGAGTTTCAAGTGTTCACACATTCCGTCGTCGCTCGCTGCGTTGGGCGCCAGGTAAGTGGCATGTCCATCCGCTCAGCTCGCTGCGCAGGGCGAGGAGGATCTGCTCATCTTCCGTTCCGTGTAGACAGATACAAGGGAAACGTCGTCCTGAACGATCCCATCCCATCGCCCGCTCGGGTCAGCAAGAGGACGCGGAACGAGGTGTTGAATGACACTTTCTAAGCTAGAATGGATAAAGTAAGTTCTCTCGTTTCGTTGTAGCGAGCGGTCGTACTCACCTATCCGTCCAAAGGCGTCACTTCGCACTAATCTAACTCGCCACCTCATTCGGTAGCCCCCCCTCGCTCGCCGTCCATTGGCGCGACACCACCCAGAACGAGGTGGTCGGAGTCAACTCCACCCAGGGCGAGGAGAACGAATACGAGGGAGAAGGCTCTGCCTTGTATTCTTCATCAGCGTCGTTTTAGGGCACGTAGCCTATATGCACAGAGGTCAGTACAATACGCGGAATAGGTTACGCAAAATGATATGGCTTACCATAGATCTTCTCCCATCATCTCTAGCCTGGACCCACACGCCATCGCCACGCCATACCTCCACCGTCTTAATCGTGTATCGCCCGGGGTAGTCCTCACAACGACCCCACACTGTCGCCTCTAACGCTCAAGAAACGCCCTCTTCAAACCCCTCGTGAGGGAGTGCACGTGAGACTCGATACCACAACCTAGTTCCAAGCCGCCCCTCGAATTCCATAAACCCACGCAAGAATAATCCGGGGTCCGCTCCTCAACCGGTCCTCCAACTGTCTAGTCAGACATGTCCTACTAGCAAGGGCAAGGTCGCTGCACGTTCGGCGCTATGGCGGTAGTCCTTCTCTCACCAGCGGTGCTCTTGAGACTAATGCATATACACGTCTTAGAACCCGACGTCCACCCTCCAATGGCGCCACAACTCCGCACAATGAGATTCGGAAGCGAACGTGCAGCGTGCGGCGTCGCCAAGTGTGCTCCTAGTCGACAATGAGGTGAAGGGCTCTCAACGATGCGTACAAATCGAGTTGGCTAAGCTGGAATAGACAACTTAAGTTTCTCGGCCTTATTCCACGGTTAAACGACCGTACTCACCTGAGTATCCACACGAGGCACTTACCGAGAGTCGAGCCCACCCAGCATCCAATCCTCGATTCCACCAATTCGTCGTTCACTGCCTCACCATCGCCCGACCCCTGTGTCCAGAACTACAGGGAGGAGAAGATGACGAACCAGAGCAGGGCATGGGCTCAAAGGACGACAGGACGAGAACGAAGATCGTTGTCGCTGCGCGTGACGAATAGCACGTACTACTTATGTGCACAGATATGAGTACAACTGGCCAAAAAACGCAACGCGGGATGGAATGCTTACCATCTTCTCCCATCGGCCTAAACCGTCCCACCGACCCCCACACACGCTACCGAACACACCCCCACTATGGACCTCGCCTTCTTCAACAACCCCGGCATTTCGCCTTCCTCTAGGCGCCGTTGGACAGGGCGAGTGTAATGTGAGGTGCCATGAGTTATTCTGGTTTGCCCACGAGGCGCACGGTGACAGCGCAGGAGGGCTGGATGCCATCTAGGGCGTCGGCACGGTGAATGGGGTAGGGGCAAGTGTGATGGGGCGAGGGGAGGAAGGAGCAAAAGGAGGCGTAGGAGTGAGGTGGGCGGAGTAGGGTGAGCACCTTCTGTGTAAATATGAATGAGTTTATGTCGTTCTCGTGGCCACATACAATAGAGCCGAGATTTAACTGGCCTTGTATCTCTCAGTCTCACCTCGACCTCGACTTCGACGTCTGACACCTCGACCCAACTCACCATGTCCAAGCTCTTCTCCGATGTCTCAGTCGTCCTAGGCTAGCGCGACGTGGAGGCCGAATACACTGGTCGACAGGTTGACCAAGGGCCTTCCCCGTAACCTTCGAACAGGTCCGGTCAAGCGAGAGCAAGTCCCACTGGCTCAAGATGGGTTCGAACTTCGAACGTCGATTGGAGGACGGCCGTTCGTGTAGTACGCCGTATAGGGGTGCCCCGAGGAGGAAGATTTGCTTGGCAGGATGACGGCAAGCGAGGGGGAGAGGGAGAGGGGGCGGCACTACGGATGTGGGGGTGTATGGACACCTATGCAAGGTAAGCCTTCGTTCTGATTCGGTAGGTGTTCATCCGTACTGATCTCGCATACATGTTTCACGTCTTCGCGTGCTAGAAGTCGATCCGCCCAAGCCATTGAATTGCCGCCAAGGCCCACCAATGTACACTGTGACTTGTCGTGTCGACGCCATGTTTCCTCCTGAAAATCGGTGCGTAGGAAGACCTCGGGAAGGCAGAAGCCATGTGGCGGGAGAAGAGTGGAAGGAAGGGCGAGGCTGGGTGAGGTATGGTCCTCGGAGAATGGAAGAGAGGGGTATGGTCCCTGGGAATTAGAGGAAGAGGACGGAGTGGGGGGATGTAGGTGAAGGACCGTCATCCTGGAAGCAAGTGAGCAGGGCGCCCGGCGAGTCACCTGAGGCTCGTTTGGACGACTTACCAAGCATGTGGGTAGCACTACGCCCTCACCTCCGTATTCGCCGTAATTAAATGCGCAAGGAGGCCCCGATAAGGCCGCTTTGGGCACAAGAGGTCGTTCACCAGCGCGGTATGTCGAAGCGACCGTGTTTGGGTCGATGGCGTCGCTAGGTTGGGCAGAGTGCGCTTCAAAGATGTACGAGGGGAAGTGTGACGTATTTCATGCGAGGTGGTGTGTATGCCGGAGTGTGGTAGCAGTTGGACGACGCAGAGAACACACAGAAGGAAGGATGATTGGGCCGCGAGGAGGAGGTCCGTGGTGGGAGGGAGATGGCGGGTTGACCATGGCTGGTGGTGTGCCGGGTGCGGAGGGCTGTTGAGAACTGAAGAGGCCTTTGTTCTGCGTTTGCGGAGGGCTCGAGAGTGGGTGGACGAGGAGAGTGTAATGAGTGAAAGGAAGAACATCGAGGTTAGGGGTAAACCTTTAGACGCCGCCCATTTCTAACTCCGCTTGTTGAGCTTCGGCGCCTAACGCAACGCGGAACTCCTTTCTCACTCTCACTCAACTCAAAGGGCCATCGAGTGCAGGCTCTCGCTAAATGACCTCCCTCTTATCGTAACTAAGGCCCCCCAACCAATCCTCTCCACGGATTTGCTCAGGACGACTACAGCGCACGCTTTCCCTCGGCGCACCAGCTCGAGCATGCAACCCATGAGCACTTCTCTTCCCGATATCTGGGGAGCTATCACACATAGGACTCACGTTCCACGTCCAACGGCCCCCACTTATTCCTTGTGCCGAGACCAAATTTTACGTTGTCGACGGTGGGAGCCACCTCGAGAATGTGACGGCGGCGGGGCGCAACATAATCCTCAGCCCGCCGTCTACGTCGCTCTTCCATCCGCCACCCCTTCTCCCCATTTCTTCAAGCACACATTCATACAGATATCCGTTTATCCGCCATCCACTTCTTTCATTCATCTCTTCTAACCCTCTAACCGCTTCTCCCATCTCCGCCACATCTCCCCTCTGTTTATTCAAGTATATAATACTCTGTCGGCGCCTTTCTCCCGCCGGGCCCCAGAGGCCTGTCTTTCGGAATCACTTGAGCGTTCTAAATCCTTGAGCGACCCGGCCACGAACGACAAAAATTAACAAAGAAAGACGAGGACGAACAAACGGCTGGCCAACTGACGAAATTAATACAAAATCGTTTCGACTAACGACTAACCTTGATGCTTTCCTTCACGATTCGTATTCCTGCTTCACGTAAGTACCTTTCACCCCTTCAATTCGTCTCCAGATTCACTTCATTCTACTACCCTCCATTATCATACTACTTACCGCCCTTTGCTTTCTCGAACGCCCCTTTGATTTATGCCCGTTCACTAGGTTGTGTGTGCTTCCTTGTACGATATCGAATTCAGAGTATGATATATGATGTCCTGTATTGTAGTACTACTCTGTACTGTGCACGGGGATCTCTGTTGCACCTATACATCTTTACGAATGCGGGATCTACTGATAGTCTGGATATGTAAACGACAGTTTTCCGCTACTTGCTACTTCAACATGTGTGAACGGCCTGTTTTGTCACTCAAGTTCGTCGATGTTCCGTCCCTCGTATCCCACCCGAACTTTGGTAGCTGCCAGCGTAAATGGAGGCCAATGGGGATTCAGATTCAACGACTGGGGCCCGTAGAGGAAACTCGTGTCGCCAACCCAAATTGAAATCGTATTTTTTGAACCTGTCCCGCAACACCTCCTTTGTTGTGGGTAGACGCCAGCCATGCTCCCTGCAGTACTGCAAGATACCTTTCCTCCAGATACCACAAGCAGGAACGCAGTGGTACCATTTGCACTGAAAGGCAATATTTATCAGTGCTTGTGCTTCGCGGAAAGGAAAGAGCTGTTGTCACTTACTTGCCAGTGGATTCTAGCAAACATCCGGGGAATTTCGCTAGCCGAATTGGGTTTACAATGGTTGGCTAGATACCACTCGACATCCCCCAAGGTGTACCTGGGGCGTGAATCAAGATAGTAATTTAACCGGCTGCAGAACTTCTCGAGGAAATCTCGAGATGGGGGGTTTGTTGAAGGGCCGACATTGGATAGAGGTCCTCTATCTGTATTGGCATAAGTGTGTGAAGTAAGATTAAAAAGGAAAGGCAAGACGCACTCTGTAGGATCTGATAGTATCGATCCATAGTGAAATGATGAACACCACTATTGTTGACGTGAAGTTCAGAGCTTCGGAACGGGTCCTGGAGGAAGTCGAGTAGTGACTTGTGGTAGAAATAAAAGTGAGGGCGGCCGTTTTCATCCGTCAGCCTGACCAGCGACGTGAGACTACCAAGAAGATACTCCGTCTGGCCTGGATAAGACTCAAGTAGGGTTTTGATATAAGGGGACAAGCCTTGGCCTCCGGTAACTTCGAGATCGGGAGGCAGGTGACGATCGATGAGGCCAAGCCATGTCACCGCCAGTAAAGGATCTGGGCTGGTGTGCAAAATGCGGCTGTACAACATATCGAGCGGTGCGAAGGGCTTTGAGTCATCGAAGCAGCGCCACTCCAGGAGCCGACTCAGTTGCTTTTGAGGTGGCCCTAGGCGGGGATTGTCCAGGAATCGAATTACTGTCGCTGCGTAGATAAACTGGCCTGACACCTGCTTCACCAGGAGGTCAACAACACCCTTGGAAGCCCAGGTTGACGGTAGGTTGAGCTGGCGGCGGATATTGCTAAACATGGCCTCGAGGAAAAGTCGAATGTCGGAATCCGGGTCGTACTTATCGTCTAGGAAGAGGCTGAGGACAAGGGTCGGGGGATTGGAAAGGAAGTCTCGGATGGTGCACGTGGGTTCAGGTCGGGAGGCAATGACGATGCGGAAGGGGAAGACGGGGTCTGAACAAGCGCGCGATAAAACGGAGAGGACCTCCTTCTGAGCCCTGGTGCTCGACACTGGATCCCCTACATCCAACTCGCTCCCGCCCTGGCATTCATCCAAGCCGTCAACAATGATAACCGTGGGCCAGTACCGATGATCCGAGCGTCCTACTACCTTACGAAGTGGCTCTAGGATGAGTTTATCGAGCTGTTGATCCAGGTGCCTTTTGAATACGATTGGGTCACCTTCGATGGCGGCGAGGACTTCCTCCTTCAACCCAACAATCGATCTGTGTTGTAGAAGGCTGTACAGTAACGTCGACACGACGTTCTTGCTTAAACGCCGGTTTAGAGACCCGGCGAACGCCGAAAAGAAGAAGCTGGCAGCAAGCAAGCCCTTCTTGTAGCATTCATCTGCAATCGTTCCCGCAATCGCTGTCTTGCCTGATCCAGCCGGGCCCGAGAGCCACAGGACCCTCTTCGGTGTGTCGTCCTGCTCACCATGTTCGATCCAGCTCATGATGTCCTTCTGAACCGCAGTCCTCGTCTCTGGATGACACTTCGGTGCGTCGGGGCCCCGTTCCGCAGAATCGTGAAGGGCGCCGTGCGCCACGTGTTTGAGCAACGCTGCGAGGGGGAAGGTATCAGTTGATTGGCCTTGCCTGAGGCGAGGGTAAATAGTAGAAGTTTCACGTACCTTCCATCTCATGCTGACTAGACTTAGAGACCTGTATGTTCTTGACGTTTGTCGTACAATTGTGACTGTGGTTGTAGTATCCGCCAGCGACGTTTTGAACATAAGCGTGTCTTGCGACGATGGATTGTGCTCTAGGATGCTGTCCTTCCGAGTCCATTTTGAGCTTGAGCTGAATTAAAGAGCAGAGGAAAGGCGGGGCTTCAGCGGTGGTGGCGGTAGGAAGCAAAAGAGATGATTTCCAAATTCACAAGGCGCTTAGTGCGACTTGTTTGTACATGTGTATGCTGTGCCCACTACTGTGACTGCGGCCACCCGACTCGGAGCTCTTCAAGGCTTAGAGAGGGGGATAGAAAGCGAAATATAGAATCTAGTGATACCTACGGGCTTAAGAAATCAGGGAGAATAGAGCCTTGTCCTATCTAATCGGACAAACGCCAACGGACAAGATCCAGTCCCAAGTGCACGATCTTATTACCTTGAATTCTGTTCGAACGCCCTCACACTTACCTTTCCGCTGCTGCTCAAACTAGGTTTGGCCGCTTTTGAACTTCAACGAGCACACGATTCTGGGTGGAAGGTGGTGAGGTATGATGGGAATCAACCATTAGGTCCGAGACCTGCCTACGTTGAACCAAAGGGCTACACAACGGGCGCCGGGAATTCCTATTTTACATTGAGTATTGAACCTTCAACGTTTTAACACTGACACATATTCTCGGCGCTACAGTGAGAGGTTGAGATGACATTATAACCCACGCCAAAGATCTCATCACTCGTTGATAAAGACTCAAGTCGCGAAATAAGCGCCCACAGTCCTCAACGCCATGTTCACTCACTCACTCGATTTTCCGCACTCCATATCATTTGCCAACAGCGCAAGTACCTCTGAATACCTATTCAAGCATCCATATCGCACTGAAAGGGTGGAATAGAGTATCGTAAATCTGTATATTCGGTTCAAGGCGTACTCTGCGGCTTATAAAGCGGTCTGGTCGAAAGATACACTGGACCCTCCCTGCATCTCTTCCTCACCTACGTCCGTGTTCCTTATTTCTCGATTCTAACCTAGGTCTTATATCCTTCCTCCGAGTCCACGCTCGTTCGGATGCCCACGCGACCCCGGCACATACCTGCTGATCTCTACTCATATCTCTTTCGTCTCCCCCCCTGTTTCCTGATTGGTCCCGTGGCCTCTACCCTGACCCTCATCATCCCGGAGGTGCTGCCTCGTCAACATGCACCACCTCACGTCCTTCTCTACCGCTGTCCTCGTCGGGTACACACTACACACGCCCGCACTGACTGGGACCCGGGCACGACGAGCGTACGCGCTCG
Organism: Coprinellus micaceus; assembly: GCA_951394405.1. Classification (NCBI taxonomy): domain Eukaryota; kingdom Fungi; phylum Basidiomycota; class Agaricomycetes; order Agaricales; family Psathyrellaceae; genus Coprinellus; species Coprinellus micaceus. The sequence continues at coordinate 3,049,994 of OX596340.1, read as the reverse complement.
TGAATACGTCACCTTCCCCACCTTGACGGCGCTCTGGAGCTGAACACATTTTCACCCTTAGCAACGATACAACCACCACCCTCGAAGCAGTCGCCGCCCCACACGAAATTCAAGGGCACGAAGATGTCCGCCCTTCGTCGTCGCTCGCTGTGCTGGCACCAAGTAAGGCAATCAGCTTGCCTTAGGCAATTGCGAGGAACTGGCGGGACGTATCAAGCCAATTTTGCATGCAATGGCTCCGTGGATGAAGTGAGAGTGAGGGCGTTCGATGATTGGGGGCCGCTGTATTGGTCGGGGTTTGAATAGCCCGGCATCTAGCGCTTAGACCCTACTAACTCTGCCAATTCTTGTGGCCGCCAAGCCACGAGTTGTCGAAGCTCAGCCTGGGTACGAGCTGGGTTCAAGGGAGGGATGTTCAATAAACTCGAGCGATAAAACGGGCAGTTCACAACATCGAAGTAGCAGGTAGCGGAACTCTGCCATTCATATACACAGCCGTAAAAGCCGGTGTCCGATCAGCGTTATGCACAGGCGCAATTGGGGTGTGGATGCTGGTATGAACTCCGAGCGGGCCACCGATGGCGGCCGTCCCTGCGGAGTGCTGGTGTGATCGATGCGGTACGTCGAGAGATGGATCGTCGACCCCAGCGTAAACGAGGGGTGCATGATGGGGACTCCTCGGCGGAGGACTCGGAAAAGTCCGAGCCGCGCTGTGCCCACGGGAGCGTTTCATGAATGAGGCCAAATGAACGCCTTCGAGACGACGGGGGTGAACTCGTACACGGTGGTCAAAGGGAGGGAAATAGCAAGCCAACTGCTGCCAGTACGCTTGATGCCGTCGTCGTCATGCCCCTATCTTGGGCGCTTAATTGATACGAACGTCATGGAGCGCACACACACACACTGCTAAACTCTAATATCTCGATGCCAGGGGTGCTCGTGGATAGCTCCCCTGTCGCTACCAATTCTATGAACAATAAAAACTTTCATCGGACCGGCTTCCATCGCTACCGCTTCACAGTGCAGCGATCTCTATTACCCCGTCCGTTTCTTCCAATAGCGATGGGACAACGAAGAAGCGGTATGGTGGAGCAGATGCTGATTCTTCTATCGTAAAGTACGTCTTCCGTTTCCCATTGGCTCGAAGGTGGCTAAATGGTTTTCGCGCATTCAACGGGAATGTACCGTAGTAAATGGGACAGAGGTTCTTCCAATCGCCTAGGCTGGGTCGCCCACCTTCCCTTCGACCTATATATAGGTGACCACCTTGTGCTATCCCGCGTACACGCCAACACAGGAGCCAAATTCTTGGGTTAAGTGGTTTTGCCTGGGACTTCTTCGATCTTCGGTGGGCGGGCCTTCCATAAGCACATATAAGTCCAGACAACCCGCAGTAGCATTTGAAGATCCCGTTCCTGAAAGGACTCAGTATGCAGCCGCTCCTAGCTCTCGGGTTAATTGCAGCAGCGGCTCAGGCCAACGCACTCATCCGATTCGCATGCTCGCAGCTCGTCATCGAGCGCTTCGACCCGTGCGTCTGTTAGGTCGCCACCCCGACACCACCTCACTGTCCCCTTCTATTACAGGCTTGTCACCCCAGGAATAGTCTCTCCCCATTTGCACCAGGTAAGTGTTGCGTCCCCAGACGCACGACCCGTCGCTGAAGAGGCACAGATCGTTGGCGGGGTGTGTGATCTTCACGGCCAGTGGTACCTCTAATAGAAATTGGATTTCCCCCCTACCCCTAGAATGCGTGAGACGTCGGTTCTCTGACACGAGGCCAATCACTTACCCGACCTTTATATGCAGTTTCGACATTGGCATGAATCCAAAGAACGATCTGCCTGAGATCTCCACGTGCACCACTTGCTCGTTCAGCGAGGACTTTTCCAACTACTGGACCGCCGTGCTCTACTTCAAGCACCAGAACGGCACCTTTCAGAGGGCAAGCCAATTTCAAAAATATTTGGACATTGCAGGGCCTCACCAGAGAACGCTGTAGGTTCCTCAACGCCCTGGCGAACTTCTTGGACCCGCCAACGGAGGTATGACTCTATATTATATACAACCAGACGACAGCACCAAGACTGTCACTTCGTTCAAGAAGGTACGCTAGAATATCCATAGATATCACGTACCAGCCAATGATATGCGAGCACAGGGCTTCCGAATGATCGTCGGAGATCCCATGATGCGATCCTTGAACGAATCTAGCCCCGATGCCAACAACCTGAACTTCAGGTGTTTAGGTCCCGGAGGTACAAACGGGGGTGTGACCGGCGCTCCGGGGACCGACTCATGGGGCCTCCCTGCTAAGCCATGTGAGGGGGGTATTCGCGCGCAGATTATCTTTCCCTCGTGAGTCCCAAGTCACTCTTAGACGGAACATAGAGCAACTGGTATCGGTTGGGTAGGTGCTGGGATGGGGTCAACCTGGACACACCGGACCACAAGGTAAAGTGGCTTTCCCCCCGCGTACTGACGACATGCATAATGTGCTGCAGAGTCATATGAAGTACCCATCCAGCGGCGAGTGCCCTTCCTCGCACCCCGTCGTAGTCCCTAGAATCTTCATCGAGACCATCTGGGACACGACCAAGTTCAATGCATTGTGGCCAGCTGGGGAGCTGCAACCTTTCCTCTACAGCATGGGCGATCCGTGAGTTCTTTACATCTGGTACTACGCAGATGAGAGAGGTGACCTCCTTACCGTACTTCTTCCGAAGAACCGGTTTTGGGCAGCACGCCGACTATGTTTTCGGATGGGAAGGCGACTCGCTTCAGCGCGCTATGGATCAATGCCATAACTTCGGAGGACCCTGTCCTACCCTGAAAACCCAAACCGTCGAGGACATCAACAAGTGCACTCAGAAGAACCGTGTCAGAGAGCCCGTGGATGGCGGTAAGCAAATCTCCTCTGGGTTGTATCCAGCCGCTTCCAGCGACTCACGATCCTCGTGACCCGTAGTCCTTCCCGAGCTCCCTGGGTGCAACCCTGTCCAGCCTGGACCGGCTCGTGCGACGGTGGTGCCCAACTGCTCAGCAACTAAAGACTATGATGCAGACGGCGGACCCATGGGCGAACATCCTGTGGTGCCCCCAACATCTTCGAAACGGTTGACAGACTCCGGAATGGCAGGCTCTCAATGATCTCTTTCCATGTACCTCGGGTAGTTGAAGCTGAAATACATCGAGTTGTGCGATCTGAAGCAACCTTGTCTGTGTTGCGCAGCTGTGGATCGCCACACGCTGTATGCGGCATGGAGTAGTAGACGATAGAGTAGTCCACGAATGGATTGAGGTTGAGGGGAGTAAAAACACGAAGGGTCGCGGGAATGACAGAACTGTCGGACGCGCAACGAATTGTGGTAGAGTATATACAGTAGGGAGCGGCTGTGGGGATGGAACCATTGGCGGAGGATCTTCTGGGGCAGGAGCCGTAGCGCATGGTGTAGGTGTGAACGACTGGACGTCCACACGCCCAACTGCCTTTGTCAACCCCCCTTCCCCCCGAATTGGCCTTGACGCCGATGTCCGTTCTGCACTCCAACGTAACACGCAGGCTTCGATAAGTCCCTCTAAGGCACCTTCGCCATGATCCAACGCGATGCCGAGAGGGGCTACACGCCGATCAAGGTCATTTTAGACATGGAGGAGCTTATCGCGCATCGAAAGGGTGCTGTTGAGCTCGATGGAGTAGTGCCCGCCTTCGAGGGAGAGAAAGGAAAGGACGCCTCGCTTTCGCGCAGGTCTGAGGCGGGGCGGTAGGATATAGGGTGGCGTCCTGTGGGTTCAGGGGAATCACGTTAATAGAGGTCAACGTCGCATCAAAGACGAGTTCTGACGCGGATTAACGCGCCTTTCATTGCTCAGTGCGTTGTGTGGAGGTGGGGAAGAAAGGAATTGAGGACTCGATGAGGAGGGAGAGCAGGGAAGGGAAGGGGAGGAGTTGTGGGTGAGGGTATGCGCGTGGATCTACGCAATGTAAGTCTTTGGTCCAAATACAACGGGTATTCATTTGAACTGACCTTCCTTATGCCATGTCTCAGAAACTCGATACCCAACCCTCGAACTGCCGTTTGCCATTCCATTTCCAGCGTCGGTTCGCCGCACTCCATGCCCTGGAAAGGCCCTATTGTGGGAGTTGTTGTACGGAAACAGGTCGCGGAAGGGAATAGGCTTCTGGAGAGAGGAGGACGCCGGAGCGAAGCAATGCCAGCAGGTGAATGTAGTGCGTCTTGATAGTAGTAGGTCGATATGGCGAGTCGTCCAAGGAAGGAAACCCCGTTACCATGACGTGTGGATATCGAGGTCCAATACCTCACCAAAGATGCCGCCTACATCGTATCCCCCACCAAGAGGCTTCGTTAGACCATGCCAATATCATCGTCGCTCCCTCTACTTCGCTTGGCAGATAGGCTGGCGCTGCGTACAGTGTCCAAAGAGGGAGAGCTCTCATGCCGGGGGGTACGCGAATGTGCGACTGAGGAGTTGTTCATAGGAAGACGTTCCAGTTCTTCCTTGGATTCTCGTGGGGGAGCGAAACAGGGAGCCGTTGTCAATGTAGAAGGGTCCAAGATCCTCGCGAGAAACATGCAGCGGCTCCTTGGATGAAGTGAGAGGAAGAACGTTCAGGGTGTTCGATTCGGAAGCGCCGCCATATTGGTCGGAGTTTGAATATCGCGGCACCTAGCGCTTAGCCCCTAACTATGCCAAATTTGAATTATTTTTCTGTCTTCAACTTCAACTCCCTCCTCATTGACTCTCGGCCCCTCTCGACCCTACGCCTCCGCAAAAGGAACACCAGCCTACCATACCACGCCCTCAGCCCACACCTGCGGATCTCCTCCTTGGCCTTGCCTTGGCCCGACTGGCATCCTCCCCTTTTCGCCACGGTGTCCTCTCGCCCATCACCCCCTCCCACTCCACTTCCCCGTAACGCGTCATAGCTCCTCGAACCACGCCACCTGTGATACTGGCTACACTGGTCGAGTTTCCTAAGAATTGTAGAGCTAGGTTACTATGGACCGCGTACCCTTCTTGAAGTCTCGCCTGCGACCTTGGGACGCCATTCCCCCCACCAGAATGGAACATATGAGAGCCACATCACTATGGGCTAATTAATGGACCCACCGACGGCCACTTGCCACCAGTAAATGGCCCACCATAGTTCCTGACGACGCCGTTGCCTACGCGGCCCCTTCCTTCAAGCCTGTCTCCCGTAAAATATTTGCTTGTCGGCCAAACGCCAAGAGCGGTTTAGAAGAACCTGAGGTGAAATTCAGCACACATTGCGGCTCGCTCACACCTCACGTTCACGCCGTCCCACTTTCCACCGTACCACATCCAAATAATTGAGTGCCCTTGCCCGAAGCGATGGCCTGAAGCGGCGAGGGTATTGAACTGTTGGGCTCTGGAAGTCGGCTTATGTGCGCTATTGGAGACCTGGCCCGTACGATGAGAAGAGGTGGAAGGTGATCAAGTAGAGCAAGAGTAGAGCGATCGGTTACGGGGCGTTCGGACGAAGGCCCCGACTCCAACATTCGGAACGATTGCTTAGACAATGTTAGCCTCGCTGCGCATTCCGGGCATCTCCACGGGCGTACTCATCGCATAGACAAGCCTGCCCCTGATTCATTGACCTACGAACTCGATCACGCCCTGTGTGGGCAGGCACCGTTTCCCTCGCTCTAACCACCATGTTATCGTTCACCCCTGTCGTCTCCGAGGCATTCATCAGGCCTAATCCATGAAATGCTCCCGTGCGCATAGCGTGGCTCGCGCTCTTCCTCCGCCAACGAGTCCCCACCACGGTCCCTACATTCACGCTGGCGTCGACCGACGACGACCCATCTCTGGCCGTAGCACATCAACGCCAGCACCCTCGCAGGGACGCCTACCGTCATTGACTCGCTCAGAGTTCATACCGACATCTAGACCCCAATATCATGCCTGTGCATAACGCTGTTCGAACACCGTCCCAGCTGTTACAGCTGAGTATATCAATGACAAGGTACTGCTACTCGCGACTCGCTACTTCGACATTTGTGAACGGCCCGTTTGTCGCTCGAGTTTGGTGAATGTTCCATCCCTTGTACCTAGCTCGTCCCTTGTCTGAGTTTGGCAACCAGTGGCTTGGCGGCCATGACACTGGATGGCGAAGACTTTAGAGTGAGGGGTCCATTGTCCTTGACTTGGCAGAGATGGATTCGGCGGATTTGTCGGCCAGCAACCGTAGAGGGTACGCCTGGAGTGTATCCATACCATGCTCAGTCTTGAATTTCTTGAACCTGTCCCGCAACTTCTCCTTCATCGTGGGTACACGCCAGCCATGCTCCCTGCAGTATTTCAGGATACTCTTCCTCCAGACACCACAAGCGGGATAGCAGCGGTACCATTTGCACTGAATGGCAATCTCGGTCAGTGCCTGTGCCCCGCGGAACGGGAAGGACCATGGTAGTCACTTACTTGTGAGTGGATTGAAGTAAACACGAAGGGAATATGCATTCTCTGATGGGATTCCTGAAGATGGGCGAGCCAACACTCGACATCCCCCGAGGTGTACCTACGGCACGGATCAATCCAAGCTATCGTCATCCCGCACAATATCATGAGGAAATCCCGGGATGGGGCGTTTGCCGAAGGGTCGGCATTGGATTGAGGTCCCCTCGCTGTATAACCATGACTGTGTGGGGCGAGATTGAAAAGGGGGAACAGTACGCACCTCGTAGCGCCTGATAGTACCGGTCCTGCACGAAGTGGGTGAGAGCCTCCTCATTTACGTGAAGATCGGAGCTCCGGCGTGGGTTCTGGAGGAAGTCGACCAGTGACTTGTGGTAGAAATGGAAGCACGGCCGCCCGTTTTCATCCACCAGCCCCACCAACGATGTTAGATTGCTAAGGAGATACTCTGTCTGGCCCGGATACGACTCGAGTAGGTTTCTGAGGTACAGGTGGTATTGATTGTTGTAACCTGGGTCGGCGGAGTGTTTATTGAGGAAATGGAGCCAGGTCGCCGCCAATAGAGGGTCTGGGCTAGTGTGCAAGATACGATTGTAGAGCGCATCAAGCGGCGCAAAGGGCTTCGAGTCGTCGAGGCGGCGCCACTCGAGGACCCGAGTAAGCTGTTGTTGTGGCGGCCCGAGGCGGGGATTGTCCAGGAAACGGATGACCGTTGCAGCGTAGATGAACTGGCCAGATGCCTCCTTCACCAGGAGGTCAACGACATCCTTGGCCGCCCACGACGATGGAAGGTTAAACCGGCGGCGAATATCGCTGAACGTGGCTTCGAGAAAGAGCCGGATGTCGGCGTCGGGGTTGTACTTGTCATCGAGGAAGATTTCGAGGGCGAGACCGGCGGAAGTGGAGAAGAAGTGTCGGATGGTAGGTTCGGGTCGGCTTGTGATGATGATGCGGAATGGGAAGGCGGGGTCCGTACATGCGCGAGTTAGGGCAGAGAGAATTTCCTTCTGAGCGTTGGACCCTGAGGCCTCTCTGTCTTCTTCCGAGCTGACATCCAACTCGGTATGGCCCTGACATTCGTCCAACCCATCGATGAGAATGACCTCAGGCCAGCACCGACGATTCGAGCGACCTGCAATATGGCGCAGAGGCTTTATAACGAGGGTTTCGAGTTGCTGGTCCAAATTCCTCTCGAATACCATCGGGTCGCGATCGATGGTGGTGAGGACCTCCTCTTTGAAGCCAGCAATGGATTCGTGTTGCAGGAGGCCATATAAGAGGGTTGGGATAAGGGCCTTCTTCCATCGTCGATCCCTAGACCCAAAGAACGCCAAAAAGAAGAAGCTGGCGGCGAGAACGCCTTGCTTGTGGCATTCGTCCGCAATCGATCCAGCGATCGCCGTCTTGCCCGATCCAGCGGGACCCGACAACCATAGGATCCTCTTCGGTACCTCGTCTTGTTCGCCATGTCCGATCCAACTCATTATGTCCTTCTGCACTGCGATCCGTGTTTCCGGGTAGCATTTGGGCGCATCGCCCCCGCGCTCTGCTGAGTCGTGGAGGGCTCCGTGAGATACGTGCCCTAGCAGACCTTGAGGCATCGTTAGTGGCCCAAAATTCGCGTAGTAGATACTGAGGGCCTACGGTCGAGGGCTCTACTGCCAGAGTCAGTGTTTATGGTGGTGATCGCGTGGTTGTGGTAGCTCGTGGTCCTATGGTTGTGGTAGTCCCTTGCCACGTTCGCTATGTTCAGTTCTTGGGCTGCAACGCTGGATGCGCCAATTGTAAACACGGGCGTCGTCGACATGGAGCGAGGTCTGGACGGGGTGGTATCGGGATTCGGGATGTAGGGGCTAGGGTGGTGGTGGCAGTCGTCCAAAATGGCGAAAGAGACGGCTGCTGTAAAATGGGCGCTTATTGCAGTGCCACTTAGTTTGTCCTTGTATGTGCTGTGGCTAAACGCCTAGTGCGGCATGGCAGGACGTTTGGGCCAAAGGGAAGTCGTAGTCTAAGTAAAGTATATGTATTCAAGTTCTGTCAGGGAGAGTGGCCATGGGGGGCAGGATACTACACTGCTCGACGCATTCAGAATTGAGATCTATACCCATATGATATCCCTCTCTCGTTGTACTCTCTGTACCGTGCACAAAGTTCTATTTTGTACCTCTACATCTTTACTAGGTACGAGATCTACAGACAAAGTGCGTATGTATTCCTTCGCGAAGCTCCGCTACTTCCGACTTTGGCCAACGGGCCGCCCGTGTTGTCGTTCATCGTGAGCCGTGCCTGACTTTCGTCTCCGCCAACCGTTGGCTTGAGCTTGATGGGTCACGGCAGGTGGCGGAGACTTTGGAGTGAGTTGGGGTCGGTTCTCGGTGTTTCGCCGGAAACATATTCGACGACTGGGGCCCGTAGAGGAAGCTCCTGTGACAAACCAAAGGCGAATTCATATTTTTTGAACCTGTCCTCCAGCATTTCCTTTGTCGTCGGTAGTCATGCCCCCTATAGTATTGAAGGATAGACTTCCTCTGTAGACAATAGGCGGGGACGAAACGGAACCATTCGCACTGAAAGACAACATCTATCAGTACTTGTGGCCTATGGAAAGAAAAGAATTGTTGCCCCTTACTTGCCGGTGGATCGAAACAAACATTGAGGGAATTTCATCTTTGTAGCCACCAATCAACGTGTTACGTGTACTCGCGGCGCGGACTGATATAAGTCCCTGACCATCCACAGAGTATCTCAAAGGGATCCCGAGCTGGAGGATTTATCGGCCAGAGCTCACGATTTAGATGTTCTTGACGTTCGTTGTATTGTGACTTTGGTCACGGTATCCTCCGGCGACGTTTCGAACATGAGCGGTCTTTGCAACGACGTATTGTGTGATAGGGAGCTGTTCGTCTGCGTCCATTTCGATTTGAGCTGGGGTTCAGAGGAGCGGAAAGACGGAGCTTAGTGACGGTAGAGATTGGGTAGAGAAGCAAGGGGGATGATTCCCACCGATGGGCGCTTGACGCGCTTCGAACGATCTCGGGTCAGCGTCGGCCCGCCTCTGTGGCTGTGCCTCTACCTTCCCAAACAGTTTTGGTGCGCTCGAATGCTTCCTCTCCCTCCGGTTTCCACTGGTCAGAACAGCGATGCGTCAACAGACGTGCGGCGGGCGCCTATTCGCCCGGCGCTTAAAAGCCTCAAGGATAACGTCACTGGCACCCACGCGGCGGCGCTACGCCACTTCATCACGACACCGCTGCCCTAGGTCCAGACTCGCGTTCGGACTTCCATTAGACGCCCTCTCCCAAACCCCCATAGCTAGTAACGGCCCCCCTGTCTCCACCCCGTCCCTCGAGAATCGAGCCCCAACGGGGTAAACCGCAGCTTCGCTCATCCAGGTCCCTCTCCCGGGTCGTGTGCAACTTCCCTCCCCTGGTCCCCATTCATTGCTCACCGCCATCATTATCCACTCTCTTTCGCAACGAGTCCCCTTCCTTTCCCCACCCCGCTTTTTGCTGCATGACCATACCGCTGCGCTCCATTGTCGCCCCTTAAGGCTTTGCTCTAGTCGTCCATCGCATGTCCTCTCACCGTTCTTCCCGTCCCCTTCGCACTTCTCTTCTCCTTGACTTTCGTTGCAAGGACGAGTACCGAGACGAGGGCGTCGTTTGATCTTCGTTCCTCTATGGTCTCGACACTGTGACCCGTCGTGCATGGGACTCGAAGCGGGTTGCATGACATGCATTGAGCCATCGGTGCGGCTCACTCCTCACTCGCTAGATTGACTCAACTTGCCGACGGTGCGGGGCGTATGAACAATACGACCTCGAATATCCAGTCTCCACGCAACGGAACCCTTGCTCTTCCTGTACCTCCCTGGGACGACCTTTGTCATCCGAAGGCGACTCACGCAGCTCGGTAATTGGGAACCCATCCCCGGGACGGCCACTAATCCCCTCGTTCCAGAACATCACAACACGAGGGATGTCATTGAAGGCGAGTGAGTGCGACGATCAACTCAGGCTCGTTTGGAGGACTTGTTGCGCACTGTAACGTATGGGACAAGGTTACTTCGTCTCTATCGGCATCTGGGTCGAAAGCCTAAGAAGCCCACGATTACGTCGCCTGAATCCTTCACGCAGAATTTAGAAAGGGGGGCCGGTGTTTCTATATCAAGGCCGCGGCTGTAAAAGACACTCGCCGCTGCTCGCATCTACGGCCTCAAACCTCTTGACCTTGCCCCGCAGCACGTCCATTTTTGTGGGAACGCGCCAGCCACGCTTCTGGTAGTATCGGAGTATGCCTTGCCTCCAGACACGGCACGCAGGGAGGCAACGGTGCCACGTGCACTGAGAGGACAAGTTGATCAGCACTTATGCCGCGTCGAAAGGAATGAACCATCAGTGCGTACTTTTATATGGATTGAGGCGAACATGCGAGGGGCTTGGGAACGCTGAGCCGAATCAGCCAGGCTGGCGAGCCACCACTCGACGTCCTCCAAAGTGTAGCTGCGATGTGGATCGATATATGTTCCCAGCCAACCGCAGAACGTGTCGAGGAAATGCGGGAACCAGGGGTTCGTTGAAGGGTTCGCAATCGATCGAGATCCCCTCCCTACATTGACGTGTGGTGTGAGTGTGCTGAACGAGTAGTAGATACAAGAGAGACCCAAGGCTCACTTTTAAGGACTTGATAGTATCGGTCACTAAGCAAACGAGTGATATTTTCCTCATCCACGTAAAGGTCGGAACATCGGCTTCGGTCCGCGAGGAAATCGAAGAGTGACGTGTGGTAAAAATGAAAGCAAGGCGCCCCTTGTTCATCCGCTAGCCCAACCAACGACGTCAAGCTACCCAAAACGTACTCTGTCTCTCCAGGGTACGACTCAAGCAGCCCCTTGAGATACCAGGCCGGATGTTTGAGAACAGCTTCACCATGGATGAGGCGGATCCACTTCACCGCCCACAGAGGTTCTGGACTGGTGTGGATGATGCGGTTGTACAAAGCGTCCAGCGGCGCGAAGGGCTCCGCCTTGTCGAGACGGCGCCAATCCAGGAGCCGACTAAGCTGCTGTTGGGGCGCCCCAAGGCGAGTGTTCTCGACAAATTGAAGCACCGTCGTCGCGTATATGAACTGGCCTGAAGACTCCCTGACCAGGAGGCCAATTACGTCCTTGGATGGCCACGCCGGTGGGAGATTAAATCGGCGGCGAATTTGGCTGAACATGGCGTCGAGGAAGAGCCTAATGTCGGCATCTGGGTGGTACTTGTCGTTGAGGAAAATGCTGAGGACGGGGTTTGTAGAGGTGGGGAAGGTGTGTCTAATGATGGGCTCGGGTCGGCTGGAAATGACGAGGAGGAAGGGGAAGGCGGGATCGGTGCATGCGCGGGATAGGGCAGATAGGATTTCTTTCTGGGAGTTGGACCCTGATGATTCGTCGTCGCCCTGACATTCGTCCAATGCATCAACTATAATGACTGCGGGCCAGTCCTGGGTGCTCGAACGACCTGCGATTTTGCGAAGCGGCTTCAAAATGAGTTCTTCGAGCTGCTGGTCGAGATGCCTTTCGAACACCATCGGGTCACGCTCTATGACGGCGAAGACCTCCTCCTTGAAGCCTAAGATGGATTCGTGTTGGATAAGCCTGTAGACAAAGGTGGGTATGACTGTCTTCTTCCAGCGTCGGCTTTTGGACCCAGCGAAGGCCGAGAAGAAGAAGCTCGCGGCGAGCAAGCCCTGCTTGTAGCATTCGTCCGCGATCGTCCCAGCGATCGCCGTCTTGCCTGACCCTGCGGGCCCCGAGAGCCATAGAATCCTCTTCGGTTCATCGTCCTCATCACCGCGCCGAATCCAATCCATGATATCCCTCTGAACCACGGTCCGCGTCTCTGGGTAGCATTTGGGCGCGTCACCCCCGCGCTCTGCTGAGTCGTGCAGGGCGCCGTGAGATACGTGATCCAATAGACCTTTTACGTTTCGTTAGATTCGCAACCCGAGGGCCACAAGGGACCGTGGACGTACGGTCAAGTGGTCCAATGCGAGAAGGAGAGCTGACAGTGGTAACCCGATGGTCATGATGGTTGGTGGTATGGTAATGGTAGGCCGCGGTTTGATTGTGGTGGTCATGATAGTGGTAGGCTGTGGTTTCGTTGTGGTGGTCGTGATAATCTCCAGCTACGTTCGTTACGTTTAGTTCTTGTGCTGGAGCGCTGGGCACGCCATCTACAATCCGCTGCGCCGTCGACATGGGACGAGGTCCGGTTGAGAACGGACGCGGGAGTAGATAGTGGGACACGGGTGAGAGCAGGCAGAGAGGACTGGGAAGGCGGTGGTGATGTTCGAAGATGGCGAAAAGATCTGGTTGCCGGCGCTTGTTGCCGTGCACCTTGTTTGTACGTGTGTACGTTGTGGCCGCCTCGAACGACACCAGGACCCAAGGCAAGCGCTAGTAGATGTCCTCGGGAATGATAGGGTAGAGTGGGGATCCACAATGTCCGACGCATGTCAATGAGACTCGATACCACGGGCTCTCCCACTTAAAGAGGGAGTGCGTGCAAGCTTAAGCGCGCAAATCCACACCCAGTTAGTATTCGGACTCAGTTCTAGCATCTAACATCTTACACCCTCTCGCACAAGGAGCTGCGCACGCTCCAGAATGTCCCAGAGCGCAATATTTCGACTCCAAAAACGGGAACCCGAATGTAAGCGACCAGCCGTCCGGTCGAAGCTCTGCCTCCAACAATCTTTACAACGTGGTGCGTTTGTGGGTGCCCGCCCCTGCTGCTTTGGCAAACCATTGGGGAAACAAATACTATAACTATCAACGGGAATAGAGGAGAATTAGAGGCAACAGCTGATCTCACACGAGGACCCACGAGGGTTCCAAACTCGCCGCACAAGGCCGATACTGAGAAATAAGCGCCCGAGCGCTAGAAGCGTTATCCACGCGACTACCAGCCAGCTACCTTTACCTCCAGCCACCATCCTAAATTCGCCCTTGCTCCCCCAAACCACTCAAGTCCGATCTTGATTTCGATCCCAACTCTTCCGTCCTCCTCGATCTCTACCCCTGACGTACCAATAACGCAGTTTGGCCGCTCTATAAGCCAGCTACTTCGGTTACGTAGCGCCATTTATAATCCCCGCCACTCTTCCAAAATACCGGTCTAGGGAGTCGAGACCTTCCTACGCCTCCGTAGTGCCGGCGTGCTTGAAAAGCATGAGTGTCGATTCCGGAGACGAAGATGTGTCGCCCACACGCTCAGCGTCCTCCAACGTGGTCACGATTTGGGCCCAGGCGAGTATCCAATATTCAGCGGGTGCGAGTGTTGTAGTAGGAATAAAATTGGGCGCTTCCCGATCTCCCCGTCGTCGCTGCCTCTCATCGCTCATGCTGCCAACGCAACACCTACACCAAACCGCCCAGTCCCCATACCCGCTACTCCGCGACCCAATGCCCATTCACGACACTTTCACTGCCCGATGGACCTTCACTCAGTTCCTACCACGACCACCCAACTTAAAGGTTCGTTCTTCGTCTTATCACCGATCGAAGACCACAACCCCAGTTGTCTTCCCTCCCATGCCCTATTTGAGCCTAAGCGACGTCGACGCAGTCCACACGCCTTCGCCAGGTAGAGAAGCGAGATAAAGCATAGGGAAGGGTGGCTGTTGAGCTCGGTAAGGTTAGCAAGCTGTTGAGCCTGGTGGGTGGGCTCATGCCCGAGCTGTTCGAGCGAGTCAGGCGCGGGGTCCAAGGGTGGCGAAGGCTTCAGAGTGGAGGGGAATCTATGGTTGTTGGTTCGGCGGAAATAGTTTCGGCGAATGCGGGTTCGGTGACTGGGGCCCGTAGAGGGAACTCCCGTGGCAAATGATAATCGAACTTGAATTTTTTGAACCTGTCCTGCAGCATCTCCATTTTTGTGGGCAAACGCCAGCCATGCTCCCTGCAGCATCGCAGTATACCTTTCCTCCAGACACCACATGCGGGGAGGCAACGGTACCATTTGCACTGAAAGGTAATCTTGATCAGTGATTGCGTTTAAATTTGGTGGAAAATAAAGAACGATAGTCACTTACTTGCCGGTGTATTGGAACAAACATCCAGGGAATATATTTGCTCCGGTCTTGAATTAAAAGGTTGGCTAGCCACCACTCGACATCCCCTGAAGTGTATCTGCGGCGTGGATCAATATATGCAACCAACCACTCGCAGAATATCACGAGGAAATTCCGAGATGGGGGGTTTGTCAAAGGGTCAGCACCGGGCTGAAGTCCTCTGCCTGTATTGGCATGAGCGTGCCGGGCAAGGTTGAAAAAGGAGAGCAATACACACCCCGTAGGATCTCATAGTACCGGTCTTGCAAGAAGTGGATGAGGCTCTCCTCATTGGCGTGGAGGTCAGAGCTCCGGTGTGGGTCCCGGAGGAAGTCAAGCAGTGATTTGTGGTAGAAATAGAAGCGGGGTCTCCCGTTTTCATCTACCAGCCCAACCAACGACGTCAGACTGCCAAGAATATACTCTGTTTCTCCTGGAGAAGTCTCGAGCAGCCTCTTGAAATATTCGGGCTCACTTTCGTAAGTCGGGAGGACAAGAAGCCATTTTGCGGCCAACAGTGGATCTGGACTGGTCTGCATGATGCGGTTGTATAAGGCATCGAGCGGTGCGAAGGGCTCCTGGCTGTCGAGGCGGCGCCACTCCAGAAGCCGATTAAGTTGTGTCTGGGGTGGCCCAAGGCGGGGGTTGTCGAGAAATCTGATCACCGTCGCTGCGTATATGAACTGGCCAGACGCCTGTTCGACCAGGAGGTCAACGACGTCCGTGGCCGGCCAGGTCAATGCCAGGCTGAAACGGCGGCGAATGTCACTGAACGTAGCCTCGAGGAAAAGTCGGATGTCAGCATCCGGGTTGTACTTGTCATCGAGGAATATGTTGAGGGCCAGGCCGGGGGAAGCGGAGAAGAAGTGTCGGATGGTGGGTTCGGGTCGGCTGGCGATGATGACGCGGAAGGGGAAGGCGGGGTCTGTGCATGCACGCGATAAGGCGGAGAGCACCTCCTTCTGAGCCTTGGTGCCCGACGCGGGATCCACTATATCCGACTCACTCCCGCCCTCGCATTCGTCCAAGCCGTCGACGATAATAACCTTGGGCCAGTGTGGACGATCAGAGCGTCCTGCCACTTTGCGAAGTGGCCCGAGAATGAGCTTCTCGAGCTGCTGATCCAAGTGCCGTTCGAATACGATTGGGTCGTCGTTGATAATGGCGAGGACTTCCTCCTTCAACCCGACAATTGATTTGTGTTGCAAGAGGCTGTATAGTAACGTCGATATAACGTTCTTGCTCAGGCGTCGATCGATGGACCCTGCGAAGGCCGAGAAGAAGAAGGTCGCAGCGAGCATGCCCTTTTGGTAGCATTCGTCTGCAATCGTTCCAGCGATTGCTGTCTTGCCAGATCCGGCGGGGCCAGAGAGCCACAAGATCTTCTTTGGGGTGTCGTCCTCGTCGTAATGCTTAATCCAGCCCATGATATCCTTCTGGACAGCAGTCCTTGTTTCTGGATGACACTTGGGTGCGTCGGGACCTCTTTCCGCAGAGTCGTGGAGGGCGCCGTGAGCCACGTGTTTGAGCAAAGCTGTAAAGGAGGAAAGGAATTGAATCAATAGTCCAAGCTCAAGGGCAAGGTACTACTCAGACGTACGGTCCATCTCGTGCCGACCAGAGTTTGAAATGTGGAAGCTCTTGATGTTCGCGGTGCTGTAGTCGTTGTACGAGCCTGCGACGTTTCGAACGTGGGCGCTCTTTGCGACGATGAATTGTGCGCGAGAGAGCTGCTCGTCCGCATCCATTTTATTTTTCGTTGTATGGAGGAGTGGGGAAGCGGAGGTTCGGCGATGATGGAAGAAGGAAGGAAGAGGGATGATTTCCAACCTTGGGCGCTTAATCGAGTAAGCTGTGCACGTCCCACGCTCGTCGATCACGACCCCGGAGAGCCGCTCCTCAGTGATGCATGGCCGACGATATGCCTGCAATGAAGTGGTAGTTGTGAGGACGGCGTAGAACCCACATTCAACTGTCCTGCCTTCCATTGTCCCGGCCTGGAGGGTGTGTGTTTACCAAGCTGGAAGAGTGAGCATAAGTTCGAGCCTGATCGCCAACGAATGACATGCTTTCCTTCAAAGCGACGGTGACACTGGGTCAACACTGGGTGGCACCCTAGTTTGACCTCATGATATTCCAAGTTCAAAAGGTAATCATCAACCCGTGCCTTCATACAAGGCGCGCCGAAATAAGCGCCTGAAGCATTAAACCACGATTACAACCCCCTTCAGGATCTCCCAGAATAGAAACATTCCAAACCTCCCCTCACACACATCTAACATATTTGAACGCTGCACAGGAAATTGAGTGGAGGAAATAAGGGAGTTTGTGGTGGAAGGGAAGCAATTCCCCGCAAGAGGGAAAAGGCTAGTGATTCGGAATGTGGGTGGATGTCACGATTGGGGCAGGTAAGTCAAGGAGCCGGATGAAACTTATCAGGAGAAAGTACCACGCATTCGTTAAATTAACATTTCCTTCGCGCCCTGTCGACAGCGGAACCCGATACCCAAGCTTCCTCTTGAGCAGCCTCCTGCACCGAACGACTCTGTTCCATGTCCCACATCTTCGCCTTCTCCAGGGTCGAAAGCCACTGCTTCCATGTTGCTGACCACTGCCTTGGCCAAATACATAGACTAGTGCGCGTATCTGGGGAGCTTTGAGCTCGATGGAGGAGGTGAGGATGACGTGGGGGTGTCGCGTCAATGGAAGCTTTCACGGGCGCGGTTGGGGAAAATAGGGGCTGTCACCGATTTTGAACCCCGCATTTCATTTGACGCCGACACGGGTGCCACCTCTTGACCGTTGACCACCACCATGCCCAAAGGCCCTCAAGACGAACTAAATGGACGTCTCTCCGAGTGGATCCACAGCAATGAAGCACCACCCGACCCAGAACTATCGTATATGCAACGCATTCTAGAGGCCCAACTCAAAAGGCTTTCGACGCTAAGCTCGATTATCAGAATACTCCCCATCCCGAAGCTGCTCGACGAACACACGGAACTTGAAGAGTCGATAGAGTCTTACAAAACGATCCTGCACCCAAATCGAAGGATTCCCGCGGAGATACTACACCACATATTCCTCCTCTGCATGCCCACCGACGGGAACAACAACAACAACTACCCTTCTCTAAACTCGACGGACGCACCTCTCGTCTTCACCCAAGTGTGCCGGACCTGGCGTGCAGTGGCGTTGAACATGTACGAGCTATGGGCCTCGTTGCACATCATTGCAAAAGACTATTCTCCTAGGGAAGCACGATTCTGCGCCCGCCGCGTGAAGTGGTGGCTATCGAAGGCGAAGCGAAACCCCGTGGCGATTTCCCTCTGTTCCCCTCCCGACTATGCCTTCGAGCAAGAAGCCGAGTACCAAATTCCGAGAGCTATCCTCGACCACTCGCTTCATATCCGGGAGCTACATCTCAAGGTTTCAGAGGCGCTTTTAGAGGTCATCGTTGGGGGACAGATGCGGTATCGGCGAAACTGGCCGCTCCTCGAGAAAGTGGTCGTGGATCTGACAGCAAACTCCCGCAACGATATGGCAGCACGCTGGGTCTCTGAGATTCACAATCCGATCTGGGAAGCGCCCAAGCTGAAGAGTGTGGTATGGGTCGGCGTCAGTGCAGATGCCTTGCGCTTGACGCTGAACTGGGGGGTACTCGAAGAACTGAGCCTATCGGAGGCACGAAAACAGAGAGGACGGCGATATTCGTCCGGATATGGAAGCGGCAACATTCGCCACATGCTCCAGGCCACCCGAAATCTCACCATACTCGAAGTGTCCACCGACCCTTTTAACGAACGCCTCCCAGACGACTGGTTCGGTGTCAAGATCCCTAGGAATTCGGAGACTGTGCTACACCATTTGACGACGCTGACTCTGAACGAGAGACTCAACTCCACTCTGTTCTCCGTCTGCGATGGCCTTCAACTCCCCGCCCTAGTCACCCTCACATACCGGATGTCCACCCTGGGCAACACCCCATTCCCAGCAACGGATCAACACCCCCTCGTTCGCTTCCTCCGAAACCAACACAACCCTGTCTTGATCGAATTCTGGGAGGTGAGCACAGCGTCGATGTCTCCTCTGGGGATTGTGGAATGCCTCAAGGTCGTGCCTCACCTCGAGCACTTGTGTGTCACGAGAGACCCGGGCGACCCTCCTTATTATGCCCTCGAAGCCGGGGAATGGGTTGTACAGGTGGGGGATTGGGTGTTGGAGGCACTGTACTGCCATGGACAAGCGAGCTTGTGCCCGAAGCTTCGAAGCGTGATGTTCGATTATGCTGAGTTTACGTTTGACGGGTTAAAGGCCTTTGTGGAGGGAAGACTGAGGCTGACACTTGTGAAGGATCAGGGTTCTGGGAGGAAATTCGTGCCCGTACAGGTGATCTTTGTGCGCTTGAACCAAGCCAGACCTGTTTTTGTGTCGAGAGCCCCTGTTGTCGGCGCCCCTCAGACTGTAGCGGAGTGCGAGTTGGAGGAGCAGCTTTGTGATTTGGGTGTGGTTGCGTGTATTCGGTTTCAGGATAGCTTAGACGAAACGTAGCTGAAGCAAAATACGATCACCAACTGTCAGTGAACGACGTTCTGAACCGTCTGCGTGCTTGGTCCCATCCCACAGTCAACCTTCTCCTCACAACTTGAACCTACGTTTAGCGCGAAGATGGGTCACCCACAAACGTACTGAAGAACTTCATGATAGGGCCATACGCGATCCCGTGAAGATGTACGTAGTTTCAAGTAACATACATCTTCCTGCCCCAACCCTAGGCTTGCCCACCGGGTGAGTCGCGTAAGGGGTATCCTCGTTCGTTCGCCCCGTACATGTACTTCTGTTTTTTGAACCTGTCCTGTAAAATCTCGGCCGCTGTGGGGACACGCCAACCCTCCCGTTCGCAGTGTTACAGTATGCCCTTCCTCCAGACATCACAAGCGGGGAGGCAGTGATACCAGCGACACTTGAACATCGTGGAAATTAGTTGATATGTTTGGCGAACAAGAAGGGCATCGTAACTTACTTGCTGGTGAACTGAAGCGAACATACAGGGAATGTCGTCGTTCTTAGACTCGGGAACGTTGCCAGACCACCAGTCGACATCGCTCGACGAGTACCTGGCACGACGATCAATATACCTTTCGAACCATTTGCAAAAATGGCCAGGGAAGCCTTTTGATAGTGTGTATGTCGAAGGATTGGTATTGGCCTGAGGCCCTTTCCCTGCAACAACATGAGTGTCGTGAACGAGATCGAAAATCGAGATTCGATACGAACCTCACAAGACGTCATAGTAGCGTTTCTCGGTGAAACGGGTGACATTTTCCTCGCCTACGTGAAGCTCTGCACTTCGAGTTGGGTCCCCGAGGAAGTCGAGCAATGACTTATGGTAGAAACGGAAGCGAGATCCCTCTTGCTCATCCGCCAGCCCAACCAACGACGTCAAACTCCCCAACACGTACTCCGTCTCGCCAGGGTACGACTCAAGTAGTTCCTTGAAGTACCAGGCAGCGATGGCGGCGTATTCGAAGCCAATACACATGTAATCGCTTTGATTGCCAGTACATCTTTTACATAGGCTTAATCTACTCCCTTTTCACGTCGAAGTTATCCATAGATTCTGAATGGCAATCCACATACAGCTATTTGTTACAAAATGAAATTTTAATGGTTGGCAACCAGTCCGCCACGAAGGCGGCAAAGGGGTATAAGGAGGCGCAACCTTTTCTCAACTGCTACTCCAGTGACGGTGAAACTGGAGGAGGAACAGCGTGGCATACAAACACATACAAACGAAAGCGGAAGGATACTATCGACATCTTTTTTGACTATTCATACAGGAACCAACCACCAACACAACTCGGATTTTTACCTGGGGATAGATATCAGCAAGAAATTTGCGAGGGACGCTGAGACGGCGGCTTACCATGCGTGCTGGACTACCATGGCCTTCACCTCATTTGCAACCTGCGTCATCCTCGCCACACCCTCGTCTGACAATATATCGAAATTCCATCGTGCAGCAGGTGCAACGTCGTTCATGCGCTCGATATCCGGAGGAATGCGGGGAGGGTCCAAGACGTTGTCGTCGCGGGTGTACGAATAAAAGCAGAGGCGGGTCCCAAGGGCGCTCACGCCATGTATGACGGGAAGTTCCACTACATCCGCAAGATCGAAGAACCGTATCCTCATCTGGTCGTCCGCGGCAGCGCGAGACGAGCGATGCGTGTAGTCCCCGGGATGCTTGATTTCAAGGAAGAATACAGGGTGAAACGCCCTTTGGACGATGAAGACCGTGGTGAAGTCGATGGACCAGCCCTCAGGCGGTCGCTTGAACTGAGGCGATATCATGTAGTTGTCGGTGGGTGGAAATAGGTATGTCAGGAGGGTGTTGTATGGTCCATAGAACAGCGATTCATCAGTTGCGCCGTTAACCCCTCCAGGGATAGCCTCAAACGTATTGGAGACATAGGCTGGCCACGGCATTCTGGTTGCTGTTGCTGTGGGAGGTGACGGTACGTTGGAAGGAAGTTGATTGGGGTTCCCAAGTGCAGTCGTTGTTGATTGTTGTGGTGCGGCCCCCCACGTGAGCACCCTGAGCTGGTCTTACTGTACTAAAACATTGAACAATCAATTCGTCTGTCACGGACTCACGGGTCACAGAGCCTCAGATTTTGACGAAATGTCACTGGCGATGACAACGCGGAAGGGGAATGAAGGGTCTGCGCTTGCGCGGGATAAAGCCGAGAGGATTTCCTTGTGAGCCGTCGTCCTCGATTCCTGACTGTCTCGTTCCGTGCCGATGTCCAACTCGCTGTTCCCCTGGCATTCGTCTAACCCATCAACTATAATGACCTGTGGCCAATTTTGACGATTCGAAAGACCAGCGACCTTGCGAAGCGGCTTCAACACGAGTTCTTCAAGTTGCTGGTCCAGATGGATCGTCTTCGATGACGGCGAGGACCTCCTCCTTCAAACCCACGATGGATTTGTGTTGGATAAGCCTATAGATGAGTGTATGTATGACTGGCTTCTTCCAGCGCCGATTTTTGGACCCGGCGAATGCTGAGAAGAAGAAACTGGCGGCAAGTAAACCTTCCTTGTAGCATTGGTCTGCAATTGTTCCAGCGATGGCAGTCTTGCCGGATCCAGCGGGACCGGTAAGCCAGAGGAGCTTCATTGGAGTGTCGTCCTCGTCGCCATGTCGAATCCAGCTCATAATTTCCTTCTGTACGGCGGTCCTCGTTTCTGGATGGCATTTGGGCGCGTCAGGGCCGCGCTCTGCAGAGTCGTGGAGGGCGCCATCTGCCACGTGTTGGAGCAACCGTTGAAAGGCTGCAGAGAAGGAGCGTTTTGAGTGAGCAATTCGCGTCTCAAACCGAGATAAGGTTCAGACATACGATCAATACCATGTCTACCAGAGTTAGAAAGCTGGATAGTCGTCCTGCTGTAATCATGGTATCCCCCGCGACGTTTCGAACATGAGCGTTTCTTGCGACGATGGGCTGTGTGCTTGAAAGCAGCCCATCAGCATGCATTTCAACTTGTGCTGAATTGGCGGGGAATCCCAGGTAGCCGGTCTAGTGACAATGGAGGGAGAAGGCAAGGGACACCCTTCAGCGATGGGCGCTTAACTGAGTTGCCTGGGATTTTCTCACGCGATATCCTGTGCCCCCGCCTTGAAGCTTGAAGGTCTAAGTACCCAACTGAAGGCCCCAGCTGGCGCACAGATAGATTCGCACACTATCTGGGCCGTACACCCGGATAGATATAAACGCAGAAGAATGGCATTGAGACAGGGCTGGGCAGGAACACCATGTAGATTACAATTATATTTACGGTGAGTCTAAGCCGAGCACAAGAGAAGTTCGATTGCTCAGCACACCCAAATGCTAGTTATAACAAGGTACCCGAGGACACCGGATCTCGAGTATTATTGGGATGAAGTCGGAGGGGCGTGCAGCTACACAGTACCATCATCCTCGTTGGAAGTGACCATCGTGACCATCGAAAGCCATTGAGAAGTCACCACACCTCAACTCCTTCCCAAATGGCCTCGTCCCAAAACCCGTTCCAGTGTGCTTGTACCGCCTATCCACACGCCCAAGTCGCTGGCTGATGCGAGAGTTCCAAGAATCTAACTCATGTGTAAAGTCGGCTTGGGACTCGAAATTGACATGAAGTGATGCCAACGCAGCGCGATTCTTGGGAGGTAAAGTGGTGGTAGGCTCGATGAGGCGGCGAGAGAGGGCAAGGCGGACCAACGGGGATTCGGTCCCGGGGTGGCAAAGCCTGACAGAATCGAGGGTCAAGTGCGTAAGCGATGGTACAGCCTCCAATCCGTACGCAATTTCCGTAAGGGTCGTCGTGTCGACACGACTTCCAACGCGTAGATTTGAGAGGTGGGAAAGGCCGGGGTGTGTGAGCAGTGCGTTCAGAGACTGTGTCGCGTCGTTGCCGCAGTCGCGGAACGAGAATGACTGAAGGTGGCAATTCGAACGAGAGAGAAGCTCGGAGAACGAGGAATAGGTGTTGTGAGAACTAGAAGCGGTGGTCTCAGTATGAACGGACAGGTATAAGATGTTGGGGAGGTTCAACGTATCCATGAGGATCGAGAGGGACCCCCTCCCCACGGCGTTGAGGGTACGGAGCTTTGTTAATGCCACCACCGGGAAATCAGGTTTAGGGGGCGGCGTATGGTCATCGAGTGACACTGACAGTGTCTCCAAATTCTTGCATTCGGAAAGTATGTCGAGGAAGCTCTTTCTCTTCGAGCCAAAAGCGAAGAGAGAGACGGCGGTTAAGCACAGTGACGTGAGGCGTCCCCAAGGAGCGACCACGCTGAGCGTGGGATCGGTGTCGGGGGGATCTACCCTTGAGTCATCATACTGGATGGGCATGAAGGACACCGCTAGTCTCTTGAGCTTTGGTGAGCTGGCGATGACCTTCTTCCATTGGCCGTAAAATCCTGCATAGGGCGCCGCGGGTCTGAGTTCGAAAACGAGGGTTTCGAGCTGGAGTGCCTGGAGAGTTGCAATGGGAACATGGCGTGCGAGATGGGTCGATACTTCCGTCGGCCACCACGTACGTGATTTCTCTATCTTGAAGCTCCTCCATCGCGAACTCACACTGCAAAGCATGTTCAACACCCGAATGAGGTGCGGGGCTGACGCACCCGACCACCCCGAACCGTCCCGCACAAACAGGTCGAGTAGCCTTTCGCCCGATCTTGAAAGCCAAAGCTCGAGGAGGTGAGAATGCCCTCCGCCTGCTCGAGTGATGCAGATTGTGCTCCACAGCTCCGGAGAAGATAACGCGAGCGTCCGCCAGGTGCTGCATACGTGGCTGAGGGTGATCGGAGTGGAGGAGTCCTCAGGGTTCGATGCAATCCCCGAACTTGGAGCAGAGGCTCCAGCGATGGTTGGGAGTGTGGAGTAGATCACAACGGAGAAAATGTAGACGACTACTTCTGCAGATAGGGCCTGGATTGGAGCCTCTGCGCTCGCCATTGGGAAGAAGTGCGATCTTAAGCCTAGTCAGGTTCGAATAGCGAAAAAACGATGTTGGGGAAGGCCAAGGATGACGTTGCCAGCCTTTGTAAAGCCGCAGACCACTCAACTAAACGCACGGACCAGTTTGATGCCAAGCTGGTGCCTGTGATGAAATGATAAGCGCCCAGGCCGGCACTCCTCGCCGAATCCCGACCCCTGCCGTCGGCGAGTCCGAGGCCAGTGTCCTTTTCAGGCGCTAACCACGACGTCGACGCATCCCCACTCTCCCGGCGTCGGGTTTAATCATTGCAAGAAGGGTGTATTTCGCGGGTAAGCCCTGCGGCTTGAAGGGTACCGCTGAACCTGTGATTGTGAGCAGGGCCCCTGTGATATTGGGATATCGACTCGTCTTGCTCCTGAAACCTCATTTGCACTAGAGCGCAACATAGTACAGCACCTTATTGGGTCTTGTATGCTGGTAAGCCCAAGAATTTGCCCATGTGAACCCGGCCTTGCTTTGAGTACTGGCTTCATGTTGGGGAGATCCGCGACGATAGCTTTGACTTTCCTCGCGAGACTAGCCATGAGTTCGCACTGACTCTGGCTTAGACTGACGCACCTAGGAGACCTCACACATTGACAGTGAGCCTACACGAAACATAGCTTCCTCTATGACCTTGCTACGTCCCTCCCGAATGATGATATATCAAATCTTCGCTACAAACTTATCGAGAAATAGCTCAATTTTCCCCGGGGCAGGGAGCCCATTCTGCCTGCTATACTGGAGTATCCGCCTCCTCCACACCTTGCAAGAGGGGAGGCATCGGTACCACGGACACTGGATAGAAAAATAAGCGACGAGAATGAATGCCTCGGAAATGGCCACTTACACGAGTGTGCACCGCCCGGAACATGTGGTGAATGCAAGGACTCATGGAAACCGATCCCAAGCACCCCAGCCACCATTCTGCATCGGTGGCGACGTAGTCACGACGCGGATCCATGAAGCGCACCATTGGCCAGGTCCTCGGCATTTGAGAATATACGTCGAGGAATCGGTGCTCAAGCACCGGGCTCTCTATGGGGACTTGGAACCTATGGTCTGGAATAACGCCCTCAGCACGCTGGCAGAATCCAACATCCCAGACACCACGAATTGACGCACCTTTCACGATCTGGTACCACCTATCCCTCAGGAACTCGTACTGGACCGCCTGACCGGCATACAGAATGCCGCAACGGCTATGGTCTGTCAGGAAGTCGAGCAGAGTCTTGTGGTAAAAGTGGAATCCTGGTCGATTCGCTGTCCCCTCGAGGCTAAGAAGTGAAGTCAAGTGGCCGAGCACGCCCATCATCTCCCCTTGGGTGGTCTCGAGGAAGGACCTGATGAACAATGTCGATTCGTCGCTCCGAAGGGAAGGGGTGTCCTGCTGCAGCAACCTGAATGCGTGAATCCATTTCACTGCAAGGATGGGGTCCGGGGAGGTTTGCAGTATGCGGGAGTACAGTTCATCCAATGCGGCGAAAGGGCTCAACTGAGAGTCACTGACTCGCCACTCCAGAATCCGCTTGAGTTGCCGGTATGGCTCCTTGGTGTCTTCGATAAATCGAATGATCGTAGCGGGGTAGATAAACTGACCCGAGGCCTGCTCAACAAGGACGGCGATAACCGACTCTTTGGGCCAGTGCTGTGGAAGGCGGTACCGGCGCCTAAGGTCCGCGAACTTGGCTCGAAGGAATAGGGCTATGTCGGCGTCCGGGTGGTAGCTATCTCCCAGGAATATCTGCAGAGTGCTAGGCACTACTGACTCGAAGAAGTCTTCAATCACTGGATCTGGTCGGCTCACCACGATGATACGGAAGGGGAAGGAGGGATCGTTGACGGCCTGTAAGAGCGCAGACAGAATCTCCTGATGCACCTCCTCCCTTGATCTCCAGGAGCCAACCTCTGCTGAGCTCCGACCCTCTTGGATGTCGGCATCACATTCGTCCAGCCCGTCGATGATAATGACCTTCGGAATGTCCGCTCGTGGCAGGCGACGAAGTGACCGGAGTGGCCTGAGAATGAGGACCTCGATCTGCTCTTTCAAGCGTTTCCGAAAGACCACCGGGTCGCGCTCTATTCTAGAAAGGATCTGTTCCTTGAGCTCCCGCAGGCCCTTGTGTTGCATGAGCTGGTAGGCCAAGGTAGTGATTAAGCGCCTCTTTGATCGTCGAAAATGGGATCCGGAGAAGGCAGAGAAGAAGAAACTAGCGGCAAGAAACCCTTGTTGGTGACATATTTCAGCGACGGTGCCCGCGATGGCTGTCTTCCCTGACCCCGCTGGTCCAGTAATCCACATAAGTTTCTTCGGCTCTGCATCTCGGTCTCCATGGGCGATCCAACTGAGGATGTTCTCCTGAACTGCGACTCTCGTCTGGGGATGACATTTGGGAGAGTCGCACCGTTCGTCTGCGTCGTGAACAGCGCCCGGGGCGATGTTGTCCAATAGTCCTAGAAACGCGATCAACATACTGCTTGAGAGATCGAGAAGGTATCGACTATTCGAGAGACGCACGATCCATCGGTGATCTAGAAGGCGAGTTGGTCATTTGATAGATGTTGTTCGCATTTGTGTGGTTGAGGGTGTCGACGCGAACGTCATGAGCATGAGCGAAGCTACCGTGGATGGTATTCAGGGATATGGCGGACTCCATGTTGGGAGGAGACAAGGAAGGCCATTCAGCATCACTCTGTATAAAAGCGGTCTTCAACGGTGCCACATGGCAAACACGTGCCTTGATTCAGGCACCGGCGCTTAAGCGCCTAATTCAATGACAAAGTTGGCACAGCTTGCCCGTGATCTATACATAGCCGAAAAGGAGTGGGGTATACAAAAGAGCGTTAACAGCTCCTCAGAGGTGCATGTGCGATACCAGTAAGACGTGTCTCGAGGGATCGTCACTTGGTCAAGTTCATTTGGAAGTTGTCAGTAACGGTCTCGGAGGAGCTGGACCGCTTTGACGCGATTGTCGCATTGTAGAGGAACCGACCTGGGTGGACGATATTCATAGTATACATCCCCACTACAATCATGATAGCATCCAAGACGACTATTGAGGCGGTTTGTCAGCGTCAAGCAGTGCAGGGAGTGGCTCAAGGGCAGCGTACTGAAATAAATCTCGGTTCTGATAATCCTCCCGGTCCACCCATCTGCCAACTCAATCGTCCTGTATATTGCCCTTCACCAGGAGTCAGCAATTTGGAGGGAAGGGATAAAGGAATCGAAGGGACTTTACCGAATGAAGAGGACGAGAGTCGTGAATCCCAAGCCGGATACCATAATCTTGAGATCAGTAGTGAACTCGTTCCGTTGAGTGTCGGTGGTGGACCCATGTTCAGGCTTACGCAAAGGACGCCCGGAGAAGTACCTCACGAAGTATTCGACGCAACAGAGGATAAATACGAAGATGACAACTGATCATTTGGTGGCTCTCAGCTACAAACGAAATAGAGGGAACAGGGACACAGGACTTACGCAACTGGAAGATAATGCCGGCCAGCATAATGTTGCCCCCCTGGGTACACAAGTTCGGGAGTTAGAAAACCATGGGTTTTGGCCAAGTATTGGGCTGCAAGATGTCCAAACATACCACGGTGGGGTCCCTATTTCCGTTCGCCGCACTTGAAGCTATGCCACCTCCTGCTCCTTGGATAAGAAGGGAAACCACATCCTATACAGACAGCGAATAAGCACTCCGTGCGCTCACGGGGGCTTAGGCTGACTGGGGACAGACTTACGCATGAACAGAAGATGACTGCATCTAGAGCATGGGTTAACACACATAAATAGATAGTCGGGCGCTAATGGCTGGAACGGCACTTACAGTACTTCGGAGTCAAGCGGCTATAAACCGACCCCAGTTGTTTGATCACCTCTCCGAACATGATGAAGACGGCAGCGAGGAAGGGTGTTGGGCCGAGCACAGTTGCAGTAATCCTTGACACCTCCCATCAGCCTTTTAGATGAACTGGGCATCTGTCGAAGGCTTAAGGAGCTTACTGCACGGTAAAGGGGGTGATCTCGTATGGCTCATACGACGACCATAGACGTGCCGCCCAGCCTAGAACTTCGAGGGTTCCACAAAGCACGATGGTGGGAAGGATCCACCAAAGCCTACGGTAAAAGGCTACCCCGGCGTGCACCACTATCAGCTATGGTCAGGGTCATAGTCAACGGATCGATATTTAGTTCTGTACAAGACTCACATGTCGAGAGCACGAAGAGCACGATGATGGCAAAGCCGGCCGCCTTGGATGGGAGGTAGTGGTATGGGCTGAGTTCGGGGATGAAGCCTCTGTCTAATTCAAGGTTAGGAACGAAATCAGTCTTCAAATCGGCTGGGATGCGAAGCTAAAAACGTCGGAATACCTGTGAGGGACGACATCGTGGAGACGGGAGAGGGAGGGAACTTGGGCACGCATGAAGGCCCGCCGTTCCTTTGCCTTTTGAAGGCGGTAGAGCTTCTATAAACGGCTCCAGGCGTACGTTAACATGACCGTTCGTCTGTGATCATCTTTCAAAGCACTGCGGAGCCACTATCGCTACGGCCCGTGGTTGCACAGTGTTGACTGTGTTGACTATGTGAGATGACTACCGTGCATCAAACACCTCTGTGACCTCGTTGGTGCTTGCCTTGAAACGACCCTCGGTGCTACGATATGGGCGATGGTCCACCGCCTGCACGATGGCAGAATGGCCTCGAACTTCGACAAGTTGCTGTGGCCGTGGTTGGTCAACACTGTGGTAATGGCAGGGCCAGTACAGCGCGCTCCATCGAAGCTAATCTATGGGGGCCGCTATGTTTTGGGAACGATTGTCCGTCTGTGTCGGTGACCTTCGGGGCATTAGGAAGGCGTGCGACGTACTGTTTCTCCTCGAGGCAGCGAGGCACAAATTGCGATGAGGTTTCCGTTACTCCATTAGACATCGCTGAAATCTGGGTTCAAAACGTAAACACACACCACGAAGGATAATCATCTGAACATAGCCTTGCTCTGAAACCCGGGTCCCCCTTTCTCATTTTGCATACTTACCTCCAAGCGGAAGGCACGGAAGGGGTTTCCGAAAGCCCCATCCTAGGAGACGGGCTGGTGGAAATGTGTACTTGCCGTTTCGGCGGATAAGCCATGAGTTCAGGGTGCGATAATGACGTTAGGGCACCTATCTGGAAGGGAAGTGGCTGTCACCCAAGGTCAAGCGAGAACCTTTAGAAAATGCAGGTGCGCACCTAAACTGATGTCAATCCGTACTCCTCGGCTTGAACATCTTCTTGCCCAGAGGAAGCCAAACGAATGGTGCGTAAAGACGTTGGATGGTTCGTAGCGAATACTTCGACAAAGGTAAAGGAATGGGTGGTTAAATAGGTGGTAGTTAGAGTAGAATACACACGCGGGTCTACATGTATTTAATGTCAGTCCTTCCCAAGCGCGGCGTCCAGGTTCGTAAGTATGAATGTTCGCAGTCTCGTACAAGGTCATCGGAAGTCTCTCTAGTCGGACTCGGATGAGGTCGACCTCTGCATCCCGGCATCTTTGAAAAGGAAGCACCACGGGTGGATGATGTTGAGCGCGTACATGCCTAGGACGATCATCACAGCGTCCAGAACAACTATCGTGTAGAGGTACTGCGGTCAGAGAGAAGCGACGATGAGTGAGTGCGGTGAAAACTCACTGAAGTATCTCTCCGTGCTGATAATGACACCATTCCATCCGTCCGTCAACTCAATAGTACGGTAGATCGCCCTTTGAGAGAGGTCAGGGGGTCAGGAACTGTAGCGTATAACGAAATTGGTGCATATACTGACCGGATGAAGAGAACGACCGTGACGAAACCAATGGCAAACACCATAGCCTTGAGCTTCTTGGTGAACTCTCCGCGCTCCGTCTCCGCCCCTGATTCATACTTGATACTGCGCACAGGAGCATCGAAAGTGTACCTAACTAGATACTCGGAGGCGCAGAACGCGAAGATGGTGATAACAGCTGGAGTGTGACTGTGGTCAGATCGGAGTTGGGCGAAGAAGATCAGGTATCAAACACACCCAACTGGAAGGCGATACCGCCCAGCATGATTTGGCTGCCCTAAAGCGGTGGATACAGAGTGAGCGTTGTCCTTGCAGCCGTGACGATAGCGATAGAACGTACCGTGGTGGGGTCCCGGCCGCTATCTGCGGCAGTGGCAGCCAAACCACCTCCAACTCCTTGAACGATGAGGGCGATCACGTCCTGTAGGCCAACAAAGTGAGTAAGCCGTATCGTGCGAGTGCAAAGGAGGAAGGCATACACATGTGCAGAAGATGATAGTATCTTTAAACAAGAGTTAGCCTGGTTGGAACGGCCAAAGGGGAGCGAGAGTTGACATACAGTACTTCGCCGACAGCCTGCTGTAACCAGAACCGAGCCTCCTGATAACCTCTCCGAAAATGACAAAGACAGCAGCAAGCAAGGGAGTCGGAGCGATGATAGTGGTACAGATCCTAGCCAACCTCAGTCAGCGTCCGAAATGAAATATGAGGGACAGCTGGACACTTACTGCAACTCAAACGGCGACCCATTCCACGGCTGGTAATACGACCACAACCGCCCTCCCCAGCCCGCAACTTCAAGGGCTCCACAGAGGACGATGGTCGGGAGGATCCACCACATCCTATGCCACAACGCGACGCCGAAATGCAACACTAATATCCGCGCCTGGGTCAACGAAACGCGTCGGGGTCCAACGAGCCGCACTCACGCGTCGAGAGCCCGAAAACGGCGATCATCGCAATACCAGCCGACTGGGATGGGATATAGTTGTACGGACTCCATTCAGCAGGGTCGATGCCTTCAACTATTCAACAAGGAGCGGTTAGAACGGAAGAATGAGCGAGGGAGGAACTGAGGAAATGCGAACGTACAAGGGGTGCCTGCGACGGTCGACATTGCTCGAGACTGGGCGGCGAACTGGGGGGATCGAGGAAGAGGAGAGAAAAAGAAAACCTGGGTTGGTGCCTTGATAATGGTGGAGCGCTGAACGTTTAAATATCGTGGTGAGCCGCGGGGAGTTTACAGCTTGCCGGTTATCCGTCTCGCCTAACCCGGCGTCATCGGCTGCGCATTCCTCTTTCATAATGGCAACTCAATGAGCCCCCACCTGCCGCCACTTTCGCAATTCACCTTTTGGGATATCTAAGCTGTTGAGAACTACGGATTGTGATCATGAAGTGCATCGCATCTGAGGGCGAATTGAGGGTCAGCTCGACGTTCAGTCTCGGATTGCGCAAGGAAAAACGGTACGTACCTTCATAGAAACATTCATCCCGCCAGGTTTTTACAGCGCACCGACCATCGAATCCGTGAGGTCCGTGCAAGGGAGCCAGGCGCCCTGACTGCTTCACTTGCGGTGGCCTGCTTGCAGTGGCCTAGGTGCATCACAGCAGTCTTACTGAAAGACGACGAGACAGCGTTTCACTGGGCGATGTGCTGCGCACTGCGCGCCTTGCACCAGGCTTGTTTTACCCAGGTTTGGCAGCATCCCTGAAGCCCACCATTCATTCAACGCGACCGAGCGGTAAGAATCTTGCTGCATATAGACAGTGGCGTAGAGCTAGACTAAACTTTGAAGTCACATGTCGGAAATCTGGGGTGTCGGGACTTGGATTGAATTGAAAAGGTGCTGTATTCTCGAGGATGGGTATGTTGAACACCATGGTTCACCTACAACTATTGCTCGCTATTAGCCAGAGTTCACCGACAGACCCGCCAAATAACATACCTCCTAGAATCCAAGGAACTGTTATTCTGCCGTTGTCTTGCGTCTCGGGCTTGGGGAGGGTATATGATGGACACTCCTGATCGTCAGGCAGTCGTCGCCAGTGTCGAAAACACCGATATGTCAAGGTGCTGCGGTACACAGCATGACAGGCCACTCCGAACGGTGTAAACTCAAGGTGTCCCTCTATGGTTCCTTCCCTACTTGCATGTTGAGCGGAGGAGTAAACAGAACACAGCTATTGCAATGAAATTAACCGACGAAATTCTGAGCTAGACAAACGGGAAGGCGTACTTGGAACGTGGCCGAGATGACCACCCTCGCCGAGAGACATAGTTCTAGTCCCCTCAACCGCACAGTATGCTCGGTTGGACGCCATACATGTGCATATATCGTGCTGAAGGCTCCCCAATGAGCCGGGGTTGCATCCTTATCAAGGGTTCCGTGCTTCAAGGGAGTTTGGCGATCCATACGATCACCTTACCCCGTCCTTCTGGCGTCGCTCAGACAGCCAGATGAAGTGGCCTTCGTTTGTGGGTAGCGATAACGTGGCGAGGACCAAAGTATCCTCCCGACTCGATAGGGGCCGAATGGAGGGCGAAGATACCGATCCCCCAAGGATCCTCGTGGCCCCGTTGAGGTGAAGGAACCGGCCTATCCCCCTCGACACCAACCCAGAATACTCTGCAGAACGCAACGTCAGCCGCCTTCGTCCCTTCCAGACGTCAAAATATACGAACGCACCGTCCTAGCCGCATCTCCCTCAGCAAATAAGGTTCTTCTGGTCTTCCGCCTATACCAGCATCCGACAGCACCCTTCATAACACCGACCTCCAACGCTCACGGCAAGGACGTCAACCCTCCCCAGCATCCTCGTGATCCGTCGAGGAATCTAGTTGCGCTCAACTCTTTCGGTGCTGGACGAAGGAGTCTGCTCTACAACGCCCTCAGTCATCTACGCCTCCCGAATCATTCGAAGGGGTACATACCGGCCGTCGGGGGTGAAGCTCGACTGGGAGTCGCCACGTTCCTTGTGCCGCTGGTTGGGAAAGGCGTCGTCGTCGT
The DNA here is from genome assembly GCA_951394405.1 of Coprinellus micaceus. Classification (NCBI taxonomy): domain Eukaryota; kingdom Fungi; phylum Basidiomycota; class Agaricomycetes; order Agaricales; family Psathyrellaceae; genus Coprinellus; species Coprinellus micaceus. The sequence continues at coordinate 3,017,092 of OX596340.1, read as the reverse complement.
CGGTAGCTTCTCATCCTCCTCCTCCTCGGACTTCTAGAAGTCGTCGAGGCCGTCACAGGGTGGGCGCTGACGGGGAGTTTGACCACGACGAAGCCCACCTTCGGAGTTCGAGACGACGGCCCGACAGGGAGGGAGGGCGCGCTACCGGTATCGCCGAACGGCTCATCGGTAAACGAGCATCCAGAGCGGACTTCCGAGTCGGGAGTGCGGCGGGTGAAGGTAACGGCGTCGGCGTCGTGGACTTGAAGAGTTAAATTTCTGCCTAAGCGGCTGGGGGATGAGGGTGGCGGTGGAGGAGGAGGAGGAGGGGATGAGCCTTGGGGGGAGATAGTCAAGCGACGTCTCAAACACACGGCCTTTGGGCTCGTAAGTCGGTACCGTACTCAAGTCTTGACCCAGGATTCTTTCATGACATGACATGGATACCATCCCTCGACAGGCGAGGCAGATCACGTTGAGCCGGCGTGGAAGAGAGAGCCCTTCTCGTCGAGGAGGGGAGGACGATCTCCGCGGGCTCGTCAACGGCGGTATCGGGTTGCCTCCGTCCAGGAACATTGAGAGTCCATCGGTGCAGACGGAAACCTCAAGCCCTCGTCCGTCAAATCCATCCACCCTCTCCTCGTCCCCTCGTCATCTTGTCCAACCCCTACCGCCTTCCCTCAAGCCGCGCCGCTCTCCCTCACGCCGCATACACTCAGCCACCTCACTCATCCCCCTCCTCGAGATACCCACCGGGTACCCCCACGTGTAAGTTGTAGGCATATACCTGCCTTGACACGTTCACGAGTCGTCATCTTCCACGGTTCCACCCCGCCGAGTAGTCGACCAAGGCAAATCAGAGGTAGTCGAATTGCACCTGGGGTGCGTTGCCCATACCGGTGAACGACTCGAGGGTAAACGAGCATCCTGGGCACACTTCGGGAGTACGGTGGGTGAAGGTAACGGCGCCAAATTCGCGAACTTGAAGGTCTCCTTCCCCACCTCGGTGAAGAGGAGAACGGCGAGGGATGTAGGAGATGAGCGGGGGAGATATTCGAGCAGCTCGTTGGTGATATTCCTCGTCGAGGCAGATAACGTCGAGCCGGCGTGGAAGGGGGATCCGTTTGTCGTTGAGGAGGAGAGGAAGATGATCTTCACGGCCTCGCTGAAGGCGTGTATCGATTTCCCCTTCGTCCAGGGACGTTGAGAGTGCACCGGTGCAGACGGGAACCCTCAACCCCTCATCAACCTTGATGATCCTCCTCCCCTCTCCTCCTCCCTCACGCCACATACACTCACCCCCTATCTCCTCCTCCCCCTCGAGAGCGTCATCGTCTGCCTTCATGTACAAGTCGCACCCTCGTACCTCCTCGATACATTCACAAGTCGCCCTCTCCCAAGTTCTCAGGTCCCACACCGCCTAGGGGTCGACCAAGGCCAACCAGGGCACATTCGAGGCATTTGGCTCTCCGTTCTCGAGCCGGCCCTTCTTTCCTTCACGATGTATAGCGGTTCCTCAATCACGAATTCCTTCACCAAGCCCGACGTCGGGAGGCCCGAACCGCGTTGGATGTCCTGGACGAACGGGCATGATGGTAGAGGTCGAGACTCAAGAACTTCGAGGACGAGGATCCCAATGACGATGATGATAGTGGTCAAGACCAAAAGTCGGCGGATCACTCGATCACCTCCCAGCGCCAAACGAACTCACGCATCCCCAAGACCCCTTCTACGCCCTCACCTACTCGAACCGACTCTTTAGATAACCTCTACGTACCTCAAAATGTTACAATATATTCCGAGTCACCCGCGACCCCCTCCTCGCGGTCCCCTTCCCGGCACCGAACACCCCACTCATCCTCCCTTCCTCGACGGCACCCCTCCCTTCCTCCGCACTCACTTCTTTCGACTCATGGCACTCAGTTCACTCACCCACACAACGCAAAGTTTCGCATCCCACAAAGGGCAACATACCGATTCGACGACTACAAAAGGTTTTTTTTCGTACAGTACGTAGGTTCTTGTATGGGGATGGATGGGAACATTGGGAGAATGATACGATACGTAGTGAGGATATGTACGACTCGGAGGAAGGTGAAGGAGAACGATGAGAACGAAACACAGACAGGTAGGTAACTTTTAGAGAAGTCATAAAGATAACACAAAATTGAACGGGGAACGATGCGCGAACGGGGAGGGGGAGTAGTGAGGACAACGACGACGGACGGACGGATGAGTGATGATATTATGATACAGTAACAAGAACGCATCGTAGTAGCGAGAGGGGGGGCGACGAAGCACTGTAAACCGCCGCCCAATAGTCCAAGAAACACATAGAAAAGAAACATAAAGTGAAACGAAACAGTCACATAGGTAAACAATAAAAAAAGACGTTCGGTATCCGCCTCCCCCAACTCGAGGCTTTTAATCCTGAAACTCATTAAACGGAATCCCATGACTCACAAGCAACTCCCTAACCGTCAACGCCCTCGTCCTCCACACCTCCCTCTCCCTCACAAGCCCCTCCACCCTCTCCTCCAGCCTCTGCTGATGCTCCAACTTGCGCTTCCGACTTTTCCTCGCCGCAAGCGTATTCTGCCTGCGCTTCCACTCAATCTGCTCCTTCTCCGTCGCGTTAGGGCCAGGGGCCTTCTCCCCGTCAAGTTCGTCCTCCTCGTCCTCAAAGGCCACCGACCGCCCGCGCTTCCGCGCGAAGACGGCGGGGACCTCCTTGCGCGAGGTCGCAGAGGGGAGAACGTACTTGCGCGACTGGGTCGGGGCGTCGAGGGGCACGAGGGACTCGGGGGTGATGCCCTTACGGGTGCCCGTGGCCGAGCTACGCCGACGCGGGCCGCCGGGGAGCGCGGTGGACTTGGGGGCGGGGGAGAAGTCGGAGGACATGGGGAGGAAAGGGGTGTTGTGTAGCGAGACGGGGTCCATGGCGGGCGTGTCGAGCATGGGCGTGCCGGGGGAGATCATGAGGAGGTCGTCCATATTGAGATGCGGGACAACGTGCTGCTGCTCGGCGGGCTTGACGGGAGCGGGTGCCCGGTGTGCGGGCGCGTACACCGCGTCCATGTCGGAGAAGATGGGCATGCTCATGTCATACTCGCCGGCGGGGAAGATCTCGTGGTCGTTATTCGGGATGACCGGCGTCGTCAGGAAGTCGGCGTACGGCGTCTCCTCGGGCGACGTGTCAAAGTCGTGGAGGAGGTCGGGGAGGGGGGACGTGAGGAACTGGTTCATGTCGAACTGGTCTCCAAAGTTCGGGTTGTCTTTAAACTCGGGAGAGGCTGTGTCGGTGCCGGGATGAGTCAAGAGTAGAATGGAGGCAAGCTGCGCAGGGAACATACCCAGATAGTTGATGAGTTCCTCCAAGTTCTGGTGGTGTTCGTTCGCCTGGGCGCCCGTTGAGGGCCCCGAGGCCTGGGGTGCAACCATCTGTCGATCCGTGGACGGCACGGTGTCGTTGGCGGCGGGGGTTGCGAGCATGTTTAGGTACTGGTTCTTCAGGGCGTTGAAATCGAAAACTTGGTTCTGTTGCTGTTGCGGCTTGGGGGCTGCTGGTGGTGCTGCTGTGCGATGCTTGGATGTTGTTGTAACTGGTGGTGGGGGCAGGATAGTGGGGATGCCATAGTGTGCTGCTAGATCCGAAGAGGATACAAAGACCTTGGAGGTTGGTGTCCGAAGACGTTGGTTGGAGTTGATTATGACATGTTGAGGGGGGTGAGGGGAACTCGAAACAGGTGTTTCAAGGATATTGGACGGGTGACCGAGGGACGAAGATTCCGAGGTGGACGTGGCCGCGTGGTTCACAAACGAGCGAACATCTTGGCGATGGGACGACGTAGGAGTTGTGTGTAGAGGAGAAATTGCGCCGGTAGCGAAGGGACTGTTCAAGTGTGTGGGCGGAGGCACCTCTGGGGTCGGTAGCCTCTGTTGTCTGGAGAGATCAGGCGACTGGGTCAGTTCTGATTTCACAGGCTGGTGGTGGTATTCCGGCCACGACGACATTGAAGAGGCCGCGATCGCGTCTCGGTCTGGGTAGGACTGGTTCTGCATTGCGCGTAGATAGACGAGAGCAAACGCTGGTCGCGGGGGCACAGAGGGCTGCGTAGGCCGTATGCGTGCAGCAGGTGGAAGGGAAACTCACGGATTGCTCAGAAACTGCTGAGTGCAGAGATTGAGGCTTGTAACGGGTGTCGGCCGTCCAAGCGCAGGGGCAGTTGGGGGTGGGGAAGAAAGAACGAGGATTCTGTTTTTTCTGACTCGGAGCCCTCTTTATCCGAATTCCGACACAGCCCACACATTCAATGTCCGCTTTTGGCCTGCGGAGCCGCCCTTGCGCCTCTGACTCTCAACACCATTGGCAGTGTCTGTGCTGTAAATTACGTCCACGCACACCCTTCCACGTTCATTCCCTCTCATTTCCATGCACAAAGACAGGCAGAAAGACCTTTGGGACGCCCCCTCCGAGTCATTCTCCCTCTGCCGCCGCTCTGCCGAGATTACGCATGCTGAGCAATCACCACCGACACTCGCGGCATTTCCCATGTCATCTCCCGCCCATTTCCTTTCCCAGTAACCCTCCGCCCTGCCAAGCACCGCCCACCGCCCCTTCTTCACACCGCCCATCGCCGCATGCCCGCCCTTCTCCCGCCCCCTTTCATCCAAAGAGGGCAGGGTGTGGGCCCAGGGTTATCCTGGACAGGGGTCGGACCGCACATGCGAAAAGACCGACTATATCCCGGAATATCAGTTGCGGTGATAAGCTTCGAGCTCCAATATCAGGACCCCCCATTATCCCTATGTAGGTCCGATCCCAGTGCGGACGAAAATGGCCCCAATTGGACCCCCCAGGTCCGATTTTTGTGCGGACGAAAACGAAAATTTTGGCACGCAGGTCCGATCTTTTGTGCGGCGAAACAACCCTAGTCGGTGGCGATGTCCGATCCCATGCGGACGAAATCTGAGGGCGAGGAACGGGCCTAGGTAACCTGGGCGGGCCTCACCGTCGTCACCGTTTTTGAGGGGACCACTCTGGAGTGCCGGCCAGTGCCCTCCAGTGCCTAAATTTCGTCTTTTGGAGATGGTCGGACGATAGCATTTGGGTTGTGAGCCGCAAGCGAGATTAGAGCGACTGTGGTTGCAGCTCGTTTCGTTACCCCTCCCTTCCTCCACCATTATTTCGAATTTTCAGCCTTTATACTTGGTCGTTGTGTGCTATAGTACAGTATCTACCTATTTTAATACCCTGAATCTGCTTTGAACGCGATTTTTGGGCCCGTGCGGACGGATAAGCGCCCTGGGAGGTATCATCCGCGGTGCGGACGAAAATGGGCCAAAAATGGTACCCCCGATCCCAATGCGGACGGAAACCGGCCTGAAATGGAGGTGCGAAAATGGCCGAAATTAGCGATTTTGGATCGGACATAGCTCAGCATAATGGGGGGTCCTCCAATATCCCTCCATATGCTCCCACATGCCCGACAGGCACGAGAGGGGCGTCGCTAGGCGATGGTGGCATGTGGCGATAGCACCCAAATCAAGCGCCCGTTCTTCACCTCCTAGGTCGTACCACTCCCCACCGCAGTACAGCGCAGCGTCAAACGCTGACGCAGCACGTCCCAAAGATAAATACATGGGCGCTTACCGCTTACCAACCACCCTTCTCGCAGCTTCCACCGCAGACGCAAACGGGATCCACGTATGTTGCACAGTCAGCCACGTCCCCGAGTCGTCACGACTTTCCCCAGAACCTCCAAGAACATTCGAGTTTTCGTCCTGCACCGAATGTTTCTGGCTGAAGCACGACCGAGTTCAGTAACCAAAATTCGGACAGGAGCCACGGTCCGCACCGCGTTCTACCAAGAACATTCGAATGCACCTGACCCCAGATCCATCTTTAGGCTTTTCATCTCCTCGCAGCGCGGACAATCGCCTACCAATGGGCGTCTAGTATCTCCCTTCCCCGTGCTTCGAATCCCAAGGTAGTTGCTTGCTGCGCAGCACCTCCATTGTCCTCATCCTTCCATACCATTGTACCACGCTAAACCACGCCAAACCCCATCGTTAGCCATCGTTCCAGAGAACCCCCAAACAGATAAGATGTAAATGAGTGACGTTAGTAACGACGTTAGACATTCCGTACCACAGAAACCGGGAGACCACCTAAATCCCCGAATGACGGCACGTCGAAAGTACCTGCTGCACAGACGAGATCGTCGCGTATCCAGGGTGGAGAAGGGTCTGCATAGCACGACCGAACGGGTTGTTGTGGGCAGGGCTCGCAACTGTAAGGCGTTAACCTGGAGGACCAAGAATGCATTATGCAAGAAAAGACCCACCCATTCATCTCATACATATCCATGAGCGTCTAACCTCTATCGCCTCGTTCATTCTTCCCCTTCTCCAAGGCTTAACGCATGCACGCTGCGCAGCGCCCTTCATCGTCGTCCCTCCATACCATACCATCGTTCCAGAGGAGGTTCGAAACAGACGCGTTACGCCCCTCTAACCGTAAAAGAGTGACGTTAGGTATTCCGTACCACGGAAACCTAAATCGTCGAATGACGGCACGTCGAAAGTGCTGCTGCACAGGTGAGATTCAAAGTCGCGTATCCAGAGTGGCCAAGGGTCTGCATAGCACGATCGAATGGGTTTGCTGTGGGCGGGGGTCGCACGGTGTCGGAGGACCAAGAATGTGTTGTGCAAGAGAGGGAGGGCAGAAGATCGCACCCATTCATCTCCTCATACACTGAACGATCCCCCCGGGCGTCTATCCCCTCGTGCATACTCCCAGACGCACGCCGCACGGTGCCTTCGTTCGAAAACAACACGCCGAACCACCAGAACAACGTCGCGAAGAGCAGAGGACTCGTCGGTGCTCCGAAAATCCGAAATTGCCACCCACCACGATCGAGTGCGTGAGGTCCAGGGGTTGGAGGTGGTTGGAGTTTCCAGGTGTTATTGCAAGAATGCAAGAGAGAAAGGACGGTAGAAGAGTCCACCCGTTTCATCTCCTCAGACACCGGACGATCTCCCTGGGCGTCTATTCACCTCGTGCATACTCCCAGGTGCATGCCGCGCAGTGCCTTCGTTCCATACCACGCTTCACCACCAGGCCAACCGCACGCCTCCTTCCAAAACTCGAGATCTTGCAGGGTCACCACGGTGCGTGGCTGAGATCGTCGTCGCGTATCCAGGGTGGCGATGCCCACCACGATCGAGCCCGTGGGGTCAAACAATGCAAGAGGAATGTTGCCTGTGGAGAGAAGATCCACCCGTTCATCTCCTCATACACCGGACGACCCAACGGGCGTCTAACGTCGATCGCCTCGTTCATTCCTCAGCCTCTCCAAGATGCATGTATGCACGCTGTGCACCCTCAGTCTAAGCCTCCCTGCGTCACAGCCCCCCTCGATACACTGTTACACGTTCCCCCTGTCCCTATCCTGGACATGACGTTACGTTAATCCCCGTCGCATGCAACACGAATACCCACGTACTTACCCCATACAGACGATCCTCGCGTATCCAAGGCGGCGGGGAGGAGGCGGCGGCGATGCGTATCACGCCCGAATGGGCGGGCGTCCGATCTTGGGATCCTGTGCACGAAACGTCGGGTAAGACGGCGGCGGGAGCAGAGGGGATCGATATCACCGTACGCGTGGTGCGCCAATGCTATTCCAGCAGGTAAGAAACGTTCGATCTGCGTTCCAACAGAAATTGGCAGACAGGCGGGCTGTACACACCGCAGAGCCTCCCTGCCCACCCCTTGTCCACGCATGTCCACCCCCTGTCCACCCACGTCCAATTATCAGAGAACACTTGGAGAGATGTCGACCTGAGATATGAAATGAAATTTCCTGAGACCACGGACTCTCCTCCCTTCCCCTTCCCTTCCCCAATGCAATGCAGTGAGTCAGCGAGTGGCGTAAAAGAAAATGCACAGCCGGGCGCTAATCGACCAATCGCCACGAATCCCGACAAGGAAGGAGGAAGGCCTCACGAAGTCACGAAGCGAGGCGCTAGAACGGAAGGAGAAGGAGAAGGAAACTTTGCACAGCACCATGTTAGGGTGGGTGCTATGCCAAATCCGAGCGTCCCAATCAGAGTCTTTTTGGGTATGTTGAATGGATGGATGAATGCCGGTGACGAAGGAGCTAAGAATAGCGCGGGCGCGTGGGTGTCCGCTGTTACGGGAAGAACTTGGTCCAAAGGGGAGGGCGGCTGAGGATGGTGCGGTGGAGGGATGGGAGAGGGGTAGAGATCGTCGAGAGGTGAGGTGGGGAGGGTGTTGCGATACGGGTGAGATAGCTCGTGGCGTGTCGTTGCAGGGTAGGCATCTTGAGGGCGCGGCGTGATGCAAGGTAACGTCGAATGGGGGACGTCCGTCTAGAAGTGCATAGACCTCTGCGTCACCGCAAGGTCTCTCGAACCGCAGACCTACCGAAGTCCAGGTCCAAAGGTCAAGTCCAAATGAATCCCAACGTCGGAGACCCAGAGGAGGAAGAGGACCCAATCGCAACCACCCCGAGAAGCCAGGAGAACATGCAGAGGTGCACGATAAGTTCGAAGCGGACATGAACGTAACCTCACCTCTTCCATATATCACCAAACAAACAACAGAATCCAGGCAAAAGATCCTCACATTGAACTCGGGACCCTCGCCCTACCCTCAACCCTCGCACCCCAGCCCAGTTCTTCGAAAAAGGGATCCTCAGCCCTTCGAAGCGGTCCTCCAATCGCTCCGGTCGCCGACGAACCGCAAAATTAAAGAAGCGCAGAGCTAGATGAAGAACACGGGGAGGGGTGCACAAACCATATCCATCCGCCGCGATAGGTCAGAGAATGTAATGTGACATTAACCCGTTAGAAGTTAGCCTTGAGGTGTACCCCGGATCACCACGCCCCTTCGATCCTGTGACGGGAAGTCGCGATAGGCGCCCGTACCCGCCTTTCATACCGCAAGTGACGTGAAAGGGAAGCGAACTCGACGTGAACTCGACAGGGTTCTGTGATACCCACGAAGGGGATCTGAGGTCTCGGGGACGAGGACGAGGGGGAGGAGGGAGGGATGAATGAATCAGAGAGAGGGGAAGAAAGAAAACAATTTCCATTACCATTCTCCCTTTTATCCCGTTCCACGGACCCGTGTCGGGAAGAGTCAAGTCCCGCTTGACTCACTCGGGATGGACTAAAATGGTGCGAGCGGAGTCAGGGACAGCGATTCTGAACCGTGGGAGCCGGCGGTGAGGGATATGTCATGCGAGGTTCACGTGAGTAAATTGACGCGTTTAGGGGCTCGGGTAGTGAAATAGCTGGATTCCCAGAGTTTCAAATACTCTACTGAAGGTTGATCTCTACGACCTGCTCATACATGTACAGTCTAGCGTGATATATGATAGAGAACGTTTTTTGTAGTAAAGGTCGCGAGTATACAACTTGTCAATAGGAATCCGGCACAGATGAAAATCAGGATATTCCAGTCGCAACAGGAGGGAGCGTTGTCCTCCAGATCTTGCAATCCTGCTGACAGAGGAACCAGCGACTGCACTGCGTAAGAAAAGGGGATTAGCCTTTTGGCCGATTTTCCGTACGTTCGTACTAAAACACCAACCTTCTCGTGAACAATCTCGTGCATACTTCTAACCTTTTCGTCGTGCTCGTGGGTGAGCTCTGCACGCACAATGCCGATCCACCACTGAACGTCGGCAGCGTTGTAGGTTCGATTTTGTGAGAGGGGGAAATACCGAGTAGTAAACGACCCAGCGTAGTATCGGAGGAACGATGTTTTATCGTGGTCGTTCAGCTCTATCTGGGGTCCTTTATCTACACAACGTAAAGTTGGGTTCAGTATATCTGCCCAACAGGAAATAGGTCTGGCAGGACGCACTCTTCAAAATTTCATACCACCGGTCTTGGAGGAATTTCGTCGTCTTTTCGGGCCCGACATAGAGGTATCCGGACCGGTTCTCTGTGGCAAGAAAGTCCAAGAAAGACTTGTGGAAGAACCTAAAGGTGTCTGTCACACTGAGCAGTGCGGGGAGGCTTCCAAGCAAGCGCTCCATCTCTCCGACATGGTCTTCGAGAAATGCCCTGACCATCGCGACGCTTCCTGGGCCCTCGGTGTGCAGCTCCAGAATCGCATGGAGCCACGTCACAGTAAGTACCGGCTCAGGGCTGGTCTCGAGTATACGTGTGTACAGGGCGTCCAGTCGCTTGAAGGGACTTTCGGCTGAAGGATGCTTCCCAGCGTCCCAGTCGAGGATCCGTTCCAGTGGCTTCCATGGATTTTCTTTAGATTGCTCGATATACCGCATGATGGTCGCGACGTACACGAACTGTCCCGAGGCATCGCGAACGAACGTCCTAACGATCTGCTCTTGGTTAGGCGGCCATGTAGGGGGGAGCTTGAAGCGCTGTCGGATCTCGGCGAACTTTCCCTGAACAAATCGTGTGATATCGGTGTCGGGGTCGTATTTTTCGTCAAGGAAGATCTGCGGTGAACCTGGGCTCTCGCGAGCGAAGAATTCGCTGATGGTGGAGTCCGGTCTGCTGACGATGATGATGCGGAATGGGAAGAATGGGTCTCTGGCAGCGCGGAGGAGGGCGGATAGGATCTTCTCTTGCACCTCAGACTTGGACTCCTGCCTGGAACTGAAGGAATACGAGCTCTCGAGGTCAATTGCTTCGCATTCGTCTAGCCCGTCGATAAGGACAACCTCGGGCCACTCCCCTGCCGAAGACTGTTCCATTTTGCGTAGTGGATCAAGGATAAGCAATTCTAACTGCTGCTCCAATTGCATCTTCAGCAGGAGTGGGTCATCCTGTATTATTCTCGTGACTCGGTGCCTCATTCCCTTGAGCGCCGAGTGTTGGATGAGTTGATATGCGAGCGTTGGTATCAGGTGCGCCTTCGACTGGCAGCAGAGAGATCCTGACCCCGCAGAGAAGAAGAAACTAGCAGCGAGCAGCTTCTGCTTCTTCCAACTCTCAGCAAGGCTCTCTGCGATTGCCGTCTTTCCAGCGCCGGCTGGGCCTGATACCCAGAGGATCCGCTCGACGCCAGGATCTCCTTCCGTTTGTATCCACTTCGTGATTTCGTCTTGGACGGAGACTCTCGTTTGTGGGTAGCACTTGGAGCGCACCCCAGCGCCATGCATGGCACCGGCAGCGACCTTCTGCGCCAGAACTAGTACGATTCAGCGTCATCGACAGTTTGTCACTTATCAGCCGCCCAAGAGGCGGGGTTCATTCCACGTACGACTAAGATATGTTGGACGGGGTTCAGCTGAGAGGTAGACGTCGCCATGGACGATGTTCAACTGAGCTATGTCGAGATCGCTTGCACCCGAAAAGTACTCAGTGGTCATGGAGAGGGAGAAAAGGGTAAAGGGTCGGACTTTCAACACCCTGACTAAATGACCAGGTGACGCCCCGTACCCACGCCAACCATGTATGGGTTCTACACAGCACCCGGTTACGGGCGCTTATTCATCGGCCGAGTCTAGGATGCGATAGCTACCCGATCCTATGCGCACCTTTGCGAAATTACCTTTACACGGGCGGAAAACTACCAATATACCTTTACGAACACGAAGCTTCTCGAGCCACATAGACTCCCGCCTTTATCGGTGACCAAGGAAGGTGGGGTATCGGCGGATAGCCTTGTCGCGGACGCGCTCGTGGATAGGTTCAGGCACCTATTAGCGTTGGGGTTGTAAAATATATTTGTAATGAGGGGTAGGCATCTTGAAATGTGGCAACGTTGAGCTGAGATTCTCATTCTAGCGGAGTTTTCTGAATCGTCCAAGCGCTAGAGAGGTCCATTAGCGCGAGGTCCATGCTAGGTGAAACGCCCGAAGAGAACCCAATCCCAACCGCCCGCGAAGCCAGGAGAGAGAGCGAACGGCCACAAAGCCTACATTAACGTGCCCTCATGTATCTCCAAAGTAGTAGATGTGGAAAGGAAGCCAAAGAATCCACATCACATTGACCTTGACTCAACCAACCCACCCTTGACCCTCGTACCCCAGCCTGGCTGCTCGAAACAGGCTTCCCCAGCCCTTACAAACGGTGGTCCAATCACATCGTCAACTGATAAACCTCCTGCGGTTGATTAAGCCACAAAATTAAAGAAGCCTAGCGAAATGAAAAACATGGGGTGGGCGCACGAACCATCGCGATAGGTCAGAAGCAACATCAACCCGTTCAAGCTAGGCCTCAGGCCTCAAGGCCGGAGTATCCCGGATCACTGCGCACCTTCGATCCTGGCGCGGGACTGGCGATAGGCGCCCATACTCCTTTCATAACCGCAAGCGACGTGAAAGGGGAGCAAACTCGACCGAGAGTGATTGATGCACAGGAAGGAGACCTGGGGATGAGGGAGGGGAAGAAGGGGGACACGGAGGATCGGAAGGAGAGAAACATTCATTCCCCTGAACCGAACTAAACCGTGGGAGTTGTCATGTCATGGCTGTTTCACATGAGCGGATTGACGCGCTTAGGGGCTAAACGTAAGGCCTTAAGGGCTGAGGACCTTCCAGTTCGTCTGAATCATCGTGTTTGAGCGTAACTATACTCTACCGAAAGTCGCGCGCCTACTTCGAGTATATCCTCAGGTCTATCCTAAGTCAGTGCTTACTCTAGACTGCGCATACTACACGGTGCGGTACAAACAAAGGTAGACACTGAATACCAACGGACGGAGTCATCTGAAAACCTTGAGTCGAGAAAGAAAGAAAGCCATAGTGGAGAGGATTCCAATCCCAATGAAAAGCGCACGACATTCTGGGCGGGCGTTTCTGAGAGCTGTTCTCCATGTTTTGCAACTGGGGTGACACCAAAAGGAATGACACTAATGCGAGTAGGCGCAGTTTAATTAGCCTCGTGTGGACTGATCCGCGCATGTGAGAAAGCAAGTGCTTACCCCTTCATGAACAATATCCTGCATCCTGTCTATCTTTCTCCCGCATAATTCATGTTCAGGACAGGCCTGGGCGATACCAATCCACCAATCCACATCGGCAGGATCATATCGTTCACCGTTTGAAGGTGAGTGGAGGAAGTAGCGCATGGTAAGTGGTCCAGCATAATGCTGTAAGAATGCGCCTCGCTTGCTGGCGTCCTCGAGGGGAACCTGTGGGCCTCTCCCTAAGGGTTGGATTCTGTAAGCGGAGCGTTCGGGGGTGAAAGCCTGGGTAACGTACCCTTCAATGTGTGTAACCACCGATCTCGAAGGAAGGCTAGCGTAGCATTGGAGTCAACGTGAAGGTCGCCTGACCGGCGCGCCGAGGCAAGATAGTCTAATAGCGACTTGTGGAAGAACTGGAAGGTGTTCTCGGTGACGCCGAGCAACGAAGATAGGTTCCCCAACAAAAAGCTCATTTCACCTGGCTTCGACTCCAGGAAGGCCTTGACCATAGTCACGCTATCTCCACTCTCGCCGTGGAGCTCCAGGATAGCGTGGAGCCACCTGACAGCCAGCACGGGCTGAGGGCTTGTCCGGAGAATGCATCCGTAGAGTTTATCCAATTGCGCAAAGGGGTTTTCGGGGGAAGCGTGTTGTTGGCCTTCTGGGTTGAGGATACGGTCCAGCTTTACCTGGGGGTGGTGACTCGGATCCCCTGACTCAATGTATCGTATGGCCGTAGCGACATACACGAACTGACCTGAGGCATTTCGGACCAGGGTCCTAACGACATTCCCTCGGTTTTCTGGCCACGTTCGTGGAAGTACGAAATAATCCCTGATCTCGTCGAGCTTGCCCTCGACGAAGAGTGTGATATCGGAATCAGGATCGTACTGGTTGTCGAGGAAGATCTTTTTCGTGATGTCGGTCTGTTGCTCGAAGAAGCGGTCGATAGTGGGGTCGGGTCTGGAAACGACGACGATGAGGAAAGGGAAAGATTCGTCGATGGCGGCGTGATAGAGGGTGGATAGGATTTCCCTGTGTGCGCTTGCCCGCTGGCATGGGAGGGGCTGACCGACTTCGCTAGCATCGCACTCGTCGACCCCATCAATGAGGATTGCCTTTGGCCATCCCTCAGAAGAGGTACGGCCGACTTTGCGGAGCGGACCGAGGATCAGTTGTTCGAGCTGCTCCTTTAGATCCTTCTCAAAGATGAGGGGGTGTCTTCGGATGGCGGAGAGTACCTCTGTCTTCAAATCTCTGAGGGATTCGTGCTCAATTAGTTGGAGGACCAGCGTCGAAATGAAGCGGTCTTTCGAGCGGCAATGAGCCGACCCAAAGAAAGCGGAGAAGAAGAAGCTGGCAGCCAGCAGCTTATCCTCCTTCCATCTCTCAGCGAGACTCCCAGCTATCGCCGTCTTCCCAGCGCCGGCAGGGCCAGATACCCAGAGAACCCTCTCTGCGTTCGGGCCTGCTTCCTGACCTATCCACTTGGTGATGTCGTCTTGAACGGCAACCCTCGTTGCTGGATAGCACTTAGGCGCACCGGAGCGCGCACGGGCATCATGTATGGCATCGACGGCGACATTCCTCAATAGAGCTAGATTGCAATTTAGAGTCAGGGCTAACGCCTATCGACATATCGCTTGCCCAATAGAACGTACGCTCAAGGTATTTGAGCTGAGCGAGCTCAGCTGTTATACAGACATTCCCATTGATGTTGATGACAATGCCGGTGTTCAGTGCTGCAATGTCGAAGTCGTGTGCGTGCTCAAAGTAGCCCGGATTCATAGAGAAGGGGAAAGCAGGAAAGGGTCGGACTTTCAACGTGCCCTCATCGCTGACCATTTGACGCTTCCCTGCGACACACCACCCACGCGAACTGTGCATGGTGCTACACAGCATTACACGGGCGCTTAGCGCTAATTGGTCGGCCGCGACTAGGGTGCGATACATACCCGAGCGAATGCGACGAGCGCTGTGGAAGGCTGCCTTGTTTTTCGTGGCACATTACCCTAAACTATACTTTCGCTTCCGCCAAGATTCTTGAGTCAGTTCTGCGTAGCCCCGCCCATCTCGGAGTCGTGAAAATACAAGGTATATTGGCGACTACCCACATCGAGGCCACGCTGATGAATAGGTTTCATATAGATGGGGTCGTGTTCAGGCACCTATCATCCCCGTGGCATATAGATACAGGTACAAGTGACGAGAGGCATAAGCGAGAAGACGGCGGCATAGATGGCAGCATACTGCAAAAATGATACATAAGAATAAATATGCTTCCTTCATTTCGGCTCTTCGTACGCCTTTCGACTATGGCTTCTTGCTACCCAGCAACTGGTGAAAGGTAGGCGTTCTGAGGTTCGACCTCCACGCTTTGCAATAAGAATGACAAAACAGCCAGGGACCAGAACACTGCCCCAAGATGAGTCCCTGGAGATCGAGATGGAAGAACGAGGACAAGGACTCACCGACTCGTGCACAATCTCATACACGCTTGCAACCCGTTTCTGATGGTCCCTCTTCGAGAGCAGCACAAAGCAGATGTCCGTCCACCACCCCACATCGGCTCGGGTGTAGCCCTCGCCTTCCCCTGGAAGGTAGAAGTACCGCGTCGTGAAAGCCTCGACGTAATGGCGAAGGAAGAACTTTCGGTCCTCCATATTGAGAGGGATTTGAGGACCCTTATCTACAAGCGTCGGTTAGCGACTGTCCTATCCACCCAAGAGACGTCCTTACTCTTCAGTATCGAGACCCAACGTCCCTGGAGGAACTTCGTGACCGTATCGGGACCCACGTACAGGTCCCTGCAGCGCTTCTTAGAGGCCAAGAAGTCCAATAAGGACTTATGAAAGAAGCGGTAAGCGGTACCATCCTCGTTTTCGCAAAGCAGTGAGGACAGGTTGCGCAGCAAATATTCCGCTTCTCCCGGGCGCGACTCGAGGAAGGCCTTGACGACCGTCAGGTTATCGTTGTTCTCGGACTGGAGCTCCAGGATGGCATGGATCCAGGTGACCGCAAGAGTGGGATTCGGACTCGTCGACAGGATCTTCTTATAGAGCTCGTCGAGTTGAGAGAGGGGACAATCTCCCTTTTCATGTCCTTCCCATCCGAGAAGCAGATCAAGCTGAGCCTGCGGGTGGGTGTTGGGGGCCTCGATGAAGCGCATTGCCGTTGATACGTAGACGAATTGGCCCGATGCACTCCGAACGAGCCTCGTGACGACCGACTCCCCAGCCCAAGCCCCGGGCAGCTTGTAGCGTGTTCTGAGGCTGGCGAACTTGGCCTTGAGATAGAGAGTGATGTCCGCGTCGGCATTGTACTTATCGCCTAAGAAAACCCGCTTGACGATGCTCGGAACGGTCGATGAAAGAAGCTCGCCAATGGCAGGTTCGGGGCGGCTGGCGATGAGAATACGGAAAGGGAAGGTTGGGTCGTTGGCGGCCTTGATGAGGGTCGAAACTATGTCCTCGTATACTTGCTCCCTGGATGCTGTGCTGGCTAGGGACTCTGTCGATCGGTTGGGGTGTGCATCGCCTTCACCTGAGGAGGCATCGGGATCCGCATCGCACTCGTCTACCCCATCGACAACGATAGCCCTCGGCCACTTCGACGAATCGGAGCGGTCCCTGACCTTTCGCAAGGGACTCAGGATTAGAGTCTCAAGCTGGCTGCCCAACGACTTTTCGAAGATCTTCGGATCGTTATCGATGGCGGCGAGCACTTCATCCTTGAAGCCAGCGATCGTCTCGTGATGCATGAGTTGGTACGCGAGGCTGGTGATGAAGCCTTTCTTCGACCTCCGCGCAGGGCTCTTGGAGGTCGCTGAGAAGAAGAAAGCGGCAGCGAGCGACCCGTCGGTGTGGCATGTGTCGGCAACGGTCCCCGCGATTGCGGTCTTCCCAGTCCCAGCTGGCCCCGAAAGCCACATAATCTTCCCAGAGTCTTCAACGGCAACTTCATTACCCATCCATGTATGAATCCTCCTCTGAACGGCCTGCCTTGTCTTCGGGTGGCACTTGGGTGAATCATTGCGGTCATCAGAATCATGCGCAGCGCCGTTGACAACGTGTTCGAGTAAACCTACCAAAGGGACCAATTGCAAGCGTCAGCGACTGTGCGATGACGGCGATAGGGAAACACGTACGGTCCCAGGGTGTTATGCTCGACTTTGGTCTCGGACAGTTGTGGTTGTGGATCACTTGATTGAGGACTCCGATGTTCACCTCAGCGCCCCTGGGGAACGGAGGGTTTGGGCGGGGAGGCTCTTCGCCGACCTGCGGACTTCCGCCGACAGTGCGCTTGCGCTTGCAGGCTCGAGGGACGCTGAAAGACAGCTGTTCCTGAGTCGGGGGCGAACCCTGACCGGGAAAGGCTATAGGCAGTTGGAACTGAGGCGCGATTTCATAGGGTTGGAACGAAAAATAGGATTGGGGTTCTTCATGATCTATCGCCAGCTTCAGTCAGTACAGGAATTCAGGCGTCGCATGCCCTGTCTGTAGTCTACATACAATAAGGCCTTTGATTTTCGCTGCTGGGGGCGGTGCCTGCAAAGCTCTTGACGCTGTGGTCGTGGTAATCACCGGCGATGTTGATGATATTCGCCTCGGTAATGTGGAAAGCGGACGGAGTGAGGACCTCGGCCATCGGGACCCAGGGTTAGAGGGAGGTGACGAGGAGAAAGGGGGTGGTGCGGTGTGGCGTTGAGGGCATTTGCAAGGAAACAAAGGTAGCGAGTGACATCTTTATCTTGGCCTTTAAGCGGCCGACCCAGCATCATCAGCAGGGAACGCATGTAGGTCGCGAGGACAGATCGTTCAGATAAGCGCCCAATTTGACGTCATTCCATATCACAGCCGAGATGAATTCCGAGTCCGATTCCATTGTATGCGGGGTCTGGGCAAAAGTGATGTGAAGTATGCTCCGGACCTACCTAACCCTCGCGTTCAGCACGCTCTCTATCGTACCACACCCTCCGTATCCATTTCCTTCTGCGAGTGACGCTGCCTCCCCCTGCGGTATATGGTGCGGGCCGCGCACCGAGCCATGCATCGTTGGTATACACCCAACCGTCTATATGAAAGGAAAGGACCCGATCAATAAAACATGAAACAAGCTTTTATTATTTCAGCCACACGCACCGTCATCAGCGCCAACACCGCTCCAGGCGCCTGTCTTATCCTTTCTCCAGCCCTCCGTCTCAATAAATGACCATCCAGGGGCAAGTGAGAACGTCAGGTTGCTGCTAAGTAACGCGGTCAGGGTTTCAAAGACGTTTGATATCACATTAGTGCTCCGCACCTGACTTCACCCTGAACGTCAAGGCTACCCCCACTTCCCCCTACCCCAACTCCATTCCATCCGTCTCGACCCCTTGTCCACGGGCCTCTCTCCACTGGGCGCAAATTGGCTTTGCTCCACCCGTTCGTTCCATTCGGTACGTGGACGGTTGTGGGGAGTCCGTCCAGGCCGGGCTGCGGTGACAGAGGCTCACCTCCGAGCCGTTCGTTCTCCCATAATTCGACCTCTCTCATTTCGGAATTCCAGCACTTGTCAGTGAGGCGGTCGTCATCGATCAGTCGTTGAACCGCCGTCGAAACTGGAGGGAAAGGGGTTACTTCTCCCTTAATAACTCGTCGGATTGGTGCATATGTGCGCAGACGCCCGAGTAGGAGTTCCAATCTCTCGAAAACCCGAGGTCCAGCTGCAACAAGAAACGGAAGCATTCGAATGGTCCACGGGTGCGTTATCACGAACGGTGATAGACCTCCTAGGAGGAAAACCAAGCGAATGGGGAAGTTTGGCAGGGAAAGGATAAAGGCAAGGAAGGGGAAGGAGACCGCAAGCAGGGCGAGGATGTGAGGGGTGTATGGAGAGATGGGACGTGTAGCAGGAGTCGAATGTAAATCCGGATCCCTGAAGTGCGCAGGTGATAATACGAAGTGGTGGACGTGTGGTTCAATAGCGTCCCTTGCGTCGGAGCTGTCGAACCGTTAGCACCAATCCCTAGGGACACGAAAGACGACTCACTACGCCCCCATGAGATTCTGGATGGCTTGGATATTGGCTTGCCAAGGAACCGAGCCCTCCGTAGGCTGCGCAGGTGGCTCGTTAGACGCAGTGGACGCTGTTACGCCGTTTCTGGCCGCTGCGGGGTACGGATACGTCGATAAAATGATCCCAATAACAACGGCGTGAGGCAGCAATAACACCATCCTCGGGTAGAAGCACAGGAACGCGTAGACCGCCATCCATGTCCCCGTGACCCTCCAGCCCTTCCTCCACAACAGAACCTCCTCCACGCGGTCTTGAACCCAGAATACTGGACCCACTTTCGCCACGAAGCGCCTGAAGTTGTTGGACATGATAGGGAGTGAAAGCGGGTCCTTGGTCGAGAGTAGGGTGTACCTTTCCGGGTAAAGGCTCTGCCGTGGATTCGTCGTAGCCGGGGACTGTTGCTGTCCGTTCTCTTCAGAAGGCACTGAAGGAATGCCCCCCGGAATTGCGGCAGATAGCAGTAGTTGCGGGATGTATGACATGGTTGGAGATGTTAGGGAAGCGGAAAGGGAGGACTGCCTTGCATGGTTCGGCGAACTTGGAGGCGAAGGATTGGGGAGAGATGTGAAGACCTTGGGTGCTGAACGCAGGTCCGTCGAGGTAGAGGACTTGAGCTGGGGACTATTCGCAGGTTTGGGGGATGAACGCAAGCGTGTCCCACACGGAGGGAGGTCGACGTAGTCCAAGGACGCCATTTTTCACTCAAACGACGCGTTTTGCCGCTCAGAGAAGTCTCTGTTCCAAATCCTGCAGACACGTGAATAAGGCAGACCGGGTGAAAGGACGCCCTCAGCGAGCGCGTAGACTCACAGTGGGTGCTACTCTGCTTCGAATGTGCACAACTCGACCTTTGGGCGATGCTGAGCGCCCTCTAGTCGTCAGTCGCCGTGTTGGGGGGACGATGATGGTCAGGAGCAAGCTGTGGAGGACGCCATCACCATCATATGATCATATGCCGAGCTTGGATTTTGCTTGGAGTGTGAGCACTTTCAAGTTCAAGCTTCAAGTTAGAGGGTAACAATTTCTGAATTACTCCGATTGGACGCTGAATAGAGGACCAATTCGATAAATGGTGCAGAGAAACCCCGGGGGCGTAAGTACGGGACCAACTACGGATTTTTGAGATACTACCCCAACAAGTTCTCGTCCGCATCAACGCAGACCGAAATAATAGGGAAATACACGGCTGATACCGCAACTCACATAGCTACACTGGGAAGCACTGTCGCTGTAAGTACGTTTGAGGAGAGTCGAACCGTTTACATCTTCCATAAATGCCTAATTGACCGAGGGCGCATTGCTGAGGCTCCCAGGAGCCAGGACAGCACCACGGCTATGTCCATGGAAGGCGGAAGCGTGAACGGGATTGCAGTGACGCCCCCTAGTACAGTAGTGAGGGTGGCTTGGCCTGAGTTGCTCCTTCAACGGGCAGTATGTACACTGCGAATGTTGAGAGCCACGGCACGATGGACAGCGCCATATCTATGGCGCGCAGTGGTGGAAGCGCCAGAGCTTAAGCAACGGGAGCGAGCCGGCGACGATATCATCGACGCATATGTCTGTGTACTAATGCGCGCGCGGCGCCAGGGTCTGCCCAGTTACAACGCTATTCCCTAAAGTGACCAACCAATTCGGTCACCACCACCACCGATCGTTGACTTGCTGGCATATATGTCATTGCATGGAGGTATGTGACAAACCCTTCTAAAGTATAGGTGGTGGTTCTCTGTTCTTGCTTGAAAACGGATAGGCTGGTGTTCTAGGTCCAACTGTTGGCCAAGAACCCCTCCGGAGGTTGCCAAGGCTGCAGGACGTGGACCTTGTTGGCACGAACTGGTACCCTGTCTTTTGGAGCATGAAAGGGCGGAGACGCAGTTCTTCGTGGCATAGTGGTCGGGAGACGAGTGGAATTGACGAGATAGGGGTCTACGGCGATTGCCGCATCGGACCGGCATTCGGCCGGTGTGGGCGCTTATCGTCCTCGCAAAGCCGCCAGGCCATGTTTCTTTGAAACAGAGATGAGGTTACCCGGAAATCTATCACATTGACTTCCGCATGAAAGCCCCTATATTACTTTACCGCTACAACCACCGTTTCCAGAGAACACATAGTCGGTTAGCGGGATGGAAACCCAGCTGGAAAGCAATTGCACCTGCCCAATTCCCATCGGCCACACAACCCCCCGAGAGAATGATCTTCCTGCTCACAACTTTGGACGAGAGTGGATGTGGACTCCAAGGCCGGGTCTTCGCCCGGTGCATAGTCTTCAGGGTGCGGTACAACGCAGCACTTTCCTGGATAACCGAATAAGCACCGATCGTGCGACGAGATATTAAACAGGCCGCCTAGGCCTTTCGTGCATCCAAAGCAGGCCATGATCCTAACGACGCCTACCGCAAAGTTTTGCGGGGTGCGGAATTCTTCACATGGGCGATACTTGCGGGCTTTCGGAAAAAGACGTCAACTGCGTCATTGGGTACAAATGTACTATGTTACAAGCATGAGAACGATGGAGTAG
The DNA here is from genome assembly GCA_951394405.1 of Coprinellus micaceus. NCBI lineage: Eukaryota > Fungi > Basidiomycota > Agaricomycetes > Agaricales > Psathyrellaceae > Coprinellus > Coprinellus micaceus. The sequence goes on along the minus strand of OX596340.1, from coordinate 2,995,619 downwards.
CACATTCATAGGTTTCGAACACGTTGGCAAGCCGTACGATCACCCGACGTCGCCGTTTCTCTGACTGCGGCGCGCTGGCGATAGCAGGCTCAGAGGCATTTAACACTTGCACTCGTCTGCCTTGCACTGACAGCTGATGAACAGGGTTCGCAGTCAGTATCGAGACGTGAGATAAATCGAGGCGGTAACAGACTTGGTGCAGGTGCAAGAACTGGAACCGCAGCACCTGTTCGAGTTGGTGGGCTTGGAGCAGGCGCAAGAGCAGCTGCCATTGCTCGATGGTCAGCACAGGTATAGGAAAATCCCAAAAGGTGACTAACCCGGAGCCAGAGCAGCAGGTACAGGTGGTGCAATCGCAACCGTCGCCGTTGCAGGTGAAGGACACAGGCGTCGTGGAGATCTGGGCGACCTGGGGAGAGAAAAAATATCCTCGTCAACATCGGCATAGATGTGTTGAACATCGAGCCCCAGTAAGTTGGGAGGACGCACCATATTGTACTTGAGGAGAGGTAAAACTTGGTTGTGTTTGCGGGGATCGATGGAGTTGGGGAATGAAAGGATGGGGCCCATCCTCACCGCTTATATGCCCTCCCCAGAGTCGTTTGGTCCTTGTTTGCAACAAGGTGGCTATGCCTGAGGGATATGTGCGGGGACCAATTGGAGGGTAGCACGTGCCGAGGCCATCATCCCGAGAAGGCTGCGCTGAGTCACCGGACAACGCCAAGCGTCTGTCCTGCCCTCCACGAGTCCACCGTCTGGACTTTCGACGTGGGTTGTGCTGGAGACCTCAAACTAGTACCCCTGTCAAATCCGGAGCTCAGCATCTGGGTCGAGGGTTGCAGCGAATACTGACGGGCACGGCTCGCACCCTGGTCAAAACAGTAGCTGTACAACTCGCGACGAGCGCCCTTACTAAACCCCGATACCTATGAAGGACCTTAAATTACGGCGGCACATAAACACTCATATTGAGCAGCAAGCAGGCCGTGGCGCTCGGCGCCGGCAGACTTACCCTTACCGACCCGCGAGAGCCTCCCGTTTCAATCCGCAATCAATACCGCCAGTCCGTATGTGACTACGACTACGGTTCCCCATCGCCGCTCGGACAGCGCAGCTACAACTTATCTTGCATCTCTGCTTATTCCAGAGCTTCGCAGGGCGTACGGGGTGAGGTTTTAAAGATCTGCATTTTAGCAGTTCTCCTCACATTCCTCTTTAGCATCCTGGTTCTACGTCTGCGGTAGCCCTGTTCTCAGTATCTTTGGCGTACCTCTATTCTATCTGTTGCATGGTGAATATCCGACTTGGCCCCATAGCATGGAATAGAGCACGCGTATCTATTTTGAGGTTTAGAACCCGGCAGGGGAAATCTGAAGCGCTGAAGTATTGCCGGTACTGTCTCAACAATCAATCATCGTTCCTCTTAAACGTAGATTCCAGCTTCCAGCCATCCCCCAAACTCGCGCCCGGAGCCAGCTCCAAATTGACCGCTTCCAGCTTGCCGCCGAGATGGCGGTCTGTATGGGCGAGCTCGACGTCTCTCGTTCGAGCAACATGAAGCACGCTCGCGGTACCTGCAGATTTTCCGAAAATGCTGCTGCCAATCTAGAAAATCAAACATGGAGGGATCAGTACCAGGAAGAGGCAACAAGGATGGGGCATACGTAGGTGTCCGATCCGTCGAGCATATCTCTCAGGGTCTCTCGGGCGAGTAAGGTATCCAGAAGGGACTGGAGGCGAGTTAATTCAACGGTCTGGGAAAGGGGCCGTTGGGACGTACGCAGGTATAGACTCGGGAAATTGGGAGACCGAAGACAAGATAGTACATCGTCCCAGGCTTTGCTAACCATAGCACCATACACATCGTCGCGAATAGACCTGTGCAGACACCTAACACAAAGGCCGGTCAGAGTAGGCTGAACGAACGGGCGGATCCACGAACCTGTTTGAAGCGATGTTCTCATGAGGCGCTCCATCACCCTATCAGAGTTTCTGAGGCCACTCTTCGAACTGTGAAGGACGAAGAGCAGAATTACTTCGTGCGTGCGTCAGTATATTGCATCGATTGAGCTTCTAGGAAATGTACCTGCGATGATAACGTCGATGGCGGTTTCCGACGATAACCAGAGGGTCAAGACGGTATTTACACCCCCTAGTTCCATCATGCTAGAGGTCGCGTAACGCCCAGAAATCAGGATGGTCCGGTGGACGTGATCTAGGTTCAACGCACCTTCCAGCGAGCCAAACCTTCACTCCCACAATCATACCTGACACGAAGCACCCAGTGGCCAAGATGGCCAATCCAATCGAGATGTAATACCTTCTGGTCAGTAGGAGGATGCTAGGATGTGGCGAATACTATCAGAACAATCCCTTGCCAACAAGGGGAATTCTGATGGTACAGAAAAGATGGATGGCAAGCTTGAACTGACCGATAGGATAAGAAGAGCTGGACGACCAGTGCCGTAAATGTCATCATAATGGCGGAGAGGGGGAACGGCCATATGATCCCTAAAGCAATAGAAGTAAGCGAAGCACTCTCAATTACCAATTCAGGCGATGCACAGTCGATAGGGGAGGGAAGGGCATAGGGGGCAGTAAGCAGGGATCGTGACTTACGCATGAGACCTTCGGGGTTGGCGAAGTTATCTACTCTGAGATCGGACACGGCACCAAGGCAGACCGGGAGAAGGCCAGGAGAGAAGTCAGGGAACGTTGCACCATCCGCGCGGGGCCGGACTCACGCGTACACCCAAGCCATGTAGAGGATACTAGAAGCATAGAAGGGAGGGTATTAGGACACGGAGAAGGAGGTGCTGACAAGTAGAAGGTGCTCACCAGATGCTGTGGAAGGTATCCGTCACGAACAAGCCGCCGATCGTGAGCTTAATCCACAGAGGATCGTTGAACTCTTGAAGCGAGGCGAGGACACGGGGGAGTCAGATAAGCTCATTACACTCTACGCGACTGCGACTGGACTGACTGCTGTTGTAGTACGAGCCATACTGAAAGGTCGCCAGTCCGTAGAGATAGGTGTTGACTGGCAGAGGGGTCAGTCGATGTAGTCGGTGATTGGATGAGCCAACGAACTGAAGACCGCGACCAAAAGTGCGCCTGGAGGGGTGAGGGTAGTTAGCGACTGATCATTTGGACTGCAGAATGCGCTTACCGAGGGTCGAGCCGAAAGCCATCCTCAGGGTATCATGGAAAGGGGCACAAGAACACGGTGGATAGTGGGAGGATCACGAAACACCGGCTCACCCATAGGGCGCTTCCATGTTTATGTACCCAGAGTTCAAGAGATGCCGAGCACCCCGCGTTAGCATCGGGGAGCGTTCTGTCGCCACCGTACTGCGCCAGAACCGCCCTCCGGTGGCTAATACGTGAAGCCCACGGTACGACCCGATTGGCGGATGCACAGAACGGGGCAGGCGCGGGCGAAACGACGAAGGACGACGAGCGGTCGAAGTACCGAAGGGTATAATTGACTACCCCTAGAAGCGCATGGAAGCTAGTTAGGCTGGTGCTGTACCGCGGCGCTATAGGTCCATGGGAATTAGCGAGTAGTGTGTTTGTCACTGGGCACATTCCGTTGGAGTTATGGGGAGTGTTGCGACAATGTTACGTTCACTCTAACGTGTTTTGCCGCGCTTTAGATGTCGTGACAACGAGAGACGCGAAGGAAGAACACGGGTGTCTCACATGGTGCTCGGCGAGCCTTCGAAAAACGTCAGCTCGAGAGCGGAGCGACAAGGAACATCACCCCTTTGATTCTGGAGAGGAGGCAAGTGACATCTTGCATCAAATTGATATGTGGAAGGTTGGACCTGGTTGGACATGCCGGGACCTTTGATCGGTGTGAGAGGTCCTGGGAGAATGGCCGAGTTCTAGGTTTTGCGGGAAGAGGATGTGGAGGAGACCCGTGATGTACCCGACGCAAATGAGGCTGAAAGGCTAACCATGACAGCGATCGACGGTAGAGGTCGGTAACTCTGCGCGACTTCACGCTATCGAAAGACCGATGGCAGCTGGCGGATGCCAAACAGATACACTTGCCTTCGCCGATCGTCCAACGTTGACCGTTTCGCTCGGCATTTCCTTGCTGAAGGGCCCAAACGCGCACTTCCGCTTGAGGTTGCCATCAACCAGTAGCCCATCCAGGTATTTGATGCCTTCCGACAAACATAATCAACTGCAGCACTTCAAACCGATATAATGCCCCTGACTGACCTTGGCAAGACCCACTTCTTGTTGAGATACTGGTTCTAATTGGACTGTTGGGGCTGGAATGGGTGTCGGCTTCATTCCTGTAACAGTAAATAGACGCCGGAGGGTGGATAATGAATATCAAAATTCTATCCTCACCTTGTAACTTCAGCCCGCCCACGCATGGGCCAAGGTGAATGGAACGCTGTCATCGACGATATCGTGGTGCAAGGGCTGACTCTTCACAAAAGGGGCCGGCCAATCGTCGAAATCTGCATAAAACGGGGAGAATTTACTCGCAACTCTTCCGAGTTCATCGCGACGAAGTCTTGATCCTAAAGACGACCGTACTGGAGGAAACCCACCCACAGATGGTCGGAAGGAGACTATCCCTGATACGAATTTGATGCAAGCGAATGGGATCTCAAGGCGCCAGTGTACTTGATTATTGCGACAACCCCCAGTGAGCCGTGGCTGCTTGCAGCCAGAAAACGATGGTCGACCAGAGAGGTAACAGTTCCGGAATACTGTGCGGTCACGGGTCGGCGCGAACACCGTGACGAATGTTTCGCACTTGTCGAGGAAGCCTTGGAACTATCTCTGCGCTTACCAAGGAAAGCTGTAGTAATAAGCTCGTCATGCTTACCACCTTCAGGGATGGATTAGGTTCAATTCACTGACCACGACCGCCTTCATGACCGAGGTGACTAGCCGAGCGGGCGTTGCGCTTCGCGTCTAATCGCTTCTACGCTTAAGCTTGAACCTCGTCTTTGGAAGGCCTAGATGATTTTCCTCGTACAGGAGGGCCACCATTTCAGACCCACGCCGTGATCGTGGACTAGCTGCGCTCTGCCAGTGTCAAAAATGTCAGCTGTAATCGTCAACCCAGATGCTTGGACTGGCCTCGAGCGGGCTCCTCGATATATTCCGCGTCAATTTTGGAAATGTATTACGATGATATTGAGGCCTTGAACATTCGCGACGTCGAGCATCCAGATAATCCCTCAGCGGAGTAATTCGTCAGCGAACATGAGGGTCAGGAGGCAAGTGGATCGCTCAGCGAACGGCGCGACAGCGGGTTCAGCAGCTGACTCAGCGCGGTCTTCTCGGGTTGATTGGAGGCACGTGCACCCTCCTGATTGGTCCCCGCACATTTGCCTCAGCACAGCCACTCTGAGGTATTTTCTGGACAAGGGCCCCTGATCGCATAAACAGGGGTCAAATAATTCTGGGGGATGTATATAAGCGGGAGGGGTTGGGCCTTCAATTTCTCAGCGTCCATTCCATCGATCCTCTCGACCAAAACCAAATTTCTACCCTTTTCGAAGCCAATAACACAATGGTGCGCTCGTTGCTCGCGAACTCGTGGTGCTGATGTTGACGACACATATTTTCCGCCCAGGTCTCCCAGATCTCCATGACCCCTGTCTCCTTCTCGTGCGGCGCCGAAGATTGCGCGTGCACCACCTGCACTTGCGGCACTGGCTCAAGGTCGGTAGTTCCTCCTTAACCTTTCTCCAGTGTTGCTCACTGTGGTCGAATCCCTCTAGCGCCTGCACTTGCTCCAAGCCCACCAACTCCAACAAGGGCTGCGGCTCCACCACTTGCACCTGCACCGAGTACGTACAAGTCCCCAGCGATGTTTTCGAGCCAGCAACTTACCTTGAACCCTTTCTAACAGCTGCCAGTGCAAGCCCGAGGAGTGCAAGTGCTAAGCGCTCAGCGCTCAGCGCCTTATCACCGACGCAGACCGACGCTTGGTCAAAGCGATTGTGATCTCGGAAAATCCGATGGCCCACCAATGTATACGGATCCTATGAATGTACCACCACGCCTTCTCGCTCCTGTGACTTATAATTAGTACGGATATACCAAAGACAGAATTAACATTTTCTCGCCATCAGTGCTATGGATTCCCTTCTCGAAGAATATGACTCGAAGGGACTCGGAGTGCAGCTCGGGTTCAATTGTGCCGCCCTGCATATAAAGTAGCCAACGACGCGATTTCCACGACATCAAGACCAGACACCACCCCGTCTGAGACCAACTTTACACTCCCATCATGTCCACCTCAGAACAAGCGCCCACCACCCTCACCACCCAGTACCACCGCACAACAAACCCCTACGAGTCCCAGTTCAAGTACTCACGCGCCGTCAAAAAGGGTCCCTTCATTTTCGTCTCGGGAACGACCTCCCTCTGCCCAAAAACCCAAACGATCCTGCACCCCACCTCCGCATACCTCCAAGCCCAAGCTACATTCGCCGAAATCGCGTTTGCGATCGAAGCCCTCGGAGGGAATCCAAAGACCGATGTCGTGAGAGTGAGGATGTACGTGACGCACGACGAGGACGGAGGGGATGTGGGGAAGGCGTTGAAGGAGAGCGGGTTCGGGGCGGGGGTGGATGGGAAGGAGGGAGGTCCAGCAGCAACGATGATCTTGGGGGTGAAGTTTGTGGATCAGGATATGAAGGTGGAGATTGAGGCGGATGCGGTGGTATCGTGAAGAGAATTTTTGGAGAGAGAGATGCCGATAGAGTCGTTCGTGGAATCAACAATTTAAATAAATAAACGTGCTGGAGCATACTAATTGTACTGAGGAGGCGACTACTACGAGCAGCCACAAAAAAGGGGAACGCTAAAGGAACCATGAGAGCCACAACATGCGAGTCTTGTTACGATAAGTATCTTTCAATAGTCACCCCATGCGCTGCGCGGAGCTCCGGAATAATTGGAGAGGTCGTATACACTACGTCCAGCGCCTTTTCCGATCGGCGATGATGAATAGTAAACATCTTGAACCCACGCCTCATCCCAGCAGGATGTCCGTTTGCGTCTTGAGCCAGACCCTGAACGAACGCAAGGATATGTTCGAGTCTGACCGTCGAATAGGGGTACTGCAAATCAAAGGACTCGAGGGCCGAGGCGAATCCTATCTCACGGCGGGACGCGTCGAGGAGTTTCCTTGAATCAAAGTGGATTGCTTTGAGAGTAAGATGTTTGAGGTTGGGAAGGGCAGCAATGATGGAGATGAGTTCGTTCGAGTCCACCCTAGCGATCCTTGCTCCTTCCCCACAAAGGGTAAGGGATCGGAGAGGGGTGAGGTTACCGAGGGACTCGATGAAGTCTCGAAAATCCTGTGGGAGATTTGGTAGGTAGGCCTTGGACGGGTAATCCCTGACGCCTATGGTCAAATTTGCGAGCGCAGGACCGCGGAGGAAGCGTAGAGCGCGAGCGACGAAGAGATGCGACGCGTTACGCACGGTAAGCGTGTGGAGGCGGGGAAAGGTTACGATCTCGATGTTGGATATGATTTCCTTGTTTTTGCCGAAGTCGATAGTCAGCGTTTCGAGATTGACGCACTCCGACAAGATGTGCATCACATAAGGCACAGACTTGCGGATAAGGGTGAGTGAGAAGTTGGACAAACCGCGAAGGGTGGTCGAGGGTAAGTCGATGGGTGTAAAGCGCAACGGCATTCCCGGGTAGTCCCACCCTTCCGCCTTGGAAAGGTCGAGTTCGAGGGATTGGAGGGGAGGTAGGTGGCGGAGTGGAAGGAAGTGAGGGGGATCATGGATCCATGGACCAAGGATGGTGACCTTGAGCGACCGAAGGGTTCCCCATACGCATGTCGTGCTGTTGATGACCTCGCGCAACCTATCCAAGCACACTGTCGTGTTGACCCCGATGTCCAAGTGATCCAACGGTAGCCCAGACCTCAAAAGCTTCGAGACCAGTCGGAAGTAGCCATCGCACTGTCTCGTAACATTTGTTGAGGCCTTGCGTTCCAAGCAGTCGCAGGTGAAGACTTTGAGATCGTGGCCCGTCTTGAGAGCTCGAAACGCTGCGGGGGCCCTGTCCAAGTACTCCACGGCCTTCTCATAAGACGCTCGCTTGTTGTCCGCCTTAGAGACAGCGACCCGTCCCCAAAGCTGGTGATCCAAGCGTGCTGCTTTCCACCACGCCCTGGAAACCAGGCACAGGGCCAGTAGCTGGGCCCGTATGGTGTAGCCCTCTTCGTCCAAAGCCGTCCGCTGGAAGATTTTGCCGAGGACTTCAAGTGGGAGGTCGTGGGCCTGGGGCGTAGGAAGGCTGACCTCGGTTGGCTCGGGTTCTGCTGCCATTTCTGACTTGCCACTGGGACGCGTCGCTGTCCTGGATGGCTGGAGATGTCAGGGCATATTGAGGAGAACAGAACGTTCAATGTATACCTGGAAGTTTGCAGCGATCTCGAGATGTGGCGGGAGGGCACCGAACGGAGGGAGAATACTCGCGACGAACCATCGTTATATAGATAAGACTCCTGTGTTCTTGATGTAAGCGTAATAGAGGAAGGTAACTGAATGCGGTAGTTTCGCTCCCATATCATCCGCTAACTGTCGCAGGAACACAAAGTGGAAGCGGCCTGCGCTGCCATGCTCGACAGCACGTCAAGTTGGGTCAACGGGCGCACATCCCGCACCAACACTACCATTTCTATAAAAGATAGCTGGTTTCGGCGTGGTGTGTATGAATGGCTAAGTTCGGCCACCAGCGAAGGGAAGGGTACGTGGGGGTGTACCACCCCAAGAAACTGACATCGTTCGCAACATAGGGGCAACGATAGTACCAGTTGGTGCGCTGTGGAAAGAGGGTTCTGGAAAGCTACACGCCATGCACCAAGCCAAGCTCTGGAGTGAGCCGAGAGATACGTCGTCCAACTTGGCGTTCGAGCAGGCTGGTGGTGGGTGCAGGCGTTCAAGGAAGAGTTTGCCTCGAGAGTCGAGGCGTAGTGACATTTCTGGTCAACCGTGTGAAAGTACTTCCATCAAGGTAGGCTTCACTCGGACATGGAAAAGAGGATTGACAGAGACAATCAATCTGCGTGCGATGCACACTCTATAAGTCTATCGTACAAGAAACATTCAAACGAAGACAAAGCAGCTATAGATACAATTTACTCCGCCTCAGCGCAGGTCACAAAGTCCATCCAAAAAGCCTTCTTCTCGCAGAGAAGCAGAGTAAAGGGTAAGATGTCCACGAGGGTGAGCGGGTCGGTAAGCTGGTAGGTACTAGTTGACCCTGCCGAAGCCAACTACGACAGAAAGCTTTCACCCGCTCTTAGTGAGCGATAACACGCCCCTTCCCAGCGTCCCTCGGCTTCTCCTGTAACAACAGCACACAGAACCCAGCGAAAGCAAAAATCACGACGCTGGTGTACACCGGAATAGAGCGGTCGATCATAAGGAGGATGCCTCCCAAGATTGGCGCAATCATGCCTCCGCTGTAAGGCAAAATGTCAGAAAGAGGCAACAGAGAGGAAGTGGGAACGGAAACGCACATCCTCGACAGTGCAGAGGCGATACCGCACGCCGTTCCTCTAACTAGATGACAAACTACGTTAACGAGCCGCAGGCAGGAGAGGGTCTGAACGTACTCTTTGTCCCAAAAATCTCGGGCGTCCATCCATATAGTACGGCCCACATAGCCTGTCCGACGTAGGGTCGTTAGTCTTTCGGTGCGTTGAAAGGACTGGAAGCGAGCCCGCACCGTTGCACTCAAACTAATCCCCACGGTACTAGCTCTTACAGCCCACTCGGCTTGTACCATCGCGAACACCACACAGAAGGCGGCCGTGCAGAAAGTGCTGGCGGCCAGCGACCAGCGTCTACCCAAACTTGATTCGACCAGCCACGCTCCGAGCTGGTCCAGTCAGTCAATGAGGAACGTATATGGTAGGGGAGACGTACGATGGCACCAGGGCATCCTCCGACAGTGAAGATCACAACGTCCCACAGGCTCTGCTCGAGTGTTTTTGGAGTAGCTTCTAGGGCGTGGGGTGAGGCGGTCTCTAGCAGTTTGGGTAGGAAGACATTGAACATCGTATACGCTACAGGTAAAAAAGACATGTCAGTAGGCAAGAAACAAGCAGTCCTAGTGAATATGGAACCCACCCAAGGACATCGTACACCACACTGCCCACACCAACAGCGTCGTCCTGATCCACTCCGCAGCAAGCACCATATGCATCCGATCCAACCACGCCCAGAGCGGGTTTCTCAGCCACCTCGGTAACGACCAACACAACTTCTTCTCGTACACCGACGCCGTCGAGCGCCTACTCATCGCTGAATCTCGCCTTCCTCTTACGAACCTTCGACCCGAAGTCGATCTTGCACGCTGTTGTACAGGTGGTTCGGGGTCGACGGGGGAAGTTGGGGCTGGGGGGTATATCGAATCCCGGCGATTGGGTTCTTCAGTTTCTGGGTCTTGCTTGAGTGGGGGGCTCGGACTCTGCTTCGACTCCGCTGCAGCCTGGGGGTCCAGGACCGGGGTCTCTGTGGTCAGCCCGTATGTCGTGACAAGTGGTTGCCTCCCCTTCCCACTTTCGCTGCTCCCTGCTCGAGACATGCCGCCCGGCTCCCCATCGACCATCGTAGCGTCGAATATCGTCCTGCTCGTCGCCCTCTGTCTTCCATTAGAGTCATTACTGGTCACTGGGCTTAGCGTGTTGTTTATCTTGGTCGGGTCGGGCAACTCAGAGGGCAAGTGGTGATCCCTAACGTCCTCCAGCTCGAGGGAAAGGTTCGAGCCGTTGAACCGGGATATGAGCTGCAGGGACCGTACGGCATCGGCAGGCCGTCCCGCATGGACAAGGAATCTCGGCGACTCGTGTAAGCGGAAGAAGACCATACGGGCAATGAACATCGACAGTGTGATCAGCCCGAGAGTGGTGAGCAGGTACTTCCAGCCCTGATTTTGCGTGTCGACGTCACATGGACCCTGTCCAGGACTGCAGGAGTTTTGGGGTAGGACGAGGAGGGCGACGACGGCGGAGAGGACGGCACCGAAGGAGAAGAAGACGGAGAGGGCGGTGACGAGGTATTGCTTGGCTTTGGGCATGTGTTCGAGGAGGAGGGTGCCGTCGGTTGGCATCGAGCCCTGTGAATCGGGTAAGTTGGATCAAGGGCCCATAAAGAGCAATACACACCCCGACTGCACTCCCAAGGAAGAAGAGTAAGATGCATAGGGTGGCGAACGAGTTGGCAAAGGTTGCAAGGAGGCCAAAGACAGCTGTGAAGAAGAGCGTAGCATTGAATGCTGTACTTCGTCCCATGAGGTCCGAGCCTACCCAGGGTATGAGCTTAACCACGCAGATGAACCCTGAAACGTACAGGTCCCCCAACCAACCGCTCCAACCATCATCCCCCCAAACATCGAGGACGATACTACACCAATATAGCTGTCTGGAACTGCGTAGTGTTGTTGGACACGGGGCAGGATGATAGCAATAGCCTGTATCCACATCTACATGCAGTTCAGCACGAGATGGCCGGGAACCGAAGTAGATCGAATGCGCACATTATCCGCCATCCAACCTGCACAACAGATTCAACACATGAAGAACGCGAGGATAGGAGAATCTGACCTAGTCCACAGAGCGAAAGCAGCGTCCATTGGTAGCTACCCATTCCAATCCTGTCAATAGTCCTATCGAGCTGTTCGCCCGTCGTTGGTCCAAGACCTCCTTTCCAACGCGAAACCAGTACTCACCGGGGTCCTGCCGTCGTGCACAAGCTCCCCTCCAAGCAACCGCTGCTCCAGATCCTCGTCCTCCTCTCCGTATTCCCCTTCTCCATCCGCGTCGTCGTCGAAGTAGTCGTGACGAGTTCCAGGCATAGTGTCCTCTGCCCAAAACACGGAAGCTCGGGGTGTCACCGACATTTTAGCACGGCAGTCTTCCTCTCCTTATATATCGGTGCGGTTACGTCCTCTGAAGCCACTTTGAACGGCGAGGGTATTGCGCGATTGAGACGTTGGAATGAGTAATGGTATCGTTGGACTCGTGATGGTGGTTAATTTCAGAGGTGCCTTGTGGCTGATGCGTCCGACCTTGGCGGGTGGGGTGCCAAATAAGGTGTGCGGGGTAAAGATGCTCCGCATTTTTTTAAATTGGAAGGGGCCGAGGAGGAATAGATGGAGGATCTCTGAAAGCGACTGTGAGATCTCAAGGTTTTACATGGATGAGATCATCCAAAAGCGGGGGTATCGCCAGGATCTCCCGGGCAGATAGGGACCTCAGGACTAACTAGTAGATTCGTTGGGCGCTTAGTACACGGCGACGGAAAACTACCCGATCATGGGGTCAAGATGGACGAAAAGCCAGAGAGCATGGGATCGTATCATAACCAACTGAAACGATACAAAAATCTACTTCTTCGCATTTCTCCTCTCCGCATTCTTCTCATTCCTCACCCTAGGCTTACTCGTCTTCTTCCCCGTATTCCTCACCTTTCTCCCCTTCGCACCTCTCGTCCTATCCCTCCCACCCTCCTTCTCTCCAACCTTATCCTTTCCTGGCCCCATTGCTATCCTCGACTTCTTCTTGGCCAACCGCCTCGCAATACGGTCACCGTCAGCGGCCTTCGCCTGCTTCCTGACCTCCTTAGGCAGATGTGCAAGACGGTCGCCAAGGGTGGGATCGCCTTTGGGTACGACGATGGGTACGGGAGGTCCACGGCCAGACTTGGCGGATTTTTTGGTATCCTTGTCGTCCTTGGATTTGGGGCCCGTGGCCTTGACTTTGACGGAGGACCCAGGGAGCGTCTTGCATCGCTGCACCCGAAGCTTGCGCTTGGCGAACTTGAGCTTGACCTCGTCCATCGCCAGAACTTCGTCGACACACTCCTTGTCCTGTATGAGGTGGTTAGGAAAGGGAGTGACGAAAGGGAGCGATCGTAGACCCACAGAGAACTGGATGTACGCGAAGCCCTTGCCTAGCTGGGTGTCTTTGTCTCTGACAATCCTGACCCTCACAACCCACGTCCTGGCCCTCTGATCCTCATCTTCTTCCTCTTCTTCCTCCTCCTCTCTCTGACCCTTCTCAGCCACTAATAAATTCTCAAAGAAAACCCTCAGATCCTCCTCCTTGCTTCCAAAGTCCAAGTTACCCACAAACACTGTGAACTTGGGGTCAGCATCCACCAACGCCCCGACACCTCTTTCCGCGTCCTCGCCCTCCTTCGCAACGACCTTCGCCAAACCCTTAGCAACCTGCCCAACCCTGTCCACCCTAATCACGCGCTCCATAAACACGGTGTTGTTGCACCGCTCCACCGCCATCGCCGCCGCCTCATATGGATCCACAGTCTCTTTCGGGGGAGGCAAGTTCTTCGGCCAGTTCTCCTTCGGTACCGAGTGCGCAAAAACCACATACGCGTTCACGCTATCGGCCTCGTTATGAAAGTCCCCGTGGATAAACGCGATCTTCTTCTTCTGCGCGGGGGTTAGGAACTGCTTCTCGTCCTGCTTCATCGCCTCGTCGTCGTCTGCAGCAGTGAGTTTCGTTTTATAAGCGCCCCCGCGCTTCGTAGCGTGGTTCTCTGGTCGATCGGAAGAGAAGGTTTTGGATTGGGAAGGGAGGGGATTTTTGGTGGGTTTGGAAGAGGCGTCTTCGTCGTCGGAGTTGGGGAGCTTGGAGGTGGGGGTTTGGAAGGGTACGGAGCGGAATCGGACAGATTCAATTTTGGCGTCGGGGACGAGGGCGAGGATGTGCTTGTGAAGTTGTTTTTGCATTGGCTAGAATCGACTGAGTATAAGGACGAGAAAAGACGAAGAGCAGACGCACCCGTTTTGAAGCCACAGCAAGGGGAAGGTTCCCGACGAAGACCGTCCTCTGGTCCCTCTTTTCCGGCGTCTCGTTTTCAGGAACGTACTTCTGCTTCCCATTCCGTGACTTCGACTTTCCACCGGGCTGCAACGATTCGTGTACGAGCGTCGAAGGGTCGGCATCGACGTCTGACTCCTCTCTCTCCTCATCCACGTCCATAGCGTCATCCGGCTTGGGCTTTGCATCCCGCTTCTGCTTGCCGGCAAGGTACTGGTTCTCGATGTCGGAGTTGTCCTCCTCATCCTCGCTGTCGTCTTCAGTCTGTGTAACAGCCTTCTTGGACTTGGGTTTCGGGGTCTCCTTCTTTTTCTTTTCCTTCGGTCCCGCCTCGGTCTTCAGTTTCTTCGAGGATGATGGACCCGCGGTCGGTGTTGTAGCCGCCTCTACCTTCCGCTTCTTCTTGGAGCTGGAATCGTCGGTCTTTTTGGGTTTGGCAGTAGCAGTGGCACCCTTGGACACCGCGGCGGCCACGACTGGGGCAGCAGAGCGCTCTACCGGTTTGGGCTATTCAACCCAAGGGAAAATGTCAATTACAGAACGAAATTTTAGGTTATGAGGAAGCCTACCGCGCTTTGGAAGAGAGAGTCGAGCTCATTATCGACCTGGGCAGCGTTCTTCGCTAGCAAAAATGACGACAAGCTCATCTTCGTGAGGCGTTGGAAGAGAAATACCGAGGAGGAGGAGCCAGGATTGGAAGAAGATTTTGGAAACGGAAATGATTTCTCACGTTCGTCTGAGGGCAACCTCACGGTGTTCGAGTCTTGTGTTCTTCTTCAGCTCTACCACCATCTTCCTCCCCGGGGCTTCACCGAAATCGGCGAGGATGGGGGAAGAAACAACTCCTACCAGCACTATTCGGAAAGGTACTCATACCCAAGAACTTCCACCCGAAATCCTCGGTAGGATCTTCCAATTTACCGCCGTGGATCGGGAAGGATTCACGATTCGGAGCCAACTTCTGGATTTGTGCCTCGTTTGCAAGTCGTGGTACGACGCGGCGTTGCTGGAACATCAGATATGGGGGAGGATCGTTCTCAACAAGGCCAGCAACGAGTCGCAATCGTTCGAGAAGGTCGTGGCTTCGTTGAACAGGGCGCCCGCTGCCTTTCGGGCTGTCAAGGCCAAATTTGGGCTGGAATGCGACTGTTACCTCGCTTGGGGTCCTCAAGAGGAAGATTTATTAATCGAGTGTGACCACCAAGTGCTTGTTCGCCTCTTGAAAGACGGGCCAACTATACATCATTTCGACATGGAATGCTGGACCTCTTCGTGTTTCGAGCGGCTCTGTCAGGCCGCTGGGCTCTCAAGTGGGCAATCAGGGTTGAAGTCGCTCAAGCTCACAGTCATCTGCGCGTGGACATACGAGCTCCCTTACCTTGCCCCGCTTCGCCACTCGCCTGCCCTAACGTGTCTCGAACTCGATCTCTCCAATGCCTTCGTCTACGACCTTGGCCCCTCGCCTCTTGACTTCCTCCTCGTATCTTCGTCCATCGGGTCCAGCCTCACTACCGTCTCCATCACTTTCCCAGCGCGCTATTCGCAATTCCCAGATTATATCACCAACTTTTTGTCGTGGTGCACCAATCTCGAATCCTTGACCATGACTTACGCTGACCAGGAGGGTGATCATCTGCCCCGCCACTTCCCCACGACAACCCTTCCGAAACTCAAGACGCTTTCACTGTGGGGTGTGCGACCTCAATTCGACCCCATCGCCCTGCACTACCTTCGCACACCGGTGCTTGTAACTCTCACCATACGCGTGAATGGATACACACCTCCCTCCGACCGCGAGTGTCTCCCACACGCCATATTGGGCTTGATGCAGTCCCTCGGCGTCTTGTCACCAGCCTCCTGTACTCTACATTTCCTCCCTATTTGGGGTGAAGAAATCATGACTACCCGGATGGACTCGGAGGAGCTCAGCGGGATCCTGACCGCGGTGCCGAGCCTCAGGCACCTCTCACTTCATGCGGTCCATTTCGACGCCAAGAAATTCCTTGACGCGTCTCGATGCTCCTCAGCATTTACGCCTGCCCTCGAACGCCTCGACCTGCAGCGTTTGCAATCAGAGTTCCAACTCCAGCATATTCTTCAGTTTGTGAAGGACCGAGTTGGGGAACGCGGCGTCGAGCCAGGGTCACAGTCAGTTCCTGGCTTCCGAAGCCTCTCCTTCTCTCATTCCTCAGACACCGCATTCAAGTTGAGCGAAACATATATCGCATCTCCACTTATCGCAGAGCTTCGGATGGTCTACGGCTTGAGTATAGTCCGAACCGTGTTGTCAGACCTCTGAAACCTTGTGTTACAAGCACATACTTATCTCACATATCCCACCAAACCTTGATAACCAGGATACATGCCGATAATGGACACCCTCGAGGTTCGAACTTCCGCACGTTCGTCTTTGGGCGCTTGGACGATGCCGAACGGCAACATATTGAAAATGGCAATATCATCTCACGGCCTCTCGGCGAAACAAGCGCTAACAAGCGATATCCTCCTCCTTCCTTTCCGACCACCATATCCCCTTTAGCGGACCGATACAGTGTGCCCCAGGTGTGGCCCCACTGCACCCCGTACCTTTGAACTCTTGGCGCCCCACATAAGCCATGATTAGCCCGCAGTCTCCGCCTGCGGGCGCTGCTCACCGTGACGATATAGTGGAAATGGGGCACCGTATGCCACGCGTAAGCGTCGGTTCAAAAGGCTTCTCAGACGGCCAGGTTCTCGACGTTTTCCTCCGTGAATGGGTTTGAAAGGAAACTCGAGAAGGAGCCCTTACCCCTTCCCCAACTCTGCTTCCTAACTATGCCGTCGGCTAGATATCTCCTCCACTTTTCTTGGCGCTTGGCGTCCTCGTCCCGACCGTGATACGGTCGTCGGTAATGATAGCGTCTGAGGCACACCTGGGATTGATTCAGGTATGTTATCGCTCCTTCATTACACAATCAGGAACGCCCTCCTGACCCACTTCAGCGAGCCCAACACACCATGGGCGGCTTGAAGTTCGTCTCGAGGCGGACGCGGGATCAACAACCCCGTGGCACATGGGTTTCCATGACAGGCAGTGTTTTTGCTTTACTGGGACTCGGACGAAATATCAACGAGGCTTGTCTGCCTCTGGTTATCTGCCTTCCCAGAGGACTCGATCTACGTCATTCAGATAGCGGGAATCCGGAATGTCAAGTCCGCACATATCACGGTAGGCATATCAGAGTTGGGTTCATTATCGTAGGAGGTTCCTGGCAGATTGCGTCGGTCGCGGCAATTTGGCGCCCTATCATCGAGCGCACCCGAACCTCTCTCTGTAACAGGCAGGAACTCCCCTATCCCCCGAGGGTACAAATGCTCTATGGTTTTCGACTCTGCTTCTTCAGCAGGATTTCACCTTCCTCTCCTTCAGCCTCTTATCCTCCTCGGTCTCCCGGTTCACGGCTACCGACATGACTTGGCTCTCCAGCGTCCTCGTTGCCGCCCTCGCCGGCTCGTCCATCGTCAACTCCCTTCCCAGTGTCTCCCCCTTCGTCAAGCGCGCTGGCGAAGAACTCGATGCGTACTCAATGCACGGTCGCGCTGAGCCGGTGTCGCTCGGCGGCGTCTTCGCTCGCAAGAACGACAAAACCTGCCCCGCACCTTTCTCGATCCCTGGCAAGACTCCCAAGAAGAACGTCTGGGCGGGCTTGACCAAGGACGAGGTCACCACGGTTCTCGGCTACGTCCACGACCCCGTTTCCGGCCTCAACCTCACCGCGTACGACAGCAAAGGTCTCTGGGACAACTACGTCTACCTCGTAGAGCAGATCATGCCCAACAAGACTGAGGCTCTTGCCTACATCGACGGCGATGGCACTGTTCCCGACCGGTATGCTCGCGTCGCTATCTCGTTCGGTGCGACCGATCAGCCCTACTACGAGGATTATATTGTGCGTCACTGTCACTGTCCCCTCTCCCCGAATGCTCGCTGACGACTTCGCTATCTAGGTTGGCCCCCTCCCCATTTCCAACCAGACCAAGGCCGAGCCCTTGACCTACTACTACAACAAGGGGACCTCAAAGCAGTACAACTTCCGCCACGATAACTCTCTTCGCGCTGCCTGGAAGGCGGAGCTCTGCGAGGGTATTCAGGATATTACGCTCGACTTGCTTGGGACCGTGAGTTCACCTTGTTTCCGCGATTCACCACCTCAAACTTATCCATACACTTCTCAGTACATCAACACTACGAGTGCCACCTCCGCTTTGCAGGCCATCGACCCCCTCTGGGAGGAAGACGGCCGTATCATTGAGTGGTCCCAGTTCCGCCTCAACCCCGACAACGTCGGCATTCACTCCGTCTCCACTCTCGTCCCCCAAGGTTTCTATCTGAAGCTCGGTACGTGTTTAGCCTTTTCCTCAGACACCTCCGTACTCACCACCTCCTGTAGACATCACCGGCCGTGATCCTGCTGCCTGGAAGCTCCTTGGCCTCTTCTACGCTGGTGTCTACTACGAGACCATCGACGACCTCCGCGCCGCCATGGCCAAGGACGACTTCGTCAAGACCGAGAAGGTCGTCGTCACCCAGTCCATGATGACCAACCGCACCGGCACCCCCCTCACCTACGACGAGGAGGCTCCTCCCATCGCCTACCAGAGCCAGAAGCGCTGGTCCGTTGACAAGGACCAGAAGTATGTCAAGTGGATGGACTTCGAGTTCTACTGGGGCTTCAACAAGGACGTTGCCGTCACTCTCTACGATGTCAAGTACAAGGGCGAGCGTATCTTCTACGAGCTCGGCCTTGAGGAGGCTCTCGCTCACTACGCTGGTTCTGACCCCAAGTCGTCTCACACCGCCTTCTTGGACGGCTACTACGGTTTCGGTCCTTACACCTACGAGCTCGTGAAGGGGTGAGTTCTTTCCTCTGCTTTTGGAATCCTGTCCTGACTTCCATCCCCTCAGCTACGACTGCCCTTGGAACGCCGACTACGTCGACACCGCCCTCCACATGAACGGCAACACGACCACCAACTTCGACAGCATCTGCTTCTTCGAGTCCGACGCTGGCTACCCCATCCAGAGGCACACCACCTCCAAGATGGCTACCGTCACCAAGAACATCGTCTTCAACATGCGGTTCGTCTCGACCATCGGCAGTAAGTCATCCGTCCATTTGTTTGTTTCTTCGATGGCTAACGCAGACCTCAGACTACGACTACGGTTTCACCTACTCCTTCCTTCTCGACGGCAGCGTCGAGGTCACCGTCCGCGCTTCCGGCTACATCCAGGCCACCTACTACTACGGCAACGAGGACTACGGTTACAAGATCCAGAAGCACCTCTCCGGTTCCATGCACGACCACGTTCTCGCCTTCAAGGCCGACCTCGACATCAAGGGCGACAAGAACACCTTCGAGACCACCAGCTTCGTCCCCGCCACTGTCAAGTACCCTTGGGACAAGACCGAGATGAAGACGATGAAGGTCGAGCGCACCTACCTTACATCCGAGGACGACGCCAAGATCAACTGGGCTGCCAACGGTGCTAACATGTACTCCATTGTCAACAAGGACAAGCCCAACGTTTGGGGCGAGTATCCTGGCTATCGCATTACTCCTGGCCACGGCACCCCCATCCACTCTACCGTCCTCGAGTCTTCCGTCATCAAGGAGGCTGGACACTTCGCCACCCACCACATGTATGTCACCAAGACCAAGGATACTGAGAAGTGAGTCTTCCTTTCTTTGCCAACGACACACTCGCTCAACGATCTGTGCAGGCACCTGAGCCACAGCGCTAATAACATGGACTCCGCCTACCCCATCGTCGACTTCTCCAAATTCTTCGACGGGGAGAATCTCGAGCAAGAGGACATCGTCTTGTGGTTCAGTAAGTTCCCCCTGCCTTGTCCTCCCTTCATTGACGAATCCTGACAATTCCTCCCCACCAGACCTTGGCATGCACCACTTGCCCCACACCGGCGATCTCCCCGTCACCCTCATGTCCACCGCCCAGTCCTCCGTTGTCTTTAGCCCCCACAACTATTTCCTCAGCGACCCCTCGCGCCAGACTCGCCAGCAGATCGAGATCGACCTCACCGGCGAGAAGGTCACGGCTGACCACAACGGCAAGAAGCGCGGCGTTTGCACTGCTGCCATCGTCGTTGACGGCGACTATTCTGACTACGAGGGTGGCGCGACTGAGAGCAAGATGCCTCGTGTCTCCGCCTGCTCGAACTGCTAGAGCACATGTTAGAATCATGTTTTACGACTAGACATGGGTAGTTTTACGACTTGTCAAGTCCTTAGATGTTTTAGACGAGTTTATGATAGAAATGGAACTGAATGACTTTTATAACTCTGTCGTGCGATGGGCTTCTCAGCCTTTGTATTCGAGCCTTATGCGCCTAGGCTTTGCGCCGTCTTCAACACGAATAACCCTTGAGTGCATAGTATGCCGTCAACATGGAGTAGGACTGGGCAATACACCCAGGTAACGAGAGGACCGTGGTATATGCTCAGAGAGCATTCATCCTGGTGCGGACGGAAGCGAGGAAGATTTGGGCCTATATGTCCCATCCATATCCGTCCGCATGATGCAAAATTTGTCCAAGAGTCCGATTTTCTGTGCGTCTACAACCAAGAAAGCCAACCCAATGTCGGATACAGATGCGGACGGAAAGTGCCCACAAAGACACCTTTGGAGTTGTAATTGGGTGCCAGGTGTGTCGCGGGGAAGTGGGCATGGTGGGACCTGTCCTCCCCCCCAGGTCCATCAACCTGTATGCGGAGCAAGGTATCATCCAGTATGCGGTCGGATTCGGGCGAAAATCTGAACTGCCGATCCTAATGCGACGGATTTCGCCCAAGGTTGGGGGTGCAGAATCGGGTAAAATTGGCGATTTTGGATGAAAGATCTTTGAGCATATACCACGGTCCTGTAACGAGACCAACTTGAATCACTGTCCGCGAAGTCGTAAGCGCTCAAACGATATTAACCGTACTTGGGCCACATGACTACCCAACGCCGCAGTCCGAGTAGTTGATCACACGCTGACGGATTTCAATCATGAACACCCACCACCACCACCACTTATTCACCCCGACCTACCATGCATCGTCGACCTCCAAACATCAATCCCGACCGTAAGCTGACACTGTCGGATCTCGCCCGCCTTCGGTCTACCAGCAACGCGCCCAACGCTTCCAAGGTTGCAACGTTGCAACACGAGGTCGACACGTTGACCCAAACGGTGTCACGCCTTCGAATTCAGCTCAAGGATGCCGAGGAAGACCTCCTTCTGCGCGAGTCGGCCTTTTCACCGCCCCAAAGGTTGCCAATAGTGGCGAGCTTTCGCGCCCGGCTTAGGGTCGCCGAGGAGCAGCTCCTCCTGTGCAAATCGGCGCTTTCGCCTGTTCGAAAGCTTCCTCGAGAAATCCTGGGTGAAATATTCAACACCTTACTCTACGTGGTCAGGGAGGAAGAGAAGCGCATCACCTTGAGGAGGCTTGGGCAAGTGTGCAAGGCATGGAACCCGCCTCTGCACGATCCAAATCACTGGGCAGGTGCAACGCTACGACTCAAGGACAGAAAGTCCTTTCGCAGTTTTATGGACGTCGAGGCACGGTTCGAAGGTGCAGGGGATCTCTCGCGAACCGTTGTCCTTGATGGTGAGGGATGCCAGTGTGGCGACCCTGCAGAGCGATGGCAATGGAGGTACTGTGGTTGCGCGTGGAGAGTCGCCATCACAAAGTTGCTCTGCCAATCCTCGCCGATCAGGCATATTTCCCTTAGGCAGTCGTCTTTCCGATGCTTCACGAACCTCATGGCGTCTCTGGATGAGACGTTGCTGACAGGATCGCCTGCCTGGTTATCGATCTCGTCCATGGAACTGGAACTATCGTCCATTGGGGCAAGGGGCCTGGCCGCAGTTGGCGAGGAAGAGGAGCCCCCTCCCTTGCAGAAGAAGATTATTCTCAATTTCCTTGACCTCCCCTCCTCCCTTACATCCCTCTCCCTGAAGCTCCCGCGATGGCCAGCCAACTTCACAACCAGTCTCGTTCTCGAGGCCCAGACCTTGAATAACCTGGTCTCTCTCTCCATCTACTGTGATTGGGACACCACAGACGTCCTTCGCGTACTACAGGGCTGTCAGAATCTACAATCTCTAGTCCTCGATTTCAACAAGTCCCCACAGTCTTGGAAGTGCGATGTACACCAAATCATGCTCCCGCAGCTGCGGAGCTTGGACATCACCATCCGTAATTACTGTGCGGCGGCCAAAATTTTGCCCTTGCTCGTGCTTCCACAGTTGGCAGACCTCCGCTTGTTCATTGATTTTACACACGACGACGGGGAGCTGAGGCGAAGGTTGGCCCATCTCAATGTCTTCTCTTCCGACAACACCTTGGGACCATCGCTATGCTCCCTAACAATCCACTCCTCCACGTTCATGGGTTTGAAGCGGAAAATCAACACCGATGTTCTCATAGCCATCATCTCCAGTATTCCCTCGCTCCGCCATCTCACCCTCGACACGTTATTTTTCGACTCGCCAAGCTTTGTTCAAGGTCTCCGGGAGGGACTGGAGAGTAACGGCCCAAATGTCTTGCCCGAAATTCAATCACTGCAACTCATCGACATCGACGGCGGCTTAGATGTATTCGATATCAACACGTTCCTGCAATTCGTGCCGCTCCGCCGAAACCTCTTGCAGCGGACAGGTGTCCAGGGAGGCGCACGCTCACCGGATAGACTGAGAACCATAATGTTTGGGTATAGCGATTGGAAGGTTCAGGGGAGCTGTCAGTTGGAGAAGCAACACCACCAGTACAAACTTGCCTCCGACACGATTTACCTGCTTAAGAAAATGTACTATGTTGTGGTGGACAGGGTCTTCATATCCAATCGAAGGCCCTAGGTGATGACACCTGTAATATTATCATTGATGTCCCGAGGATCTAATCGTGGCCTTCGCAATACCGGTGAACGGTGCTTCATCGTACATTGTCAGGGGTAGGCTGACCGGGCGCTACATTGCGCCTTGAAACCGAATCTGTCCCACAAAACGTCGTAACTGCTTACCTGTCGTACTATGTTACATGTACACGCCCACATACGTCAAGCGCCGGCATGCCAGTGGCGACTGCAGCATCACGGCCACATGACCGCCGAATCAATCGATCACGACACAAACTGGACACGAAATCGATTTCTTCTTTCAACTTCGAACCATCACCCACCGACCCCGACCTGCGATGACTCGACCCTTACACGGCGATACTGTCCTCAACTTGTCGCTGTCTGATCTCGCCCATGTCTTCCGCACCAACGATCCTCCCAGCGCTCCTGAAGCTGCAGCGTTACAACACGAGGTCGACGCGTTGGCGCCAATGGTGTCAAGTCTTCGTGCCCAGCTCAGAGAGGCCGAGGAAAGGCTCCTTCTATGCAAGACAGCTCTTTCGCCTATTCGAAGGGTCCCCCAAGAGATCCTCAGCCAAATCATCAACTTTGTGGTTGGCATGCTTAAAGGGGAAGAGGAGAGGCACGACGCCTTGATTCGGTTCGGGCGAGTGTGCAATGCATGGAACGCTGCCGCGCACGATCCGAGTCATTGGGCCGAAGAAACTCTGGTGCTTGCAGACAGGCGTTCATCCAGCACTGTTGAGGATATCGAAGGACGGTTCAAGAATGCAGGCGACTTTCCGCGAACTGTCACTTTTCACGGCGATGGATGTACGTGTGGGGACCCGACGCAGAGAAACGATTGGGTGTCCTGCGATTGCGAATGGAGGATTGCTATCACATCTTTCATCTGCCGATCCGCGGCGATCAAGCGCCTCGTTCTAACCCAGTTGTCTTTCCGATGCTTGACGAACCTTATGGCGTCGCATGATGGGATATCGATCACAGAGTCTCAAGCTTGGCTGTCCATACCGTCCATGGCGCTCGTACTCCGATCCTTTGGCCGGACTCCCCAGCCTACTGCATCGCATGTATTCGACTTCTTCGACCTCCCTACTTCTCTTACATCCCTCTCCCTCGCCCTAAACCTACCACCGCACCCAGCCGAAGTGACCACAGGCCTAGTTTTCAATCCCCAGACTTTGGAAAACTTGACTTTTTTGTCAGTTTGGTGTGGCTGGGACACACCTGACATTCTCAGGACCCTTCAGAGTTGCCAGAACCTACAGTCCCTAGTCCTCGACTTCTATGATTCGCCACAGTCGTGGACTGACGACATCCGGGACGTCGTTCTTCCGAGCCTGCGTGCGTTGGACATCACGATCAGCAAAGCCACTGCTGCGTCGAGAGTCCTACCCTGTCTCATTCTCCCGGCATTATCCAGCCTTCGACTATTCGTTTCCTTTCGCCACGATGACGTAGAGCTGATGCGAAGATTGACTCAGCTGAAGGTGTTGTCCCCTGAGGGCTCGTCAACGCCATCGTTACGTTCCTTGACACTGTACTCCTCCACCGTCATGGGTCTGAAACGAAAAATCAGCGCCGATGTGCTCTTGGACATATTTTCCAACATACCCTCTCTTCATCATTTCACGCTTGACAACATCTATTTCGATGCTCAACGCTTCGTCGAAGTACTACGCCAGAAAATAGAAAGCAATTCCCCAGATATCTTGCCTTCGATTCGGTCCGTGCGCCTTCTCGATATCGATGGCAATTTCGACGTGTTTGACATCGACGCCTTTCTCCAATTTGCGGTCCTTCGTCGGCGTCCGTCACTGAAGGAGCGCGATCCGGAGCTGAGGGCCATAATTTTCGGGTATAGCGACTGGAAGCTTGCGAAGGATTATTCATTTGAGAAGCAGCAGCAGCAGTATGAGCTTGCTTCAGGTACGATTGGCCTCCTTAAGGAATCGTACGGTGTTGCGGTGGATAGGGTGTTCCTGTCCAATCGAGGATATTAGGGTCTGGCAACTCATTGGGCATTTAATAGTGGCACATTATATACATTCGTCAGCTAGACCAACCTCTCTCCCTCCCACTTAAGTTCAGTACTAGCCCATTGACCCGACCTCATTTAATGACCATACGTTCACAGTATAATACATGGCCCTCCGAGTACCTACATCGTACCGACCACACCCAGACTTACCTTCACCCAGAAAATTATGGACTTCCAGAATGTTGAAGACTCGATATGACCTGGAGATGGTCGAAACGGATCATGACTCTGTCGGGCTGTCAAGTGAGCCGGAGTATGACGCAGTGTGCCATCAATTCCGGCGCGTACCCACTCTTTTTCTTCACCACCACCTCCCTCTCGTCCTTCCATCGTTCTCCAGCCCAAGGACATGTCGGTTGCATCTGCGGTTGCACACCTTCGTTCGCGGACGCGAATCATTGCTGTTCCCCTCTCACGACCCCGGCGGTTACCATTGACAGGGACGACGAATGGCGCGCCCCCGTCCGGCTTGACATACTACCAATTTCAACTGGCTTCGCGGGAGACGAAGCGCAAGCTTAAGGAAGCCGAGGAAGAGGCCGACAAGAACCGACCAAGCTGGATACCGAAGGGTGGATTGGCGAAGTGGGCTCAGAACAAGGCTGCGGAGACTTGGGCGTCGTTTGGGAAGGCTCAGGGTGGATGGAAGGTACGTGCGCCGACTTCATCTTTGGAGGAATGGGGAGCTGATAGATAGTGTAGAAGCGGACGTACGATTTTGGAGAGAGGATGGTGGATAGGATGGAGTTCGAAGAGCTGGCGTTGAAGAGCATCGACCCGTCGCTAGGCCCGTCGTTCTCCCACCCGGCGTCGAGTGAGATGGAATCCGAGTCGAGCGAGGGGAAGCAAGTTGGACTCCGGGTGCCGCTCTACTACCCCCAAAACGTCCTCTCAGGGGAGACAGTCATGTCCGAGCTGCGGCAGTACGTCGACCACCGGATACCCGCACATAGAAAGGGATTCTACATGTGGCTGGCCATCGCGCCTCTCACCGCCCCGTTCATGATCATACGTGCGTTTCTTCTTCTCTGCATTCCTCTCAGACACCTAACATGTCCGCTCATAGCCATTATTCCCAACCTCCCCTTCTTTTTCTGCATCTGGAGGTCGTGGTCGCATTATAGAGGTGCTCACACCTAATACACCGTTCGGGGCAAAGCTAACGACTCGAGAGCAGCCTTTAGATCTTCACAGTACTTGCAATCCCTCCTTGACCAGAAGATCATCGTTCCCGAGTCCAGTCAAGAGTTAGATGCCATCTACGCACGGCATACTCCAGCGTCATCACCTTCATCCGACAACACACCTTCTCCTCCCCCGTCCGACCACTCCTTGTCTCCCGGGAGCTCATTAAAACCGTCGACGAACTCAGAGCACCAAGATCTCCTTCTTACCCACGCCGCCATCCCTGAGATCCTGGAGACGTTCGAGCTGGAGCCAAGTGCGACGGGAGACCTGTATAGGGCATTGGAACAGGCGAGGGTACGGACTGGGGCTGGGAAAGAAAAGCAATGATAAGGGGTGCGAGTCAGGAAGCCCTTAAATACTAGCTGAGGTGACACTTCGTTAACCCAAGCCTCACTTGTTCTGGGCAAGACCTCGGGTTACGTGCGGCCAATGCTGTGTTGTGGAGCGACATAGCTCCTGCATCTATATCGTTCAAACGTGGATGTCACAGGGAGACGCGGCGTCCCGTGGCTTGACGACCACCCGGCAAGCTTGGGTGTCTGGGGACCTGCGTTCGTTTCAATTGGGCTAAGACTGGATTAGATTGGACTCATCTAGAGAGCCTTTC
Organism: Coprinellus micaceus; assembly: GCA_951394405.1. Taxonomy (NCBI): domain Eukaryota; kingdom Fungi; phylum Basidiomycota; class Agaricomycetes; order Agaricales; family Psathyrellaceae; genus Coprinellus; species Coprinellus micaceus. The sequence goes on along the minus strand of OX596340.1, from coordinate 2,969,023 downwards.
CTCGGATAACGAGTGTACCCTAATATCGTGTATAAATACGACCTAACTACCACATCTCGCACTTAAAATATCTACGCCGCAATCTGCACTCAGTGCCTACAAAGCCCAAAGCAGACCCCTAAATTTAGCGCCCGCATCTAGCCGAGTGATGGGCAGTGCACTGTGTGCAACCGCATGCCCACCTCGGTCCTCATCTGGTTCTTGCTGGTACTCATCACCATGATGTATTCACCTCACCTCGGCCCATACGTTCGTCACCTATAATAGCACTCCGTCACTCTCTCAATTAGATCTGCTTCTCTCTCCTCCTTCCATCTCGTGTACCCCACAGGGTTGGCTGGACCTCCCTCCTAATCTCGCTTGGACGACACACACTTGGCTGGACCACCTCAACAGGCTGGATCTGGGTCTCAAGATTGAAGAAACAGTTGGAAGAATACGCTCGAATTGAGTGAAGAGAAGACGACATGTTGACCATGTTTCACCGCAATGGAAAGGTGGCCGGGTCCACCGATGGCTATAGTTTCGCTGCAAATATCGGTCGGCTTTTGGTCTACGCACTGCTTGGGACCTCGATTGTATCTGCGAGGCCGTTGAAGCATAGCGAAGGGCCGGGTGGGGTCGTTCCTCGGTAAGCGCTCATCCGCCTTCTCGATCAGCCCTTTAGCGCTGCATTACGTGTTGAATCTGAACATCGACTTATATCTAGGCGAGGATGCGCGACACACGTTACGGAGCAGGACAGATACGAGATGGATAGTGGGCTGAAGGTAGTCAGGGAACAGAGACTCCTGGAGAGGCGGTCGGAAGAAGGACCTGGCGGTGATTTACCCAACTCGACGTACCCCACGACGAATTCAAGCTCGGTACTCGTTGGAGCGCTTCCCAAGGTCTCCTTTGACGTCTTTTTGCACATTATCTATGCCAATGAGACGTATGAGGGAGGTTATGTTCCGTACGTGTTCTTCCTGCTCAAAACAACGAAACGTTAATTAAGATTGGGCGTAGAGACGACCAGATCCAACAGCAGATGACCGTGCTGAACCGCGATTACGCGTCGACGAACATTTCGTTCAACCTCGTGAACGTCACTCGGATCCACAACGAGAGTTGGTTCACGGGCGCCTCGGCTGGGTCGTACGTCGATCTCCCATTCGAGTCGTGCCCGTCACATTAACCCCCAAATGACCTGTTCTAGAGCCCAAGAACTCGACCTCAAACGGACCTACCACAAAGGTATCTCCAATGCCCTCAACGTCTTCACTGTCGGTTTCAACTCCACCGACCGCTCCCTTGGCTACGCGTCCCTGCCCTCTGCCTACCTCCGCTCCCCTCTACTTGACGGGCTCCTCATCCGTTATACAACCCTTCCTGGGGGCAACCACACTAATTACAACCTGGGAAGGACGATGGTACACGAGTTGGGACATTGGCTTGGGCTGTACCATACGTTTGAAGGAGGGTGTACGGGTGTGGGCGATAATGTAGACGATACTGCCCCAGAGGCGAGTGGGGCGGAGGGCTGTCCAGTCGGGAGAAAGAGTTGTGCAGCGAGCAAGTTTGAGGATCCGATTCGTGAGTCCCCTGAGAAACCTATTTTTGTTGGCGAAGAATCTTGACGAGTTGAGATGGACAGATAACTTCATGGACTACTCCTTCGACTCGTGCATGACCCATTTCACGCCTGGACAGGCTGTGAGGATGCACGAGGCCATCTGGGCGTTCAGGACGCCTCGTCCTCCTGTTGCCAACTCCACTTCGGCTCCTGCACCAACCGTGGCGGCGGGTGCGACCCCAAGCACGACGTCTGCAGCGCCTGAAATGCTCACGGCCACCGTCGTCAGCATCCCTCCCAAGAATTCGACGGTGCCTCAGCCCCCGAGTGATGCTGCGGAGGTCCCGCTTTCCGTTCAGGACCCTGAGAACTACGATGCTGATGCGGAGGGTGATGAAGAAAATGAGGATGAAGGTGATGAAGATGAAGATGACCAGTCCTGATATTTAGCTACATATGTACTTGTCCCTGTTCTTTTGTCTGTCGCGTGTTGTATCCATATCTATGCCTTGATCAAACGGACACCGGTTTTTGCAGCATTGTTTGAGCGTTTGGCATGCCCGCGACAGATATGGGAAGGACTCTCGATAATGGACATTCTTCTCATAGTTTACGTCAAATGTACGAACAAGTGAAATTTAAAACCTTTCCACCGCTACACCAAAAGAGTTTCTCAATTGCTGGACACTGGGAGAGGTCCTATACACTGCGTCCAGCTTTCCAAGGTGATCAAACCAGCGACGAAAAACGATCGTCCTCAAGCTATCAGGGGCCTCCTCAAAGTTGACATGGTCGGCATCAGCCTTGTGCTTCCTCCTGCTCTTGGCGAAGTCGAACACGGACTCGAGGTCGAAGAGGTCGCCTCCAGGGTGGAGGAACTCTAGGTGTTCTAGACAAGGGAGGAGCTTCGGCGCGTCGGGCTGCTTGCGAAGCTCCTGGTGGAGGATCAAGAAGGAACGCGTGTCGAACTCGATGTCTTGTAATGTGAGGTGGGTCAGGGTGGGAAGGCCGGCGAGGACGTCGAATAGCGCTTGCGTATTGACTTCGTGGACGTAAGGTTGATGGAATATGGTGAGGAAGCGAAGTTTTGGTGATGTAGGGGATGGGGTGAGCAGGTTGAACACGTGGAACAAGTCGTAAAGCTCTCGTCGGCTTATACCATCATGAGCTGGAACCCGAACACGAAGGTCGGTGAGATTCGGGAAATGGAGCAACGGGAGAAACCTTCGGGGAGCGGACCGGCTTTGCATCTTGATAGTTAGTGTATGGACTTTTGGGAGGGTGATTGGGTTGGAAAGGGAGACGTTAGGTGGGATCTCGGGGTGGCTCATGGACCACTTTTGTTTGGGTCGTCGGGCGCCGGACTCGATGGATATGGTCTCCGCGTTGACACAATGTTGAAGCGGGCCTAGCAAGTGGGGTCCATCCCAGTTGCACGAAATGGAAAACTCTTTGAGGCGCTTGAGGATGCTCCGAGGGATTTCGAAGTGTACCGGGACGTCTTGAGGACGGAGGTGAAGATGGAACGTGGTTAAATTTGGTGGTAGATGCTGGAAGATGTTTTGGCGGGCAGAAATGCCTTGAAGCGAAATTCCGAGGGTAAGAGACGACAGCGTGTCCCACGGGAGAGAGCCTGGCTGGTCATTGAGAGCCTTAATGGAGCTCATGAAGGTGGGGAAGCACATTGGAGAATCGAAAAAGATCCTGAAGTGAGCTAGGGATGGACCGACGGCCAGGAGCTTGACCAGCGTAGGATCGTTGAACTGGCACTTCGCGCTTAGAGCCTGTGCACAGGAACAGCCCTTGATAAGCTCGATCCCCCGGTAGACTTCAAGGCTCTTCGGCACGCCTTTCGCGTTGCTGAACCAGCCCACAACATCCTCGTAATCTGTGGTGGGATTTCTGAGTCGGAGTTCGAGGTCGGCCCACAGCCGAGGCGTGTTTAGCGCGACGCTGCGCCATTCCTTGCAAACTAGGAGAATCCCAATCACGCCTCCCCTGTCCGGCCTGCCAATTGGGGGGGATGGCTGCATAAGTCGAAAAATTTCGCCGAGTATTTCAGGAGGTAAAGAGAGGGCAAGGTTGGATTCGGCCACAGCTGAGGTAGCAGGTCCACACGTTTTCTGGAGTTTGGTGGGTTTTGATAGTGCCATGGCGCGTTGCTGGTTTTGTGGTGGTCGAAGTCGAGCGGGAAGGGCAATAAGCGCCCGAGTCACGTGCCTGGTTCGGTTTGGATATTTGCGGGAAACCCTTCCCACGCCGGTACCGGTGCCAGAGGGCGAACAACTCTCCGAACGGATGTCCTTGACTTCCCCGCCCATGGTGTTTCTGCCATCTCTGTGCATCTTGTTGGCGGTCAGCGCGACCACGAACGCAAATAATGCTCGAAGCGCTGATCTGATACGCCTGCTCGGTCCTCAAGGCGTCAATCTAGCCCGACTCGATGCCCTGGCAACACCCAGAGGCTTCTCGAGAGACTCCAGCGAATTCGGTGTCCAGGAAGTGCTCTTGAAGGGGGATGGAAAGAGGACGTACGACTTCCGCGCTGAATGGTTCCAGCAACCCCTAGACCACTTTGACGGGGACTCGAGCCACGTATGGCACCAGAGGTTCTGGGTGAATTCGCGGTATTATAAGCCGGGGACGAACGCACCGGTCATCGTGATAGATGGAGGAGAGACGAGTGGTGAGGTGAGGAGTTGTTCGAGTTTGAGTGGGGGGGTGTATTGACATGGGTAGGATCGTCTACCGTTCCTTGACACAGGAATAGCGGCCATCTTGGCCAGGGCAACGGGCGGGATTGGTGTTGTTCTAGAGCATCGGTACTACGGTGCGTCTGGGTTGCACGTCACCTTCGGTTTATATCTGACACACCGACGCAGGAGAGTCAATACCCGTCTCAAACTTCTCCACGGACTCCCTGAGGTGGCTGAACAACGCGCAGTCCGCAGCGGACAGCGCCAACTTTCTGCGCAATGTGAAATTCGACGGGATACGGGAGGACATCACAGCTCCTGGCACTCCTTGGATCTACTACGGCGGCTCCTACGCTGGTGCCCGAGCCGCCCACATGAGGATTCTCTACCCGGACATCGTATATGGTGCGATTGCTTCTAGCGGTACGTTCACCCACGGCGATGCTCTTTCACGTCATACTGAGCAGCAACAGCCGTCACGCATGCGACCCTCCAGGCCTGGGAATACATGACCGTCATCCGAGACGCTGCAGATCCCAAGTGCTCTTCTCGAATCGTCAGCTCGATTGCGGGTATCGACGCGATCCTCGAGCGTGGGTACTTTAAGAAGCAGCTCAAGGCTCTGTTTGGACTGGCTGGGTTGGAGCATGATGAAGACTTTGTTTCGTTGCTCGAGGTGCGTAGTGCAGCTGGTTATCTCTCTCTTCCTGTGCTAACTGTCGACGCATCTTAGTCCCCTCTCGGATATTGGCAAGCCAAGTGCTGGGATCCTGAATTTGGAAGCACGAAGTTCGATGACTTCTGCAGTACCTTGAGCAAGCCTTTCAGCCGTGTCATGGCTGCCGCTGATATCGACTCGCTTCCTTTCGGGGACGAAAGGCGAATGGTGGCCCTTGAAGATGGGTTTACTGTTGATGTGGCCATCGTAAATTATGCTCAGTGGATGAAGAAGGTGTGTGCCTTCAGCACCATGTGCAGTGGCGTTATTGTTATCTGACCCCGTTGACAGAACGTTGTTTCCAAGTGCGAGAGCTCTGTCGAAAATGTCAGTTCGCATTTCTGTTCTTTCACTCTTGGCATGGTACCCACACTCTTTTTCAGTGTTTCGGTACCTTCGACGACGAGAAGTACCACATTACGGATCTGAAGCAAGATTGGCGCCTCTGGCTGTTCCAAGTCTGTACCGAGTGGGGCTACTTCACCGTGAGTGCCTTCACCTTCATTTACAGCAGCCTGACCAACCCCCCTCGCCCGACTAGACCCCTCCCCCAGACCAGAAAGAACCCAGCCTCATCTCGCGCCTCATTAACTTGGGGTATGAGTCCAAGATCTGCAAACAGGCATTCCCGCCTGGCAAGTACTTCAAAGTCCCTGGCTTGCCCAATATCACCGTTGTGAACGAACTGGGAGACTTTGCTATCGCGGCGGATAGGTTGGCGTTCATTGATGGGGATGGTGCGTCATCTGCCGATCTCTTGCCTCGCGATGCTGACAGGGAGGTCATTCCACAGTCGACCCGTGGAGGCCATATACCCCTCATAGTGACTACGCGGAAGACCGCGATGATACCATTCTGCGGCCGTTTAAGTTGATACCTGGTACGTCTACCATGCCCGGCTGCTTCGTTGTTCGTTGGTGGTCTAAATGGCTTTGACTATGTAGGCGGTGTGCACCATTACGATGAGTGGGGATACAAGAACATCCTTGAGGAGCCAGAGGAGATTAGGAAGGTCCACGCTGAGATGATCCACTTCGTGCGGGAGTGGCTCAAGGACTGGAAGCCTCCCAAGAAGCATAAGAAGCACGATTGAGACTTTGGTGGCGTGCTTGGGCTGGTCCCTGGAACCTCTTGATCACGTTGTCTAGCTGTCCTTGGGGACCTTGCTTTGTATTGTTATTGCTAATGCGCTCGAATAGATGCTGTGGTGTTCATGTAGTTGGGGCTCAGGTGGGGGATTGGGGACGATAAAGGTATGTGAGGTCCTCGGCGATACCGAACGAGGTGCGTGTGGTGCTGCCTTCTAGAGTTCGAAACGAAAGCTAACTCGAAGTAATTTCGTATAGATATAGACTTCAACACGCTACGACAAGCTCGACTACAGCGCACTTTCCATGTTCCTGAATTTGACATATGTTTACATGTTTTCCAGCACCTTCAACTAACCAAGTACAGCGAAGTAGAATGAAAGGTACACGATTCCTTCTTCGATTCGGTTTGATTCGTCCTAGGCTCAAGGCTCAATAGTGGGGACTGGCGCGGGAACCGAAGGGACCGGGACGGAGGGGATTCCAGTCGGCGGGGTGCCCGTGGGGATAGGGACGGAGGGGATTCCGGTGGGTGGGGTCCCAGTTGGGATGGGGAACGAAGGGAAGCCGGTGGGGGGAGTGCCAGTTGGAACTGGGAAGCTAGGGAAGCCGGTGGGGGGAGTGCCGGTAGGGATGGGGAAGCTAGGGAATCCAGTTGGCGGGGTGCCAGTTGGAACCGGGAAAGAAGGGAATCCGGTTGGGGGAGTACCCGTTGGGACTGGGAAAGATGGGAACCCAGTAGGAGGGGTGCCCGTTGGGACAGGGAAGGAAGGGAAGCCAGTCGGCGGGGTACCAGTTGGGACTGGGAAGCTTGGGAAGCCGGTGGGTGGAGTACCTGTGGGGATTGGGAACGAAGGGAACCCAGTCGGCGGGGTGCCTGTTGGAACTGGGAACGAAGGGAACCCAGTCGGCGGGGTGCCGGTTGGAACTGGGAACGACGGGAACCCTGTAGGGGGGGTGCCCGTTGGGATAGGGAAAGATGGGAACCCAGTTGGTGGTGTTCCAGTTGGGATGGGGAACGAAGGGAACCCGGTGGGTGGGGCGCCAGTTGGGATAGGGAAGGAGGGGAACCCGGTGGGCGGTGTCCCAGTTGGAATCGGGAAGGATGGGAATCCTGTAGGAGGAGCGCCCGTCGGGATAGGGACGCTGGGGATCCCAGTGGGTACGCCCGTAGGAGCGGGCTCGCCAGTCTGCGGCTCAGCGACGGGCAGAGCTACGGTCTGGGTACCCAGAGCAAACGCAATGGTGAGCAACGAGATGAGAGACTTGGTGTTCATGGTGCTGACGATGCTTGAGCTCCTAGGATTTCAATACAAGTTTGCACTGGGTTGCTATCCCAGTACGTCCCGCCCTTTTATACCTTTTCACTGTCTGTATCCGTGTGAGGAGCGGGGACGTTATCGCGTCATTCGCCGTTCGAACAAGTTCGTCCTCTTGCAACAAAACTCGCGAGTACGGCATATGACACCCCAAAAATACGTTCTAGCCTAGGTTTCTCCCTGTCGCCGGCGCTTCTCTAGAGGCTCCGCAGTTGAATGCGTGCGGTACCGAGCTTTTCAGAAGCTGAATTCAGATCACCCCACACTATTCTGGGACCGAAGGCGTTGATGGCTAAACATAGCGATAGGTGTGTTTCTCCTTCGGCGTTTTGTGCTATTCTGAACGCGCCCTCGAAGGTACAATACTCCCAGGAACCAAGTGGCCAAGTTCCCCGCTCCATCCCAATTTAGCCGAAGATATACCCGATTCGAGCAAGAGCTCCCGCAATATGATCATCGAGCGCATGAGCCACCGAGTTCGAGCGTCGGGAGCGAACCCTGGGTCCGTTCAAGTACGTACATGCTCGCATTTTGGCACCATGAGCGTCTTTACTGACTATCGAAAAACCTTCGGTTTGGGGAGGGGAACCGGCGAATCGTGGAGCTGGTGGTGAACGTTTAGCCACAGGCTCTTCGAAGCTCAAAATTCTCCAAAACGTCGGAAATATTCCCAGTGGTCGGGCCCGAAAACCACAACTATTTCCTCAACATCGCCTTCGCAATTGAATAGACAACCTTCTATACATACCGGTTGCTGATCGTCTCTCATGCCGGGACCGTTGGCGTTACGAGGACAATTCGGCTTCGAAGGGGACCCGGATGCGAAGTCTCCGTGTATCGCGTTATCGCGAAGGTGTGTGGTCGGATACCCAGGCCGTACTACCACGGCTCCCGTGTCTGGCAACTTACCTATCGATTGTTCTAGATGAACGGCGAAGTTGGACGCGGCATGTTCACGTGCGATAGACCTGATATAGGAAACTTGACTCGGTACTAACGGAGGGTTGCAGTTGTTCTCGAACAGGTACGGGGTTAATTCTTGCTCACTTGATTTGCTCTCCGTTGACGCTTCTTCCAAGATGTCGCAAGGACCTGTGGAACGACAGCTCGCAGTGTGTACCCTAGCTCTCTCCAGATTCAAGTCACCGTAGTCAACATTGGCCAACGATACACGATACAACACAGCACACGACGTCCGAGGTATATATACTTCATCCCTGCCGAAGAGCCATAAGGTTTTTCCTCTACTTTTCGATCGACGAGCTTTGACAAACGAACAGGTAAGCGAGAAGTTTGATGGTATTTTTTATGAAATAGGAAGCGAGACCGAAACGAGACCGAGGAACACCGATTCATTTCTTTCCTTTGAGGGGTCGCTCAACGCTCCATTGGCTGCAAAACGACGTGTTCAGCAGGGTGGGTGACGTTCGCAAGTAAACATCGCATACCTATTCTTTCCAATCACTCAAGCGTTGACCATCCTTTCCTCCACGGAGGGCTTGGTTGGCTTGGGGGGAGCGGGGTGGGTCGGCTTGGGAGGAGTGGGAGGGTGAGGCAAGGTTGGCTTGGGAGGAACCGGGTGTGTTGGCTTGGGAGGGACGGGGTGAGGCAAAGTGGGCTTAGGCGGGACTGGGTGGGTTGGCTTCGGCGGGATCGGATGCGGGAGAGTGGGCTTGGGAGGAACTGGGTGCGTTGGCTTAGGGGGAATCGGGTGAGGGAGAGTAGGCTTAGGAGGGACCGGGTGCGTTGGCTTGGGAGGAATAGGGTGAGGGTGAGGGAGGGTCGGCTTAGGAGGGACCGGAGGATGGGGTAGAGTCGGCTTGGGAGGGGTGGGAGGGTGAGGAAGAGTTGGCTTAGGAGGAACCGGAGGGTGAGGAAGCGTTGGCTTAGGAGGAACCGGAGGGTGAGGAAGCGTCGGCTTAGGTGGAACCGGAGGGTGCGGAAGCGTTGGCTTGGGCGGAAGAGGGGGGTGAGGCAGAGTTGGCTTCGGTGGGATCGGGATGACCGGCGGCTTCGGGGGCACGACGGTAGGCTTGGGAGGCAGAGGGGGGTGAGGCAGCGTTGGCTTCGGCGGAATTGGGATAACAGGTGGCTTGGGCGGAACGACCGTGGGCTTGGGCGGAAGAGGAGGGTGAGGAAGCGTCGGCTTCGGCGGGATTGGGATCACCGGGGGCTTGGGGGGAACGACCGTGGGCTTGGGTGGAATAGGGACCACCGGCGGCTTAGGAGGAACGACCGTAGGCTTCGGCGGGACGGGAACAACCGTTGGCTTGGGAGGCACAACCGTCGGAATGACGGGCGGCTTGGGACCAGGAGGAAGAACCACAGTCGGCTTAGGAGGAAGCGGCACCACGATGGTGGTGGGCTTGGGAGGAATGGGAACAGTCAACGTCGGCTTCTCGACATCGTCTGCGCGAGCGACGGGCAGCGCAGCGCTCTGCGCGCTGAGAGCGCAAGCGAGAACGACGAAGGTCGCGAAGAAGCCCTTGAACTGCATGTTGAGCTGAGGGTAGAACTCGGAAGGGTGATTTCGAGTGAGGAGCGGTACACTGACTTCCTCTCTCTTTTATACCCGGGCGATGGCTATGGCCCCATCCTGTTGACGGAAGGCTTCTATTGTCAGGTCATTAGACCTGGCACTGTCTTCTGAGCCATACGACCCGCCAAGGCGCGCCCAGGTTTTTCCTGGCCCCTCATGACAGCTGCAGGTATGCCCGAAATTCATGCATCGTGCTAACATCGAGAATAGACATTTCTTCAGGCGGGGCGTCTTTTCAATCACGTTCTGACTGCGAAGGATGCTAAAATTACTCCAACGTCGACCACAGTGCGCCACAATGGTAAACCTTTGACCAAATGGAGTAGCATTTTCCCCGAGCTTACAGGCGTATTGCTTGGACGCCGACCAACATACGGCACTATTTCGCCAGGCTATCCAATAGTAAAAGCAGTCGAAATACTTTGTTTCCTTGCTTTGGCTCGGGGTTCTGGGCAGTTGAAGGGTTGTGCTCGGCGAAATAGCTCCACGTTTCGAATCAACTGTTCGACCAATTCATCACGGAGGAAGGGAAGGATGTCGAGATGTGTCCAATACCTGACGCAACCTGGGCACGTTTTGCATCGTCGCCGCCGTGAAGAAGGTTAGTTGTGTGCACTAATACGGTCCCACGTTTGACTGAACTTTGTCATCCCATCCGAGCTACTATTAGACTCGTCGAGCCTAGGGTCTGCCAAGGGACGTGAAGGTGTTTGCTTGGACGGAAATGAAGTAAGACGGCGATCAGCCTCGATGCTCAGTTAAGTCCTCAAGTTTCCACATGACATCCAAGTTTGTCCAGTTCGAGCCTACAAGTCGGAGACAAGTTTCGATGAGTAAGAGTTCTTCACGGCTGCCGAGGACCGACAATTCATCGTTCAATCCAAAATACATTCGAAGTCCTCACAGAATCTACCAAGGTACGCCCAGCATAAGTTGTTTCTAGGATTCGGCCACGGTCCCGCGACGAGAAGACATGTTCTATTGCGAAGAGCAGAACACTCATGCACTACCGGTCGAGCAAGAATAATTGCCCTATTCTTTGAGAACAATACCAGGTACCGAGACTCGGCGCGACATTCGCCAGGTTCGCTCACCGGGCCCAGAGTGCTGATCCAATATTAGCAACATTATCAAGAAAGCCCCCGGCTCGAGCACCAAACCCCAGTTCGAAAGGCTTATCTAGTGCGGGGATACAAGCACACAAGCAATAGCGTTTCAAGGCTGCAAGGATAACGGCGTCGAGATAAGATAGAAGGGTTACGCGAGGGACTCACAGGCGGGCCGTTTCGACGGCCTCAACCTTTTTTGATTAGGAATGCGTTCTGGGCGCTTGAGAGGGTATCCGAAAGCCTCCATCCCTTGGGGGAAAACTTGAACCAGAAGGCCCTGAACCGAGTAAGCCAGAAGTTTCATGGTCTAGGCAAGTTCTGTGTGCTCCAACCAACCAACTTGAACCCTAGATTGCGGTGTAAGAAAGGCCAAGATTTAGGGTCTAGCGGCCCTTCAAACGCGAAGGCGAAGCACAGAAAGTCTCTTGACGGCCCATCGAGGATTTCTGTCAACTTCTCTCCCCGAAAGAGTTCCCATATCCAGAGCTGACGAGCACGTGTAGGTGAGTTCTCGGAGTATCGATGTGAAGAGAGCATCGGGGAAGGCTATTGGACGGTATGTAACTGCCCCTTGAAGCCTGTCAAAAACTTCACAGCAAGTATATACATTCCCAGATCCCAGCTCCCGGATGAGTGAGAGGTTCATACCGCCCAAAATTCGTCCAAAATCCAAGCCGAGGGCTATTAAAATCGATTTCATCTAATCTAATCTTATCTTTGGGCGCTCCCCGCAACCCAAAAGATGCGCTCCGCTTCGGTGACAGCTTCCACAGCTTCTTCCTGAACTTCCATCTGCGCAGCAACATAACACCTACATCCCACCGAACCCCCGGATTCGCAATACCGATGGGAAGGCGGGACAAGACATGGCCGCCGAAGGTTCTGAATGCCAGGGATGTTCCGTCTCTTGCTAACTATATCAAATCTGACGAGTGCAAGAATGTCGTTCTAATGGTGAGCAGTTTTCGGAGGAGTGTGAAGAGAAAGACTGAGACCATTCTCAGCTTGGAGCTGGTAGGCCGCTCTACCGACTTGGAGGTCATGAAGATGACTGACAATTCCGTGAATTGCCGGACAGGCGTTAGCACTGCTGCTGGCATTCCCGATTTCCGTTCTCCCAAAACAGGTGAACGACAAGAGTTTCTACGTCAATATCTCGACTACTAACAACCAAATAGGTCTATATGTGCGTATTCCCCATGAGGTAAATCCACGACGCCATGGCTGAGGTTTGCTTCTGGGCTGGCCTGTCAGGCCAACCTTGCCAGACTCAAACTTCCATACCCCGAGGCCGTCTTCGACATCTCATTCTTCCGAAAGAACCCAGTCCCATGTACGTGCCCCTAATTGGCTATTCTTGCTCTCTTGCTAAATGTACGAGACGACGATCCATTCGCGCCCATGACCCAACGTGCACGACATATGGCGGAATATTTTCCACGTTCCATTTGAATCCTTGGGCGCTTGGCACAACGTTTCCTCCGCTTGGACAGTCTACAATCTTGCGCACGAGCTCTATCCGGGAAAATTCCGGCCGACGCTCTCCCACTCCTTCGTTCGCCTCCTCAACGAGGAGAAGCTGCTCCTCAAGTGCTTCACACAGAACATCGACACACTTGAGAGGCTCGCGGGCGTCCCTGATGACAAGATAATTGAGGCCCATGGGAGCTTTGCGACGCAAAGATGTATAGAGTGCAAGACGGAATACGACGACAAGCTGATGAAGAAGCACGTTGAAGAGAAGAAGATAGCCCGATGCGACCGCTGCAAGGGCCTCATCAAGCCCGACATTGTCTTTTTTGGCGAAGCGGTATGTCTTCTACTCTTCTCAGTGCTTTTGGCCATTCTCCTTCGCTTCACCTATGCCTCGTGCCCCTTCTGGCTGCGAATTACGCTCTGGAAGCCGCGGGCATCGGCAGCGACGGTACCGAGTACCTCACATGGCCCCTGCGAGTCCCACTCAACCTGCTAACCTCCGTTCTTCTAGCTACCCTCCTCGTTCATCAATTCCATTCCCTTGCTTGAAGAAGCCGACCTTCTCATTATCATGGGAACCTCACTCACCGTGCATCCCTTCGCCGCCCTCGCCGACCTTGTATCGCACGACAAGTGCCCACGCGCCCTGATCAACCTCGACAAGGTAGGTGACCTCGGACACAGACCAGACGACGTCCTCCTCCTCGGTAGATGCGATCACATGGTACTCGATCTATGCAAGGAACTCGGATGGGAGGACCGTTTAAGAGCGCTTTGGGCCGAGACCGAGCTGGCCACGGAAGGGAGAGAGGGCGGAGAGAAATTTGATGATCAAGCGGGCGAAGAGGCGAAGGAGAGAGAGGAAGACGAGCAGGTCCAGGCCGAGATTGATGCATTGACTGCCGCCGTTGAAGAGAGCTTGAAGATTGCTCCCTCTCCCGTGGAGAAATCGCCTGAAGAGAAATCCAGTAAATCACCTGAGGGCCAGCTACCATCTCTGGGGTCGATTCAAGAGAAATTTTAGAACGCCGGAGCCACCCCACCGAGATCTAGGGTCCCGGTTTTTGCACCTCCCTCAGCCAAATGTAACAACTCAATTAGTATACCATTGTTACCAGCCACAATATAGAGTGCGGTGTTGGTCACAGCACTACCTACGGTTTAAGGTCCAGGTCGCTATACCCTACAAGCCAGAGCACAATCCCAGTGCCATTGGATACGCCTTAAATTGGCAATGAAAGGACTGTCGACGACTTCGGTAAGCGCCCAAACACCAAATTTAATCTCCGCCCGGCAACTTCTTCGTGGGTCGATCGGCTCAATTGCTGCGTGGCTCCCTTGTATCTGAGCTCCCACCATCACCAACGCACCGTCATGCAGAGTACCAGCCACGACCCAGTCCCTCCCGACCCACCTACCCCGACAGCGCCCACCCCCAACATGATGCAAGAACTGTCGATGGGTCGCTCACAGTTGGCCAAGGCCTTCAAGTTCCTACTCATTGTAGTGCACTTCCCCGTTCTCGCTGGCCTTCTGTGCTTCGTCAACCTATTCAGTTACTGGGAATTCTTCGTGAAAAATCGGCCTCACCTTTGCAACATCACACGCCACTGCGACACCCTCATGGGCCTTTCCCTCATTCTCAGCCCTTTCACTCTGCTTTTCATTCTCGTCGCCCTCTTTATACTAGACCGCTACCTATCCCTCTCTCCGGTCTTCAACCAGTTGGAGACACCGACGTCAACCCTGCCAAACAGTAACGACGACTCCGTCGAGCAGTCCGCCGCGCACCGCACAAGCGAGCAGGTCCTCAACGGTTATGGGAGTGGGGAAAGCCTCTCATTGACCGTTCTCCGAACCCTCAGCATTGCTTCCTGCGTCCTCTCCATTTTCTGGATGGCCTCTTTACTAACAGCAATCGCCGGTGCCAGCCTAGTCCTTAAGCTCGACTCCCCATTCGACCCGAACGCACCAGACGGCAAGGCGTTGTACAAGGAACGGGTTATTGTCGGGTTCTCTGAAGGGGCATTCGATGCGCTCCTCGCGTATTATACGGGGAGGGCGGCATGCGCGATGTCACGGGCTAGGCAGTCTGTACTCTGCAGAGCTGCAGGAGGGATGGAGGCAAGGGCACAGTCGGTGGTGCGGACACAGAGGGAAGGACTACTCTATGATGGTAGTGCTTGTAATCAGCGGTCAACCCTGGACAAGGCCGTACTTCGTCCCCTGCTTTCACTCACTCTTTCCTTCGTATGCGGCATTCTTTTGTTCGTGTATGATACATTTTCGCATTTGAGGCACATCAAAGGCTCGCCCTACTTCTGCATGTGCCTCATAACTTCGCTCTTTACTTGGTTTGTCACCCTTGTTTTTCATAGGTACAGGTCTTATGGTGCATTCCCTGGCGCCGTCTTCCGCACCTTTGTCTCGCTTATTTCCATTCTTGTGGCTACCCTTTGGCTTCTGGCTTCTGGCACATACCTTTTCCTTTGCATTGGAGCGCTGTTCTGTGACGAGCACGTCCCTCTGCCTCATAACTCACCATGTTCATACATTAGGACATCTGGGACATGGTCTGGGTTCGCTGAAATCGCCTTTGGTTACTTACAGGCATTTCTTCTGGGAGGAACCGCCCTTTTGTCTTGGGAATCGAGGGGCGGGATTCGTCTGACGGAGGAGGACGGTGAGGAGGACGTCGTGGTCGGGCAAGTCAGCGCGGTATAACTGTAACCTTGGCGTGTGGGAGTGACAATATTTACGGTCGATTTGAACTGGTATGCCACTTCGGTGTTCCAGGATTCCGAGTTTGAACCGCGATAGGGTATAGTTTCTACAAAGCAATGAAAGGTTGATAATTAGGGTAAGCTATTGGCTTCAACAGTACCTCTCTCCCCATCCTCTTCGTCGACCAGGCGTATCTGGCCTTCTGTTGCCTTCCAAGTCCCAACCACGACTCCCGCAAGTGAGCCCGCTTGGAACAAGCCCAGGACTCCTGCAACAACCCCTGCCCATGCCGCCAAACGCGCGATGTACACGCAGGGCGTTTGGTCCGGAGGGGGAGGGGAATGGGGGTCACAAAAGAGAGCGCGAATGGACACAAACACGAACGCAGTGCCATACAGTGCCCAAACGACAGTCAAAAGCAAGGACATCCCAGAGGTAAGAACGCGAAGTATGGCTCCGGGGAGAACACCAGCAGACCTATAGCTATGGAAAATGAAGAGAATGACCCATGCAAATAAGAAGGAAAGTATGCATAGAAGGAAATAGTAACGCCCTTCAAAGTGCGTCGAGTGAGACCATGGAGCAAATAAAACGTAGACAACCCAAGAGATAACAGAAAGGACTAGGGACCTCAGGAGGCGCAGGACTGTCTTGTCCAGGACCACCCGCCTGTGCAAGACACCCTCTACCATCAGCACATTCTCCCCTCCATCTACCGTAGGATGACCCCCTATAGCTGTCTCTCCAACCCAAGCCTTCCTCGCCCGCGAGCATAGCGCCGCAGTTTTCCACAACAAATATGCAAGTACCCCGTCCAAAAGCGATTCTCCGTATCCCAGGTAGACACGGGTTATGTATTTGCGGGGCTCTCCTGGCTGCGGGATGTCCCTCTGGAGGACAAGGGTCGCGTTTGCAATGGCCGTGAGGGACGAAACCGCCCACAAAACCCCAAGGATGTTCGTCGTGATGGTGACGATCCTGAGAGTTGCAGACGTCCAGCGTTCAGCCTCGCCATCTCCTGGAGGGGTTTGGTTACGCTCGGGGTGCTCTGCGGTCTCGGCCACCGATGGTATTCCTTGCGGCGTTCTGAGGAGGGCCGGGAACGCAGACTGGTAACGATCTAAGGGGAATAGGGCGACGATGAGAAAGATGGCGGTGATAGGGCTGAGGAGGAGGATGAGATTCATTAAATGGATGCAATAGCCCGTAACGTCGCAGAGTCTGGGGCTGCGGTCGAACAAGTATGTGGACATGTTGACGAACCAGACCAAAATGGCGATGGCCGGTAGTGGTACTGCGATTAAGGCGTGCTTGAATGCGTTGTCCAAAACCAATCGTGAGTGCTCCAGGTTGTCCTCTACGGGTGCAGGGGTCGAACGAGATGATGAGGAAGGCTCTTCGTCACCCTCGCTGGGCATGTTGGCGGTTGGGGTGGTGCATATACAGATCGTGTTTCGACCAGCGCAGCTACTTCTATGGACGGGCCACGCGCAGTCGAGTCAATTGAATCCCCCTTCCTACCCGAGCGGGGTATGAATTCGAAGCACCGGTTCGCCGATGGGTTCAAAGTGTCCAGTGCCTGTTGCTCAGCGCATATCACACGAAGTATAATAGTTGTACATACCAAACAGCCTTCTCGAGGAATGGTATCACCGTAGGGGAATATCAGACTCATAATTACCCACTCTGGACGTCCTCCTCCACCCCATCTTCCCCGAGGCGTATCCCGCTCCTCGCTCCCCGAGCCGCAACAATAGCTGCCCCCACGCTCCCGGCCTGCAAGTAACCAAGGAGAACCGCCGCAAACCCAGTCCAAACCCCTCGGGATCTGACGTATAAACAAGGTGAGGTAGGTGGCATGGGACTGGCCTGGTCACAGAACAACGCACGTACACAGAGAACACCATACGCGCTCGAGACGAAGAACCACAGAGTGCCCAGAAGAAGGAGAATGGTAAAAGTGGCAATACGGGTCGCTCTTCTAGGAATGGAGCCTGAAGACCGGTAACTATGCATCACCAGGAGAGCGGGCCAAGAAAGAACTAAAGTGAGCAAACATGTGGCGAGATAATACGGGTCGCCAACATTCCTCAAATGGAAGAAAGGGTAACTGAAGACGGCGAAAATGAATGAAATGAATGAAAGAATGACAGACGCCAATAGAGATAGAATTGCCTTGTCCAAGGCAGACCGCTGGTGCCAATGTTCTTGCACGAGCTTGGTCCATGCCCTAGAAAGGCGAGTCCTGGGTCCAGGGGGCTCCTGACCGTTGAGCCTCCCCTCTGCATCCCTAGGTTCTATCACCCGCTTGGCCCTGGAAAGTGCGACTGCCGTCGTGCCCATGAAATACGCGAGCAGCGCTTCGAGCGCTGCCTCGGCGTAACCAAGAACGACCCTCGCTTTATACTTCCACTTGTCGTCGGGTCCGTCGCTCCAGGGAGAGTCGAGCTTGGCAACCAGGCTTGCTTCAGTGATGCCGAGTATGCTGGCTATCGCAGAGAGAGTCCCAAGGACGTAGCATGTGGCAATGAAGACTCGGAGAACCGAGAGTGCGCGGCGGGCCCCTTGGTCGTCACCATTGCTCAGGCCCTCCTCAATGTCCTCATTGCCATCGGCGTTGTCCCCAGCTTCCTCCACTGTATGAGATCCGGGGGGAGATTCGGTGGATACTTTGGATAGACAGAAGATAGGCGACGCCGAAAGTAGGCGGTCCAGATAGAATAGCGCAACGAAGGCAAATATTATTGTGCCGGGGATGACGAAAACAGGAAGGGACAGAAGGGTGTCGCAATGGCGAGGGGTGAGGGTGCACAGGCGGGGACGGTCTCCGAGTTGCATGAAAAACGTCATGATGTTGCAGAAACCTAGAAACCCTGAGAGAACTGGTAAAGGCAATGCAATGAGCAGGGACTTGAAAGCCTTGCTCAAATGCAATCGCCCGTCCAAAATAGGGTCGTCTTGGGTGGGGTTTGGTGCTGTGGCAGCATGGGGAGGGACCTCGCCAGGGTCTCTGGTTCTCTCGCTGGCCATAGCGGTGTGGTGGTGGTGGTGGCAGGAGATAGGAAGAGTGCGCAGTCGTGCGGCCTGATTGTGTTACCACGATCCCATCAAGCCCGAGCGGAGATTCAAACCGCACCGAAACAGTTAAGCGCCCGTAGCTGACACGTTGATACCTTCAAGTTTATCACGGCGCACACGAAGCGTTTACGAGTCACTAATATTGTGTTTGGTGTCCCCGAGTGAACGCATTAACTAGACCTCCCCGGATATTACGTAGGTGCTTTCTCCCCCCCACCGGCAAGCTGAACAGTGATCAACTTGGGCTTCCATCACAGTGAACATCGCCCTGTTGCCATGCTGATAAGGTTAGGCTGTGGCTTCCAAGAGGCAGAAAAGTCGTGTATAGAAGGCTACTGCCACCGCAAGAAAGGCCCAATGTATCCACCGATACACACCGGTTAAATCGTGTTAGAGGTTTGTTTTCCCCCATCATTACTAAGTTCTCCTTTGTTACATTGGGGAAGGTCAAACTGTCTGCTAGCATGTATCCACGATTTTGGGAGTGGAGAAATTGGCCCTTTCTTGCAGTGTGCGTGCTTCTGTCGATCTTCTCCAACAATCGTACTCTACTCTGTGCCTCATTCGACCATACTAACACTGCAGCTCCTCCCAAACTCCAAGCCTGCGTGTAACCAGCTAACCCCACCATAGCCGCAGCCCAAATGCTACGGTACCTAACATATGAGCAAGATGGCAGATCGGGGTACCAAGGGCAGAGCAATGAACGAACGTATTCGAAAATGTATACACTTGATATGGAGACCCAAATATAAGCCAGGAGAAGGAAAGCTGAGAGATCACAACGCGAGGGGCCTTCCCAACAGGTATTTTACTAGAACTGTAATCATGGAGTAGGAGTAGAGCTAAAAATGCGAAGACTACGGTAAAAAAGCAAGAAAGAAGGTGAACTAAAGTCGCCTGTGCGAATGGGCCATGGCTCATATTCAAGGCAAATAATAGCAGAAACTAAGGATAACGCGAGGGCTGACACCAAGCACACGACTGCCTTGTCCAACGCGGCCCGCTGGTGCCAATACCGCTCAATGACTCGAGTCCCCGCCTCGGACATGTGTGTCCAGAATGATCTCGGACCCTCTCCCCCCAGCAGCTCTGAGCCCAATTGCTCGCTTGGCCCTTGAGAGCGTACTAAGAGCGGCCCTGCCCATGTAATAACTTATAAGTGAGTAGTGCTTCGGAAACCGCCTCTCCATATCCGAGGATAACCCTCGTGATAAAGTCTGAGGACGAGCCTTGCGTTGGCCGTGGCTACGAGGGAGCAAAATGTGCACATGGCGCTGAGCGCTGAGGATGCAGAATCGTGGGATCATGCGCGTATGGTGTCGCCGCCTTTCGGAATCGTCTCCACCGGCCTGGTTGTTCGCCCTGTGCCCCCTTCCAATTCGGTTCGAATGGCGGTCGAAGACGCTTGTGAAGGCCAAAGATGGGTGACACGACCAGGAAATGGTCCAAACAAAGGAGAGAAAGATGACATCACGGCAGATGCCATGACCCCAGGGAGCCGCCGTCGCCTCTCGTCGTTCGTCTGCATTGTGAGGGCTCGCTCCACATTTCGGAGAGAGGCGTAGAACATGGTTTGGTGAGCTACCTGCCCAGGAGAAGTAGCAGGTAACAGTGAGCTATACTCACTCGAGGGGTAGCGTTGATCTTCCCATTACTCAACGTTGGGGCTTTGGAAAGCGTTTCAGGTGCTTCGATGACTGAAATTCGACTTTCAGCTCGAATTCAAGGCCTGTATCCATGCCATGCAGACCGGTGTGACCAGGTCACAAATTCTTTTGAAAATGTCGTCGCGAAAAGCAATATGCAAACGACTGTAAGTATAGCTGTGCATACCGAACACCCTTCGCGAGGCAGGATATCATCGTAGGGGAAACATCATAGGGGAATATCAGGCTTATAATCACCCGCTCTGAACTTCCTCCTCCACTCCATCTTCCCCAAGGCGTATCCCACTCCTCGCCTCCCGAGCAGCAACAGCAGCTGCCCCCACGCTCCCAGCCTGCAGGTAACCAAGGAGAACCGCCGCAAATCCAGCCCAAACCCCTCGGGATCTGACATATAAACAAGGTGAAGTAGGTGGCATGGGGCTGGCCTGGTCACAGAACAACGCACGTACACAGAGAACACCATACGCGCTCGAGACGAAGAACCACAGAGTACCCAGAAGAAGGAGAGTAGTGAACGTGGCAATACGGGTCGCTCTTCTAGAAATGAAGCCTGAGGATCGGTAACTATGCGTCACCAGGAGAGCGGGCCAAGAACAAACTAAAGTGAGGAAACATGAGACGAGATAGTACACGTCGCCAACGTTCCTCAAATGGAAGAAAGGGTAACTGAAGACGTCGAAAATGAATGAAACGAATGAAAGAATGATAGAAACCAATAGAGACAGGGCTGCCTTGTCCAAGGCAGACCGCTGGTACCAATGTTCTTGCATGAGCCTGGTCCATGTCCTAGACAGGCGAGTCCTGGAGGGCTCCTGACCGTCGATTCTCCCCTCTGCATCCCTAGGTTCTATCGCCCGCTTGGCCCTGGAAAGCGCAGCTGCCGTCGTACCCATAAAATAAGCGAGCAGTGCTTCGAGTGTTGCCTCTCCGTAACCAAGAACGACCCTGGCTTTATACCCATACTTGTCGTCCGGTCCGTCACTCCAGGGAGAATCGAACTTGGCAACTAGGCTTGCGTTGGTGATGGCGACTACGCTGGCTATCGCAGAGAAAGTCCCAAGGACGTAGCATGTGGCAATGAAGACTCGGAGAACCGAGACTGCACGACGGACATCTTGGTTGCCACCATTGCTCACACCCTCCTCATTGCCCGCGGCGTTGTCACCAGCTTCCCCCGTGGTGTGAGTTCCCGGGGGAGATTCGGTGGATACTTTGGATAGACCGAAAGTAGGTGACATCGAAAGTAGGCGATCCAGGTAGAATAGGGTGACGAAGGCAAAAATTATTGCGGCAGGGATGACAAAAATAGGAAGGGACAAAAGGGTGTCGCAATGGCGAGGGGTGAGGGTACACAGGCGGGGACGGTGTCCGGGTTGCATGAAGAATGTCATGATGTTCCAGAAACCTAGAAACCCTGAAAGCACTGGTAAAGGCAATGCAATGAGCAGGGACTTGAAAGCCTTGCTCAAATGCAATCGCCCGTCCAGAATAGGGTCGCCTTGGGTGGGGTTTGGTGCTGTGGCAGCATGGGAAGAGACCCCACCAGGGTCTCTGGCTGTCTCGCTGGCCATTGCGGTGTGGTGGTGGTGGTGGCAGGAGAAGGAAGAGCCTGAGTGCGCAGTCGTGCGGCCTGATTGTGTTGCCACGATCCCATCAAGCCCGAGCGGAGATTCAAACCGCATTGCAGCGGCTAAGCGCTCACCACTGTGAACATCGATGTTAACTTTTTTGTGCTGAGAAGATTAGCTTGAGCCCTCCGAGATTCAGAAGAGTCCTGTATAGAAAGTAGCTGCGTACTGCTGTCGACCCTCCCCAACAATCTACTCTACCCTCTGCTTTATTCGAGGTAAACCGCGCCCCCCGCCCTCCAGATCAGCACTGCAGCTCCTCCCAAACTCCAAGCCTGCATATAACCAGCTAACCCCACCACAGCCGCAGCCCAAATGCTATGGTACCTAACATATGAGCAAGATGGCAGATCGGGGTACCAAGGGCAGAGTAATGCACGAACATATTCGAAAATGTATGCGCTTGAGGTCGAGACCCAAAAAGAAGCCAGGAGGAGAAGAAAAGTAGGGATCACAATGCGAGGGATCTTCCTGACATGCATGTTACTAGAACTATAATCGTGAAGTGAAAGAAGAGCTGGCCATACGAATACTACAGTAAGAAAGCAAGAGAGAAGGTTAAATGATGTCAGATACGCGAAAGGCTCATGTTCAAGGCAAATAATGGCAGAAACAAAGGATAACGCGAGGGCCGACACCAAACACACGACTGCCTTGTCCAACACGGCTCGCTGGTGCCAATACCCCTCAATGACTCGGCTCCACGCCCCGGACAGGCGTGCCCAGAATAACATCTGACCCGCTCCCCCCACGCCATCTCTCGGCCCAATTGCTCGCCTGGCCCTCGAGAGCGTAAGAGCGGCCCTGCCCATGCAATACGCGAGTAGTGCATCGGAAATTGCCTCTCCATATCCGAGGATAACCCTCGTCACAAATATCACCTTGTCGTCCCATCTATCCTTCTCGAAAGGAGAGTCAAGTCTGAGGACGAGACTTGCGTTGGCCGTAGCTACGAGGAAGCAGAATGTGCACACGGCGCTGCAAATCCAGGCCACAACGATGCAGAATCGTAGGATCGTATGTGCATGGTGTCGCCGCCTCCCGAGGTCGTCTCCGCTGGCCTGGTTGTTTGCCCTGTGTTCCCCTTCCAACCCGGTTTGAATGGCGGTCGAAGGCCCTTGTGAAGGGCCAAAAATGGGTGAAACCACGAGGAAATGGTCCAGAACGAGAAGAAATATGAAGGCGAAGACTCCTGTCGTGGGCATGACAAACATGGGGAAAGACACGAGGGTATCGCAGTGCTGAGGGGTGAAGTCGCACAGGCGGGGGCGGTCATCGTGCTGGTAATACGATCCGCGGAAGTTTCCTGACCAAAGGAGCCAAGAAA
This sequence comes from Coprinellus micaceus, assembly GCA_951394405.1. Lineage (NCBI taxonomy): Eukaryota > Fungi > Basidiomycota > Agaricomycetes > Agaricales > Psathyrellaceae > Coprinellus > Coprinellus micaceus. The sequence goes on along the minus strand of OX596340.1, from coordinate 2,946,096 downwards.
CTGCTGGGAAAGGTAGCACGATGAGAGAGTATCTGAAGGCGGTGCTCAGGTGTAGACGTCCACTGTCGAGGTCGCTTTGAGTCGAATCGGCGAAGGGTGCTGGAAGCTGACTCCGGGTGGAGACATTATCGACCGCTCTGGTCCTCCCGTCAGCCATGGCAACTTCAAGGTGGTAGGATGGACAGAATGTGAGCGGTAAAGTGATAAGTATCTAGTAGCTGCTGCTATTCGATTACACGTACGTAACACGTAGTCTCACCATCATACCCGAGCGGAGCTCAAAATCCGATGACCACTGTGATAAGCGCCCAGCTGTCGTTCACGACATGTGGGCTTCGACAGCCCCACAGAGTGACTCTACACCACGGATCAACCACTCCCAATCCCAAAAATGTCTGCTTCATATACTACCCGTATTTCCCGCACAATCCTCGCAAGGGCTAGGGTCCCCACAGAAGCAGCGTCACAAATGGCTTGTTCAAGGCCGACGCGTTGTTCGATCTAGACCCAGTGTACGCTCGCTTGAGAGGACCAAATCCGCTCGCCTCTTCCAACTGAATGGAATGGGATGGAAATGGCCCAGAGCGTATACCACGAAAGCACCAAAGAAACGCCCCCCACACCGACTGGGTGGTCAGCACGAGGCTGGGTCGGGGAGGACGGTGGTTGGGTCGAATAAAGTACGGGACACACAAGGCAAACGAGGGGAAAAAAGGAAAGCGCGAAAAGACATGGGAGATACATTCGTGGAGAGCTCAACAAAACAACGTGAATTTCATGACAACAGCACAACGAAAAAGGGACGAACAATGGCCCTATAAAACAGTTATAAACAACGGAGAAAACGGATGCAGGGCGTGAAACGGATGAATGGATCGGGCATACAAGGTGTAAAACACACCATGAGGAGACATCAGAGGTGGCAACATTGCTCGGCACCCACATTCAAGCGGGCGGACGATAACCCTGCATAAGACTCGCAAGCGACGGCGCACTCGTGCTGGGCGTGATCGGCGTGGGCTGCTGCGTCATCGAGGCATGGTGCTGGGACACTTGTTCGATCTGTGGGTGGGGATGTGGATGTTGCTGGTGGTGCTGTGATTGTGGTTGCGGCACACCGACCCCATGCGGCAAAATACCGGTGGGCGCGCCGTTACCAATAGGTGGGGGCAGGGCTTGGGGTGGCGATTTGCTCAGTGCTGGAGCGGCATGAGAAGGCGAGGCAGACCCTCCCTCCACAGGCGTGGCTAGGCCCGAACCAGACACCGTCGAAGGACCGGGGACGGGGGACTGCATAAGTGGTGGCTGCGGCGAGGCCTGTTGCTGCTGGCCAAGAGCCGCTTGCTGTGAGTGATGCTGCTGCATGAGCTGTTGGTGCTGCTGCTGAATGTGCGCTGCCTGCTGCGGATCCATCGGCACAAACATCATCCTCCCCGCATCCTGAAACTGCTGCATCTGCGCCGCTTGTTGCGCCTGCAACTGTGCATGCTGCACGGACTGCTGTACCTGCGCCGGAAGTTGGGGTTGACCGTGCAGGGGCTGTTGGCCAGGAGGAGGGAGCGATTGCCCAGGTAGGGAAGGGAGAGGCTGGCCAGTGGCTCCTGCCTGCGCGATGATGTGCTGCGGGTAGTGTGAAAGGCCTTTGGGGAGTTCCCCGGGACTTGGTGCGGATTGGTGCTCCATTATCCGCTTCTGGCGTTCGAGGGGGGAGTGGTAGACGGCGCCTCGAGGGAGGGCAGCGTCGTATTCTTCAGGTAGGGCGGGAATGACGGCTGCGTGGCGACCGCCAAGAGGACTAGACAAGCCAAAGATAGTCGTATCAGCGTCAATGAAATGAAGTCGCACACAAAGCCAAAGGGGGAAAGGCAGTACTCACCCTCCCTCAATGAAGTTCTGCCACACATAATCCCTCAACCGATCCGCTCCAGGCAACTCCTGTATTAAATGCTTGATCGTGTTCTGCCCCAGTCCAAAGAAGTCGGGGCCTGATACCGAATTCGAGTGCTGGCGATTCCGAATGGCGTTCGCCTGTTTGACGATGCTCGACCACGCGCCAGTCGCCGTCCCCGCGATGACCGGCCTGTCCGCTGTATCACTCGGCACGATCTGGAACTTTGGGCCATCTCCCCCATCGAGGATCGTGCAATGATAGACGACTTCGATGTTGGGGTTGATTGTAGAGAGGTACCGTCTGCGGCGTATTCAGTTAATGAGGGAGTGATAAGATGAGGAAGGAGGGGAGAGACGTACCGTGTCACTTCGTAACCTACGGGGAAGATATACCTCTCCGTGTGGAAATGCTCTCGCATACACACATCCCCCAAGTTGATCACCGTCATAATCCCCACATTCAGCGGCAGCATCGGTTTCCCATTCTTGTCTCTCGGTACAAGCGGGATGCTATAGCTCTTACTCGTCACTGTATGCGCCTTCATCCGTTTAGGCTTGACCCGCGGCTGCTGACCATCGACGGATTGAGGCGGTCGAGTTTGCGTGGACGACGTCGGCGTTGGTGGGGGGGCGTTGTTTTGCTGGGGAGGGGGATACATGCCGGGTGGCGGTGGCCCAGGCAGCATGGGGGGTGCGGTGAGGTAGAAGTACGGGTTGTAGGGATAGGAAGGGGTGTTCGGTGTGGCGGTTACTGGTGTGATCGGGCTTGGATAATACATATAGGGGTTCATAAACATAGGGTGGGCAGTGGCGGGGGCAGGTGTGGGGGCTCCGTTCGAGTGAGGCTTAGCGACCATGAGGGTGCTGAGGCTGAGATATGGGTTGCCGCTGAGGGGATTTGAAGCGGGGCCATTCGAGGTGGAGGCACGAGGGCCGGACGAGGCGCTGTTCCCAGCATTCCCGGTGGAAGTGGAAGAAGTTGCTTCGAGGTTCGGGTCGATGGGGGTAAACGATTGTTGCTCAGGAGGAGGGAGAGATTGTGAGTCGGCGGTAGCCGATGGGCCAAGTTCCGAGACGTCCGGAGCAAGGCCTTCGATTTCTGCCGCAAGCGGGGGAGTGGGTGAAGGATTACTGAATGCGTCCGACAACGACGGCGGTGGTGGTGGTAGGCCTTGCATAATCACATCCGCGCCCCCTTCCTCAGGCGACGGCACACCCTCATCCTCGTTGCGCAGTACCCGTGCTGTATGCAGAGGCGGCTTCTTCTTCTTCTTGCCCCTCCCTTCACCAACATCACTCTCCTCGTGCATCGCCTCGTCGCCTAGTTGCGTGGTGTCCACACTGGGTCGTGTCTTGTGGCGTTTCGAAGGGGCGGCAGGCACCAGTGCACCATCGTCTGGCTCTGAGCGCTTAGAACGAGTTCGGGGACTGGGGTTGCCGTTGGCTGTGGCCTTGCCGTTTGATGAGCGCGTAGATCGACGCGTTGATGGGACCACCGCGGGCGTGGGTCGCGAGGGGAGTAACAGATCGTCTCCGTCCTCCTCGTCTTCTTCGTCCATGGCGTTGCGCAGGTTCTCCTCGAAGGACGAACGTGCACGCGCGCTGAGCAGTGTGCGGGGTAATGCGACGGAAGGGGATCCTGGTGAGCCGCGCAAACCCTGCTGTTCGAGCTCCATAATTCTTTCATATAGTTGGCTGTCGTCCAGGTTAGCGCCGTGTCCGCAGAAAGGGAATACCACGCACTCTCGCTCCTGGCGTATCCTCACGTTCCGCTCGCCCGATTTCTGGAGCTCCGTCGACATTTCCTTGTGTTTCTAGTTTATTAGCCCGTGTTAAAGCCCTTTCTCTGAATGTTCGAGAAAGAGAACAGAAAGGGCCACCCACCTCCTCCAACTCAAAGAACCGCTTTTTGAGCTTCCGGTACTTGTCCTGGATGTCGAGATTGTCCCGCTTGGACGCTGAACCCGATGCTGCTGGCGTTGATAAGGTGGGCACGCTGCTGGACGAGGCCATCAGAGTGTCCTGGTCATTGCTGGTGGGCATCGCATGGATGTTCGGGTGTAAATGCGGAGCGGGGCTGTGGGGAAGAACCCAAGGGGCGTTGTTGCAGAGTGCCTTGGGAAGGGCGATGAGTCCAAAACCTCGAAAACCAAATCTCAGCAAATAGCCCAACCACAACGCCATTCAATATAAACAATGATCACATGTCTCGGTGATTGCCGAACCGATCTCCTTCTCCCCGTCCCCCCTTTCTGAGGGCATTCAAGGGTGCAAGTAACTGGAGGATGGCGGGGGAAAGGAAGAAAGAGCTGCGATGGGGAAAGATCGAGGGCCTGCCCGCTTATGTAGGTTAGCGGGTGTGTTTGTGTTGTGTTTGGTCACACATTTGATCCGCCCTCAGTCATCTCCGAGAGCGCGCCGTGCCTTTCCCAGGGACATCTTCGAAGTTGAATACGACCAACACAATGAAAGGTATGCACACACCGCGGTGCCCAAAATTCATATGAACGCTAAGTAAGAGACCAGCGTAGTCATATGAGAACCCCCAGGGCCCCTAGCAGTCCAGCGACCCGGTCAAGGTGCAAAACTTACAGACACAAGTGTCCAGTCAGCGCCTCAGGATTTGAGTTACGAGTACACGACATGCAACAGGAAAGGGAGACGATTCGACGTCATGCCTCTCATTTATTTAGCGCCAATGCCTTAATACAAACTACAGAGAATCAAATCAACAAAACACCCAGGGCAGGAGAGGGGAAGAAAGAGGTTACCCACCAGACTCATATTCCATGTCCTCCGGGCCAGTCCTCTGCATATCCAGATTGATACCCCGCAGACTGCGCCGGAGAACTTGGTTCGAGGTCGAATACTCCACCTTCTGCCGCAACCTGGCGCCATCGGGGTGCCTGGACGTCGATGAAGTTCCGAGTCAGGATCAGCGCTTGGAACTCATTACCACCTCCCTCTGTCTAGAGCCGACCCAGACATACAGACGGACAACTCACCATTGGATATATAAAGTCTTCCTCTCTAAATAGCCGTCCCTCCCGTAATCCTCGAGATCAAAAACCGCAAAGCGTGGCTCACCCTGCGGAAGATCGTCAAGGAAGTTCTCGTAGGATGCTCCGCGATCGCTAGTCTTCTCGATGGTAATCTCGGTGTTCTCGGGGTTGAGAGTGTAGATAACATATCTGTGCTTCTTGTTGACCTTTAGCTCCTCGAATGTGGCAGTACATTGTTCGTTGACGGTGACCACTGGGGGCTGCAAGCGCACCATCCGACAAAACGGTGTTCAGATATGGCATATCAGTTCATATATCGTAGTCCTTAATTTCGCCATCTGTAGCGCACACTCACCATCGCCTCGTAGGTAGAAACTGGAGGGGGAGGAGGAAGATAATGCAAGATACGCAGCAGTCACCGGGTGTTCTCTAGGCTGTGGGGGACTCGAGAGGGCCATGTTGTAAAGCCCACTCGACAGCCGTGTTGACTTGGGCACCAACCCCAACACAGCAAAGCTTCTCCATCGCGTTGGTGCCCCACCGTATTTCATGGCTTTAAGACTCGCACAAGGCAAATCTACCACGCTTGTACTCGATGAGGTCATCCCATGACCGATGGAAAGAAATAAGCGCCCGTGATCAAGTTCGGCAGCGCTCAATTTGCCTCATTGACCGATCGGGAAAGTTTCTAATAGTTTTGTTTATTCCTTTATTCCGTATTCCAATGCCACCGCCATCTCCCGAGTCCTTTCCCAATCTCTGCAACTCGACTGCTAAGCCCTCAGGCCGCCAGAGAATTGACATTACTAGAGACCCTCGGTCACGTTTTGCTAGTCCCTCTGATCCGTCCCCTCGGGCATCTCCGTTGGTCCCGCCAACCTTCGAGTTCCTCATAATGAAAAAGTAGCGCCCAGCGCTGTCCCTCGATCTACCTCGATGCCGCGCAGGGTCTTAGGGTTGAGCCCTCCAAAGTAAGGGACCTCCGTCCTCGACTTGGTCAGAGAGCTCGAGTTTCTCGAGTCAACGCCTTTAATTTGAGATACGGGTACATAGTGTGAAATATACGTTCGTCCGTCGAGGAAAAACTAAAAGATCCCACAAGAGAGGTTGAACACAAGAAAGGACACAGCCGTTATCGCATCGCTCAATTGCCCTTGCTGACCTTCTCGAGCACTTCAAAGACCTCAAATCAGCCAACACGTAAAGGGACACCCAGAGATCAACTACGCACCAGTGTCATAGGACACTTCCTCCAGATCGGTTCCTTGGACCTCAAAAGCGATACCCTGCAGACTTCGTCGGAGCGCATCCTTGGACGACGCGTACACCATCTTCTGCTTGATCTTGGAGCCGTCGGGAGACCTGATGCGTTTTCGTCAGCGTTCGAACGAAGGGTTCAAGGGGGGCTGATGACATGATAGGGGGGATCCAGGGCGTGGCTCATACGTGCAATACAGCTCGCGGCCAGCACAGCCGGCGTACCACGGGGACCCATCTCCGCCTCTACCTCTTCCCCCCTTTGCCTCCCCAATACAGAACCCCAACCACCCAAAACAAATGAGGACTCACCAAGCAATGAACAGAATCTTGTTCCTCTTCCCCGCACCCTCCTTCTCAAACTCAAAATCGAAGATGGCGAAACGGGGCTCGAGTTCAGGGAGATCTTCCAAAAAGTTATCGTAGGTCCCAGAGCTGGTCTTCTCAACGACAATCTCGGTGTTGGTAGCGTTCAGCACGTAGATGATGTACTTGTGCTTCTTCCCGAGCTTGAGGTCCTGGAACGCGGAGAGGCATAGGTCGTTGACGGTAACTCCCGAGGCCTGCAGCACGACGGTGCACCCAGCAACACGGCCATTGGCAAGGTGAGATGGTAGGCGCCGATTAAGCGATGAAAGGTGATACGGATGTTCATCGTCAGCTAATCTCATTCCAATCGCGTGCCACGATCCAGATCGCGCAGTCGCTACGATGACCGCTCACCATCGTGTATTAGATATAAATCGGAGGGAAGGGAAGTGGAAGAGTCGTTGTGGTCGTGGTCGTGGGTCAAGGAAGGCGGTTAAATGGATTTCGGGCTCTGGACTGCGTCCTCACCGTGATGACAACACATCAGTGCGATTACCCGAATTGGGTTGCTGTAGCGATTATCTCATCGCTGTAGGGCAGGGGTGCTAGGGGGTACTGGGAGGTACTGGGCTCATGAATAGGCGGAAGGACACCTTCGGACTGTGCAAGCGCAGTGAGGAAGACCAAGCGAAGCTCAGAGTCAGATTATGCTGCGTGCGGACGGTGATAGTAGTGTACATAGTCTCAAAATAATTACTCCTGCGGCGCAGGCCCGAAGACCTCGTCGAGCCAGCCGACGTAGTCGTACTCCGGCTCACCACTGTCGTCTGGGGGTGCGCTGCTTGGCATTGCATTGAGGAGGTAGTCGATCGAGCCTTGGGGTATGTGCGCTAGCCGGAGGTCGAGTTCGGTGATGAAAGGCTAGAGTTCGGGGAGCGTCAGTCCCAGCTACTAGGGGTACATGTGATTGTCAACGTACCTTCGAATGTGCAATGCCTTGGAACGACTCCAAGAGCTGCGTCGGCGTTGTCTGGTCTTCGGTAATGTCCACTAGCAGGTTGATGAACGCCTCGAACGTCACCGCGCCGTAATCGCCCACAAGCTGTTCGTAGATGTAGTCCACGTCTTGGTTCGAATACACAATCCCGAGACTAGCAAGAGCAGACATCATCTCCATCTGGTTCAGCGTGTTCGTCTCATCCTTGTCAAAGTACCGGAATGTGGTTTCGAATTGCTCGAGTTGGGCGGGTGTGAGGTTGGTGACGTCCCTCGAGACGATCTATGAAGCATCTCGTAAACGCTGCTGCTGAAGGATTGATCAGGAGACACTCACCTGGTTATCTATGAACGCGATCTTCTTCGCGATGTTCTGGATGAGCAAGCCCAGTTCAAACTCCAAATCCTGCCACGTGAACACAGTGTAGTCGTTCTCTTCGACGTTGGCCGCCATACATTCCGCCTCCGCATCTGCCACCAATGCAAGATCTTCCGAAAGTCCAGGTATCCTGGTTTGGATTTCCTTGGCCAGTTGTTGTTGCTCCTCGAGCGGACCCTCAATCATGGTCAGCTCGACCGAAATAGAATGTAACCCGGCCTCGAACGCGTTCGCGATATCTGCAAACTTCTTGCGGAGTCCTTCCTTGATTCTGGGTAGCATAGGTAAGCATCAGTACGAGGGTACACTCAGCCTAGACACGCTACGCACTTCCTAATTTCAGCATTGATCGCCCTCGACCTCCTCGCTTCACTTTCCAACAGCCTCTGCCACGCCGCGTCGAGATCCAACGGGGCCAACCCCCGCGGCGGCACGTACTCCGCCAACGAGTACGTCTTCAACTTCGTTTGCACATTCCCAAACAGCGTGATCACGTCTTGCCGTTCCGCAACCCACGTCCGTTTCGTCGTCTGCTTGTAGGTGGTGAACCGCGCTGACTGGTCCTTCGCATCGGCGTAGCTACCCATGAACACGGACGCGGCCCACTGCGACTGGATGTGCTCAAGGTTTCCAAGGAGGAGGCGCGCGCGACGTTCGTAGTCTGTTCGGATGATCCATACGGATTGCATGAGATCTGCGAACTTCTCAACGCGTCGGGATTCGGTCTCCGTCTGTTCTGCACTCCAATGAACATCCTCGAAGTCTACCAGAGAAGCAGGGCGCTTACCCATTGACGAGAAGGCGTGGAAGAAGCTGGCGATGTAAGTCATGACGGAGCGTTCATCAGGCTTCGCTGAATCGCACAGATCCTCGACTTCGAGGAGTTGCTAGGGGAGGGAGTGAGCAGCTGAAGGCAAATGAAGGTGAGAAAGTACATCGTACTGGGATGTCCAAGTGGTCCGCGGCGATCTGGAAGGCGAGTCTAGTATTCCCATGACGATCCTCCTACTCCCAAAGCATAATCAGCAAGTCGAACCAGACTCCCTGTTTGGTGACAGACCTTATCGAGCCTGTCATAGTCAAGCAGGTCAGGTCGATGACAGTGAATGAGGGCACATCTACGCAATAATCAGTCAATGAATGCCAGGAACCGAGGAACAAGCTAGGGCGCACGAACAAAGCAAGACCGTCCGACCAACTGTGCGTGAAGTCCTGCACCCTCACGTCCTTATATGGTGCCGTCTTGCGTTGGCACCACAGCAACAGGCCTTCTTTCGCTGAAAGACCTTCTTCACTTTGCAGAAGTAAAAGAATGAGTGACGCTGAGCGAATACGGGGTTCGCAGACCAGCCGAGCCGGAATGTGGCATGTCCGCCACGAGTCTCCCTAGATCTCCCGAGAACGGGTTTCTTTACCCAGAGGGTCTGGGGAGCAGCAGGCGGACAGAGCCACTGGAACCCCTCAACGGAAGAGAGGCTGGACAGACCTAATATCGGCAATGGTGAACCGCAGAATGAGGGTCCATATCATCCCCAGAATAAGCTTGAGGTTTCCATCGATGATGTCTTTGAGCCCAAAGAGTGAGTAGGTGGAGGAGCTGGGGTTTATGGGTTGGTGAACGGGTTCAAAGTACCTTCTGGGCCGATGTTGGTCAGCTTGACACCCCTGGAGGTGATGAACTCGAGTGCCTTGGTAACATTCTCCGCTTTCTGCACCCGCATGCGGGGGTTCCTGTTATATCGACCAAGGGAGGTATCACCTGTGAGCAAATGCCACCTTAGTAGACTGCCTCGACCTCGACATTTCTGCAGTCCATACCCATGATTTCCTGTACATGAGGCTGAGTTAGGGGGAAGGTTGAACCATCTGAAGGGATCGCACCATAAGCTGGATGAGTCGGACTCCATCCGAGAGGTCCTGCACCAGAGAGGACATTGGTGGATACTCATTCGCCTCGAGCTTGGTATTCAACCTAATCCACCGTCAAAGATCCCTCTCCAACCACTGAGGCTGCAGCAGAGAACATACCATTTACAGAACGTCCTCTCCTGCATATTCCTCGTCTGCTCCTCCAGTGACATCTTGGTATCAACTCTAGGTATCCGGGTAGTGGAGAAGGTATTAGGAGGTTCTAGGGTATCGATTCGAACCTATAACAGGTTGGCTCGGGGAGGGTGAGGTAATGGGAAAGCACAAGACGCGTCTGTATAAATTTCAGAGTCCGACGGCGCGTCTCCTGCTTCCTACCTCCATCATCCACGGTCTTGCAGTCTCTCAAACGGTCCTTGGAGGTTGTATACGACGATGACGACGCAGTTCGACAAGATTTATCATGGCCTGTCCCCAGAAGTCGGCAGTGAGTAGCCAATTACCCACCTTTCGTGTTTATGCTGCACAGTGCTGACTGGACGCAGAATTTCGTGTGGCATCGAGTGGGATGGGTTGGAAGGGTATCGATAGCGGCAGCGTCGTGACTCTGGAGGCTTCGAAGATCAAGTGGGCGCAGTGGATTCGAGTCGCGAGGAACTTCCAGTTGCGAATTGGCATGTCAGACCACACGAAGGAGAGGTTCGATGGGTTTTTGCGCGAGGTGAGTCGGCGCTGCGTCAGCAGTGTATAACACCTTATTGACTTACACATGGTAGGAACACGATAAGATCGCTCAACTCCTCAAGAACCACTTCGGTATCACGCTCGAAACTCAGGAAGCGGCCTTCAAGGGCTGGAATTGGGGTGTTGCGGATTTTCGGGGTGCGTGGATTCCCCATACCGATTTTGTCAGTTTTATTGACCTTTCTTGCAGGCCAGGACCTTGCCTTCCTCGTCTCAGACCGAACAGCATTCGAACTCCCCCTTGACAATGTCGCCAACTCCAACATCGCCGGCCGCACAGAAGTTTCGCTCGAGTTCGCCAATCTCGCTGGCTCATCCAAAGGAAAGCTCGCAGGGGACGAGATGGTCGAAATTCGTTTCCACGTTCCCGGTGCCGCGTCCAAGGCCAAAGATTCCGAAGCTGGCTCACAAAAATCCGACAACGAGAACGAGGAGGAGGAGATTAGCGCCGCGCAAGCATTCCATGAGACGATCAAGGACCGTGCCCACATTGGCCAAATTACGGGCAACATGATCTTGAGCTTCGAGGAAGTCCTCGTGCTTACGCCTCGTGGACGATATGACATGGATATGTTCCCCGAATTCTTGCGGTTGCGCGGCAAGACCTATGACTACAAGATTCTCTTCAGCAGTATCAACAGACTGTTCTTGCTTCCCAAGGACGACCAACACGTCCTCTTCATTGTGAGTATACCAATCAGACCGCCGCCTACCTCAAACCTAACGCTCCAATAGCTCGGTTTAACCACTCCCATCCGACAAGGTCAGACTCGATACCAGTACCTCGTCATGCAGTTCACGAGGGAAGAGGAGATCACCGCTGAGCTCAACATGACCGAGGAGGACCTCGAGAAGTACGACAAGCTCAAGAAGAACTACGAAGATCCCACATACGAAGTCGTCTCCAGCGTCTTCCGCGCTCTCTCCCGCAAGAAGATCATCGGCGCAGGCAGCTTCCAGAGCCGCGACGGTCACCCAGGCATCAAGGCCAACCTCAAGGCCGTCCAGGGCGACCTCTTCATGCTTGAAAAATACATCTTCTTCGTCTCCAAGCAACCTACCCTCATCGAAATTCAGGACATCCACCAAGTTGTGTTCTCCCGTGTCGGTGCATCCATGGGCGCCGCCGCCGCGCGCACATTCGACTTAAAGATCATCCCCAAGAATGGAGCTGACCTGAACTTCAGCTCGATCAACAAGGAGGAGCATGAGGTGACTGAGGCGTACTTGAAGGACAAGAAGGTGCGGGTGAAGAACGAGATGGTGCCCGATGCCGAATTACTCCTTGCGGATGCTGGCATGGATGATGACGATGACGACGAGGACATGGCGAGTATCGACAGCGACGATGGCCCAAGGCGGGCTCCGAGGGCGCCTGGAGACGACGACGAGAGTGAAGAAGACGGTACGCACTCGCTGGGTTTATACACTCCTTGACTATGACTGATGAACCGTCCGTTTTGTAGAGGACTTCCAAGCCTCCGACTCCGACTCAGGGTCGCCTACGGACACCGACTCGGATGCTTCTGGTGCTCAGACCGCCTCAGACGCATCCGGTGATCGAGCCCTCACCACTGGTACGAAGAAGAAGAGCAAGAAGGTATCGGCCAAGGGTAAAGCCAAAGCCAGTGCCGACGGTGATGCCGCCCCCAAGAAGAAAAAGGCTGCAGCGAAGAAAGGCTCGAACGAAAGTGACGCTGAGGATTCCGACGGCGAGGACGCGAAACCCAAGCCTAAGCCCAAGAAAAAGGCGGCAGCTGGGAAGTCTAAGGCGAAAGACGACGAGGAGATGGATATCGATGTGGACGGGGACGATGACGACAAGCCGAAACCTAAACCCAAACCGAAGGCGAAGGCAAAGAAGGACACCGGGGATGCTATGGATGTGGACGAGGCGAAGCCTAAACCTAAACCAAAGCCAAAGGCGAAGAAGCCTGCCGATAGCGAGGTGGAACGTCCAAAGAAGAAGCTGAAGACGGCTGACTAAATGATTTCACCTCCCAGCCCGACTTTTGGTATCGTGTATTTCTCGCTCCGCTCTCACAAATCTGTTACATTGCTCGCTTCTTTGTACTTTCTACACCACCTGTATAGCCATGTTTAGCCTTTGGTCTCAATGCTAGAGCACGGGTGTCAAGCTTGGTCGCCAAAGCGTTTTCCTTGGCTCACCTTTGGATCCTGGTAAGGTCGTGGGAATATAAACTGCAATATCGGAATCGGCCATGACGGGCGCTAAACATCCCTTAACCCTCCACCATCATCACCACGACGCGATGAAGCGCAAGGTATGACAAGCAAATACTCTCACTAGGACTTAAACTAACTACCTATCCCACTCCCAGGGCCGCTCCCTCCTGACGAACGAACTCGAGATGCAAGCCGACCCACCAAGGGTGATTCTGCCCGAAATACTGGGGGAGATTTTCGCCTGGGTAATTCCACGCACTCCACTGAGCGGGGCAGATAGAGATCAGCTACTCTATTTGACTCTAGTCTGCAAAGCGTGGCGAACCATTGCCCTACACACCCATCAACTATGGGGCCGCGTTGAGGTGCCGATAGGGAGGTCGTTCGACTACGATAAGGTTATCGCCTGGCTCAGCAAAGCGGGGATGACCCATAAGGTGGTTAGCCTCGTCAGTTATAACCGCTACAATTTCCAGGATCCTTGCCCATGCGGCCAGCTCGGAATCACATATTACTCGTGCCATTTCGAGAACGCAAGCCTCGTGAGGTTCTTCACTTCAGGCCCACCTTTGGACCACCTCACCCTCCCAACCTCACCATCATCGTGCTTTGAGCACCTCATATGCAAAATTAAGGCCTTTGCGGCCAACTCCCAGTCTCAACCGTGGAACTCGATTCGCTCCATAACGTTGTCGTTTGGGCGAGGGTACTATGTCGAGCCGATTCGAACTTCCGGATCCATATTCAATTCCCTTCCGTCATCGCTAACGTCCCTCGACCTCACCTTTGCATCCTCGGATAATCAGCCACGATCTCGTTACGAAATCCCCTCGTCGACCCTAGAAAGGCTGAAGTCACTGAGGATTTCCTGCCACTGGGACGTTGCCCGTTTGGCTGATCTCCTCCGACGCTGCACAAAAGTGGAGTGCCTTGGGGTAAGTCATCGCTCCGGCCATCGACACTTTCCATCGTTTATGTTCAGACCCTACCATAGCCTGGTAGATGATGAGCATCACATACCAAGCCCAACTCTGTTCCACCACCTCCGTTCACTCGATGTGGACATCCGGGATCCCCTCGATGCCGCCCATATTCTGCGCCAAATTAATGCCCCTGCCCTTCTGGACGTCAGCATCCATAATGACGACAGCATCTCGAATATCAGTGCGGTGTATAACTACCTGGACTATCTCAACATCTTCTGTCGAGGCCCTGCTCCCCCATCCATCCGGTCCCTGACCATTTACGAGCGATTTACAGTCGAACCGAGCAAGATCATACCTACCATGCTTATGCCAATCCTTTCCAAGCTAACGTCACTCACCCACCTTGGATTGGTCCATGTAACCTTCGACGCCAATAAATTCCTCCACGAGCTGCGCACAACTTATCGAGGTCTCCATATCGCCCCCCAGCTGCGAACCATAGGACTGACCTCCCCGGGCAACGACATCACCCTTAAGGCACTTCTGGGTTATGTCCAGGAACGCTGCAACAAATCCACAGGGCCTGGGACGGTGGAGAGGATCGAGCTGCGGTCGGTTCAACTTCGACTGGTAGAGGAGTATCATCATGATAACTCGTCTATAGTCCAAGCTTTCCAAGACCTGGGCGTTGTGGTAGATATCTACTTGTGAATTCGGTTACCACCTCCGCTGATTGCGTTTCTAACGTGAGGTACAGCGTTGGGCACAAGGTGTACTACTTAGCTGAAGCAGAGGACAAAAAACATTACGTATATCTATTCGCTTGTCACCCGGACGGGGTTTATGACCCTTCTCAGCGTTATGCACTCCCACCCAGATTCATGGCCGTAGGGGAACGGCTCCGGGCGCTAATTTACGCGCATACGTGTTCCAAGTACAATCTCCGCTTGGGTCACTCATTAATAGACTGCGTGTGACACAAGATCTAGGTCCTAGGAATCGCCCTTGCTTCCCAAACCGCCATCATGAGTACCGAAGGGCCTCCCCGCCAACTCGAAGAACCTCTACCTGGACCTTCGCCTCCTCGAGTGCCGACTCCGATCATCGACCAGGATGATCTAGGGCGCTCATTCTTGGAACAGGCATTCCAACGCGTCCTCGTAGTATTGCTACTCACCCAGACCACCCTCGTCCTCTACTACACCGGCATGCTGGAGTTCATTCTCGAGCGCAGTTTTCGATTCTGCGAACTTGAGGCTGGAGACTCCCCCTACTGTTACACCTTCATATCTATTCTCTTTCCTCTCGACCCTTCCACTTCCATCTTCGCCATCTTCGCGCTCTTCACGTTGGACCACCACTTGTCCATATCGCCCGTCTTCAAGCGCCTCAAGGCTTACCCAGGTACATCGTCGGGTGTTACCACGACTGCGGATGATGAGGATAGCCCATCGACACCATTGTCCCATACTCATTTGCCGCGGGACAACGAGGGCAGTGCACGGTGTCACACCTCCGTCGTTCTGCGCATCCTCACCATCTCGGCATACACCCTCGGAGCAATCTGGGCAGCAGCATGCCTTACAGCTCTCATCGACGCCGTTCTCACCATCCACCATTGGGACGAAATGCCAGACGAGGCCGATGCCCTATTCAAGGCTAAGGTTTGTATGGTGTTTGTCGAGGTCTTTTACGGTGCCTTGATCGTGTACTTCCTCTTCACGATTGCGAGGTTGTGCTCACGGGCGAGGGATACGAGGCGGGGAGGAGTGGTGCAGACGCTGCCCATAACAACGGAGGATCGAGGAAGTGCATCACCAAGCTCTCGCCCTTTGTCAATGGACAACGTATGGAACACGATTCAGAGGTTCTCTCTGGAGGAGCTATGGGGAAGACGGTCGATACTGGACAAGATTATCCTCTCCCTCTTGACATCCCTCGCCCTTTCCACCGTCTTAAGCATCTACTACCTTTTCTTTGCACCTTGGTTTGATTCGAGCCATGGTCGCCGATATTTCTTGCTGTATATGATTACCTTCCTACTTACATGGGCGACGCTATACAAGTACCAGAGCTACAGGTCCAACGACGTTCTCCCCAGCAGGGCATTCTATGTTCTCACCTCGGGCGTTGCTTGTCTTTTGGCTCTTCCGTGGGTCTTGGATGGTGTTTATCTCATCTTATTGTCGTTGTTCTCGTTTCTCAGTGACCCACGAGTACTCAGCCTCTTGCAGGCCAGCGCTTTAGGAGGCGCTGCTCTTCTCTCCTGGCGGGCGAGAGGCGGGATACGCCTTCCTGAGGACGATGATGAAGAGCAGGGAGCAGCCAATAGGGAAGGGGACGACATACCATGAACTGTAGCCAGACCGTCAGGGGCGCCAGGGAGATGAGGATGAACGAGAAGGAGTATATAAGTCATATGCAAGAGTATGATATAGTCTATAGTTCAAATGCGGTAGGAATACAGTGGTTGGCTGGATGATGAGCGAGTAGTTGTATGTAATGTGGTAACAGTGGCGGTACGGCGCGCATATGGTATACAACATATGCTATAGACACAGAAGAAGCTGCGGTCTGAGATGACTTTACAGAGTGTTGGTACAGGCAAGCTCGTCCTCGCCCTCGTCCTCTGTGGATGGGGCGGGGGAGTGCCGTTCAAATCAAGACCCGAATATGGTGATGGTGGCAAGACAAGAAGGAAAGGGAGGAAATGAAGGAATGGGCGGTGGAAGAACAAACCAAGAAGAGAATGTCCAGAGAACGAAACTCGAAAGGAGAGTCGAAGGATACGTGACAGGGCGGCCAAGAAAGACCGTGACGTGGGCCCGGAAAACGAAACACGGAAGACGCAAATAATGAGATAAGAATATTACGACGCCCGATGAAGGAGTGAACCCGGTTCAAAGGGCTGGCTGCGTTGCACTTGGTCAGAGAAGACCAGAGGCGGAACGGAGACGAGCGGGGCCTCGACAGGTCGACGAGTAGTGGCTTTTCGGGCGAGAGTGCCGGCACGAGAGAGGGCGGCACCGGAGGCGTTACCTCCTACGGCTTTTGGGTTAAAGAGAATTTGTCGCTCTTGGTGAAGGACATAAGACTAGATGAAGTCGGATCAGAACAAACGACAGGTCAGGGGAGGGAAAAACTGTGACGCACCCTGGCAACCAGAATCTTCTCCATCCACAACTTTCCTTCCCTCTCATTACACGAGAGGTTGTGCACATAATCGGATGCGTTCTCAAAGAACGTCAAGCTATCGGTGGACTTGAGGGAGAATGCGAAAGGCTTGGGTGCACGGTGGTTCCGGTTGACGATGTAGGCATCGAAGTTGGACAATGAACATAGAAGGACTTGTTCCTTGCCTTCGCGCTTGGAGAGCCAGAGACTGTGCTCGCGGAGTTGCATGAAGCGCTTGCTCCACTTGCCACGCTTCTGCTCCCACTCGACGTAGCCAGAGTAGACAGGGGAGCTAGAGGGGATAGCCTGCAAGCAAAGTCAGCTACCGAAGGAAGGAGAAAAGTAGTAAGACTCACATTGCGACTGAGAGGGACAGCGAAGGGCGTAAGTTTGAGCACGAACAAGTTGACCATCTTGTCCTTGTTCCATGAGGCCTGAACGTCAGACAAAAGTTCGAAGCTCCTAATCGGACGTTCTACCAAATGCATTAGCCTTCGTCTCGACCATACAAAAAACAAGAATGAGTACTCACCCATGCCAAAGTCCTGTGCAACCTCAAATACCATCCACCCCCCAGAACCCGTAATGCCTGCCAACCCGCCCTGGGCCTCGATCACATCCACAACATCGCCGGCGGTAGTCGCACTGGTAATCTCCACCATATTGAACCTCTGCATATCGCCAACGAAGAATCTCTGCTGCACAACAGGTCCAGACGGCGGTGGTATCATTGGGGCATTGGGTGACTTCCCGTGAGTACCGGCACGATCGATTTCGGTGGACGTCCTTCCGCTCGGAGGCGCCTTGTACAACTTCCTCGAGGTATGAGGGTAAGCGGGCTCGTCGAGGGGAGGCTTAGAGGGAAGAGGCGGAACGGGAGGCGCGAAAGGGTCGTCGACACCATACGCATGAGGGGAAGGAGGGCCTCTAGAAACTGACCCGCTCCTCTTCCTCGTCGACAGTGCTAGGGGCTCCTCGTGCCTTGCACGACTCTGCGACCTCGACAGCTGCCTCTGAATCGCAAGCTTCTGCTCGGCATCGGCAGGTAACACCGGCGCCTGGGCCATACCCCACTCATCCGCACCGGACTTCTTCTCCCTATGGAACGAGCGCATGGGGCGCAGGGAGGGAGCCAATGTCGGTGGAGCAGTCACAAAGCCGGTGGTAGGCGGGTCCCTCGAAGTTCTCCCTCTCGCAGGGTTATCAAGTGACGTCCTACCCCCAGTAGCCGCACCGGAACCATAGCCCCGCATTCCAAACGATGAAGGCCCTGCCCCCGAAGCCGACGCCAAGCCTTGATGCTGCTCGGTTGCCATCTGCACGTTCTGCAGCCTCATGGCGAGGTCCTCGGCAGAGAACGGATTTGGGGCAGTGGAAGGCCTGTTATGCAGGGTGTTTGCCCTCGCTCGCGTTGGCTTCCTCTCAATGACAGGAGCTTGTTGAGCATGCTGGTGGGGGTGCTGTGAAGTCGAAGGGAGTGGTGCTGATAGAGGAGGGGGGACGCCCGCCGCAGCCAAGGCTGCCTCGAGTGAACTCGATAGCGGCAAGGGGGGCGGAGAAATAGGGCCTCCCGCTCCCGCAGGTCTCAGGGTCTCATGTCTATCCCTCCCAAACGCCGTCGCGGTCGCAGACTCGCCTAGGCGACGATCATGATCACCACGGTGCTCCCGACTGCTGCTGCCATTGACCTTGGAGGCGGTGGTTCCAGCTCGCTCGAGTTTCTTCTGGTGCCGCTCCTCCCGGACTTGGCGTCGAATAGACTTCTGCGCTGTCAACGCAGTGGGAATGCGCTGGGCGAGGGGTACGTCGTCGTCGTCGCTCGAGGTCGCTGTGGACGATACGGGGAAAGAGCGGACGTTGGGTTGCCGAGGAGAGGAGAGATGGGAGGGGAGATGGTGATATCGCGTCGGGCTTGCTGGAGCTGCAGCTGTTGAAGGGGGCACACCGTACTCGTCATCGCTGTCCGATGTCGAATCGTGGCCACCAGAGCCCGAGAAGGCCAGATGTTCCGGGCCACGATAGGGCTGTCGCCTTCGCCTGTCGTCTTCCTCGTCGTCATCGTCACCCCTTCCACCACCATTCGTCCCCCACGCACTTGAACCATGATACCTCCCAGCCATGCTCCCATTCCATCCGTTCGACCCTACCCCTTGGTCGTACTGGTGGGACCCTGAATGCGACCGCCCATGCCCTCTGTAATCGCCATCATGGCCAGACCCATCCACTACTCCCCTACCACCACTTCCATCCCCAACGACATTCCTAGCCGCCCCATCGTAGCTATACCCATTCCACTGAGTTCGATACCGCCGCATGTCCAAAGTCTCCTCGTCGTGCTGATGTTCCTTGTAAACCGAAGAAGTAGCCGAACCTGAAGAGCTAGTCGAAATATATGAGCTGGCGTTCGAGTGTGTCGAGTGGGAAGTCGAGGTCGAGGCAGAAAGGGAAGCGGAGGCTGACGAGTGGACAGAGTTAAAAGAAGAAGTGGATGCCCCCAAAGCTTGTTGCTCCAGCTCAAACGGGTCCTCGGCGGAGTCCTGTGCAGATGAATGTGGTGCTTCGCAAGGCACGCTTGTCGCCTGTGCCAGGTTAACGTGAGCAACAGGCTCCATCGCCGCACCACCACCCCGGCTTTCAATGGCAACGCCATCAAATTCATCAACGTTGCTGTTAATCCTATTGCCATCCCCGTCGGTGCCAAGCGGGTCCTCTTCGGGGCCAAGTTCGCCGTGGTGTGCTTGGTCGTGCTCGATAACTGCGCTTGGGGTTCTGCGCTGGATAGGACGGATCGTGTCTGCGGATGAAGGCCAAGGGCCTTCCGGGGCCAGACCAGCACTTGGCTTCAATGGATAGAAGGGCTGAAACAATTCATCAGAGTATCTGGGTGTTGGGATGTGCGAAAGATGCATTGAATCAGAGGGAGCCAAAAGTTGTGTTTCCGGCAAAAACGACGGAGCGGACGACTGCGCATTGACGGGCGCCAATTCCCGCTCTTCCATCGAAGGACCTCGGCTGTCATAGTCGTAACTGGATGAAGAACCAAGGTCCAACAACGGATCACTCAATTCCAGATCACTCACAAACGTCCCCGATCCCTTTCCAAACGAATTGATCTTCGCATAGCGATCCCGCCACCTCGCCACCCAGTCCTTTGCGTTCGGATCCGCTCCTTGTTGCTGCTTTCCAGCGGGAGGGAAGGGTGGAAAGTAAGATGACGGTGAATGTGATGACGGAGTCCACAGAGCCGAAGACATCGTCGAAGATCTAGAAGCACGGTAATGGGCGCCACCCGGGGGCGAGGAAGATGACGTTAAGTCTGGCGTTGGAGGAAGTCCTTCCGTAAGATGGTGGAATGGGTAAGAGTCTGGCGATGTGACGATTCGAGGGGGGAAGTCGAATTCGTGGTTGTGTGGGGAACGGAGGGCGTCACTGTCCTCGAAAGAGGAACGAGTGGTCGAAGTGTCGATGCCGCTGTCGAAGCTAATACGCAGCTGGTCCTCGAGGGCGATGACGGCACTGGAGCGGGAAGGAGGTAAGACATCAACACATAGGTGTGTATCCTCTTCATGGTCCACACTGGACTTGGAGGAAGAAGTGCCCGAGAGGCGCGATGACGAGGAGGAAATCGAGCGGGAAAGGGCGTGAGGAAGTTCTAGGTCGAAAGATGACACCCGAGAGGAGGGAGGAGGAGAAAGTTCGTCGCACGAATTGGATGCGGTCGTGGTGGTGTCCGTATCGAAGTCCGTAAAGTCTGCATACCGCTGGTATCGCTGATACGCCGATAGGGAATCGTCGTCCAGCTCCAAAACAGCCGTGTGACCCTCCTCTTCATGACCTTCACTCGACCCTTCAGAGTAGTAGCTGTCCAACAGGTCGCCATGCCCTGAATCGGAGGATGGTGCTGACGGGAGAATCGGCTCTGATTGGCTTTGATTCAGATGCTGGGACGTCCACTGCGGCGTTTCCTCTGAGGGGAGCGGGGTGGGTATCGAGGAAACTTCGTGATGGCTGACAGATAGTGATGAAGGCGAGGCCGGGGTGACATAGGTGTGGGAAGGCGTCTCTGCCTCGCTCCGCAGAGGGTCTGTCGCGGAAGCGTTGGTTGCAATCCCAACAAGCTGACTGGGCAGCAATGGCTGGGTCCCCACAGGGAGGCACTGCGTACTAGTCCCCTGAACATCCTGCAACACTCGAGGAGGGAGCTCGGCGGTTGGGTTGTCCCAAGGCTCGAAAGGCAAACCAGCTCCTGGCCGTCCTTTTCGCACCTAAACAAAAGGTTATGAGATGCTGTTACGATACGTGATGGACGCGTTGCGAACGAACCTTCTTGGTGAGCACGACGTGCATCTGAGCAAGTGTGCTTAGAGACGGGAGTGAAGGGCGGGAACTGAACGCCGGTCGTCTGTGAGCGGCGACGGGAGTGCGTGGTGTGAATGCCCGAGGGAGTGGTTGCTTTTTCTCCGACCCCCCAGAGGAATTTGCACGAGTAAGAGATTTGCTCGGCACCTCTTCAACTGTGGGCATGAGAGGCGAGCGGGGTGTGGGGGGAAGTATGACTTCCTCTGGTGGTGGTGGGGGGGACGTAGGTGTTTGCACAGGTTGTCGCGAGATGCACGGTCCAGCGGTAAGGTCGGCAAATGGGTCATCATCGAGCAGAAAGTCGGGCGGTGGAGAGTCGCGTGAAGATGGAACGAAAGTTGGTGTATCGATGGGTGAAAGCGGTGAGGGAACAGGCTCCTCCTTCGCGGCAGACAGAATGCTCCAGCGACCACCGACAACTGCCGCAGAAGAGTGCGCACGAATCCTCGAGGTTCTTTTCGCGCCCTTCGCGTTGGAGTCCGGATTGGTCCCATTTGGACTGGTCGGCGTTGAACTCGAGCCCTGGAGGAACGTAGGCACGAGAATCGACTGCACAGAACGCCTTCGCTTGGTCGACATTCCCTCAACGTTTTCCTGGATGTCGGAGATTGAGCGGGTGGTTGGATCGGGCAAATGAGTGTAGATGTTGCTGTAGAAGCCAATATTGTCGAGGTCTGGGTCGTCTCGAACTATAGCCTAGGTACGCGACGCGTTCAGCGCCCGCCATGAAGTACACATGCCAAGGACTCACCAAACGCGAATCAATGCCGAGTCCCCAGGTCTCGTTCGTCAGTGTTGGCAGCCGTTCTCGAGGTGGATCGCAGACGAAGAGGTGGGTGGAAGGAAGATCCCTGGCCTTGGGAGGGTCCTGGGTCGAAAAAGGGATATGGAAGTCGGAGTCGTGAGGGGTTACGGCAAAATATAAAGGGTCATTAGAATACATGATGGGTTGTGCGTGGGGACCCAGGGACGTCCGGAGAAATGGTTTTTTTGGGTCAAGGCTGACTGCCGATGGGGGTCGCCTGGATTCCGGGGTGGCTTTGGTAATCGTCCACACACCCGGCTTACGAGCGTCCTTTCCAGCCGCCGCCAGGCCAAACGGATATGTTTTGGATATGTTTTCGGGGGCGAGGAGGAGGAGTGGTGGTGGTTCGAATTCAAGGTGAGTGCTGTCCGTTCATAACAGGCCAGTCAACTGCCACTTTTTCGCCAGCGATCTGTCCCAAAATGGCAGCGTCGCTAAGGCACCGCCCAAACGATCGACGGGCCACGGCGCTTGGCCCCTCCTGACTCTCAAGTCGTCGGCGGACGACACCCAAGGACACCCAGCGCTCGATGTTTGTCACGGTGCTCTATATTATATTTTCTCGCGAAAATACAATAACATGGGAAGACCTCGCAAACTACCGAAGAAGTCCAATAAGCTCAGATCCCGCAGGTCTATGGCCCTAGAAGTCTCACTCCCGGGTCTTCGCCGTAGAGATTCACCTGGTACCTTCTTGCCTAATTCACCTTGCGCATTCTCTTCCGAAAGAACCCTTACTCAACCAATGATGAGGAGGTGATGCATGATTTGCTCGCGAAGTGCCGGTGAGCCTCAAATTTCTCTGTTTCTAATGGAAAACGTCTGTCAGACTCACTTCTCCCATTCCAACCTTGGAAGGAAGGTAGGTAGGATCCTTCCATCCTCCCACTCTGCACCGCCGGTCGACTGGAACACGTCAATCCTCTACCCCAGTACGTCCACCTTATGTTATAACGAAAATAGCCTGTTAACACCGACCTTCTTGTAGGTTATTGTAGGCTTGTGACACAAACCCCCGGTGATCAAGGGGAAGCAAAATCGTATAGCATGCGCACCAATGGTGATGTCGATAATGCCGCCTTTAGGGAGCAATCACCCCTTGCAATCGTTGGCGACCTCCTCCTATGACATGGGATACGATGTATCCAAGGGTATCTACTGGCAGGAGCCTCGAAAAACAGCTGCTTCAAGAGGTTTCATATATCTTCACACTTGGTTAAACCGCGGCTGCGGTGGTCCGTCTTCCAATCGCCTCGTTGCTGATATTCTCCCGAGCGACCCCGACTCTCTCGCATGGTGAAGAAACGCCTGTCGTTATGGGCAAACCTTGGGTGAAACAGCTCGGCATTTAGCGTAAGAAGTTCCGCCTCGGGCCTCGAGGCACCCCCATTCCCAAACCCACATCCCAGCTCTTCTGATCACCGAAGCGCCCAAGTGAACCCGGAATATTGGATGTAAAACCTCCAGCGGGCGCTTTCGCCGACGCCACCAAGTCCACATCGCGGTCTCCCTCTGGCTAGCACGAGCGGGTACGGGCACCACACCTCATACAAAACTGGGACCTGCAGGAGGCGCTCCATCTTGTTCCATACACCCCAACTCACCTGGTCCTCGTTTCTATCAGATCCACGACCACACTACACTCCGCCCATGACGCAACCGCTCTGGTCATTTCTGGGATCACCCACCAAATGTGCGCCTAACGATGCGACTCGGATTTCGGATAGGGCGCGTCCGCAAGCTTCTGCAAGTCGGTCGGGTCTCTTGCGTCCGATGCTGCGTCACGGCCCCGCCGTCCTCAATGTGACATCAACCTGGAGTCCTGCCATCTCACCTCACGAATCCCGCAAGCCGCCGAGGGACTATTCGGACGAACCCTGATACTTGGCGCGTTGGGGAGGGTGGCGATCGAGCACTTCGCCCGTCACTCAGCTGCTCACGGGACCGCGAACACCACGTTCCATCGGATCCCAGCCGGGACGTTGGGGGAGAAGCATTGTAAACTAAGCGCTCGCCGGGAGTCGGGAACGTCATTCGCGTTCAATTTTCTGACGTCGGCGTCGCGTACCTCGCTGTCGTTGTCCTCGACCGCCACCTCCACTCCACCCATCTCTTGGATAATTGAATGGGTTCACGTAAACTTCGTTATCACCGCGTGCCCACACCTGGCCCTCTCTTTGTTTTCCCGACGAGCCTGAGGGCGGCACAGGGACGGCCGGGATTGAGGAGGGACGCACGACTACCACAGACGCATACCAGCACCAGAGATGAAGGTCTAGCCCAAGAGGCGACGCCACTTAATGGCAGGATTGGTGATGCTTGCCGGGAAGCCTTGATCTTCACGCATTGCGACGTCCCGGAAATCCACGAAAAAGGGCAAATTTTGCCCCTTATTCTGAATGTGTCTTTGGGATACAAGGCCTGAGTCTATTGCTGACCGAAAGGTTCGATATTAACGGGTACCGTCGCCCACGGACCTATCGGTCATTTAAGCGCCCATGGATCCTTATGTGCACTACACAACGCACGGTGGAGGTAGCGGCCATAACCCTTATATCACCTCTCTCGCGGCAACCTAGATCATTTAATTCAAGTGATAGGCATGTATGCTCACCGAAACCCGAATCGTTGAGTTGTATTAGGCGTCTCCTCGTGAAGATGCTCTCGAGTCCCGGGGAGACACTCCCCCAAAAAGCTATTGATGGTTGTCAAGAAGGTCACAGTTTGGTAAGTGTCAGTGTCACGGATCTCCGCCATTCCTCGAGGCTATGTGTACCTAATCACTATCACTCGCAAAAAATTCTCCTTGAACGATGTACCCTACTGAATAAACCAGGCCGCAATGTCGATCGCAAAAGCTAGGAGGCAAGGGTAGCTCGCCATTACTTTCATGCACCTGAGGGTTGACAAGGCGCACTTTAGACAGAAATTGACCGCCCAATAGATCACTTGCCATTCAATGTCCTCTGTGGCTTACGCCCGCCTTACGCCGCCTTACCGCCGTCTTATGACAGATGTACGACACCCTCCGAGACCTGTCCGTCCTCGCCACGGACCCAATCCCACGACACCAAAGGTTCGCTGCGGAATCTGATCAACTCCGAGTCCTAATCAGCATCGAAGCACCTCTTCAACCTCGAGGAACCCGATTTCTCAGCCTTCTCGAGGCTCCTTGATCGCCTTTTCCTGTCTCTCCTTCCTCCGTCCTTCAATAGCGGTCCTCTTCCTGAGGGTCCTTGTACCTTGCAACGACTTCCGTGACTTCTGTGCCAAACAAAGGCGTTTGTCTTCGAAATCGAATGACCTCCTTCGCAAATTCCAGACAATCCCGAGAAATATGGGAATTTCAGGTACGAATGGGGGTGGATTTGTGGCTGAGAAGCGCACGGAATTATTGAGGCATGCCCTCATCCTATGGGAAACGAAGGGAAATGAAGGTACATGAGGGAGAAGCAGAAACAACTGGTTGGGACTCGGTACCGGGTCTCCGCTAAATTCTCATCTGCAGCTGTACGGTCTGTAGTACGTACATGCCGGAAAAACCTGGGGATAATTGGAAGTGAGTAGGGATCCTACTAATATCTGAAGAATTGACATGGACAAGCATACCACGCGCTTTGCGATACGCAAACCATTCCAAGGAGTCGTAGTAGCCCACTGTACTTGGGAACCTCGTGCAGCAGTAATTGTGCATGTACGCGTACACCTGCGCATCCTCTTGCCACGATCGCCATCATTCGCCTATACATAGACACCCACGATTACCCCCACCGACTGCAACTCCTGGACAATCTCGGACTCCTGGCGTAGGAAAAGGAAGCCATTGTACTCCTTCTTCCGAAGCCTCAGTTCTATCCTTCTCAAGGCATCAGGCCTGCTGGAGTGCAGCATTGCATATTGCAGGAGGGCTTCAAAATAAAAAATCTTCCCCCGGTTCAACCAGCTCGATAGTTCGTAGTAGGAGGGTATTGCGGATGAGGCGACTGCAGGCTTGACGGAGCACGGCTAAGAGCTCCTTCGCATCGAAAGTAACTTCCTCGAAAGCCAAATGGGATAAGTACTGTAGACGGTGAGGGACTGAATGGCTGGGTTGCGAGGGCCTGAGGTGAAGGCCCCGAGCACACCCAAGTAGTCCCACATTAGACTGTGGCTTGAGGTGCTGCCAGTGTCGTCATGGTGGATCCGAACCTTGAGGATCCCCGGAGTATACAGTCGGCGTAAAATGTTGATAGCGTTTGCCGTGTCAGAGATATCAACAGAGCGTAGTCGGGGAAGGACGAATGCATCGATTTTACCCAGGTCCTGTCCGAGATCCTCCAGGCTAGCGCACTATGTCAGCATATCGACGACACCGCCAACTGGCCAGCGACAAGTGATACTGAGCGCCCTCAGCGGCCCTCAGCCTTTGGAGCGTAGAGGTGGGGATCTGGTAGTGGGAGAGCGGCCGGTTATCTGACAGCGTTAACGTTAGGTCAAGGGAGAGCAACGCTGGCGGTAGGGCTTTGAAGATGGACTCAGAAGTCCTCGTCGCGCGCTGGGGGGAAGATGCCGAGTCGTAAATTGACACTGTCAGGTGCCGGATGAAGTTCCAGGCTGCAGCTTCTTGGCTGGTGGGTGGCAGGGTTCGAAGTTGGCACATGAGCGCGTCAAAGCATGACGAAGAGGAAGAGGGAAGGACGAGGCGGGCCAACGATAGACTCTCCGCTAACGACGCGAGAAAGCTCGTGTTTTGTAAACAACAGTCTTGCAAGTCGTTTGGGGGGGTCCATAACGTGAATTGGCCACACTTGACCCATCTGGAGATGGAGATAGTCTTGGGGCATTCTCTTGCCTTTGCTATCCAGTTGGAGATCCTCTGCTGATCGATGGGATCGGTCGTGAGCTCAACCTGGAGGCTGGCCCAGAGCGGGTGGGTTTGAAGGGCCACGTCACGCCATAATTTGCACACCATCAAGTGCACCAAGCTCTTGGCGCCATGCCTATCCAACGGAGTGCGGGGAACCACCCAGCTAAATACTTCACCAAGGATGTCTGGTAGAATCTCCCTGGGAGGGTCGCACTGGGGCGCGGAAGGATGGCTGATGAAATACGGGCAAACTGGATGTCCAGAACGTTGGAGAGGTGACTACACCAGAAGTAACCGAGGGGGTTTTCTCCTTGCATAGTCCTCCTTTGGTGAGTTGTGCTGGTGGTGCTGGTGCTGGTGGCTCGCGAAACGTGGTTTAAGCGCTCAAATGCGCATCTCGAGTCATTGTACGTTCCCACGCGTCAGCACCTGGGGTTTCCAGCCCCTGAGTGGTGCAACTCGGGGGCTTGAGCGTTCCACTCGTCTCCCATATCATTATTGGGAGCGGCCATGTCACTCTACTCGAGTTTATTCGACAGGGATGAGGTTACGGGAGCTGCCATGCCGGGGTCAAGCTATGAGGGGGGTGGGGGCGTGATGGGGGACGTGCAGCGAGCAAGCATAAGTTGCACATGTGCCGCAACCATGCTACGTAGTCCCACGAAGATTGTGACCCTGGTGACCGGCGCGTTCCGAACGTCAAACCTGTCTCCTCCCTGATGTAAAATGTGTGTTCAGTCAGTAATAAGATCCATGACAATACTGAAAGACTTCTCTAACTCTTGTAACGTCGCCTCATCCCTGTACTGCTGGATGAATAAACCGTCCTCATATTCGCACACGTCCCACAACGAGAACGTGAAATCAATCCTTCGGAGTGCGGTGAAAGCTCCAAGCAGTGGTGGTGTTCCACGACTTCCCTTTACGAGCTCTAGGAAGGATCCGAGATCGAACTTGGAACCGGGATCGGCGATCTCGAAACACTGCAGTGAGGGGAGAAGCTTGGATGCGCTTGTCGAGGTCGCTCGGGTCTGGTGAAGTGCGAGAAGCTCGCCTGAATCGAAGGTCAGGTTCTCCAGCTTGAGGTGGCGTAGGGATGGGGGCAGGTCAGAGAGAATGTCGTACAACTCGTTAGCCGGTATCTCGGCCGGAGGGATGCTACGGGCGAAGAGGGTAAGATGTTGAATGGCGGGGCGAACATTGCCTGGAGTGAACAGGTGGAGGGAATGTAATGAATTCCATAGATAGCGTTCTTCCGGCTCTGCGTTACGTTCGTGGCGTGTTCGAATGGTCTCGAGATTGGGCGCATGAAACAGGCGAAAGAATTCGTTCACGGGGTTCGGTGGTTGCATATTGAGGTTCAAGAACTGCAGGTGGGGAAGACTAATTGGTGCATGCCGAAATAGTATTCCCTTGTCCTTGCTGAGGGCATTAGACCGATAAAAATCGTCGTCTCCGAATTGGCCGATGCTGAGGTGCAGAAGGCTGATACAGTGTTGTAGGAGAGACGCCACCGGACTTAAATCGTCGAGAGAGCTATATCCAGGGACGTCAACCGATTGAGTGCGGCCGGCTCTATCTGCGCGGTAACTTGCATATGATCGTCCGAGGGCAGCGACATCCTGAGTTCGACGGAGGTTAAGGAAGGTGGGAGGATGGCAAGAGTGGGAGGGGACTTCCTGCGCGTATCGTTGTAGTAGTCCACGTCCGAGATGTACCATGGCAGATATTGAATCGAGCCCCATGAAGGGGACGATGAGTCCCGTAGGCCACGCATCAACGCATTGAGGCACACCCTTGGCTGGCCGTCGACACGAAGGCTGTGCAAAGGTGGTGCGGTCTTCAAAAAGGCTAGCACGTAGTGTAGCCTGCATATCTTGTCGACGTCCTCCAGGCCGTACTCGCGATGACGGGTGCACGGTTCATCCAACGTGACCCGGCTCACCGTCATAGCGAGTGACTTACGAGCATTGTCCGCCCTTTTGAACCAGAGCTCCAGGCTGTTAGAAGGCAACCGAAAGGGGTACTTGGGCGCATATAACCTGTGCAATTCAACCCCTCCCCAAAGGTGACGCGTGAGAAGGGCGACTTCACGCCACCATTTGCACACAAGCATCAGCTCTACTAACTGGCCCCTCTCTTCTTCGTCCATCCAGTCCTTCTTTGACAATAGCACCCATTCGAATATCTCTCCGAGGATTTCTGGTAGAATGGGCTTCCGAGTCGTCAAGTCAGATTCCATGTGTTCTGGTGGATCCGGCAGTTCAGTGAAGCTCCCGAAGTGGATTTTGGATTTGTGAGAGGGACAGTATGGGTAGGCGGCTGCCTCGCGACTTGGTGTCGGTGGTGATGATGGTGGTGGTGGTGGTAGCTGCGAGAGATCGATAACGGCTTTTTAGCGCCCGTATCGATATCGGAGTCTGGAAGTCCTTCCCACGTTCAACGCAAGGATGCAACACACGAAAGAACTGGGTCGTTGTTCGGTCATAAGGATGTAATCCGCAAATATGCTAGTGCATTGGATGGCCAGGACACATATGCCCGGTTCGAGACCAGGGCAAGAGCATGTGTTGTAAGTGACAGCGCGTTTGGAGGAGGGACTCGGAGAGCGTGATATAAATGAACAGGGAAAAGAACCCCCCAAAAGTGTTGCCGTGTGCCAATGGGTCTAGCAACGAAGTTCCAACATCACAGCCGCTTTACCGTCAGAACGGCCACTCTGCCATCCTGCGCGATTCCATGGTTTATACCTGATACGAGAAATGTTTGGTCAATTTCGATGATCACTCTTTGTGAACGGAATATGCAAGAATACGCACCATCGCTGCCCTCCTCTAGCAGATCCGTTCGCCACTCCACGTCTGCTTTCCACCAGCGATTCCGATGGTGTGTTCCCTCCACCGCACTCTCTACGAACCAGTCCCGTCCTGAACAGTCCAATGGTCAGAAACGTTATGTTGATATTGTGAGCATAGTATAGTGTAGTGTCGTAGTATGGGTTCGAGCCTTAAATCACTCACCTAAATTCCATCCATTCGGGACGATTGTATGATGCTTGCTGGAGTCCTGATGAAGTAAGGTATGATATCAGCTCTGGTCATCGATACATGGAGTCTGTTTCAGTAATGACTTACCAATTCCTTTGAGGCTCTGAAGTAGGAAAGTGAGGAGTGAGTAGAGCGAGTCAGAGCCGCTCGAATGCCCTGACTTTGAATTGGCAGAGCAAACGTACCCAATAAACCATGCCCCACTATTAGCGTGGGTTCCATTCTGCCTCCAAGCACGGAAATGATGTCCGCCTAATACCACAGGCCGGTCACAGTGTTGGCATGAGCCACTGCGGATACAACGGACGCGTGGATCCGATAAGTTCGCCACGCACCAGCAAGGCTCTCCCAGCACGTCCCCCACACCGGGAAATAATGTTGGCGTGCAAGGATAAGTTCTATCTTCTGCATGTCTCCATCCCCGAGGTCGGCGTAATGGCGATTCCCGTAGTGGAGTCCAAGGCATTCTTGAGAGTAGCCCAGAGATCTGGACGCGAAGTCAGCTGAAGAGACAACATGACAAGACAGTAGCGGGGAAACGGACTTCGTGTAATGCTCGAAACCCTTGTCAGTTAGGACGTAGGGATCTGAGAGGCCCGAGATAATAATGTTCAAAGGCTCTCCCAAATCTTCTATTGTGTACTGACATCATAGACCACCCACAGCTGAGGTTAGCGAGCTTTGTGATTTCGGAATGCATAGGCCACTCACGTCTAGGAGTCTACCTCCTCGTTCTCGAGGATCATACCACCCCGCAAGGCCACCCACTTCCTCCTTCGCAGACGTCCCCGTATCCAGACCTTTCAACGCGGCCTGTTCGTTCAGCGGAACGGCCACTGCGTAGCAGAGCACGAGGGAGAGGAGCCAGAGGGTTGACATAGGGGGAGGGAAAGAGGGTTAATCCTCTCGGGGAACTATCCTGAAGGCGATCTAATGGGTGTGTGTGCCAGGCCCAACATGGCGGCCTCAAACCTGGTATCCTACCCGTTTCCGCACTGCGCAGTGGCACCCCAAAAGGAGGAGATCCCGGTGATGCCATCGTTTGATCTGAGGTCACGTGCCGCAATCGCCACACGACCGGACAAGGCCTGGTCGACCGGAATTGACTCTCTCTTCCTCCTTCATCTTGGATCCAAACCATGTCCTTCCCAACGCCAGAAGTCCCTCCACCGTCGGCCTTGTTGAGCGCAAGGACACACTCCCGGAACGTCTCAAGAGACTCTGGAATGTTGACCGATGACGGCGACACCGCTTCGCAAAAGTCCATCTCGTTGTCGTCACCCCCAGCTTCTCCCAGAATATCCATGATCAGCGACCACGATCCTCGACAGTCGTTTGCGTCGAGAAGCTCAGATTCATATTCATATTCGCAACGGGACTCGGTGGTGGACGCACCCGGGGGACTGCACGGGAGGACCGAGAACGTGTCGCAGGGCAGTGGGTCGGTGTATAGCGACGAGAAGGACGGCGTGGATCCATCGATACCCCTTCCCCTTCCCACATACCCCCCACCTCCTCGTCAAGACGACACGGCCTCCATCGCATCCACCTCGTCTCGAAAGGCACGGCCAGAGTCGCTGCTGATGAGCCTCCCCGACGGCCAGCTCGTGCTGGGTGTGGCATTGGTGGACTTTAACCACCTGGTCGGCCCCCGCATCGAATACTTT
The DNA here is from genome assembly GCA_951394405.1 of Coprinellus micaceus. NCBI lineage: Eukaryota > Fungi > Basidiomycota > Agaricomycetes > Agaricales > Psathyrellaceae > Coprinellus > Coprinellus micaceus. The sequence goes on along the minus strand of OX596340.1, from coordinate 2,914,639 downwards.
CAAGGCGCGATCTTCGAGGACGAAAACGTCACCAACGACCTGCCCTTCCTCGCCCTGCCGGACGGCGCACACATGAGTGCGGAGGACTACTCGTACTTCCACCTCGTCAAGCCTGGGCCGAGCCCGACGACGATCTTTGGGATCTCGTGCAACCAGCAGATCGCGGCGGCGGACCTGCTGGTGAAGGGGGAAGACGTGACGCGGTCGACGGTGCAGAAGGCGGTGGTGGTCCTGGCGAGCAAGCCGGTGTTTGGGCCGATCAGGGAGAAGCTGAGGGTGGTGACGACGGCGCTGTTTGCGCAGAGGTGTGTGCGGTTGTTAGAAAAAGAATGAAGCGAAAGTTGACACTGGTGCAGAGACTTTTCGGACTACGGTATACTGGAAGCGTTCGGGTCGACGCTGGAACTGTCGCTGCGGGGCCAGCTGACGGAGAGCGGGCTGTACATGGGGACGAGCCTGCGGGAGCTGGTGCACTCGTTCCGACAACGGACGCTGGTGCTTCTCAAGGCGCTGATACTGCAAAAACGGGTATGTCCATGCATCTGTGATCTCATCTTGCGCTGACACCTGCTAGATCATGTTCTACGGTTATCCTGTGGAACGGCTATGCACATTCCAATACTCGCTGATCTCGCTGCTTCCGGGGCTGATGCACTCGCTGGACGACTGTGGGTCGCCTCCGCTTGCGACTCGGGCACCGACGCTGTCGAAAGCGAGCTCGCTGAAGACGTCGGACCACAAGAGTATGCTTGCATTCATGGGTCTCCCGTTGGACGTGTTTGGGAAGGATGCATTCTTCCAGCCTTACCTCCCACTGCAACAACTGGACATGCTGAGGGGAACGAAGAGTTGGATGTGTGGGTGCACGAATTCGATCATCACGACACAGAAAGAAGTAGATTTGTTGGTTAACGTGAGTATCATGCATCTTGATCGTCTGTCATTCATGGACTCAATGTGATGTGTAGACGGATACGGGCATCTTCGAGTTCCGAGATCCAAAGCTGGAGCGGTCGGCTGGGCTGACAGCTGCAGATAGGAAGTGGATGGACGATATCATCCAAGATGTGAACGAGGGGTGGGGTGAAGACGACCCAACGAATCCGAGGGGTATGAAGTGAGTGCTTGTTTTCGCTTTATTTCCTAGTCCTTTGGCCACCTGTCCATACAACGGGACCCGGGTTCTAGAACGTCGACTGACGCGCCCATTGTGTCTTAGGTTCAAAGGAAGCGACGACTATCTACGATCCAAGGTGTGTCACGAATACAACCAGTGCCTCCTGCTATATACTCACGAAGGTGTCAAAGTTTGAAGAGTACATATCCGCTGCACTCTCAACCGTCAAGTTCCAAGACTTTGCTGCAAAGGGAGATAAGGGTGCTCTGATCACTGGAGGTACAGGTACGATGCGTTGAATAATGGACGACTTCATGCCTCGCTCAAGGATGAACGTAGGAGTAGACTCGAGTGCCGTGGAGGATTTCAACCCACTCTGGATATCAGAGTTCAAGAAGACGAATGCATACGAGGTCTGGGACCGTATCACGGATCCGTTGATCTTTGACATCATCGAACCTCGGTACGTCTCTTTTAGGCATCACCGTACCAGCATTGTTAACCCCAGTGCGTACAGGCACCCATGCAACGAAAAGCCCTCCGTCGTCGCGGATATCGGCCTACGACTCCAAGAAGGTATACAAGAGCTCAAGCTTGAGCAACAACTTGCACCAGCCCGAGAGGCAGTCGCACGGACACTCGCCACCGGCTCCACCAATTTCTTCAAAGCCGTTGAAGGCGTCCGAGGACGGTGGGCACAACGGCAAGCCAATGGATTTTCGCCACCCCCAAATGAACCCGGGGCGAGGAGGCTGGATCCAGAGGCGGAGAAGAGCTCGAGAGCAAGCACACCGCCAGTGGAAGTGTCAAAGTCGGATGTAGAGGGCCAGGAGGAGCCGAAGACCGCTACGCAAGCGAGTTTCCTGAGACCATTTTCGCTTTCGAGTAAGACCTCGGCGTTGACGAGTCCGAGTGCGACGCAGACGACGACGCCGATTACGCCTTCGACCTCTTCGTCGGACCAGCAGTCAGAGAAGTCACCACCAGCGAATGGGGGTGCGTTATCGGGCTGGGGAGCGAATATTGGGTCGTATTTCTCCAAGACTTCGTTTGGGCGATCGCAAACGACCTCGCAAGGACCGACACCATCGGCACCGTCATCAACAACAACTTCACCGACGCAACCTTCACATCCAAAACACTCTTCGTCAGAGAGCACATCTACCTGGAGCAGCATCAGTGCTCTGGTCTCCCCTCCGCCTATGCCGAGGTTCGGGAGTCTGGGAGCTGGTGGTGCGGGTGCGGGAGGTATAGGTCTAGGTGCGGCAATTGCGGCGAAGGCGGCTTCGATGAATGGAAGTCCGTCTTCTGGGAGTCTTTCAGGGTCAAATGGGGGCTCAGCATCATCGAGTAAGGCGGCGAGCGTGAGGTCGTCGATTGCAAGTGGGAAGAGTATCGTACCCGGGATTATTGTGCCGGGTGAGGGGAGTGAGGGCCCGGGGCAGACGAGGTGAGGATTCGGAGTGCATTCAGTTGGATGGGAAGGAGGGACAGAAGTTATAGACGGTAATGTATGAGGATGGATAATACGAAGATCAGATGGGATTAACTTATATACCTTGGAATGGACGATATCCCTCATTGGTTTGTGAAGTCTCGTACCTTCCTGCCACCATAGACCGGGCAAACCTCGAGGACGTGGAAACTCCCGGTGAGTTCAGACTCCGACATTTGGGCGCTAAAATTCCCATCGATTAGGAGATCTTTCACTTCTACCTCCACCAACATCACAGGTACCCTCCCTTAACCCAGAAATCTCATACACCGATATCCTAGTTATGGATCCCGTCCTTCCTACCATAACTCCTATCCAAGTCATCGCTCAGGCGGAGAACCTTTTACCAGAGGTCCTCGGGCAAATATTCGAATGGGTCGTGGCACAAGGGCTGAAGAAGGGCTGGATGGACAAAAAAGAGAGGGGCGAGTTAATACATCTCACGCTTGTCTGCAAATGGTGGCGTGAAGTAGCCCTTCTCACACGTCACCTTTGGGGAGGGGTTGAAGTGTACAGTGCGTTTAAGCCCACCAAACCCTTCCGGTTGCCTGCCAAAGGTCTGAACCTGTGGTTTGAAAGGGCAGGAGATTCTCGTAAGTCACTCACTATAACGGCGGGCCAGTTCGTATCGGACGAACCGTGCACCCGCCACCGCGAGTATGGCCTGGAGGACGTCGACAAGATATGCAGGCTACACTATGTGCTAGCCTTCTTGAAGACCGGACCACCTTTTCACGGTCTTCGCATCGAAGGCCAGTCAAGATTGTGCCTCAATGCGTTGATGAGTGGCCTACGGGACTCAGCTTCCCCTTCATGGGACTCGATCCAACGTCTGCCGTGGAGCATCTCGGACACGGACTACTTCAACGACTCGCGCAGGAAGTGCCCTGTCACCCTTGCCATCCTCCCACCTTCCTTAACCTCCCTCTCACTCTTCATCTCGCTGCCCTCAGACGATCACATGCAAGTTACCGGGCAGATAGTGCCGGCCGCGCTCAATCGGTTGACATCCCTGGTTATAACCTCTCGCAAGGATTTAAGTCCGATGGCGTCTCTCCTGCAACACTGTATTAGCCTTCAGCACCTCAGCATCAGCCAATCCGGAGGACACAATTACCACCCAGCTGATGCCCTCAGCAAGGACAAGGAAATACTATTTCGGCATGCACCAATCAGTCTTCCCCACCTGCAGTCCTTGAACCTCAATATGCAACCACCGAGCCACGTGAATGAATTCTTTCGCCTGTTTCGTACGCCCAATCTCGAGAGCATTCGAACACGCCACGAACGTAACACAGAGCCGGAAGAACGCTATCTATGGAATTCACTACACTCCCTCCACCTGTTCACCCCAGGCGATCTTCGCCCCGCCATTCAAAATCTTACCCTCTTCGCCCGTAGCATCCCTCCGGCCGAGATACCGGCTAACGAGTTGTACGACATTCTCTCTGACCTGCCCCCATCCCTACGCCAACTCAAGCTGGAGAACCTGACCTTCGATGCAGGCGAGCTTCTCGCACTTCACCAGACCCGAGCGACCTCCGCAAACGCCTCCAGGCTCCTCCCCTCACTGCAATATTTCGAGATCGCCGATCCCGGTTCCCAGTTCGATCTAGGCTCCTTCCTAGATCTCGTGAAGGGAAGTCCTGGAACTCCACCGCTGCCTGGGGCTTTCACCGCACTCCGAAGGATTGATTTCACGTTCTCGTTGTGGGACGTGTGCGAATATGAGGACGGTTTGTTCATCCAGCAGTACAGGGATGAGGCAACCTTGCGAGAGTTGGAGACTTCTTTTGGTATCGTCGTGGATTTGGTTGTCGTTACCACTTGGGCCTATTAGGCCCTCCGTCTATGTCTACTGTACCTCAGCTAGGTCTTCATAGTATGCTTCAACGAGCGAATCATGTAGCACGGCTTCAAGTTCTGTTGCTGGCCCGGGATACGGTGGCGTGGGACCTACTGGCATGGAAACTCCGACATGAGCGCTGGCGAATGGCGCAAATCTTCCACCAGCCTACGTAAGATCTACCACCGCTTTATGTGACGAAAACGAAAGCAAAATTGACCGCACGTCCGAGTTTTACACGCCGAAAACCATCGAGATGGTTGCCCACCTCCGATATTTTTCTTGACGATTTCCGGAGGGGGCTGGAACACCACTGATATCTATGCGCCGAAATCTGGAGTATCTGTTGGGGCCGAGGAGGGCATGGGTGCTCGAAGCCCGGCTAATCAAGCCTTGAAGCTGGTTCCAGCCGGTCAGACTCTCCATCCAAATGCTCATTTCGGAACACGGGTTCATGAAATTGGAAGGTTCGTCTCCCTTTTCCCTGAGAGGCGGGACATGCGTCGCCAGCTACCTCCGATCCACTATGCGACGAAAATGGACGAAATTTGGGAGGTCCCGATACTTATGCGACGGAAACTCCACAGAGGGCCGTGACGAATTTTCAAAAAATTGGGACTTTAAGATCGGGGTTAACTAGGGATATAGGGGGGTCCTCGACAAGGTCGCCCTCTCCCGCCACCTCATGTCCAACAGCATTCGGCGCTAGTTACCGCCCTTCGGCAATCCTTATCGAAACGGACAGTGTTCGTGTTACACATCTCTATTATGCTAGCAATTGTAGAAAATAAGCTTTAAAGAGTACCACGGCCGTATCGGTGCTGGCGGATGGACGTCCTAGGTCGACAGAGGAATACTCACGACGGTCAAAATTGAAAGAACACCTGCTCGGCCGTATGGATGCTGGTGGATGGACATTCCGTCCGTCCCTCGTAAGGGGCGGAGTTGCGGAACAGTCGCAGCCAGTATCCATACAAAGGCTCCAACTCAGCAGAGGTTTCTCGGGGTTTTCCTCGCGTCAGCTGGGTTGGGGGTGGGGGCCAGTGATGGCGCCAACCTTAGAAACTTACACACACACACACACACACCACACCAATTTATCTGGCGATGAGCCCTGCACACGTTCTCAAATCTCAAATCATGGAATGAGCCCAGCCTTTCCGCAGAGGCGTCGCGCACCGCCGAAACCGACTCACCCTGCGCAAGTGCCGAGCCACGACGGCCGTAAATTTGTCATCTCGCTGCGATGAGAATCAATGCTCGTCCCCAGCTCCAAGGACCTCACCACAAACCTGGCCAGCATGTTCCAGCGGAGCTTCTCGGGGAGATATTTGGATGGGCTCTCCCACTGACGCCATTGGACGCTGGTGGCAGGAAAGACTGAAGGACTTCGCCCTGGTTTGCAAGGCATGGTACGGCGCAGCACACCCGAGACATCAACTCTGGGCCAGCATCTGCCTGACCCTTACAAACCTCCCGCAATACGACGAAATATGTGCATGGTTCAGGAAAGCCGGAGTCACCGCTAAGTCTCTTCAGTTGGAAGGTCCCAACCGCCAGTCAACATGTATTTCAAGCTTCTTCCGCGCATTCGGCAGTTCGAAGTTGTACACCTTTACACCAAGTTTGATTTCGACTCGTTCTTCCGATGGATTCAAGGACGACGAGAGTACCAAGTCCACCGTTCCACTGCTTCGCGAATTCGCCTCTGCGGGCCACCAGATACCTTGAAGACCGTCAAGTTAACACTCTCCGAGGACGACTACAAGCTCATTAAGACGTACGAGGATTCGGCTATCCGCCAGCAACTAGAAGATTGGTTTCCGGTTTCCATCAGCCGATATTTCATGGGCAGGCGACATACATTCCCTGAATGGGACCTCCTCGGGTCCCTCATGGGGCTTGGCCCTGGCTCCGACCTCTACTTCGACACTGATTAAACGTGCCTCACCCCTCAGCGCTTAGCCCCGGCCGCCAAGGACCGTCCGAATGCCGTCCCTGACCGCTCCCCTGATCCCTGCACACCCTTGCACCCCGATGCCTTGTTCTACAAGCCTGCCTCGAGTAAATAGCCTTCCTTACACCCAACCTTAACGCAGCATGCTTCATAGTATTGCTTCGATTTCCAGGAAATGAAGAAGATCTGATGCTCATTGACAACAGGACCCACGAGGGTACACAAACTCAGCACGACGACATGTGTTGTTAATTGGCGACCTGTCGCTAGCATAGGGTCGACGGGCATTACACACCACGCACCAGATGAATAGGGATATGGCGCGGACAAAGAATCTATTATTCCAATCCGAAACACAGCTGCTGGTCCATGGTACACATGTGTCCCTGCAAGCGCACCCCAAGTGACGCCAGGGATTCAGCTATTGGCACGTCTTCGTCGATACCTTCGATACCTAAATATTTTGAACGCATGTACAGGGGTTTGGCATACCCTACAATCAGTGTTTCCAAGCTGGCAAGTCCTCCTAACCGCCTGCACGACACGAGGAAATCCATCATACCCCCCAACTCAAATTCCCCAGGGAGGTTAAGCAACTCCAAGTGCTCCAACGATGGGAGAAGGATAGATCGTGCACAAAACTCTTCCGATAATTTGAAGGGATCGAAGGAGAGATGGTCGAGAGAGAGACGCCTGAGGGAGGGGAAAGATAACAGGATCTTGGAAAGTTCGGAAGCCTTGATTTGTTCAATCTGGAGATCGCGACCGAGGACCAAGGATTGCAGGCGCTCCTTGCACAATGATACCGATTCCACAAACTGCAGAACAGAATGACCCGTATTATCCACGTCTTCATCCTCGCTGTCGTAGACGGAAAAGCTGATATGAAGGTGTAGAAGTTCGGGTAATCGGAGGCAGGGCATGTAGAGCGGTGCGTGGGTGCTATACATGTTGAGTGCCTTCAAGGTGCGCAGCTTCGTAAGGTCGACGACCGGGTTTTCCAAACTTTCCGACCAGAAGGTAGAAAAGCCTTCGAAGTCGAGGGAGAGGCTCACGAGGCTCGTACACTGCTTCAGAGCCAACATGACCTGTGGTACATCCCAGTTGCATTTGACGGAGAAGGAGGTCAGGGACCCAAGCACGGCGGGAGGGATGTGGATGCGGAGCCATGGTTGGAGGGGCGCTAATACAGGCTGGCCTTGCCGCATATGCTCCGCGTTAGGGAGAGACAGGTGGAGAGCAGAAAGTGTTGGTAGGTGAGCATAGAATGACTGGGACCCCTCTGATGACGCCTTCCACAGCGAGTCAACCCTCCAAATGAGCGACAGCGATTGAATTGATTCGAAAGCGAAAGGCTGGCTTTGAGTTCGAGAAGTCAGTGTTGTCGTGAGTAACGTTTGAAGGCAGTGAGAACTTGACATGCTGAGATTCAAGGAGCGAAGGAATGGTCCCTTTGCGAGCAACTCTGCCAGCGCTTTGTTTTTCCACGGGCAATTGGAGAGAACATGGAATCTCGACTGGTTGGGGTCTGTGGCCGAAATCTCCACGCACTCGTCCTTCCCCGTCTCAACGACGGTCAAGGACCTGAGGCTTTGCGGTGATCTATCGAGCCATTGCTTGACTTTGTCGTATGATAGAGCGGGAGAGAGCTTGACCTCGAGTCTTCCCCACAAGGTGTGCGTGAGATATGCAGCATTGCGCCAGCCTCTACAGACCAAGCAGAGAGCCAAAATTTGGTCTCTGTCCACGTCTCCTGCTCCTTCAATAGTGAGCTTGAAGATTTCGCCAAGGACTTCCGGCGGGACTCGCCGTAAGGGGTTCAGAATGGTTTGGTACTTGCGAAGCGCGGATGAGAGTGCACGAATTTGAGTTGCGACGGCGTCTGCTTCTTGGCGAAGCGAAGCCGATTCCACAGTCGTAGGTACTTGATTGGTGGACGACAGGCGTAGAAAGTCGATGGAGTGTGTTCCCATGAGTATCTGTGGTGGCGGTTAGGATTCAAAGAGAGAAAGCGCTCGAGTCACCATGGTCCATAGCGTGAGAACAAATTGCCTTTGTTGCAGCACCTTCGTTCTGGACCCACAACGGTCCACTGTTTCAGCCAGAACCACGACCTTCGTGTCCAGGAACGCAGTTGCTAGCCCAGATCCCGATTTATAGCTCTAAAGAACACCACCCCTCTTCCCTAGAGTCCAGGCTTTGAGCCCTTTTCCACTCCTACACACGATTTGCACACGATACTTCCAGCGGAATGTCCTTGCAAGCACGTTCTGAAACCCCAGACTCAGAAGACGACATCCAACCGCTCTTGGGGTACCGCAAAGCATATCTTCCCTTGGCTAGGGTGACCCAATGCGACGGATGCGGTTCCCAGGCGGAAGGGGGCCGTGGATTTCCTATCTGTGGTCGCTGCGGAGAGGTAAGTGACCTCGACCTTCGGGGTCGCTAGACTCACCTTGTCGCGTTGAAACAGAGGGTATACTGCAATGCGAAATGCCAAAACAAAGATTGGCCAAAGCATAAGCGTAACTGCGGAAAGACGGATCGCATCGATCTGCACACCTTCTGGCCTATGATTGCAGTCCTTATGGAGTCCGACCGTCTCGATGATACCCGTCCCAGCCACCCCGCCCTGACACATCTCATTCTCAACTCTCCCAACCCACCGCCAGCCAAGTTGGGCGTCCTCGATGTCGTATACGGTCCTCTCCCTGAGGAGTCTGGGGGCGGAAGCTCGCGTCTGGTCTTCCTTGGCGACCCCGTCCCTTTGGACTACGCTCTGAGCCCTCTTACTAAAGAGCTGTGGTGGCCTACGGCGGTCTCAGAGGAGGTCCGGGACGCGATGATTCGGCGGTTCATCAACAAGGGGTACATCTTGCCCTCCCTGGTCGCCATCACCACTGCACTCTTGGGCGAGATGTACACCACAACGTACGTCTCAGAGGTCGACGCCTTCGACTACGTGATGAAGCGGCGCAAGCGGCTCCACTACAACAAATCCCCGATACGCGACTTCGGCATCGTCAAAGGGAAAATCATGGTGCCTCCAATGGATTTCTTGGCTTACATTCACCTCAGCGAAGGTAGCAGCGATGAAATCACCAAAATTCAAGATCCTAACGAGCACTACTGGATATACTTCACGACACTGGGAGGAGAAGATCTGATCTTGGACTGCGGACTATTCGGGTACAACCACTGCTGCTACGTCGACACGGCTCCCTACGCCAAGTATGGGTTGAACCCCGGATATACCATATCCCCCGCTAGCTTCAGCCCCAGCGACCCGGCGAAGGGCCCGAAATCAAACATGGATGCGCTCATCCACCAGGACCAGGAACGCTTCTCCGTCCTCCGAGACGAGGGCCTGAGAGAGGCCGTCAAATGCGAGCTGATGCCACCATTCGAAGGTGATAAGTACGCACGGAGGGACAATGCGAGATGCTTGAAGCTCATTTATGAGTTTATGGACAAGGTGGCGGGGAAGAGATGTTCGGAAACTGAACGGGCCATAATGAAAGTGTCGTACGAGAAGGCCATCGAGATTATGTCGATGAATCTGGACGCTCGGGAGTATCTTCAATGGCCAGACAAGCATGAATTTATATGGGACCGTTCTGTTGTGGGCCGTGACGAGGAACCGAAGTTCATGGGCCCAGACGACCTTTCGCCCGAACTAGAGGGGTATCTGCTCGGGTGGTCGAAAAAGAAGGTGGATGTACCTGCGCCCTCTGTGGCGGCGTAGCAAAAAATTAGTGAACCTGAGCCAGCATAACGTTCGCCACACTAGTCACATATTCTAGGTTTGTATGTAGGTCGTACCCGGTATATAGAAAAGCACAGACGAGTGTGATGCCAATCTCCGATGCCCCAGAGGCCAAATATATCGCATCCGAGTCTTCCCAGTGGCACCCTCCACGGTAAGTAAATGGTCATTTTTCCCGATCCGCAGTGGTGGGGCGATGACCAGGAATCTACCCTTTGAAGAAAGGGTAGCGCCTGATCAAAGCAATACCCCTCTCCTCGATAAACGTCATGAACCCATCCCAGTCACCGCCGCCTCTCGACACCTCAATGTCCAAGGTTCGCAGGTCTGGAAGGAGGCTTGAGGCCTTGAGCTTTTGGAAGAAGTTGTCATCGATGGCAACGTGACGCAGGGACAAGTGCTGGAGGGAGGAAAGATCTCGGAGAACGTCAAGGAGGGTGTTTTCTGGGAAGGTGCCGTTCTCGATGGAGAGGGAGCGTATCGTTGGTTGGGAGGTGCGGTCTCCCCGTAGAAATTCAGCCAAATATGAAGCACGGACTTCGTTTATCAAGTCGTCCTTGGACTTCTCCGAAAATAAGACAAAAGTCTCGTTCTGAGTAGGCAAGCGGAGGATCCTCAGATTGCGGAGACCGGTGTGGGGGAGATCGAATAGGACGACTCTCCGCACTCTTGGGAGAGTGATCCCTTGCTGGGCGAACTGTAGCATGAGAGGGTCCCCGTCACTCTGTTCGAATACCCCATCGCCGAAGTTGAGGCCAAGGACTTCGACGTTACTGCATTGCTGAAGGATTTCTAGTATGTGACGCGCGGACCAGTCGAACGCCAATCCAACATTGAGCAAGCGACTTCGCATGTCAGCCGGTATTACGAGCTGCAATGTAGCCAGGTCAATTGCATGGTTGATACTGCGAACGCGTGGAAGGCGGATGGCGAGGTTTGTGAGCGCGGGCATAGACGGAAGGAACGGCTTCGGGGGGGCCTGAACCCAGTCCCTCCAGCCTTCTGCCGATAGAAGTAGCGTTTTGATGGACCCCAGAGGGCCCCGCATGTTGTGAACTTCATCGACCTCCGCCCTCAGCCTACTCCAGCAGTGGGAAGTGGGGAAAATGATTGAAAGTCGATCCAAAGGTGGGCCGGACTTGAGAATATTTACGACGTCGGAAGTGGAGAAACGGCACGAATCTGCCATACATAATTTCCGACCGTCGGTAATCGGGGGCCCACACAAGGAACCTTGGATGACCAGCTCCTTTGACACGGTTCCAGAGCGGCGTAGCCAGGAGTCAATTGGATGGTACCATTGGCACTGTGAATGAATGTGATCAAGGTCGATCGTGACAGCTTTCCAAAGGTGAGGAAGTAGATATGCCGCATCGCGCCACCTTTTGCAGACTTGGCAGGAGAAGAGGAGGGATTTCTGATATTTGGTGGCGGATTTACCCGCCCGGAGGTGTAGAAATATTTCGCCAAGAATCTCTGGGGGGACCCGACGGCAAGGTGATAGAATGGGTTTGTATGAGTCGAGTCTACCCTTCAGCCTTCGTATCTGATGCTCGTGTTCCGCCAACTCGCGTTCCATGACTGCAACCATAGCTCGAACGTTCAACGCTTCCTCGATCGTTGGAGGATCATTAGTGGAGGTCAAATGGGCGAGTGTGGTGTCAAGAGGGTCCATATGGTCGAGGTCCAACCCTATTTCTAGACAACATGGGTCTGAACGCACGCCGGACTTTGCCGAAGGGAGTACCGCAAGAGGCAGCGCCTATTGGACTTGAATGTGCTAACCCACCCAACCAGGCTTGTCACTGCTTCAAAGTTGTACAGAGCGACCCATCGCCCAAAATACCGACTAGTCTCTCAAACGAGAACCCTTGTTTTGTATGGTTGCCAAAACCCTGGCACTTACATGTACCAAACCACGAAGTCTCCAGCAGCCCTTCCCTTTCACGGAGTGGGGATTTAGCACTAAGGGGCGGACCACTGGCCCCTAAGCTGTCGCTAGCCTTGACTCAGCAGCTTTCCAACCCTAGACATCGAACGAGACTTTCAGCCTCCTTGACTCACCTCCTCTGCGAGGTATTTCAATCCGTCCTATTCCTGTCTGACTTCCAACAACCCTTTCCTGCCAACCACCACCACCAACCCTCGTAGCCAAACCATCATACAACCACAATGTTCGAGCACCTCCTCATCGACACTTGGCCTACCAATCGAGCCACCCTTCTCAACGACACCTTCCTGATCACCGAGATCATCTGGGGCCACCTCATGTATCATTTCAGCACCCCGGCAGTGTTCTTGACGTGGATGGAGACTTCTCCTCGTCAGATACAAAACTTGCTGTTCCGCGTTGCCATCCACTACCCCTCCGTCAAGCCGTCGTGCGCTTTCCGAGCCATGCTCGTCGTTCTCTCAGTCAAGGGGACGGCCAAGCACGGCATCGCCTATAACTTCGACGCCGAAATGCTCTGGCATATGGCATTCAAGTCTCTCGCTGCGCGCTACGACCCGAGGTTTACGCACAAAAGCTTCACCACCTTCACCCGGTCCCGTTTCGTGGGATCGAAGATGGACCTCTCCCCCGAGTACATCGAGGGGAACGTCTTATGGTCTTTGACAGAGGCGCTGAAGCCTAGGTTCGATGCGAAGATCGCAGCACTGCAGCGCTATTACTTCGCATCATGGATCCCGGGGGTGGATCAGGAGTTTGGGCAGTCGTCGTCGTCGTCCTCGAACGTCAAGAGCCCGGCAATGCCCGAATACACACTCCTCAAGCCCCAGGTACCATCCAGGGCTGAGCAGACTCTCGTCTTCCCTCCCACTCGTCAGTATCATCCGCCGCATTTCTGTTTCGCTTCTCCTTTTTCGTGTCTGGGACTAAATGTGTTCAGTCTCTGCAGGGGCTCTGTGGTTGGATCCCATCGCAGAGGAGCCGGAGCCCGACGAACACCTTGAACACATTGTCGCTCATTCGAAGTCATTCGATCTGGAACCGCCGTCTAGCACCTTGGGGGCCGACGAGTCAGACATGACGTTGTCGTCGCGGTCTTCGTCATCGTCTATGACGATTGCGGTTCCAGGTAACATCGTCCTTTGTGTTCACCTTTCTTTGGTCGCTCACTGCGCCTCGACCTTTCTCCTCCTTCTCACACAGACATCGGCCCGGAACCTTATAAAACGGTCGGGCCGATCATTGACATTCGTCGTGGGAAAAGATACTCTACGAGGATTCGGAGCTTTGCTCGTTGGACCCTTAAGACATCTCTATGAAACAAGAGATTGATCGGTCTCTAGACCTCTTCTTCCGTACCACCTTGCGCTGTGTTATTATCTCCTCGTTACACTTGAATCATTCGCCTTCGGTACTCTGAGTGGAAAGAGAGCTAGATCTGCTTTGCAGCCGTGCTCCATTGCACCGGCACCACCAACGTTGTGACAAGGCGTCAAGGCGGGCGCTTAGTTGGTCGCACGTGCTCGTGATATTGCCTATTGTGGCTCCTTTGCTACGGCGTTCCCGAGAGTGAATGCACGAATTGAATACTGACCCAACGTCGAGGCTATGTATTGTACAAAATATCAATTAAGTACGAATGTAAGAAAGGCAAAGGCAGAATTATGTGGAGACATCTAATGTTGAAGCTGAGAAGGGTGCACCTAGACGAAGAGCAAAGGAAAAGCATTCCGATAACAGCATGGACGGCAGGCGGAGATTAGTTCCGGGTCCTACGCACTGGGTCCAGCATCCGATTAACCCTGACGTTGTCGCCGATACGAATGTTCGTCATGTCCTGAGGGGTAATCAGGATATACTGCTTGTCGGGGTTGGCGTTGGCCGTATCGATCTAGATAGGCGAAAGCCCAATTAGCCAGTTGGACGAAAGGAATGGGGGAACGGCGAAGAGGATGGGCACTTACCATCATCTTCATACTGATGCGCCGGTTCACAGCGTCCATGAAGACGTCGAACTCGTCTACATTGGTTACGTGGGTTCGTTAGTCGAGAGTGGAAACGCAAGAGGTGTCTGTGGAGCGTACCGAGGCAACGCAAAGGACACCCGATAGAGTCCCATAGGGAGAGGAGGAGACAGATCGTCGAGAACGACTTCTCGCCACCGCTCAGCGACCTAGGGTCCTTCTCGGCCTGAGTTCCCTTCTGCAGCTGGTCATCTGTTTGGACCTAAATATACTGTCAGCCCTATCCCACCAGAAGAAATATAGATACACGCACCCTGAGCGTAAGCGTCTGCGCCTCATGGTTGAAGAGCACCTTCCCAAAGTAACCACGCTGGGCAAGGTGGGATGAGAAGATAAGCTTGCATCGGAGCGAGATGTGGCTCCTGAATTCCTGCCAGCGATGCAAGCGAACCAGGAGCGACGTCCTAAGCGCCTTGTTCAACCTGTGCGCGCTCTTCCATTCACCCTCCACTTTGTCCATAGCCTCCTTCGCCTTGTTGACTTGGGCTGTTAACTCTTCAACCGTGGCTCCCTGCCTTCGATCGGTCCAGTACGCATCAGTAAACAGGGGGACGGTAAGCTAAGGTGTAGCCTCACCTCTTCTCCCGAGCTTCAAGCGCCTTTCGCACGGAGTCCGACTCACGCTCGATGGCCTCTGGGGTACGCGTCGTTTCGACCTTCGAACAGAATTTCTTCGCGGCCTCGGTCCAGGTCTACGAAAACAAACACGGCGGCGTCAGCTATTGGTAACACAGTGACCGGGGAGCAGACCCACATTAAACTCTTCCTCTGTGACCTTCGCGTGTGACTGGGCACCATTTACTGCCTCTTTCTCTTTCTCGAGCCTCTGCGTCCAATGTTTGATGTTATTCTGAACCTGAACCCTCTCAGTGATGGCCGTCTGGAGCTTGGTCTAAAGCGCCACCCAAACGAATCAGGACAGAGCGGCGAGACACTTTAAAGCGAGTGAATACGCACAGTAAGCCCCTCCAGCTTCTCCTGGTACTCGCCAATCTGCGCATTCACCCCAGCGATCTGCTCATCGAGCTCAGCCACCTCGGTCTGCAGCGCCGCCTTCTTCTGCTCAGAGGTCTCCTTTTGCGTGCGAAGGCTCTGCATCTCTGCTTGAGCCTCCTAGAAGCCGCAATTCCGGTCAGGGAAGGTACACAGAAGGAATGAAGCGTTGACGAACCTCCAAAGCATTAATTAGCCCAGCAGAGTTAGCTGGAACCTCGTCGTTATACTGGGAGTGCAGGGTGCTCAAATCGGACTTGCGGTTCCGGATCGCAGTGGCTTTCGCATGTTCCTCTCGCTGGGAGGGGACGCGTCAGCGAAGGACAGTCAAGGGGTATAAAGCTAATGAGTCATGCGCACTGTGATGGGACCATCAAGTTCCCTCTTTAACTGGGTGGCCTGCTGTATCGCGTGTTGACGCGTCTGCGTTTCTTGCTGCATCTGCTGGTCCAGCCTCACCAACTCGGCTTCGTGGTGGCTGCAAGATAACGCGTGAGCGGCCGACCCGTGAAAACCACAGGAAAAAGACATACGCGATTTCAGCTTGAGCGTTTCGCCCCGTAAGTAACAAGGACTGGGCGTCGTTCCTCCTGACTTGCAGTCCATGACTGGAAGCACCTCCTTCCCTAAAGACCGTCGATAGACCGTCAATCAGCATCGGTGAACCCAACAAGCGAGAGGGAGAGGGAGAGACGAACGGGAACACGCGAACGTTGAAAAGGTCGCGGGACCAACCCACACCACCATGGAGTTCCTTCAACTCGTTCTCGAGGCTCCTACGCGTGTCTGAGAGGACCGTGTTCTCGATACGGCCTTGATTGATGAGGAGACGAACAACCCAGTCGTCGGTAATCTGCAACACACGGGGATGAGCCAGAGATTAAACGGAAGAGAACTGGAAGACAAACATCGAGAGCCCGAAGGACGGTAAGATACTTCGCGGGCGGCTCTCCGCTCCTGAAGTCGAACAAGTCCCTCTCGGAGATGATGATGCTATTGGTGCTGAAGTGATGGTTAGCATGAATAAGGCAAGGGTATCGACCCGACTCACTTCCTGTACTCTCCAAGAATCCGCTTGAGCTGGTCTCGATCCCTCGGGTCAGTGACCGCAAACGCAGTCAAGAGACTGCCCAACTGCGTCCTCAGGATATCGCCCCACTTACTGGGTTCCCTGGCTTTGACATAGCGTCCAAGCGGGCCGACGGGTTTGTCCCCGTACCAACTCGACCTATCTATCTTCTCGACGACAGCCTTGATGTTGCTACCATATGGCACGAAGGTATCCCTCTCGCTCGCCTTCGCAGCGGCGAGGGCAGTCTGTGACGACATAATCGACTTCTTGAGTGATTCGACCTGGGCGTTAGCTTGGTCCCCAGCTTGGCGGGCTTGAATCATATCCTGGTGTGTGGAAGCCTTTCGGTTACGGATTTCCACCTGCTCTGCTTCAAGAGTCGCGATATCCGCCTTGGCCTGGGCGATTTCGGCCTCGAGTTGTGCACGCTTCGCCTGCGAGTCGGCTTCCATCTTCTTCTTCTCTTCCTCGAGGGTCTTTTCTAAACCCGCGATCTGCCCATTGACATTGGATATCTGCTTGTGCATGGAAACGAGGTCGTTCTACAAAACCGTGTGTCAGCTCAAAGTCGACGTGAAGGTGGATGGGAAACGAAGTACCTCGCAAGTTCTGAAGGTCTTCCTCTTCTCCCTGAGTTCATTAGCTAACTTGGCCTTTCGCTCCTGAAGGTGGGCGACGGAACCGAGCTCCTTCCGTTCGTCCTCACAAGCTTTGACAACACTTTCCTTTGCTTCCAGGTCGACCTGAAGCGCATATGTCAGTACCATTGAACCGACATCGCCGACTACGCATTTACCTCGGACCCAGAGATCTTATCCTCGACCTTGGGGACGTTCTTCTGTTTCATGGCGAGGTCAGCATGAGCTTTCTTCAACTCGTTCTCCTTCGTCTTGACATGGGCCCAAGCCAGTTCCTTCTTCAAGTCGTCGACCTTCTTCTTCTGCGCGACTGCCTTCTCCGCTTCCTTGAACCGGGTGACGACCTCGTTATAGTGGCGACGAAGATCGGGGATGGCCTCCTTCTTTGTTTGGAGGACCTTGGTGGTCTTGCGGATGTTGTCCAAGCAAGTGTCGTACTCTTGAGAGAGCTGGAACAGCTGCGTACCGAGCAGGAAGAACTTGTACCTCTCCGTGGGTTGGGACCCGCTAAGGAACTGGCGGGCAGCATCTGAAGCGAGGTTAGGGCTGGTCGTCGCGCATACAAAGAGGCAATCGGACCAACCTTGGGTTAGGACGTTCAGGGGGTTGTCCACCTGGATGTTCATGTGGTCGCAGATGGCAGACAGTTCCTCACGCTTGTTGCTCACGGTGGTTTTGCCGTCTTCGTTCATAAGCTTCCAGCTTGAGCTACCTTCCTTGGTGAACCTGCGCTCGATGACGATGGATTGACCGTATTCGTTTGGTTTATACGCTTCTGGGCCTTGGTTCTTGATGGTGAGCGTAATTTTGGATGCACTGGAACGGGCCGTGAGGAAGGAACGACGGAAATAGCGCACATACCCACTTGGTGCCTTCCCGGATGAAGCTCTTCAACCCGCTACCTCGCCCAGTGGAGTTCGTCTTGCCTCCCAGAGCAAGGGTGAGGCCGGAGAGAACAGCGCTTTTCCCACCTAAAATACAAGTCAGACGACCGTCACGCTCAACTCGGGTTATCCAACGTACTCCCGTTGTGACCTGTCATCGTGAATCAGCACGAAAAACCCCTTTGTTTCGCGAAGCATACGCACCAATAATGAAGTTGATTTGCGGGCCAAATTCGAAGAAGAGCCTCTCGTGGCACATAAAGTCCACACACTCGATGCTCTCTATGATACCATACTCGGCTTGACCCTGGTCACGGTGGTCAAATACGCCTTTCAAAAACGGGACGCGAACTCTACCTTGTTGGCCCTGTTGTTCGATTCAAGCTGCTGACGAATTCTATCCCTGTGGGCATTCTCAAACTCCTCGTCATCGACAGCGACGGGTACCACGACCTCCGCCTCAGCGTCGCTATCTTCCTCGTTCCTGGCGCGTCGGCCCCGTCCCTGGCCACGGTTTCGCTGACTGGGACCAGCCTGGTCGCTGTCGGAATCGTCTGCGGGCTGCCTCCTCGTGCGCTTGGGCGTGCCACGCTCGCTGCCAGAGTCAGAGTCAGTCTCTACGGTCGCAGGCCTTTTGGGCATGGTGGACGTTGCTAATGAGGAGACGCGTCGAGCGTGGCAAACCAACTGGATTTTGCCTTTGTTTGTCAAGACGCGTCGTTGCCAAACACGGCCATACAGTAGCATCACAGTCCGGTGACTCCGGTCCCTAATGACAGGCCATCTTGTCCCGAACCGCCATGTTCTCCCCGTATGTCCCGTCTCTCGTATTGTTATACTGGGCTGAAGCCTCTTAAGCGCGCAGGAAAGCCCTATTCACCAACTTGTCATGGGTTATCTGGCGCCAGGCCCACAGCGCCCCATCCAGGCTTCACTTGGCAAAGCGAAGGCGTATCCGCCCTCCGGAGACCTACACTTTCGCTGTAAAACCAATAAAACGTACGAAAGATGCAAGTCCTCCCAAAGCACCCAGAGCACCCAAGCCGAAGCCTCCCAGGCGGCGCGCCTTCTCAAAGGAACGAGTGAGTACGTCCTCACCCGTCGTTCCCTCGCAGTAGCTGAACTGAACTCGAAAGCCTAAACCTGTTCCATTACAAAGCAAACCGGTGAGAGAATACCTACCGGGCACCAACATAATCTAACCCAAGTCCGCAGATAAAGGGAATCTCGACTTTTAACCCCCATAAACTTGTCTCGTCAGACTGGCTCGACCTTTCTGACAGGTACTGCGTGGTCCCACATCTCAAACAACTTTTTGGGAAGCCAGGCTTTAAGGAGCGTCCACGCCCTATTTACTTCCGCGACGTTCAGCGATACCCTCCCAGCACCAAAGGGTTCTTCTACTTCGACAGGCCGAGCCCTCTCCCGCACCCTGCCGCCGGATCCCTCCGATTCAGGATAGTCCCCGAGGCGAACCCCGCGTTATTTGCATCTGGGCACGACCTCGTCGACGTCCAGACAGGCATTGCTTGGGAAAAGCACCTAGTGCACTTGAAAATGAACAAGAGCGACCGCCATTTATACGACGCCATTCTTCAGGAAGGGTTACTCACCCCAGACGAAGACCGCCGAATAACAGAGATGCATCCGAAGGGCATTCTAAACCTCTATCGTGGGACCCGGTCCCAGGTCCTCAATTCCATTCTGGACCCATTCCTTGTCAACTTCTCGGTCACATCCTTTCGGCTCACTATCATTGACCCTGACCGTATCTATCAGATTAACAAGTCACATCGGTGGGCGAACA
This sequence comes from Coprinellus micaceus, assembly GCA_951394405.1. Taxonomy (NCBI): domain Eukaryota; kingdom Fungi; phylum Basidiomycota; class Agaricomycetes; order Agaricales; family Psathyrellaceae; genus Coprinellus; species Coprinellus micaceus. Next base: position 2,895,089 of record OX596340.1, on the reverse strand, counting down.
ACATCAAGGGCCCAACCAGATCCCCGTATTCCGGTTCGTGTTCAACCCGCTCTGTCCGTACCAACCTTGAAATAGAACTAACCGTTGGGCAGGAATCGGACTGTGCGAATTCGTTCTGCTTGACAAAGGAGACGGCAAAATGCGTCTTGGTATTCGCCTTATCAAATACGTGGAGCCTCCCGAGCCAGAGGCTAAGTTAAGTCAGGCAGAGGGAGATCTGGTCAAAAAGTACACGGATGTCCGCCGCACAGAAAGACCGGTGGAGAAGTGCATCAACCTCCTCAGCGAGCACTCATATCACGTTTTGCGAGAAAGTCCTTCGCGCCGCTTTGTCTTGTAGGCCCCCACTACACTTGTCATGTATTCCATACCAATATACTATGGTGTTCGTCTTTCTGACCGGGCATCCAACGGGCATCTCCTCACCGAGTCAACGGGCCCTTGAGCGCCGTTAGGGGCAAAGTTTCCTTTTGGGTTTGCTTGACCGCGCCGTCAGTCCTGGTCCAGCGTCACGGTTGCGACAGCCTACTTCCTCTCTCCCACTACGATCCTCGTGTAAGCCGGTGTTGGGACTTCACCTTACCTGCAGTCCGCTTACGGCCACAACATGAGGTTAATGTTCTTGAGAAAGGGGTCCATTCCACCTCTAATGCATGCGTTCCTAACTCCTCAACTTTGCAAACGTAGCTTACTGGTGTGTCTCGAGCTCGTTTGGTTCCTTCGCTTACTGACAATAGTACTCTTTAAGGCGTCTACATTTCTGCATTCCCACCCGCCACATAATCGAGATCTAAAGCCTTCACGAGCGTACCAGCAGCGATGGTCCTCAACCTCTTCACGAAAGACCATGTACGGCACCGTCCCCGCACCATCCTCCTATACACCCTCCAACCTTCGGACGGAAGACTACCGCGACTTCAGCAATCTAAAAGGCTTTAAGCTCTCAAAACGCGTGCTATACTATCACCAGATCGATCGGCAATTCTTGCCTTACCCGCCCAACTCAAAGGGGTTTCTCTACCTTTGGCGCCCCGTATCGACTTCCCATCATGTGGATGAAGGCACGAGCGTACGGAGTGCATCAAAGAGTCCTGTACACGTCGCCGCGGGGGAACTGCGGTTTAGAGTCGTGGAGGCCCCAGATCCGAACCAATTCGACGAGGGCAGGGACCTCCTCACCCCAAACGGCACCCCATGGGGTATCGACCTTCTCAACATATGCAGGGCCCCAACCCTCCAAACCGAATACGAGAAGATGCTTAACGACAAGGAACGCGCTGATATCGACGCCTTCCTGACCCGCTCTCAACAACACCCAGCTCATTGCAAGACAGCTAACTTGAGGCACGCCTCGAAGGTCCTGAATTCCATACACGATCCTTTCCTCGTCGAATTCGAAAAGCGGTCACTCTCTCTGATCCTATTAGACCCCGATTACGTTACTAGACTCAATTTTTTCCACTGGCTCACCGTCCAACCAAAGCCAGGTTCTGCCGCCTGGGACCCAGCCCGGTACGCCCACCCTTATACCGGCAAAGCCATCGTGCGTTTCGACGTCGTCCACTCGCAACGGAAGGACGGCGCACCCATTCTCAAGCCCGCACTCCGAGTCCTAAATTGGGTTAAACCCCCAAACCCCGACGATATTGCGTTTCAGAGGGAGGGTGAACTCTTGCAGAAGTGGGACCCGGAGTTACAACAAGAAAGGATGTGGGTGGCGAAGAACCCCAAGATAATACCGGAGGCTTCGTTCAAACAGCTCGTAGCGGAACGTTCGGCGGTGGCAGAGACCGTTGGGGAAAGCGGAGGAAAGCAGGACGCTCCATTCGCGTCTTTGGAACGGGTAACGATACAGATTTGAATCCGATTCTGCGACTTCAGCTCTATGTACTTACAGCCACCCCGCCCCATCCCACCTCGACATCCCTCGACTACGCTCTCGCCTCTTTGGATACTCTATCAACCCATGGAATACTCTATTCTTCAGACACTCTCTCATAACGTTTTCCTCACCCGCACTGAGCTCGATGTCGGGACAGTAACACAACCTCCGCAACATACAGTCGCTCCTCTCGAGGAACCCGATAAGGCCTTTCCACCCCTTTTCATCCCCCATTCCCAACCCACCACTGCTGATCACGCGGAGCGTCGTGCTGCTCCGCCCGAAACCGCGCTCTAGGTCCAACTCGCGAAGGGAGGGGGCAGCGTATAAATCGAAGAACGATGGTACCCCAATCCAGTCGTCGAAGAATCCCAGGGCAGCAACTTGCAACATCGGGAGGACAATCGGGCGGGTGAACTGGAGGGTAGATGGGGCTGATGACGGCCGGTAGTGCCGAAATTCGAGTGTCCGAAGCTCTTGGCAGCGGGAGAGGATGGCGGTTGCCTCGGACTCCGTGACTATGGCGATGGAAAGGGAGGTTAGGCGCCCGAAAGGGGCGTACCCCCGAACCTCGCTATCGACATATGAGGACCATTTTGCAGCTCTGAGCTTGGGAGAAGAGGATAGGCGCTTGGAAACGGCGTGGATGGGGGGAAGTGTCCCAGATGATGGATCGTACCAGGGTGACACCTCCGTATCCCTCATGTCGATTTCGAAACTCTCGAGGTTGGGGAACTCGCTCGTGCGAAAGTCTTCGGTTTGAAATACCCGCCCGACATCTTCGCCCAGCGAGAGACTTACAGCTCTCCAACGTTCCGATGCACCAAATGCCATCTTGATGATCTGGAATAGCGCCCGCTTTTGTTGTGATAGCACGCCTAGTTCGAAGGCTTCGGCATACTTGGGGATGTCGGAGAAGTCGAGCGGTGCATCGAAGTCCTCGTGGAGGGAGAGGGTTAAGAGCTCACTGCCGCTACGCTGGAACCACACCTCGAAGATGGGAATATCGTCTGGGAAAGGGTGGTGGATGTGAATGTTGGACCATAAAACCGGGTCTCCCACCACCGTGGAATGCCAATGGCGGCAGACCAGGGAGAGGTGAAAGGGAGTGCATAGCGTATCTCTACGACGTTCCACCTGCATATTGGAATCCATCTCGACATCACCCCTGCTTCCCTTTGTCGATATCAAAGCGGGGTTCTTCAAGTTGTATTCTTCCTCCTTCGGGATCCGCTTGGTGTAGTGAAGGAATATCACCCGCAAGACCTCGGGTGGAAGTTTATGTATGACCATGGGGCGGTGTTTGCGTCCAGCGCTGGAGAACCAGTGGGTGAGGTCGATCTGAGGTCGGGTCGAAAGGAACTGGGGAATTGCAGGCTACGGAGTGAACTCGTGTTCGCGGCCTACCCCGCTATAAGAGGAGCATCCTGCCCAAGCGGCTATTTTGACTCTCAGCGGCCTACAAACCCCACATGTGCTGTGCAAATATCTAGCAAATTTGCCAATTGTGGCCCGAATCACAGCAAAGCGCTCGACTGTGTGGCGAATACTTGATGATCCTGCTTCAGCTGACAACCGGTGACCTAACGGTTCGGTGATGGCTTGCAGACAAATGGAAAAAAGGTAGTGGGCACGAGAGGACCCCGGAATATACTGCCAGAAGTTAGGTACCAATCCGGATAAAAATGGGCGCCGAAGGCGCCCCAGTTTGGTGCAATCCGGATAGATTTGAGGGCCAGAATCGATCCTCTTAGGTGCACTATCCGGATAAACCGACGTGGGCAGCACGGCACCTGGGTTCACAATCCGGACGACTAGCCCAGCGGCCCCAATCTCAGACCCATTTTCTCGAGTGTCTTCGTCGCTGATACCAACCAACTAAGGAGACTTTCGGTGTGCAAATCTCCGAGAATTGAGAGGCACGGCGCGCAGATGTTCAACCTGATTTCCTACTCAAATGTCGTTCTCAGCACAGCGAGATTTGCCTGACTGGCTCCTATGCATCCTTGACACTCCTCCCATCGCAACCTGTCCCTCTTCAGAGGGATAGTATAATTCTTCTTGACAGGGCATAGGTGCGTTTTAATCTCTGCCAGACCTACACAAAAAACAGTTTGCCATCTTCCGGAGAGACTCTGCCATGGGAAGCAGGGAGCCGCATTGATAAGTGGTGATGGGGAGGACACGATCTCCTAGTACCCCAAAACGCGATTCCTCCGGGTTGTGCACATCCTCAACCCTTCCGTATCAAACCTAAGGAGCAAAATAAGCGCCCTGGGCGAAAAAATGGGCTAAAAATAGGGATTTGAGAGAAAAACGAACTTACCTACAGGAATCCGGATAAAATCAGGGACCCGTCGCCGAACTTAGGTGCAATCCGGATAAAACCAGCCCAAAACAATCCGGATAAAATGGGTGTCCTCCGTACCTAACTTCTGGCAGTATATTCCGGGGTCCTGGCACGAGTCGCAAACGTTGCCTGTCAATCAGAAGATCCTCGGAGTCGTTGTAGAGATGATCTCTTCGCACTGCCGGTGAGGCTGGAAGGTGTTTCAGTTAACACTTTCAGGCAAAAGCATTCTAGATGGCCTCACCCGTGCCTCACTGTACTGTCGGGAAAGGAAAAATAGTTAATGGAACATGACGAAATAACGAGTTCACTAGAGACTCGGCATGACCTTGGTGAAGGATGTGATCAGAACATAGCTGGGGTGGCTGCGGTGAGCGGGATGCGATAAGCTACTACATACGGGCAAGTAGTAAAGTGAGGATAGCGAACAGGACCGTTTGCCACCCCTCCATAGCTTCTGTGCGTCTCCCATGGTGCTAAATCCCGGAGGATGTGCACAGTCCGATGCACCAATGGTGGATGAGCCTCATTACGAGACGAAGCAAGAGAAGTCTCCGGGCGCTCCTTTGTACTCGGACCTATTCACACACTGCACGCCCTTCATGGGAAGCATGCGTCAGTCTGCGTCAGCGTGCTGTGAGCCACGGGTCTTCCTTGCCAAGAAGCATCTGGACTCAGCGCTCCGACGAGCTGCTACGTTCGCCACAATTAGTAAAACAAAAGACAGACGGTGTCAATCTAGTGCTCCATGATGCTTGAAAAATGGGAGTTATCCAATAACTCCGACGGAAGGGACGCAGACCTAGGCAGCCAGAACTGGACATGATGTGAGGACAATTTTATCGGGACGATAGGAAATGAGGGTGAGAAATGTTCCATCCAGGAAAGTGGTAGTCCGCCGGCGGTTACTATCCTGAGAATTTGGTGCATTTCTAACCTATCCCTAGTCTGTGGGGGTTCGAGAAAATCTCACGACTCAACGACCGGAAGGGAGTTGGAGAAGGTCCTGGAGGAGGGGGGGAAATGGAAAATTAGCGCCCATCTGTGACGTCGGGCCGCACTTGATCCGAGAAGATACTCGCCACCACGGCCATGGCCAGTCTGATCCCTGTTTGCCAGCGCAAACAATGTGGGCAGCATGTAAGTCATACAAAAGGTGGAAAGGGCTGGCTAATTGTCTATCTGCGTCCCTAAGCACTCGCGAAGGTTTAGGGAACCAACAAAACCCTTGTGGAAGGTCTGGCATTCCTCCTGTCGGCCTTTTTGTCGGTGTAGATGGGAACGCTACAACCTAGCCTTGCAACAAACCTTTTATCAGAGAAGCTAAGCAAAAATGGTGCACAGTCACAATACCGGCCAAACGAATCTCTAGGGTGTCAGTGGCTCGGGAATGATTGAGAGCAAGACAATAGGATGATTGGCGCTCGTCGCTGTGTCCCTACATATGATAGTTGCTAGTACCGCCGTCCCTTGCGAAAAACTTGCATTCGAGAACCTTTTCCATATACCCCTTGACAGCCCAGAGCTAGCCGTTCAGTCGGACGTCAAGCAGTCTCACCGGTGAAGGCGTTGTTCCTGAGCTCTTCACCTGATACAAGATCGAGAGAACCCCATTCGACACCCCGGCTCTATCCACGGTCACTTCGCCAAATGCGTTCAATCCTTGGGCCACGCCGTCGTATGCCATGGCCCAATCCGTCCACCCACTTGCTTTGCTAGCAGTGACAACGCGAACAAAAGGCAGCACCACGTAGACGTTGTCGTTTGAATCCATCACGATCTGGGACCTTCCAACGCCGTTCACTGCAAACGGTATCTCCATCTTCGTGAATGTCCCATTTGCAGAGCGGTAGACGTGGAATGGGCGAGCATAGGAGGTCCTATCCCGCTGATAATTGGTGACACATTGCGTGAAGCGACCTGGAAGTGCGGACAATCAGCTTCGCTCCATTGATGGTATGCGACATACCCGGGACGTAAGAAATGATTGCATGTATTTGTCCATCCGAGTCCACATCTTGGGATTCCTGATTCATGAGGCCATGATCAGCGTTCAGAGGATCGACAATTATGCCGGCAGTGTTGACGTTCACTGGGTTGGATCCGGATGTCGCAACGCTCGACCCCGCGCTGTTTCTCCATGTCCTCCCTGCAGGATTGGGCTGAGATGTTGATCTATGCTTAGACTGAAGGTGTAGCTTACCTTTATCGTCCGAGTAGAAGTAAACGGTATCGTGGTTTGTAAGACCTCCGCCGTTGCACATTACACCCCCTGCCTGCTCTCTCCAAGTCCCTGTTACGTGCGCTCTTCCGTTTCTATAGGTAAACCCATGGATGTAAAGGTTTCTTGCGCTGCTTTTCGCCCCATTCGTCGACGTATATGTGCCACTAGCAGAGGCCCACGAGCCAACGTTCGACCAGGCCCCGTTCCGGTACTCTGCGAGCTGCGTCGCACCGTTTCCGGATACACCAGACCGATAGACAAATTGCAATAGATTATCGGGCGTCACGACGAACTGGGGATATGTGACGGTGCTGGCCTGCAGAGTCAGCTGGGTCCCCCGCCAAACTATCAAAGACTCACTTTCCAACTCCCAACCCACTCAGGGTAGTCGTAATCGACCCAAAGCGACTTGCCGTCCAGCTGGCCCCATTTGTCGCGAGACCTGCTTCTGAACTAGTGTAGAACACCTGTGTGCTATGGCAGTCCAATGCCACATGAATCTTCCCGTCGGCTGGGGACACTCCCAGAGCGATCACGTTGTGCGAGTCGTTCGTCGACAGTTGCCTCGGAAGCTGCAGCGTCGACCAGGTGCTGGTACCCAGCTGTCGTCGAGCCAATACCGCGTATCTTGAGGATGTGTACCATGCAGCGTATTGGTAATTCCCATGCGTTAGGACGCCGGAAAGCTGGAAGGAGTTGACGTTCACAAGGCCGTCATAAGAAACGAAGTATATGGCGCGAGGATCTAGCTCCAAGTTGGCGACTGTGCTGACGGTGGGGGCGGCGAGGGCGGATAGCCGCGCTGCGCACAATAGCAAGAGACTTCCTAGTAATAGGCGCATGATGGGCAAGACGAGCAACCCATGAGAAGACACTGTCTTGATATACGAATCCCAGAATTCTGTGAAGCGGGGAATTCGTGGTCTGCAGATCACTTCGTCGGGGTAACTGTGACGCTAGGCGCTTCTTTCTCGGAAGGTCTGTTCTTCCTACGGTCCGGATGTACAGCACCTGGTCAAGTTTATTGGTGAAGGACAGAAGCCATGGGGTATACGCTGTGCTCACCTCATGTGAATATCTGCTCCCGAGGGCTAGCTCGACGCGCATATGGTTGGGGTAGCCAAGCGGCGAAGAAGCCGAGCCATCGCGACAACGAAGACCTTCCCGTAGAGGTATGGTCACACGGACAGGTCACGGCGACCTGGCTGAGAGAAATTTTATATGCATATACGTGGAGTGGAACGACAGCGCGTCAGTAAGTCAAGAATGCGAGGAAACGGGAGATATTATAATTGCACAACATGTCTGTGAAAGCGAGAATAACAATATGAGAGCGATAATCGGAACATAATAACACAAAGCAAAGAGGCAAAGTCAAGCCTACCACATACATCATATCCATACACACCCAACATTCGTAGGGAACAGGGGTATCATCCAGGTCATGACTGCCCAGCAGCCGCGGGTATATTCTCCTTCTCCCCAAACACATCCCTCTGCTTCGAGGCCTTATACCTATTCGCCGTGTTCAGCGACGGCACAGGCATCGACGACACCGACCTCGCCAGCAGCTGGTGTTCCACCTCGAGCTCGTCAAAGGTCATATCGCCCAGCCCCTCCTCGGGCATTTCTTGCTCGAACAAGCTCGGCTGCGGCTTCAAAGTGTCAAGCTTCATGGGAGAGTCCACGCTGGCACCTGTGCATTGCTCCACGATGATGTTGATTTTGGTTGGGGTACTCGTACTGTCGTTGCCTACAGTCGAGCCCGTCGAGGACTTGCGGTTGGAGAAGAGGTAGGAGGCGAACGACCCCGAGTCGATGGCCGAGACGCGAGTTGCTTGCTTGATCTGCTGCCGCTCAGCAAAGGCGGCTGCAGCGCCTCCTGCTCGTGGCATGGGAGGATCAAGCTTGGATATGCCTCCAAGTGAATCGAATTTCGACACAAACGAGGCCAAGGCCTGGCGTTCACCCTCCAATTTCAAGCGAGCCTGCGATATGGTATTTAAGAGCATGCACAAATGAACAAGTAGATTTCTTCCCACCTTCTTCTCCTTCTCTAGCTCCTTAACCAACTCCTCAGCCCACTTATCCTTCTCCTCCCTCTTTCTAGTCTCCTCATCGAGCTTGACCTTCCACTCACGCTCAACATCTTCCTTGACAGCGCGGAGCGGTTCTCCAAGGTTCTGGTCGTACCCAGCAACGACGATCTCCAGCTCCCGAATCGTTTTTGCCTGGTCCGCAATCATCTTGACCTTCTCCTCTTCAGGGGCATCGACTGGGAGAGGCGGCCGCGCCACGAGGGCAGCTTCAAGTGAAAGTATCTGGGTAGCTTGCGTCTCGAGTTGATTTCGAGCCGCCAGCAGCTCTTGTTGGAGCTGTCAATCGAGGATTGGTGAGCCACGTCTAGGAGACCATCATAGGGAGTGGAGACGAACCTGGTAAGGTGTCATATCAAAGTCAATCTTCGCTGGGGTCCCTGGTCTCGAATTGTTGTCGTCGATGGTCTGGCTAGTAAGGATGAGCTTAGAGAGTTGCTTAATCCTCCCATTGAGATCCATCATCGCCTTCGACTCGTCCCTTTGCTACCTCGGGCGTTAGCGTGTTGCTCAGGCATCGCGAAACGACACACACCTCGCGCGCAGACAACCGCCTGCCCTTTACAGGCGAATCAGCCTCCCGTTCAGCGAGACGGTTCTTGAGATCCTCGATCTCTTTCCTGTAACGCTCGATGAGCGCGTCGGTATCCACGACTTCCTTCTTCTGTGCGTTGAGCTATACGTGAAACGCGGGTTAGTACCATCACAACATAGCACGAGGGATGTAAGTTACCTTGACGCTCTTGATTCTCTTCGCGAAGAGCAGAGTGCTCGTCGACTCGCCGATTGCAGACGGGTCGGGGTTGATCGTACAAATAACGCTGATACGCGCGTTGCCAGATAGCGAGGGTTGCAGAAGCCTCGTCAGTTTCGAGTTACGGAAAGGAACATGGTCGCTGGAATTCCTTGTTAGTGTTACACAGACTAGAACAGTAAAGGACAACGTACGCCTTCTTCTTTGAGGAGTTATCCGCGAGAGTCGCAATAACAGTGCCGAGAGTGAGAAGACTAGTGTTGATGTATTTGCCTTCCTTCGTGCGTTCTTTGTCTGAAGTCGCCCTCTCTGACCCAGCGAGATCAATGAGACTCTAAAGCGCAGACATAAGCTAAAACCCAACACCTCAAGCAATCGACCACGTACCAGCACGGACGTCTGCACACTCCTCCCACCCCGAGCTTGCAACTTCGGTCCCCCAAGCCCAGGCGTCTGCCTCCCACTCAAACCAGGAGTATGACGCCCTCCTAGACCTGGAGTATGTCTCCCATTCATCATCGGTGTCGAAGGGCGATCATCGTCATCGTCTGACCCCCCACTTCCCCTCTCCCTACTCTCAACAACCAGCCGAAACACGCTATGACTCCGACTACTCCGGTCGTTCCAGTCGGTACACGCCGTCCGTCTATTGCTTTCCCCTCGCTTGAGGACCTCCTTTACCCCTTTCAAACTAGTGACCACTTCCTCGCGGAGTGGCGAAAGGATAAGGTCACCGCCGTTCCCTCCCTGGATCTGTACCGGATTCGTAGCAGCGATCGACGGCGGCGCAAGCAGATCATGGATGTTCTCGTTATATATCTCGAGATACGAGCACCTCAATAGGTACTCGCGCGTCGGGGTCCGCTTGATAAACCCAAACACGTCCTTCATAGACCGGGGGATAATACCCGGCTCGTCCTCATCGCCACTCAGCGTGAACGTCTTCCCAGACGCAGTTTGCCCGTACGCGAAGATGACTGCATTGTAGCCCTCCATGGCGGCGTGGACGTGAGACCTGCCGACGGTGGTGTAGATGGGTTTGTTGGGTGTTCCGGTGAGGACGGCGTCGAAGTTGAAAGATGAGCTAGAAGGTGCGGTTGTCCGGCTTGCGAAGGTAGGATCGAGCTTGACCCCAGCTTCGTGGGCGTTTGGAATCCAAGCAGACGTCGAGTCGGTGGGACGAATTCTATGCTCGAGACGTCAGGGCGCGTGAGGGATATTGAACATGGGCATGAACCATACCGAACAGAGACCATGACCTTATCCTCACTCCCATGGTCTCGAAGCGACGTCTTCAACCACGCCTCATCAATCTCCCCTGACACATCCCCAGGCTCCACACTCTCAAAGTCAACCAACACCGACTCCGGGTCGACATTGCTCACATCCATCTCACTCGTCGCTGGGAAAAGGAACGGGCTCTCCGCCCCCTTGCGCGGAGACGCCGACCCAGGCCGTGGTGATATTGGCGTCCTAGGTTGACTGCCCGACCCATCCTTCTTCGTTGGGGTGCTCGGAATAGGAGCAAGCGTCGACGCGGATTTGGGTTTCTTGCATATCTTGCGGCTCTCAACGGATAGTGGGGCTTTGAATTTCTTGTTCGCTGTGAGAAGGGGTGTCGTTGGTGCCTTGGAGTTTCTAGAATCCAAGGATGATGTTGTTGAAGTCACAGAGGAAAGGGATGGTCGTCGTTTCATGGGTGTTCGGCCTATTTGAGATTTCGAGGTGGCTGGCGTGCTTGGGACCTTTGTCTTACTGGAGTTCATGTTGGCGGTGAGGGTGTCGTCGCTGTCGTCGTCGTCGTCGTTGTTGGAGGCAGCATTCAACGGGAGTTGCAGGGGCTTGGAATGAACCGTGGGACGTGAGCAGGTCATATGATCGCGAAGCCGGAAAGCGGCAGCGCGTGTTTCCCGCGCTCTATCGCCACGGGCGCCTAATTCCCAACCACTGGGGATAATGAGCACTAATGAGCATTCCGTTGGGGTGGGTGTGGTCGCTTGGGTCTGCTTGAAGATAGGCAATGGGCCACGCTCTCAGGGCTTTGCTGCGTACCTAATACGAACGTGCTGAGTGGAACCAATCGAAAGTCGATGAATGAAACTTGGTGGATCGACCCCAGTTAGATAATGGATCCGCCGAAATTGAAAGCGCAAGATCCACGCCTCGACCATGGAGTGATATCCCAAATCCAAGTATCCTGATCCCTGCCGTCACATATTCCAGTTCCCCGTCGAATGGGCATCATCATCATCATCCTGTCCGGACTTGCATGTGGGTACCCGTATCCCACCAGATCTATCGTCTGGATGGTAAGTAAGAACACGCACGACAGCACCTCTGACGATTGGAGTTCGGGGTCAGGGTCCCGAGGTCCGTCATCCTCACCTAAAGTCTAACTGAGCCGGAGTTTCATCGAGATAGGCGGGATTACGCCTACCTGAGGGCACGCTTTGATCTATAAACACGCGTTTGCACATTTCTCCAAAACCTGTGTGGCGATTCTGACAACCCTGAATACCTTCCCTTCAAGGCGGCTCCACGCACAAGCGACGTGTTCCGGCGCTCGATAAGATGTGAACGTCGGTTCTTGTCAAGTCGCCGGGGTGTCGTAACAAGCACCATGGGTTCGACGGCGACGTCGACTCATGAACAGCAGGCACACTTGACTGACATGAGGCGTGATTAGTAGTGACAACACAACGAAAAGGCTTCTTCCACGAAGCGCGAAGGCTGCCTGCGGGCTGCTGCGGCTTGGGAGAAAGGCAAAAACGGAAGGAAAAGAACATCAGAAGAAACCTATATGGGCGCGATGCGGGAGTGTACCGGCGGCATTGGGGTACATACTGTTTCGATCGATCGTTTCAGTGGGGGCCATGAGGCAGGGCTTCGCAGAATCAATGGTTCTTCGGTAAACCGAATGAGAACTTAGTGACGACGGAAGCAAATACGTGCCATTTAGATTCTTCTTCAATTCATATCGTATCCTGGGACCTGCCCTGACCACTAAGCAAAACTAGGGCGTGTAAAGCTTGTGCTTCTTGTGCCATTCCTCAATTGAATCCGGTCCGTAGTCTTCGTACACCTTTTTCTTCCCATCCGGGAGGCGGACGTAGGCTGGTTTGGAGTTGGCCTTTACGACGATCTGAATTAAGACACCGTGAGGAAGGCGTCGTGGTGGCGGAAAAGGGGCTCTAATTACCAAGGACTCGGGGCTATCGAGCTCCGGAGAGTCTATAGCGGATGCGAAGGGATGCAGGAGTTCAGGCCTGAAATGGGCGGTGTGAGTCATATTGAGGCAAAGGAACGCGGTATTTGAAACGCACCAAGTTTCGTCGTACAGCCAAAGCATGGTGGAACATTTCTTGCAGAAGTTCCTCTCAGATGAAGCGATGTGCTCTTGGGGAGTATCGCGGTCCATCACTGCCTTGTATATCCTGCAGGGTTCATAACTAAGGGATGGAGGTCACAGCGATAAGCGATTCGACTCACCCTAGGTTCTCCTTCCCTTCCACTTTCAGAGTCTTGCTATGGGCGCCTAAATTGATCGATCCTCCCACTCCGCCGACCTTTCGACAGATCGAACAAACGCACAGCTGCAGAGAGGCGCATGCGCCTGTGAGCACGCAACTCGAGTAGGGAATGACGCCTCGTACCTGGTATGGCACCGGCGTGCTCGATTCGACGGAGAACTTGACCGCGCCACAATGGCAGCTCCCTTTGAGTTCGACTGGCATGATAGTGGTTACGATTGTGGGTTGCTTGGACTGTGAGCTGAGAACGTCGTCGTTATCGAGCAAGTTCCAGCCTTCGTCCACCGAAACAGCGTCATGACGTCGACCCTAGGACACATGATCGAATCCCTGCCGTAAGCGTTGCTGCATTCTTAGGGGCGGCATAGACACGCGTCCCAAGGATGCAGTGTGCGAGATAACGAGGGCCCCGGCATAGAGGAGAGCGCTGATGCGCCGCCGACGATGCCGAATGCAGCAGCTGCATACATTTGAAGCTCCGCCCGGCAACCTCCGAGCGCCCTTTATAAGCCATCCTCATCGCCCAACTCTTTTCTCTCCAAGAAGGATGCCACGCTGGTCATGACGGCCCCGACCGCGGAATCAGTGCCTTTCGACTTTCGAGTCGATCCTCCTTCGAGAGCAACAACCAGTTTAGGAAGTGTTTCGATGCACATAATATGTCGAAGCATGTCGATTTTTCGCTGGAATATCCTCTTCGTCTTTTCCGTTGGGTTTTGGAGGGTGTGGGGGTGGAGGATAGCTGGATTCGAGCTTAGTTTCAAGGTGTGTGCTCGGCGTTCTTACCTCCCTTCGTTCCCTTCTTTCTACTTGCTGTGTAGTCGATGATTCCAAATTATACTGATTTTAATGAGCCTGACCCGTCCTCGGACGGAATTGACGACCCATTTTTGCTGAGACTTTTATTCTTATCCTCCTCCAACGTCGCTCTTCAAAGCATCTTTACTGACCCTCTCTTATCCTTCAGGTACGTTCCAATGCATCTCTACTCAACCCTCGAACTAGTCTTCTCGTAGTCCTGTTCTTAATAAAACTATTCTCCCCAAACTTGTGCGCTCCGTCCGATCTTCAAGCTGCAAGATTCGTAGTGCGTGTCAGAAAGTTTGCGCTGGCTACGATTGAAATTTGCCCAGCCAACGTACGGCGTCCAGACCCGACCGCAGAACCTTGGCAGAACTGTTCGCTGTTGAATGAAAGATCTCGTTGATTTTCGTGAGTCTATATCGAAACAGTGCACTAGTGATACACGGTGTACATACTACGTTTGAAGCATTCAAGGAATACATATGGGATGGGGAGCATGATCATAACAATGCGAATTGTCCATATGTCAACGATGGTGGACGAGGAGCGAGAGATATTTCAGCCTTCAGCGTCCGCTCAACAGAGCACTGAACGGCCCAGAGAGCAACGGCACATTATCCGCCTCCAACTCCAACCCAGCACTCATCAAGTCCTGTATCCTGGCCGGCAACTGCACTCCCTTCATCATATACGCCTTTATCCTCTCCATCCACGAATTGATCAGCCGACACCTCGCCTGCGCCTCGTTCTCCGTCGGTGCTGGGGACATATCCAAGCTCCCCTCCTGGGCCGCTTGCAGCGAGTAATGGGCCAGCCAGTAGAACGGGGCCGCGGCGCAGAATATCGGAGTCGAAGCGAAGCCTCCCTTCTCCAGGATGATAGCATCAGGGTTGCTCCTCCACATCTGCAACCAATTGTGCAACGCATACTGGTTAGAGAGGTTCTTGCTCTGCTGAGTCGCCGCGGCCGCTTCCAAAAGATGGGTCGAGGCTGAAGCGGAGCCCGATGCGGCAGAGGGAGGGTGATCGTCGGAGTAAATGTCCTCGAAGCCTGAGGCGAAGATATTGCGAAGGATGGTGTGGATGAGAATCAGGTGGGAGAAGGGGTTGATGTGCAGCGGCATCCCCGAGGGGCCTGGGTTATCGAGGGCTGCGAGGGCTCGCCGCATGCTCACGGCCGTTAAGCGCCGCGGGCCTACGGCGTATTGGGAAGGCGTCTGGAGCATCTGATACCACTCCCTCACGTTCTGGGCCGCCCAGAGGTTATCGTCGCAGGGGAGGGAGATCTCGATTTCGGAGGGGTGGAAGATGGGCATCGTGGAGAAGTAGGCGCAGTTGGAGCAGTCTTGGATGTATGCGAAAAAGACGACGCTGGATCGGGGACAAGGTTAGGCTTGGCTTCGGCGCGAGGGGACTGTAAAGAAGTATGTTGCTTACCGTTTCAAGGTTTCGAAACGCGCCCATTCTCGCCAAGCAGTATCGAGAGTATAGTGATTACTCAGGTCTGGGGGAGTCCAGGTGCTGAGAAGCCTAATCAACCCAATACGGCGAATCATCTGCGGCACGGTCAGGACGCTTCGTATTGGCAATTGGAATTTGAGAGCGACTACGCACCGTCACGACGACCCCGTGGAATAGCCTGCTTGTGCCAAGCCTGTCTGGCTGCCTGGAAAGCAAGTTCCACGACTGCAACAATACGACAGCCATGATCAACGAAAACCTGTCTTTGAGTGTAGCATTAGGTTTAGACTATAAAAATTTCCAGATTAAGTTGGCAAGGGGCGCATTATGTTAGTAGGGGAGAAAAGAACTCACGAATTCGGCGATTAGGTTGTCTCCGAGGTAATCAAGCGTTCTTTGGACAAACGCCAACGACACTTGAGTTTTCAGGAAGATCGCGCCGCACGCCTGCATCGCGCTGACCAGCATCGGGTGCTTGTCCTCCATCGTCCACGTTGGCCGGTGAATCAGTGGTATATGCATCGAGAACATTGTGAAAAACGTGTTCACTACGGCGGTGACATGAAGTCACCAATAATGAATCAGCAGCCGTGGAGACAAAAGTATGCACGGAAAAGGAGCGGTATGACTTACGGTATACACCCAGATCCTCGGTCTCCGTGTTACTTGTCAGCCCCGAAACCGAGGAGTCAAATGGACTATTGAGTACAGATCCTGTGGGCACCTGGGCGCGATGCGCCGGTGGCGACGAAGCCTCGCCCTGGGGGAACGGGGATGAGGTGAGCCCTGGAAGCCCGTGAAGCAAGGAGTGGTTGCTGCTGGGTCCAGGAGGGTGTGGATTGTATGAGAAGCTCGAATCGCTCTGGAATCCACCAAAGATACTTCCAGAGTCCGACCCAGACGCAAAGCTCGTCGGTGGCGGCAGATGTTCGGAGGAGCAGCTCGTTGGGGAGATGAGGTCGGCGAAGTTGAAGCCTGTATCTTCCGGTTGTGAGGGGAGGGGGAAGAAGTCGTTGAACTGGCAGTCAATGTCTAGACTGTCGAAATTGAATTCGACCATGTTCGACAAGTCAAAGGGCTCCAGTCGTGAAGACGAGCGCGAAGACGTGGAAGAGGAGCTCGAAGAATGCGAGTGGGAGAGACTAGGAACGCCAAATGGAACACCGATTTCCATGGGATGGGTCGAGGCGGGGGAGGAGTGCATCGAGTCTGGGAGGGAAGACACGAGGCTGACAGGCGACGGGTAAATAATCGAATAGGGCGTTGTAGGTGGCGACGGTACGGACGATGTTTGCGTCTCTGCATACGCAGAAGTCGATCCAAACCCGGAGCCTTCAGCGCTTTGAGGGCTCTCGGAGACGCTTCTTCCCCTCCGCGAGGCCCTCCTGGACCTGGACATCTCAGGGTCGTTGATGAAGGTGCACTCCCTCCCACGGGCGATGCATTTAGAGCAGGGAAGCTGTAAATCGCATTTCACCTTGGACTCGGCGCAGGCCTGTGCAGGTGACGTTAGGCGAAAGCCAAGGTTGATTCTGACAGAACTTGCCTGGCAAGACTTCCGTCGCGAGCGATTAGAGTTACGCCTGTTAGTAAGATATGTCGAAATTAGTCCGCTGTGAATGGACGCGCTGTGCCGAGCACTTACGAGTCTCCACAGGTTCGTTTGTGTCTCGTAAGAAGGTCGCTTCTAGTGAATTCCGCTGAGCAGACCTACGCTCGGTCAACCGACGCACGGATTCTAAACGCCACCGAAGACTTACCTCGCACTTGTGTGAACGTTCATTGGTATCTAAGGAACAGGGCGGGTCAGGCACTGAAGGAAGCCAGCGAAGAGGTGAGTCACTTACGGGAGCGCAAATGCCGGTTCAAATGGGTCGTTCGAGTGAACTTCGCAGGGCACAGGGAACAGAATTTGGTCTGGGGAAGTGAAGGCATGTTGCCTTATTATGCCATATGGCACCCATCCGTTACGCCGAAGATAGTTGGTATCAGGGGAGGACCCACCTTTATGACTTCGCATCCGACTGACTTCTCCATTCGCCTTGAAATCGACAGAAGTCCTCAGATTCGAACCTGTGTTGCCCAACGTGTAGGGAGCAGACATGGCGGAAGAGGGAGGGATTCCAGCGCCTGGCGTTGGAAGGTTATATAAGCCTTTCAACTCAGTGTTATCCCAGTTCGTCGGATCTATAAAGGCGCCTAAGGCTTGAGTTCACGGCCGTCTTGTAACAAGTTACCGTCAGATCCAATCTGGGCTGAAAGAAGAAGGATACTTACGAGGAATCAAATCGGCTAAGCGACGAATTGTAATGCTGCGGGAGCTTTAATGTGATATGTGTTGAATCAAAGCGGCGAATGTCGTTTGGGACCAATCAGGGGAGGGAAGGGGGAAGGGTCGTGTCCTGCGAGAGCTATCAGCCGTTTTCTCCGTCCTTGATATGAGCACCACAGCGCTCTTCGGCTGCAGATTGCACCAGACAAGCGTAGGAACGAGGATTCCCTTCGATGTGTTTGGGAAGAAGATTGGGGAGAGAAGTCCTCATAGGGATGGATCATGGATGTGCGGCCGTTTAGACAAACGGTGTTAATCTCCTGAGTAATCGTGATTACCCTTGATCGAAGTGCAAACCCCAGTCGTTTCCTCCATTACACGGCCAGGTGTGGACAACGAGCCCTCTTCAGATTGACAAATGTGGGAGGACTTCCCCAAATTCTCGATGTTATCAGGGTTTGGAAGAGAGGCCTCTGATCGACCTGCTTCAAGTTCCAGCCCCTGTAATGACGAAACGAGATACATTGGGAAGGTTCGTCGAGAAAGCAAATGCCCCCGTGAACTTCGGTTACTCGGTGCCACAGTTCGAAAGGGCATACGCAGGACCTGTTCCTGCATCCCGACGACGGGACGGCACTCACTGATCCTTCATCGAATCACCTTCGCCCATGGAGATTTTGAAGGCAAAGTGACGGTCCGGGGGTGTCAATTTTTGAATGAAGAGGAATCCTATCCCTCCGGCACCGGCGGGGACGCGGTGCGTATGCATGCGGCGGAGCACGCAGCAAGGGATGGTGTGCCGGCGCTTCCATGGTCGAAACCACGCCTTGAAGGGACACCAGCGTGGCTCAAGATGCTGTAGCGGGTTCACGTTTGACATAGACGCCAAGGATGTTTTACCGCAGCCAACTGAAGTCTATCGAGATCGAGATATAGACCGAGTTAGGTACGCGATGCGCAACGGCAGTGGGCTCTTGTGACTATAGAGATGCTTTCAACCTGAGCATTTGGCTTTAGGGATGGGGGACACGAACCAGGGTTGAGAACTGTCGATCTTGCCGTTTCATTCGATGCGTTGCTGAGTCGAATTATGGCAGGAGCTCGATGTGCTTTGCGGGACGTTTCACACTTCAACTTGAGCGTGATTCCATAGAGCATCCGTTTGGAGCAACCGAGGAAGAAATTCCCTGAAGAGTGCGTATAGATTCTCGAGTATTCCGGGAGAAAAGCGTAGAATAAATTGGAGGACGTCGTCCGGGTCGTCACGATGCACTCGGCTCTCCCCGAGCTGACTTTTGTGCGGAGGTATCACAGGCGCTTGGCAAACAACTCATCACACGAGCAGAGGCGCGCCTCTTGAACTTGAACCACGACCTCCGTCTTGAATACCATGCTCTCCTCTCCTTCTCATTGTAAGCCCCGGCTTCCGACTTTCATGCGGATGTGAGGGCTACCTTTTGTCAGTAATGCTCACAGAACGAGTCGAGAACTTTAACTCATAGAGTTAACTCTAGGAAGTCATACGCCCAACCCCATGATCCAAGCATTTTTCTCTCACCGAGATCGCCGTCTCCACCACCATATGAGGGACAAAGGCTTTGAATCCCGCACAAAGCCACGCTTCGGCATCCTCTATAACTTCTTGTTGAACTAGATTGGGGTTCTTCGTTTCCTTACCCGTCGGCCTTCTTCCCATCTTTTAAAATGCTTGGGAATGCCTATGGCTCTCTTCTCTGAGTAATAAGAGACCCACCCATCCTTGAGTCGCGCATCAAAATGTCCCAGAGCTCAGGCCTAGCTACCTTTGGTCTCTTCGAGGTCGACCAGGCCAACTCGCGTGGCGACCTCCAGAACCACTCGCCGTCTCCTTCTCCTTCTCGGACTTGTCGACCTTTCAAGGGCTCTGTGAAGAAGACGCTTGGAAGACGTAACACATTTAGAGAGACGTTCCACACTGACCAGAATGTCCATGACGGACGAGTCGCTATCGTCGGTATGGCGGTTAAAATGCCTGGTGCTGAAAGCCCAGACGACCTCTGGCGATTGCTCAACAGCGGGACGTCCACATCGACCACGGTAAGTTCTACGCTCAGGCTTACTTCGAAGCTGTTATATGTGTTCTAACCTCATCTATCCTTGATAGGTTCCTCTCAGTCGATTCGATGTCCACGCATACGCAGATGGAGGCCGACATGGTGCTGCCCTGAAAGCAAACACTGGCCACTTTATCAATGGCCTCGACGAATTCGACAACGAGTTAGTCCCCTTCTCTGCATAATCGTCTTGCCTTACTTTACATCATTCCCAATTTACAGGTTCTTCACCGTCAGCCCACGCGAGGCGAAGATGATGGACCCACAACAACGACTACTCCTTCACGTGGCTCAGGAAGCTTTGGACGACGCAGGGTTCGTCCCCCGTTCTTCCTACAGCTCGGATCCAGATCACGTCGGCGTCTTCATTGGGGCGGCGACCAACGATTACGTCCATAACGTTCGAGACAACATCGACATACACTATGTCTCCGGTGAAGCCTCATGTTATGCTTTAACACATCCTGGACTCACGTCCCCCATCTACAGGAACTCTCCCCGCGTTTCTGAGCGGCAGAATATCGTATGCGTTGTCCTTGGGTGGCCCGTCGACAGTATACGACACCGCATGCTCCTCGTCTGCCACGGCGTTGCACGCTGCAGTAAGAGCGCTTCGCAATGGTGATTGCCGAATGGCCCTCGCAGGGGGAGTCAACGCTGTCATCAGCCCCAACGTGAGTTGTTGGCCCCTTCATGGTTCAATAGTAGCCTGAATCTTGCTCCAGCTTTTCATAGGCCTCGACGTGGCCGCGTTCCTAAGTCGTACTGGACAATCAAAACCTTTCGACGCCGAAGCTGACGGATACTCGCGTGGCGAGGGCTGTGGACTCTTCGTCTTGAAGCGTATGTCAGACGCGCTTCTCGATCATGATCGTATCCTTGGTGTCATTCGGGACATAGAGGCGAACCAGAGCTACGCTAGCTCCTCTATTACTCGTACGCACTCCCCCTCCCAAGCAGCCTTGCTTTGTCGTCTCCTGGAGAAGTCTCGCCTCCAGCCAGGCGACATCGACGTCGTGGAAGCCCACGCTGCTGGGACGAAACAGGGAGATACAAGCGAACTGCTTGCAGTCCGAGACGTCTTCCTCCAGCAGCAGGTTGTTCGCCAAGCGCCTCTGTATATGTCGTCGATCAAGGCCACCATCGGTCACTTGGAGGCAGCATCTGGCGCTGCTAGCCTCGCGAAGGTCTTGCTGATGATGCAACACCAGACCATCCCTCGACAGGTTGGGATACGGAAGCTTAATTCCGTCATGGACGCAATTCCCTCGAGGCAAATCACCACTCCCTTCCAGACGACTCCTTGGCCGGAGAGGGTGGACGGGAACCCGCGACGAGCGATTATCAATAACTACGGGGCTGCCGGTTCCAATGTTTCCGTCCTTGTCGAGGAGTACGTGGAGGGCCCGCAGACCGTCGGTTCCGACAAGAACGACTCGACCCTGGTGCTAGGCCTTTCCGCCAAATCCGAACGGGCCCTCCTCGAGATGAAGAAGCGATACATCGCCTGCCTGGGCGACCTCCCGAACGAAGCCGCCCTCCCAGACTTCTGCTATACTTCGACTGCCAGGCGACAGTTGTATGACTATCGATTGTCTATCGCCAGTCCCAACGACAAGTGCGAACTGCTGGGGCGATTGGAGGAGGCCTCGGTCGTACAGGTTCAGCTGGGGACGGTCGATGTGGTGTTTGTGTACCCGGGGCATGGAAGCCAAGGCCCTGGTATGGGCCATATTCTCTATGAGTCCTGTCCGGCATTCAGGCAGTGCATTGACGAATGTAATACGGTAGTGGTGGATAACGGACTACCGACGTTCCTGCCGTATCTTCTGGGCGGTGACGGCCAAGTGGTGGAGGAACCTGGCGTGGTCGAACAGATGGCACTTGTCTCTTTCGAGGTTGCGCTGTCTAAGGTTTGGACAACCTGGGGTGTAGCACCAACCGCAGTGATAGGTCACAGGTGCGCCTTATCGCACTGCATTCTGTCATGCCTGACTAACAATCCTCCCAGTCTAGGCGAATACACTGCGCTGGTAGTTTCCGGTATCCTCTCACTCAGAGAAGCCCTTCTCCTGGTGGGGAGGAGGGCCCAACTCATCGAGAAGTGTTGCGTTCCTAACCACTCTGGGATGATGTCGGTCCCTCTTCCTTCCGACCTCTTGCAGGATATATTCCAAGCCAACCCAAACTGTATGAACCTCGTCGTCGCATGCAGGAACAGCCAAAATCGCCAGACGGTCGCGGGACCACTTTCAGAGCTCGAAGCTCTGAGAGCGAAACTACAGGCCGACTATGGGATACACTCGAAATTCCTCCCTGGACGTTTCGCCTATCATAGTCCCGCGATGTTAGCTATCATCGAGGAACTGGCTGCTGCGGTGAAGAGCGTTGAATTCAAGCCACCGACCATCCCATGTGCCTCAACCGTTACCGGTTCCTTGCTCGGCACGGATCAGGTCCTGGCCACTACCCACCTGCTCCAACATTGCCTGGACCCAGTTGAATTCAGCGGAGCAGTATCATCACTCTCCAGTACGCTGGACAATGCGGACAACACTGTATGCTGGATTGAAGTTTCTCCTCAACGCACGCTGTTGCCCCTCGTTCTTACAATCGTCCCCAACCCCAACGCTACTCACATCTTCGTGGAGTCACCCCTTCCAGGAACTGACCCTTGGGTAGCGTTGGCAGAAGGCCTCTCCAGGATTTACAGGACGAGCTTGCCTGTCCAATGGAAACAAGTCTTCTCTTGTTTGGGGCGACCTCGGTGCATCCCCCTTCCCCCATATCCGTTCCGTTGTCGGTCGTTTTACGTCCCGTACCGTGACCCCTCCTCCCCGAGCCAACCCGCCCGAACTACTGCATCTTCAAGCGACGCGTCGCCGTCGCCTTACTTCGATTTCTCGTCCCTCGCATTTCTTCAGCGACCATCCAGGAAGAATGGTCAAGAGGCCATCCTCTTATTGTCCAATAACCACGTCTCTACCTACTCAGACGCCCATAGAGTGGCTTCCATCCCCATGTGTCCAGCTTCCCTCTACCTGGAAACGGTTCTCGATGGAGTGGCGATGACCCACGAACACATCTATGGCCGGACTCCAAAGAGGTTTTCTATCTCCCATCTAGAGTTTCTCAAGCCATTTACCCCTGGGGACCATCCTCCAACGGATATGGTCCTGGCTGTCCGATGGACTACCGAGAACGAATACGACTTCAGCTTCAGTTCCAACGCCTTCGGTGGTGAACACGGCGACGATTTTCTTGCGAAAGAAACTTCGCATGCTCGCGGGAGTTGTCGAAGTCAGCAGGATGTGGAATCCAGAGGATCTCTCGACCTCAACCTCGACTTATCTCACACCCTCCAACGACTCCAAGCCCTCGACCCCGCAATTCGAGAAGACGTCGAGGTCTTCTCCACCAAGAGTGTCTACGATGTGATTTTCCCTCGCGTCGTTGAGTACGCGCCGCCATTTCGCTCATTACGGCGCGTCGTCGTCACCGAAGACCGCTCTGAAGGATATGGGATTATGGAAGTAGTCACAGGGCAGGGATTTGGGCCCGCCTACATGGATCCAATGGTCCACTTGCCAGGATTCGTTGTGAACCTCCACGCAGGGCACGATGAACTGTTCCTCTGCGCTGGGATCGGTTCTGTCGACCTGACGACAACCGCCTTCTGTGAACAAGCCTACCAAGTGTATACGACGATATCGCCGCTTACCAAGGGTGCATGGCTAGCCGACACTGTCGTCCTGACGTCGGAGTCTCCAAGAATCGTAGCCCGGCTGAAGAACATTCAGTTCAAGAGGGTCAGTCGACACGCTCTGACAGCTCAGCTAAGGCCCCCTAGAGGCTTGAGTGTACTCGGACCCGCCCCAGCGAACGAACCTTTGTCACCTATATCCCTTCCCTCCCGATCCTTAACTCGTCCGCCTTCGACCTCGCCTGCACTCCCTTTCAAAGCGATCCTCTCCACATCGCTGCACATTCCAGAACACGGAATCAAAGATGGATCAACCCTGGAGTCACTAGGCCTCGACTCCCTTACCTCGATCGAGGTTCTTCATACCCTTCGAACACAGTATGGGCCGACGCTCTCCAGTGACTTCCTTCGAGAGCATGCTACTGTAGGCGAGGTAGAGGTCGCATTGCAAACGAATCTTCTGCCTTCGCCTCGGAGTAGCCGTGCGACCATGGGGACGTACGATTGCCTCGAGCACATACAAGAGGGCCTGGAGTCGGCGTTCGTACCCATATGTTTTATCCATGATGGCGCAGGATCAGTGTCGCCCTACCGGAAACTGGCGACCCTGGGGAGGGAAGTGTGGGCAATCAAGGCTCCAAGTGCCGAGGCATGTGGATGGGAAGCAACTGAGGAGATGGCTGCATCCTACGCTTCTGTCATTGCCAAGGCCATTCCAGGTGGCTCTATTTTGTCTGGTACGACTGTTTAGTCTCTTCTACTGCAACGAACTAACGTTATTCCGTAGGATGGTCGTTTGGAGGAGTGGTAGCTTTCGAAGTCGCAAGGCAACTTCTCACAGCTGGATACCGTGTCCAAGGCCTTGTTCTCCTCGACGCTCCTCCTCCAACTGGGGGGGTTACCTTGTCGGATGACCTGATCGCGTCTATTCTTTCGAGAGGAAAGGCGCGGCCTACCACAGCCTCGGTCCACCAGCAGCTCGAAAGGCACGTTCAGATGATGTCGCGTTACCAGGCGACCAAGCTCAACCCGCCGACCCCACTGCCATGCGTCTACTTGCGTTGCGACGAAGGTTACCAAGCGCCAGCAGATGTGGAGGTGCACGAATGGTTCACTGCTCGCGAGAACCACAATGCGACGGTCGCTGAGTGGACGGCATTGCTCGGCGGTGGTCTACACGTTCTCGACGTTCCCGGGCACCATTTCGAGATGTTCCGTGCTTCAAGGGTTCGTGTCCGTTTACATATTGCCCTGAGATGCCTCTGGGTCCTGACCTTGTCGCAGATTGATTCAACCTCTCAAGCGGTATTGAAGGCGTGCAATCTAGTCGAGGAGCAATTGGAGCATACACCGTAGGAGTGCTCGTCGAAGGGTAATATTACTCGAATAGAGGGGGGACATAGTATCGGTCGTACAAAGGTATCATCAAGCCGTGAGGATATCATGGAGGTATATGTTCGTCGTTCATATCGTGCAAACTCGAGTCGGTTGGGGAAGTTGGGAAGCAATGTGGGTTAGACCTTCCAGTCAGGTCGCGCGGTGAGCACCGCTCGAGGTTGGTATCTCTTGCCCTCCTGGCGTTTCCTCTCGTCCTCGTATTCAGCTTGCATGCGGAGCTGAACACTTCTGTGCACTTTGACGCCTTTCGTGCGTTGCTGGGGAATGTGTCGCGGCCTTGCATGGTTAAACCTTTGTTCGGGTTTCAGAGATAAGATGCAGCAATTGCGTTGACGAGACGTACCCAAATTCATTCACCCAGCTGTCGTCACTTCCCTGGTACCTCATGTTCAGAGGGATAAGTTCCAGGAACCACCAGCTCCTCTTAAGCGTCAGCTGGTCATAGATGGGAGACAAGGCATCGAGCAACTCCTCCTCCGCCTCCGACCCAAGGAACTGATGCGGTCCAGGAGCTGGTGGCTTGCTCACTGCCGCCAGACTAGGCTGCTTCTTTTTCGAAAGGATTTTGTGTGGGCGAATGGGTATCTCCTTTGTAGGGCGGTTGCGAATCTTATGGTCGCCGAGGGCAGGAGCCGGAGGATCCAGAACTTCGGGGTATACAGTCGCGGGGTCCATCCCAATTTCGAAGAGGTGATCAGAGAGGAAGAGGATGCCAGTTTGGGCTCTGAAGATCTCGCGGACCATCCAACGGAGGGAGATCCGGGCGAGGGAGTGGCGGGTCTTGTTGCTGACCGAACCTCCTCCGATGTCTGCAAATAGTGGTCAGCTCGCGTTGTAACTTACTTGACAGGCAGACGATGTACTACTTACCGCAATGGCAGCCGGCAAACCACACCTCCTCGATGTTAGTCTCCTTGCCCTGAACCGAGTACTCTCGTTCAAAGGTATTCAGAAGCTTCTCGTCAGATGGCACGGTGCGTATTCCGAAGTTCAAAGCTTTCTTCTGGGGGCTCTTGTCATCTCCATTCCCATCCGTTGTCCCTTTCTTCGCTTTCTTCTTGGGCAAGTCCTTGGAATAAAATGTCGTAAGGTCGTCCTGGGACGCAATAGCCGTGTCTTTGGAGAATATGGAAAGCCCTGTCGGAGCGTTGTTGGGTTCCGGGAGACCTAAATGTTTCTCTTCCTCCGTGGGTCGATTCCAGAGGTTGGCTTTGAATTTGGCACGACGCTCGTCAAGGGCGACAGCGTGTCTGAACGTCTTCACGATCGTGTTGGACGTGCTGAACGGCAGCCGTTTAGGGATGATTCCGACAGCGTCAACGGTGTCCCTACACCATTTCAATTTCGTGTTAGCGCCTGTCTATGTCAAAATTAGAGAGGATGCCGTCACATACCAGACACCGATAAATTCGATATCGACATGGATCGAGAAAGCCTTCTTGAACTCGTTGGACTGCTCCCACCCGATTTCATCGGCTCGGAGGTACATCTTGTACGCAAAAGGGACTTGCTCGAAATTGTCGGGCGGAAGGAGGCCAATTTTGTGCAGCATCCCCGCCAGACTAACAATGACTTCAGTATGGATGAATTCGAGGTCTGAAGTGAAGGCGTACCTTCTTGCAGTGTACGCACCGCGCGAGAAACCTGGGTAGCACCGATTAGACTTTTGTTCAATTGACGAGCGATACTACGAACCGAAAATGCAAATTCGATCTCCTAGCGTATCTTGGACAGTTGTCAGTACCCTGGTTCGGTACAGAAACAGAACTCGGTCTAATCTCACAGTTCTGCATCAGGAACTCATAGCCGCCTTGAGATAGGGATCAGAACCAGCATCGAGACGGTAAGCGCTTCATAGAAACTCACCCATTACATGCGCGTGAATACTCGACCCGAACATAGCGTCCAGTTTCTACAGTGGAACAGTTAGGGACGATGACGCAGGCCCGGATTCTGTAGCCTACCTTCCTGATCGCCGACATCCATGGCGAAGCAATCTTCGGAGACGTGTATGTCCCGATGCCCGCCTACAATGGAATAGAAGAATGAGGACCATGAGCGCGCCAACAGCAAGGATGTGGATCGGGGGAGGGGCAATGGAGGGTGCCGGAATACCTGATAGTAGACAAGCTGCTTTGAGCGATCATCCTTCTTTAGTAATGTGACCAATTGAACGATATTCGAGTTGTCGGCGTCGAATTGGTCCCCAGTACCGTCAAAGCACAGAACGACGGTTCGAGGTCGATCCGGCTGGGGGGGCGGGATGACGAGGGGGAATGGACCTTGTTGAGAAGCGCCATTCTGGGCGGGCGGTGGGGTTTCTGAGGTCACCAGCACCTTGGGTACCTTGATTCTCTCCGTCTCCTCCAGCCCATGTACCCCAGAGTCGAAGGCTGGAAGGGCGTTTCGCTCGACCACAGTCTCCGTCATGGAGACTCCGGTGGGCTCTTGACCGTGACGCGTGCCGGTGGCCATACTGCAGTCGTACTGGAAACTTGGTGAGTACGCACGCAGGGAGTGTATGTGGGCGGGTGGGGCAGAATGGAACGAACACTGACCAATGTCTGCCCTTTTGTACAGTTGTCCGCCGCTTATCCCGCGCCTATTCGGACATGAAAAGTGACGGTATGGAACCGAGAAGAACGGCTTGGACTGCCTGCAATTCAGTGCCAACATGTTGATGATGGCTGTCAACAACCTCCGCTTGGCCATTGGCTGTCGCCTCCCTTTGGACGCCGGCCCTGGAAATGATCAGCTGGACAAATGGTTCCGTTTCGAGCGCTGGGCGATTCCAAGACACAGGTCAAGCAATTGAAAGCTTAGAACGTTATCGAGAGGCTAAACCTTATGCTACATGACATCGGGACTGAGTAAGTGACAAGGGGACGTGAAGAATACAATCTAAACATATGAGAGTAAATGACTGAATGGGCGCCTAATGTTGAGCCTCGTGATCCTTAGTCCACCCATGTCACCTTTGCCTCGTCGAAGTTGACTACCTTCGGTGCATACTTCTTACCATCTTCGAAAGTTGCGCTCAACCTCATTTTGACGCTCCTGTGAACCTTCGCCCCTCTGTCTTCCAACGCCGGTAACATCCGTCCCTTCCCCTTGTTGATGCCCCACGTCTTGACAGTCTCGCTACTGCTCAATTGGACCTTGCGGCGAATGGGAAGAACCTCCCCTACCCACCACGACTTCTTAATCGCGAGCTGATCGTACTTCGGTGACAGTGCATCGTACAGCTCGTGTTCTTCTTCCGTCATTTCCAGGAACGAGTCGGTTTCACTGTTCATTTCCTCGGACTCGTCGAGGATGTCGGGCTGGACCTTGCGACTGCGCTCGATGAAGTGCGTCTGGGGGTCGAGGGTGGCGGCAGGTGGACGAGGGAGGACGATGGGGTAGAGGGCTTCGGGGTCCATACCCAACCCACGCAACTCTTCGACCTGGAACATGATGCCCGAGTTGGTCTTGAAACACTCGCGGATCATCCATCGGAGGGGGATTCGAGCGAGACTGTGCTTCGTTACATTGGTAACTAGATTGAGAAGACGTACAGTTAGCTGTTTATTGCCGCAAGAAGCCCGTGAGTGACTCACCTGACCCGCCGCCAACATCTGTTGAGGGAAGGCAAGGTTATCAGTGATTGCTACCAGTCACTTTATGCCCCAGGCCTACTTACCACAGTGGCAGCCAGCGAACCACACCTCCTCGACGTCCGTTTCGTGACGGATTGCACTATAGCGCGCCTCGTAGTGGTGGAGATGACCCTTATGATCACGCTTCTCCTTTTCCTGCTTCGCCTTGCGTGCCTCTTCCCTCTTCTCCCTCCTCGCCGCCCTCTGGTCAGTAATACTGCGCAGAGCCTGTTCCTGTGTCGCGCGGCTCCAGTAGTTAACCTTGAATTTCGCGCGGCGTTCGTCCAACGCAATGGCATGCCTGAATGTTCGGACGAGGGTGTTGGAGGCGGAGAAGGGGAGCCTTCGGGGGATGATGCCAACCGAGTTCACAGTATCCCTATGAGGGGCATTAGCGCGTTGTTGAAGAGGCGGGCCAGAGTATAGCTTACCATACACCGAGGAACTCGATATCAACGTCGATGGAGAACGCTTTCTTAAAAGCGTTGGATTGCTTCCACCCGTATTCGTCCGGACGCTTATACATTTTGTAGGCGAAAGGGACCTGCTGGTGGTTGCACGCAGGAAGGAGACCGACTTTGTGGAGCATTCCTGCCAGGCTTGGGAATGAACGTTAGCACACAACTTCTGGTTAATGCTCACAGCTGTTCCCTCACCATTTGGCCGTGTAAGCACCCCGCGAGAATCCTGAAGAATTGGGGTGAGACGAGTTATAGTCAATTCAGATGGGGAGCAGCTCACCAAAAATACAAATCTTGTCGTTGGCGCGGTCTTCGGGGATAGTCAGTGACAGGAGCCACCACGAAATGGGTGATTCACGTACAGTTTTGCATCAGGAACTCATATCCATCTACAAAGGGGGGTGAGCAGGATGTTCAAACCCATCGATCGATTTACATACCCATGACGTGCGTTTCGAGATTCCAAGCGACGGCCTCATCTAGCGTCTAGAATTGAGGGGTAGGGCCTAAGGCGCTTGTGGCGGTACGTTTCAGAGTAAACGTACCTTCGATAACTTGGTCAACAAAGGATTTGCACCGCGTCCGATATATGTGCCGATTCCGGCCTGGTTACCGCCTCGTCAGCGTACCGAACACAGTCAAGAACCTGCAAAGGTCTACCTGGTAGTACACCATTTGGTTTTCAGGGTCGCCTTTGCTCAAAGCGCTAAAGAAGTTGACAATGCTCGAATTCTGCCAACCAGTCGGTAAGTCACCCGTATTCAACGGGGAGTCTGAACTGCGTACGTCTGCGTCAAATCTGAGGCCGAATGAGCACCTGGCGCGGGGCTACATGGAGAGGTACTTACTGATCTCCGGTGCCGTCGAAGCATAAGATGAGAGTCCTGGCCTTGTGTTCTGCAGGGACGACGGGACTGCCCATATAGTACGAGCTTGTCGCATCCCGCTCCCGTTCCTTGCCATCTCGCTCCCTGAAAGTTGTCTTGATCGCAGGGGGGGACTGGGACACCCTCGGCAAGCCAGGTATCTCCTCCCCGAAACTCACAGAAGGCGAATGCTGGTAGTGGGTGTCCTTGGTCGGGCTCGACATGCGTAAAGTACAGAGATATTGAATGAGAAGGGTGAAGGGTGAAAGGATGGGCACGGTGGCAAAAGGGCAAAGAATCCGCTCGGCAAGAGTTTGACTTATAAGGTCCCCTCTTAATCGGCTTCGTGGTGCGCGAACTTTCATTTAACATGGTCAGTTGCTTCGTCCCGTCATCCAGGGATCTATAGAACTGCGTCAGCGTGTCAAAAGAGGCAAAAAGCGCCTAGGAATTCGTCAGTCCCCCACTTTCAAGACAGGAAGCATGGAATCTGAATCGGTGCCGTGGCCGGATGGGGTGCCTGTCCGAGTATCTGGCTACCTGGCTGAGAGGCTGAGCACACCTTCCCGCCCAGAATGCAAGGTGTGGAGCTCCAGGAGGGGATGAGGAGTATGTCACTCCAGGTTTGACAGGGCCAATGTTCATGGTCAGAAGGGCCGCCGAGGAGCTGTGTCTTTGTGACGACTCGCTTGGGGTGACGAAATGTGAGGTCTTGTGCCCGAACTGTGCTCGAGTCACAGAGACGCCGTTTTGCCGAGTGACGTTCATGTCAATGTCGAAAGACGGTGATCAGGAAACAAACCCGACGCAGAACCGAGCAAGAGCGGAAATCCGGCGGCGAAGTCCGCCAACGGCGATGTAGTTGGCCGCTCGGCAAATGCCGGGCTCACCTCGTATGGGCGCTAAAACTTCGCCGCCCCACTCCCTACTCAAGCTACTGATGCCGATTCCAGGGATTCGATTGAATGAATGCAGGTACTGGTAGGCTATGGGCTGCTCCAAGCTCAGCAGCTTCCCCAGCATTCTGAAAATGGTATTGCTAGAGACTATGCTCCACTTGAGACCTCGACGACCATAAATGACTATCGGTAAGTAAGAGAATCAGGGATCTACGTGCCGATGTCGACTTCAGGATCGTCCTCCACAAAATGGTTTACGGGTGGAAGAATGTGAGCCTTCATATTTACCCCATCCCCCTTGATCGCCTTCTCCAAAGTGCTCTCATCCCATTGCTTCTCGTTAAAGTCCCCATACGACAGGGCCAAATGGCACTGTTGTTTCGCGTTTCTCTTGCTGAAGCAGTACAGGAACATGTCACATGGATAGCTGGGGGGAACTTGGAGGATCTCCAATCTCTCGAGGGCTGGGAGGCATTCTTGGTCTCGATCGGCCAGATCGGCCAGATCGCTCCAAAGGTCATACCAAGCCAGCGTCAGGCGGTCAAGGACGAGGTGGGCGACAGATGTAAACGAGGTAAGAATCAGGATGAGGTCTTCCGTGGAGGGGTGAAAGTAAGAGAGGCGAAGGTATTGGAGGGAATTGAGGACGCCGGATTGTTTGGCGAGTTCCAGAATAGGACGAGAGAATCCTGATGGCTCCAGTGGTTCGTCGTTCTCGACGCCGAGCATTGTGATGTCCAGGTTCGCAAGGTTGGGGGTGTTGAGATATTTCAGGATGGAGAGATCTTCAGACATGCGATAGCACAGCGTGTGGATGCTGGGAAGTAGAACTGGGGAAGGTCGGAGTTGCTCAGCCGTTGTACTGTCGTCGTGGTCAAAACCAGGGTGAAAAGAAGGGCTGTTGAGATCAATCGTCAATGTCGTGAGGTGCTTGCAGTGCCGGAGGATCTTCAACAGGCGGTCGCCGGGCCAGTCGCACGTAAATGTCAGGGTCGTCAGGCCCTCAAGTATATTAGAGGGGATGTCGATGGCGGTGCTCTTTGCAAGTTCAGAACCGACCTGCACGTTTGTAAGAAAACCGTGAAAGACGTCCAGATCGTGTGGAAACTGGATATGCAAGGCCGCAACCGGCGGAATCAAATGGAGGAGTACCCCATCCGTCTGCTGGAGAGGATCTACCCAGTCAGGCCACGCTTTTTCGAATACGATGGTGAGTTCTTTCAACGAATGCCACGGCCGTTGGCTGGAGTCGCCTTTGTAAGCTTGGACGGCGCGTACGAGGTAGCGAAAGCAATCGGTATGCTCGCATCTCAGCCTGAGAGTGTCGATCTTGGGTCCCTCTGTCAACAGCCTGACCACCGCTGAGTTGACCAGAGAGCATTCTTCGGCCGGTTTGTTATGCCTACCCCGGGTGCTTGAGCAGCGGAGAGACAACGGGTGGTCCCTCGCAGCATACCAGGGCATCCAATTCAAAGATTTTGGGACAGTTCCCGACCGACTGAGCCAAGTCACGATCTTTCCGTAGGATTCTGCCGTATGGAGTGGTAGTACTTCAACGCCGCTCCATAATCGGTTAACGAGGCGGGATGCGTCTCTCCATCCCCTGCAAACCAGCTGCAAATCGACCAACTGCCGCCTCCCATTCTCATCCAGGACCGACGGCATCATAGTCGTGAAGATCTCCCCAAGAAGCTCCGCTGGAAATCGTCGCAAAGGAGACAGGATAGTGTGTCTGCTCTGCAGTTCGGCGTTCAGATCCTTGAGTTTCGCTTCGAGTTGATCCTTTTCTCGTAGAAGGCCATCGATATCTGCCCGAATGGACGCGATCTCGATAGGAGCAGGTGCCCTGTTAGTAGACAGAAGGAAGGAAACGGGGGATTCGCCACTGGAGCTCATGGTTGGGGAAAAAGGTGCCTGTGTCGCAGGAGGTGGTGGACAGACGACAAGACTCTTCGGGAGCAGTCGTGGGTCCCATGTGGCTGGCGCAACTGTTTTGGCAGTCCGTTCCCACAGTTCAGCAAACACCAGTCCGCCACTGACTTTGTGCCACTTGCTTTCAACCTCTACAATCCGCTTGCTCGTTATCGGTCTCGATTCATGGCGGGCCACCCGCCCGAATTTGCGAGGTTTCTGAATAGCAATGAAACGCCGACACCTCTCAAGGCAACATCTCTCAAAGAAGACATCAAGCACCTAACGAACCTAACTCACCAATATCGTTCCGTTCTATCTCCCTTTCGTCGACTCCCCCCAGAAATACTCGGCAAGATATTCAAAATGGCGGTTTCGAAGGAACGGGGGCTTACGGATCGCCAAGATCTACTGAGCCTATGTCTCGTGTGCAGAATGTGGTGCAACGTCGCATTCGCTAGGACTGAACTCTGGGGACGATTGCGCATCGTCCTAGACACAAGAGACCGTTGGATCGAGGAGGCAACAGTCTGGCTTTCGAGGGCTGGCCATGCATCCAAGATGGTTCACGTCGTCCCTGGTGATCCCAACTGCTGCGAGTGCGGCTCCTATTGGGAGCCGGGCTTTCCGAAATGCGTCAAAGCCGACAGTTCCAGCTTGATCAAGTTGCTGGTCGACGGTGCACCGCTCGACACGCTCTCCCTTGATATGTCCTCATCGCAGTGCTTTATCAACCTTCAAGAGGCCCTTCGAGAATCAGCGGTGGAAACGAGTTCCCCTTCCTGGCGCTCAATCAAGTCGTTGTATTTGTTTATGATGATGGAGGGCTTCCATCGCGGGGCTTGGCTAGACGGGGAAAACGATCGTCCATTCATATTAGACGAGTATCCATGTCTGAAAACCATCCATCTGTCGCTCCCTTGCAGAGACGACATACTTTCGGAGCACGTTGACATTGGGACGGCCTTCATTGATGCACCAATCAACATCCATCCGCGGCTTCTCAGCCAACTCACCACTCTATCCATCGACTGCAACTGGGGAGGGCCCCAAATTCCGCTTCTGCTACAACATTGCGCGAGCCTTGAGAACCTTTCGATCGAATCTCCTCGCCACTCGATGAACGTTTCGAATCCTGAATTTCAGCGGATTATCCCCGAGGGTCTCGTCCTACCAAGAGTACGAAGCCTGAAGGTCAAGGGCGTCAAGCCCTCCTCTGCTAGGCAGGTGGTATCCTTCCTCAGGGTGCCTTCATTGACGGAACTCGAAGTTGGGTTACACCGCGAGCTTAAACGCTACACACCTGAGGAAGGCGATGACGACCCTTCAGATCTTCGGCCTATTTGGGATTTGCTTGACTCTCTCGGCCTCTTCTCTGAAGAACCTCCATCGTCTACACTCCATTCCCTCACGATAGGCACCTCCGAGGTCTATTTCACGCGCGACAAATGCACGACTATTGACAGTCAAGAACTAATCGACATCCTTACCCGCCTCCCAGCACTGACCCACCTCACGTTCAAGGAGTTGTCAATACGAATGTTGAGGCGACATCGTGTTCGGACGTACGGCAAGCTCCTCACTCCAGACCCCATCCTTCCCAACCTCGAGCAAGTCGTCATCGGTATGACGTGCAAACCCGACTTCCCACTTGGCCCATTCTTTCGACTTCTGATCAAGGCCCGTCGTATGTCTCGGCCTGTCAACATCTCCTCCAAGGGTGCCGTGTTGGAGCGCGATAGGAGAGATAGTTTGCGAAGAGTTATGCTGCGAGGGTTCGGAATTCGCCCTGCTTGGGAGGCGGCGAGCAGGAGTTCCTCACATTTTGAAGAGCTCCAGTTTACCTTTGGCGTGTCAATAGAATTGCTTTAGATCACATTATGCGCATACGACATGCTTACCATAATAGATTCCCTCGTCGACACCCTGCTGTTAGAAGTCCGAGCCGGTTCCTCGTACAACAGAGGGGCCCATATCGACCCAAGAAGAACCGGCGGTCCCTAGAGTACTGGTGGATTCAATACCTTCCGTCTTACACATTTTATCGCGGTGCTCAGGGAGCTCTATATCGCGTGCTCGAAATTGAGGCTTACTCTAGCGAAGGGCGTGACATTAGTGTTATTAGATCTCATAATAGGGATGATAGCGGGCGGGAGCGATGTCATATTCCAGGGTTCTTGGATGATTGTATGCTACTCAGATGGTCTCAAGATATTGTCGAGTTACAAGGCGATCCTGACCCCCAGCTCGCTGGAAGGAGACTGCAAGGGCTCGGAATGGTAAGCGCCGAGATGCCCGTGGACCCCTGATGGGATCCTATCGTTTCAAGTTGATGATGTGCTTTGGGTTGGTTCGAAATTCAACATCTTGCCACTGGTTCACCCCCACACTTCCATGGACGACGTGTCTATCGACCTCTCACGACTCCTCAGCAGCAACGATGTGCCCAGATTCCAAGAGGCTGCGTTTGTGCAACAGGAAATCAATCGGCTGTCAGACCAGATCCGCGTACTCGAAACTCGACTCCGGGAGCACAAAGCAATCATCTCTCCAGTACGAAAGCTCCCTCCCGAGCTCCTAGGCTGCACCTTCTACCTCGCTACAGCTGGAGAAGCGGGGTACATGGGCTGGGAAGAGAGAGAGGATCTGATGTCCATTGCCTTGGTGTGCAAGGCCTGGTACAACGCGGTGCTGCATACCCCCCAACTCTGGGGTCACCTTGAGCTGGATCCAGACTCCCAGACCGTTTGCATGTACGCTACCAGGTGGCTCGGAAGGGCCAATCAAGGGTCTAGGCTCGTGAAAATATCCGGCTTTAGCTGCATGTGCTCGGTAGACTACGACCCGGTCTCCGGTTTCAACCAAGACGACGTTGACGAAGACAGCCCGTGCTACTTTCAGTCCGAGAGCCTAACCCGTCTTCTCACCGTCGGCCCAATACTGGACACTCTGCACCTCGAGCTTCGGTCATCCATGTGCTTCGTCCGCCTCATGAAAAGCATCAATACGAGCAAGCCCGATGGTACCGATGCATCTTGGGATTACATTCGCTCTCTCTTCCTTGAATGGGACGGCGACGGACCTTGGATAGAGGCTCAAAACCTCAGCCGGTCTTGCTTTCGCTACCTCCCATCGCAACTCAAGTCATTCAATCTGACCTTCCCCGAGCTAGAGTACCTTCCGCGTCGTCGCCGAGACCCCTCCTCCCCAGACCAATCCTTCTCCACATTCCTCCCTCTGCTCTGGAGCACATCACATCTCTAACCATATCAAGCGTCTGGCCCGGTCTATACATCCTTGACGTCCTGCAGCATTGCAAAAATCTGGAGACACTGTGCGTTCAGTACGGTGGACTCCACGTGGAGGAAAGGTGGTGGGAGGATGCCAGCATCCCCATAGTGGGGGGACTTGTGCAATCGGGGGTTGTCCTCCCGAGGCTTCAAGCGTTGGAGCTCTTGGAACTGGACTTCACCTCCACAGGAGGTTACCTTCCTTACCTCCACGTCCCTTCGTTGACCAGCCTCACAACGGGATTTCGACGGTTCTGGTACCAGGAAAGGGTCAGGAATGCGCCTTTACAAGGAGTAACCAACCTGCTCGCGTCCTTGGAAGAACATACACCCAATGTCAAGAAGAACATCTCCGTTCTCAAGATCAGCCGTGAGGAGGAGGTTGAAGAGGTCGATACACACGCGCTGGTCGATATGCTGGCCGACTTGACCTCCCTCTCCCAGCTCACACTGAAATATCTGACCTTCGACACTCAGGCCCTTAAGACTCTAGCCCCCTCCCCGTTCCTCCCTTGCCTCCGCCACGTGGGTATAGTCGACCTGCAGCTGCAACTCGCCGTGCCGATTTGACGATCCAACGGTCGATCTTCCCACCGTTCGAAACGAACTCGAACTGCTGCTTTCTGCCATGGATGGATGGAGTGTCTTAATCGACCCAGACCGTCGCTTCTACGTGCTCTCCTTCACACCTCGCCAGCCTACCTTCATGCCCGTTCACTATTCCACCCCCCCTTTCTTGGAGGAGTTCTCAGTGACGACGCCTCTCTCGGACGCTACATCTTTTGTTCTCTCTACAAACTGGCGCGTCTTTGCTATGCGGAGAGATCTCCGATCATCTGGACTCCGAAATTCTCGCCTTGGTGACAGGGGTCAAGGCTCCCACCGCACCACATGCTGGTTGGCTCAGTACGTCCTTGTACACCCTCCAATCACTTCTTTGGGCCTGCGAGGGTGTGGGACTCCGTTCAGCATTTATGTGACTGTCACCACCGTACGTATTCCCTTCGGAAATCATGCGCAAGTTAGCCTTCTATGATCTCGGTCGCCGTTGTCGAGAAACAATTATTCCCCGCCATTTTCACACCACGTCCTTTGCTTGGCATTTCGACCGTTGCAGTCGTCCCTTGGTAATTAAAATAGACTTCTGTGACGTCTCTGATGGACGACACAGCTCTCGCGTTTATGCAGTACTTCCTGACAGGCGTTACGTCGGGGATTCCCTCTGGCGATTGAACACACTCTGAGCCAAATTTGTGGTTCAATTCTGCAAGACAAACGGCTGTGACATCCTTTCCGCTCTTCCGTCCCTCAACCATCCTACACATCTAGCCAATCCTCGCCACCTCCGTCCCTGGGGAGACTGACGCACCCGAGATATCACATTAAGCGCCCAATGTGATAGAGGCCATATATCGATCAAAATCAAGCACAGCCCACTACGCCCACAAACGCCATCGCCGTGCAACATGTCACGTCGGGTTAGTCTCCAGTTCCATAACGATTCTTGCCCTCCTTGCTTCTTCCCCACCCTTCATCTCCCATTCCGTTCCGTTCCATTCCAGCTCAGTCCACGCTCCTCATTCCACTTCGCTCTCCCTCGATCAATCTGCTGTAGCAGGGGTACATTATGAAGCGAGTATATGGGGGAAAGGGACGTACGCCAGCCATAAGCGAGATACACAACACGTCTGATAACTCAAAGAACGATAACTCGAGGCACCAGATTGGCGACAATCACCGTTCGTTTTGGAATCGAGCGCCGTTTCGAGGAGGCTGACTGAGATAAATAGACACGAATAACCACTACTACGGAACCTCTGTCCGCCCTGGAACATACAAGGGCCCCCAGGATCGTCAGTATTCCTTTCTTCAAAACCACCTTCTGCCATCTAGATACAACGAGGGAGCTAACAATAGCTACTTTCCACCAGGCCTTGAGGAGTACGTCTCGAAAGGAGCTGCTCACGACTCTGCCGAGCGGGGGACCGAGGCCCCAAAGTGCCACCCAGCAACTAGAGAGGCCGTGCAGGACGAGATGCTCAGTCATATTGAGCGTGGAGAAGAAAAGGTTTTGTGGCTTTCGGGACCTGCTGGCGCTGGGAAGACGGCCATCATGGGGTCTATCGCCGACGAATGTCATGCAAGAGGATGGCTCGCGGGGAGTTTCTTCTTCTCTGCGTCCGCTATGAAAGCCGACCGGTGTTCGAAGCGATATCTCATTCCGACCTTTGCATACCACCTCCTGCACCTCAAAATTCCTGGTTTGCGAGAGGCGATCCTCGCTTCTATTGAGGCCAATCCGTGGGTCTTCGACAAGCAGTTGTCTCAACAACTTGAAATCCTCATTCTCAAGCCCATGCGCAAACTCCGGGAGGCGGCTGGTGAATTGGGCTGGCCCAAGGTCGTCCTTGTGGACGGTGTCGATGAGTGCGCGGCCGACGAAGAACGGAGGTACAAGACAGAGGAGGAGCGTCAGATATCGAAGGCAGAGAACCACCGGGAGGTTCTCTCAGCTCTCATTCAGGCCACGAACGACCCCGCCTTCCCCTTCCACATCGTCATTGCGAGTCGACCCGAACGTGCTATAGAGGCGTTCTTCTCCTCGCTCTTCCCGACTGCGATCAAGAAGGTGTTCCTCGACAGTAAGTATAGCCCCGAGGCCGACATGGAGCTGTACGCACGAGCAATGCTTACGAAGATCGGGATGGACTGTGGCCTTCTGGGGGAGTGGTACGCCCAAGTTGGCCAGGCGTTAGGAGTTGAGGACATACCTTGGTACTGGGCCAAGGAAGCATCTGAGCAATTTGTGTATGTGGCCACCGTCATTCGCTACGTCCAGGGCGGGCCCGGAACACCTCATGAGCGGCTTGAGCGTGCGCTCAACTGGCGGCAGACCGACACCTCGAAGCCCTTTGCAACTTTGGACACCCTATATATCGGAATTCTGCAGACGAGCCCCAAACCTACTTTAGCAGTAAAGTGGATCAGGACGGTCTTGACCTATGGGGATGATGGCAGGACCTTGGCTTGGTATATAAGTGCACTGTTGGAGTCTTCGCCTGGAGAAACGGGGTATCTCCTGGGGCCTTTGTCCTCTTTGATTCGCATTGTGACGGACGACGGGGAACCCGATTTTTACTTTTACCATAAGTCGCTGTCCGACTTTCTCGAGGACCCAGAGCGCAGCGTCGACCTTTATATTCCCGACGAACAAGTCAGCCACTTCGAATCTAGCAGGTATTATGAGGTGCTTAAAAGTGCGTACCCTATATGTGACTGTATCTCTCACCACTGACAGAGCCGACGGGGGGAACAGAGAAAAGGCCGCAGGTCCCCCTCCCAGCTGACCGTACCTTGGACTTGTTCCTTGGGCAATTTTGCTACACTTTAACACACTCTAGTGTCTTTCCACAATCTCGCAATCACCACCACGACGCTAGCGACGTCGATTGGTGGCTTGCACATTGTCATCTTGCACAAGATACCCCAAACGGAGTCCTCAGAGCTTTTACGCTAGTGCATATAAAGGTGTGTACCATTCTTCCTCTCATGAGTCCCCGCAATTGAATGTACTCCAGTGCCGTTGGTATGCCTGCAGCCCAGCTTGCAAGGTGTGGAGAAGGCGCATTCTGCGGTTTGCTCAGGGGGAGGGGTGGCGTGTGCCGACAACACTGGAGGTGCTCCAGGACCGATTCAAGCCAATCCCTTTGCATTACTATGGCAATCCTCGGGAAATGGATCTCAGAGAGATGTTGGGCCCGCCAGACTACATCTCTCGAAATAGGGCGAATCGCTTAGAGGCCTTGGAGCAACGAAGATCGCGCTCATAATTTACCTGCAACCAACAGCACTGTACCTTTATTTCGTCACATGGACCCCTTTCGCTTTGTTACACCCATTCCTAGTAGTCCAACCAGATCCTACCCCCAAGCAATCCTACGATCCCTGTAAGCCTGGGGCCAAGGCTCACCACACGGACCTTTTAGTTTCCCTTCGGATCGTTCCAGAAACGTTACAGTTCCACTTTAGATACACAACGGACGATCGTAGACCACCTTCAATACGTTCTACTGCCGCCATGTACTGAGTCTTTCATGTCCGTCAACGAGGATAGCGTGGTCCTGTCAACTTGTGTGACCCACGAGTGTTCCTGAGATTACAATTCCTACCATCTCATGGTCAGGGACTTCCCTCTCCCACTATACTCTTTTCCGCATTATTTACTATTCACTCTCCCTGATCCCAAGAACATCTACATACTACGTCGAATTCCAGGACACTCGGACCCTTCCCACTTCTAAAACAAAATTCCATTTCGTTGACTGCCACTTCCACATGACACGGACAACACAAAGATATAGAAAATCACAAATCAAGCAAGAGAGGAGGCCAAGGGAAACGAGAAACTGAGGTAAAAGAGAAAAGAAGCACTCGTAAATTGACATACAGTCTATCGAAACGATGCGAAAGGGATAATGGGGGTCGCCGACCCCGGCTCGCATTCTGCCTCGCATGCTCCCTCCTCGTCCTCCCGTCCCTGCCTGTCCAACCTCCCTTGCAGTCGCCTTCGGTCATAGACTCTCCTCCTTGGCCCCCACCTCCACCACTCCCCCCTTCCCTCCAACTCCGCGTTCGCATTCACGTTCGCGTTCCTATACACCAACACAGGTGTCGGCGCTGGCAATCGAGGTAACAACAACCTCCACCCCTCTCGCATCAATCGTATGCGTCGGACTAACGTACTTCACGGTACTTGTCCCATTCCCCGTCTTTGCACTCGCCGTCCCATCCGCGTGTTGCGTCCATACCTCCCCACTCAACGCCACAGGTTGCTGGCGGTCGGGTTGATTATTCATAAGGTACACACCCAACCCAACCGCAGCTCCAATCGCCGCTAGGAGGACGAGACCGGCGAACCAGACCCATTTCGAGAGTCGGTCCGTCCCCAACTGCGTCTTCCAAGCCACCCACTCGCCTTCTCTTCCTCGCCGACTTCTCCTCCAAACAAGCCACCATGGGAACCGCCTCCCAAACTCGTCGCCTTCCCCCCCTCTTTCAGTGGGACCACATCTTTTGTGTTGCTCCGCGTGATATGGCCGATAGGGCTCTGCGCACTCTCGTCCCACCCCCTCGCTTAGGCTAGGTGGCGAAGAGGTAGAGGGAATCGCGAAGACGGGCATAATTCATATTTGGAGTGAGCGGGGCGGGGGACCATCTCTGTGACTATAGTTCCGGAGCGAGGCGTGATAGGACTGTGTGGCGACGAGAGCATGCTGCTGGGGGAGTTTGGGGGTAGGAGTCGGAGGCCACAGAGGCTGTGGCTGCTCCCGCTGTGGATGCTCTGGTTCGAGCCCCGACGGCGCGAGATGGGTCGGGGAACGGCGGGGATGGGGCCAGACATGGGTGGTTTGCACTGTTGTTGGTACCGTGGGGTGAGGCACTCCGGAACCCCTTGCTGGAGGCCAGGGGTTTGTCGAGCGGTGATTGGATGGTTTCCCCTTCAGGCCTCCCAGGGGACTTCGCGCCGGACGTGGCAATAGTAGGCACAGCGTTCCCCGGGTTGGCGCAGCGATAGGTTTCGGCGTGAGTGTAAAGGGGACAGGGGAGGCGGATTAGGCGGGGAGGGGTGTTGGCGTGGATCGCTGCTGTGAGTGCAGCCGTTCTCTGGTTCTCTCCTCCATTCGATGGACCAGGTGACGACCCCCAGCCCGAGTTAATCGCCGCGTTCCTCCTCGCCTGACCTGCCTTCCGTTCTCTCGCATACGCCTCCCGTCGTCCAAAGCGTCATCGCCGTCGGATCGCACAGAGAGGAGACCCGGACCTATCCCCCTAACAGCGCCGTAGTGAAAACAGCGGATGGTGGGTGGGATTTGGAGGCCTGAGCCTTGAATAGGCGGAGAGTAAGAGAACGCTTCTTGGATAGCGCATCCTCACGCTTCAAGCCTCAAGAGGTCTTCCCATGATAACAACGGACATTGCTGTGTAGAGAAGAGAGACGCGCACGCGTGACATCATCGCTCAGATATTTGTCAACCATCGGAATTTGCCGAAATCGACAAGGCGAACTTCTTTCCTTGACCAAGATGTTTGCGTCGCATTTTGTCATTCCCATGAACTTTCAGATCTCAGGCTCTGCACATCGTCGACGAAATCAGCACCGGTTGTCCATGCAAACGCCTTCCTCCCAGGTGGTAGTAGATGGAGATGGAGCCTGCTGGAGCGTTTGTCCAGTTGCGTCGTGCGGTACCAACTTGGGGAGGGGTACACCAAAGAGGAGATATGGGAACGAAGGGGAGTCCACTCTTGAGAGCTCGCGGTTCTCAATGGGCGTATTACGATCCGGTCTCCGCTGTTGGCATAGGGCTCGACTGTCAGCGCGTCCTCGTACACCCACCACGTGCTTCCCCGAACACGCGAGTGTTTGTGGTTCCATCTCTGCGATGGATACTACTACTGTACGGATCCTCAGAAGGTACGCAAGTCGACTTGCTATCGCATCGCTCGCCATTGTATCTTTTAGTCGAGGAACGATTGGCGATTCACAAATGCAGACTCAGCTCTTTGTTTTTTTGCCGAGCATTTGCATTAACACAGTAACTTATAATTAGTGTGCTTGACATATCACTCTCGGGAGGGGCTGCATACCGTCCCTAAAACCCTACCGACCTCGCAATGATAAAGGGCTTTGTGGGAACTCAAACCTGGCGACCTCTGCCCCATCGCCCCCTTCCCTCACCCACCTCATGTCGAATGGGAGGCCCTTAGTACCTCCAGTCAACGTAGTGTCTCCGTGTTTGTCCTCATGCCCCAGCCTCAGCGGGCTGAAGCACTTGATCCACCACATTTCATTAAGCGCCCTAAAGTACGTGTGCCACGCATAAACGCAGCGCTCGCGCATTTGCCAGACCTTTTCCCATATTCTTGAGAGTCAATACTGACGGTTTTGGCCCTTCCTTTAAATGCACGCAGAACTGCATAGGTGAGGGTAGAACTGCGCCTTTGCCACATACCTTCCAGGGAGAACCATCGGAATGATCTCTCTGTGGTTCGGGGTCAACCCAATCGTCGAATTGTGGTGGAATCTACGGTGTGCTGGTCGCTGGTCACCGGGTATTCCCGGAGTCCAAATACGGACGGGCCATTAAGCGCCCAAATGTGATGGCAACATTATCTAATCGAGCACAGCCCACCGCCTCGTGCATTGAGTTTCTCAACAGAACAGCGCCCAAGCTACTTACCTCTTGCCCATTTCCCTCACCTTCCCGCGCCTTACCCTGTTCGCGTCCACCAGGGCCACACATACTGTCAAATGGAGAGACGGCCGCCGGGGGCGAGCCAGGATATCGGGGGAGGCAATACGCTCAACATCACCAACGATCAGTCGTGGAACGACAACTCAAGCCACCACCATGGCGACTACTGTTAGTCTCAGGCTCGAAGTACTCCAACGGGGACAGTAACGGATTGTTTCGCAGATAACACCAGCAATCACTACTACGGAGGCGGCGCCCGCCCTGGAACGGTCAAGGGCCCCCAGGATCGTGAGTGGCCCATTTCTGTGCCAATTGCTATTAGAACACCATGAGGCTGACAATAGTTCCTTCCCACAGGCCTCGAGGAGTATGTCTCCAAGGGAGCTGCTCACGACTCCGCCGAGCGAGGGACCGACGCCCCAAAGTGCTTCCCGGAAACGAGGGAGGCTGTGCAAGCAGAAATGCTCACCCATATCGACCGCGGCGAAGCGAGGATACTGTGGCTCTCTGGACCTGCAGGCGCAGGAAAGACAGCCATTATGGGGTCGATTGCAGACGAATGCCATGCGAGACGATGGCTGGCGGGCAGTTTCTTCTTTTCCACGTCCGCGATGAAGGTCGACCGATGCTCGAAGCGGTACCTCATTCCGACCTTCGCATACCATCTCCTGCACCTCGAAATTCCGGGGTTGCGAGAGGCGATCCTTTCCTCCATTGAGGCCAACCCATGGGTATTCGACAAGCAATTGTCCCAGCAACTTGAAATCCTCATCCTCACGCCGATTCGTAAACTTCTGGAGAGGGCGGATGCATCTACCTGGCCCAAAGTGATACTGGTTGATGGTGTAGATGAGTGTGCAGCTGACGAAGGGCGGGAGTACAAAGCGGAGTCAGAGCGCCAGGTATCGAAGGCGGACAACCATCGGGAGGTTCTATCAGTTCTCATGCAGGCCACCAGCGACCCCTCCTTCCCATTCCGGGTCGTCATTGCCAGTCGCCCAGAGCGCGCTATCGAGGGATGCCTCTCCTCACTCCCCCCAAGTGCGATCAAGAAGGTGTTCCTCGACAGTAAGTACAGCCCCGAGGCCGACATGGAGCTGTACGCACGAGGGATGCTTACGAAGATAGGGATGGATTGTGGCCTTGCAGAGAATTGGTACGCTCGAGCTGGCCAGGTGCTGGGAATTGAAGGCATACCTCGCTATTGGGCTCAAGAGGCATCCGAGCAGTTCGTATATGTAGCCACAGTCATTCGATACATCCAAAACGGGTCCGGAACCCCCCACGAGCGGCTGGTACGTACGCTTAACTGGCGGCGAAGCGACGCATCCGACGCCTTCGCGGCTTTGGACACCCTATACAGAGGCATTATCCAGACCACCCCCAAACCCGTGCTCGCGGTGAAGTGGATCAGGACCGCCTTGACCTATAGCATCTATGACGCCTGGTACGTCAGGGCGGTACTGGAGTCTTCGCCTGGAGAAACAGGATACCTCCTGGGGCCTTTGTCATCTTTGATTCGCGTTGTAAATGAGAACGGCGAACCCGATTTCCAGC
Organism: Coprinellus micaceus; assembly: GCA_951394405.1. Classification (NCBI taxonomy): domain Eukaryota; kingdom Fungi; phylum Basidiomycota; class Agaricomycetes; order Agaricales; family Psathyrellaceae; genus Coprinellus; species Coprinellus micaceus. The sequence goes on along the minus strand of OX596340.1, from coordinate 2,850,648 downwards.
TTTACCATAAGTCGCTGTCGGACTTTCTGGTAGATCCGCAGCGCAGCGGCGACCTTTTTATCCCAATCGATCAAATCACCGCCTTCGAATCTGGGAGGTACTCTGAAGTGCTCAGAGGTGCGTACCTTAACGTGTGACCGTACCTTGGCCACCGATGCTGACTTGGGAGCAGATAGAGGGCCCCAGGTCCCACTCCCAGATGGCTATACCTTAGACGTGTTTTGGGGGTCATTTTGCCACTATTTACCAGACACCAACCGGTTTCCACCAGCTCACAATCACCACCACGATGCTGGCGATGTCGATTGGTGGCTTGGACACCATCATCTTGCACGAGATCGTTCAGACGGGGTCCCTACAGCTTTCGGGTTAGTGCATGAACATGTGTGTACCCTCCCTCTTCTTACGAGCCCTCGCATTTAAATATCTTACAGTGTCGATGGTATTCCTGTCGCCCAGCGTGCAAGGTGTGGAGGAAAGGCATTCTGCGCTTTGCCAAGGCGAACAACTGGCATGTGCCTACAACACTGAGCATGCTCCAGGACCGGTTCAAGCCAATCCCTGTGCGGTACCCTGATGGTCGGAAGATGGGTCTTAGCGAGATGTTGGGCCCGGAGCAACAAAGGCGAAGAATACGCCCAGGATCGACCCGTGACCAACGGCGCCAAAACGGCATCACCGCTTTGATTCGTCGTATGTTACCCCCTGGCCTTTCCTAGCAGCACAACCAGACCATACTCCCGAGTGATCCTGCCAATTTCAGGGGCCTTCCTCTTTCCCTTCCTATGGTCTCTAGTACTAATATTTACCATATTCCAAGAACATCTAATATATCGAGTTATTCCAGAGCGCTCAGACCCTTCACACTCAAAACTCGACGGCTGCAAACTCTGATTGGTGTTGAGTCAGTCAGGCCTTCAGGTGCTGTAGGGGGGTTCTCACATACATACCTAAACCATTGTACATATTTACCCCTACGCTGTACGCCGGTCTTCCCGCGAGGTATACGTCCAGAGATTCAAGAGTTCTAGAAATGAATTACATCCCGATGACTCATACTTCCTGCTCCACGCGACCGTACAGATAACACAGGGGTGAGAGAGAAAGAGACATAAAATCAGAAACTGAGACGAGGAACGAGGTAGAGGGGAGACGAGACGAGGGGTAAATGTAAAACGGCGGACGGGATTCTATGATCCCACTAATGACACGCGTTGGAGAGAGATAGGAAGGAAAGAGACCGGGAAACAAAGCAATGAGTTAAACGGGACGATGAGTTAAACGAGAGATATCCAGGGGGAGACCGGGTATGGGGAACGGGGACAGGGAACAGGGTAAGCGTGAGTAAGAAGGGATGGGAAGTGAAAGGCATTAACACGTTAACCGAGAAGAAACAGAAGGAGTTGAGAGTAGGAAAGAAGCACTGGTGACTTGACGTACAGTATATCGGAGAACTGCGAACAGGTAGTGCGAGGAGAGGTGGTCAGGGAGAGAAGCGGTAAAGTAGCGAAGGGGAGAGGTGAAGGGGTAGGTATCGATATGGTAGAACGATTCGATAAATCAAACGATAAACGGTCGTAAATTATCCGAACTATCCAATGGAAGGCCAGGTAAACGGTGACGAGGTATGATGTGGTAACGGCGACGGACGGCGACGAAGGAACCCAAAGGCAACAAGGTGGGTCGTAGATATTTTGTAGGGGCATAGAGCCAGCGGCGTTGGCGGTGAGATGGTGAAGAGACTGTCGATGGACTGGCTTATGGCGATGGCGAAGGGTGCAGCGGAGACGCTGAGATCATTGGGTCGAGCAGAGGGGTAGAAAACAAGACGCAAGGAAACAAGGAGAAATGTAAGAGGGAGAGGAGCACGATAAATGAACAATAAATAATTTCGAAAAAGGGCAAAACCATGCATGAACGCCCCAGCAAAGCGTTGAGTCGAGTCGAGAAGCGCACTAACAATCGAGCGCCAAACCAATCGAGGTGGCGACCTCGCCCGATCGGAACCGCCTCTCCCGGCTTGCATTCTGCCCCGCATGCTCCCTCCTCGCCCTCCCTCCTCCTCACTCTCCACAACCTCCCTCGCAGTCGCCTTCGGATACGGACTCTCTTCGCTCGCCTCGCCTTACACCACTCCTCTTCCTTCCAGCTCCACGTTCGCATTGCGGTACAGTAACCGAGGACACGGCATAACAACCGCCTCAAGCCGCCCCACACCCCTCGCACCAATTGCATGTGTCGGACTAGTATGCTTCAGCGTACTCGCCCCACTCCCCCGTCCCAGTCCCCTCCCATTCGCCATACTCCTACCATCCGCCCTCTGCATCCCCACTCAGTGCGACAGGTTACTGATGGTCGAGTTTATCCTTCGTGAGCACACACCCAGGCATACTATCAACCCAGCAAGATCAAACCGACGAACCAGACCCATTTCGACAAGCGATCCGTCCCCGACTGTGGCTTCCTCAGTCACCCACTCGCCTTCCCTTCCTGGCCGACTTCTCCCCCAAATGAGCCACCATGGGAAACCACCTCCTAAAGCCGTCCCTTTTCTCCCGCTCTTCAGTGGGAGCGCGTCTTTAGCGTTACTCCGCGCGATACGGCCTATGGGAGATCGGCTACGGACCCTCGTCCTGCTTCAGCCCTGGTTCCCCCCCGCTTGGGCCAGGTGACGCAGACGTAAGTAGAGGGAACCGTGAAGCCGGGTGTATTCGGCGCAATTGGGGTAGTGAGTAGCTCGGGGATCATCGATCATGCCTCTGACCATTGCTTCAGGGATGGACCATTGGACTGTGCGGCGATGAGAGCAAGGTGCCGAGGGAGTTCTAGGGTATGAGAGGTCCGCAGAGACTGTGGCTGCTCCCGCTGTAGATGCTATTGTTCGAGCATGGCGGTGCGGCATGGGTTGGGGCATGAAGGAAATGGGAGTGGGCATGTGTGGTTCGGAGTTCCCGCTGTCGCTGGTGTTGAAGGGGAGGCACATCAGAACCCCGCATCCTTGCAGGGGGCAGGGGGATTGGCGAACGACGAATGTCGTTGCTAGTGAGCCTTAGCGAATGGGTTCTCCTGTCCAGACGGCGCGTGTGGCTGGCGCCTTCACACCGAGCGTGGTGATAGTGGGAGGCGTGCAGCCCGCTTGGACGCGACAATTCGTTGGTGCGATGGCGGAGGGGGGAGACGGAGGAGGCAAAATGGGTGTGAAGGGATGGTAGCATGTATTGCCGCTGCGAGTGCACTTGTTTTCGAGTTCCATCCTCCCTTCGATGGATCAGGCAACGATCCCGAGCTCGAGTTATTAGGCGTGTTCCTCTTCCCTTGCTCTGCCTTCCGTTTCTGCTCATACACCTCCTTGTTGCCCGAGTCACCGTAGCTGGCGGGTTTTGTAGCAAGGAGACCCATGTCGATGCCGCCAGTGGCGCTATTGTGGTTGGTGGTGGAAACCGCAGGCGTTGGGTGGGCTTCGGAGGGCCGTTCGCGATGAAGTAGGTGTCGTAGCTGTGAGCGAAGGGGTCAGGCATTCGTTCGATATTTGGTGGAGAGGGCATGGCGGTAAAAACCGTAAATCGGAAGGGAGAGAAGGAGATGGTAGAGCAACACGAAAGAAAGAGGAAATGCGGGGGAACGGGGTGAGTGGCATTGGCAAGGAAGGCAGAAGGGAGAATGCTAACGAGGAGTGAGGTGGAAGATCGGCAGTGTAGGGCAGTTAACGTCGATGTACGGATGTGATCGACGAGGTCGGATGAGGAACGGCAATGAAGAAGGAGGAAATTGATGGCTTCCCACACCTCCTTCTCACAGTAATCCTACCTCGAATGGAGAAGCGCGGCGGTGGAGAATGTCGCTCGACCCTCGGATCCATCGCAAAGGGAATTTACGGGTGGGTGAGGGCGCTATGGTCGAATCAACGACCTGGTCGAGGGCTTGAATCGATATCGAGGGTGTCGTGTAGCCTTCTGGAGTGCTCTCTAAGCCTTGAATGGGCGACGAGTGAGAATACATCTTCGGAGACCATATTTCAAGTCCCAAGGGGTCCTTCTTCAGCGATAGCAGAAGTTGAGCTTGAGCACAGGGTTGTGGAAGACGAGAAGAGGGATTCGCGTGACGTCATCGCCCGTCACCGCAAAGATCGGAAGTTGCCGAAATCGACAAGATCTTGGCGGTGAGCTGAACTTGAAAAGCTTGAACTTGAACTTGAACTTTCGCCTCACCATCGTGCTTTCATGTACTCCGTTTTCGCGAACGCTCAGACTCTGAGAAGCAGAGACCCATTCAGCAGCGATTGTCCGTGCCAACGCTGCGAATCGGCGATGAAGCTGGAGCGCTTGCCCAGTTGGCATCGTTCTGTGTCAGGGAGGGCCCGAGAGGGAGACATGGGTTTCTCTTACGAGACTGCGGTTCCCTGGATGTATGGCGGGTCTGCATGGACCCATATTATCCCTTCTGCGCTCATTTACCTCTTGCGAGCGAATCCTCAGGCCACTTTACTATTCAACTCCCCCCTTCCTTGGAGGAATTCTGAGCAGCGATGACCCTCTCCGACTCTAAACTTACCTCTCGAATAACCTAGCGTTTCTTCAATTTCGGGGAGTCGTTCGAGCCTCTGGCGCTCGTGCCTTTGTGACCGGGGTCAAGACCCCCGCCGCACTACATGCAGGGTTATTCCACACGTCCTCGAGGCTCGTACGCCCTCCACGCGCCTTCTGGAGCCCACGAGCGTGTGCGACTCCTCATGTAACGGTTCCTACTACCGAAATTCTCCTCAGAGGGCTGCAAGTCGACTTTATATGACATCACTCGCCGTGCTATCCTGTGGACGCCACGCCCGTCGAAGCTGGATTCAGCCAGCTCGCTGGCACTTCTGAAAGCAGGAGTAGTGACTCCCACGTTCCGGTGCCTTCTGACCGTCGCAGTCGTCCCTTGGCTATTCAAACCAACTATCAGAGGTACCTCCTGTGGGCCGCATAACGCTTACGGACAGGTGCTTCTTTCGGTGGGTTCTCTCCCTCAATTGGAAGCACTCCGAGCAACATTTGCCGACCCGTTCTCAGTGGTGACAGTCGTTCGGTGGTTCCTCCCTTGAACCCTCCCCTAAACCACCTTTCAGTAGGCCAGTCTCACACCCATTCAGCCAATGCTCGTTATTTGCGTTCTTGGCTTGATGCCCCGGCCTCGCCTGGCTGACGCACTCCAGGTATCACATTAAGCGCCCAATGTGATAGAGGCGGTTCATCGATCAAATTACGCACAGTCTACTACTTACACCCCGCAAACGCCATCGCCGCATGCAACATGCCATATAGGGGTGGTGCAGGGTTAAACTGATCGTCACCTCTCTTGCCTTCTCCCCCCTGTGAACCCAACCCGGTTCATTCCCCTCTCCCAAATCTGCATCCCCCGTCGGAGAGGTCATGGAGGGTATACCTGAAGACGACTTGCGCGCGCCCGATGGCGGGAACGTGTATTCCACATACAAAGTTTCGGTGCACGATAGTTCACGCCGTCATTATGGCGATAACCATTGTGAGTTTTAAACTCCAGTGTTCTGAGCAGGACGGCTGAACAACCTTCGAACAGACAACACGAATCACCACTACCATGCAACGAAAGACCGCTCAGGGTCGTCTAAGCGTCCCCAGGATCGTGAGTGCTGCCTTTCTCAGTTTGGGTCATCGTAGAGGTGTCCGCGATTGTACCATTACTACGAGCCTGAACGTGACCGATTCTAGGTCTCAAAGAATACGTATCCCACGGCGCCCTCCACAACTCAGCAGAACGCGGCCGCGATGCGCCCAAATGCTTCCCAGAAACGAGAGTCGCAGTTCAGCAAGAAATGATCAGTTGGACAAAGCGCGAACGCCGCATGCAGCAGACCACCACCACCGTCACCACCACCCAGAAACAGATCCTCTGGCTATCGGGACCAGCGGGATCTGGAAAGACCGCGATTATGGGGACGATTGCGGACGAGTTCCACAAGGAGGGCTTACTCGCAGCAGGGTTCTTCTTCTCATCGTTCGCGGGCTTCTCAGACCGGTGCTCTAAGAGACTCTTCATCACCACACTCGTGTACCAGCTTTCCCAGCACGACGTCATCAAAGGGTATAGTGACGAGGTCATGACTGCCCTCGACCGGGACCCATTGATCTTCAAGAGGGACCTGGATGCCCAAATCGACGCGCTTATCCTCGTTCCCCTTCGCAACATCTCCGGATGCTCAGATCAGGAAACCTGGCCGCAATCCCTCCTTGTTGACGGGCTGGATGAGTGTGCGGGGGATAGAGGCGGTGATAGGTTGGCACACGGTGTGGGAGATAGATCCAAAGGGGAGGTTCACCAGGAGATCCTTTCCGTCCTCGTACGTGCCTCTAGCGATCCGGCGTTTCCATTCCGCATCATCGTCGCCAGTCGACCCGAGAACGCCATCGAGAAGTACTTCTCCTCGCTTCCCCCAACTGAAATCAAGAAGATCTTCCTCGACAGCAAGTACAGCCCCAAGGCCGACATGGAGCTGTACACTCGAGCAATGCTAACCAAGGTTGGGATAGACTGTAGTCTCCCCAATAATTGGTACGCCGAAGCTGGACGGGCACTGGGAATCGAAGATGTGCCCTCCTACTGGGCCCAAGAAGCATCAGAGCAATTTGTGTATGTGGCCACTGTTATTCGATACATCCAGAGCGGGCCCGGGACCCCACATGAGCAGCTTGACCGTGCACTCCATTGGCGGCAAAGCAGCTCGTCCAAGCCCTTCGCTGCTTTGGATGCCCTATACAGCAGTATCATCCAGACCAGTCCCAAGTCGATTTTAGCGGCGAAGTGGATCAGGACCGCCTTGACCTATGGCCGCCTTGGCGGGCGCTCCTGGTACATCAGCGCACTACTGGAATCTTCCCCAGGAGAATCGGGGTATCTCCTGGGACCTTTGTCATCTTTGATCCGCATTGTGAATGAGGATGGGGATCCCGATTTTCATATGTACCATAAATCTCTATCTGACTTTCTCAAGGACCCACAGCGCAGTGCCGACCTGTATATTCCCGATGAACAAGTTGATGTTTTCGAATCTGGCAGGTATTCCGAGGTACTGATAAGTGAGTTCCCTATGTGTGACTGTTTTTGCCACTGGAGGAGCTGACTGGAGAACAGATAGAGGGCCACAGATCTCGCTCCCAGCTGCCCGTACCTTGGACGTGTTCCTGGGGCTATTTTTCTACTATTTAACAGAGGAAAACATGTTTCCACCAGCTCATAATTATCGCCACGACGCTACGACCGTCGATTGGTGGCTTGCACATCACCACCTCGCACAAGATGCCCCAAGGGGGGTGATCGAGGCTTTCAGGCTAGTGCACAAGAAAGTGCGTACCATCGGATGCGTCTTCACATAAGTCTTCACGATTAAATATCCCCAGTGTCGCTGGTATTCCTGCCGTCCAGCTTGCAAGGTGTGGAGGAGGTGCATTCTGCGGTTTGCCAAGGAGAATGGGTGGCGTGTCCCGACAACGCTAGACATCTTTCGGGACCGATTCAAGCCAATCGAGGAGGATCACGATGATGATGGGAAGGTGGGTCTCGGCGAGATGTTGGGCCCGCCAGACTACACCTCTCGAGCCAGAACACACCGCCTGAGAGCATTGGAGCGACAAAGATCGGACTCCGTGATCGACCTGCGACTGCGACGTACGGTATCGTCGCTTTAATTTATCATTTGTACCCCTTTGGTCTTTCCGCATCCTTTCCTCGTAGTACCACCGGATTATATTTCCAAGAAGTCCTACCATCCCCAAGGACTTCCATCTTTCCCTTGCGATGCCATCTACCACTTTACATACCCGCTTACTCTCCCGAATTCCCAGAATTTCTATTATACCGGATTTGCGGCCTTCGGACTTGGAGCCTCCACGAAATTATGTTTTTTAAACAGCGAGCGCCGCCTGGCGTCGGGTCCCAGCCAGGTGTTGTAAAGGGTCCCATAGATGGATGCATAAACCATGGCGTTCCGAGACGACACGATAACACGAAAATTGAGAGACAGAGCGTAAGGAGATCAGAAACTGAGACGAGAGGTGGATGTAAAAGAGAGGATCCCACTAATGACACACGCTTCAGTAGCGAGACAGAAGGGAGAACCGAAAAATGAAACGATGACATAAACGGGACGAGGAGGTAAAGGAGAGACAGCCAGGGGGAGGCGGGGCACGAGGAAAGGGAACAGGGAACAGGGTAAATGTGAACGGGTCAAGAAGGGAATGGGGAGTGAAAGGCATCGAGGCGTTAACCGTGAAGAAATGGAAAGAGATGAGATGAGCAGTCGAAGCAACTCGTAAATTGACGTACAATAGCGAAAGCATGTGCAAGGGGCAATAGGGACGGCAGCAAGTAAGAAGACGGGATGGATGGGCCAAACGATGGTAGGCAAGTTGGGGAGTAGTCGTCGAAGCGCAGAAAAATTCGATAAGATAACCCGTCGTAAGCGAACCAAGCTATCCAACAGGACAGCCTAGAGAGACGACAGTGAGGTACGACGTGTTGACGGTGACGGACGGGGACGAAGGAACCGCAAGGTGACAGGTTCGATAGTAGGGATTTTCCGAGTGATAGGGTGAGCGGGGTTGGTGTCGAGACCGCAAGGAGATCGCGTATGACGACGGTGAAGGGTACGGGCGGGGACGTCATTGTGTCGAGTAGGGGGGGCGAGGACCCAGGAATGGGGAAACGGGAGGCAATGAAACAAGGAGGAAGGTAAGGAGGAGAGTAACACGATAAATAACTTCGAAAAAGGGCAAAAGCGTGCATCAACGGCACCTAGAGTCGAGAAGGGCGTGCACGATCGAGCTGACAGTCTCGCCTGACTAGAATCGCCTCTTCCGACTCGCACTCTGCCTCGCATGTTTCCTGCTGCCCTACCCTCCTCCATCTCCACAGCCTCCCGACAGGAGCCGTAGCAGTCGCCTTCGGACACGGACTCTCCTCCACCACTCCCCTTCTCTCCACCTCCACCTCCACCTCCACATTCCGATACAGCACCACTCCCCTCACATCAATCGGAAGTATGCATCGGACTAACGTGCACCAGTGTAGCCGCCCCACTCCCCTCCCCCCTTCACCGTACTCGTCGTCCCATCCGCCCTCCCCACTCGACGCGACAGGCTGCTGGCAGTCGGGTATATCCTTCGTAAAGTAAATATCCATGCCTACCGCCGTCCCTACCGCCCCTCGCAAGATCAAAACGACAAACCGACGCCCACTCCGACAGGTGGTTTGCCCGAGATTGAGTGTATCGGAGCTATACGCTCCCCATGCCCAACCCAGACAACTTCTCCTCGAGGTGCGCAACCACAGAAAACTGTTCACATAATTGTCTCCTTTCTCTCCCCTCCGTCAAAGCAACACGTCTTCTGTATTTAAGCTCATACCAAGCTTACGAGGGGTAGGCTCGGCGTTCTCGCCCCACTTCCCCCTATCTTCCCTTTCTCAGTAGGGGAAGGACTCGACGGGGTCGCAACGACAGGTATGATTGGCATAGCGGGGGAGCGAGAGGAGTGGGGGTGACCCCTTCGACCATAACCTCAAGGGGGGAGCGGTGGTAGGACCGTGCGGCGATGAGAGCATGCCACCAGAGGAGTTTGGGGGTAGGAGAGACCCACAAATGCATGACTGCTCCCGCTGCTGATGCTGTCATTCGAGGCTTGGCGGTGGGGCGTAGGTTGCGGCGGGAATGGATTGCCTACGCCGTTGTTGGCGTTGAAGGTGATGCACCCCAGGGCCGGGGGATCTCAGATCTCTCGCTGGGAGCTGGGGTGGCTGTCGAATGACAACCCACCTGCCGTTGATGAGGCTTAAAGGGATTCCCTTCCCCAGATGGCGCGAGGGACTCCACACCGTGGGTCGCGACAGTGGGAGCTGCATCCCGGCTTAGGCGTGGCGATAGGCTTTGGTGAGGGGGAGAGGGGAGGGGAGGGGGGAGGGGAGTTCGACTTGGATCGCCGTTGCAGGAGCGGCCGATTTCGAGCTCACTCCTCCATATGTCACCTCCTCATCCGAGTCGTTGGTGCCACCGATGCTGCTGTTGTGTGAGGTGGTGGAGACAGTGAACTTCGGGCAGGCGCTGGAGGGAGAGAAAGATCATTGGCGGTGAGGTAGTTATCGTAGCTGTGGGCGAAGGGGTTAGGTACTGTCTCGGAGACAAGGGCGGCTCCGAAAGACATAGCGAGACGAAGGTAAGGAGAAGCGAAGGAGAAGATGCAAAGGCAAATCGAAGGAGTGACGGGAGGGCGAGGGAGGTCGGGATGGTAAGAGACGAGCGAAGACGCTGATGAGGCTCGGGGTGGATGGGCTATCGAAGATCGACGGCGTGTTGGAGTGGGAGGTGGCCGTTGCTGGGCATGACCGATTGGTGAGGGTCGGACGGCGGGACGGCAACTGCGAAGAAGAAGCGCCAAGGGGGGTCAAGCGGCAATAATGCAGCGGCGGAGACGACCAAGAAAGAATCTGGCACCAACAAGGGAGAGGGGAGACCACTCACATATTCACTCTCCCGTTAATCCCACGTCGGGTGGAAGAGCGCGGCTCTCAACGCCCATGAACCCATGTACGAGTTCGGCTCTATCATTGAAAAGGAATTTTACGGTGAATCTGCCAGAGCGGCTTGAATCGATATCAAGAGTGTCATGCACCGTTTCAGAGCGTCCCCTAACCATTAGGAGGGCGAAGAGAGGCCTTGTTGGATAGCTCTTCCTAGAGTGATAGCAGGAGACAGAAGAGAGACGCGCGTGACATCATCGCTCAAATGTTTGTATCGGAATTTGCCGAAGTCGACGGCTTCAAATTCTTGCGACCTCTCACCACCTTTCCTCAAACCAACACGTTTGCGTGCGCTCCCTCATTTATAATAACCCATCGGATTCGCAAACGACTGACAAGATCGACCGATCGTCCATACCAACGCCCCCAAAATCGGATCAGGGCCACGGTGGTGGGGCAGGCCCGGAAGCGTTTGTGCTGCTCGCGTTGTTCCGACACAGGGAGTACACCACAGAGAAGACATGGGGGTGAAGGGGGCTACTCTTAAGAACTTGTAGTTCTTAATGGATGTATACGGTCTCCGCTGCATGGAGCTCGACCTTCAGCTGCGATCGACGGTGCCGATTTGACTTCTCCTGCCTGGTTGCCTATGCATCTTTCAATTTCCTGAGCGTCCGAACCAAGTTCAAGCCACTGCCTTCTGCCGTGGATGTTTTGGATGTCACCTTTATCCCCCCAGGCCCCCCATTCTACGCTCATACTTCTCTATCTTTATGCTAGTTAGCTGGCCCACACGCACCTCTTTCTTGGATGATTCGGAGTCCTCAGCGACGACGCCTCTCTCGGACGCTAAATTCATCGACCTCTCGACGAACTGGGGCGTCTCATTCTTCTATGGGGGAACTCTTCCAGCCTACGAACCCCTCCCTCCGCCGCACCACACGCTAGATGTTTCGACAAGTCACGCACTTTCTTCAGTGCGAGCATGTGCTCCATTCGTACAGGTTAAACGGCCGCTACCGCTGAGATCTTCTCCGGAGCGCGCAACTCAGCTCGCTATGACATCGCTCGCCATTGAATCCTTTGGTTGAGAAACAGCTATTCCAAAAGGTAAAACAACGCTCGCGTTTATGCAGTGCTTGCGATTGGACACACTCCGAGCCATCTTGGCCGACCCGTTCTGCAAGGCAGGTAGTTGCAACACCTTCCCGGCGTGTCCTTCCCTCGTCCGGGACAGTCCCGCATCCATTCAGCCAATGCGCGTTGCTGGCCTCGTGTCCCAGCCCCGCCGGACTGTCACATTAAGCGCCCAATGTGATAAGTAGAGGCGATGCCGAATCAATCCAATCACGCACAGCCCACCACTCCGGATAATCGCCGATTCGGGGTGGTTTAGGGTTCCAAAACGAGTATCGCCGTTCTTGCCCTCTTCCCCACCTCTCGTCTCCAATTCTCCTCATTTCACGGTCCTCCTTCCACCGTGCTCTCCCTGAATTCTATCGGTGTAGCAGGCGTTCAGAATGAAGCAGGTATATGGGCAAAGGAGACGTACGACCACCACCATAGGCGAGATACACAACACGTTCGATAACTCGAAGAACGACCACTCGACGCACCAGCTTGGCGATAACCACTGTGTGTTTTGGGCTCGAACGTTGTTTCACATGGACTGAATGAGGGAAATAGACACGAATAACCACTACTACGGAACCTCAGACCGCCCTGGAACATACAAGGGCCCCCAGGATCGTCAGTGTTCCGTTCTACACCACGCTTGGCTCGTATTCCTGTGGGACTGACGATGATTGCTTTTCAACAACAGGCCTCGAGGAGTACGTCTCGAAAGGAGCCGCCCACGACTCGGCTGAGCGCGGAACCGATGCCCCCAAGTGCTTCCCAGAAACAAGGGAAGCCGTGCAAGATGAAATGCTAAGCCATATCGACCGCGGGGAAGCGAAGGTTGTGTGGCTTTCGGGACCTGCAGGCGCAGGAAAGACGGCGATAATGGGGTCAATTGCCGACGAATGCCATGCAAGAGGATGGCTTGCAGGGAGTTTCTTCTTCTCTGTGTCTGCACTGAAAGTCGATCGGTGCTCGAAGCGATATCTCATTCCGACCTTCGCGTACCACCTCCTACACCTCAAGATTCCTGGCCTGCGAGAGGCTATCCTTTCATCTATTGAGGCGAACCCATGGGTATTCGACAAGCAGCTGTCCCAGCAACTCGAAGTCCTCATCCTGGCGCCAATTCGTGAGCTCCGGAAGGCGGCCGGTGGATCAGTGTGGCCCAAGGTGGTCCTTGTTGACGGGGTAGATGAGTGCGCTGCCGATGAGGGGCGGGAGTACAAGACAGAGCAGGAGTGCCAGATATCGAAAGAGGAAAATCACCGGGAGGTTCTATCGGTTCTCACTCAGGCCGCCAAAGACCCATCCTTCCCATTCCGCATCATCATCGCCAGTCGCCCAGAGCGCGCTATTGAGGGATACTTTTCCTCGCTCCCCCCAAGTGCAATCAAGAAAGTATTCCTCGACAGCAAGTACAGCCCCAAAGCCGACATGGAGCTGTACGCACGGGCGATGCTTACAAAGATTGGGATCGATTGTGGGCTACCAGAGAATTGGTACGCTCAAGCTGGCCAGGTGCTGGGAATTGAAGATATACCTCTCTATTGGGCCCAAGAGGCATCTGAGCAGTTCGTGTATGTGGCCACGGTCATCCGCTATGTCCAAAGCGGGTCTGGAACGGCCTACGAGCGGATCAAGTGTGTGCTGAACTGGCGGCAAAGTGACACCTCCAAGCCCTTCTCAGCCTTGGATGCCCTCTACACCGGAATTCTGTGGACCAGCCCCAAACCAGTGTTAGCTGTGAAGTGGATAAGGACGGCCTTAATCTATAACGACTTAGGGGGTCTCCCGGGCGCCTGGTACACGGGTGCACTCCTGGAGACTTCACCAGGAGAAGCGGGGTACCTCCTGGGGCCTCTGTCATCTTTAATTCGCATTGCGGACGAAGACGGAGAACCAGATTTTCACCTTTACCATAAGTCGCTGTCCGATTTTCTTGAGAACCCACAGCGCAGCGGCGACCTTTATACCCCCCGTGATCGATTCGACGAGTTCCGCTCTAGCAGGTACTCTGAGGTACTCAAAAGTGCGTTTCCTATACGTGACCGCATTGTCACCCTCACTGGAGCTGACTGGAGGACAGATAGAGGGCCTCAGGTCCCGCTCCAAGCTGACCATGACTTGGACATGTTCCTGGGTCATTTTTTCTGCTATTTACCATTCTTTGTGACTTCACTAGCTCACGATCACCACCACAACGCTAGCGACATCGATTGGTGGCTTGCACATCAACATCTTGCAGAAAATGCTCCAAGCGGGGTCCTCAACTCTTTTGAGCTAGTGCACATAAAAGTGTGTAATATCCTCCTTCTCATAAGCCCCTCACAATTAAATATACTCCAGTGTCACTGGTATTCCTGCCGTCCAGCTTGCAAGCTGTGGAGGAGGTGCATTCTGCGGTTTGCCAAGGAGAAGGGCTGGTGTGTGCCGACAACGCTGGAGATTCTCCGGGACCGATTCAAGCCAATCCCTATGGTGTACGATGATGACCGGAAGCTGGGTCTCAGAGAGATGTTGGGCCCGCCAGACGAAGTCTCTCAAAATAGAGTAAATCGCCTGAGGTATTTGGAGGAACAAAGATCGGTCTCATGACTCACCTGCGACCAACAGCACTGTCGCTTCGATTCGTCATTTGTACCCATTTTGCTGTGTACACCGTTTCGTCGTAGTACTACCAGATCCTACCCCCAAGCGATCCTACCATTCTCCGGAAATTCCCTCCTTCCCTCGCAATGCTATCTACCATTTTATATACCCGGTTACTCCCCCGAACATCTATTATATCAGATTTCAGAGTGCTCGGAACCTTGACAGCATCATCACCGCCAACTGGCGTCGAGCCACAATTAAGCGTCACAGAGGGGTTCTCGCATCGATGCCTAAATCATTGCATTTCGATTGCTGTACCACGTTGATTATGGGCGAGCTATATTGTATGTGGTTCGAGAAATCAAATGTGAGTCGCATCAATTTATCATCTCAAGCTCGACGAACCTGACATTACGCCGAATGCCTCTCATCATATAGGATAACAATATCCTCTCCCTCATACCATACATTTACACATACACAAGACGCCGGTCTTCCCGCGAGCACATCCAGAGGTCCAGAAACGAATTCAATTCCATTCCGATGACTTCCACTTCCACAGGACACACATAACACAAAGATCGAGAGAAAGAAAAAGTTAGAGAAATCGGAAACCAAGGCGAGGAAACGAGGTGGAGACGAAACGAGACGAGAGATAAATGTGAAAGAGCGGACAGGACTCGACGATCCCACTAATGACACACGTTGTAGTAGACAGGGAAAGGAAAGAAACTGAGAGACAAGGCGGTGAGATAAACGAGAGGGAGGCAGGGTAAGGTAATAGGGTAACGGCGAGGGCGGTGCGAAGAGACGATACGAAAACGACATTAAGGCGTTAACCGAGAAGAAGCAGAAAGAGACGAGATGAGCAGTCGAGGCAACTCGTAAAGCGACGTACAGTAAAAACCTGCGGAACAGAACCAAACGCGATCGGGGGAGGAAAGAAGCTAGGAGACAAATAGATGCTTGGCGTAGGGATGAGGGAGGGTGACGGTGAGCAGATAGGTTGAAGCTGAGATTTTGCGGGTGACGGGACGAGTGACGTTGGGCGTGTCGAGGTGACTGGCGGGTGGCTCGGCGAAAGGTAGGAGAGCGGCAGCGTTGAGGATCGTGGTCGAAAAGGGAGATCGGAGAGGAAAAGCGTGGAGACGAGGCGGAAAAGAGGGAGAGGCAAATGATAAATGAACAATAAATAAGCCCACACTCAGTCAGGAACGGAAAAGACCATGCACGAGAAAGAGGTAACCTAGAACCTCCTCTCCCTCCTCGCTCTACCCTCTACCTCCTCCCTCCTCACAGGCTCCGTCGCAGTCGCCTTCGAACACGGATTCTCCTCCCCCACTCCCCTTCCCTCCAGCCCCACATTCGTGTTTCGATACACCAACACAAGCATTGGGGCCGGCAAAGGCGTAACAACCGTCTCCACCCACCCCATCCGCCTCGCATCAATCGTATGCGTCGGACTGAACATGCTTAACTGTGCTCGGCCCGCTCCCACTCGCCCCCTTCACCGCACTCGCCGACCGATTCCCTCTCTGCGTCCCCACCTCCCCACTCAACGCCACAAACTGCTGACAGTTTGGCGTACCCTTCTTAGAATACACCCCTAGGCCTACCGCGTCTCCAATTGCTCCGGGGAGGATGATGCCGGTCAACCCAACCCACGTCGACAGGCGGTTGATACCAGACCGAGCCTTGCAGAGCCATACGCTCCCGCTGCTCTTTCCCAGGGCCTTCTCCTCGAGGTGCGATACCATGGAGAAGCACCTCCAAAAATCGTCGCCTTTCTCCCTCCTCGGGAGAAGCCCATCTTCTCTATCTGACCCCCATAACGGGATTGCGGGGGATCGGCTATGCACTCTCATCCCGCCTCAGTCCTGGATCCCCTTTCTCGGTGGGGGAAAGGGGAACTCCCACTCGACAGCACTGCGAAGGCCGGTATGACCGTCGCAATTGGGGGAATGAAGGAGGTGCCTCTGACCATTGCTCCGGGGGGATGGACGATCGGACCGTGCGACGACGAGAGAATGCCGCTGAAGGAGTTCGGGTAGGAGCCCACAGACGCCGTGGCTACTCCCGCTGTCGATGCTGTTGTTCGGGCTTGGCGGTGCGACATGGGTCGGGGTATGAAGGGGATGGGAGCGGGTACGTGGGGTTTGCGCTGTTACTGGCGTCGGGGGTGAGGCATCCTAGAACCCCGCATAGACTGCAGACGGTCAGGGGTACGGTCGGCGGGATGTTCAAGGATGAAATTCACGCGCGAGTGACCGGTCGGCGTTCGCCGAGGGCTCACCTTCCATATCCGGCTGGCGCTTGTCGCCCCCAGGTTCGACTCGTTGTGCACCTCCCGCCTCGACATCTAACCAGAATTTCGACGAGGCGTCGGATATGCGTAGATATACATGTATTAAACACATTCTACCTACTGAGCAGAGGAGGAAACTTCTCTGTCCTTCAAAAATAAGGGTTCGTTCTGCACAGTCAGGGCTCAGGCTTGGCGCCACGCGTGAGGTATTCGCCAATTCGAAATCTTATGGATAGCCGAAGTACTAAGAAAGGTGCGGAAATGGATTTCAATTCATATGATAAGAAAAGCTAGAGAATCTCTCTCAAAGCAGCTGACATTGTGTTAAACACCGCCCAAGCATTTCCCAGAGCAATCTCCGGGGATCCGATGGCCTCGTAAGCCAGCTGTGCCTGAACACCAAAAACATCGCTATACCAGCTGAGATAGCTGCTCCTATCCCCAACTTCCTCGGAGAGATGGCGACGGCATTCCTCTGTCGCGCTTTCCGGGACCTTGATCAAATACCTCTCGGCATCGGGGTCAAAGTTCTCCGGATACTCGAACACCTCCGCGGGAATGTGCCCAGAAGGCATCAGCTTCTCCTTCTGAGAACGGACCTGGTGCTGGTTCCAGTACCTGCGGAAGTGATCTAGTTCCCCCTGGATCACAGGAACGAATACCCAATAGAACAACTCGCTGTTGGCAGGGGTTAGTAGGTATCAATGAGACCAGAGTGACGGCGTACGCATGATAAGAGCAGTGTGGATGAAAGTACCGTTGTTCCTTGCCCTCGAGGATAACCTGCTTGATGTTCATGCCTGTGGTGCGCTGTAACCACCCCCAGAGTGATTCGATGACGGTATTGTGAACGCTCTTGAGGCCTACGCAGGTGGGGTATTGGTCCGGGTCGAGGTCTGGAGCAAATAGACGTCTACAGCATGTCCGTAAACACAATAAAATTCGCCAAGTGCTAGTAGAGGGATCCACTTACCGGAACGAGTCTTGAATGGCACACTGCCAGCCAATCTCTGATCCCTTGTCTGTGGTCAGTTGAATGGGAACACCTAGAGTGAGGTCAGTGAGTGCTCCATGCCTGGGGAGAAGATGCAACAGCCTACCTCCATACTCCTCAACCAAGTCAAGGTAAACGTGACCGATGGCACCGGACAGACGGCTGTCTGGAAGTAACAGAATCTTCAGGATAAAGCCTGACCATTTATCCCTGTAGGCGTAAATGGGAAGGCTGATGTCACCCATCCGAAGCGCCTGGGCATTTAGCTTCTCGTGACCGTCCGCCGAGATCTCATGAAACGGGCCAAAGGAAAGCAATGCAACACGAGGGAGGAGTTTCTTCTTCGACCCTGGTTCCCGCAATGTGAAACCCTCGGGAGCGATAGCATGCATCAATTGCCGAAGGCGATCCCTAGAAGACATGTAAGTAAGCGCTGAAAATGCGAATAAAGTGGTATCGCTCACCGCGAGATGAAAATAAGCTCGTCCTGCATCATGGACTTGATCGCCCTCGGACCGTTGAGTCGAACCTTGTCCTTGGTGATGAAGGAAATCGCAACACTGTCGACAATGTCTGGTGAAAGTCCTGGCTTTCGCACAGAGGGAATCCCAAGTCGCTTCTCGATGGTGTACAGAGTCGTGCGGCTCCACATAAAATGTAAGAAGATACGTAAACCGGGATAAGAGTGTGGCGCGTACCCAATTTCCAAATTGAATATCCTCTTGAGGTACTTCATCTTCTGCTCCTGAGAATAGTCCCAGAAGAGGCATTGTCGCAATGCTTCCAACAGCTTCTCGTCCGAGGGATCTAGAGGCATCGTTGATTCAATTGGACACCAGGATAAACATGGAGTACTTGAACGTACACTTGACGTACACTCTTTGGGGCGGCCCCATTGGTTATTCCCCTTTGGATTGTTGGACATGATCGGAGTAGGGGAGGTAGAGGAAGGGTTTTTCAACACTGAGGATGGCGCAAAGTCGTACTTAACCCCTAATGAAACCACGCTCCAGAGCTCTAGAATATTCGTCAAACGTTCGTTCTTTGCGGTTATCGGTTGCGTGCTCTTGAGCAACAGCGCTACGTGCTCCGGCACTCGCTCCGCTGACGTCTTGCTGACGCACCCCCAGTGCCAGAAGTAGAAATCGGGGCCACGATTTTTGAGATATCTTGAAGATAAGGGCTCGGGTGCTCATGACGCCAATGCGTTTGGGGGGACCACCACGCTCTCAGAGTGTAGTGTGTTCAAGAATTTTGAAATCTCGTCAGTAAATAAGCAATAAATGAGCGTATTGTTTTTCAGCAGTTATTAGGGCAGGAGGGTTTACCAGCAATGCGATAACACGACGATAAGCAATGAGGACCCGGAACGACCTCGGAATTGACTCAAGTTCAAAAGACCCTATTGCCCCGCCTCGAGGCAGGCGGTCCTGCCATATATAAGCATGCGCCGTTGGCGTACAAGAACCAGACCAGCTCACTGATCTAAACTCACCAATGACGACTACTGCCTCTAACACCTGCGATGATTGTCGAAAAGTCTTCCATATCCTTCAGTCGACTTTCGTTGGCCGGCCCCCTCAGTGCCCCAAGTGCCAGCAGCTCGAAGCGCATCGACCTGGGTCTGACCAGCATCGCAAGATCATGGTGCGCTTCCATTTCCTCAAGCCGTAATGGGGTTAGCGTGCTGATATCGATTTCATTTCAGGAGTTTCCCCAGTGCGCCGCCTGCGGTGACTCATGGCGTAACATGCCCCTTCCTGGGGACGATGGCATCCAGACCTGTGGGAGGAACGTTTGCGTTGAGCACCTTTCCTCTCTCGCCTCGAACAATGGCGCAAACACAGGAACCGGTATGTATTGCCCTGTTCTCACCGCTTAATTGGGTAATTGATGCGCCCGTTATATCCAGGCCCTACCCGACCACGACCAGGTGCCAACCAATCCGACGCTCAACAACAACGCAACTCGTCGCTGTTTGACAAGCTGAAGTCCGGCGTTGCGAATAACTCCAGTGGCGGAACCCAGTTCAACTCTGCTGCCCTTGATCAACGCTTCACCCAGCTCAAGGACCTGGCGGCGAGCGACCGGAAGAACTTTATCACCGTCTCTCTCGAGGTATGCCACTCCTGCCCCTGCTATTGGCTACGTCTGACGGTATTACATAGATACGCTTTACCAATGCCAATGCCAAGAAGAGCAGTGTCGATGACCGATATGGGTCCTCTAAGCGCGCTTTTCCTCCCGATGCCACTTTGATCGGTGAGTTGCCCATATTTCTCGTCGTTGTGATACTTTCCAATACCCTTGTCATGCAGACATTCAGGACTGGGGTGTCGCCCAGTTCAATCTTGTTCACACAAAGACCAAGGGAAACCAGCCCATTGAAGCGTGAGTCCACCCAGTCTGCACCCACTTTACCTCCGATGGCTGATACACCCCTCACCATTTAGAAGCGAGACGTCTCTTCGACTGACGGGTAACCAGCCGATCGAAGAAGGTGTCCTGGGATTCCAGCTCAGACGCTACAAGAATAGCCTCATCGAACAGGGTTTTCTCGACGAGGCCGGCTGCTGGGTGCACAAGAAAGGGAAGGGTGCGGTGAAGAACACAGTGGTTGCTGGGAAGCCGGCGCTACTGTTTGAACTATTCGTTTTCTTTGACATGGTGAGCCTTGTACACTTCCTTCAGGGGATATTCTTCACTTAATTCTGTCCGATGACAGTATCAGAAGCGCATGGAGCTCCTCGCTGAAGCCGCCGGTGAGGGTGTTACTACTTCGTCCTCAAAGTCGAAGGTTGCGAAGGGGTCTGGATCCGGGAAGCGCCATGAGAGGACGGGTTCGGCAGCGGCCACGGAGAGCACTTCAAAGCGTCAAAGGAACATTGGTACGTCGCCACGGTTACTACGCTAATTAAGCATGAGTTTTGCACGAGCTAACTACCCGGCCTTTAGATGCGTCAGCCATTCAATCGGAATTCGCCCTTTCAAATCGCCGTACATCCTACGCCTCCACGCCAAGCGCACGTATCAAGCTGCAGAAGATTGCCTGTGCGCTTGTCACAGCGCAGGGCCAGCCTGTATTCGAGAACAAGGAGTCATTCCACGGGTACATCTCATCTGAGTCGTTTGCGAGTGGCCAAATGAAATGCGCATTCGAGGTATGTGTCCACCCTGTAATCTATTGTTGTCTGTACCCTGACGTACCACTTCATACTAGCTCTTGGTCCCAAACTCGGACCAGCAATTTGTCGTCAAGCGCTTTTACGTGAAGCTGACTCAAGACAACGAGGACGATCTTAGCTTTATTGGCACCCAGCTCGACGACGGCTCCAAGGAGTCGAAGATTCCCCCCGCCCCATTCACAGCGGAGGAGCACAACGTTCAGATCGAAGCTGAGTGCATTGCGCTCCACCTTGGCGCTCGCTTCCTTGCGGAATTCTTCAAATTCTGCAAGAGCAAGAATGTCCGTGTGTTTGAACGTAAGCTCCTTCGAATTATCACTGTTAACCTGCCGTGTGCTGACCTTCATCAATAGACCTTCGCTTTGAGGACGCTTTCCTTCTGCAAGAAGTCGAAGGTCCAGCCAGCCCCGCTTCCGGGATGCCTCAGGATGCCGAATCTTGGGGCCTCGAAGCTCTTACGCCCTCGGTTAGTTTCATGTGGCTGGCAGAGAAGAGGCACATTGCAGGCAGGGTCGTACGCTACAACGGCACCCTTGCGCACCCATCCGCTCACACCGACTTGGCTCACCTGACGGTCTACGCTTTTATTCATTTTGTCTTTGGTCACACCAATGGGAAGCTCGTATTCGCCGACGTCCAGGGTACGTTATTTTACTCCTGCATGTATTGGCCGGCCGTTGATTCAGGTAATCGCACTCAGGTACTCCGGCGTTATTTGAGCTCGAGAATGGGAAGACTGCTGATGGATTTACGCTTTTCGATCCAATGATTCATTCAATGACTGGGTGCGTACCATCTCATGGCTTCTTCTCCCGCATTTCTGACACCAGCCTTTCATTCAGAAACTTCGGTGTGGGTGACCATGGACAGGTGGGAATCTCCAAGTTCCTTGAGCAACACGAGTGCCGTGACATCTGCACGCTCCTTGGCCTGCACGATGCCGTGCCTCTGGAGCTGGTGTGTGACGACAAAGGTGGTGAGGAGGGTGAGAGGGGTTCAAGGCCAGGAGGGTCTCGTCGTTCCAGTGGCCTTTCCCTTAATTACGCCAGCTCCTCAGGCTCCGAAAGCGATGGGGATGACGATGGGTTCAACACCTCGGAGTCCAAGAAGCAGGCCAGTGAAGACGACGCAGAGGGTAACTAGTTTAGCTTTTATCACCCCCCAATCGCCCTAACTCCGGTGTACAATTTCTGTTTACTCTTAACCCTCAAAAATATCGTACTGTAACTAGACCCAATTCCTTTTCCTCGACACCAACTGTCTCCTCGTACTGCAGTTGCCCCTCACGGTAGTGAATACCTCACGCGCGCCAAGCCTGATCCCCGACTGCGCAGAACGAAACCTTATTTTTGAACGACAGAGAAGTTTCCTCCTCTGCTCAGTAGGTAGAATGTGTTTAATACATGTATATCTACGCATATCCGACGCCTCGTCGAAATTCTGGTTAGATGTCGAGGCGGGAGGTGCACAACGAGTCGAACCTGGGGGCGACAAGCGCCAGCCGGATATGGAAGGTGAGCCCTCGGCGAACGCCGACCGGTCACTCGCGCGTGAATTTCATCCTTGAACATCCCGCCGACCGTACAGGGGGATCGCTGGACGGCGAATATTGCTGGTGATGTTGAGGCTCGAAAGGATTCGGGCCTTTCAGGCGGCGGATGGGACTACGCACTGAGCAATGAGCATAGCGACGGTGGGAACAATATATCTCTGCTTGAGCGCAGCAATAGGCTTCGACGAGGGTGGAAGGTGGAACTGGAGCGGCGAGTTAGGTGGGGAAGGGGCCTTGGCGTGGATTGCTGCTGCGAGTACAGCCGTTTTTGAATCCCTTCTCCGTTCGATGGACCAGGCGACGACCCCGAGCCCGAGTTGCTCGCTGCGTTCCTGCTCACCCGCCGTCGACGCTCATACGCTCCCTGTCGTCCAAGATGTCATCTCTTGTTGCAATCCCAGTGGGCTAGCCCGCGCTAGGGCTCTGTGAGAAATAGGATCCGGATTTCTAACGTTTGTTACTCACTTTCCCTCCCTGGTCGGGTTACTCACGTCGATTGTTCACGGTTAATAACATAGGCCGTTAGTAACAGGTGAGATATGTGAGAAATCATTGTTAACATAGTGAGGAACATATATGGCGTGAATAATAGCAAAAAAAATCGGAACAGTCACTAGCCTAGGAAGTCTACCATCCCCAATGGTTTCCGACAAAGCCATCACCGGCGGCACGTCTAGGGGCATCCTTACGAGCTCTACTCCGAACAAGGTCAGTGTCAGAAAGCATATCTAAGAGTTCGGGAGACTCAAAGTCAATCTCCTTGTGAATCTTGATTTTTTTGAGGGGAACCACCACCTCAGGATCCGGCGCCGGCGCTACCTGAGCCTCAGTGTCCGAGTCTCCCATGCCCTCCTCATCGGATAGCTCGTCCTCGCTGGCTTGAGGCGGCACAGTGGCATCGGACACCACTATCGCCTCAGGAGGACGGTCTTCCTTCGGTTTATCTTCCTCGAGCCCTTGCGCCTGGCGCAACGTCTCCTTGGGTAATGCCCGGAACTTTACCACAGGGCGGTATTTTGGCTTAGCCCCAAGCTTGGACATATTGCGCTGACGCTCAGACATGAGCTCAAAGACTTCAGGAGGCACCTATACTTTATTCAGAGATAATGAGGCTCGAATTTTTAGTTTCCACTGACCTCATGCACAAGATACCATTGCCGGATTGTAAGATGGTCGATCACAGTTTGCGGAAGTTGCGAGCCCCGAATTGCTGAGTTCATCCAGGTGATGGTCGAATTTGTGCGTTCATCAGGCATTGAGTTGGTTAAAATAGCGAATACTTTCTTCGCAACGAGCTAGTCCCAAATCCAAGTGAGAAGGTGTTCATCCGAAGTAAAGAGGGAACCTACAGCAAGGATGTCTGCATCCTCATGAGTGCCGATGTTTTTCCACCAACGGTAAGGGTCCGTTGTATCAGCCGACTTGTTTGAGTGCCAGATTCCCGCCCCTCGCCAAAAAGCGAACAGCTGGTCGCGAAGCCTCAGTGCCACCTCCTTCTCACCAAGGGAAACGATAAGAGGGTGACCTTCTTGAGGGTGGAGCGCTGCAAAGTCGCACAGCGCCTTGAGAATTGTCTTTAGACGTGCCTTCACCCTCTTAAAGGCCGTCGAGAATGGCACATCATCATCAGCAGGATCCTCGGCAGGCCTTGGTGGCGGGGCATTGTCACTTGAAGCTTGGGGTCGGCGGACGGTCACGGTGATTGGAATGGTGTCTTCTGTGACCAGGATATCCTCGTGCTTGAAACCTAGCAATATTTAATAAATATAATTAGCAACAAGCCAACGACTAGGCACGAGACGGGCAGTTGACGGGCAGATGATATATCACTCACGGGGGTCAAGCATGAGGGCGACGAAATAGAGGTCGTTCTCAAACATTTCTTCATAGCGCGTGTTGAAAATCTCGGTGACTTTGTTTGCGAGAGGGGTTGGTATCTCTAATTCGGGATCCTCGAAGCGTTCTTTCAAAGTGCCGCCAATTGCGACCCAGAAAATGAGAACATCCGACGCATTTGCGTTTGCAGCTTCGAGTGACCACAGAGACCTCACGAAGGGTTCCACAATATACATGTACTGCTTCATCGCATCCTCAAATGCAATGTAATCCGCACTACCTCTTGGTCCGAAGAGTTCCTGCAGGCGTTTACTCTATGAAACGAAGTGCACGTGAGCCATGACCCGATGCAGAAAGGGCAGTTGCTGCGGTGTCCTTACCTTGAACTTGATCTCCTTTTTCTGAAAGAGCGTCCGAATGGCCATGAGGTGCGGAAGCAAGGACTGAACAGAGAGATACCACGTTCCGAAGCGGGTCTTTCCAATGGACTTGAGACTCTTCATTGTTCCACCACCGCCAGTCTGCTCCTCGATGAGACGTAAGGTTGAGTGTGTCGATTTCTTGAAGTGCTTCAATATCTCCTTGAGTGTCGTGCCAAACTGAAATTCCAAGTCAGCTCGTTGCAGAGTGGGGCGGAGCTCCTTCGGACTCTAACATACCTCTTTAAACTCGGGGAGCTTCGTGATGTTCTCGAGGGTATTCTGAATCAGATGAACACAGTCACGAAGGTTCTCGATGGTTGGCCAGCGAGCGTTGATATCACGGCGGGTATTCTTTGTGACGGAGGTGTTGTCCGAGCACATCGCGGCCCAATACTTGACTCCAATATCGAGAATGTCCTTTGTGGACAACGTCGGCTCGTCTATCCAATCGGTCGGTAGTAAGTGTACGCACCAATGAAAGTTTATTCTTCACCCATTCCGCCGTATGGTGCTCGGACTTCCCTGCGTCATCGTAGTGTCCTGAAATGAAGTAGGTTTCCCTACTGGGAGTGGTGGCGTGTGTCGTATACAGTGTTGCCGGCTTGCGAATGGATGTCCCATCGAAAGTCAAGGTGAGGTCGTGTGATTCCTGGAGACGCTTCTTGGTCTTCTTTCGAATGGCACGAGCCTCATCGGGGACGAGCTTGGTCGTGAACGTCGTGGAGTCAGTGGGGGTGTGGCCAGGATCAAGGACCTTCAAGAGATGCTTCCAGAACCCCGAGTCGATAAGGCTGGTGGGTAAGGCGTGCACCGTAAACAGACGGAGGATGGCAAGATTAATCTCGTCATTTCTCGCTGCTCGCTGCTCCTGCTTTCGCTTGGTCCCTTCGCCGAGGAAGACGTCTGCCTTGAGCTTCGCCTGTGAAGCGGATTTGCGAAGGGGGTTCGAGGTGTCTTTCGGGGCACTAAAAAACGAATGAGAGGACGACTTATGAAGCATTGGCTTCGAGAGCACTGGGGCGCCGATGCCTGAGGTGTGATTGACCTGGGCTGAAGCTGTGTCTCTCCTCGCTTCCACCTTTTCTCCAAGTGAGGGGGCGTTGCTCGTGTTATTGGCCTCCTTGAAGAGATCGGGGTACTTGGCCTGGAGCGACGTACACGTTGAGGCGTGATTGAGAATGCGAGCCTTATCAAGGTTGCCCGATCTGACCTTGCCGCAGCCGATGCAGTCATATGACGACTTCGGCGTTTGGCCATGTCCCATCTCCTGCTTGTATTGACGTACAAGAGAGTGCAGCAAGGCGTTCGGATTTCGACCTGGACCTCGACTCGGTGGCACGTGTAATGTTCTTTCCGTTTTGGCTTCTTTCGAAGACTTCGGTCCACCTGTCAAAGCTTCCAAAGTTTCGGATCGTGGGCGCTTAACTGAGTTGCTTGGTCCAGACACACTGTCCGCCTCAGATGTTGGGATCTAGGATCAATCGTAAAGATCGGACAAAGGTAATGGACATAATGGCGCACCAGCTTGCCGTTATTCAGGAATACTTTCTCAGCCCCCTTTGTGATATCGATTATCCACTTCCTAAGGACATTGTTGCTTGGATTCCTTTCAAAGAAACTCCGCAGAACGCCGACCAGAGCGACACCCCCAGCCCCACGCTCTTTAATCTCTACGATCCCATCACCTGTTGTCCTCGCCTTGAATCCAAATACGGCTTCCAGCTGTTCCCCAAGAGTGGCAACCTCGCACCCAGTTTTCTCGAGGATGTCCTCGTCCAGGGCGAAATTCCCGAAGCTCACAAAGTCCGAATCGGCCAAGGCCCTCTCTGGGAGTTCCACGGGAAGATTATTGAACAGATGCTGAAGGCGCGTGAGTATTGCATCGAAATCTGAGGCAGGGATGGCGTCTGGCTCTCCGTAGTCCATGGTGTACGAGGGTGAGGTTCTATCATCGACACCAACGATAACAGTAGGATCCTTATCCTATTGTTATGATTATCTGGTACACGGTGAATATCTACGGATATCTAATTCGACGTGGTTTCTCCGCCGAGACTGCCGCCGTGAATCATATGGAGGCCTGGGGCCTCGAGGCTGATTACTCACAGTTTCTAACACCCATAGGTCGACCCCCCAGGAGGGGTCGGTTATTAACACGTTACTCACCGGTTACTAACAGGGGTTGCTCACATGGTGAGAAAATAGCGCTATTCTCACAGAGCCCTAGCCCGCGCCAATTCCGCTAGTACGGATTGTGGGGGAAACGGTGCATGTAGGGTGAGCTCTGGAGGGCCATTTGCGGTGGGGTAGGAGTCGTAGCTGTGGACAAAGGGGTTAGAGATTGGTTTGATTTTGAGAGAGGAAGGCATGGTAAGACGAGGAAGCGGGATTCGAAACGGAGAAACGGAACGAGGGGGACGAAGATGGTAATGACGAAGGAGGGAGAAGATGCTGACAATGCTTGGGGTCGAAGGTCGAAGATCGGCGGTGTGGTGGAGTGGGAGGCGGCCGTGGCTGGGCGTGGCAGATCGGCGAGGGTCGAAGGGCGGGATGGTGACAGCGAAGAAGAACCCGGAAGGAGGATCGCGTGGCAATGATGAAGCAGGGTCGAGGAAGAGAGGTGGCACGAGCAAGTGAGAAGAGGGGAGCACTTACATACCGTATTCAATCCTTCTTCCGTTCATCCCACTTCGGATGGAGAAGAGCGGCTCTCAGGGACGTCACTGCCGCTATCGAATTCATTGGACAAGCTGGACTGTATCATCGCAAAGGGAATTCACATTCGGGTGAGGGTGCTACGGTCGAATGAATCCGGTCCAGCGCTTGGGTCCTGGAGGGTCCCCTAAACCTTGGCTGGGCGGCGAGTAGCAGAAAACTTCTTGTAAGACCCGTCCTTCGAGAGAGGTCTTCCGAAGCGATAGCAGATGTTGAGCTCGACGACAGCATTGGAGAAAGAGACAAGGGGGACTCGCGCGTGACATCATCGATTGCAACCGCAAACATCGGCAGTTGCCGAAATTGGCCAGATTTTGGCGGCGAACTTGAATTAAAATATGACTCTCGCTCCCTCACCATGACCATCGTTTTGTCATGCACTCTGCCATTTTCGTGGACGCTCAGAATCTGAAACCGCCGACCAAATCAGTGCCGATTATTCATGCCAACGCCTCGACGAAGCTGGGGTTCTTGCCCAGTTCGCGTCGTTCCTTGTCAGGGAGGGCCTGGCACCTGGTACACCAAAGAGGAGGCATGGAAACGTCACTCTTGAGAGCTCGCGGTTCTCGATGGACGTATTACTCTACGGTCCGCTGCGATGGCATAGGGCTCGACCTTCAGCACCCAGCTGCGACTCGATGTGTCAATTTGCCGACCCCTCCTGTGTCGGTTATCCATCGTTCAATTCCCCTGCTGTTCGGGCGAAGTTCAAACCCCCGCTTTCAGGCACGGATGGATGGCGTACCCCGATCCACCCAGGCTCCCCATTCTGTGCTCGTATATCTCCCCTTATGGTATCTTCGTTCTCCAGCTCGCTAGACTGCCAACCCCTGCCTTGGAGGAGCTCTCAGCGGCGACGCCTCTCTCGTACGCTAAGCGTTCAATCTCTCGACAAACGAGCGCCCTCTCGATATCCTGAGAGCTCTTCAAGCTTCTGGACCTCGGGACTTCGTGATCGAAATCACAACTCCTGCTGCACCACTTGACACGCTGATTGGCTCAACGCGTCCTCGTACGCCTTCCACGCCCTTTCTTGAGCCTGCGAGCGTGTGCGACTCCGTTCAGCGTTTATGTGGCTATTACTACCGTACGGATCCCGCTCAGAAACCATGCCCAACTCGCCGTGCTATGTCACTGCTTGCCGTTGAATCCTCAGGTCGAGAAACAATGATTTCCCGCCATCCTCACACCACGTCCTTGGGCGGTGAATTCGCCCAGTCCACTGACACTTCTGCAGCTCTGGTATATCTTGAATTTATTTGCGTTTCGGTCATCGCAATCGTCACTTGGCGATTAGAGCCGACTTATGTGTCACCTCCAATGGAAGACACAGCTCCCGCGTTTATGTAGTGCACCTACAGACAGGTGTTAAGTCACGGATTCCCTCCCACAATTGAACGCACTCCGAGCCAAGACAAACAGTCGTGACATCCTTTCGGAGCTTCACCCCCTCAACCATCCTTCAACGCCATCCTGCACATCCGTCCCGTGCGCGCCATCCTCGCTGCTGGCCCCATGTCCTGGCCTCGCCGGACTGACGCACTCCAGTCATCACATTAAGCGCCCGATGTGATATATATAGAGGCGGTATATATTCAATCTAATCACACACAGCCTACTACGCCCCGCAAACGCCGTCACCACAGCATGTCACGTAGGGGCGGTCTAGGGTTCGGCAACGATTCTCTCACTTCTCGCCTTCTCCCCCATCACCTCGCTTCCCCCCGCCCCACTCAGCCCATTCCCCTACCCACAACCCCCTTCCAAATCTGCGTCCGCGGTCACGGAGGTCATGGAGGATTCACCGGGAGACGTCTTACGCGCGCCTGACAGCGGGAACCTGTATTCCACATACAAAGACTCGGTACACGATAGTTCACGCCGTCATTATGGCGATAATCATTGTAAGTTTTCGCTCCAGCGTGCTGAGCAGGACCGCTGAAAAACGCTTGAATAGACACAAACCACCACTATCATGCAACGAAAGACCCCCCAGGGTCGTCTAAGCGTCCCCAGGATCGTGAGTGCTTCCTTTCTCAGTTTAGGTCACCGTGGAGGTGTTCGGAATTGTGCCATTACTACGAAGCTGAACGTGACCGATTCTAGGCCTCAAAGAATATGTATCCCATGGCGCCCTCCACAACTCAGCAGAACGCGGCCGTGATGCGCCCAAATGCTTCCCAGAAACGAGAGTCGCAGTGCAGCAAGAAATGATCAGTTGGACGAAGCACGGACACTGCACGCAGGAGACCACCACCACTGCGATCACCACCTCGCAACAGATTCTTTGGCTGACGGGACCTGCGGGCTCGGGGAAGACTGCGATTATGGGGACCATCGCAGATGAATTGCACAAGGAGGGCTTGCTCGCAGCAGGGTTCTTTTTCTCATCGTTCACGGGCTTCTCAGACCAGTGCTCGAAGAGACTCTTCATCACCACACTCGTGTACCAGCTCTCCCAGCACGATGTCATCAAAGGGTATAGCGACGAGGTCATGGCTGCCCTCCACCGGGACCCCTTGGTCTTCAAGAAGGACCTGGATGCCCAAATCGACGTGTTGATCCTAGATCCACTTCGCAACATCGCTGGCCGCTCAGATCAAGAAACCTGGCCGCAATCCCTCCTTGTTGACGGGCTGGATGAGTGTGCGGGGGATAAAGGTGATGATGGGTCGGTGCAGGGCGGGAGTGGTAGATCTAAAGGGGAGGTTCACCGGGAGATTCTTTCCGTTCTCGTACGGGCCTCCAACGATCCGGCGTTTCCATTCCGCATCATCCTCGCCAGTCGACCCGAGAACGCCATCGAGAAGTACTTCTCGTCGCTTCCCCAAACTGAAATCAAGAATATCTTCCTCAACAGCAAGTACAGCCCCAAGGCCGACATGGAGCTGTACACTCGAGCAATGCTAACCAAGATTGGGATGGACTGTGGTCTCCCCAATAATTGGTACGCTGAAGCTGGCCAGGCACTGGGAATCGAAGACGTGCCCTCCTACTGGGCCCAAGAAGCATCTGAGCAATTTGTGTATGTGGCCACCGTCATCCGCTACGTCCAAAACGGGTCCGGAATGCCCCACGAACGCCTTGAGTGTGCACTCAACTGGCGGCGAGGCGACTCGCCTGAGCCCTTCGCGGCTTTGGACGCCCTATACGATGGAATTATGAAGACCGGCCCCAAAACGATGCTGGCTGTGAAGTGGGTAAGGTCGGCCGTGCATTATAACTACATAAATGGGGGCGCCTGGTACACGAGTGCACTACTGGAGTCTTCGCCTGGAGAGATGGGGTATCTCCTAGGACCTTTGTCGTCTTTGATTCGCATTATGAACAATGATGGGGAAGCTGATTTTCACCTATACCACAAGTCACTGTCCGACTTTCTCGAGGACCCACAGCGCAGTGGTGACCTTCATATTCCTGACAATGAAGTCACTCACTTTGAATCTGGCAGGTATTCTGAGGTCCTCAAAAGTGAGTGCCCTACTCATGACCCTATTTTTTGCCACTGATGGGGCTGACCGGGGAACAGATAGAGGGCCCCAGGTCCCGCTCCCAGCTGACCGTAGCTTGGACATGTTCCTGGGGGATTTTTTCGAGAATTTAACAGTCGAAGATGTGTTTCCACCGGCTCACAATTATCACAATGATGCCAATGACGTAGATTGGTGGCTTTCGCATCATCATCTTGCAGAAGACGCCCCTACGGGAGTCCTTCGAGCTTTCGAGGCAGTGCATGCAAAAGTGTGTACCATCCCTCTTCTCATAAGCCCTTGCGATTAACTATCCTCCAGTGTCGCTGGTATGCCTGCCGCCCAGCTTGCAAGGTGTGGAGGAGGCGCATTCTGCTGTTTGCAAAGGAGAAGGGCTGGCGTGTGCCGACAATGCTGGAGAGTCTCCGGGACCGAGTCAAGCCAATCCCAAGGTACTATGGTGATCCTCAGAAGATGGGCCTCAACGAGATGTTAGGGCCGCCGGACTTCATCTCTCACAATAGAGCAAATCGCCTGGATGAATTGGAGGAATAAAGATCGGACTCATGATCGACCTGCGACATTTGGTATCGTCGCTTTCATTTCTCATTTGTACCCCTTTTCTCTTTCCACACCGTTTCATCGTAGTACCGCCAGATCTTACTCCCATGAGATCCTACCATTCTCTGGAGCTTTCCTCGGTCCCTTGATATGCTCTTTGGCACGTTATTTACCATTTGGCTGCTTAATTCCAAGAACATCTATTACTTCGGATTCCAGAACGCTCGGACCCTTCGCACTCCCTTGTAAGTGCGTTGAGGGTCCGCACTTATGTAAGTGTCGGAGAAGGGTTCTCACCTGCATACATCGACCCTTGGGTTTTGGTCGGTGTACCGAGACGATTGCGAGTGCGCTATATGATATTCGGTTGGGAACGCGAGATGAATCTCGTATCCTTACCATCTCAAGCTCGGCAAAAGGCCTGAGTTACGCCCTCGACGAAAGCACTCCCCACATAGGCTCGACAGCGATCTTCCCTCCCTCGTACCATACATACTTGCCTATACACAAGACACCGGTCTTCCCACGAGCACGTCCGAGGATCCAGAAACGAATTCCATTCCATTCTGATGACTTCCACTTCCACACAGATAACACAAAGACAGACAGAAAGAGAACGATCGAGAAAATCAAAAACAGAGGCGAGGGAACGAGGTAGAGAAAATGAGACGAGAGACGGATGTAAAAGAGCGTACGGGACTCGGGGATCCCACGAATGACACACGTTGTAGTAGAGAGGGAGTGACAGGAAACCCGGGGACGAACTGGGACGAAAGGATGAGATAAACGAGACGATGAGGTAGGTGAGGTGGGGAGGTAAACGAGGACAGGAGAGGTAAACGAGAGATAGATGGGGGAACGGGGGTGCGAGAAAAGAGGGGTAAACGTTAACAGGATAAGGGAAAGGACATTAAGGCGTTAACCAAGAAGAATGAGAAAGAGATGAGATGAGCAGCCGAAGCAACTTGTAAATTGGCGTACAATATCGAACGATGTGAAACGGGTAATGGGGACGGCAGCAAGTACGAAGAGGGGATGAATGGGCTAAAAGGTGGTAGGCATGTGGGGGGGTAGTCGTCGAACCGTAGAACAATTCGATAAACCCAACAATAACTGGTCGTAAGCGAACCAAACTATCCAACGGGACACTAGAGAAACGACGAGGCGGCGAGGGAGAGGGCGACAAGGTCGGTCATAGAGATTTTGCGAATGAT
Organism: Coprinellus micaceus; assembly: GCA_951394405.1. Taxonomy (NCBI): domain Eukaryota; kingdom Fungi; phylum Basidiomycota; class Agaricomycetes; order Agaricales; family Psathyrellaceae; genus Coprinellus; species Coprinellus micaceus. The sequence continues at coordinate 2,818,156 of OX596340.1, read as the reverse complement.
AAGGTGAACGGCATTGGGCGTGTCGAGGCGACGATGAGGCCGTCCATACAATGAAGAAGGAATCGTCAGACGGGGCGTTGGCGAAGGGGGGCGACGGCGATGCTGAAGATGATCGCCGAGTCGAGCAGCGAGATAGAAGGACGTAGGAACTGGGAAACGAGACCCAAGGAAACGAGGAAGGTAAGAGCGAGATGAGCACGATAAATGAACAATAAACAATCCAAAAAGGGAAAAACCATGCATGAACGGCACCAGCAACGCGCGTCGAGAAGCGCACTTCCAATCGAGACGAAGCGCCCATGAAGACGAGGTGACAATCCCACTCGACTAGAACCGCCTCTTCCGACTCGTACTCTGCCTCACATCCTCCCTCCTCGCCATATCCTCCTCCCTCCTCGCAGGCTCCGTCGCCGTCGCCTTCGGACACGGACTCTCCCATCCTCTCTATACACCAACACCGCACTCGGACTCGGCGTAACAACCGCCTCCACCCACCCCACGGCCACCCCCTCGCATTAATCGTATGCGTCGGACTCACATGCTTAACCGTACTCGCCCCCATCCTACTCCCACTCCCACCCTTCACCGTAGTCCGTCCCATCCGCGTCCCCACCTCTCCACTCAACGCCACAGGCTACTGATGGTCCGGGTTCTCCATCGTAAAATACACCTACCACAACCCCAATCGCTCCGAAGACGATGAAACCGAACCACGCCCACCTCGACGAGTGGCTCGCCCGAGATTGAGTTTGTCGGAGTCATCGCTCCTCCTCCCTTTCTCAGTCAACTTCTCCTCGAGGTACGCGACCACAGGAAAGGGGCGCCAAAAGTCACCCACCTTCTCTCCCCATCGTTGGACCAACATGCCTTCCGTATTCGATTTCAGCACGAGATCGGCTGCACTCCCTTGTCTCAATTCACCCCTGGATGAGGATCTCTTGCTCGGCGGGGCAAGGGAAATCCCACTCGGTAGCACCACGAAGACCGGTAGGATCGGCGTATTCGGGGGAGCGAGTCGGGTGGAGGTCGTCCCGCAGACAATCGCTCCAGGGGGAGGAGTGGCAGGACTGTGCGGGGGTCAGAATATGCCGCCGGGGGAGTTTGGGGATAGGAGGCCGCAGACGCCGCGGCTACTCCTGCTGTTGATGCTGCTGTTCGAAGCTTGGGGGTGCGGCATGGGTTGGAGGGGCCGAGGGTTGGGGTGGGTATGGTTTGTCTACGCCGTTGTTAGTGTTGAGGGTGGGGCATCCTAGGATCTGTGGGACCTCGCATCGCTGTGAACCGGGATTTGTCGAAGGGTGAACACTGCTGGTGCTGTTGAGGCTCGCAGGAGCTCTCCCCTCCAGGTGGTGCGGGGGCCTTGACACCAAGCATCGCCACAGCAGGCAAAGGGTACCCCGGCTTCGCCACAGCGACAGGTTTCGGCGAGGTTGGAAGGTGAGACGGGGAAGGCGAGTTCGACCGGGGAAGTGTGTCAGCGTGAATCGCTAATGCGAGTGCGGCCGTTTTCAAGATCCCTCCCCCCGTCGATGGACGGGATGGCGATCCCGAGCATTCGCTGCGTTCCTCCTCCTCGCCTGCTCTGCCTTCCGTTTACGCTCGCATGCATCCCTATCGTCCAAGCCGTCATCGCCGTCGGAGCCCATAGCGAGGGGACCTGGACCTATCCCCCCAATACCGCTGTTGTGTATCGCAATGGAGACCGTGGATGTTGGGTGGGATTTGGTGGGCCGTTGACAGTGGGATAGGTACCACGGCTATGGGCAAAGGGGTTCGTATTAATTCGGCTTAAGAGGAAGAGGGCACGGTAAGACGAAGGGATAGGAGAGAATGGAAAGGGAAGGAGAAGAGTCGAAGGAAGAACAAAGGAATGAGGGGAGGTGTATGGGTGTGGCGAAGAGAAGGGAGAAGGGAAGACGCTTACGAGGCGTGGGGTGGAAGCGAAGATCTACGGCGTGGTGGAGTGGGAGGCAGCCATTGCTGGGTGTGGTGTATTGGCGAGGATCGAAGGGCGGGGTGACGACAGCGAAGAAGAAACGGGGAGAGGGCGGTGGCACTAACAAGGGAGAAGAGCGGATCACTTACTCGTCATACATGTTCCTCCTTCTCTCGTTGATCTCACCCCGTGTTGAGGAGCGCGACTCCCGGAGACGTCGCTGCCGCCCGTGAATTCGACATTGAAATGGAATTTTACAGGTGGGCGAGGCTGTCAGAGCTGAAATCAAGAACGTGGCTTTTCAGAGTGTTCCCTAAGCCTCGGAGGGGCGAAATGTGCGAGACGGCTCCTTGGAAGTTCCACCTTGCAAGTCTCGAGAGGTCTTCACCCAGTGATAGCAGAGGACTGTTGTGCAGAGAAGAGAGGCGCGCCCGTGACATCATCACTCAATTAGAACACCGGAATTTGCCGAGATGTCCTCAGGTTGCGGTTTCGTGCCCTTTCTAGTAACCGCGTTGGCTGCCCTCTCACTTTCAGGGGCTCTCAGACTTCGCAGATCTCTGACAAAGTGAGTACTAATTGCGTATTTAACACTTCAAAAATTTGATCCAGTCGCTTGATGAAGCTGCAGCGTTTGCTCAGTTCGCGCCATTCCGTCTGAGGGAGGGGTACACCGAATCGGAGGGAACAGGGGAACGAAAGGGGGCTACACGGAAGAGCTCGCCCAATGGACGTACCCGGTTTCCTCTGTGCTGGTATGGAGCTTGAACGTCGGCGTTCGGCTGCGCTGATTAAACCTCCTTCGTGCAACGTTCGATTTTCCCGAATCCGAACTACCGCCTCTCCGGCGTGGATGGATGATGTGTTCTATCCAGATCGTCCCTTCTGCACTCGCACACCCCTTGGGAGCTTATCCTCATGCCACTTTGCTTATTCCACTCACCCCTGCCTTGGAGGAACTCCCAGCGACGACGCCTCGCTCGGGTGTGTACACTTCCAATCTCTCGACGAACTGGGGTGTCCAAGTCCTCGATCATAGAGTTCTAGTTCTTCGAACCTCTGGACCTCGCGCCTTTGGGAGCACTTTCTCGAACCCGTGAGCGCATCCCTACGGTTGGAATCCCCTTCAGCAAGTCAACTTGCTATCACGCCGCACGCCGTTGCATTATTTGCCCAAGGAACGACGAATCCATCCCCCTTGAACACCACGTCCTCGGAAAGCGGATGTCGCTGGTTCACTGAAACGTCCGCAACTTGCATCCCATGCTCCTTCGTCTTTCAATCATCCCAGTCTTCCCTTAGACCCTCGCGTTTGCGCGGCACTTGTGGGCGCCTGTGTTTCATTTGGATATCCCATCCCGCGATTGGACACAGTCCGAGCCATATTGGCCAACGAGTTCTGCAATACAACTAGCCTCGATATACTTTCGGCGTCGTTTCATAGACCAGGGCAGTCTGCGCCCATTCAACCAATGTACGACAGCCGACATTTCATTAAGCGCCCAATGTGATAGGGGCGGTGTTCAATCGATCTAATCACGCACAGCCCGCAAACGCCGCGTGCATTCAGCATGTCACGTAGTTGTCTGGGGTTCTGAGGGGATTGTCGCCTTTCTTGCTTTCCACCACCCCTCGCTTCGTCTCACCCAGTTTCGTTCTCCGCCTCCCTCCACAGTCACCTCTCAAATCTCTATCTGCCGGAGCAGGGGTCCAGATATGGGCGACCGACCTGAGGACGGCGGAGGTGTACGCACCGGGGACAACATACACAACAAGTGGGATTATTCGAGGCACGATAACTCACGGCAGCATCTTGGAGATAATCATTGTGCGTTCTTGCCCTCCAGTATTTCTAAGCGTGTCGACTGAAGCGTCCCCGAACAGACGCGATCAACCATTACCATGGACCGAGCACTAGCGTGGGGTCTCCCAGACACCCCCAAGATCGTCAGTATTCCCTTTACACCAGTATCGCGTGAGGCTGACCAAGGCCTCTTTTCAACAGGCCTCGAGGAGTACGTCTCGAAAGGAGCCGCCCACGACTCGGCTGAGCGTGGGACCGATGCCCCCAAGTGCTTCCCAGAGACGAGGGAAGCCGTGCAAGACGAAATGATCACCCATATCGACCGCGGCGAAGCGAAGGTCGTGTGGCTCTCGGGACCCGCGGGTGCAGGGAAGACGGCGATCATGGGATCGATTGCCGATGAATGCCATGCAAGAGGATGGCTCGCAGGGAGTTTCTTCCTTTCGAAATCCGCCATGAAGGTGGACCGGTGCTCAAAGCGCTACCTGATTCCTACCCTTGCCTATCAGCTTCTCGAACTGAACATTCCTGGTTTGCGAGAGGGGATTCTCGCATCAATCGAGGCCCACCCATCGGTCTTCGACAAACGACTTGACCAGCAAGTCGAAATTCTCATCCTCATGCCGATTCGTAAACTTCGGGAGGAGGCCGGAGAATCAGCTTGGCCCAAGGTGATCCTCGTTGATGGTGTAGATGAGTGCGCTGCCGACGAGGGAAGGGAGTACAAGACGGAGCAGGAGCGTCAAATATCGAAGGCGGATAACCATCGGGAGGTTCTATCGGCTCTCATACAGGCCACCAACGACCCTTCCTTCCCATTCCACATTATCATCGCCGGCCGCCCTGAGCGCGCTATCAAAGGGTTCTTCTCGGACTTGCCCCCCGGCGCAATCAAGGAGGTCTTCCTCGACAGCAAATACAGCCCAAAGGAAGACATGGAGCTGTATACGCGAGCGATGTTAACCAAGATTGGGATGGACTCCGGCCTTCCAGAGGACTGGTACACGCAGGTCGTACCTCAGGACTGGCCTGAGCACCGGTCTCGGGATGTGCCGTGCTATCTGGCGGAGGAGGCTTCTGAACAATTTGTGTATGTTGCCACGGTCATTCGCTATGTCCAAACCGGGTCCGGAACCCCACACGAGCGGCTCGAGCGTGCGCTCAACTGGCGGCGAGGTGACTCGTCCGAGCCCTTCGCCTCTTTGGACGTCCTATACGCCGGAATTCTGAAGACTAGCCCCAAACCGACATTGGCGGTGAAGTGGATCAGGGCCGCCTTGACCTATGGTGATGAAGCGCTTGCCTGGTACATTAGCACATTACTGGAGACTTCACCAGGAGAAACAGGGTATCTCCTGGGGCCTCTGTCATCTTTAATTCGCATTGTGAGCGGGGACGGCAAACCTGATTTCCACCTTTACCATAAGTCGCTGTCCGACTTTCTCGAGGACCCACAGCGCAGTGGCGACCTTCACATCCCTAGTGATGAAGTCTTTGCCTTTGAATCTGGTAGGTACTCGGCGGTGCTCAAAAGTGCGTACCCTACGTGTGACCGTATTTTTCGCCGTCATTGGAACTGACCAGAGGACAGATAGAGGGCCCCAGGTCCCGCTCCCAGCTGGCCGTACCCTGGACATGTTCCTGGTGGATTTTTGTGGCTACCTACCATACTCTTTAGCTCAACAAGCTCACAATCCCCACCACAACGCTAGCGACGTGGATTGGTGGCTAGCACATCATCACCTTGCACGAGATGCCCCTGCTGGATTCCCCGCAGCTTTTGAGCTAGTGCACGAAAAAGTGTGTACCATCCCTCTTCCCATAAGCCCCCACAATTAAATATCCTCCAGTGTCGCTGGTATTCCTGCTGTCCAGCTTGCAAGGTGTGGAGGGGGTGCATTCTGTGGTTTGCCAAGGAGAAGGGCTGGCGTGTGCCGACAACGCTGGAGATTCTCCGGGACCGATTCAAGCCAATCCCAAGGTACTATGATGATCATCGGAAGATGGGTCTCGAGGAGATGTTGGGCCCGCCAGACTTCATCTCTCAAAATAGAGGACTACGCCTACAGCTATTGGAGCGACAAAGATCGGGCTTGTGACTTACAGTGTTGTGGCTTTAATTTATCATCTGTACCTCTTTCGTTTTTCCACACCCTTTCCTCGTGGTACCAGACCATACTTCCAAGTGATCCTACCATTTTCAAGGACTTCCCTCTTCCCTCTGCAATATCTACCACTTTATATACCCAGCTACTCCCGAATTCCAAGAACGTTGTATTTCGGGGTGCTTGGAACCTCAACGGCGTTGTAATCGCCGACTGGCGTCGAGCCACAATTAAGCATCACAGAGGGGTTCTCGCATCGATACCTAAACTACTGATCTAGGTCGGTGTACCAGGTCGATTGCGAGTGAGCCGTCTCATATGTAGTTCAAGAAACCAAATGTTAGTCTTATCATCTCAAGCTCGGCAAACCTGGCTTTACTTCATCACCTCGCCGAATGCCTCTACCTCTGAGCACATAGAATCGATAACAATATCCCCTCGTCCCATACATACTTACCCATACACAAGACACCGATCTTCCCGCGAGCACGTCCGAGGATCCAGAAACGAATTCCATTCCATTCCGACGACTTCCACTTCCACACGACATGGGTAACACAAAGATCGAGAGAAAGAGAACAATCGAGAAAACCAAAAACAGAGACGAGGAAACGAGGTAGAGAAAACGAGACGAGAGGTAAATGTAAAAGAGCGGACGGGACTCGAGGATCCCACTAATGACACAGGTTGTAGAGAGGGATAGGAAGGAAACCGGGGACGAACTGGGACGAAACAATGAGATAAACGGGACGGTGAGATGAACGAGACGGGGAGAGGTAAACGAGGGATAGAAGGGGGAACGGGGGTACGAGCAAAGGGTGGTGAACGTTAACGGGATAAAGAAAATGACATTAAGGCGTTAACCGAGAAGAAACAAAACGAGACGAGAAGAGCAGTCGAAGCGGCTCGTAAATTGACGTACAATATCGAAACGATGTGAAACGGGTAATCGGGGTGGCGGCAAGTAGGAATAGGGGATGAATGGGCTAAAAGGTGGGAGGCAAGGAGAGGAGGTAGTCGGCGAAGCGGAGATAATTTCGATAAACCAAACGATAAATGGTCGTAACTGGCCCAGGACGAAGACGGCGAGGCAGTGGTGGCGAGGGCGAGGGCGACAAGGTCAGTCGTAGAGATTTTGCGAGTGATAAGGTGAACGGTATTGGGCGTGTCGAGGCGACCAGACCGTCCATACGATGAAGAAGGAATCGCCAATGGAGGTGCGGAGGGTGTTGGATCGGGCGTTGTCGAAGGGGGACGACGGCGACACTGAAGACGATCACCGAGTCGAGCAGCGAGATCGAAGGACGTAGGACGAGAAAACGAGACCCAAGGAAACAAGGCAGAAGCGGAAGGAGCACGATAAATGAACAATAAATAACCTCAATAAAGGGGCAAAATCGTGCACGAACACCACGTCGAGTCAAGAAGGCCGCATGACTAGAACCTCCTCTTCCGACTCGTACCCTGCCTCACATGCTCCCTCCTCGCCCTCCCCTCCTCCCTCCTCGCCGGCTCCGTCGCAGTCTCCTTCGGACACGGGCTCTCCTCCCTCACCTCCTCCTCCCCCACCCCCCTTCCCTCCACCCCCACATTCAAGTTCGCGTTGCGATACACCAACACCGGACTCGGCGTAACAACCGCCCCAACCCACCCCCTCGCATCAATCGTATGCGTCGGACTCACATGCTTCACCGTACTCCCCCCCGCCGTCCCACTCCCCGTCCCCCCCTTCACACTAGTAACCCCATCCGCCTTCTGCGTCCCCACCTCCCCACTCAACGCCTCAGGCTGCTGATGGTCCGGATTATCCTTCGTAAAATACACGCCCAACCCTATCGCTGCCCCAATCGCCCCTAGGAGGACCAACCCGATAACCCAGACCCACTTGGATAAGCGACTCGTCCCGGATTGGGTTTTGCGAAGCCATACGCTCCCTTTCCCCTTCCCAGGCGCTTTCTCCTCGAGGTGCGCGACCATACTGAACCGCCTCCAGAAATCGTCGCCTTTCTCTCCCCTCCTCGGGAGTAACGCATCCTCCGTGTTACTCCTCATAATCGGCTTCCTAGGTATCGGCTGGGCACTCTCGTCCCACTTCACCCCCGGACCTCCCTTCTCCCCGGGTCCAGGCGAGCTGCTATTCCCCGTCGGGACCGCAAAGACCGGCATAATGGGCGTCATGGGGGGCGCGAGCGGTGCTGGAGTCATCCCCCTCACCATCGCCCCGGGGGGCGGGGTGATGGGACTGTGGGGCGACGAGAGCATGCCCCCGGGGGAATGCGGTGGGAGGAGACCGGTGTTGAGCCCGAGACCGGGAGGGGGCCCGCGGAAGCCGTGGCTGCTCCCGCTGTTGATACTGTGGTTCGAGTCTTGGCGGTGCGGCATGGGCTGGGGCATGCCGTGGATCGGGGCTGGCATCGGAGGACCGCGTTGTTGTTGCTGGTGTTGAGGGTGAGGCATCCCGGGACCTGGGGGACCGCGCATCCCTTGAGGGGGGTTATCGAACGGCGACCGACCTTGCTGCTGGTGCTGGTGAGAAGGCTCGAACGGATTCTCGCCCTCACTCGGCGCGGGGGACTTGACGCCGAGGTTCGCGATCGTAGGTGCAGCGTACCCGGGCTTAGGAGCGGCGATCGGTTTGGGAGACGGCGGGGGCGGGCTTGGGGGAGGCGAGTTCGGCGGGGACGGGGTGTTGGCGTGGATCGCAGCTGCTAGGGCCGCCGTTCTGGAGTTCCCTGCTCCCCCTGCTCCGCTTCCTCCTCCGCCCTTGGAGGGATCAGGCGAAGACCCCGACCCCGCGTTGCTCGCCGCGTTCCTCCTCGCCTGCTCAGCCTTCCTCTTCCGTTCGTACGCCTCTTCGTCGTCCGAGTCGTCGTCGCTATCGGAGTCCATGGCGAGGAGGCCCATGCCGATCCCCCCAATGCCGCTGTTGCGGCTGGTGGTGGAGACGGCGGAGACGGGGCGGGCGGAGGAGGCGGAGGAGGGGTCGTTGGCGGTGAGGTAGGTGTCGTAGCTGTGGGCGAAGGGGTTAGGTATTGCCTCGGGGGTAAGAGCGATTTGGGAAGGCATAGTGAGACGAAGGGGTAGAGAAGGGAAAGCGAAGAAGAGGGGGAAAGGGTCGACGAAGAGCGAAGGTATGAAAGGGGAGGGGATGAACGTGGTGGTGAAGATGGGAAGACGCCGACGAGGCGTGGGGTGGAAGGTCGACGGTGTGGTGGAGTGGGAGGCGGCGGTTGCTGGGCGTGGCTGATAGGCGAGAGTCGAACGGCGGGATGACGACACAAACGAAGTAGGAAGGGGGATCAAGCGGCAAATATGATGCAGGGTCGACAACGAGGAAGGGGCGTGGCTCGGACAAGCGAAACGATAGAAAGGAGACTCACACATCGTACGCACTCGTCCTCTTATTCGGGTTATCCGGTTTGGGTGGAGGAGCGCGGCGTCTAGGAGCGTCGCCGTCCTTGCCATCGTAGTACGAGTCGGGCTCGTCCGTCGCGAAGGGGGGTTTACCGGCGAGTGGAGGTGACATTGTGTCGTCGTGGGTGCAAGTACTCTTCCTGTGTTGTTGTTGTTGTTTCTTTCTATTAAGTGGAGTCGTTACGACTTGGGGCTTCTAGTGTAGTGGTGTAGTGTATGTTATGGTGGAGAGGGCGAGCCGCAAAGGAGGGTGCTGCTGTAAGGAGTGGATGCGAGCCGAGTAAGGGTTTGGCGGGCTTGCGGGTTGGCGTTGGAGTGAAGTCGAGTCGAGTCGGGTCGTGGGTGACGGGAGGTCAGGGGCGGCTCCGTTGGTGAGGTGGTCGGTGTCAAGTGACGACGGAGGGAGTGAGAGTACCAGGAGAGGAGAGAGAGGGAGAACGGAAGGCGGCCTGGCCTTCAACAATCAACGACGACGAAGGGAATAGAGAGTGGGAGGGGAGGAGTAAGAAGAAGCGAAGTAGCCAGCGTGTGCAAGCGTGCGTCGTGTGGGGCCGAGGGACGGATGCCGCACTGTCGCGTTGTCAGGGTCGACTTTCTCTGATTAGCGTTTCTTCTGTCTTCTGTCCTTCGTATCCGCGATGAAGAGCGCGACTCGAGATATAAGTTAGATAAAGAACGTGAGTGAGAGGAGAGCCAGCGAAATAAGTTAGCAGAGACAGAGACAGAGATGAGGGAGAGAGGAAAGAGAAGAAGGAAGGTCGGAGTCCAAGATCGGAGCGATCACTGCGATCAAACTCAATTTCTTTACTCCGTCCTCCGCACTCCTTTTCCGTCCAATCACCCTCCCTCCCTCCTCTTCTCTTCCAACCAACCCTCACTCACCACCTCAACCTGCTCTTCCCCTCTCCCCTCCCAAACGCTGGGATCCCCAAGCCAAGCCAAGCTCACCAACACCGACACACGCTCTCTTCTGATTGGACGCTCGATCAGACCGACGCGTGGGCCAAGAATACTCCCGCCCCGATCCCGATCATCGATCGCTTCACATTCCGGATGACTCACCCCACGCCAAGACCCTCGGTCTCTCGTTTCAACCGCAGTTCCTCCTTCTTTCTCTTCTCTCTCTCCGTTCCACCACCGCGTCTGGCTCTCTATCGCCCTCAAACGCTTGCTTTGATAGATCAGTCGTGATACCGTAGACGCTCGCTCCACTGCAACGATCCGCCTAAAAGCCTCTGCGTTTCCGAGCTGTTGCTATTTCCAGCGATCTTCGAGTCCGCGCAACGCCCAGCCAACCAACGATGACCTTCCCTGCCCAGCGACTTGGATCTTTCGCGCCCACGACTAGCGATGTAGTCTCACAAGGGCAACGTGCGTACTATTCCAAGATAACGACCTCTCGTAAGAACGCGGTCTCGTGTTTTCCTCGCCCTTCTCGTAACGAACGCCTCGGTCTCTTCGAGCTGCGCGATTCCTTCTGTCACCCTCCAAGCTCTCCCAACTGTGAAATACAGCTCGGCGATGGGGAGATCGCTGACGGGTCCCAGTTCCCAGCAGGTCAACGTGTGTGCTATTTCGGGCGTTGTCGCGTCGCGGTCTCATGTTCTCTCTACTCTCTCGGAACGCCGTGATCTCAACGCAGCCCCCGGTATCTTCGAGCACCGCGATATCTTGTGTTATCTTCCCAACTCCAGCACGGCGGTAGAGGGAACATCGCCCTTGTCATCTCGTATCTATTCGAGTCCGTAGTATGTACTCTGGTGAATTCGGTCACCGCGCCTACACCGCCGGCGCCTAACGACCGCTCCCTCGCTCTCCGGTATCCTCCTCCCTTCGGCTCTCCACCTCCCCCTGGGTATTCTGCGCTCCCCTCTTCGTTTCTCTACAGTCTGGCGACATTCTGTCGTTACTGTAGCTCCGCACCGACCCTCCGACTCCCAACGGCCTCACCGGTGTCCACGTCCATGTCCATCGTCCCGTCCCTCGCTCTTGTCCCGTCCCTCGCTCTTGTCCCCTCCCTCCGTCCCTCCCCTCTCCGACTCAACGACCCCGATACATCTTTGTCCCCCATTCCCATTCCTCACTACTCAACACCCCCGGCTCGAGATCCGACCAATGACGCGTATGACGCCTCGAGGAGGCCCTTCTCTTGTCTCCCGTTCTCCCCGTAAATGAATTCATTGTTCGAACTTCATGCAAGCTTCATAAATGAATGAATGATCATGAATGAATGGATCCCTTTTCGAGTATTTCTTGTTCTGTGCGAGGCCAATCGGTACCGAGACTTCATTTAGTTGTTACGACGCGTCGAGGCATGGAACGCCGAACGCGATGCATCCATGCTGGGACGTTGAGTGGTGCGGTGGGATTCTGGCGGGACTAGGAGGTGCGGAAACGTGTGGAGGGGGCGTCTTTCACGAAGTTTCGCCACGGGGAGACCTCCAGGGGCGATCTACGAGCACCCCCGTCTCTTCGAAGGCATGATACACTCCGTGGACGACGCCACACCCACCGGGGTCGCCTGTTACGCACCTCGCGTCGAACGTCGGGACACGGAAGAACTTCAAGAACATAATTGGAAGTTGCCATCCCCAACTCTACGGCGTTTCCACGTCGGCCGGTCGAGTACCTTCTGCAGGGATACGTTCGCGCAGAGGGGGGGACGCTGTGCAGAGGAGCTCTCGCCAGAGTGCCTTTCGTTTGTGGTGAAGGAACCTCGCTTTCCATCCTAGGATAATACCCATCCATCTGACTTAGGACTTACGCGGGCGGCAAGGGGTAGGAGTAAGTGCGCAGGCGTTCATCTACCTCACTCTGTGTAGTTTGGGCTGGATATTTGTTTTGTTCGTATGGTTTTCGATGTTTATGAGCAGATACAGAGGCTGACGTCCTCCTCCACCCGATCTCCCCTTGGGTACCGACATAATTCCGCATCGCGTCGACTCTCGAAGGGGGCTCACAGAAGCGTCACAGGTTCATGATGAAGCCCTCCGTGTTGGGTTGGGAAGGATTAGGCTGAGCTGGGCGACGCAACTGACAAAGAGAGTCATAGGCTCCCTCCCTTATCTAAGTCTTGTCGTTTCTCGTTTCCGTGAAACCATTTTGGGGAAGGTGCAAAGATTCATGAAGGGGGCCATCGTGTACTAACCTTCGCCACGGAGAACTTCAGCCGGTGGGATCGTCCGCCAAGTCGTCCAGAGGCCCCTTCTTGCACATAGAGAGGCTGCGAATCTCGCTTCAGAAGTCGCACGAAGGGTCTGTTTGGACGGATCCCATGTTCACTCGACGACGATCTGCCCACCTGTCGAATACCTCCTGCGGATTACAATGAAAACGTAAGCTCTGTGCGTTGTAAAAACTCTATGGGTTGTAAACCACATAGGAGCTCACGCCGCGCCCTTCGACTACGGGTAAGTTTCTCGCTTCGCTCCATAGCCTCTTGGTCTCTGCCTTGTCCAGGGATGTGCAGAGGAGTCTGCAGTCTGCAGTGCGATTGAAGCGTGATTGGGAGGTGCAAAAACGCGTTTAGGGGTCGACGTATACGAAAATTCGCCACGGAGAAACCTCCAGGGGCGATATACGGATTCCACGGAAGGGCGCACCCCGTGTGCGGCGGTGGATAGCGTCGAAAGTATGGGCTCGGAAGATCGGCTTCGATAGGCTCCCATGACGTCCACTCAACGACGATTTGCCCACTTGCCAAATACCTTCTGCGCAGTCCAGGGCACACTCGAGCGGAGGGCGGATATGCACAAGTAGGTTCTAAACCACACCAAGAACTCACGTAGCGGCTTTCGTCCGTGGTCAAGCTTCGTACTTCGCCATCCAGATTCTCATCGAGCTTCTTGCTGACGTTCTCAGTGGGGACGTAGCTGGCCGGATATGCTATAAGGCGCACTTCGTTGGGCCAGGGCGCCCAGGCGCTCTACTCGTCAGGGGAGAGTGTGGAATGAGTATAGATTAGATGAGGTATTCATACCTACCAATTTTACATCCCAGCATATAGCGGACGCGATACCCCATCTTGCCCTCGGCGCTTTACCGAGGTGCTCACCAGCCACACCGCGAGCCCGACCGAGTAGGTTCGCCGAGCTTGAGATGATAAACTGACGAGACTCGCATTTGATTTGTCGAACCAAGCTTGACCTGGCGTACTTGCAATCGTCGTGATGCCCTGACAGAAACAGCGGTTTCAGTATGCATGTGAGAACCCCTCCGCGACCCTTGACTGTGACTCGACGCAAGTTGGCGCTTATGACGCCGCCGAGGATCCAAGCGTGAAGGGGCCGAGCATTCTGAAATCCAATATAATAGATGTTCTTGGAATCCAAGAGAGTAAGCGGGTATATGAAGTGGTAGATAGCATTGCAGGGAAAGGAGGGAAGTCCTTGGCGACAGTATGACTTCTTGGAAATGTGATCTGGTGGAACTACGAGGAAAGGATGTGGAAAGACGAAAGAGGTACAGATGATAAATTAACGCGACGATCATTACCGTAGGTCGCAGGTCGATCATGAGTCCGATCTTTGTTCCTCCAATCTCCTCAGGCGGTATGTTCTGTTTTGAGAGGTGTAGTCTGGCGGGCCCAAAATCTCGTCGAGGCGCACCTTCCGATAATCAGAGTACAACGTAGGGATTGGCTTGATGCGGTCCCGGAGAATCTCCAGCATCGTTGGCACACGCCAGCCCTTCTCCTTGGCAAACCGAAGAATGCACCCCCTCCACACCTTGCAAGCTGGGCGGCAGGCATACCAGCGACACTGGAGGATAGTTGATTGCGGGGGCTTATGAGAAGAGGGATGGTACACACTTTTCGATGCACGAGCCCGAAGGCTTCGGGGACTCCGGTAGGGGTATCTCGTGCAAGGTGATGATGTGCCAGCCACCAGTCGACGTCGCTGGGACTGTGGTGGTGATTGTGCACTGGTGGAAATGTACTGCTATATGTTAGGAAGAAGAAAAAATCCCCCAGGAACATGTCCAAGGTCCAGTCAGGTGGGAGCGGGACCTGAGGCCCTCTATCTGTCCTCCGGTCAGGTCCAGTGATGGTGAAGATACGGCGACAAGTAGGGTACGCACTTTTGAGCACCACCGAGTACCTACCGGATTGAAAGGCGGAGATTTCATCCACAGGAATGTGAAGGTCGCCGCTGCGCTGTGGGTCCTCGAGGAAGTCGGAGAGTGACTTGTGGTAAAGGTGAAAATCTGGTTCTCCGTCGTCGTCCACAATGCGAATTAAAGATGACAGAGGTCCCAGGAGATACCCCGTGTCTCCTGGTGAAGTCTCCACTAATGCGCTGACATACCAGGCCATACTGCTGCCATAGGTCAAGGCGGTCCTGGTCCATTTCACAGCCAAGACCGGGTTGGGGCTGGTCTGCAGGATTCCGGTGTAGAGGGCGTCCAAAGCCGCGAAGGGCTCAGACGAGTTGCTTTGCCGCCAGTTAAGTGCACGCTCGAGCCGCTCATGTAGGGTTCCGGGGCCGCTCTGGACGTATCGAATGACAGTGACCACATACACAAACTGCTCGGATGCTTCTTGAGCCCAATAGTGAGGTATATCTTCAATTCCCAGCGCCTGGCCAGCTTGAGCGTACCAGTTCTCCGGCAGTCTACAATTGATCCCAATCTGGCTCAACATGGCCCGAGCGTACAGCTCCATGTCAGCCTCGGGACTGTACTTGCTGTCAAGGAAGATCCTTTTGATCTTGCCCAAGGGTAGAGAGGAGAGGTATACCTCAATAGGGAGCTCGGGTCGGCTGGCGATGATGATGCGGAATGGAAAGGATGGATCGTCGGAGGCGCGTATGAGAACCGATAGAACCTCCCGGTGGTTATCCTCCTTCGATTTCTGGTGCTCCTGGTCCGTCTTGTACTCCCGCCCTTCGTCGGCTGCACACTCATCTACACCATCAACAAGGACGACCTTGGGCCACATCGATCCACTGGCCGTCTTCCGGAGTTCACGAATCGGCGCGAGGATGAGGATTTCAACTTGCTGGGACAGCTGCTTGTCGAATACCCATGGGTTGGCCTCAATGGACGAAAGGATCGCTTCTCGCAGACCAGGAATTTTGAGATGTAGGAGGTGGTACGCGAAGGTCGGAATGAGATATCGCTTTGAGCACCGGTCGACCTTCATCGCGGACGTAGAGAAGAAGAAGGTCCCTGCGAGCCATCCTCTTGCATGGCATTCATCGGCAATCGATCCCATGATGGCCGTCTTCCCTGCACCCGCGGGTCCTGAGAGCCACACGACCTTCGCTTCCCCGCGGTCGATATGACTTAGCATTTCGCCCTGCACGGCTTCTCTCGTTTCTGGGAAGCACTTCGGGGCGTCGGTTCCCCGCTCCGCTGAGTCGTGAGCGGCTCCTTTCGAGACGTACTCCTCGAGGCCTGTTGGAAAAGAACGATCGTTAGTACGGTGGCGCTACGTGGTGTAGAAGGGAGTACTGACGATCTTGGGGGTGTCTGGGAGACCCCACGCTGGTGCTCGGTCCATGGTAATGGGTAATCGCATCTGTTCGGGGACGAGTCAGCCTACACCCTTGGAAGCGTTGGAAGCCATGGACGCACAGTGATTATCGCCAAGATGATGACGTGAATTATCGTGCCTTGAATAATCCCACTTGCTGTGCATGTTGACTCCGGCGGGTACACCTCCGCTGTCCTCATGTCGGTCGCCCATACCGGGTCCCCCGCTCCAGTGGATAGTGATTCGAGAAGCGACTGTGGAGGGATGCGGACGAACTAAACTGGGTGAAACGAAGCGAGGTGGTGGGGGAAGGCAAGAAGGGTGACAACCCTAGACCACCCCTGCTTGACATGCTGCATGCACGCGGCGACGGCGTTTGCGGGGCGTAGTAGGCTGTGCGTGATTTGATCGGTGAACTGCCTCTATCACATTGGGCGCTTAATGTGACGTCTCGAGTGCGTTAGCCTGGTGAGGCCGGGGCATGAGGCCAAGAACGGAGGTGGAGAGCGTTGGCTAGATGCGCAGGGCGGTGCTATTGGAGGATGGTTGAGGGAAGGAAGCGCCGAAAGGATGTCACAACCGTTTGCCTTGTAGAATTGATCCACAAATATGGCTCGGAGTGTACCAACGTCGATTTTTAGGTGATGGCATTTGCGTTTGCGGGGCAGGTGGGTTGTGCGTGGTTTAATTGATTGGATACAGCCTCTCTCATATCGGGCGCTTAATGAAATGTCGGTAGTGTCCCAGTCCCATGATCTGCTGAGGTGATGCGCATTCACTGAATGGGTGCGGGATTGTCCTATCGGGCGGGAGACGGATCAAGGAAACACTGGCGGCCAAGTTGACCTTCATTGATAAAGAGACACATCCTCGTGCGGCAATAACGAGCCGACTGGCAGGCCTTCCGGAGGAGATCCAAAGCTATAGCGAACGCCAGATCAACGCCTTTACGAACCCAAGAAAGTGTGTGCAAGGCATACAAGGGTACATCGAGCCGAGCACCGTGCCGCTGCGAAGGCGAGCGCTTCACGTGCTAGAGAGACTGTTCAGACATCGAAAATGCACAAGTAAGTCCAAAAACTGGAAGGTTATCGTATCCAAGAGCGGCCCGTACCGTCGCTAAGCGTAGGGGGGGTGCTTGAATCGAGTTTGATTCAACGGGCGTGCGTGAAAGTCTGTCTCCGAGAGGTATATGAGTGCTGTGTGGGCCTGGGTTGATAGATGTCCACTGTGGTTTGCGATGGTCGCCTGTCCTGAGTCATGACCGTAGAATAGCCATTCGCGTCCGGATAAAGCCAAACGGTTCATCCCCGAGCAAGAGAGACCAGATGGGCACAGAACGTCACAGTTCCAAGCCAAAATATATCCCAAAGCGGAGTAGAGTAGACGCGCATATCAAGGACCTTGGTGCTTCGAGGGTAATCCGCCGTGGCCCTTCATGAACAACGCTCCAGCTTCGCCAGCAGCCTCATCGGAATTTAGAGGTTGTTTTCGGGACCTGGGGTTCTTAAAAACGATAAATGAGTGGGCGAGAATGCATTGTCTATGGAGAGGAGGTGAGGGTTCCCCACCAACCAGCGCAAAACGTTGACAGGCCTCGGCAAATTCCGATGCTGTATTGATGGGCAGAATGGCACGCTGATGTCCAGATAACCGTCGAACGTATCCTTGTCCCATCACAACATGATGTCTTGCTGAACTCCCACAACACGTCTTGAAGATCACACCCCCACCTACTATATATGGGTGCACCTATCCTCTCGATTTTCGTCTAGCCGTATCCTTGTACGCTTCGCTCTCGAGGGTCTATCACTATACGGCTCGGTGAGACGTATGATCATACATCTCCCTTCCGATTCCTGTCTCGCTATATCCTCATATAGCAGCCTCGCTAGAGTCTACCCTTGTACGCTGTGGTCGTCGGGCTGTAACGGATTTTGCAGAAGCCTTCCCCCACCGGAAGAGAGCTTACCAGTATAAGGTAAATCCTCCAGAAATTTCCTGTGCTTGAATAGCAAAGGTGTATGACACCCCTGCAACGACTGTTATCAGGATAACGTTGGCGAAAGATGGTTCCGCCAAGAGAGCTTACCCCGATACAGATGGAACTGGCTGTCATACGGTCGTAGGTCTCCCCAGGAGGGCGGTACCTGGGTAAGAGGGCGACGGACCCCTCCAGTACCAAGTGTTACGCTTCGCTTCGCACCTCCTATCCCACCCTCGCATAGCCACCACTTTATTTCTTTTCTCTTTTTATGACTCATAGTGACGTAGGACTTCGCAGCTACCCCGCAGCTACCCCTGACCCATGTGGAGTATGCGCTCCACGACTCCGCAGCTACTTTTGACCCAGACTCCACGCGCTCCACTATCTACTCCAAGCGCTCCACTATTTACTCCACTCACCCCACTATTACCTCACTATTCGTCATATGCAGCTATCTTGTGACTCACACCAATTAGGTATAAATACCCCGTAGTACGACCCATGTAGCTTAGCTTGTTATACTTTAATCTTAGTCCCCTTTCGCCCACTCCACTGCGCCGCTCTCCCCCCAATAAGCTCCTGCAAGACTTCCGCAACTCCACAAGACTCCCTTCGCATCACGCACCACAACCGAGACAGTGAACGCCACTGAGAACCTTCCACACTCCACTATTGTCTAGTAGTGAACCCGCCGTGTGACGACGCCAGACTTGCCTAGGAGACCGCCAGACTAGGAAGCATCTGTAAGCCGGACTTGACTAGAAGATCGCCAAACTAGTAAGCATCCGAGAGTATCCGTGGACCCCTGACGTGTCATAGAAGAACGTTCAAGTCTGATACCAGTGCAACGTACTATTGTCCAATAGATGTGTGACTGACCGCGCGACATCCCAGAAGATATTAGGAATAGGGGGATAGTACGACTAAGAAGCCGACCAGTGACGGACAACGCCAACTCCCTCATCGAGGTCGTAACACCAAGGCTTACCGTGATACACCTATAACCGTGCACTGAAGCTCGTAGGTCTCCCTAGAAGGGTGCTACCAGGGTAAGCCTCCCGACAAATCCCTTTGACGGTAAATATCACCGTTATATAGCTAGGGCCGTGAACTGTACGCCCGTAGATCTCGCATGCGTAGTGTTACCAGGGTAAGCCTGGTGACAAACCCTTTCGATGGCCAACCTTACCGTTCTACACCTAGGCCCAATAACTGTATGCCCGTAGCTTTGGCACGTAGAGTATTACCTGGGTAAGATCGGTAACAAACCCTTCCAGTGCGAAGGCTTACCATGATACACCTAGGACCGGCTGTCGTACGCTCGTGGCTCTGCTCAGGGGAGTGTTGCCAGGATAACTTTGGCGAGACACCCTGTTGAGAGCCAAGCTTACTGTGATAAGCCCGCCTTGAGCGGTTGTATGCCCGTAGCTCCCCCCCCCCCCCCCAGGTGGGCCTTACCAGGGTTAGCCTTCCCAGAAACTGTGTCAAGGCAAAACCGTACGATGATACACCCTGGCACGTCTGCCTTACGCTGGTAGCCCTTGTCTGGGTCAGTGTTATCAGGGTAAGCTTGGCAAGAAACCCCGTTGAAAGATAAGCCTATCGTGATAAGACAGGGCTCAGCAGTTGTGCGCCCGTAGCCCTTACCAGGACAACGTTACGAGGATAAATTCTGAGAGAAATGCCTCCCCCCAAACAGCTTACACTGATACACCTGGAGCTACAGATCTTACTCTCGTAGCCCTCGCTCGGTGAGTGTTATTAAGGTAAGCCCTTGGGAAAGCCATTTCTGAGGGGAGCCCACTCTGATACATATAGAAAGCTTAGTCGTATACCCATAGTCCCTGTTCAGGCAGCGTTATCCAGACGAGACTGGTGATCAATGGTTCTAATATTCTATGAACAAAGCATAATGAGATACCCCCAGAAACAAATGTCGTATGGTTACGCTCCTCCAGCAGGCAGGCGGCCGGATTGCAAGAAAAATAAATGACTACCAACTTCAAACAGAGGCCTTACACCTGGAGACCCCTGGCCTTTCCATTACAGCGGACGCTCCTTCTGCGGGGATGTTACTAGTGTAAGGTTTGCTGAGAAATCGTTTCACGGACAGCCCTTACGCTGATACGCCCCGCCCTTCATCGTTACGCTCACGGCTCTCACCCCGGGGAACGTTATGGGCATAAGATCCCCAAGAAACTCTTTCTCCGAAAGGCCTTACGCTGATAAGCATAGACTCGAATGGCGTAGGGCTGTACACCCACTGCAGTGGACTGTATGACCATAACTATGCCCTAGAACCAGGTACTCCAACACTGCAGCTGGATCACACTTAGGGTGAAAGGGAGGATACTAGTATCAAAACCGAGTACTGAACTGTAATTTACGCAGGGCGGAGGCTCACAAAAAATGATGAATACTTTGAATGGTAAGGAGAAGACTACATGAAACCAAATTGAGGGTGCCGTCAAGAAGCTCAATACCCGGCCCAGTACCGCCGCATACGATCCCGAACATTACGGGCAGCGGTGGTCACATCTTCCAACTTCGTCAAGGGGTGGTTGAACCCGCAACTCTGACACTCGAACATGGACCATCCTCCCCCGCCATGTCCTTGAGGCCTTTCCCCATTCGCTGCTGCGTAGTTGCAATGGGAAACCTGGGCACACTGAAATGTAACCCGTTGCGTGCCCGTCTTGACGACGTTCACGACCGACCCGTCCGCAGGTCCGTACCACACGTTGACCACCAACTCCCGTAGGGAATAGCGAACACCATCATATACCGCAACTGTAGAACATTCAGCTGTGTTTCCAGAGCCTAGGGAATGTCAAATTACTTACGGAACTGTTCCAATTCTCGTCTGGTAAACCAACAATTGCCCCCCAATTCAAGTACCTCCAACCTTTCCATCCCAGCAAACCGCAAAGCCCGCAAGAACACATTGTCTTGGTATGGCCGTGGCACCCTCATACTCCCCCGTGGCGATCGTTCACTCAACGGGGAACCTGAGCCGAACACCAATTCGCGCAGGACCGGCATCCGCGTGAGAATGGCATGAAGGTCACCGCCCTCGATCACTTCGCAGTTGAACTGAAGGAAAGTGAGGGAGGGAAAAGGACTCCTGGAGAGCCAGCTGAGGTCTCTCGGGTGAACAGTGTCGAGGTGGATAAGCACCAGTTCCTCCAGCGAGGGGAAGGAGAACATGGAAAGGAACGCCGGCGTAGACGAGTGGACATTGTTGGAGTTTATATATTGATTGAGGCGCAGGTGTTTGAGGGGGAGCTCGACTATGGTGTTGGGGGCAATTGCGGTGATAGAGTCGTCGATGATATCGGAGCCGTTGACGAAGGTTTCGATGTGCGCCATTTCGTTAGTGGATGCGGTAATTCGGAAATCCTCCAGGGACTTGCAGCAATGGAGGAAGTACTCGACGGCCACTTCGTGATACGAGCCCGCACCCGAGAGGTCGAGAACTTGGAAAGAATTGTGTCCGGAAGCGAAGACCAACGGCCCACTGTCCCCGTTGAAATTCATCGAACAATACACCTGCTTGAGCCCCGGTGACTGGAACAGCTTCGAGTCTCGCAGTCGTGCCATATTGGCCGGATACTGATCCGAAGCCCCATCGGCCATGTAGATGTTGGTGAGGGTGCTCACGTCAAGCAGACCCATCGCTGTCACCAGCCGCCCAAGGCTTGCATCGAAGCACAGCGATGTTAGCCGGCTCGTAACCTCGTCGATGTTGAGCTTCATCTTGCTCTTCGTCAGGAGCACCCCATCGGCTAGATCCTGCCGCTGCTTTGGGTTGCACCCAATGGAAACCCTAAAAGGGTGGGTACCCGACGCCCTAGCACAGAAAGGAACCGTCAGCCAGTTGAAACCAAGATCAGGGTGGCGTTCACGTACCTAACGCAGAACGCGTACTCAGCCATATTGAGGACCCGTAAATGGAATGGACTGCGAACGACCCTGAAGTCCATGTCGACTAGGAGGTACGCAGTCGCCCAAATGCCGTGGAATTCCAGTAGCCGACGCCAATGCCAGTTCAATTGGACGAAGAAAACCGACGGGTTTGCATCGTGCGGGCAGTGTTTGAGCTTGCAGAACGTTTTGATGCCAGATACGACCGTCAAGAAATCGTCGAATTCGGGGTCGTAAAACGTGGCAAAAGGGCAGTATTCTTGGTGCTTCAAACCAGCCTCAAATGTTGCGATAATGACGCAAACCTCGAGGGGAAGAGTGGCGAAGATCACCGCCGCTCGCTGAGATTGCGAAGTGAAGAGGATTGAATTGGGTGGGGGGAAGAAGGTGACTCGGATGGACATGTTGGCGAAGAGGTTCGGGGTGTTGGCGAAGAGGTTCGGGGTGTTGGAGTGAAGTGAGCGGCCGACAAAGGGTCTCCGGGATTTAGTCTAATGTTTTTTCTGAAGATCACGTGATCCGGCGATCACCACACACGATATGATTGGCGCGCAACATAGATTCGCAGAATAACAACTGACTAGGGACCCCCCTGGGCCTCCTGCTGCTTCTTCTTTGCCCTAAGAATCTTGGTGCGATTCCAGATCGACAAGAAGACCTTGGTATAAATTACGGCCCGGTCCTGAGACATGTAACTCACCGACTTGCGAATTCACCGAAGGGCGCCATTCCCGCATTCAGCTGCGCTTGAGTTGATCGCTGAAAGTTTGGGATCCGCATTCGCGTATTCAGATAGGAAGGCAGCGGGGCTGCACTTGGTGTGCCCTGCGGCGTGGAAGTGGTCGATGACGAACGATGTTCTGGCGAAAAATTGGGGTTCCCGCAGCATGCAATATGGCCCAAGAGCGCAAGTGAAGTCGTATACGACCCTCTCTGGCGCAGTAGGCCAACGGGTGACCATCGCGGAAAAGACGACATTGCGTCCCTCACTTTTGGGTATGCAGTGGAAGCCATAACACACACTGTGTTGGCACCAGCAAACCATGATGCCGCCTGTAAGCCTCTTTTCCCCGTATTCACTGTAATACTTTCCACAGCGATCACCGCGAGGTCCTGACCTATCCTTATCTTCGTTGTCGTCCAGCTTGGGGTACTTAGGTCTATGTCGTATGGGGGGCATATTGTAGTAGCATCCAGTCTAGAGTCGAAGGATCAGGAAGGGTACTCTAGAAAGTGCATGCAAGATCCTAACCTTCATCCAAGACCTTTCCGAGGGTAACGTTGCAACGTCCGCTAGCGGTAACGGGTCCTTCGCCTGCCCCATAAGTTCGAACAGCACCGAGCGGGCCCTAGCCTTGACCCAACGCAGCACGCTGTTCAAGGCATTGACGTCGCAATCCTTATCGCTCAGCGCCTTGTGGAACGCAGGTATCGATACCACTTTACGACGGTTACGCCTCTGGGGATCCTTCAGATAATCACAGAGGTTCTCCCACTGCTTGAAGTTGACAAGCTGTACAACAGACTCCTCGGCCGCGATCTAAAAGTCTCGCTCAATACCTATTGAACCTGAGGGAACTAAATGCGAACCTGCTTGAAGAACCTCTTCCACTCGCCCACTTTCCGCTTTCGATAACCTTTGATCCCTCCAGCGTATGCTAACTGCCCGAAATACTTGTCAAACAAGGATGCGAGCTCCGGGCACTCGGGCCCGCCTTGCTTTACCAACTCGGCGTTGACCCATTCTATGAGCGCCAGGTGCTCCTTAACAAGAAGGGCCTGATGTCTCCACCCTTCCTCGGACTCAAAGTGAGTGCCTTTGAACGGCGACTTGGTGGGGCTGACTGGGGTCTTCAACGACACCGAAGGGAGAGGTCGTGCATGCTTAGATCTGGATGAGTTCCTGGTAGGCGTCACATCTGGTACTGGCAGCGCATCGACAGCCGGCACAATGCAGGGAGGGGGTGGGAGTGTGGTTGCCAGGGCAGTATCTTGTGACGAGGGCAATGGAGGAGAAAGGGTATCGACGAAGGTATCACCATGCCCATTTCCCTCAGAAGTAGGAAACAGGTTACGACGTAGTGTTGGGGAAGGCAATATCATTGTATCCCCGCAACTCTCATCCCCCCCATCCCCTTCAGACACTGATAGGGTTGTAATCCTTTCGTCCAGATCCTCCAACACAGCGTCGAACTCTGGTGGTTCGAGAGCGGCACGCAAACGTCGACGTAACAGGGCGTCTGGGAGAAGATGCTGTTTGGGTTTATACCCGAGGCCAGCCCTGACGAGAGAAGTCTTGGCCATAGTTGTCGGGGGGCGAAGAGAGCCTGTCATCCGCTTGCGGGAGAATGCCAGGGTTATCCCATCCCATATTGCCGTGCTTGGTGACGGCCCACAGTGTTCACAAGCCATGTCGTTTACAAATTCTTGCAAAACAACGTAGCAAAACCACACCGACCGGAACAAGTCTTCCCCCAGAAACCGGGCCTTGGTTCGCTCATAGCGGCGCGACAATTGGGTGCAAAATGAATGGAAGGGCTGTTCCGCGCTTGTATATGCGCTTGTATATTCGTCCAGGAGTTCGTGTGTTGCGAGAACCTTGTTGTTATAATTGAATATTCCAAACGCCGAGAGATCCGGGCCGATAAATCTCTTGTGCTTGCTGGGACACCGGGGACACCTCTGGACCTGGATGTAGACATCGTAGACGGCCAGAAGTGTGTATAGCTTGACATTCCTTGCTTTGACGGGCCTGGAGGGGTCGACGACGGCTGAATTGAACGTGGTGCGGACATGATCAAGGCAATAGCATGACGAAGTACTATCGAGAGGGTATAGGGCGTTCTGGTGTGGAACTCGGATGTCTGGTACATTTTCGTTGCGGATCGTGTCGGTAGGAAGTTGCGCCCATCTTGGAGGGTCTATGGGGAGGTATGATATCGTCATCCCGGGTTCCCTCCCTTCTCCAAATGTCAGAAAATCCGCTTAATAAATAGTGAAGGAGCGTACCCAAAGAACACACGCTCGGACAAGTCTTAACATCCCGCTCGACATCCACCGGCTCCCCTACTCCAGGGATAGAGGTGAAATCTTCCTGAAGTAGTTCCTTCGCTCTCTTGACGTGAAAGCATGAGTCCCCCGAGTCCTTGTTACACCTCCAGATCCCATGATCACGCCCAAGCCCGACATGCGTTACGATCGCTCTTCCCCGAAGCTCCACTACTGACATCGACTGGACAGAGAAGACGGACTGTAACGACCCACAGAGCAGGATACGTTGTAGAAAACAGATGGTAGAAGGAGGTTCCTCTTCGTTATGAAATTCAGGTCATGAAACCGCTGGCGACATGGAGAACTCACCGTCAATCTCGTCAAGATCTCCGACTTGGGAATGGTCGAAATACCGAATGTGTACACAGTTCCCGTACGCAGCCTGGCGACACGTACACGCTATTGAGACTTTGTCGGAGTCAACAGCCTCGTAGGTGAGATGGTACCAAGATTTCTTGAGGAGACTTCAGTAAGAGATGCGGGCATCAAGCGGGCATCAGGTTGGTAGTGCGTACCGTCGCTTGCATCCTGGACGAATCCCAACCCTGAACGATGAACAGTCGTCCGGAAACGTAGTCAAACCGCCCCGCAGCTGTAGAACAATGCAAGTATGACCCACTGTAAGTGGGGAGAGTTCGATGTTAGATTGAAAGTAAGTAGAGTATACAAGATACACACCTGTAAGTGGGGAGAGTTCGATGGGGACTCACCCACTTACAGTGTGGACTATATACTGTGGAGAACAATAGATAACCTATATGCGGAACAATAAGAAAGAACAATAGACGTTCCATAAGTAGAGAACAATAGCAGTGAATGGAGATAAGGTGGAGATAAGAGAACAATAAGTGCGAGTATAATGGGAATAATACAAGGTGGTTGTTGTTCTCTGTAGAACAATAGAAGATAAGTAAAACATTCGAAATAGAGGTATTCTTTGTAGAGATAGAGTTGACATGAGCATTGTCTTCCAACACACCCCCTCAATGTAATGTCTCTGTATTTACTCGAGTCCAAGAGCGAGTCGATGACGTTCAACGGCAGGTTTGGGTAAAGGTTTAGTAAATATATCGGCAATCATATCGGTAGTAGATAAAAAGTGAACAGTAATGTCGCCTCGCTTGATAGCATCCCGAATCCAATGCATCTTTATATCGATGTGCTTCATTCGGCTGTGGAGTTCTGGGTTCCGGAGAACCTTGAGTGCGGATTGGTTGTCGACCATGAGTGGTGAGGGAGTAGAGACGTCATGACCAAGTTCCTTCAGGAGTGTGCGCATCCAGATGATGTCCCTTCCAGCGCTTGACGCAGAGACGTACTCTGCCTCTGTTGAGGAGTCTGCCACCGTCGATTGCTTCTTTGCCGACCAACTAACTGCTCCTGATCCCATTTTAATGACAAATCCAGATGTGGATCGTCGCGTGTCAAGGCACCCAGCATGATCTGCGTCACTGTATGCTTGGAAGAGTTCTGAAGACATCTTGCTACCATTGTTACGATAGGTGAGCTTCAGATCTTTGGTTCCCTTGAGGTAACGGAATAGGTGCTTGACTGCTTTCCAATGCATAGGTCCGGGGTTGGAGTTGTATTGGGCCAGTTTGGCAACAGCGTAGGCAATGTCGGGGCGTGTCGCAATCATAAGGTATATCAGGGCACCGATGGCATTCATGTATGGGACGTTCTTCATCATCTCATCGTCAGCCTTGTTTGGAATGTACTTGGTGAGGGTAGCACCGCTTCCTGGATCCATTGGAGTTCCTACTGGGTAGCAGTCCTCCATCTTGAATCGCGCAAGCATGTCGAGGATGTATTGAGTCTGGGATAGGCGCATGACTCGGTTCTCGCGGTCGTAGTCAACCTTGATTCCAAGCAGGTACGAGGTGGGTCCGAGATCCTTGATCTTGAAGACCTTGGCAAGGGAGTCCTTGAGCCATTGGATCTTTTCTTGGCTTTTCGAGGTTATGGTGATGTCGTCAACGAAGACTGGTACAACAATGCGGGTCCCATCCATCTCCCAGACATAGATAGCTGGGTCAGACTTTATTTGGGTGAATCCGATCGCTTCAAGTTCTGATGCTAGCTTTTGGTACCATAGTCGTCCGCTCTGTTTCAAGCCATATAAACCTTTCTTTAGCCGGCACACCCATCTCCGTCCCTTTGAGTCTGGATTCTTGATCTCAAACCCTGGCGCTTGCTCCATGTAGACTTCGTATTGCTCCTCGATTGTTCCGTTGAGGTAGGCATTGTCGACGTCAATGGTCTCGATGAAGTGTCCTTCCATGGCGGCTTGGGCGAAGATCGCGCGGATTGATGTGAGACGAGATGCAGGTGCCCATGTCTGATCGTAGTCTACTCCAGGCATTTGGGAGTATCCCTTGGCGACAAGTCGAGCCTTGTAGCGGTCAATTGTGCCATCTGCCTTTCGTTTGATGAGGAAGACCCATCGTGATCCGACGACCTTTCGTCCCTCTGGTAGTTCGACTAGTTCCCAAGTGCCATTGGTGGTTAGGGCGTCAATCTCAACCTGTGCTGCGGTCTGCCAGTGTTCACCATCTGGTCCTGCAAAGGCTTCCCAGTGTGTCCGAGGCGCATCTCCTGGACGGCGTGTAGCCGCTCCTAGTGCTTTGTCCTGTGCCATGTAGAATGCCATTTCCATGCCTTGGTCGAGAGTCAGGGTCTCTTCCAGGGGGACGTGGTATAGACTGATGAGAGAATCAAGTATACTGGTGGCACGTAGTGCATCTTCCATGTCTACAGGTTCGTCGTCAAGGTCAAAGTCCTCAGCTGCAATGGGTTGTACAGGTTCGTCGTCTTCATCGTCGTCTTCATCCTCATCCTCATCCTCTGTTTCGGGTAGCTGATTGTTTCTCTGTGCACCCCCTCGATCTGCTACCTGTTCATCCCCTTCACGCCTGGCCACTGGAATTGTACCGCGTCTCCCTTTTCCACTCGCGAGCTGGTAGTCCTTGACGGTCGTTGCCGTTTTCCGTACAGGCCGGGAGCTTTGTGCTACTAGCGGTGGAGCTTTCGGAACTTTCGCCTTGCGAGGGATTGATTCGCGAGGGGGAGGGGGAGGTGGCCGGGTGCGTTTCTGGGCAGGTGCTGGAGGTGCGACTGGTGCTGGAGGAGGTAGTTCTGGGAACATGGGTCCATCCTCAGCTGGTGCAGGGAGCCCTGGGAACAAGGCAGGTATTGGTAGCAGCTGTTTCGTTGAGGGAGTAGATGAGGGATCCCGTTTCGTAGGAGTAGGTGGAATTGACGGATGGACAGACGGTTGCTGTGTGGCTGGCGTCTTAGGCTCAGTTTTAGGAGGTCGCTCGGGAGTCCGAGGTGCTGCTTGGTCTCCATCGTCATCATTGTCGCTCTCGTCTGATCCATCATCTGGATGGTCATGGGGAGGCGGTGGTGGCGCGATGGGAGCATGAGGTGGTGCAAGAGGTGGATTCTCCGGTTCGAGATCAGCGTCTGGCCAGATGTCCCTAATGCCTATAGGCGTGTATGCCTGTTCGTTCCCTACGGTCGAGAGACCAGGGAAGGTGCTTTCAGCGAAGATAACATCCCGGGATATGGTGATCTTCTTCGTCACTGGATTGTAGCATTTCCAGCCTTTGTAGCCTGGTTCAAAGCCGATAAAGACACAAGGCTCCGTGTGTGACTGGAGGTTCTTGCGGTCCTTGCGCAATACATGGACGTATACGCGGCAGCCAAATACTCGGTGCATGGACAGATCGGGCTTTGCTTTATGCCAGACTTCATAGGAGGTAGTATTCGATAATGTAGAGGATGGGGTCGCATTCAGGATGTCTGTGTAATAGAGTACAGCTGCACCCCAGAACATCATGGGAAGGCGTGCTTGGTTGAGCATGGCAATGACCCCTTCAGTTAGTGTGCGATTGAGTCGTTCGCTGACACCGTTCTGTTGAGGTGTGGCTTTAACTGTGTGTTGCCGTGCGATACCAAGTCCCTTGCACCATTGAATGAAGTCGTTCCCCATGTATTCCCCTCCTTTGTCATCACGAAGTTCCTTGACCTTTGTGCCGAGCTTTCGCTCACTCTTGGCAACAAAGTCTTTGAAGGCTTGGAATGCGTCACTCTTGTGTTTCAGGAGGGCGACCTCCTTGAACCGTGAGTGGTCATCAATGAATGTGATCCAGTATCGATAGCCAATTGGTGTCTGTACAGCGAGGGGTCCATGGAGGTCCGAGTGAATCCGTCCAAGGAGCTCTGTTGAGCGATTCGCTGATAGTTTTGGGAATGGATCCCGATGTTGCTTCCCTGCAATGCAGTGTTCGCAGGTGTCGTTGAGTTCCGTGCCCTCTTTCACCAGGATGCCAGTGGCCAAGTCTTGGCGCATAAGCGTCTCCAGACGATCCTTCCCAATGTGCCCTAACCTCTGATGTAATAGTTCCTTCTCGATCTTGGAGATGTAGGCTGCCTCCGTTTCCGTGTTTTCGAGCGTTGTCCCATTGAGAGAGCCAACAGTTCCATCGATGGTAGCTGTTAGGAGTAGCTCGCCATTCTTGAAGAAGTCAAGCGAGTCTCCTTCAATTACGACGCGCATTTTGCTCTTCTTAACAACGGAGAGGATCGAGAATAGGTTATTGCGAAGTGCGGGAACATATAGTACATCGTTGAATATCACAGTTTGGCCAACTTTTCCATATATACGAGGCGTGAAACGTACTTCCCCCTTTCCTGTAGCCCAGACGATCTCATTGTTGGCGAGAGACACAGCAATTTTCACCGCAACCATGTTACGGATCCACTTGCGATTGGGTGTCATATGTGAGGTTGCACCTGAGTCTGGGTTCCAGGAAGTATTAGTGGGGTTGTTACGAGCTCGACGGAAAAGGGGACTTGCGATGTGGGCAACACTGGCCATCATGACGCTCTCCTCAGCAGTCGCTGCTGTGGTAGGTGTCTCAGCGATCTTGGCCTTCTGGGAGTTCTGGACGCGGCAGTCCTTGTCCTCATGCGTGTTCTGCCAACCGTGGACCTTGCACCTGTACTTTGCCTTCTTCTTCGGGGCAGCTGTAGCCACCTGAAGAGCGGCGGACGTCCCCTCAGCAAGCTGAGTGTTGCGAGCGAGGGAGTCAGCCTTGCGAAGGTGATCGAGGACTTCAAGGGGATTGTCGTCCCCAGTGGAGATGTGGTTGAGCGTATTGCGGAGGATGGTGTCATCCTTGCCAAGACCAATGGGGATCATGCTGATTGCAAGATCGCGCGCGAGATGAGCAGCCGTGTATCCTTCCTTGAAAGCAGAGGGCGTAAGGAGTTCATGTGCTCCCCGACTGGTGGATTGAATCGTCGTTGTTGCTCCATCCGATGTCGTTTGGGAGGAGATGGTGACGGACCGTGTCGTCTCTGCAAGGTATTCTGCTCCTTGCGGGAGGAGTGCGGTGAGACGTGAGGCGTGCGCCATGCAACGCGATCCAAAGTCGGAGTAGGTCTCCTTCTCGAAGCCCGAGGACCTCATGCGAAGTGCCATCATTTCCTGGAGGACACTGATACGAGAGCCAGAAGTCTTGGGCTGGTAGGTTTCCAAGAGCTTCTCCCAGATAGCAGCGATGTCGGTGACTTGGATGCCAGAGAGGATGGTCTCGAGTTGGGAGTGGTCGAGAGTAGACCGGACGTATCCGATGAGCTTGGAGCGGCGACTGGCGTAGTCAGATTTGACCTTGTCGTCGGCATTGCTCCCAGGTCTTTTCTCCTCCCCAATGAGGATGCCGTAGGCGTTGAGGTCGAAGGCCTTGTTCTCGACAGTGAACTTCCACTGCTGCACAGTGTAGGCTGTGAGCATGATGGGTGAGGCCGTAGTGGTAGAGTCCATGATGGTAGGTGATGAAGAATGGGAGAGGATAAAATGATAGGTACGAAAACAATAAGAGATAGGTGATAGGTAAAGTGCCCGTGATTTTTGTAGGTAAAACGGACCAATACGTAGATATCCTAAAGAGGAGTTGAAGTTTTACACTAAGATCCGCAGAGGGAACCCCGCTGTCACTTTGAGTACCGGTTACTGAAAGCGTTTGGATGGAGGGAGCGCTACCGTTGCGTCGTTTCCCCAGTCCAACCGAATCAGGCCTCTCAAAGAAGGATCGCTACTCTAATTCCGCAGACGGTAAGCGTCTGTGGACTTCCTGATAGCTTCTTTCCCGTAGTGGGAACGCTTGCCGCGGGGTAGAAGGTGGTAATGGAAGTTGATACGTACTCCTGAGTATCAGGAGGGGTAGTGGAATGTAAGTAGCGAAACGTAAATAGCGAAAGTGAAGATAGTGAAAATGTGAAGAGAGATAGGCTTCAGGTGGAGATATCACACGAGAAGAGGCCGTAGGCTATGGGCGATCGAGGGGCAGTGGAGCGGTTACCGTGGTGTCTGATAACGGATGGCGTGATCAGAGGAGCCCGGGGCTCATAACTTGTAGAACAATGCAAGTATGACCCACTGTAAGTGGGGAGAGTTCGATGTTAGATTGAAAGTAAGTAGAGTATACAAGATACACACCTGTAAGTGGGGAGAGTTCGATGGGGACTCACCCACTTACAGTGTGGACTATATACTGTGGAGAACAATAGATAACCTATATGCGGAACAATAAGAAAGAACAATAGACGTTCCATAAGTAGAGAACAATAGCAGTGAATGGAGATAAGGTGGAGATAAGAGAACAATAAGTGCGAGTATAATGGGAATAATACAAGGTGGTTGTTGTTCTCTGTAGAACAATAGAAGATAAGTAAAACATTCGAAATAGAGGTATTCTTTGTAGAGATAGAGTTGACATGAGCATTGTCTTCCAACAGCAGCCGTGTTTATCGCATTTGTGTATCGTTCAAGCTCCACATCGGTGACTTCCTCATCGTTCGAGTCCGGGTAGAAAGGAGAAGGTTCGGTTGCTGTGGTTGGGTCCAAGTCGCAAGCGCCCAAAGGCAGTGAAAGCGGTGGGTCTAGACCCGGGCCGCAGAACCCCGGTGCACAGCCCTCATCGTTCACCGCGCTTTCCACTGGATCGAAACCAACGAGCGTTGACTCCGAACTCCTGCTTGTCCCAGTCCGACAGTCACCATTCTCAGGTGGATTCTCGTCAGGCTGGGACGTCGGTTTAGACTTTAAGTTCACGGCGTGCCTCTTGCGTTTCTGCCCTGCCACCACTGGTTTTGACCGCAATTTCCCTGGCGACGTCTCTGCTCTAGCCCTGTCCAGCATCGATGCAGGGATGCCAAAATCTCGCGGCTCGAGATCCATAACGCGTTTTCTGCGGGACATAACGACACAGAGCGATATGACGATGAAGGAGCAGAAAGAAAAGCGAGCTGCGGGAACAATCTCTGCCCTCTGCCCAACGAGTCAGCGCTATCTCATCATCTCGTATGGGGACCCCTGTCTCTGCAACGTTGGTGCATCTTTACCGATGGACTCCGAAACGACCCATGTGGGACTCAAATCGGGCCTCCCGACAGGGTATTTCTTGATAGCACCTGAGTGCTCCCCTCCGCCTTTCGTAGGTACCCTCTGCCTTTCCTGGGACTCGTCCTGCGATTACAATCTGGCATCCCCTGCCACACGACGTAACCTTCGCAAGCGTGGCCCTGAAGCTGGCTCAGCGCCTCAGGCTGGCTCAGGTCCTCAGGCCGTGAACACATCCGTTGGTCCCTCCTATCCTGATTGTCAACCCCCAGCAAATAACCGTCGACTTTTTTCTAGCAAAGAGGACGCCGCAAACGTCCACGACAGGGGCCCTCTTCCCCATCGAATGCAGACAACTCAGTAAATCTCTCCGCGCTCCCTTGGCCTATCATGTGGCTGACAACTTTCCAGGCGAACATCGATCGACAGCTTGCAACGCCCAGTAATCATCCCGCTCGTCACGTCTCCGAAGAAAGAGGGGTGCCTGATACATCCCCGCCTCTGCTTCAGCTTCCTCGCTCTGCAAACGACCTCCAGCAGCCAGGGGGCGCAATCCTACAAACGCCTGACTATGTAGCCTATCCCACCGTCCACGGTTCGACACCTCACCAAGTGCCATTCCATCCAACCCATGGCGCCCTGGATCCAAGCCTCACCGTCCATGCTGGGCCCGTTCCCAATCACCCCACTAATTTTGCGCATGGCGACCAACACCCTTATCAGCCACCCATTCATCACCACGTTCAGTATGAGCTTTTTTAATGTCTATTAGGACGTTGACCTGCTCACATTCTCTATTGATTGCAGATACATCCACAGAGTTTCGCCATCCGCAGAGTCTCCCGCCTCATGGGCCATGGCCCAGGTACCAATACGTTTACGCTCATCCTTACGCCTCTCCTCATCATTCTGGATTCGCACAACCCAACGCATATACCGACTACAATCAAGCTCAGCCCCCAACTACAGCTCCAAACACGCAGCCTACCATTGAATCCAGAAGGACGGCCAGTGCAACTCACACTCAACTTCCACCCCGACTTCCCAACGCACAGTTTGGTGTCGATCCTGCAAGGTTGGCAGCGCCGCCGCAATTCTCTCCACCTCCTTTCTCGGAGCCCACATCGGAGCCCACCAGGCCGTTCCCATCCCCCGTTGTGTCATCTGGTTCCCTGGCCCACCAGCAGAGCTCCTTATTGGGCCCTCAAGAGATGCAACCCATCGTCGTCACTCCTCCTTTGGCCCCGTCCATTCAACAACCCCCATCCGATCAAGCTCTCCGGCCTCTGCTCCAGACGACCACTCCCACATCCGCTACCGGCGAAGCCCTTATCATTCAGCAACCCCCATCGATTCAGAACGCTTTGAACCAGGTGACCACAATGTTGAGCGGACAGCAGGAGTCAATCATTGTTGCAGGCCAGGTCGAGGAAGACGAAGATGACGAAGGCGAAGATGGTCAAGGGCCAGATGAAGGCCATGAACAAGAGAGCGGAGCAGCTACCCACAGTACCCAGACACAAACAGCAAGTACTCGACGGTTCCAGGCGACCGGCAAGACCACAAAGAGCCGACTGAAGGAGAAATGGGACGCGGAAGCTCGTACCAAAGGATACAACCCGGATAAGGCGGCTTCGGGAGCGAATCCCTGGGCTGGATATGTCGAAGGGGTTGGCGTGGGAAACGAAGAAGACCCTTGTGGTATGTTTCCCTCCCCTTCGCTAACCCTGTGCTCACACTGACTATCTGTTGCAAGCCTTCTACCGTAGGAACTACCTATACCCTCCCATCAGCAGCCAGAGTGATAATACCAGGACTTATAATCGGTGGATAGGCAACATGATGACAAAGGTACGTTGAACCGTTGAACCTGTCTCGCCTCCATCCACCACTAATAATCTTCACTCCGTGGTAGGTTGAGGACGTTTCCCGTCGAACAGGATGTGTACTCTACATTATCGCTCACCACCCAAATTCCGGCAAACCTTTTACCTGGTACGCCTCTCCCAAACTGCGACGTAAAGCTCCTGAAGCCTTGAGCGAATTCCACGGCCTCGCCGCTCAAGCGATCATCGACATTAACAATGCTGAGACGGGCACCAAGATGGGACTTGTCGGGGAATTAAACCGGGCCAAGGCTCAGCATAAGGCCGCACTCGATGAGATCCAGGAGCTGAAGTCGAGGCTTCAGGGAGAGGACAAACAACAGACCGAAGTCACCCTCACCCTTGGACGTTTACAGGGTCTGTAGGTACATGGCTTCGACACATATGTAAATTCGTTGCTATCTATACATGGAAATCTTTAGTTATCCGCAAGGCAATACGACTCAAAGTAGAGAGTGTGATGTAAGAAGTCTCCGTTCTTGTACACTTTCAGGAACCTCGCCACAGTCCCCTTCTCGATAGCGACGAAGATGAGCTCCTCCAGCAGGTGAATGATGTGCTGTAAATCGGTTCGAAATTGTTTGACTTCACCCAGATGAGCTCCTGCACCGATATTATTGAGGACGCCGTCCTCGTGCTTAGTGAGGTCGTCAAGGATCCTGTGGAATGGCTGGGAAGCGTTATCCAGCACTTCTCGGTCCCCCTCTGATATGTACGCGACCGCGACCTTGTCAACAAACTCGCCCACACCTTCGTAGTTGAGTGCCTGAGTAACCCGGCCCTCGAGATTGGCCAATCGCCCCCTCCATGCATCGTTGCTATTGGGGACTGCCTGGATGATGCAGGGCGAACTGCGGTGAATAATTTAAATGTTATGAGGTTCACCGAAACTTCACAGAGTGTAACGGGTGGTCTCACCACCAGACAAGGTGTTTGGGCCTTCTTGCCTCCTGGACCTTCTTGACCCTCGACTTATTCCTATGAACGGGATCAACAAATAATTCAAATGTGAATGATGAGAGGATCTGTCATACTTCTCATACCAGCACGCCGCTTTTTCCTGTTCTTCACTTTCTTCTCCTCATCGGAGAGACCTATTGCAGGGAGACGGGCCTTCGGTATGTACTTGGACCTGCGGGATGCGAGGATGGCTTCCGCATTCCTGACGGCGAGCGATCACAATCAGTGAAACCGGACATATGAACTAAAATCTGAGGCTCACTTCTTGTAGTAGGCCGCACTCCTGGCTGCAGCTGCAGTTGCCTTCTCTTCCTTGGTGTGGTAGGGGGGACGCCGACCCATCTCGTTAATCGGAGCGTTCGGGCAGCGCAGGTTTG
The DNA here is from genome assembly GCA_951394405.1 of Coprinellus micaceus. Lineage (NCBI taxonomy): Eukaryota > Fungi > Basidiomycota > Agaricomycetes > Agaricales > Psathyrellaceae > Coprinellus > Coprinellus micaceus. The sequence goes on along the minus strand of OX596340.1, from coordinate 2,782,829 downwards.
GAACCAAACGACAGTGTTGGGAGAGTCTAGGTTGGGATCAAAATGCAGTGGAATCACTCCGTGTCTTACCAGGCTCGGTCTTCTCACGTTTATTTAGGCGCCGGGACGAAGATCACGCCCTATCTCCAGATCCATAACGGTATTAGAAGAAATTCCAACTCTGAAGGGTACCCATGTGCCTTGGGACTTCATATATACCCATGGGCCGATACTCCTGCCTTACCGAGTCGGGGCGTCGTCCCATGCGTCTGAAACGTACGTTGAGCTCAACTTCTATCGCAGGTTTGATAGGGGAACGAAATCACCCAACTCCATTCGCATCATCCGAAAGGCTAAGACACTTATTAAATCTCCCAACATCTCCCTTCCCATTCTGTTTGTACCATGACCTCTTGACTTCTTGTAGTGACTATGTTGTGCCGTCTTCGAGTGTCCGCGCCAATTTCAGCTGGATGTATTTAACATTGATTCCCCGGTGGTACATGAATTACATCTCCCCCGTTCTCATCGTTCCAGTCAGCTGATAAATTTCAAAGTGTGCATTAAAATGATAACGATACGGCTAGAGCCTAGCGGCTATGCCGCGCAGAGTCCTTGGAGTGTTTTTCTCAAAAAGAAAAGATGCATGCCGGGTTCGAACTAGCAGCTCGGTCACCATAGCGTACAAATTCAGCCGCTGCACAACGCCGTCCATATACGCACCGGCCAAATAAGGACTATGATATCACAAAGTTTGGCCGCACGGCCTCAGAGAGGCTGGGAAATCTCTCCGTCCAGCTTTCCATCAGCACCCCATGTCATTCGCCTCTCCGTTTCACCCTTCAATGCCGCCCTCCTCCCTGTGCGTCCGTGCCTCAACGCCTCCGTCTTCTCCGTCGGCCTTCTCTACTCCACCAACTACACCAGCGGCATCGTATCGGCTTTACCAGTCATCTACGCCAGCGTCAAGTGTATGGGACTCTCAGCCTCCCTCCACCCCGTCCTCCATGTCTGACTGGTCTGGTGGATGGCTATCCCCCTCCCCCTTTCACAGCTCGACTTCGCCACCACCTCCCCCTTCCCTCATTGCAAGGGGGACGATAGACCTCGAAGAATGCAATAACCGAGTCATAATTCAGCGGCTGTGCGAGCCCCCGACGGACAACGACTTCACCGAGCACGCAAAACACTGGGCCACTTCAATGTGGCACACCACCGATGGTATTCACTTCTACCTACTCCACGACAGTTCGTCCCGCTCTGGCCTATCTCACGTTGATGGCTGACTTGCGTTCCTCCAGCCACTCTCCACCCAGGTACGCTTCGAAACCTTCCGCCTCTAAGCCCTCTCAATGACCCGTTTTGTCCTCAGTCACCGAGGTTCCCCCCTGTCTCGAGGAGGAAGTTCTCTTCCTCACCGTGGACCATTTGAAGTGGTTGGCCAGTCGACCGCAGAAGTTCGTCTACCTGCAGAAAACACTCGATTCCATCCGCCTCAGCGACACGTCAAGCAGTGACAAGGTGCAGAAGATACGGAAGTTACTCCAGGAGCACCCGATGGCCATAGCGAAACACCTGCTCATACCTATCAAGGATGGAAATGGCCTCATCGTCTCGTTCAAGTACCCGGAACCGCGGTCCAGCAGTGCACGCCATATCTTTAGAACACTAGAGAACCTGAGTCTGCAGACCTTCCCTGAGGAAAGGTTCTATCCCAACCTCCACCGTCACAACTCAGAGGAGGAGGATTGGACGAGTAGCGAATCGGACAAATAGAAATCACATGAGACGATGCCTTCCATGGTTCCACCGAAATCTTATCCCATTTACTCTTGAACCGCCGTCACACCCACCCGCCATGTCAGCCCATTGGTATGTCCCCCGTCAACCTGAGGAGGAGACACCGCTCAATCCCCACCTCGACTCGCTCCTCGAGCAGACCTTGCGTGAGCTCACACAGAAACCCGATATGAACTCGGTTATCGCTTCTGCCAAGGCGTGGAGTCGGGCAACTTGGTTCACCAGCGACGGCGAGAGCTTCTATCTTCGAGGACCCGGTAAGTTTTCTGTCTGCTAGTCCATGGATTGTGTGCTGAGTTGGGGCGACACTAGGCACAGATGGACCAGGTGGATATAAATTCCCTCCGTGAATCTGACAAGTTCTGACTGCTCGTCAGACCTAACTCTTCCTCCGTCGTCGCGAGAGGAGGTCATCATAACGGCTCAAGAGCACTACAGGCGACTTCTCCGGTATACACGACTCTACGAACGATTCCTTGAGCCCAAGGTTCAACACATTCTCGGTAGCACTATCTCCAAACCTGAAAAGGTTGACAGGATCTATTGGCTTCGCCTCCGCTTCCCCGCGCATGTGGCCTGTCGGGTGCCTGTGGTCTTCGCTGGGAGAATCGAGGAGTTCTGTTGGGGATGGGATTTCTATAAGCGCCAAGATGGATTAGTTCTTCCAAAGAGCCGGAGGAGGAGTGACCGGCTCATCAACCGTCTGTTCGCGGAGACGTGCATCTTGTGGTTGTACTGAATCCATCGCTGTGTATACCTCCCCTATCATGGATCTTCCTTGTTCCAGCCAATGATTGGCCTCCCGATCGTGCGCGAAACGCAGCCTGGAGTCGATTGGCCGGATATCCGACCCACATGGCTACCTAGATATGGGACTGTATGGCTCACTGCTCCGGGTGCAAATTTGTCTTTCTAGGGGCCATCTCTTTCGCCCTAGAATCGCGTTGGCGCTCTCGTTGAAAGAGGTTGAGGAACGTGCATGATACGTGCGGTGAATTCAACATTTCTGCTGTTCACAGCTGTTTCTGTGGTTCAAACTTATCGACTACACAGCTCCCGGTACGGCTTCATCCCGACACATGAGCAAGCTGATTATCTTTGCATGTGGACTGGTTTCTAAGAACGGAGACGGGACGCCGAGAGTAAGCACGATTATCTCCCGCCTAGGCGTCGATTTGGGTCGGCGAGGCGCAGTGCACTGCCCTAGCGTTCGCCCGTACACTTCCCCCAACTGAACCCCTCCACAAGCTGTTCGTTGACCCAATATGCCGTGTGAGTGGTCCTCTGGGATAGCCGTACCGTATCACTGACCAGGACACCTAGCCAAGAAGTCCCTCACTGCGCTTTTGAAAGAGTTCAAAGAAAAGTATGGGGATCTGTCTATCGAAGAGGCAACTAGTAAGTCTCAGGCCTTCCCTGCCCCTTTGCGCCACCTCATCATAGCATACAGAGCAAATCTCGTTGGAAAAAGCCCAATTGCATGAGAATGTTGAAGAGCTGAAGGCGTTGTATGGATCAGCGGAGAAAAAGAAGAAAGGCGCGATTACAACCCGGAGGAATGGTGTCGAGGCAAAGATTGCTGCCCTCGACAAGTACGTTGGGACGTTATCCCAGCCCCAAACCCTCCCCGCTGGGGCGTCTTCCGGGTCGATTACTCCTCCTGTCACCAACGTCCCCACGCCTCCCAAGACCCTCCCCACCAGAGCTATGTCTGCTCAACCCCCTCCTCCTGCCAGCAACATCCCCGTGCCTCCCAAGACCAATCCCACGGGAGATGCGTCTCCGAAGAACGTCCCTCCCAACGCCATTCCTGTGGGAGATGCGTCTTCGAAGAATGTCCCCCCCAAGACCATTCCCGCTGGAGCTGTGTCGTTGAAGACCGCCCCTCCCAACACCGTTCCCGCGGGAGATGCGTCTCCGAAGAACATCCCTCCCAACGCCATTCCTGCGGGAGATGCGTCTTCGGGGAACGTCCCCTCCAAGACCATTCCCGCTGGAGCTGTGTCGTTGAAGACCGCCCCTCCCAATGCCGTTCCCGCAGGAGATGCGTCTCCGAAGAACGTCCCTCCCAACGCCATTCCTGTGGGAGATGCGTCTTTGAAGAACGTCCCCCCTAAGACCATTCCCGCTGGAGCTGCGTCGTTGAAGACCGCCCCTCCCAACGCCGTTCCCGCTGGAGCTGCGTCGTTGAAGACCGCCCCTCCCAACGCCGTTCCCGCAGGAGATGCGTCTCCGAAGAACGTCCCTCCCAAGACCGTTCCCGCAGGAGCTGTGTCCTCAAAGGCCGCTCCTCCCAACACCAATGTCCCCGTCCCTCCCAACATCATTCCCACGGGAGATGCGGCGTCGCAGACCACCCCTCCCAACATCGTTCCCGCGGGAGATGCGGCGTCGAAGATCGCCCCTCCCAAGACCATTCCCACAGGAGCTGTGTCCTCGAAGGCCGCCCTTCCCAACACCATCGTCCCCGTCCTTCCTAACATCGTTCCCGTGGGAGCTCCGTCTCCTGGGTCAATCCCTCCTGATAGCAAGGCGCCTATCATCGCTGCTGGCTCCAGGGGGGATGACACCTCTCAATCCAGTCGCCCCAAGGCACGACCAATCGCTCGCAAGAAGAAAGATGGCTCAAAATCGAGTCCACTGGTCATTGGAGACGACGACGTGAAACCGATCGTCCCTCCCAAAACCGTTGTCGACCCCAACATGGGTTCGGGGGGGAATATGCAATTGTTGACTCCGGAGCAGAGGGAGGCCATGGTGAAAATGTTGAGGGAAACCGCCGGTGCAGGAGAGGGTGGTCCGTCTGGGAGGAAGCGCAAGAACGCGTCTGGCGAGGGGGAAAGGAAGAAAAGGAAGGCTGCTAAGCAGCAGGAGGAAGATGGAGGGGCGCCGAGTGCCAGTCGTAAGAGAAACCGGGGCGAGTCTGGGGGAGGGAGTGAGGGCAAGCCTTCGAAAAAGGCAAAGCTGGCGAAAGGCGATGCGGCAATGACGGTGAGGACGAAAGCGAAGGGGAAGGGACGAGAGGAGCCCAGAACCCAGGTTGGTCCGGGAGGCATTGTAGCGACAATGGGAGAAGGAGGGGAGGGGGGCACAGACTCGGCGGATGATGCCTTGGGGTTGGGAGGCGGTGGCACCAAAGAGGTTCGCAAGAGGGCCGAGAAGGAACAGAAAACGTGCTGGATCTTCGTTATTCTTCCAGCGAAGATACTGCCAGGAGGGGAAATAGAGAGATACCGTATTCGCGTCCTCGTTCCTGTTGACGAAAGTGAAACACAGAGGGCCCGATTTAACCGTGAGTAATTCGTCCCTTGCTGCCTACGACTATTGACTGAACTACTTTTGTTCTAGGACAAGGGTGGACGGAGGTGCATAACTACACTGTGGCAGGCCTGAACGTCTCGTGCGCTGTGCTCTCCAGAGCGAAGCAGTTCCGCTGGTTTTGCCGCGAAATCGGCGCTGTCAGTCGCATGCTAATCTGGAGCCTTTTCATCAACCGGAACAAGAGGTCGCGATGCCATTTCCATGCCCTTACAGACCGTGCCTCGAGCCACAACGACGTCGAGCCGAAGATCTCGAGGACTACGCAAGAGCCAGCCCATATTGTCACCAGTGTCGGCCTTCCGCAGGACGATACGCTCTTGATAGGCGGCGATGTGCTCAATATGTGGACTAACTTCAAGACGAAAGGGTGCAACTACGAGCTTGCGGGGGCTCGCGACTCGGCAGAGAAGATCCCCCTGACCATCGGGAACATGACCGAGGCAAATCTGCTTTCATTCTTCCGCGTTAAAAACGGGCGTCACTACCTCGGTTGTGGATGCGACCTCCACCACGCCACCTTCGACTTCTTCCTCTGGAAAGTTGCACCTCCCCTCTTTTCTGAGACGGTGACCGGGTCGGCAGAATGTATTGGGACGCCATGGGATGTACGCCTTCGACCCACCTTCGTCACCATTTTCTCCAGCATGGGTTTAGGCCCCGACAACCTTGACACTGTGATGAAGTATAACATCAGGGGTGAGAAGAACGACCTCTCGTCGGCACCTCAATTCATCCGTGACTTCTGGACACTCAACCAGGCCCTGAAATCAGCCGAGTGGTCCAAGGTGGGTCCCCCAACTCCTCCCCGGAGGCGCGAACGACCAATCCCCCAATTTGTCGATCCGGAGGACATCAAGCACGGGGAGGTGGTGACTGACTCTGAATCTGATGAGGAAGAGCCACCGTTGCCAAGGGCGAAGACATTCGCAACACTCAACCTCTCAGAAAGCGAGGAGGAACAAGAGGATCCCAATGGAGAGTTGGGGGGGTCGGGACTCGGCGAGCAGAAGGGTGGGGCTAGCGTGGGCAATGATGGCGAGCAGCGTGGGAAGGAAGGAGAAGCGCCCATCGACCAATTGCTCCAGGATTTAGTGGACCCCTCGAATGAGAGCGATGTTGACGTCGACCCTGACACTGACATTAACACACTCCTCAGGCCCGCCAATGGGAGAAGACCTTCCACTCCTCTCAGCTCACCGCCCTCATCGCCCCCCTGTTGAGGATGAGGGGAGGTCCGCTTATTTACCGTCGCCAACTGAGTCCCGCTTCTTCCTTCGCATGTAGTAATTTTGTAAAATTTCTTTCTTCGTATTTTGCATGCATGGCGTCGTGAAATTTGAACTGGCTTTTTCGTTCGATCGGAAATGAAAGTGTGGCAACTGGGTACTGATATCTGAAAGGAAAAATGGGGCACGGTGTGCAGCGGTAATACTGAATATAAGTATCAGGTATGATCATTGCGACAGTGGAGGATGGGTAGAGAAACTGTGGGGGCAAAGGATACGGTACATACCTACAAACATAACTTAAGGCCGCTTTGCAAAAAAAAATTATTATAATAACAAAATATACCATGCCAGAGGCAAGGGCAGAACTCAAGACTACCGTCGTAAGATTCGATGTCGTTCGGGACATCCGCATTCACTGAATGCGACTGCAGCGATCGAGGATCAAACCCTGCGAGGGTAGACAATTCGCAAAACCCTCAAACCACTCAACCATGAGACGAATGGGAAAATAGGATGTAATATAAATATACGCAGCAAATGGCGGTCATCTCAACACTTATGCCTCGAATTCCGGGGCGAGGGCCTTGCCTATCTTGGTAACGTTCACGAGACAAGTGCAACGGTCATATGGCTGATTGTCACAAGTGTGTAACAGCAACATTGGACGATGGAAGGGTTGCCGACGTTCACACCGATCTTGACAACGTTTTTCAGGGCAGGGCTATGAACATACAGTTGCTGAGCTGAGGCATATCACGGTGAGCTTACCTGTTGATTGATTTCTGTGGAAGCCTATCGTCATAACGTTTCCGAGTCCAGACTTACGAGTGGTTGGGCTGGCCGTATGTCAGTAAGCTTATTCGTTAATAACTTTTGAACAAGTGTATCGCCATAACGTTTACAGGTGCACACTCGTGAGCATATCTCAGTGAGTTTGCGGGTTAGGAGGGTTGGTGGCAACCCTACCTTAGTAACATCCTCGAGTTAAGGACCGCAAGGATACGGCCGCCACGGGAAGGCTTATCACGGTAAGGGTCCCTATTAAGAGGGATGCCGAGGAAACGTACCTGGATAATGTTCTCTAGTCCACGCCTACGAGGATACGACTAGCCAATTTAGGCTTATCCTGGTAAGCGCTTCTGCTAACCGACATTGCGAGGTACCGTACCCAGATAATCTTCTCCAGTCCGGAGCTACGAGGCTACGGCACGTGAATATAATGTTCCGAGCGCACAAGTGGCTATCCGAGTCGTATCTCGGTAAGGTTGCATATCCACTGGTTTGCGAGGAAGCTTATCACCATAATGTCTCCAATTTTAGATTTATGAGCTTACGTGCGGTTGGCCTAGCCGGAGGACCGTAAGCTTTCCTGTTGAGAGGGTAGTTGTGGAACGTTACTCGAGTAACATCATTGGGCCAAGAGCTACGAGGATACGGCTGGCCATCACAGGTGTGTAACCGTAAGCTTGCCCGTTGAAAGGGCTCCTCGCTGTGCTTGCCTTGGTAATGCCTTTCAGGACCGGGCTACCAACATACGGTCCCTGAGCCGAGGCATATCACACAGTAAGGTTGACAGATAATGAGTTTCTGTTGAAACATCTCGCCAGAACGTTCTCAAGTCCAGGCTTATGAGTATACGAGTACTCACGCTAGCTGTGTCTCAGTAAGCTTGTCCGTTGAGAGGGTTGGCGGAATAGCTTACATCGGTAAGGTCCTCATGTTAAGCGCTACTGGGAAACGGCTGCTGCAGACACACTTATCTGGGTAAGCTCCCTGCTAACACGGACTCCCAAAAGGTGTACCCAGATAACGTTCTAGAGTCCACTGGTACGGGATTACGACTGGTCAATTCATGCTTATCATGGTAAGTGTTACGGGTAAGGGGGATTCCGAGGAAACGTAACCGGATAACGCTCCCCAGTCCAGGGCTACGAGCATACACATATCGATCCTAGCTGTATCTCAGTAAGCTTGCCAGTTGAGGGGGGTTACTGGGATAACTTACCCCAGTAACATTCTTGAGTCAAGGGTTACGAGGATACAACTTTGAGCGCGGCTGTTAAAGGGGATCCCGAAGAAATGTAACCGGACACTGTTCCTCTGTCCAGGGCTATAAGCACACAACTGAATATCTAGGTGTATCCCGGTAAGCTTATCAGTTGACCGAGTTTCTGGTAAAACTCACCCCAGTAACGTTCTTGATTCAAGAGGTACGAGGATACAATCGGCGGAACCAAATGTATCAAGGTAAGCCTACAGGTTAGAGGGTTCTCTGGGCAGACGTAACTGTATAACGTTTCGACGACAAGAGCCTCGACCGTACAGTAGGCGTTGCATGGCCTATCACGGTACTCTAGCCCATTGTCGCGGATTCTCGGAAAGCGGAGTCGGATAGTGCTCTCTAGGCGAGCGCTATGAGCGGGCGACAGAATCGCCAAGGTGTATCACGGTACACTTGGCACTTGAGACAGTTCCTCACATACCTTACGCTGATAACACCCGCCAGTTGAGTGTTACGGGCGTACGACAATCGTCGCTAAGTGTATTGGGGTAAGCTTGCTCGATAAGTGGGTCTCTGTGCAACCTTACCTCAATAATGCTGACCGAGAGAGCGTAATGACCATACACCAGTCGTGCCTGGGTCTCCGTGCAACCTTACCTCGATAACGCTGACCGAGAGAGCGTAACGACCATACGCCAGTCGTGCCTGGGTCGGTACACTTGGCACTTCAGGCGGGTTCCTCACCTACCTTACGCTGATAACACCCGCCAGTTGAGTGTTACGGGCGTACGGCAACCGTCGCTAAGTGTATTGGAGTAAGCTTGCTCGATAGGTGGGTCTCCGTGCAACCTTACCTCGATAACGCCGACCGAGAGAGCGTAACAACCATACACCAGTTGTGCCTGGGTCTATCAGGATGAGCCTGTTTCTTGAGTGGTTGCCCATGTACCTTGCCCCGATAACGACCGTGCAACGAGAGCTGCCAGAGTACGACAATCGTTCACAGGCCAGTGGGTCTCTCGGGAACCTTTCCGTGATAACGCTTACCTTAACGTCCGGAGATTCACGTTACTTCTTACTGAGGTTGGTGTACGAGGATACGGTTGGACAGGAATCACAGAGAAAGTGTATGATCATACGCCTGCCGAGACTTCACGCTAGGGAAGACGTTGCAAGTCTTGTACAGTACATCCCCAGAGGTGTATAGTGGCCGGGTTTCCAGAGGCAAGTATACGAGGATACGGCCATAGACAAATCCAGAGTGAGGGCTCACCCATATATGGTAGGTGATGGCGTAATCTTCAAGACGTGTTGTGGGAGTTCAGCAAGACGTTGTGTTGTGATGGGACAAGGATACGTTCAGCGGTTGCCCCCAGATGTCACCAGCCTCTTCTAATTCATCCCCGACGTCGTCCTCATGCTCGAACCTTATCCTCGCTTTGAGGGGAACAACGAACGCTCTAGCCCTTCCTTCCTCAATCCTTAGGGTTCAACTGCAAACCTGGATGGAGGTCTCCGGCTGAAGATTGCTCTCTACTGGTCGAGCATGTCCAACCCGAACTTGGCACCAAGATACACGCATGGAGATGTAGCGTTCCACCCGCCCAAGAGCCTTCCTTTGCGATAGAAGAGCCCAACTGTACAGCGAAGCGAAAGACGCGTGATGGTAACCACCCCTCGACGGCTCCGCTCCTCCATCCAAGCATGGTCTACCTCTTCAACGAACCGAAGAACCAACGAATCCCTGGACAGTCAGGGCACTCCCACTCGCCGGCAAGCCTCCCTTCGCAGACACCCCCGACTCATACTACGTAGGCACGAACGGCGGCGCTCCTCCACCCAAGCCGGATAACCCAAATAAGAGGACGAGTGTATATGATGTGTGAGTGTCCTTTTGCTTGTTCGAACCGCCCCCCTTCCTCATTGTCGACCCTGCTTCATCATTCCGCTTGATCCCCCTTCCCGCTTCTTCACTGTCGTCATCCCGCCCTTCAACTTCGCCAATCAGCCACGCCCAGCAACGGCCACCTCCCGCTCCACGCCGTCGATCTTCGACCTCCCCTTCACCCTGCGCCTCATCAATGTATTCTCTTCTCCACCACCACGTCCACCCACCTCCCCTATTCTTCCTTCGTTCTCCCTTTGATTCGTCCCCTTCTCCTTCTCTTCTCCCCTACCCCTTCATCTCCCCATGCCCCCCTCCAAAACCGAACCAATCCCTAACCCATTCACCCACAGCTACGACGCCCACCCGACCGCCAACGGCCCTCCCTCTCCCTCCACCGGGCCAACATCCGCCGTCTCAACGGCCTCACGCAATAGCGACAGCATCGGCATGGGTCTCCTCACCATGGACTCGGATTGCCACGACGATGAGGCGTATGAGCAGACATGCAGGGCTGAGTAGGCGAGGAGGAACTCGGCGAGCAATGCGGGCTCTGGGTCGGGGTCGTCGCCTGATCCTTCGAAGGGAAGAGGAGGGAACTCGAGAACGGCCGCCCTCGCAGCTGCGATCCATGCCGACACACCTTCCCCACCGAACTTGCCTCCCCGTCTCCCCCTCCATCCTCGCCAAAAACCATCGAGGTGTCCAAGCGGCTACGCAGCTCCCACCATCACGACGCTCGGTGTCAAGTACCCCGCGCCGTCTGGGTCTGGAGGAGCAACCCCATTCAAACCTTCTCAACGATTGCACAGGCGATCGCTGTTCGACAACCCCCAGGCCTAGGATGCCTCACCCTCAACGGCAACAACAGCGGGACCCCCGATGCCAGCGCCTATCCGAGGCATGCCCCAACCCATGCCGCACCGCAAGACTCGAACCGCACTATCACGACCGGGTTCCGCGGGTCCCCTCCTAATTTGGGTCTCAACACACGTCTCCTTCCCCCGCATTTGCCTGGGGGTACGCTCTAGTCTCTTCACAGTCCTACCACATCCCCGCCTGGAGCCACGTTCAGGGGTACAACTTCAGCACCGTTGTCTCCAGCCATTACGCCGATTATGCCGGTCTTTGCGGTCCCGACAGGTAACAGTAGTTCGCCTGGACCTGGTGAGAAGGGAGGTCCGGGGGTGAAGTGGGACGAGAGCGCCCAGCCGATTCCTAGGAAGCCGATAATGAGGAGTAATACGGAGGATGCGTTGCTCCCGAGGAGGGGAGAGAAGGGGGATGATGAGGAGAAGGCGCCTGGGAAGGGCAAAGGGAGCGTGTGGCTCCGCAAGACTCAGTCCGGGACGAACCGCTTATCCAAGTGGGTGTGGGTTATTGGGCTCATCTTACTTGGGGCAATTGGGGCGGCGGTGGGGCTGGGAGTGTATTTTACGAAGGATAAGCCGGACCATCAGCGGCCTGTGGTGTTGAGTGGGGAGGTGGGGACGCAGAAGGCGGATGGGGTTACTAGTGTGAAGGGGAGTGGGGGGACGGCGGGGGGGAGTGGGGCGAGTACGGTGAAGCATGTTAGTCCAACGCATACGATTGATGCGAGGGGGTGGGCGGACGCTGTTATCACGCCTGTGTTGGTGTATCGGAATGTGGATATGGGGGTAGAAGGGAGGGGAGTGGGGGAGGAGAGTCCGTGTCCGAAGGCGACTGCGACTGCGACGGAGCCTGTGGGGAGGGATGAGGATAGGGCGAGGAGGGAGCATGTCAGGCAGAGTACGAGTCGCAAGAGGAGGTTCTAGGCGAGTGTGGTCGGCATCTTATTTGTGTTGGCTTCTCGACTCGATGTGCCGTTTACGCACGACTTTGTCCCCCCCCCCCTCAAAGTTATTTATTGTTCATTTATCGCGCTCTTACCTTCTCCCTCCTTGTTTCATTTCCTCTCGTTTCCCCGTTCCTACGTCCTTCGATCTCCCTCCTCGACCCAATGATCTTGGTATTTCCGTACCCTTCGCTGTCGTCATACGCCGCTCCGCCGACGGTCTCCTCGATGCCAACACCGTTCACCTTATCGCTCGCAAAATCTCTACGACCAATTATCGTTTGGTTTATCGAATTGTTTTATCGTATCGATACCTACCCCTTCTCTTCTCCCCTTCTTTCCCTCCTCACCGCCACCCGTTCACAGGTGCTTCGATATAGTGTACGTCAATTTACGAGTGCTTCCTTGTTACTCATCCCTTTCAGTTTCTTCTCGGTTAACGCCTTAATGTCATTTTCCTTATCCCGTTAACGTTCACCCCCCTTTGCTCGTACCCCCGTTCCCCCATCTCTCGTTTACCTCTCCCCGTCTTGTTCATCTCACCGTCCCGTTTATCTCATCGCTTCGTCCCCCGGTATCCTTTCCTCATCGCTCTCTCTCTCTCTACAACCTGTGTCATTAGTGGGATCATCGAGTCCCGTCCGCTCTTTTACATCTATCTCTCATCTCGTTTATCTCTGTCTCGTTTCCTTGTCTCTGTTTTTTTCGATCTTTGTGTTATCTGTGCCGTGTGGAAGTGGAAGTCGTCGGAATGGAATCGAATTCGTTTCTGGATCCCCGGATGTGTTTGCGGGAAGATCGGTGTCTTGTGTATGGGTAAGTATGTATGGGACGAGGGGATATTGCTATCGAGTCTATGTGGTGAGAGGTGGAGGCATTCGGCGAGGTAATGAAGTAAAGACAGGTTCGCCGAGCTTGAGATGATAAACTGATGAGACTCACATTTGATTTCTTGAACCACGTATGAGCCGGCTCACTCGCAATCGACCTGGTACACCGACCTAGATACAGTAGTTTTGGTATTGATGCGAGAACTCCTCTGCGATGCTTAATTGTGGCTCGACGCCAGTCGGCAATTACAATGCCGTCGAGGTTCCGAGCACCCCGAAACACAATGTTCTTGGAATTCGGGGGAGTAACCGGGTATATAAAGTGGTAGATATTGCAGAGGGAAGAGGGAAGTCCTTGAAAATGGTAGGATCACTTGGAAGTACAGTCTGGTACCACGAGGAAAGGGTGTGGAAAGAGAAAAGGGGTGCAAATAATAAATTAAAGCGACGATCATTACCGTAGTTCGCAGGTCGATCATGAGCCCGATCTTTGTTCCTCCAATCGCTCCAAGCGATATGCTCTCCTTCGAGAGATGTAGTCTGGCGGGCCCAACATCTCGGCGAGACCCATCTTCTGAAGATCATCATAGTACCTTGGGATTGGCTTGAACAGGTCCCGGTGAATCTCCAGCGCTGTCGGCACACGCCAGCCCTTCTCCTTGGCAAACCGCAGAATGCTCCCCCTCCACACCTTGCAAGCTGGGCGGCAGGCATACCAGCGACACTGGAGCATGCTTAATTGGGAGGGGCTTATGAGAAGGGGGATGGTACACACTTTTAGATGCACGAGCCCGAAGGCTTCGATGGCTCTCGAAGGGGCATCTTGTGCAAGATGATGATGTGCAAGCCACCAATCGACGTCACTAGTGTCGTGGCGATGACCGTGAGTTGGTGGGAACCAGCTGGGAATCGTTAAGAAAAAGCAAAATTGCCCCAGGAACATGTCCAAGGTACAGTCAGCTGGGAGCGGGACCTGGGGTCCTCTATCTGTTCCCAAGTCAGCTATATTGGCGGCAAAAATACGGCCACGCGTAGGGTACGCACTTTTGAGCACCACCGAGTACCTACCAGATTGAAAGGCGGCGAGTTCGTTGTGAGGAATGTGAAGGTCGCCACTGCGTTGTGGGTCCTCGAGAAAGTCGGAGAGTGACTTATGGTAAAGGTGGAAGTCGGGTTTGCCGTCCTTGTTCACAATGCGAATCAGAGAAGACAGAGGACCCAGGAGATATCCCGTTTCTCTAAGCGAAGTCTCCAAGAGTGCACTTGTGTACCAGGCGCCCGGTGGATTCATGATATTGTTGTTATAGACCAAGGCTGTCCTTATCCACTTCACAGCCAACATTGGTTCGGGGCTGGTCTGGATAATACCACTGTATAGGGCGTCCAAAGCCGCGAACGGCTCGGACGAGTTGCTTCGCCGCCAGTTGAGCGCGCGCTCGAGTCGCTTGTGAGGAGTCCCAGGCCTGCCTTGGACGTAGCGAATGACCGTGGCCACATACACAAATTGTTCAGATGCTTCTTGAGCCCAATATTGAGGCAGATCCTCAATTCCCAGTGCCTGGCCAGCTTGAGCGTACCAGTTCTCCGGCAGTCTACAATTGATCCCAATCTGGCTCAACATCGCCCGAGCGTACAGCTCCATGTCAGCCTCGGGACTGTATTTGGTATCAAGGAAGATCTTTTTGAGCTTCCCCAAGGGCAGAGAGGAGAAGTATGCCTCGATAGGGAGCTCGGGCCTGCTGGCGATAATGATGTGGAACGGGAACGCCGGATCGTTAGAGGCGCGCACGAGAACCGATAGAACCTCCCGATGGTTTTCCTCCTTCGATATCTGGCGCTCATGCTCTGTCTTGTACTCCCGTCCCTCGTTGGCTGCGCACTCATCCACACCATCAATGAGAACCACCTTGGGCCACACTGATCCACCGGCCGTCTTCCGGAGTTCACGAATCGGCGCGAGGATGAGGATTTCAAGTTGCTGGGACAGCTGCTTGTCGAATACCCATGGGTTGGCCTCAATAGACGAAAGGATTGCCTCTCGGAGACCAGGAATGTCGAGATGTAGGAGGTGGTACGCGAAGGTCGGAATGAGATATCGCTTTGAGCACCGGTCGACCTTCATCGCGGACGTAGAGAAGAAGAAACTCCCTGCGAGCCATCCTCTTGCATGACATTCGTCGGCAATCGATCCCATTATCGCCGTCTTCCCTGCGCCTGCAGGTCCCGAAAGCCACACGACCTTCGCTTCCCCGCGGTCGATATGACTTAACATTTCGTCCTGCACAGCTTCCCTCGTTTCTGGGAAGCACTTGGGGGCGTCAGTTCCCCGCTCGGCCGAGTCGTGGGCGGCTCCTTTCGAGACGTACTCCTCGAGGCCTGTTGAAAAGAAGCCTTTGTCAGTCTCATGGGATACGAGCCGAAACGTGGTGTAGAAGGGAGTACTGACGATCTTGGGGGTGTCTGGGAGACCCCACGCTGGTGCTCGGTCCATGGTAATGGCTAATTGCGCCTGCTCGTGGACTCTTCAGTCTGCAACCTCAGAAGTATTTGAGTTCAAAAACGCACAGTTGTTATAGTTATCGCCACGATGACGGCGTGAATTATCGTGCCTTGAATAATCCAACTTGTTATGTACGTTGACCCGGACTGGTACACCTTCCCCGTCCTCAGCTCGATCACTCATACGAAGACACCTGCCCCGGGGAATAGGGATCCGAGGGGCGACTGTGGAGGGATATGGATGGACGAAACTGGATGAGACGGGGCGAGGTGGTGGGGGAAGGTAAGAAGGGTGACAACCCTAGACCACCCCTCTGTGACATGTTGCATGCACGCGGCGATGGCGTTTGCGGGGCGTAGTGGGCTGTGCGTGATTAGATTGGTCAGACACCGCCTCCGTCACATTGGGCGCTTAATGTGATATTTGGTGTGCGTCAGTCCGGAGACGCCGGGCGATGAAAGTACCAACGGTGGAGAGATGCGTTACCAGGATAGGTACAGGACAGTCCCCTTGGAAGATGCTTTGGGGAAGGGAACGCTGAAAGGATGTCACAACTACTTGTCTTGCAGAAATAATCGAGAAATATGGCTTGGAGAGTGTCCAATCGCGTGAAGGAATCCCCGAGTGAAACGCCCATTTTCAAGCGCTGCATAGACGTGTCCAACGTGAGTGTTTTGTTCTTTATGGGAGATGGCCCCGGCGTCTGTTTGAACCACCAAGGGACAACCGCGATGGTCTAAATGCAAAGCAACAACGGATACACACCCGCTGCAGAAGTGACAGCGGACCAGCTGAGGGAACCTCCCGGGGACGCGGGGTTGGCATAGAAAGTTGATTTGCATTCTTCCCGAAGAGGATCTGAACAGTAGTGACCGCGACGTGAACGGAGCTATGTGAGGGCGCGTCGAGTCAATCAGCGTGTGGTGCGGTGGAAGCCTTGACTTCTACCACCAAGGCGAGGAATTCAGAATCCACAGGATCAATGAGCTTGTCTCATATCAAAAGCGCTCCAGTTCATCGAGAGCTTGAAGCTTTACCATTCGGGACAGGTGTCGTTACTGAGAACCCCTCCAAAACAGGGGTGGGTGTGTGGGATATCGAACTGGGATGAAGATCACTTGGCGAGATATGTATGAACGCAGACTCTGAATGCGTGTCTGTTGAGAACCGCAAGCTCTTGAGAGTAAGTAATCATCCTTCGTTCTCATTCCTCCTTTATGACGGGCCCCTTCCTGAAAGAGAACGAGATGAACTGGGCAAACCTTCTGGCTTCATGATCAAGGGCGTCCGCTCCGATCAGGATTTGAATGCGTCGGCCTGGGCAATCGGTGCTGAAGTCGTTCACGGTTTGCAGGGTCTGTGCGTCAATGAGATGACAGAGTACACCCTTGCACATCGATCATGAGAGGAGGCGAAGGTTTTCCGCAAAACACTGCAAAACTATGGAACTCGTCGATTTCGGCAAATTCCGATATTTGTGCTTGACCTTGGTTGCCAAACATTCAAGCAATCAGGATGATGTCACGCGCGAACCCCGTCTCTCTACAACGTTGTCCTCACGCTCGATATCTGCTATCGCTCTAGGAAGACCTCTCTCCAAGGATGGGCCTTACGAAATCCCTTCTGCTGCTCCCCCCCTAGCCAAGCTCTAGGGGACTCCACAGCGCTGTACGACCTCTCGAAATCAATTCAAGCGCTGGACCCAACGAACTCGAGGGCGGGAGTGACGTTCCTGAGAGCCACGCTTCTCCACCCTAGGTGGGAGTAGCAAGCGAGGGGACGTGCATATGGTGAGTAGGTGGTCCCCTCTTCTCCTTCGTTCGTGCCACCTCTCTTCCGCGACCCTGCTTCATCATTCCCGCGTGAGCCTCCTTCCCGCTTGTTCTTCGCTGTCGTCATCCCGCCCTCCGACCCTTGCCAATCAGCCACACCCAGGACCCCCCTATATGCCTAGCTTACCCCGATCTTTAAGTCCCAAAATCGTCAAAATTCGTCATGACCACTTTTGGGAATTTCGTCGCATAAGTATCGGGACCTCGGGGTTCGGCACACTTTTCGTCGCATGTTTGACCGGACGTCTACGGGTACCGCATTCGCCGCATAAAGGCGAAAAGTCGTCGGAAGGGAGAGAAAAGGAGTATAATGACACGACTATAACACACTACGAATTCAAATGCAACGATCTAATGAGAAGGATGAAATATAGACACTGGGGGAAGCAAAAGAACTAATCGTCGCACTCGGATTCACCACATCCCGCCGAATCGCTGAGGGAATCGTGTCGCGCTCTCCATTCCATACCCAACCGAATCACGTTTCACCCTCTTGGAGAAAGCCGCCACAGGGTCAACCTTTATTGCAGCCCAAAGCAGCCCATCTAGCAGCCACGGTCGAAATCTGAACTCGCAGCCGCCCTGCGATGGTCGACCCGACCTCCTGCTTTCGGCGCATAAAGATCAGAGGTCGCTGGCGACGGACCCAAAAACGTCACATATATATCAGAGGGGGGTCGGTCATTAATCAAAATTCGTCACATAAGTCTCGGGGCTGAGCCATTTTTTCGGCTCATTTTCGTCGCATGAAGATCGGGGTTAGCTAGGCGTATTGGGGGGTCCTCCACACCCAGCCACGGCCGCCTCCCACGCGACCACACCGTCGATCTTCCACCTCCCTTCCACGCCATGTCTCCCTCATTGTTACCTCTATCCCCCCTTTCTCGTTTCTTCGCTCTCCCCTTGACTCTCCCTCTTCTCGTTCCCTTCTCCCCTACAGAAACCACCCTTATGTCCGAACAATCCCTAACCCCTTTTCCCACAGCGATGACACCCATCCACCGGCCCTCCTGAGCCCGCGCAACATCCGCCGTCTCCACTACACCACGCAACAGGGGCATCGGTGGTATCCGTATGAGTCTTCTCCCATGGATTGCGACAGGGACGGCGACTCGAACGAGGAGGGGGCGTGTGACCGGAAACGGAAGGCAGAGCAGGCGAGGAGGAACGCAGGGAATAACGCGAGCTCGGGGTCGCCGCCTCACCCATAGAAAGGAGGAGGGCACGCGAGCATTTGCACTCGTAGCAGAGATCCACATCAACACCCCTTGCACGCCGAACTCGCCTCCCTTTCCGCCATCGGCGAAACCTTACAGCCGGGTTACGCAGCCCGACTGTCTCAATGCTCGGCGTCAAATACCGCGCGCCGTCTGAAGGGTCGGACCTTTTCGAGTCTCAGTCGCGACAACGTTCGCCGTTCGACAATCCCGCCGACCCTCAGCATGAGATGCGAGGTTCTACAGATCCTCGGATGCCTAACCCCGGCTCCAGCAACGGCGTAGACAACCCATCCCCGCCCCCATCCGCTTCATGCTCCAACCCATGCCGCACCGCCAAGCTCGAACGACAGCATCGCCAGCAGGAGCAACAACTCCTTCTGCAGACCTCTCCTACTCCCGAACTCCTCCATAGCATGCTCTCATCCCCGCGCGGTCCGATCATCCACCCCCTCGGAGCAAGGCTCAGAGGGATGACCTTCGCCTCCCTCGCTCTCCCAATTAGCCCGAGTATCCTGGTCTTTGCTGTCCCTTCGAGCAGTTGTTCCCTCTCCCCACTGAGAAGGGGGGGCAGGGGTGAAGTGGGACGAGGAGCGCAGCCGATCCCGTGCTGATATCGAATCCAGAGGGCGTGCTGGTTCAACGACGGGAAGAGAAAGGAGACGAATTCTGGCCCCACTTTTCGATGGCTCCGCACCTCGAGGAGAAGTTGACTGGGAAGGGAGGCGCGTATGGCTCCGACAACTCAATCTCGGGCGGTCGAGGTGGGCGTGGTTCGTCGGTTTCATCCTCGGAGCGATTGGAGTTGCGGTAGGGTTGGTTTAGGAAGGATAAACCCGGCCGCTAGCAGCCTGTTGCTTTGGGGAGGTGGGGACGCACAGGGCGGATAGGTCGACGGTGAAGGGGGGGAGTGAGACGGGGAGTGGGGCGAGTACGGTTAATCATGCCAGTCCAACGCATGCGTTGGTGTACCGAAATGCGAACGTGAATGTGGAGTTGGAGGGAAGGGCAGTGGTGGAGGAGTGTCCGTGTCCGAAGGCGATTGCTACGGCCCCTGCGAAGCGGGAGGTTGTGGAGAGGGAGGAGGGGAGGGCGAGGAGGGGGCATACGAGGCATGGCACGAGTCGGAAGAGGAGGTTCTAGGGGAGTGAGATCGTCACCTCGGCCTCATGGGAGCTTCGTCTCGATTGTAAGCTCAACTCGACGCGAGGCGCTTAGCTGGTCCCGGTCATACACGGCCTTATCCTTTTTGGATTATTTATTGTTCGTTTGACAATCCCCCCTCCGTTTCTTCCCTTCCTCCTTGTTTTCGCGTTCTCGCATCCTCGATGCTTTTTCTGGGGGCCGTAATCACTCCACCAATAGTCACCGCGCCGTCTCGACACCAGCACTGCAAGCCCTATCACCCACACCAAACCCACACCATCTCTACGACTGACCTTGTCACCTTTGGGTTTCTTCAGCTCTATCCCCGTCACCGCTGCCTCGTCGTTTTTCTGACCCTTCCTTTCGGATAGCTCGGATAACTTACGACCGTTTACTGCTTGGTTTATCGAGCCGTTTTATCGTATGGACACTTACCACTTACCCCTTCACCGGTCCCCGTCGCCGCTTCACCCCTTCTCCTCCTCTTCTCTATCCCCACTACCCGTTTACAGTTACTTCGATATATTGTACGTCACTGGAAATTTACGAGTGCTGTGCCGGTTTTAGCCTTTTTATTTCACCTTGGTTAACGCCTTAACGACTTTCACTTCCCCGTCCCTCGTAATCTGTCCCCGCCTTTGATCCCTTGTTGACCTCATCGCGTTTATCTCATCGTCCCGTTCATATTATTGCTTCGTCCCCCCAGTTTCCTTCCTACGTCTCCCTCGGTCAACAATGCGTGTCATCAGCGGGACCGTCAAGTCCTGTCCGCTCTTTGACACCTGCTCTCGTTTTCTCGTCTCGGTTTTTGATTGTCTTTATCTTCCTGTTTTTCTCTATCTTTGTGTTATTCGTGTCGTGTCGAAGTGGAAGTGGAAGTCATCGGAATGGAATTTATTTCTGGAACTCTGAAACTATGGATCTACTCGCGGGAACGACGGTATTTAATGAAGGGGTGGGTACGAGGAGAGGAGAGGAGAATAACTGTCGAGTCAATGTGCGGGAGGTTTCGGCGATGATGAGGTAAGGTCAGGTTCGATGAGTGCGCTTACAATGCCGTCGAGGTTCCGAGGACTCTGAATTTCGGTGTACTAGACGTTCTTGGAATCCGGGAGGATAAGCGGGTATGTTGGGTGTAAGATAGCACCGCGAGGGAAGGAGGGAAGTTCCGGGGAATGGTAGGAGTGCTTGGGGGTAGGATCTGGTGGTACTACGGTGAAGCGGTGTACAAAGCAAAATGGGTACAAATGATGAATTGAGGCGACAATACCGGCCGCAGGTAAATTACTACTATGAGCCCAATCTTTCAGGTGCCTCCAACAGCTCCAGGCGATGTTCTCTATTTCGAGAGATGTAGTCCGGCGGGCCTAACACCTCTCTGAGACCCGGCTTCCGAAAATCAGAGTACCCCATCTGGATTGGCTTGACTCGGTCCTGGAGAATCTCCAGCGTCGTCGGCACACACCAGCCGTTCTCCTTGGCAAACCGAAGAATGCACCCCCTCCACATCTTGCAAGCTGGGCGGCAGGAATACCAGTGACACTAGGAAATATTTAACTATGAGGGCTGATGAGAAGAGGGATGGGACATCCGACACACTTTTCGATGCATGAACACGAAGGCTGCGATGGGTCCCGAAGGGGCATCTTCTGCAAGGTGATGATGTGCCAGCCACCAATTGACGTCGCTAGTGTCATGGTGGTGGTTGTGCAGTGGTGGAAATACATCGTTAGATGTTAAAAAGTAGAAAAATTGCCCTAGGAACATGTCCAGGGCACGGCCAGCTGGGAGCGGGACCTGGGGCCCTCTATCTGTCCTCCGGTCAGTTCCAGTGACGGCAAAAAATACGGTCACACGCAGGGTACGCACTTTTGAGCACCACCGAGTACCTACCAGATTCAAAGGCGGAGACTTCATCCCCAGAAATGTGAAGGTCGCCGCTGCGCTGTGGGTTCCCGAGGAAGTCGGATATGGACTTATGGTAAAGGTGGAGATCAGGTTCGCCGTCCTCGTTCACAATGCGAATCAAAGAAGACAGAGGTCCCAGGAGGTACCCCTTTTGTCCTGGCGAAGATTCCAATAGTGTGCTGATGTACGAGGCAAGCTCTTCATTATCGTAGATCAAGGCTACCCTGATCCATTTCACCGCCAACATTGGGTCGGGGCTAGTCTTCAGAATTCCGGTGTATAGGGCATCCAAAGCCGCGAAGGGCTCGGACGAGTCACCCCGCCGCCAGTTGAGCGCACGCTCGAGCCGCTCGTGGGGGGTTCCGGACCCGGTTTGGATGTAGCGGGCGACGGTGGCCACATACACAAACTGCTCGGATGCTTCTTGAGCCCAGTAGCGAGGTATATCTTCTATTTCCTGCGGCCGGCCAACTCGAGAGTACCAATTGTCTGGTAGGCCACACTCATTTCCAATCTGATTCAGCATCGCTCGAGAGTAAAGCTCCATGTCAGCTTCGGGGCTATATTTACTGTCCAGGAAGACCTCCTTGATCATCCCGGAGGGCAAGTCCGAGAGGAACCCTTTGATAGCGCGCTCAGGGCGACTGGCGACGATGATGCGGAAAGGGAAGGATGGGTCGTTGGCGGCCTGAATGAGAGCCGATAGAACCTCCCGGTGGTTATCCTCCATCGATATCTGGCGCTCCTGCTCCGTCTTGTACTCTCGTCCCTCGTCAGCAGCGCACTCATCTACACCGTCAACGAGCATCACCTTGGGCCAGGTTGATGCATCTACCGTCTCCTGAAGCTTACGAATTGGCGTGAGGAGGAGGATTTCCACTTGCTGGTCAAGTCGCTTATCGAATACCGATGGGTGGGCCTCGATTGATGCGAGAATCCCCGCTCGCAAACCAGGAATGTTGAGTTCGAGGAATTGGTAGGCAAGGGTAGGAATCAGGTACCGCTTCGAGCACCGGTCGACCTTCATGGCGGATTTCGAGAGAAAGAAACTGCCCGCGAGCCATCTTCTCGCATGGCATTTGTCGGCAATCGATCCCATGATCGCCGTCTTCCCTGCGCCCGCAGGTCCCGTAAGCCACACAACCTTCGCTTCCCCGCGGTCGATATGACTTAACATTTCGTCTTGCACAGCTTCCCTCGTCTCTGGAAAGCACTTGGGGGCGTCGGTTCCCCGCTCGGCTGAGTCGTGGGCGGCTCCCTTGGAAACGTACTCCTCAAGGCCTGTTGAAAAGAAACCATCGTCAGTCCCACGGGATACGAGCCGTAAGTTGGTATAGAGGCTACTGACGATCTTGGGGATGTCTGGGAGACCCCACGCTGGTGCTCGGTCTATGGCAATGGGTAATCGCGCCTGTTCGTGGATTCTTCAGTCTGCACCCTCAGAAGTATTTGAGTTCAAAAACGCACAGTTGTTATAGTTATCGCCACGATGATAGCGTGAATTATCGTGCCTTGAATAATCCCACTTGCCGTGTATGTTGACTCCGGCGGGTACACCTTTCCCGTCATCGGCTCGGTCACTCATACCGAGACCCCTGCTCCGGCGAATAGGGATGCGAGGGGCGACTGTGGAGGGATGGGATGAACGAAACTGGGCGGGACGGGGCGAGGTGATGGGGAAGGTAAGGAAGGTGACAACCCTAGACCACCCTTGCTTGACATGCTGCATACACGCGGCGACGGCGTTTGCGGGGCGTAGTAGGCTGTGCGTGATTAGATTGAATAGATACCGCCTTTATCACATCGGGCGCTTAATGTGATGTTGATAGTTGTGATGTTGATAGTCGGCAGTCCGGCGAGGTCGGAACATGAGGCCAGGAGCGGAGATGGTGAGCATTGGCTAGACGTGCAAGGTCGCCGCTATTTGACGTGAAAGGGGTCAGGAAGGAAACACCGAAAAAATGTCGCATCTGAGAACGGGTCGACAAATGTTGCTGGAAACGCGTCCAATTGAGAGAGGGAATCCCAGAATAAAGCACCATGGCCACAGGAGATGCCTCTGAAAATCGATTTGAATCGTCAAGGGACGACCGCCATGACTATGACGGTCAGAACTTAGAAGGCACAGGAGGCGTCAGAGGATACCACAGTGAGCGACGTCATAGCAAGTCAACTTGCAGCCCTCTGAAGACAACTCAAGCAGCAGGAACCGTTACATGAGTGGAGTCGCGCCCGAATGCAGGCTGCAGCAAGTGCATGGAGGGTGTATGGCGACGCGTAGAGTCGTACAGCGAGAGTCTTGATTTTCGTCATGAGGGCGAGGGGTCAAGAGGCTGTAAGAACTATCCGCGTCGCAAAGGTGCGCCTGATTATCAAGAGGTGGAGAGATTTAGCGTCGGAGAGGGCGTCGACGCGGAGCATTCCTCCAAGAAAGCGGTGGGTGGAATCGCAAATTGGCATGAGGATACGCTCGCGAGAGATAAATGAGCACAGAAGGAATGGTCTAGGTTGACCGATACACGCCATCCATCCATGCCAGAAAGCAGCGGTTTGAACTCGGCTCGAACGGTGGGGAAAGCGAACGTTGGATAGCTAAACAGGCAGGAGTTGTCGAGTCGGCACGGCGAATTGCAGTTGCACGTCGTACTTCACAACGATGCAACGGAGACCGACTACATCCGTTGAGGGCGTTGAAGAGAGTGAACCCCCCTTCATTCCCATATCTCCTCTTTCGTGTACCCCTCGCTGTATTAGAATTTTTCATGGACCAACCTGATTAGTGTGTCGCCGCGTTGGCGTGGACAATAGGTACATATTTCGCCGGAGATGTGCAGAATCTGGGAGTTCATAAAGATGATAGAGTGTGCGCCAACATGTTGGTCGAGGAAAGGGGGGTGAAACGTCTCCGCAAAACGGTACAAAACCGAACTTTGGCATCGACCTCGGCAAATTCCGATGTTTGCGGGTAAATAAACACTTTGAGCGATGATGTCACGCCTCTTCTTGTCTCTCTACCTCGAGCTCGATTTCTGCTACCTCTGTAAGAAGACCTCCTAAGACCCCTGGATACTTTATCCAAAATGCATTCTGGTACTCTCCGGCTCTCCAGGGATTAGGGGGTACTCCGGAACGAGGCACGACGCTCAATGTCGGTTCAAGCTATAGACCGGCCCGCTGATTCAAACATCACCCTCACCCGCCCATAGAACTCCCTCTGCGATGATATAGCACAGCTTGTACAATAAATTCGATGGCAGTGACGTCTCAAGAGCCGTGCTCCTTCATCCGAGGCCGGATCAGCAAACGAAGGGAGAGTGCGTTCGATGGGCAAGTCGTCCTATCTCCTCACTCCTTGGTGCCAGATTCTTTCTTTGGTGTCGTCCCCGCTTCGTCATTGTCGCTCTATCCCCCTCCCCGCTCGTTTGCTGTCACCATCCCACTGTTCTACCCTCGCCAATTGATCACGCCTCCCACCCGCCACACCGTCGATCTTCCACCTCCCTTCCACCCCACACCTCCCCTGCCTCGTCAATACCACCTCTGTCCTCCTCCCCTCATCCCTTGACCCTCCCCTTGGCCCTTCCTCTTCTCGTTCCATTCTCCCCTTCGTCCCACCGTGCCTTCCAAAACTACCCGTATCTCAGAAACAATCCCTAACCCCTTCCCCCACAGTTATGACACCTACACCACCGCCAACGGCCCTCCAAACCCCACCCAACATCCATCGCCTCCACTGCGTCACGCAATAGCGGTACTGGGGGGATAGGTATGGGTCTCCTCCCGTAGATTCCAACAGCGACGATGCCTTGGGCAAGGAGGCATATGAATCCAAACGCCAGGCAGAGGGGGCGAGAGGAGTGCAGCAAACAACTCCAGCTCCAGCTCGCCGCCTAATCCATCGACGGGAGGAGGGATCTCGAGTACGGCCACCCCTGCAAGGACGCTCCACGCCAGTAGCCTTTCCTGCCGAGTTCGCCTCCCCCCGTCTCCCTCTCCGCCCTCACAAAAAGGCATAGCTGCGCCGAAGCCGGGGCACGCTATGCCTACTATCGTGACGCTCGGTGTCAAGGCCCCCCGTGCCGTCTGAACTGGGAAGCACCTTCGAGCCTCAACAACAGCAAGCGCAGTCGCCGTTCGACGATTCCCCTGGCCCCCTACGAGTGACGCAAGGTCCCACATGCCCTGGGATGCCTAACCCCGGCTCCAGCAACGACGTGGACAACCCATGCCTGCCCCCATCCCCTCCATGCCCCAATCCATGCCGCACCGCCAAGCTCGAACCACAGCATTATCAGCGGGAGTAACCACGGCATATATTGGCCTCTCCTACCCCCGAACTCCCCCAGCAGCGTGCTCTCATACCCCCCGAAGCAATGGTCAGAGGTACCTCCCTCGCTCCCCCAATTCCAATGACTATGCTGGTCTTTGTGGTCCCGTCGAGCAGTGGTTCCTCCCCACTGAGAAAGGGGTCCATGGTGAAGTGGGACGAGGAGCGGAGTCGATCCCGCGTTGAGCTCGAATACGGAAGAGGTGTGAGTGGTTCGACGAAGGGAAGAGAAGGAAGGCGGCTTCTGGAGGCGGTTTTCTGTGGTTGCGTATCTCAAGAAGTCGAGCGCTTCGGGTAAAGAGGGCGTGTGGCCGAGGGGGACGCAGTCGGGTCCGAACCAACTCTGCGAAGGGCTCTGGTTTGTCGGTTTGATGTTGCTAGGGGAGATAGGGGCGGCGGTACGCTTGTACGTGTATTTTACGAAGGATAAACGAGACCATCAGTGACCTGTGGCGTTGAGTGGGGAGGTGGGGACGCGACGCGCGGATGGGACGGAGTACGGTAAAGAGTGGGAGTAGGATGGGGGGAGGACGGCTAAGTATGTGAGTCCGACGCATACAATTTATGCGAGGGGGTGGGGTGAGTGGGGGCGGTCGTCACGCCGGCGCCTGTGCTGGTGTATCGGAATGCGGATGTGGGGGGTGACTCGGGTGAGTGAGGAGAGTCCGTGTCCGAAGGAGACTGCGGCGGAGCCTGTGGGGAGGGAGGAGGATAGGGCGAGGAGGGAATATGTGAGGCAGATTACGAGTCGGAAGAGGAGGTTCTAGTGGGGTGGGGGTCGTCACCTCGATTATGGGCGTCCTTCTCGACTGGACGTGCTGTTCATTCACGTTTTTGCCCTTTCTCGAAGTTATTTATTGTTCATTTATCATGTTCCCTCCGCTGCATCCTTCCTTTCTGCCCTGTGTTCATGTTCTCGCATGTTTAATGTCCCCCCCCCCCCCCCCCCCCCCCCCCCGTACCCTTCGTCCCATCAACGGTCTCCTCACTCTCCCGACATGCCCAACGTTGTCGCCCACAAAATTGCTACATTGTGACCCCCACCGTCGCCACGACCGCCTCGCCACCCTCTGGGCCCTCGCGTTGGATAGTACACTTCACTCGATCGGCTATCGTCCGGCCTATCGAATCGTCCCGTGGTTTGACGCCAACCCTGCGACACACCTACACTCTCTGACCCCTTCATCCCTGTCCCTGCTCACCTCCACCGTCTCCCCTGTCTACCTCTCGTTTACCTCTTTTTCTTGGTGACCTCTTCTCCTCGTTCACCGCGTCTCGTTGACCTCCTCGTCCAGTTCGCCTCCTCGTCCCTTTTCCCTCCTCATCCAGTTCATCTCACCGTTTCGATTCTCGGTTCCTTTCCTTCCCGCCTCTCTCTACAACGTGTATCATTAGTGTCCGCTCTTTTACATCTATCTCTCGTCTCGGTGAATTTATCTATCGTTTTCTTTCGCCCGATCTTGGTGTTATTTGCGTCGTGTGGAAGTCGAAGTCGGAGTCACCGGAATGGAATGGGATTCGTTTCTGGATCTCTGGATGTGCTCACGGGAAGACCAGTGTCTATATGGATATGTACATTATGAGGAAGGGAGGATAATGGTAGAGTCTATGTGAGGGATGCTTTCAGGGGGGATGCAATGAGGTAAACTCAGGTTCGGGGAGCTTGAGGTGGTAAGGATACGAGATTCATCTTGCGTTCCCAACCGAATATGATACGGCTTACTCGTGACCGACTTGGCACACTGACCAAGATACAATGGTTTAGGTATTCATGCGATCGAGGTTCCAATCCCTCGAAATGCAATACATTAGATATTCTTGGAATCCAAGAGAGTAAGTGGGTATATGGTGTGGTAGATAGTAGCACAAAGGAAAGAGGGAAGCCCCTAAGAATGGTACTACTACTAGGAAATGGTGTGGAAAGACAAGAGGGGTACAAATGACAAATCACAGCGACAATTCCGTAGGTAGCGGGTTGATGATGACCGATCTTCTCCTCAGATGAGATGCTCTGTTTTCAGAGATGTAATCTGGTGGGCCCAACATCTCGCTGAGACCCATCTTCCAAGGACCACCAGCATACACCGAGATTGGCTTGACTCGGTCCCAGACAATCTCCAGTGTTGTTGGCACACGCCAGTCATTCGCCTTGGCAAACCGCAAAATGCACCTCCTCCACACCTTGCAAGCTGGACGGCAGGAATACCAGCGACACTGGAGGATATTAAATGGCAGTGGATTATGGGAAGGGGGATGGTACACACCTTTTCATGCACTAGTGCGAAAGCTTGAATGACTTGTGCAGTGGGGTCATCTGCAAGGTGATGGTGTGCCAGCCACCAGTCAACGTCACTGGGACTATGGTGATGCTTGTGAGCTGGGGGAAAGAAGGCAGGGGCTGTTAAAAAGTGACAAAAATATTCCAGGAACATGTCCAAGGTACGGTCAGGTGGGAGCGGGACATGGGGCCCTCTATCTGGACCCAATTAGCCCCACTGTCTGTGGCAAAGTATACGGTCCCAAGTATGATACGCACTTTTCAGCACCTCAGAATACCTGCCAGATTCGAAGTCGTACACATGATCTTCGGGAATATAAAGGTCGCGGCTGCGGCGGGGATCATTGAGGAAGTCGAACAGTGACTTATGGTATAGGTGGAAATCAGCTTCCCCATCATCGTTCACAATGCGGATCAAAGACGATGAAGGTCCCAAGAGGTACCCTGTCTCTCCAGGAGAAGACTCAAGTAGTGCGCTCGCATACCAGGGGCCCCCATTGACGTCATCATAATAGCGCATTGCCGCCCTTATCCACTTCACAGCCAACGTTGGCTCGGGGCTGGTCTGCAGAATTCCGGTGTAGAGGGCGTCCAAAGCGGCGAACGGCTCAGACGAGTCGCTTCGCCGCCAGTTGAGCGTACGTTCCAGCCGCTTGTATGGGGTTCCGGGCCCACTTTGGACGTAGCGAATGACAGTGGACACATACACGAACTGCTCAGATGCTTCTTCAGCCCAGTACTGGGGTATGTCTTCGATTGCCTGCGGCCGACCAATTTGAGAGTACCAAGTATCGGGGAGACCACAGTCCATCCCAATCTGGTTCAACATAGCTCGGGCGTACAGCTCCATGTCGGCTTCCGGGCTGTACTTGCTGTCGAGGAAGACCTTCTTGATTGTACTTGGGGGGTGCGAGGAGAAGAACTTCTCGATGGCGTTCTCGGGTCGACTGGCAATAATGATGCGGAACGGGAAGGATGGGTCGTTGGTGGCCTGTACGAGAACTGATAGAACTTCCCGGTGGTCATCAGCCTGTGATATCTGGCGCTCCTGCTCCGTTTTGTACTCCCGTCCTTCGTCGGCCGCACACTCGTCTACACCGTCAACAAGGACGACCTTGGGCCAGGTTGAGCCACCGGCTGTCTCCCGGAGCTTGCGTATAGGCTTGAGAATGAGGATTTCGAGTTGCTGCGACAACTGCTTGTCGAATACCCATGGATTGGCCTCAATAGACAAGAGGATCGCTTCTCGGAGACCAGGAATGTCGAGGTGTAGGAGGTGGTACGCGAAGGTCGGAATAAGATACCGCTTTGAGCACCGGTCGACCTTCATCGCGGACGTGGAAAAGAAGAAACTCCCCGCAAGCCATCCTCTTGCATGGCATTCGTCGGCAATCGATCCCATGATGGCCGTCTTCCCTGCGCCCGCAGGTCCCGTAAGCCATACGACCTTCGCCTCGCCGCGGTCGATATGACTGATCATTTCGTCCTGCACGGCCTTCCTCGTCTCTGGGAAGCACTTGGGGGCGTCGGTTCCGCGCTCGGCTGAGTTGTGGGCGGCTCCTTTCGAGACGTACTCCTCGAGGCCTGTTGAAAAGTGGCCTTGGTCAGTGTCACGGGATACGAGCCGAAGTGTGCTGTAGAAGGGAACACTGACGATCTTGGGGGTGTCTGGGAGACCCCACGCTAATGCTCGGGCCATGGTAGTTGTTAATTGCGTCTGTTTGGGGGGACTCTTCAGCCTACACTCTGGGAAGGATTGAAGTTCAAAGACGCACAGTGATTATCCCCAAGATGATGCCGTGAGTTATCGTGCCTCGAGTAATCCCACTTGTTGTGTATGTTGACTGCGGCGGGTACACCTTCCCCGTCCTCAGCTCGGTCACTCATACCGAGCTCCTGCTCCTACGGATCGCGATTCGAGGCGACTGTGAAAGGAGGGGGACGAGCTGAATTGGGCAAGGTAAAGCGGGGTAGTGGGGCAAGGGAAGGGACGACAACCCTAGGCCATCCTTCCGTGACATGGTGCATCCACGTGGCGATGGAGTTTGCGGGCGTAGTGGGCTCTAGTGGGCTGTGCGTCATTTGATCGATAGACCGCCTGTATCACATTGGGCGCTTAATGTGATGTCTCGAGTTTGGTCGCCTGGCGCCGGGGCACGAGGCCAAGAAAGGAGGTGGAGAACATCGGCTAAGTGCGAAGCGCCGAAAGGATGTCGCGGCTATTTGTCCTGCAGAACGGGATGGCACAAATGGTCCGGAGGGAATCCCAGAATAAAACACCTGCCTGAAGGCACTACAGCAACGGGAGAGCCGAGACGCCCGTCGGATAGGACACCGCAGTCGATGCGACAACTGCGACGGCCGAAAGGCGGAGGAATGTGGGGTATGCTCCAGTTGCAGAAGCGTCAGTGGATCGGCTGAATCCACCTTGCGAGTCGCTTTGCAGGACTTACACCGCGTGAAAATCCTACTGGAATCAACGGTTCCAGGGGGGTTCGAGATAACCTGGCGCATGAGTGGCACCGGCGCTAGAAATTGTGGGGCCAGGATCGGAGCCAGAGCAACTGGGAATTGCGCTGGCTTCAGCGATGGAGTCGCTGATGCCAGACAAATGCCAGGCAAACTGGGTCCGAAAATCCTCGTTGTTAGCCTCGGCCCCAGATTGGCTGGCCTCCGAGTGGCTTCAGTGGCACCAGAGCCGATGCCACTGGGGATTCCAGTTAACATGGCTTCCCCAATGGCCCCCGCAGTTTCAGCCTTGGTTCCGGGCCAGAGGCAAGGTGAACCGGCGTGTGTGCTGGCATCAGCGACTCCAGTAGGGTTTTCGCGCAGTGTTATGGACAGGATCTGGACATTAGTGGACGCCACGTGAATAGAGTCGCACACGCTCGCAAGTGAGTCGTCGAGAGATTGAAGGTTTAGCATTCGAGCGGCGTCGTTGCCGAGCTCATCCAAGGATGGGCTAGTGGACTAGTCAACTGGCGTGAAGATACGCTCGCGAGAGATACATTAGCGTAGAAGGGACAGTCTGGGTCGATCCAGACACGCCACCACTCCATGCCAGGAAGGAATGGTGGTTCAACAACCACGAAGGAGGTCCGATGCTGACTCACCAAAGAGGTAGAAGACGTCAAATTGGCACAGCGCACCGCAGCCTAGCGCCCAAAGTCGGGCTCTACGCCAACACAGCGGAGACCCTATACCCCCGCCGAGAACCACGGTCTCTCAAAAATAAACGCCCCTTCGTTGCTATATCTCCCCCTACCCGGAAACAAGTGATGCGAGCTGGACAAGTGCTCCAGCTTTGGTCAGATTTTGGAAGTGTTGGGATGGACAATCGGTTCGGTGGTTTCCAGACTCTGATATCTGGGAGTTAGCAAAATGAGAGAACGCAACGCAAACGCATTGGTCATGGAACACAAAGGTTCTCCGCCAAAATCGAACCCATCCACTTCGGTGAGAATGGCGAGAAATCATTGTTTCCCAACCCGAGAATACAGCGGCGAGCGGTGTCATAGCAAGGCGACTTGGGCAAGATTTCTGCAGGAGATCCGTACGGTAGTGACAGTCAGATAAACGCCGAACGGAGTCGCAGACGCCCGCAGGGTCAAGAAAGTCGGTGGAGGGTGTACGGAGGATGCGTTGAGTCAATCAGCGTGTAGAATGGTGGGCGGGAGCCGCGATTTTGATCATGAAGACGCGAGGTACAGAAGCTCGAAGACTCGGAGCTCTCCGGATATCGAGAGGGCGCTAGTTTGTGGAGAGATTGAAAGGTTTCAAGTTAGCGTACAAGAGAGGCGTCGTCTCTGAGCTCCCCCAATGCATGGGCGGTCAGTCTAGTGAGCAGGAGAATGCAGATACCCCACGGAAAAGGTATGAGCGCAAAAGCTCGTCGATTTCGGCAAATTCCGATGTTCGCGGTTAGTTGCGGTTGGGTGATGATGTCACACGCGCCTCTCTTCTCTACACAACACTGTCCTCTGCTACCACATAGGAAGACCTCTCGAAGCTCAGGGATGGGCCTTACGACAAGTATTCTGGCACTCGTCGCCCCTCCAAGGCTTCAGGAATACTCCGGAGCGCTCCACGGCGCTCCTGAGATCGATCCAAGCTCTGGAACTGCTCGTTCATTCTAACGCAGCACCCTCACCCGCCCATAGGGCTTCCTCGATGAATTCATGGCCGTCAGCGACGTCTCAGAGAGCTGCGCTCCTGTAACCCAGGCTGGATTAACGGAAGAAGGAGGGGTGAATAGGATGGGTAAGTAGTCCTCTCTGCTTGCTTGTTGGTGCCGGATCCCTTTTTCGTTGTTGCCCCTGTTGGACAGTATTCGATTCTCTCCTTTCATTCTTCATTGCAGTTTCTCGTCCCGCCCCGTCAATTATATCCACACGTTGGCGTTCACTTCGCTACACCACCGACCGTCCACGTACCTCGTTAGCGTCCTCCCTTCTGCCCCCTTGTCAGCACCACCCATCCCCTTCCCCCCGCATTTCCCCTTCACTCGTTTTTCTCTCCACCGTCCTCCTTTCTTCTCTCCCTTTATATTTCCCCTTCTTATCATACCCTTTCCCTCGAAAATCGAACCAGTGCCTAACCCCTTCGCCCACAGCTACGATACCTAGCTCACCGCCAACGGCCCTTCAGAGCTCGCCCAACGCCTGCGCTTCCCACCACCGGCCGTAACAGCGGCACCGACGTGGGTCCCCTCGCTGGGACTCGAACACCGACGACACCTTGGACGAAAGGGAGGTGCATGAGCAGAAACGGAAGGCAAGCAAAGAGGAACAAGGCGAACGACTCAAACTCGGGGTCATCGCCTGATCTAGCGAAAGGGGGAGGGAACTCGCACCGGCGATCCACGCCAACAACCCTTCCCCGCCTAACTCGCCGCCCCTTCTACCTTGCCCCCTTGTCGAAGCCTATCGCTACGCCCAAGCACGCTCGGCGTCAAGTATCACGCGCCGTCTGAAGGACCGAACCATTTCGAGCCTCAGTAGCGCCAACGTTCACTGTTCAACAATCCTGCTTGCCCTCAGCGTGGGGTGCGAGGTCCCACAGGTCGTGGCATGCCTCGCCCCCAACATCAACAACGACGTGGACCCCCAATGGTCGGGGCGTGCCCTAACCCATTCCGCACCCCCAAGCCTCGAGCAACTGCATCGACAGCGCGTCTGTGTGCCTCTCCTACTCCCGAAATCCCCCAGCGGCATCTCTCATCCCGGCGTGGTCCAATCATCCATCTCCTCGGAGCAATGGCCAGAGGCATCTCCCTCGTTCCCCCAATTGCGACGACTACGATAGTCTTTGCGGTGCCGTCGAGTAGTAGGTCCCCTGCACCCACCGAGAAGGGGGCCGAGGGTGAAGTGGAACGAGAGCTCCCTTAACTCTGAAGATGCGCTTCTACAGAGGGGAGGGGACAAAGGGGCCCGACCTTTGGACGCGGTTTTCGATGGTTGTACCCCTTGAGGAGAAGTCGTCTTCTTCGGGAAAAGGCAGCGCGTAGGGCTCCGAACAGCTCAATCCGTTACGAACCGACTCTCGAAGTGAGTATGGTTCGTCGGCCCGAGCAGCGATTGGAACCGTTGCGGAAGGCGGATGGGGGTGAAGGGAGTGTGGGACGGCGACTGGGGGACTACGGTTAAGCATGTCAGGGGGGATGCGATTGATGTGGGGGGGTGGGACGTTGGTGCGTAGGGATGGAGGTGTGGATGGGAAGGAGGAGGTGAGGGAGGAGAGCCCGTGTCCGAAGGTGACCCCAACGGTGACGCCGAGGAAGTTGTGGACAAGTAAGAGGAAGGTAGTTCGAAGATGGAACATGTAAAGCAGAGTGCGAGTCGGAAGAGACTGGAAGTGCATTCCGCGACTTGACGCGCTTAGCTGGAGCCGTTCATATGATTTTACCCTTTATGACTTATTTATTATTCATTTGTCTCCTCCTAGCTCCGCCTCCTATCTCCTTTCTGCCTTTTCAAGAAGTTCGCGCATGCTCAACGTCACCGTCGTGCCCCTCATCCCATCGACGGCCTCCTCGCGCTCTCGACACACCCAACGTCACCTGCACTGCCGCCCACAAAATCTCGACAACCACATCACCACCACCTCGCCATTGTTTACCTGGGCCCTCCTTTTGGATAGTTCGGTTCGCTGAGGACCGGTTATCGTTCTGTGGTTCGACTCCTACTCATCTTCCCTACTACCCTTTGGCCCCATCATCCCCTCTTCCTACTTACTGCTACTCCCATTACCCCTTTCACATATTTTCGATATATAGTGAGTCAATTTAATGTCTTAATGT
This sequence comes from Coprinellus micaceus, assembly GCA_951394405.1. Lineage (NCBI taxonomy): Eukaryota > Fungi > Basidiomycota > Agaricomycetes > Agaricales > Psathyrellaceae > Coprinellus > Coprinellus micaceus. The sequence goes on along the minus strand of OX596340.1, from coordinate 2,748,461 downwards.
CACTTCCCTTACCGCGTTAATGTTCATCCCCGTTCGCTCGTACCGGCAAAGAGCATAGCGAGGGAAAGAGGGAGGTCCCAGGAAACCGTAGGATGACTCGGAAGTATGAACCGATGGGACTACTAGGAAATGGTGTGAAAAGGCTAGGGGTGTATGTACATCCGACGAATCAAGGCGACGGTGCCGTTGGTCACAGGTCAATCATGAGGACATGCTTTGCCTTTGTCGCTCCAATTTCTCCAAGCGATTTTCACTACTTTCAGAGATGAAGTCTGGTGGGCCCAACATCTCTCTGAGATCCATCTTCCGAGGATCATCATAGTACTCCGGGATCGGCTTGAATCGGTCCTGGAGCATTTGCAGTGTCGTCGGCACACGCCAGCCATTCGCCTTGGCAAATCGCAGAATGCACCTTCTCCACACCTTGCAAGTTGGGCGGCAGGCATACCAACGACACTAGGGGATCTTCAATTGGGAGGGCTGATGGGAAGACGGGTGGTACACACATTTTTATGCACTAACTTGAAAGCTTGAAGGACTCGCTCAGTAGCATTGCCCACAAGATGATGATACGAAAGCCACCAATCGATGTCGCCAGCATTGTGGTGATGATTGTGAATTGGTGGAAACACATCCTCGGCTGGTAAATCGTAGCAAAATTGGCCCAGAAACATGTCCAAGGTACAGTCAGCTGGGAGCGGGACCCGTGGCCCTCTATCTGTTCCCCAGTCAGCTCCACCAGCGGTAGAAAATTGTGTTAGGGCACTCACCTTTCAGGACCTCAGAATACCTGCCAGATTCGAATTCAGAGACTTGATGGCTAGAAGCGTAAAGGTCGCCGCTGCGCCGCTGGTCTGCCAGAAAGTCGGACAGCGACTTATGGTAAAGGTGGAAATCGGGTTTGCCGTCGTCCAGGACAATGCGAATCAAAGACGACAAAGGTCCCAACAGATACCCGGTTTCTCCAGGAGAAGATTCCAGTAGTGTGGTGATGTACCAGGCGAGCACCTCATAGTTGGCGTAGGTCAAGGCTGACCTAATCCACTTCACAGCCAGAATCGGTTTGGGGCTGGTCTTCAGAACCCCAGCGTATAGGGCGTCCAAAGCCGCGAAGGGCTCAGACGAGTTGCTCCGCCAGTTGAGTGCACGCTCCAGGTGTTCGTGGGGCATTCCGGAACCGTTTTGAATGTAGCGGACGACGGTGGCTACATATACGAACTGCTCGGATGCTTCTTGAGCCCAGTACCGAGGCAGGTCTTCAATTCCCAGCGCCTGGCCAGAACGAGAATACCAATTATCGGTGAGACCGTAGTCCATCCCTATCTTCGTAAGCATTGCTCGTGCGTACAGCTCCATGTCAGCCTCGGGGCTGTATTTGCTGTCCAGGAAGACCTTCTTTATCGTACCCAGGGGGTGCGAGGAGAAGAACTTCTCGATGGCATTCTCGGATCGACTGGCGATGATGATGCGGAACGGGAAGGATGGGTCGTGGGTGGCCTGTATGAGAACCGATAGAACCTCCCGGTGGTTATCTGCCTTCGATGTCTGGCGCTCTTGCTCCGTCTTGTACTCCCGTCCCTCGTCGGCAGTGCACTCATCTACACCGTCAACCAGGATCACCTTGGGCCAGATTATCTCGCCGGTCGTCTCGCGGAGTTTGCGTATAGGCTTGAGAATGAGGATTTCGAGTTGTTGGGACAGTTGCTTGTCAAATACCCATGAATTGGCCGCAATTGACGAAAGGATCGCCTCCCGCAAACCAGGAATTTCGAGATGTAGGAGGTGGTATGCGAAAGTCGGAATGAGATACCGCTTCGAGCATCGATCAACCTTCATTGCGGACACCGAGAAGAAGAAGCTCCCTGCAAGCCATCCTCTTGCATGGCATTCGTCGGCAATTGACCCCATTATCGCCGTCTTCCCTGCACCTGCAGGTCCCGCAAGCCATACAACCTTTGCTTCCCCGCGGTCGATATGACTGATCATTTCGTCTTGCACGGCCTTCCTCGTCTCTGGGAAGCACTTGGGGGCGTCGGTTCCCCGCTCGGCCGAGTCGTGGGCGGCTCCCTTGGATATGTATTCCTCGAGGCCTGTTGGAAGGAACTATCGTCAGCCTGATGGTGATAGCAATGGCGATTGGCGCAGAAATGGGCCACTGACGATCCTGGGGGCCCTTGGCTGTTCCTGGGCGGGCGCTGGTTCCGTAGTAGTGATTGCTCGTGCTATCTGCGAAACCATCTGTCAGTTTCCCTGTTCAAATACCTCGAGCCTAGGGCTAACAGTAGTCGCCGTGGTGGTGGCTTGAGTGGTCGTTCAACGACTGACTGGTGATGCTGAGCGTGTTGCCTCCTCCGACACCCTGGCTTTCCCCCGGCGGTCTCTCCATTTGACAGCAAGCGAAGACTTTGGGGAGGGACATCAACAGAGCTTGGAGCGGAGCGAGAAAGTGAGGGAAGAGATTGCTCGGGCGCTCTTCTACATGAGGCGGTGGGCTGTGCTAGATTATATTTAGATAACGCCGCCATCACCTTTGGGCGCTTAATGGCCTATCCCACAATGCGCTCTCGGGACTCTTTCAGCCACCATAACACCATATATTCAATCACAATACGACGAATTGGCTGACCCCAAACCACAGAGCGGTCATTAAGATGGTTTCTTCTGAAAGGTATGTGGCAAAGTCGCAGGTTCTATCCTCGCCTAACATTTCTGCATGCATTTAAAGGAAGGCCCAGAAACGTCAGTATCGACTCTCGACTCCTAGAGATTGGGAGAAAATCTGGCAAATGCTGAAGTGCTGCATCGGTGTGTGGGACTCGTAGTTTGGGGCGCTTAATGACACGTTGGTAGATCTAGTGCTTCCGCCCGGCGAGGCTGGGGCATGAGGACAAACGTGGAGATAGTACGCATTGGCTGGAGGGACAGGGATTTGGATTCGGTGTGAGATAGCTCAGGGAAGGAGGGGCCGAGTTTGAGCTACTGGGAACCCCTTCATCATCGCGAGGTCGAAGGGAAATCAAGAAGCGTAGCTCTTCTGAGAGAGTGGTATCAAGCATGCCAAGCTACTTTGTAATCGAAGACGTTCAGCGAGGAAACAATGGCCGGAATCTGCCTTCGAAATTCGTTCTGATTCTGCTTAAGCAAGTGGTGATGCGCAGAGGTGGAGCATTAATCGCCTCACAGAATCGATCGGCACATGCGACTTGCAGTGTATTCGATCACGGGAGGGAGACGGTAGCGAGCCGCAGCGTAATATGAACATGATTTGGACGTCCAAGGGATGACCGGGATGTTCGAAAGGCGATGGAACACGAGAGCCATCCCAGTGGCAAAATTGTAAGTGGGTCAACTACCCGCCCGTTGAAGCCTCCTCTCGGGACGTGTCGTACACCTCAAGTTCATACCTCGTCCCATTACCAATGGGTACACCGGCGTGCGGTGTGGGCCAAGTCCGCTTGCACCCTTTCTCAAGAGGATCATACGAGCAGTCGCCGTTGCCCGGAATGGTGCTACGTCGGTTTCAGCATTCGCTGAAACGCTTACGCACCCACGAAAGTACGTCGAGGTGTGCAAGAACGCCATGAGTCGATCGACGGGTGATGTCACGGCGATGAAAGGCTTGAATGGAGTCATCAGAACGAGCTCGGAGAGCCCTCCAGATCTTGAAGAAGCGCAGGAGGGTCGAGAGAAGGAGGAAGATAACATCCGAGAGCAGCCGCCGCTGGGAGCTCCACCAAGAATGAGGCGAGACGAACGGACTGCATGGGAATCAGGAGAGCTATATCACCGCAGAAAGAGTACTTGGGTCGGTCATGACGCACCACTGGTCGCTTCCACTCCACCCATACCACCAATCAGGGCTCGAGCCCAAGGTTAAGTGAAGGTTTCATCGCCGAGCGGGCGATGCCAAATCAACAGACCAGAGGGCTGACGTGAAGGCGAGCGGCAAAACGAAAGTTCTCGGCGTCAATATGCACAATCAGGGCTTGATCAGGGCCTTAGAAAGTGGGTGATGGTTCTACACAAGGGCGTAGAGTTCCGAGCTGAGGGTGAAGATGAGAAGCACGCGAATGCACGGGTGGTGCAAGAGGGTGGAAGTTCTGGGCGAACCTGAAACCCAAAAACCAGCGCTCGGCAAATCCCGACGTTCTTGTCACACGATTGACCGGAACTGCGGTGACGTCATGCCCAAGTCACTCTCCTCGTTCCTCCACAACGCCCTCTTCTAGCTCGACCCTATTCTCTTTACGGAGGCTCTATTGAGCTCCAAGAACGAAAAATGGGTTTCTCAAGACGGCCTCTGTCGCCCACCAGTTCGTCGAGGGGCGCGGTGCAAATCCGGATGGACCTGTCTGGCAGAACAATGCTCGCTATCATTCGAATACGACATCCAAGAAGGAACGGCGCGTCCTCAGAACCGGGGTACATGGACGACGTCCCACTCGCACTCACCCACAATGGTCCTTCCACGATGGTCCTTCCTTTCCGACGGAAGAACTCGACTCGTCGCAAAGCTAAGAGTCTCACAACCCCTAATGGCCGCTTCTCTCTTCAAGTACCCCACATCGTCAAGTGATAGAAGGGCCGAGGGGTACGTATACACGGCGTGGCGTCCTCACATTCTGTCAAGCCTCCAGTCGTACTATGAGAACAAGGGCGGGAGCAGCGAAGTTCCAGGATGCCGCGCTCCTCCACCCAGTCAGGATACCCTGAATAAGAGAACAAGTGCCTGCGATGCGGGTGAGTACCCCTACCCCCTTCTTGCTTGTCGGCGTTTGCCCCCATCCTTAACACCGGCCGTGCTTCGTCATCGATTGGCTTGTGGTCGCAACCCCGGCCTTCGCCTCACTCGGCATCCCGCGACGGTCGCGTCTCACAACCACAGCCTTTGCCTTCGACCCCCCGTCGACGCCTCCCCCCTCAAGCGTCTTCCACCTTCGCATTGTCAATGTCTTCCCCTTTTATCCACCCTCACCTTAATTCCTCCTCTCCTCCCTCTCTTCTTATCATGCCCTCCCACATCCAAGCAATAGCTAACCCCTTCCTCCACAGCTGCGACACCTATATCACCTTCACCGGGGCATCCGTCTCAGGAGCCTGCCCAACATCCACCGTCCCCACCACCGCACGCAACAGCAGTATCGGGGGCATCTAAGGGGTCTTCTCGGCTTGTACTTCGGCAACAATGACCACCGCCACGACGAGGAGGCGGATAAGAGGCGGAGGAAGGCCGCAGGGCGAGGTGGAACGCGGCGCAGAACCCCAACATCTCCAGGTCGCCTGGTCTGGAGATGCTCTCGCTCGAAGCGGCGGCGTTCGCAACCTCGATCCGCACCAACGCACCGTCTCCGCCGAATCGACATCACCCATCTCCGCCCTTGCCATCGCCGAAACTAATCCCCGCCCCAACTAGCTTACGCCAAGTATTTGGTGCCCTCACCCCCGAAAGGAGGAACCCATTCGAACTTCATCGGCCTCAGCTGGAGCCCCGCCTTTTCAACGAACCCCTCGAATCCCAACGGCGACCGAGAGGCTCTCAGGGGTTCTCCTCCATCAGATGCAGCACGACCCAAGCCGCCTCGCCCAATACCCGGGACGTCCTAGCCATGGGTTCAAGCAGTGCACGGGAAGTGAGAGTGGGAGCAGCCACGGGGGTCCTACGTCCCGCGATCCCCTTCCCAGCTCGATCTCTTGTGCTCGATTCGCGTACTGGGCCCAGGCGTATGCTTGCGTCTCCCCATCGCCGCATCGACCCGCCCCGCTCGCAGTCCCAGTCACCGGTCACCTCCGTCGTGCCTATTCTTGCGGCGCCTTCGACATCTCCCACCCCGGATCCGTCTGAGAAGTTAGGGGGAAGGAGGTCTATACCTAGGAAGCCGATTATGCAGAGGAGGACGGAGAGGGTGAGGAGAAGAAGATGGTCAACATCTGGAGGTCCTCGCTAGGGATCTGAGGTTGCGGAGGACTTAGTCAGGGACGAACGCCTATCCAGATGGATCCGATTCACCGACTGGATCGTAACAGGATGCATCGAGTAGACAGTGGGACTTGAGGTGCGTTTGCGAGGGGTACGCTGGACCATCAGGACAGCGGTACGGCGTGGTTTTGAGTGGGGAGGTGGGGATGCAGAAGGAGGACGGGAAGAGGGGGATGGGGCGAGGATGGGGCGAGGGGAGGTACGGTGAAGCGTGCTAATCCGATGTGTACGGTTCATGCGAGAGGGGTGGTGCGAATTGAGGCGACCACACCGCCTTTGCCAGCGCCGGCACCTGCGTTCACTATCGAACGGGGACGTAGACGTGGAGGAAAGAGGAGTGGTAGAGAAGGAGGCGGGGTAGGAGAGCCCGTATCCAAGGGTGACGGGGAGTGGGGTTCATGGGAGGGAAAAGGCGAGGCGGAGTCCCAGTCGGAAGGGGTGGTTCTATGTAACCTCTTTCCCTCCGTTCTTCGTGCCTGGCGGAGACAACATCGCTATGCATCATCTGCGTTTCTCTCACCTTCCCTTGGTCCAACGTTTTCGCGTTTCTGCGTCGTAGATGGATCTGCTCGACCGCGATCCTCTTAAACGGAGCCGTCGTAGCTTGCGTCACTGCCCTTCGTCACGCTATGGACGATCCCACCGTCATCTCAGCACGCACAATGCTGTCCACCCCACCACTCGCAAAATCTCTACGACCTACCTCGTCGCCTTTCGGTCCACTCGTCACCATTACCCTTATCATTGCCTCGTCGCCTCCCTGGGAATCGTTGCATAGTCCGGCTCACTTACGACGATTTATCACAAATTTATCAGGTCGTTCTATGGGTCGATGTGTACCCCTTCACTTACGCCCCTTATGCCTTTGCCCCTCCACCCTTCGCTCCCTACTCATCACTACCTGCCTTATCCCTTCCCAATTGCTTGCTTCGATATACTGTACGCTAATTTAACGAGTCGCATCATCTGTCCATCCGTTTTCCTTCTCGTTCCTCGGTTAAAGCCCCGATGTCATTCCTCTGACGCTGTCTACCCTGGTCTCCCCCTCATCCCTTATTAACCTCCTCACCGTCCCATTATCCCATCGTTTTGTTTCTCGGTTCCTTTTCCACGTCTCTCTACCAGGCGCGCCATGAATGAGGCCCCCGATTCCTGTCCGCTATTCTCCTTTATCCCTCGTCTCATGGTCTCCCAGCCCCATTCCAACCTCTCTCCTCCATCTCTACTATTTCTCTGTGTTTTGTGTTATCCATTCGAGTGGTGGTGGAAGGATGTGTGGGAGACAATAGATTGTAATGCACCTCTGGAACTCTGAACCCTTCAACGTCAACGACTTGGGAGGAAGGAAACACCGCCATTCGGGCTGCGTGCAAGGACTTGAGGACGACAGGAGGACGAGGTGGAGTGAGGTCCTTGAGATAGTTGATCCCCCATACTTAAGAGCCTGGTATGGTGCGGCCGTGGCCTCCTTGAGAGATAAATTCCACTGCAGTATGCACATACTAGAGCTAGCTACATAAGGATAAGCACTACATCTGAGATTGCCGTCGCGGTTTCGAGTGTGAAGGGTTTGAGCACTCTGGAATTTGATGTCATCGAGGTATTTGGAATCTGGGAGAGTAAACTCAAATAATGTGGTAACTAGCATAGCAAGGGAAATTAAAGAGGGAAGCCCCAGAGAATGGATCACCTGGGAGCACGACGAGTAAAGAGTGTGAAACGCCGAGGGTACATATGACGATTCAAAGCGGCGGCGCCGTAGGTCGCAGGTCGATCATGGGCGCAACCTTCTTTGCTGCAGTTCCTCCAGGCGAAATCCTCTATTTCGAGAGGTTTTGTCTAGCGGACCCAGCATCTCTCCGAGATACACCTTCCGAGGATCGTTATAGTAATGCCTAGGGATTAGCTTGAATCGGTCCTGGAGAATCTCCAGCGTTGTTGGCACACGCCAGCCCTTCTCCTTGCCAAACCGCAGAATGCCCTTTCTCCACATCTTGCAAGCTGGGGAACAGGCATACCAACGACACTGGAGGATATTTAATTGTGGGAGCTTATCAGAAGGGGAATGCGACACGCCTTTTCATGCACCAAGGCGAAAGCATCTACGACTCCATCCGGGCCATCTGGTGCAAGGTGATGATGTGCAAGCCACCAATCGATGTCGCTAGCGTCGTGGTCGTAATTGTAGGCCGGCGGAAACACGTCATTGCGTACTATAATCCGGATAAATTGCTCCAGGAATGCGTTCAAGGTACGGTTAGCTGGGAGGGGAACTTGGGGCCCTCTATCTACTCCCAAGTCAGCTCTGCCGTGGTGAAAGATCCAGTCACGGGGAGGGTACGCACTTTTCAGCACCTCACAATACCTGCCAGATTCGAAGCTCATGGCTTGTTTGTCAGGGATATAAAGGTCGCCGCTGCGCTGTGGGCTCTCAAGAAAGTCGGACAGCGACTTATGGTAAAGGTGGAAATCGGCTTCACCATCCTCATTCACAATGGGAATCAACAATGAAAGGGGTCCCAGGTGGTACCCCGTCTCTCCAGGTGAGGTCTCAAGGACTGCCCTGATGTACCAAGCACGCTGACCGTAGTCGTCATAGGTCAAAACGGTCCTGATCCACGTCACCGCCAGCATGGGCTTGGGGCTGGTCCGAATGATACCACTGTATAGGGCATCCAAAGCCGCAAAGGGCTTCAAGGTGTCGGTCTGCCGCCAGTTTAACACACGCTTGAGCCGCTCGTGGGGAGTTCCGGGCCCGCGTTGGACGTATCGGATGACGGTGGCCACATATACGAACTGCTCGGATGCTTCTTGAGCCCAGTACTGAGGTATGTTTCCAATTCCCAGGGCCTGGCCAGCTTCAGCGTACCAAGTATCGGGGAGACCACAGTCCATCCCAATCTGGTTCAACATAGCTCGAGCGTACAGCTCCATGTCGGCTTCCGGGCTGTACTTGCTGTCGAGGAAGACCTTCTTGATTGTACTTGGGGGGTGCGAGGAGAAGAACTTCTCGATGGCGTTCTCGGGTCGACTGGCAATAATGATGCGGAACGGGAAGGATGGGTCGTTGGTGGCCTGTACGAGAACTGATAGAACTTCCCGGTGGTTATCCGCCTGTGATATCTGGCGCTCCTGCTCTGTTTTGTACTCCCGTCCTTCGTCGGCCGCACACTCGTCTACACCGTCAACAAGAATCACCTTGGGCCAGGTCGATGCACCTGCCGTCTCCCAGAGTTTGTGTAGAGGCTTGAGAATGAGGATTTCAAGTTGCTGGGATAACTGCTTGTCGAATACCCATGGATTGGCCTCAATAGTCGAAAGGATCGCCTCTCGCAAACCAGGAATTTCGAGATGTAGGAGGTGGTATGCGAAAGTCGAGATGAGATATCGCTTTGAGCACCGGTCGACCTTCATCGCGGACGTGGAGAAGAAGAAGCTCCCAGCGAGCCATCCTCTTGCACGGCATTCGTCGGCAATTGACCCCATTATCGCCGTCTTCCCTGCACCTGCAGGTCCCGAGAGCCATACGACCTTCGCCTCTCCGCGGTTGATATGACTGATCATTTCGTCCTGCACGGCCTTCCTCGTCTCTGGGAAGCACTTCGGGGCGTCGGTTCCCCGCTCGGCCGAGTCGTGGGCGGCTCCTTTCGAGACAAACTCTTCGAGGCCTGTTGGAATGTAACGATCGTCAGCCCAATGGTGGGCACATGGGAGTAGTGACACTGACGGTCCTGGGGACGCTTGGACGATGCCGAGCGGTCATTGGCGTCGTAATGGTGGTGCGTGTTATCTGGAGAATCGCTACTCAGCCTCCATCCTGCTGGACAATCTTGAGCCACCAACTCACAATTGTGGCCATAGTGCTGTCTCGAGTGGTCATGTACCGACTTATCGAATGTGGTGTACGTGTTGCCTCCACTGGGCACGCCTTGGTCGTCCTCAGCTGGTTTCTCCATCCCGAGTCTCGAATCTCGGCGACCGCCGGTGGAGGCTTCGGGCGGGGTGCGGGAGTGAACAGAACTGGGAGTGCAGGAGGGAGGAGGTGAGGGAAGAAGACAAGAGGTGTTTGTGTGGGTACGCAAGGTGTCGCGGGCTGTGCAACCTGTGATTCATTAAATGGCTCCGCTGTCATGTTTGGGCGCTTAACAATATCCCACTATCACGATCGAAGCGATGCCATATCAAGTTGAGTTTCAACGAGGCTTTTGATATACTTCGGGCGTTCCCTCGTCGACATGCGTAGGCTTCACGATATCGTAGACCTCCACACTTGCGGTTAGGGACCACCAATGAATATCCTCGGTGTTTTGCTGGATTCGCGTTCTACTACAGAGATAGTGTAGAACGATGCAAGTATGACCCACTGTAAGTGGGGAGAGTTCGATGTTAGATTGAAAGTAAGTAGGGTATACAAGGTACGCACCTGTAAGTGGGGAGAGTTCGATGGGGACTCACCCACTTACAGTGTGGACTATATACTGTGGAGAACAATAGATAACCTATATGTGGAACAATAAGAAAGAACAATAGACGTTCCATAAGTAGAGAACAATAGCAGTGAATGGAGATAAGGTGGAGATAAGAGAACAATAAGTGCGAGTATAATGGGAATAATACAAGGTGGTTGTTGTTCTCTGTAGAACAATAGAAGATAAGTAAAACATTCGAAATAGAGGTATTCTTTGTAGAGATAGAGTTGACATGAGCATTGTCTTCCAACACACCCCCTCAATGTAATGTCTCTGTATTTACTCGAGTCCAAGAGCGAGTCGATGACGTTCAACGGCAGGTTTGGGTAAAGGTTTAGTAAATATATCGGCGATCATATCGGTAGTAGATAAAAAGTGAACAGTAATGTCGCCTCGCTTGATAGCATCCCGAATCCAATGCATCTTTATATCGATGTGCTTCATTCGGCTGTGGAGTTCTGGGTTCCGGAGAACCTTGAGTGCGGATTGGTTGTCGACCATGAGTGGTGAGGGAGTAGAGACGTCGTGACCAAGTTCCTTCAGGAGTGTGCGCATCCAGATGATGTCCCTTCCAGCGCTCGATGCGGAGACATACTCTGCCTCTGTTGAGGAGTCTGCCACCGTCGATTGCTTCTTTGCCGACCAACTAACTGCTCCTGATCCCATTTTAATGACAAATCCAGATGTGGATCGTCGCGTGTCAAGGCACCCAGCATGATCTGCATCGCTGTATGCTTGGAAGAGTTCCGAAGACATCTTGCTACCATTGTTACGATAGGTGAGCTTCAGATCTTTGGTTCCCTTGAGGTAACGGAATAGGTGCTTGACTGCTTTCCAATGCATAGGTCCGGGGTTGGAGTTGTATTGGGCCAGTTTGGCAACAGCGTAGGCGATGTCGGGGCGTGTCGCAATCATAAGGTATATCAGGGCACCGATGGCATTCATGTATGGGACGTTCTTCATCATCTCATCGTCAGCCTTGTTTGGAATGTACTTGGTGAGGGTAGCACCGCTTCCTGGATCCATTGGAGTTCCTACTGGGTAGCAGTCCTCCATCTTGAATCGCGCAAGCATGTCGAGGATGTATTGGGTCTGGGATAGGCGCATGACTCGGTTCTCGCGGTCGTAGTCAACCTTGATTCCAAGCAGGTACGAGGTGGGTCCGAGATCCTTGATCTTGAAGACCTTGGCAAGGGAGTCCTTGAGCCATTGGATCTTTTCTTGGCTTTTTGAGGTTATGGTGATGTCGTCAACGAAGACTGGTACAACAATACGGGTCCCATCCATCTCCCAGACATAGATAGCTGGGTCAGATTTTATTTGGGTGAATCCGATCGCTTCAAGTTCTGATGCTAGCTTTTGGTACCATAGTCGTCCGCTCTGTTTCAAGCCATATAAACCTTTCTTCAGCCGGCACACCCATCTCCGTCCCTTTGAGTCTGGATTCTTGATCTCAAACCCTGGCGCTTGCTCCATGTAGACTTCGTATTGCTCCTCGATTGTTCCGTTGAGGTAGGCATTGTCGACGTCAATGGTCTCAATGAAGTGTCCTTCCATGGCGGCTTGGGCGAAGATCGCGCGGATTGATGTGAGACGAGATGCAGGTGCCCATGTCTGATCGTAGTCTACTCCAGGCATTTGGGAGTATCCCTTGGCAACAAGTCGAGCCTTGTAGCGGTCGATTGTGCCATCTGCCTTTCGTTTGATGAGGAAGACCCATCGTGATCCGACGACCTTTCGTCCCTCTGGTAGTTCGACTAGTTCCCAAGTGCCATTGGTGGTTAGGGCGTCAATCTCAACCTGTGCTGCGGTCTGCCAGTGTTCACCATCTGGTCCTGCGAAGGCTTCCCAGTGTGTCCGAGGCGCATCTCCTGGACGGCGTGTAGCCGCTCCTAGTGCTTTGTCCTGTGCCATGTAGAATGCCATTTCCATGCCTTGGTCGAGAGTCAGGGTCTCTTCCAGGGGGACGTGGTATAGACTGATGAGAGAATCAAGTATACTGGTGGCACGTAGTGCATCTTCCATGTCTACAGGTTCGTCGTCAAGGTCAAAGTCCTCAGCTGCAATGGGTTGTACAGGTTCGTCGTCTTCATCGTCGTCTTCATCCTCATCCTCATCCTCTGTTTCGGGTAGCTGATTGTTTCTCTGTGCACCCCCTCGATCTGCTACCTGTTCACCCCCTTCACGCCTGGCCACTGGAATTGTACCGCGTCTCCCTTTTCCACTCGCGAGTTGGTAGTCCTTGACGGTCGTTGCCGTTTTCCGTACGGGCCGGGAGCTTTGTGCTACTAGCGGTGGAGCTTTCGGAACTTTCGCCTTGCAAGGGATTGATTCGCGAGGGGGAGGGGGAGGTGGCCGGGTGTGTTTCTGGGCAGGTGCTGGAGGTGCGACCAGTGCTGGAGGAGGTAGTTCTGGGAACATGGGTCCATCCTCAGCTGGTGCAGGGAGCCCTGGGAACAAGGCAGGTATTGGTAGCAGCTGTTTCGTTGAGGGAGTAGATGAGGGATCCCGTTTCGTAGGAGTAGGTGGAATTGACGGATGGACAGACGGTTGCTGTGTGGCTGGCGTCTTAGGCTCAGTTTTAGGGGGTCGCTCGGGAGTCCGAGGTGCTGCTTGGTCTCCATCGTCATCATTGTCGCTCTCGTCTGATCCATTATCTGGATGGTCATGGGGAGGCGGTGGTGGTGCGATGGGAGCATGAGGTGGTGCAAGAGGTGGATTCTCCGGTTCGAGATCGGCGTCTGGCCAGATGTCCCTAATGCCTATAGGCGTGTATGCCTGTTCGTTCCCTACGGTCGAGAGACCAGGGAAGGTGCCTTCAGCGAAGATAACATCCCGGGATATGGTGATCTTCTTCGTCACTGGATTGTAGCATTTCCAGCCTTTGTAGCCTGGTTCAAAGCCGATAAAGACACAAGGCTCCGTGTGTGATTGGAGGTTCTTGCGGTCCTTGCGCAATACATGGACGTATACGCGGCAGCCAAATACTCGGTGCATGGACAGATCGGGCTTTGCTTTATGCCAGACTTCATAGGAGGTAGTATTCGATAATGTAGAGGATGGGGTCGCATTCAGGATGTCTGTGTAATAGAGTACAGCTGCACCCCAGAACATCATGGGAAGGCGTGCTTGGTTGAGCATGGCAATGACCCCTTCAGTTAGCGTGCGATTGAGTCGTTCGCTGACACCGTTCTGTTGAGGTGTGGCTTTAACTGTGTGTTGCCGTGCGATACCAAGTCCCTTGCACCATTGAATGAAGTCGTTCCCCATGTATTCCCCTCCTTTGTCATCACGAAGTTCCTTGACCTTTGTGCCGAGCTTTCGCTCACTCTTGGCAACAAAGTCTTTGAAGGCTTGGAATGCGTCACTCTTGTGTTTCAGGAGGGCGACCTCCTTGAACCGTGAGTGGTCATCAATGAATGTGATCCAGTATCGATAGCCAATTGGTGTTTGTACGGCGAGGGGTCCATGGAGGTCCGAGTGAATCCGTCCAAGGAGCTCTGTTGAGCGATTCGCTGATAGTTTTGGGAATGGATCCCGATGTTGCTTCCCTGCAATGCAGTGTTCGCAGGTGTCGTTGAGTTCCGTGCCCTCTTTCACCAGGATGCCAGTGGCCAAGTCTTGGCGCATAAGCGTCTCCAGACGATCCTTCCCAATGTGCCCTAACCTCTGATGTAATAGTTCCTTCTCGATCTTGGAGATGTAGGCTGCCTCCGTTTCCGTGTTTTCGAGCGTTGTCCCATTGAGAGAGCCAACAGTTCCATCGATGGTAGCTGTCAGGAGTAGCTCGCCATTCTTGAAGAAGTCAAGCGAGTCTCCTTCAATTACGACGCGCATTTTGCTCTTCTTAACAACGGAGAGGATCGAGAATAGGTTATTGCGAAGTGCGGGAACATATAGTACATCGTTGAATATCACAGTTTGGCCAACTTTTCCGTATATACGAGGCGTGAAACGTACTTCCCCCTTTCCTGTAGCCCAGACGATCTCGTTGTTGGCGAGAGACACAGCAATTTTCACCGCAACCATGTTACGGATCCACTTGCGATTGGGTGTCATATGTGAGGTTGCACCTGAGTCTGGGTTCCAGGAAGTATTAGTGGGGTTGTTACGAGCTCGACGGATAAGGGGACTTGCGATGTGGGCAACACTGGCCATCATGACGCTCTCCTCAGCAGTCGCTGCTGTGGTAGGTGTCTCCGCGATCTTGGCCTTCTGGGAGTTCTGGACGCGGCAGTCCTTGTCCTCGTGCGTGTTCTGCCAACCGTGGACCTTGCACCTGTACTTCGCCTTCTTCTTCGGGGCAGCTGTAGCTACCTGAAGAGCGGCGGACGTCCCCTCAGCAAGCTGAGTGTTGCGAGCAAGGGAGTCGGCCTTGCGAAGGTGATCGAGGACTTCAAGGGGATTGTCGTCCCCAGTGGAGATGTGGTTGAGCGTATTGCGGAGGATGGTGTCATCCTTGCCAAGACCAATGGGGATCATGCTGATTGCAAGATCGCGCGCAAGATGAGCAGCCGTGTATCCTTCCTCGAAAGCAGAGGGCGTAAGGAGTTCATGTGCTCCCCGACTGGTGGATTGAATCGTCGTTGTTGCTCCGTCCGATGTCGTTTGGGAGGAGATGGTGACGGTCTGTGTTGTCTCTGGAAGGTATTCTGCTCCTTGCGGGAGGAGCGCAGTGAGATGTGAGGCGTGCGCCATGCAACGCGATCCGAAGTCGGAGTAGGTCTCTTTCTCGAAACCCGAGGACCTCATTCGAAGTGCCATCATCTCCTGAAGGACACTGATGCGAGAGCCAGAAGTCTTGGGCTGGTAGGTTTCCAAGAGCTTCTCCCAGATAGCAGCGATGTCGGTGACTTGGATGCCAGAGAGGACGGTCTCGAGTTGGGAGTGGTCGAGAGTAGACCGGACGTAGCCGATGAGCTTGGAGCGGCGACTGGCATAGTCGGACTTGACCTTGTCGTCGGCATTGCTCCCAGGTTTTTTCTCTTCCCCAGTGAGGATGCCGTAGGCGTTGAGGTCGAAGGCCTTGTTCTCGACAGTGAACTTCCACTGCTGCACAGTGTAGGCTGTGAGCATGATGGGCGAGGACGTAGTGGTAGAGTCCATGATGGTAGGTGATAAAGAATGGGAGAGGATAAAATGATAGGTACAAAACGATAACTGATAGGTGATAGGTAAAGTGCCCGTGTTTTTGTAGGTAAAACGGACCAATACGTAGATATCCTAAAAAGGAGTTGAAGTTTTACACTAAGATCCGCAGAGGGAACCCCGCTGTCACTTTGAGTACCGGTTACTGAAAGCGTTTGGATGGAGGGAGCGCTACCGTTGCGTCGTTTCCCCAGTCCAACCGAATCAGGCCTCTCAAAGAAGGATCACTACTCTAATTCCGCAGACGGTAAGCGTCTGTGGACTTCCTGATAGCTTCTTTCCCGTAGTGGGAACGCTTGCCGCGGGGTAGAAGGTGGTAATGGAAGTTGATATGTACTCCTGAGTATCAGGAGGGGTAGTGAAATGTAAGTAGCGAAACGTAAATAGCGAAAGTGAAGATAGTGAAAATGTGAAGGGAGATAGGCTTCAGGTGGAGATATCACACGAGAAGAGGCCGTAGGCTATGGGCGATCGAGGGGCAGTGGAGCGGTTACCGCGGTGTCTGATAACGGATGGCGTGATCAGAGGAGCCCGGGGCTCATAACTTGTAGAACGATGCAAGTATGACCCACTGTAAGTGGGGAGAGTTCGATGTTAGATTGAAAGTAAGTAGGGTATACAAGGTACGCACCTGTAAGTGGGGAGAGTTCGATGGGGACTCACCCACTTACAGTGTGGACTATATACTGTGGAGAACAATAGATAACCTATATGTGGAACAATAAGAAAGAACAATAGACGTTCCATAAGTAGAGAACAATAGCAGTGAATGGAGATAAGGTGGAGATAAGAGAACAATAAGTGCGAGTATAATGGGAATAATACAAGGTGGTTGTTGTTCTCTGTAGAACAATAGAAGATAAGTAAAACATTCGAAATAGAGGTATTCTTTGTAGAGATAGAGTTGACATGAGCATTGTCTTCCAACAGATAGCCAGCGAGTGTGAGTACCCTATGAGTGACATCGCTGAGTCGAAGGGGACGCACGGTTCGCGTTGAGAAAGAAGTCAAATTTCAAACCGCGGCAGACTCGGCAAGTGCCGGTGTGCCTCCGCAATTGGCAACGCCAAAGATCCCCTACCGCGGCTTCGACTATGAGGTGGGTACGAGACGAAAGAAGGCCGCTGGGCGAGATGGAACGTGACGTTGAGTGCAAACATCTCTAGCTCACCTTCGTCTGGCTCGACGGCAGCCGGAAGAGCTCCTTCGAATATCCGCCCCAACGCACCATCTCCACCAAATTTGCCTCCCCCGTTTCCGCCCTCGCACTGGCCGAAACCAATTAATCCCTGCGCCCACTATCCCTATGGCAGGTGTGCAGAGCCTTGTACCCTCCGAAGGTAGGAACCCATTCGAACCTTGTTAGTCTCCGCATCACCCTCGACAATTACCCTTGACGCCGACGAGATACGAGAGCGCCTCCAGATGCCCCTCCATCCGACGCAACACCACCCAAGCCTCGCCCTATACTTGGGACACCGCACTAACGACTCCGAGCAGTCCATTGGGAGTGGGAGTGAGTCAGCCACCGGAGGCATACGCCCTGCGATCCCCTTCCCGGTCTCGATCGGAGCACTGGATCCCCCCACCAGTGTGGGGCAATGTTATGCATAAAACTGTGGTAGCTGCCTGCCCGGGGTTTTACAAAAAACCCGGTTTTGCCTGCAGCACGACTTTGGGCGGTTTGCATAATTATTCTAAGGACGTGTTGGGCTTGTGGTGATGCCTCGTTCCCAAAATGGCAGGACCACATGTTATAATGTGATCAAATAACCAATATTCGAGTTCTGCGGTCTCAAAAACATTGTAAAGTGGGCTCAAATAAAATCTATTCTAAGTATGTGCCCACCCGGCGTATGCCACGCCACCCTACGCCTGTTAATTCGAGGCCCTTGGGCCGAGCCTGTGATGAGCGGCAGCAAGGAACCCGGGGGCCCCACATATGTGACTGACGGTCTCACATCGGGGGCCACGGGACCCTCCCCGGAGCATTGTGGGGCCCCCCCGAAGGGAGGGGTGCAATGCGGAGTGGGAGGGAGCTACCCATGTGGGAATGTGGGGGCTGTTGCGAATGAAAAATAATTCAACACCACGTGATTGGTTGACTTTCCGAATTTGGAATCCGATCAATGGAAGCCCCGTCCAATCGGATCAATAGCTGTCTCCAGGCAAAAGCGCGTTTTTTGTAAAACCCCAGGCAGGCAGCTACCACAGTTTTATACATAACAATGCCAGACACCCCTCATCCCCCCTCCCCAGTTACAACTGGGGCACCGGCGGGCCTTGGGTCGTATTTACAAAAGGTACGCTGGACCGCGGTCGATCCGCAGCCTGTGGGGTTGAGTGGGGGTGGGGATGATCGATGATCGTTGAGGGGAAGAGCGGTCGGTGGCAGGCCGTACAGGAACTTGGTAAGCATGTTGGTTTGAAGCATGCGTTTAGTGCGAGAGGGGGGAGTGCGTGGAGGCGATATCCGAGGGCGATGATGAGTAGAGCTTAGAACGAACTGCTTTTCATGGTTTTTCGCTTTTCTAAGTCGTCTTTTATGCCGATTGTTTTATGTGAACGTCCCTCTGTTTCTGAACGGCCAGATCCGACAGTCCTGTTCAACGCTGCCGCAATACCCTTTGTCCCGCCACCAACGGCCCCATCTTCTCGTACCCTCGATACCTGCGCCGAACCCTATCACCGTACCGCCGCCAACCGTTGGATTCATCATACCGGCGTCTACCCCTCCACTTCTCCCCGTTATATTTCACGCACCCATCCCATCTACCTTCACCCACTTTCATCTGCTATACTTCACTTACGATGTGCTTCATCTGCTATACTTCACTTATGATGCGCTTCATCTGCATACCGACCTTTCGCTTCTCGTATCTCGGTCGAAGTATCCATGCCACTCCCTTACCCTGTGGCTGTTCACCCTGTTCACCCATACCGCCTGCCCCGTTTGACGCATCATAAATCGCAGATGTACTTCAAATCCGGGAGAGTAAGGTGGTACACAATGTTGTACAAGGGGAAGAGGGAAGTTGCTAGGAATGTAGAACGTGATGGACTGCAGGGCGTGAGATGCTAAAGAGGTAAGACGAATCAAGGGAGTCGGAGGGACTGCACCATTTAATTACTCGCGCGTCAATCATGGAAGCATTCTTTGTCGCTCCAATTCCTCCAGGTGCTCTGCTCTTCTTTGGGAGACTACGTGTGGTGGCCCCAATATCTCCCCGAGACCCATCTTCCAACCATCATTGTACTTCAACTGAATTGGCTTGAACCGGTCCTGGAGCGTTTCCAGCGTTGTCGGCACATGCCAGCCCTTCTTCCTACCAAACTGCAGGATGCATCTCCTCCACACCTTGCAGGTTGGACAGCAGGTATACCAACGACACTTGAAAGTATTTAATGGCTAGAGCTTGTGGGAAGAGGGATGGTACACACTTTTTTATGCACTAGCTCAAAAGCTTGAAGGACTCGCTCAGTGGCGTCTTCTGAGATATGATGGTGTGCAAGCCACCAATCGACGTCGCTAGCCTGATGGTAGTGATTGTGGGCAGGTGGAAACACGTCAATGTGTATGATAATCCGGAGAAATTGCTTCAGGAACGCGTCCAAGGTATGGTTAGCTGGGAGGGGGGCTTGGGGACCCCTATCTGCTCTCAAGTAAGCTTCGTCAATGGCGGAATATCCTGTCGCACATTGGGCACGCACTTTTAAGCACCTCAGAATACCTGCCAGATTCGAAGTCGATGACTTGTTCGTTGGGGATATAAAGGTCTGCGCTGCGCCGCGGATCCTGGATAAAGTCGGATAGGGACTTGTGGTAAAAATGGAAATCGGGTTCACCATCCTTGCCCACAGTTCGAATTAAAGCTGAAAGAGGTCCTAGGAGGTACCCAGTTTCCCCGGGTGAGGACTCTAGTACTGCGCTGATGTACCAGGCGTGATGTTCATTGTTATCGTAGGTCAAGATAGTTCTGATCCACTTCACAGCCAACATCGGCTTGGGGCTAGTCTGGATAATGCCACTGTATAGGGCGTCCAAGGCTGCGAAGGGCCTTGAGGCATCAGCCTGTTACGCTTCGCTTCACGTACTTACCTTTTTGCCCCTATTTTCTCTTTTTATCTTATCTTATCGCGGACTCATTTTATTTTCAAGCGATTATCTCTTTTGTGACTCGTATTGTATGACTCGTTTCGCGCAGCCTTGCGCAGTATGTATGACTCGTTTTACGCAGCTCTGCACAGCTTCGCTTTACGCAGCTCTGCACAGCTTCGCTTTACGCAGCTCTGCACAGCTTCGCTTTACTCAGCTCGCGCAGCTTTGCTTACTCGTATGCAGCATCGCGCAGCATTCCGTAGTATATGCGGCTGTTCTTTGACTCAACTCGGACTTGTACTGACTCATAGTGACTCGTACCTCTAGGTATATATACCACTTAGACATACCCATGTACCTTAGCTTGTTATACTTGTATCTTACCCATCTTTCGCCTTCATCAACGTCTATCACTTCATTCCCCAAACTCTCAGGGAAACCAGTAATGGTTGTCCACCTCGTCGCTCTCTGCATTCACTGATCTAGCATCACGCCGACGAGAAGTGAGTCTCATTTAGATGATCTAATCTGACAACCCTCTATCCTAGAACAACGAGGAGAACAAGCCAGACAGATCTCTCAAGACTAAGTCAGACTACGTCGTCATAGACATTGACAACAACTATAGTCGACACCGACGACTCCCACATCAACATAAGGATGGAGATACATACAACGCGAGTATGCGAGACCCCACTGACATTACATGCAGCAGCAGGAAGGAAGCGATTGCCGACATCGCACTTACAGGAATATATACGACGCAGATATCCAGGACTTCGCAAATGACGACTAAACTCTACATAGGAGAGATTACATCTGAAGACTCCGGTAGCCGAGGAAGACAGACGACAACGACTCAAGCTTCATCGACACAGAGACATCTGGGACGTCGACATAGAAGATGAGATAGGGATCGCCGATATCCCACTTGTCAAGACATTGACGATTCCCGTACTAATACTGACAGAAACCGACAAGACTAGGATATACAAAACGTGATAGTGAACGCCGAAAGCGCACACGTAGCAAGGAGAGAGTGATCGTCGACATCGCCTCCTATCAAGACACAGCAACATCTATGACACAGACATATAAGGTCTAACAACCTTCGACGACGACGCAGTACCTAGGATAGCAATCGCTGACATTGCACCAGGAAGTAAGGAGAGAAGTGATCGACGACATCACCCCCGACCCGAGACGTGACGTACGGCCGCCAAACCGCGCACACTGGTAGAATGACTACGATCGCCGATATCGAGCATGCCAGAGATTGACCAGACCGAGCCGACAGTTGGAGACACCCCAACCAAGTCGTAACACAGCCTGCCGCCAGTTCAGCACATGCTCAAGCTGCACGCAAGGATGCTCAGAGCTGTCTTGGACGTGGCGAATGGCAGTTGCCGAGGGGTAGACGACATTTTTTTCCAAAATCCCCAATCAGCTGCCTGAGGGGGTTATCCAAAATTCCTTACAGGCCCCAGGGGCAGGCACTTCCCTGGTTGTTTTGGATAACCACCTTTTTCCTAATGCGGTCTTCAACACTGGTCACATGATGTACAGTATTTTCCATTCGCGGCAGTCCCCACATTCCCATATGGGTAGCTCCCTCCCACGGCCCCCGATATGGGACCGTCAGTCACATACGTGGGGCCCCCGTTCCTTCCTGCCGCTCATTGTTTGCTCGGCCCAAGGGCCTCGAATTGACAGGCGGATGGTGGCATGAGGACCGCCGGCTGAGGCACATTTAAGAATAAATTTTATTTGAGGCCGTTTGACACTGTTTTCGACACTCGCCAATGCGACGTTTGGTTGTTTGATCTTTGCAAGAGGGTGCGATGTTATATTTGATCCCATCGAAACCAACACATCATGTCCAGAATAGGTATCAACTATAAATACGCTGCCGCATTGGGAAACGTGCGTTATCCATAATCGCCAGGCAGCACCTGCACCTGGGGCCTGTAAGGAATTTTGGATAACCCCCTCAGGCAGCTGTCTGGGATTTTGGAAAAAAATGTCGCCTACTAGTGAGTTGCCACATAGATAAACTGCTCAGACGCCTCTTGTGCCAGATAGCATGGGACATCCCGAGACCGGTGCTCAGGCCAGTCCTGAGGTACGACCTGCGTATACCAATCATCTGGCAGCCTGGAGTCCATCCCAATCTTGGTTAGCATTGCTCGTGTGTAGAGCTCCATATCTGCCTTTGGGCTGTACTTGCTGTCGAGGAAAACTTCTTTGACTGTGTTGGGGAGCAAGTCCAAGAGGAACCCTTTGATAACACGCTCAGGTCGACTGGCGACGACGATGCGGAATGGGAATGTCGGATCGTTGGAGGCGCGCACAAGAAGGGAAAGGATCTCTCGGTGAACCGCCCCTTTCGATCTATCGCTCATGCTCTGCGCCGACCCTTTATCCCCCACACACTCATCTAGCCCATCAACAAGGAAGGACTGTGGCCAGGCTTCCTGATTTGAGCGGCCTGCAACGCTGCGAAGTGGGGCGAGGATCAGTGCGTCAAGCTGGGCTTCTAGGTCTTTCTTGAAGATCAAAGGATCCTGGTCGAGGGCAGCCATGACCTCGTCACTGTATCCTTGGATGACGTCGTGCTGGGCGAGCTGGTACACGAGCGTGGTGATGAAGAGTCCCTTCGAGCACCGGTCTGACGAGCCGGCGAATGACGAGAAGAAGAATCCTGCAGCGAGCAAGCCTTCCTTGTGCAGCTCATCTGCGATTGTCCCCATAATTGCAGTCTTCCCCGAGCCCGCAGGTCCCGATAGCCAGAGAATCTTTTGTGGGGTGGTGGTCTGCTGCGTGCGGCGTCCGTGCTTCGTCCAGCTGATCATTTCTTGTTGGACTGCGACTCTCGTTTCGGGGAAGCATTTGGGCGCATCGGGGCTGCGTTCCGCTGAGTTGTGGAGGGCGCCGTGAGATACGTGCTTTTCGAGGCCTGTTGAATTCATCGTCAGGCCCATGGTCGGTAGTATGATGCCTCCATCGAAGGAAGCACTTGGGAAGCACTCACGATCTTGCGGGCGCCTAGGCAGCGATCGGTCGTTGTGTGCATAGTAGTGGTTAATCATTTCTGTTCGGGGGCTCTTCAGTCTACACCCCTGGAAGCATTGGAGTCCAAAAGCGCACGGTGGTTATCGCCATGATGCTGGTGTGAATTATCGTGCCTTGAACGATCCCATTTGTTGTGTATGTTCACTCCGGCGGGTACACCTTCGCCGTCTTCAGGCCGGTCAATCATACCGAGCCCCTGCTCCGGCGGATAGCGATTCGAGGGGCAACCCCCGAAGGAGGTGTTGTCTGCGCAATCGTTACTCAGTCTTCCTTCTGGGCAAACTCGAGTCACAAACTCACAATGGTGGCCATCGTGCTGCCTTGGGTGGTCTTGCACCGAGCTATCGAATGCGGTGTTGTACGTGTTGCCTCCACTGGGCACGTCTTCATCGCCTCCAAGTGATTTCTCCATCCCGAATCCCGAACAGATGAAGTTCGGACGACGGAGGGGATACGAGAGTGACCAGAGTTGGTCGTGCAGAATGGAGGAGGTGAGGGAAGAAGGAGAGGGGCGTCGTGTGGGTATTCACTTGTATGCTGTGTGATATGCTGCATACATTAGGCGAAGCCGTTTGCGCGGCGGGCTGTGCTGCTTTAATGGCCCCGTCATCACGTTTGGGCGCTTAACGACCCTTCATTGTAAGGATCGGAACAGCATTGTGTTTTGACGAGAGATTGCAGGTTTTCTACTTTGCCGACATACGTAGGCTTCACGCGTTGGCCTCCAACTGGGACTCTGTCGTCTTGGCAAGTGCCGGTGTGACTTTCAATCACAGTTGTCATTGGGAAGCCCTGTTTGACATCTTGAACAACTCTCGTGCTCGTTCTACACATAATCCAGCCTTCGACGACTAGGCCTGGATGGGAACCCCCCCCGTAGTCCCTCACCTCGTGCGCCTGGAGGCAACAACACTCATTCTTTACCTCAGAACAAGTCATCTCACTTGGCCACCGACGAAGAATCAATCGATTTTCTCTCGATCCTCACCCGCCAAAATCCTGGACTCGAATCATGTCTTCGGTCACGGACCATTGCAAACGTCATCGCCATCCCCGATCTCGGGCTATCCGAACTCTTGAAACTCTGATCGGGCTCGCTCACTCGACTTTGGCCAGCGTCGCATTCTTCCAGAGGAGCACGTTTGACCCACTGTCCAAACCTAGGTTCAGTTTCAAGCCCATTCATGCGGGTGGAGCGGCATTCGAAAATCCTTGACGAGCACTCATCGAAGCAGCATGTGCTGGTTACGAGGGAGGCATGAAAATAGTGATTACTGTCCGTCTTTTGAGAAGACGAGCATACTGATAGGATGTATGGAAGTGATCAAATGGGCGAGGAAATAGAAGCGGGGGAACCACTGTAGTGGTGTCAGTGATATTGCCGGTGCCCCTGTTCGAGTCACTCACCATGTACAGTCAATCCTCCTCATCCCGAATCACGTCCACCCAAACCCGACTTTTTGTCGCAGACATGATCTCCTTCGCTGCAGGAAGCTGGAACGATAAGTCGTGGTTAAGATACGACAAAGTCCAGGACAACCGAAGAACGGGCTTCATGCTATTGATGAACTGAGATACCACCCTAAAATCGAAATCGGTGGGGGTGGCAACCAGGTTCAGTTCCTGGAGGATGGCCATCGCGGGCATAGGACCCAGAAACCTCCGCGGCTGCTTGTCAAAGTGAGCTTTGAGACTCTGGAACAACGGTTCAAGAACGTTTGGCATGTTGTTGATGGTCAGACGCTGGAGGAGGGGGATATGCAACAGCAGTGTCTCCGCTAAGTCTTCTGGTTCGAGGTAGAGATTCTTCAGAGACAGAGAGCGAAAGCTTAAGCCTAAGGCGAAAGGCTTCAAGAATCGACGAAAGGTCGAGTTGAATTGGGGCATAGGTTTGGTCGTTCGATTAGAATCCTTGAATTCGAGGTCCAAATTGACGAGGGACGGGGTTTTCAGGAACTTGAGAATCTCGACGTTGTGGAGCTGACGAAGGCGCAGAGAACGCAACTTCGGAAGATAGATGTAGGACTCTTCTGAGTCGTCGGCGTCTAGCTCATAGGGGCGATCCGAGTTGGTGTCGATGGTGACTTCCAGGCGTTCGAGGCTGGTGCAGTCCTGAAGGAACCCAAGGACGTGGTTTGCCTCCCAGTCGCATTGGATATTGAAGGACGTCAGGTTTGTAAGGACCCGCGGGGGTATGTTAACGTGGGTGTATAATGCGCCGTTTCTGGTGTCGAAAATCGTTGAACTGGAGGGAAGGATGAGAGAGAAAGAGGTGACTGGAGGTAGCCAGAGGAATAGAGACTCTTCCTCCTGGTGATGGTCGTCCCACGCCACCTTCTTCGCATCCGTGTTGAAGTTGAGCTCGAAGGAGCGAATTGTGTTCCATATAGGCGGGTGCGGTCGGTCGTCGTTGCAGAATATACCGATCTGCACGAGCAGTTTCCTGAAGCAAACGGGACGCGTGCAGCGGAAGGACAGGTGGTGAAGTGGAGGACCCTCCGTCAACAACCTATCCCATGTAGACCCCATGGCGGCGAGGTTGCACCCTGAATATTCGTCGTAGTCTTCCGGGTCGCATGAACATCTGTTTTCATGTCCAACGTCAAACTCAAGGGTCTTGCGGAGCTTTCCGGAGCGTTCAAACCATGAAACGATTCTCTCGAAGGCGTGGTCCCCGTTGCACTGGTTCGGCTCGATATGGATACCCTTCCATAACTCTTGAGAGAGCAGCGCAGCGCAGCGCCAACCCTTGCAGACAAGGCTCAGGTCGGTGAGTTCCCGGCGTCCCTCGAGGCGCAGTACACCCCCACAGAGGTATCGTATCACCCTGGACACGACTTCTGGTGGGATTCGGCAAACTGCGGAGACCATTTGGGGGAGAAATTGGTAACCGAAAGGTGCTACACTTTAGGTTAAGTGGTGAAGTGGTGGACGCGGGCCAGTTGTAGAAGGTGGAGGTTGAACGCAAGTAGTCAAAATGGACACGAGGCCACAGCCAGCGAACCGTGGCATTTCGGGGAATGTTTGACATTGATCCGGGCCCTGCGGGCGCCAAGCATCATGGGCCAAGCTGCCAGGGGTAAAACCAGTGCTTATATTCGTGCCTTGTGTCACGGCTGCAGCGGAGATGTTTCCTCTAGTGGCGCCCCTCCTTGTCGTCGACGGTGAGGACCCTTTGGCCAGGGCTGCTCTCCACGACGTACTAACCATTCCCAGCTCGTTTCTCTCAGGCCGACATTCGACAGCGAGCGCTAGTTGAAGGATCGAGGGAAATCGCCGATGCGGCCAGTGCACATCCTCCATGAGGCTTTTGCCGTCTTGGGTGCCTTGAGCCTTCTGGGAGCCTTTCTCGTTCTAGAGTGCTCAGCATTCGCCATCTCCAACGAGGAGCTGGATGGTCGAGGGGATATTCTACACTTGGTTAGGGCTGGACACCAAGAGTAAGCCCATCTCCCATTGCCCTGCATGTAGCAATCTGAACGATCTCCTAGACACCCATGCGTTACTCATGCATTCCCTGGAGACGTTCACCGCGCACAAGAAGTGTTCAAAAATCTCTCTTTGACGATTCCTGGTCACCAACGTCGTCAAGGACCACTCCGGCAATACACTTTCGATGTCCAATTCAACATCGTCGCCACGAACTTCACCTACCTCGGGGGCTGGGTCCCGTAAGCTCGAATGAATCTTGTTCTTCGAAAGATGGTCCTGACACGATCCCAGGGACTCGTACATAGCCGCTCAAATGGATCTACTCAACAGACACTTTGAAGGGACCGGAATATCGTGGAACCATGTTGGGACGAGGAGGATTCTCAGTCGTTATTGGCACGAGGCTCTGACGAGCAATACGTCGGTTTACACTTACCTTTGAGGTTGGTTCGTACTAACCCTACGATAGGACCGTTCATATCATGCAACTTGCGGGGACCTTCAAGGTGGGAGGACCCGAAACTATGAACGTCTACACTCTTGGGTACAGCGCCCCATCGCATTCAAGCTCGAATTCTCATCTAACGCTCCCTACCCAGGTTCTACCGCGAGCCAGCGAACGGTTTCGCCAGCCTGCCCTTCAATTACGCCAGGAACCCTGTCCGAGATGGCGTCTTCCTCCAATTCGACATTCTTCCCGGAGGTAGCCGCCCAGACAGGCAGGGGGCCACGCTGACGCATGAGGCTGGGCATTGGCTTGGCCTCTTGCACACCTTCGAGGTTAGTCTGAATCATGTTCCTCTTCAGCCTTACCCTGACCCACCACACTTTACAGGGCGGTTGCGACGAACCTGGAGACTATGTAGACGATACGCCACCAGAAGCCTCTCCCGCGTTTGGGTGTCCAATTGGGAGAGACTCGTGTCCCGGAGGTGGCCTAGATCCAATTAGTGCGCGCCTTTCGCTCCCCTCTTCCGTTGTATCAGGTCTGACTGCTCGGGTTCGTCCTCCTTAGATAACTTCATGGACTATAGCAACGAAGAATGCCGGCAAGAGTTCACCCTAGGTCAGATAGCATTGATGCAAAGCTCTATCGAAGCCTTCCGGATACGACGCGCGACCAGCATAGGGCGATGATTAATTTGAACAGCACAATTTATGACTATACATGGACTAGAGATCGAATAAATAACGGATCTGTTACGTCTTCTGCCCACCAGCCTGTACCATTCCCGCTCAATCCGAGGAGGCGCTCTCAAGTGGGGACGCGTACCAGTCCACCATCTCGTCGAGGATAACCCTTACCGAAGCCCCTGTGCCCTGCAACTGCTCCACAAACTGTGTTTCCGTTGGGGGCTTTGAACGGGAGGGATAATCGTAGGAAACGGTGAGGTGCAATCGGGAGGCTGGCAGAGACTGCACGAAGTCCAAGAGAGCCCCAGAAGCGATGTGGTTCGGTACCTTCAGGAGAACGAGCTCCTCAAGGTGTGGTAGGCCTGGTTCGTCGTTACTTCCGGCGACTTCCCTTACCCTGGATCCCAGGGACCAAAGAAGCTGGTTAAGGAGGACAGGCATTCGACTGAGTACAAGGCGTTCGAGACTGCGGAGACCAACGATGGATTCCCCAAGTCCCGTCGTTTTGACGTGGATGTTGGTAAGTTCCAGCGACCGAAGCGTGTCCCTGCAATTCGATTCCTTGATGAACAAGTCGAAGGTCTTGCAGAACTCCCAGTCGACTTGGCGCCCTGCTGTTCCGGAGAAAATGTCGATGTACAAACTACGCAAGGCGGGCGCCTTGAGGAAGCCAAGCGCACAGAGAGTTTTCTGGCTCTCAAGTTTGAGGGTGTGTAGTTGGGGGAACAGCAGTCGTGTGGTTGCGGCTTGTTGGAACAGGGGATCGGTGTCGTCGTGAACGAGGTCGTTCCCAAATAGGTCTATCCCAAGCGTCTCGAGCTGGGGACAATGCCCGAGCATCTTGAGGACGTGGCTTCCTTCCCAGTCGCACTTGATCTCGAAAGAGGTGAGATTCGCAAGGAGGCTCGGAGGTAGGTGGATTGAAGCGCTTCGCGCTGCGCTGCTATCCTCCTCGAAAACCGCGTAGCTGTCCGGCACGTAGAGCGATAGGGATGCCACTTGGGGTAGGTAGTTGAAAAAGGAGTCCGCAGCTTGTTCGGCGTCGTCCCATGCCATGGAATCTAGACCGGAGAAGTCGAGTATGAGGGATCGCAGGTTAGCCCAAGGACGGGGGACACCCAGGGTGGGATTGCGTGCGCCGATCGCGTCAAAGAGCTTGAATAGGCAGGACGGTTTCGAGATCCGAAGGAAGAAATGGTCCAGGATCGGCCCTTCTTTCAATAGCTTGATCAGGTGGGGTTCATGAATCTGCATCTCCCGCTGCCTTCCTCCCCGCCTTCACATTCGCAAAATCCCCCTTCACCACCCAGAAAGAACTCCAGGGTCTTGGGAAGCTTCCCGGCCCGACCATACCAAGATACGATCTTTTCGAACGCCCCTGGTTCACAAACGTTGTTCTCCTCGATGTGAATACCCTTCCACTGCTCGTGACATAACATCGCTGCCTCCCTCCAACTCTTGCAAACGAGGCTCAACCAGACCAGGTGTTGTCGACCCCGAGAGTGGAGTACACCCCATGCAACGAATCGGATAATCTGCGCGACGATCTCTGGGGGTGTCCGTCTGATTGGAGACAGAGCAGCCTTGTGCCTTCTCAGCTGGTTTTCCATTGCTTCGAGTTCAGCGCGCTTTTGGCATAGACCGGAGGTGAGGTCGTCGATCCCGTGCTGAATAGAGGCAGCTTCGAGGGCGTTTGGTACAGCGTTGGTGGAGAGAATGTGCTCTACATTGGATGGACCTTGGGAGAGATTCATGGCGCGTACAGGGCAAGTGGACGCGACGAAGTGGAACAGGAGGACGACGCGGCAAAATTGCTGGCGAATTCCGTGCCAAAGGGATTGATCGGTAGTTTCCCACGAATCGGGCACCAAGCGCCCATCTGCCCAAACGGACCCCGTCCAGGAGGGCAATCATTAATCAGGGATGACCTGCGCTAACATAAATCTACGAGGATCCACGGACTAGTCGTCATAACCCGGCCGCAGTTCAAAAGTAACGGTAGTTTGATAGTTAGAGTGCGAGCGAGTGTTTATCGGGTCACACAACGATTTCGAATGCTCAGCTAGATGAGATACTGGTACAAACTTGCGTGACAGGAAACTTACACGTCCTCCCAGACCTCTTCTGCTGGAGACTAACGAAATTCGCACTCCCACCTCCATCTTGAGCCTAATAGGCTGGTATGTGCCCGAAATTCGAGTGACTTCGAGGTCGTTTGGTTGCCAGCTACTACTTACTTGAATTGTCAGCCCTTCAAGCACGTCTCATTATTATACTAACTACCCGTATCATGCTACCAATCGAATGGTTTTGGCACCGGAGGTGTCTCCACGGCCTTAAAATGCACAACCCTGGTAAACGAAGTTAGCGTCGGGGACATCTACAGAAAACTCAAGCGATTTGACCTACACGTTCCGCTATGACTCCTGCCAATGCTCGTCATTACACGACGTCTCCAGCTCAATCCCTCGATCCTCAACGAACTCTGTGAGGTGCTGGATCTTCTCCACGTCCTCGTACAAGTTAAGAAGCTTGAGTATCCTCAGCTCCAGTAGGCAAGGGACGGGTGCAGATAGCTTTGAGAACATGTCCTTTGGGTAACATGCATCGTCTAGTGTGAGGTGCCTGAGAGCGGTGAGGCTAGATAAGGTGTTGTAGAGGGTGTCGTTGCCGTACGTCCCTCCCTCTAACGTAAGGGAGCGCAGTGTCGAGTTCGATGTAGCGTGTCCGCGAACGAGTGTCGCAAACATATCCCACCCTTCACGATCGTTGTGGTAGACTTCTCCGAACGCTTCACCATCGTATGCAACCGACAACTCCACGAGACCAGGCATCCTGAGGACCTCTAAACCTGCAGTCATCACAGCGTTCCGGATGTCCAGAGTTCGTAACTTGGGAAGAACAATCCCTGATTCGACGATCCGTCGGACATCCGGGTCGTTATAGTCATCGTAGAAGCACGCGCTCTGGAAATCGATGATTAACGTCTCGAGATTCCTACAGCCGTGAAGGAGCGGAAATAAATGGCGGGCGCCGATATTGGACCGCAGTTCGAGGGAGGTCAGGTCTTCAAGACGCGCGGGAGGGATTTGGAGTTTCACGGGTAGGTCTTCTATTTCAATGTCGCAGAAGGTATGCGACAGGCGCAGTTTGAGAGTTATGACCGAGGCTGGCATCAAGTGGGAGAGGAAGCGAGGGGACGTAGGCCATGCTTCCCAGGATCTTCCAACGATACTGAAGGCTTTCGTTGAGGACCAAGCGCTTCCAGCCATATCGAAGTCCAACGACTGTTGAAACGAACAAAGCAACCGTTCAAAATTCTGAGCACAGGCCGAGGTATCGCAATTCAACTCGATCGAATTACATCGGCCAGCCATCTTGCATAAGGCTTCCGCCAAGTCCGGCTTCGCTAGGACACATAGAGCGTTCCCATTGAAACACGGTCTGAACTTCCTCTCCCGTCCCCAACCCTCGCCATCAACGCTCCTGCGTACCTCGCAAGTAAGCGAGCGGATAACGAGGTCCCTTGGGACGCTGCCTGCCCGTTCGAGCCATGCAGCCAGGCCCTCCAGGACGACGTGCCGCTTGTGTTTCTTCAGGACAATCTCGAGCGTGCTCCACAGGCGAGGGACGGCGATAGCTGCGTCTCTCCACTTCTTGCAGACGAGGACGAGGGTCTTCAGGGTGCCCTGACGCATTTTTAACTTGTCATATCGGACTGTAGGAGGCATGTGGAGGAAGATCTCTCCGAGGATGTCGGGAGGGAGGCGGCGGCAAGGAGAGAGGGCGGCTTGGTACTGGCGTATGCGAGCCTTGGCGGCCTTTGTCTCCTCCTTCATCTTGCGGACCAAGCTTTCTTCGTTGGCGATGACATCGCGGATAGAAGCTGCTTCGATTTGGGTCGGGACGTCATTGGATAAAGTGAGGTGAGGGGCAATTTCAACGACGCTGATCGCGCAGCTCGACATGGTGGAGTAGAGGAGAGAGCGAGCGACCGGTACAAGCGACGGTGACGCGTCGATATGGGCGGAGGCAGGTCATCATCTTCGCGAAGGTTCGTGAACGCTGTCAAAGCACGCTTCTGATGATTTGCCCTGGCCCGGTCAATCTTGCCCAGGTCCTTGAGCTCAATGGCCCTGGTACCGATAATTGGAGGGGTGTTTCGAGCACGCCAGCACGAAGATATACTGATACAATTGGCCCTGTCAATGGGTCGCCCTGGCCGGATCGGTACCCCCGTGGATATCTACGTCTTCCGGAGACGCCAGGGTATCTTCCATGATCTACACCGTGATATTCCACACCCTTACACCTTCCTCGTCTTTCCCCATCATATCCAAAAGCTTCGGCCTTCCAGAGTTCCTCGTCATACTAAATATGCACGATGTGCCCGCAAACGTGATTCCTAGGTTGATTCGGTAAGTACCAGGTGACGCGGGGAAAGCTCAAAGGGAGTAGACTCACCGTTCTCCACCCCCGAGCGATTACACACAACCACAATCGTCTCCTCACCCTTCACCCTCTCATCCCCCTCCTCCTTCCGGTTCCCAGCGTCACCGTGCTTCGCCCAAAGCGGCCTCAACCTCGCCGCCCAATACTCCACCGTATTCCAATCATGCTTCCCATCATCCCCCGGTGCCGTCGGCTGCTCACTCAACAGCCAATTATTCACCAGAAACAGGACCTTGGTGTCCTTTTGCACGGCGTATGAGGCCAGTTCGTACGGGCCGTCTTCGAGGGACGTCCAGGAGTTGCCGGGCAGGGTGTTGAGGTCCATGCAGATGCCGATGGAGGTGGTGAGGAGGGGTGCAGGGAGGGTGAAGGTCGCGAAGCCCGTGCCTGCAGAGGAGAACCGGAGGGTGGTTAGTTAGAAGAGGTCAGGATGGACGAGAAAGTCAACGTACCTGCTTTTGCCCAGGTCTTATCCGTGGTATACAAATTCGTCTTCCTATACCCACCCACCCACTCCCCGCTCGGGTCATATAATACACAGCTATTCGCACCCACAGCTAGCCCTTCATCCTCTTCATCGCTCTCACCCAGCCCGACTCTTGCCCTCTCAGCCATCTCCTTATCCAGCTCGTTAGAGCCTGCGTCAGAATCATCGTCGGGATCATCGAGAACGAGGGGCGTCCGCTCCTCGTCTTCGGCGAGTTGCTCGGGGTATCCAGCTAGGACGTGGCACTCGAGGTTCTTCGCGAGTTGGGAGCAGAATTGGGATGTGGGCCCGGTGCGGGGGTGTTCGAGGTAGGGAGAGATTGCGGAGGCGTTCTCGAAGACGTAGCCTGCACACAGTAGAGCGAGGATGGCGGGTGGTGAGGGAACAGCCTTAGAGAGGAGGTGGTGGAGAGACGAACCAGAGAAGGCCATCTCGGGGAAGCATAGGATATCGAGGCTTTTGGGCTGTAGCCTGCGTCCAGAGCGCTTATCAACATCCTTAGCTGAGCAGGAACGACTGAACTACGCACTTGCTACATAACTCCCTAGCTCTTGTGATGTTTTCTTGGATTTGGCCGATCTACCACCGAGAAGCAAGCTAACCATGAGTCGGCGTCGTCGCTTCCTACCACCCATTGCGTGGAGGATCACGCACCTTGGGGTTCAACTGAACAACTCCGATTCTTAGGTTCATCCGGGTCTTGGATGTGGTGACGATGGGGGCGAGGGGCAGTTTGCGGAAGAGGATGAGCTTGTCCACGGTGATGAGTTGGGAAGAGGTGAAGAGCAACGGCTGCAGTGGCGATCAGCAACTGTTTGGGGTTGTTTGAAGAATGACACGCTTCTGCTCCCGATCGTGTCGGGCGCTTAACACTAGGGGACGCGGCGATACGGCGTTTCACGGCTCCCACGGTCGTTCAACGCGTCGGAAAATAAAAATACAGGCATATCATACAAGCATCCTTGGTCCTAAATAGTAAAAGAAATTCCTCATATACGTACAGTGGCATCCCTTAATCCATCTCATACGCCGGTGGGGGAAGCTGCGACCGCCGACTCGGATCCCCATTCGCCACCCCATACCCCGCCCTCCTCGCCTTCATCGGCACCTCCGCCACAGGCTCAGGAATCCTTGGCTCCTCCTCCCGCTCGCTAGGCGAACTTGCGTGACTAACCGACATCGAGGACGTGTACTTGCTTCCGATCGTCGACCCAGATGCGAGTGGTGGCGACGGAAACGAGCTACTCGCGTAGGTCATGTGTCCTTGGTCTATCGGGATGTTGATACCGTTTCCGAATGAGAAGTCTGAGGCCTGGCGGGTGTGGTGGACGCCGGATTCGTATGACGGGTCGATTTCGGTCTCGGGCTTGGGAGAAAATGTGATCCGGCCTTTCTTGTACATCGCGAAGAGGACCCCGATGAGCGCGAGGGAAAGGAAAGCTAGAGCTGCGCACAGCGCGAGTCCAACAGCGAGACCTGTGTGGCTGGAGGAGGAGGAGGATGCCCCATCGAAGCTAGTATCCAACGACGATCAGACCCTTCCGACTTGACACCCAGAACCAAGATACACACCTCCCACCAAGCGACGGCGCCGTATAGACCTCCGCATAGTCCACAGCCAGCGCCTGGCCCGCCGAAGCTGCTGAATCGAGCTTCATTCTCAGGGTATGCTCCCCACCTCCAAGGTTACCACCGTAATACAAGAGCTGCCTCGCCCGAAAGAATTCCTTCTTTGCTGAGTGGTTGGTGGAAGGTCGATCTGCGAGGGTGACGGAATAGGATGAGGCGGCCTGTGGGCCAACTGGGCCGTATAGAGCTATCGCGTCGCCCTAGGGAACGATTGGTGAGCTTCTCTCGCCCGTCTAACGAGAGCATCACGGCACACTCACCTTGAACGTGACCTGAACCGATGCGCTTGGCGTTGACGTCCAACTACGCAATCCTGTCAGGTTACACCAACTCCATACGAACATCGGAAGATACCAGACTCACTGTCCACTCCCCCCAGCAAACTGCCCCACATTAAACGGCGAAGTCGACCACGCATCGGTCGGGAAGTATCGGAAGGACGGATGTGTATCCTGCATCGTATTGACGATAAGCTGTTCATCATCTTCTCCTACACTCCCAATCCACGACACCTATCGCACCATTAATAATTCCTCGGCACTACGACGTAGATAGCGACTCAAACGCACCGTATCCACATCCAAAAACCTCCTCTCCTTATTCGTCAAGACCACCGTATGAAACCCCTTCCCCAATGTCGCACTGCTGAACAACGTCGCATTAAACTGGTTATCTGGTGTTACTCCAGACCCCTCGGGTGAAGGAGCACCGTCCACGGTAACTTGATACCGCCCATGCCCTGCAGGACGTTTTGAGCCAAAGATGGCTGCGCCGGTGCCGTAGAACGTGAATGAGAGGGTGTCGGAGAGGCCGTCGGTTACGGTGAATGAGCTTTCTGAGTATCTGCGGGGGGTGGCCTCTAGCAATCAGGAGCGGGTGGAAAGAAGGGGATGCTGAACGTACTGGTCTGCGAAGCGGTCATCAGACGAGTGCCCAGCCCGCCAGGAGCCGGTGTATGTGAGAAAGGGAGCGGTGTCCTGCACGGAAACTGTGTAAGAGGGCATACTCGTTACGCCAATAGGGAATGTGTGTGGAAAGAATGTGGATAAAATGAACGCGAACAGGCCAGCCAGAATCGAAAAGGAACTCAATACCCCAAGAGAGGATGAGGACAAGAGAAAACGAAAGAGAATGAAGGAGGAGGAAGAAAGAAAGAAAAGTGCACCCAGTGGACGCCAGGCCCATTCGAAGTGTATATACTCGGCTAGAACTTATCCGCAGAACGACTTCCTCGTGCCGTCCTACCTGCCTACCACATCGTACGTATATACTTGGGGCTGCAACTGACATGGTGACGGTTGTGAAGACGGTGAGTCTAGGGTGGAGATTGGGTAACGATCTGCCCTCATGCTTTCCGTGTCTTCTTCGCTGCTATGAGGGCGCCCAGCGCTCACTTGGCAGAACGGACAAGAGTCCGTAGAGTGAGCGTGACGCCCACCGGCGCTGCCTCACGCTCCATCCCGTTGACAGTACGTCCGCCTTCCAGGCGCTGTATTCGCCCCGCCATACCGGTATCTAGAAGGTACGACATGCATTGGATGTAAGGCACTACCGTCGTGGTGGAGCACTCAGCTAATGAAAAGAAGCAAGGAACGCCCTGAAGGCCGGGTGGGAGCGATGGGAACCGCTTCCTCTCGTAAACTGATGATCTTCTCCTAGATTGATGGGAACTACTTCGTGGGCGCTTAAGCTATGTTGGAACGCGTCATGAGTTGTCCTGAACCACCACCCACCCACCTTCAGTCGCCTGCTACGCGGTATGGCGTTACATTCCTAGAGGAGGTCCAGGTGGGTTCAGGGCTGTCAGAGCATGTGTCATCATCTATGACGTTTGACTTTGAAGTGCATATCGTCTGTTCACCTGTTTTCGTTTTCCGCAACGAGCCGGATCCACAAACTCCCCTCTTCATTGTCCTCCGGATCTCCCCTGGCCACAATATCTAGCCTTCTGGAATGATATGGTGTCTTTAGCGTGGTGTCTTCCCGCAATCCCTCAAGCGTACTCCGCGTGCTGCTCGCTTCTATGGCCCCGCCTACTCCTCCTACCCACTCCCTCGCCGCCACTTACATAGTTCACATGGAGCTCCAACCCGCTGGAGCCCTTTACTGACCAGTGTAGAGCGGCGGTGCCTACCGGACTGTCAAAATACGGAGATGAGCCTGCAAACGCCGATGGTGTGGTGAAGTCACATTGGAGCATCCTGCCCTAGACGCCCTCCGCGAGCCACCTATCTGCTTGAAGTCCTGAATGCTGAGGACACTTCATTGGAAAGGGCTATCCCCAGGACTGCGTTACGATCTCCTAGCCTTCGAGAGGGGATTGCTGGAGTGCGTCATCCTGGATTCCAAGGTCCGCTCGTGACGCTATCGCCCTTCGTCTCCCTGCAGGCACTCTGAATATAATATTCAGTCTTTCTCCAAAAGGCCTCGCATCTCTATCGCTTTCCACTGCCCCTCCACTCACCATTTCCCCTCACCCTCCTCTCTATTCCCCAACCCAAAAATGTCCACACCCAAAGACTCCGAAGCCCAACTAACCACTATAGACTCCTCCGCCCCCCAACCCCAAGCCCGGCTCACATCCTACCAGCGATTTCTGCACGTCATCCGGGGACCCATGGCTGAATTCTTCGGTACGGCCCTCCTCGTTATCTTTGGGGCGGGTGCGGGTGCGGCGGTGGTTACGACTGCGAATCCCGATGTGTCGGCGGTGCCGAAGGGGGTGAGTGGATATCCGGTGTCATGTTTGAGGGGTCTTGGGAGTTGACGTTGGATGTGCGATAGGACTTCCTCTCGGTCAACTTTGGGTGGGCTGTAGGTCTGGCAATTGGTATTTGGGTCAGCGATGGGATATCGAACGGACATATTAACCCTGCAGTGAGCCCCACTCTCCTCATCAACTTGAATTCACCCTCGTTTGCT
The DNA here is from genome assembly GCA_951394405.1 of Coprinellus micaceus. Taxonomy (NCBI): domain Eukaryota; kingdom Fungi; phylum Basidiomycota; class Agaricomycetes; order Agaricales; family Psathyrellaceae; genus Coprinellus; species Coprinellus micaceus. Next base: position 2,711,640 of record OX596340.1, on the reverse strand, counting down.
GAGTACTTACGCCGGGTGTACATAGATAACGGTGGCGATGGCCACTTGGCGCAAGTTCCCGTGGAAGAAGGTTCCTTGTACGTGTCGCCCACTTGAGCTTGAATCACACTGCAGAAAGCTGAAGCCAGTTTGCTAACTACCCTTGCGGTTAATTAATCTAATGCAGCTTTCATCCTCGCACAGTTCATCGGAGGCCTCGTTGGTGCAGGGCTCGTGTACGGGTTATATTTCCAAGCGATTGATACGTTCGAGGGGATGGACGTACGGACGAACGCTACTGCGGGCATCTTCGTAACTTTCCCCGTACGTCTCTCCCATCCCCGTTCTGTCTTCCGAATGGCATCCCCGGCTAACGTCAACACACTCCGGCCGCGAACAGCTCCCACTAATGTCCTCCGCCTCCGCCTTCTTCATGGAATTCCTCGGAACCACCATCCTCTGCTTCGTGGTCATGATCCTCACCGACGAGCGGAATGGCATCAAACCTTCGCCTGGGCTGTACCCACTCGCCATGTTCGTGCTGTTTTTGGGTATTGGGACGAGTCTGGGGATGACTGGTGCGTGATTTCTCCTCGCTTGATACTACCTGTGTTATTAAGGGAATGGGGTTCTGACGAGGGTGGTTGGATGTGTAGGATGGGCGTTGAACCCAGCGAGAGATTTCGGTCCGAGAGTTTTCCTTGCGATGGCGGGGTATGGGAGGGGGTTGTGGACAGAGCGAAGGTACGTTCAACCGCCAACTAATATATTCTTGTCAAGTCCTTCCCTTTCCTTCGCGCAAAACGCCAGGCGGCTGACCCAAGTCATCCTGCAGCGCGTACTGGATCTGGGGCCCAATCGTCGCCCCGTTTGTCGGTGCACAGTCTGGCGCATTTCTGTATGATTACTTCCTGTACACGGGATTGAAGAAGTCGAGGTCTCCGCCTGAGGGTACGGTTGCAGTGTAAGCGGAACCACACATCAGATCAGCTTTACGTCTACCTGCGCCTACTGTATACTTGCCCAGATACCTCCCACAATACTATATGTCACCTTCTCCCCACGAGCGCTCTGACTCTTCTCGTTTCGACGTAGTAGCGCTGGCGTTGGTACCTGTTCTTAGAGACTCAAAGCCTCCAGGGGGGGCAAAGGGTCGAGGAGAACGACCAGCAACCCAGAACGCAATTCAACCATACCAGTGTGACTACATGGTGAAATTACTGAGGAGTCCAGATCAATTCGAACTCCGTGTGGTTGGGCTACCTGAGAACTCACAGCAACACCCCCACGGGCGACCAACTCTCCTGTCCCTCACCCATCCGCCTCTTGACAATCTACCGAGCTGCATCGCGAAGCCTTGAGCTTGGTTCCCCGCCGCTCAACGAAGTCCTCCAGGCCAGAAAGCTCGGACGGATCGGTGTGCATGCGGAGGATCTCTAGAGTCTCGAGGCCGAGGAGCAGGTTCCTTGACGAGAGCTTAGCGAAATGATCCAGGCTCTCGTTGAAGTCGCTGCTGTCTAGAACCAAGTGCTTCAGGCTCGAGAGGCCTTGTCAGAACGGACTTCGGTGGCTTGGCTTTCGATGTCGTCCACTATCTCGCGAATGAGGGTAACATCTTAGCTGCTCGGAGGGTGGTTCGTCCTTGCTAGGCGGCTGAGGGCCCGGAAATGGGATGAGGTGGATGTCATGGGCACCGAAGCGCCCAGCATAGTGACCTGGGAAGTGGTAGGAATATGGCAGGGGTGGGTTGCTCTCAAGAAGTGGATAGTTCAAAATAAGGCCGAAAAGATCATGGACGTTCAAAGCAAACGCTATTCAAGTCCTTGGCCATCAGGAAGACTGAACTGCGCCGGAGCGACAGGACGCGTAGATTTATGCATTCCCAGGTTCTCGTCTACCTACAGCATATTCACTTCACATCGAACACCCCTTATTCCCCTTCCGCCGCCTCCAAGCGCCCGAGTATAGTTGAGTGTTAACGCGTGACGTCATCCAACCCCTGACCCGGCGTCAATCTCCGTTGCCAGCTGGGGGTCGCGAAGATGGCGTCTGGGCGTCGGTGGGATTCCAGGTTTCCACATGCTTGCAAGGATATGACTCGGAGTGATCTTCGGAGTGATATATGTTCGACAATGCTGACATGGTGGTACTAAGCGCTCTCCCAGCTCCTTGGAAGTTCAACCGCAGTGTGGTTTTACGCCATTTCAAGGGGATTTAGCGTACCCGATCGCGGAACCGAGCATGGGCATGACTCGAAAGGACTCTCTTGTTCAACCACACGATCGTGTTGGTAGCGTGTTTCATGTCATGAATTTGGCGAGGTTTTCGAGGCATGGAGGGTCGTACGACTTGAATTCGCCTCCCTGTTGACCCTCGAGGATGTTAGAGCTCGATTAAACCCTCTAGCCTCAGATAAGGACAACCTCGGGCACCCTGAGAGCAAAGTCAGACGGATAACGCGTCGTTGACGCGTTGTGGACGCGACACTTAAACACGGTCAGGGGTTTCGGCAAGTGCCGGGAGCGTGACTAACAAACAAGGGCAGACATTCAACGGCTTAGTCATTGGCTTACTGGGGCAGATAAAACTTCGACGGGACGCGTCTTGTTCCTTCATCTCGCCCATCACACCCTCATCCTCTGGTCTCTGTCGTCTGTCTGCTGCTCTCCACTCCAACTCCCCCCAGCGACGCAGATCCACCGCCAACATGACCTTTGTCTTCAAGAGAGGTGAGTCGCCCATTCATCTCCATCGACGCAGGTACTGACCACTGCACAGATGGGTACGTGTCGCGTCACAAAGCGCGTTTTGGATCTTAATTAACACCTTGGAACGTGTCTAGGCGCAAGGAACGCGTTCAGTTCGACAAGGTGCGTTAATTATCGCGTCTAATCAGCGCGTCGCTCACATCCATGTCGCGTCCATCCAGATTACCGCCCGTATCAACAAGCTCTGCTATGGCCTCGACCTCAACTACGTCGACCCTATTGAGTATGTTTCAAGATCTAGTCGAAACGCGCCCATCTCTGAATATCGCTCGCGATCAGGGTCACCCAGAAGGTCGTCGCCGGAGTGTACCAGGGAGTAACAACGGTGGAACTCGATGTACGTGATGCACGCTCTGATCCACTGTAGATGGTCGCTGATGTTTGCATAGAACCTCGCCGCTGAGACCGCTGCCTACCTCACGACCAAGCACCCCGACTATGCCGTCCTCGCCGCTCGTATCGCTGTCTCAAATCTCCACAAAGAGACCAAGAAGAATTTCTCACAAGTTATGAAGGATCTGTACGAATATGGTCCGTTTCCTCCTGCGTCGTCGCCCTTGCTCCCGTTAACACGCCCGATAGTAAACCCCAAGAACGGCAAAGCCGCAGGGATGATTTCAGACGAGACCTACAAGATCATCAAGGACAACGCCGAAGTCCTCGACTCCGCCATCATCTACAACCGCGACTTCAACTACAACTACTTTGGCTTCAAGACCCTCGAGCGTTCCTACCTTCTCCGCATCAATGGCCGCCCCGCCGAGCGTCCCCAACACATGATCATGCGTGTCGCTGTCGGTATTCACGGCAGCGACCTTGACCGTGTCCTCCAGACCTATAACCTCATGTCCGAGCGATACTTCACCCACGCGTCCCCTACCCTCTTCAACGCCGGTACCCCTCACCCGCAGCTCTCGTCATGCTTCCTCGTCTGCATGAAGGATGACTCCATCGACGGCATCTACGATACCCTCAAGAACTGCGCCATGATCAGCAAGACTGCTGGAGGTATCGGCCTCAACATCCACTGTATCCGTGCCACTGGGTGAGTCCTTCCTTCCGTTGTCCATCGGTGGCTCCTAACGCGTTCTGTAGATCATACATCGCCGGTACCAACGGCTACTCTAACGGTATCGTCCCCATGCTTAGGGCATACGACGCCACTGCCCGCTACGTCGACCAGGGAGGCAACAAGCGTCCCGGTGCTTTCGCCATCTACCTCGAGCCATGGCACGCCGATGTCTTCGAGTTCCTTGACCTTAGGAAGAACCACGGTAAGGAGGAGGTCCGCGCCCGCGATCTCTTCTACGCCCTCTGGATTCCCGATCTCTTGTGAGTTCGTCCCTGTCTCTATTTCGAGTTCCATGCTGACGCCTTCGATAGCATGAAGCGTGTCGAGGATGATGGCGACTGGTCCCTGTTCTGCCCCAACGAGGCCCCCAACCTCCACGAGGTACACAGCGCCGAGTTCGAGGAGCTCTATGAGCGCTACGAGAAGGAGGGCCGTGCTCGCAAGACCATCAAGGCTCAGAAGCTCTGGTACGCCATCCTGGAAGCCCAGATCGAGACTGGTGGACCTTTCATGGTCTACAAGGACGCCGCCAACCGTGAGTCACATTCATTTCTCTAATGCATATCACACTGAGCCCAGATTGCCAGGCAAATCCAACCAGCAGAACCTCGGCACGATCAAGTCTTCCAACCTCTGCACGGAGATCATCGAGTACTCCTCCCCCGACGAGACCGCCGTGTGCAACCTCGCCTCCCTCGCCCTCCCCACCTTCATCAAGGACGGCGTCTACGACTTCAAGAAGCTGCACGACGTCGCCAAAGTCGTCGCCTTCAACCTCAACCGCATCATCGACGTCAACTACTACCCCATCCCCGAGGCCCGCCGCTCCAACTTCCGCCACCGACCTATCGGTATCGGTGTGCAGGGTCTCGCCGACGCCTTCATGGTCCTGCGTATGCCGTTCGAGTCCCCCGCCGCGAAGGAGCTCAATATCCAGATCTTCGAGACTATCTACCACGCCGCGTTGGAGGCCAGCTCCGAGATGGCTGTGGCTGAGGGTCCCTATGAGACGTACGAGGGCAGCCCGGCGTCCAAGGGCCAGCTCCAGTTCGACATGTGGGGCGTCAAGCCTACTGGTCTGTGGGATTGGGACTCCCTAAAGGCCACGATCGCCAAGACGGGTCTCCGAAACTCCCTCCTCCTCGCGCCCATGCCCACCGCCTCGACGTCGCAGATCCTCGGCTTCAACGAATGCTTCGAGCCCTACACCAGCAACATCTACACCCGCCGCGTCCTCGCCGGCGAGTTCCAAGTCGTCTGCCCCTGGCTCCTCCGCGAGCTCGTCGACATCGGGCTGTGGGACGACAACATGAAGAACCTCATCATCGCGCACAACGGTTCCATCCAGAACATCCCCAACATCCCCGACGACGTCAAAGCCATCTACAAGACCGTCTGGGAGATCTCGCAGAAGAAGGTCCTCGACCTCGCCGCGGACCGCGGGGCGTATATCTGCCAGAGCCAGAGTCTGAATGTGCATTTGCAGAGCCCGACGGTGGGGCAGCTGACGAGTATGCACTTTTATGGGTGGAAGAGGGGGTTGAAGACGGGGATGTATTATTTGAGGACGAGGCCGGCGGCGCAGGCGATTCAGTTTACGGTGGATCAGTCGATGTTGAAGACGGCGAAGGAGCAGCAGGGGAAGAAGGCGGCTGATGCCAAGGCGGCGGATGTCAAGGCGAACGGTTCCGTCCCCACTCCCGCTCCTGCTACCCCTGCTACCCCCGCCTCTGAGCCCACGCCTGCCCCTGCACCCGCACCCGTAGCCTCGTCATCCTCATCCGTAACCTCACCGTCGACGTCGTCCTCGACTCCGGCTCCCGCCCCCGCCCCTCCTGTGACCGAAGCCGTCTCCGGCCTCGACGCGCTCTCCCTCGACGAGAAGACGCGCGCTGCGGCCGAAGCTGACCCCGAATTCGCCGCTGCGCTGGAGAGGCAGCGGTTGAGGGAGTTGGAGGAGGCGAAGATGCTTTGTTCGATTGAGAATAAGGAGGCTTGTTTGATGTGTTCTGGTTAGATGGTGGTGCCTTCTATCGGACTGGACTGTCTTTCGTCGTTTTTGCTCTCGTTTCGTTTTTGAACCTCATCCTTAGAATCCCTCGCTACTCGGTACTATCTATTATATGACCCTGATTATGTTCGTATCGCTTTCCTCCTCTCGTCCTCGTTTCTTGACTTTTTCTTACTCTTGTTACCTCTGATTCTGATTGCTGCCCGACTGCCCCTCTAGGGATGGGGGGCGATGCTGTTGTATTACCATACCCGTTTTTTAGTCGTCTTGATCTGCAAAATAATCCTCTCCTCTCTTGTATTAGTCCGTCTCGATGAATGAAGAATGCGTTTCCTTGCTCTGGATGGTGGGGTTCTGGATGGTTGAGGATCGTCGAGGGACTCGTGTTCTGGGTCAGAGAGGAGTGGGCCGAACGAAGTAAGGAAGAGATGAGCGAGAGCTAATTACGGGGCGATGATGCGTCAGGGGAGCTCGCACTGCAAGAAAAATCGCATGTATCAGGGGCTACATCGATGTGGCATTTGTGCTGACAGTTTGCATGATACGATTTTCCCTTGTTCTCGGACACATGCAAATTGTCTGCCACAATGAACAACCAATGTCCTCACCTGAGCCACGCGTCCTTTCTTGCAGTGTCACCGCGAAGCCAGCCTGAGGAGAAGTGAAGTTGAAATGGGCCAAATCGGCAACTCCCGAAATAAGCGCCCATAGGACTTTCAAACGTCATAAGTGTGACGTGTGACACCTCAATCTTCTTGCTTAACCTTTTCCTCCTCACGAAGCCTCTCGCCACGTCACGCACAATGGAGTCCGTCTATGTCCCTCTACCACACTTGGCTAACACAAACGCTCCCCTGAACACGGCGGAGGAAGATTCAGTTCGACAACGCCTCCGTGCCATGGAACTTCAGGCTTTCGACCTTAGGATGGAGCTCAAGATCCTCAGTCGGCATATTCGGGAGTACAAGCATATATTGTCCCTTATTCGACGGATCCCGATGGAGGTCCTGGGCGAGATCTTCACCTGTATACCTCCGGAAGATGACGACCGTCCTCAGAACTACCAAGACGACCTCGTTCGTCTATCGTTGGTTTGTAAGAGGTGGCGCGACGCTGCGAGGCTCACCCCCCAGCTATGGCAGGACCTCGACATTGACGCAGGTAGTAGGTCCTTGGAGTACGAGGCACTGAGTGCGTGGGCAAGTCGTTCAGGCGACTTACGGAGGTCGATCTCGATTCATGCGAAGAAGTGTGGCCGAAGAGGAAGCTCAAGGCGTGGAGCAACTTACATGGAGAGGCTCCCCAGTTGCTCAGGCGAAGGGAGCTGTATATTCGCGAACCCAGTGTTCCAAGCCGTGTTGGGCTGGCAGCAAGGAGTTAGCTACGCCTTGGACATCGCATGCCCCAGTCCCGGATGTTTCCAGCAATTGGGCAACATGCTTGCCACGCAATGGCCATCGGCCCAGCCTCGGCGTCCCTCCATTCAGTCTTTCACCCTCCATTCCGATGGGTGGGGCTGTTGGCCAGTTGACCCTCCCCGCTCCCTTTTCCACTTTTTGCCGACCTCCATAACAACACTCACTCTAACGCTGCCCGACCTCTACGGCTTCGGCGAGGAAATTCATAATTATGAAATTGACCTCCAAGTCCCGAATAGCTTGCTCGAGGGCCTCACATCCTTCTCCATTGCCTGCGATATGCTTGCAGGACATCTATTTCGACTTCTTCCCCACTGCAAGAACCTCGAGACCCTGTCAATCGATTTCGATCAAGGGGTCTTGGACGACTGGAGCAGCGACCCCACGACGGAGCATGCGCTAAAACATGGATTCACACTTCCTAAACTTCACACTCTCCGATTGACCAACGCTGGCGACTTCGGGGGCATGGAATGCGTCAGAATGCCGGAACTCGTCGAGCTCTCGATGGAAGTAGCGCCTGGCGTGCATTGCGAGATTGGCCAAGAATACTTCTGCACCCTCGTTCGTGGTGACCCAAGCTTGACGTCAAAGTTACGAACACTATCAATCACAAACGTCTCGTTCTACAAGAACGCGTTGTTCGATGCTCTGAAGGACCTCGCATCGCTCACGCACCTCACCCTGGACGAAGTTCTCATGGAGAAAGATGTATTTCTGAGGCTATCCAAGCCCACCCCTTGCCTACCGCGGCTCAAAGTCCTCAAGCTCCGACGTATCTGGGCTGAACATGTCGATGAAATCCTTCATCTTCAGGAATTTGTTGACGAAAGATCGATTAACCTGTCAGTTTCTCTTCATCCACTGGCAAAGGCTGGGGCGTCTTAGAAACACCCTTTTCCTTCCTCTTTTTTCATCCGGGGTGTCAATGTCACTCACCCGTATAGGCTTATAGCCCTAGAGCAAAATCTCGTGTATATCTAGTACTGGATATTGAGACTTATCGAGGTCTGATCACGGTTTGCCCCAGATATTTGAGAACGGAACCTGCGTTGAGCATCCATGCTCGATTCCCCGTCGCATTCACAACACCATTGGCACAACGGAGATGGGCTACACCGTTTTCGCCAGCGGGATTCCCCCATTCGTGTCACAACGCTCAATTTGCATGCCTTCGGTCGCATGGTAAGGGTGATCAAAGTTCATCAAACCAGAAAGCGCTCGACCTGGGAGTCCCCTCTGAATCACCGCCCCCGTAGCTTCATCCGCAACCTCGCCGTCGACCTCTTCCTCGACTCCGACTCCAGCCCCCGCCCCTCCTGTGACCGAAGCCGTCTCTAGCCTCGATGCACTCTCCTTCGACGAGAAGACGCGCGCTGCGGCCGAGGCTGGCCCCGAGTTCGCTGCTGCGCTGGAGAGGCAGCGGTTGAGGGAGTCGGAGGAGGCGAAGATGCTTTGTTCGATTGAGAATAAGGAGGCGTGTTTGATGTGTTCTGGGTAGATGGGTGATCTCGATATCGGTCTTTCGCTTTCTCCATTTTCTTTCCGTCTGAACTTGAACTTGAATCTCATCCTTAGAATCGCTCGCTACTTGGTCCTATCTATTATGTGTCTCTGCTTATGTTCGTATCGCTTTCCTCGTCCTCGTCCTCGTCTTGTTTCTTGACTTTTTGCTACTTTTGTCACCTCTGATTCTGCTTGCTACCCGACCTGCCCCTCCGAAGGGGTGGTGGGCGACGCTGTTGTATTACCATACCCACTTCTTAGTCGTCTTGGTCTGCAAAATAATCCGCTCCCCTCTTGTAGTAGTCCGTCTCGATGAATTAAGAATGCATTTCCTTGCCCTGACAGCCATCTAAGATACGATAGGCCTAGAACCCGAAATAACAACAGCTGGTATTTGTTTACAGTGCAAGAAAGGACCTCTTCATCCAGCATTACATCGCGGTCGCATCGCGTGTTTTGTGGTTTGACTTTCACCTGAACATTCCTTTCATGGCTCCGTGGGGCAATGTATGCAGATGGTTCACGCGTGCGTTTCCTTTGACACGATTGTCACTTTCCTGTTTCCATTGTATCGAGGTGCATTATTATGAACGCCGCGCGACGTGATCACCATGTGTCCCAGAAGGACCACGTCGCAGCAATGCGACCTTGGGTATAGGCCAGAAGCATTGCAAAAACGTTTATGCACGATCTCACCCAACTCCAGCAGCGGGATGCGCAGCTCCAAAAGTGGCTACCGCCCCTGTTTGGCCGCCCCACTTGGCTCCACAACCAAACAAATATCAAATGCTGGGTTTCAAGTTCCCGCATTTTAGGTCCATCGTTTCTCAAGATAGCTGGAAAGTTAAGTAGAGGGAGATTCGTATGCACGTATGAGACCTAATGCGACGTGAATGTGTGGGGAGGTGTAGTATGTAGAGCCTGAAGGTGAGAACAGGCAAGCCCCACGAGACTCGGCATTCCCCGAAATAAGCGCCCGATTCAAATCCTCAAAAACGTTAAGAGCGTGACGCGTGACAAACCAATCTCCTCGCCTGACTGATAACGCTTCCCCCTCACGAACCCTCTCGCCACGTCACACCCCATGGAATCCACCTACGTTCCTCTCCCCCACTTGACCGACACCAACACGCCTCTTACACCTTTGGAAGAGGATTCCATTCGTCAACGCCTCGATGTCATGGAATTCCGGGCCTCCGATCTCAAGATGGAGCTCAAGATCCTTGGTCGGCAGATTCGGGAGTATAAGCATATATTGTCTCCTATTCGACGGGTTCCGATGGAGGTTTTGGGTGAGATCTTTACCTGTATTCCCCCGGAAGATGAAGACCGTCCCCGGAATTATCAAGGCGACGTCGTTCGTCTATCGGTGGTTTGCAAGAGGTGGCGCGACGTCGCAAGGCTCGTACCTCAGCTATGGCAAGATCTCTATATTGATGCAAGAAAACCTCCTCTAGAGCACGGTGCGCTGAACAAGTGGGCCCACCGTGCGGGTAACCTGCCGAGGTCTATCACGCTATACGCCAATCGCTGCGGCCAAAACTGCGACTCGCCAGGCACAATAGACTTGGTCCTTCCAGTTTGTTTGGGCGAGGGGATCTGCCTCTTTATGAATATGGAATTTCGGGAGGTGCTAATCAAGCATCCTGGAATGTGGCAGTCCCTAACCATCGACTGCCCCACTGCTGATTGCTTTCGGCGGTTCGGCGACATGGTCGCCCCGGCTCAGAATAACGCCAGCCTGGCCGTGTGGAGCTCCATGACGTCGTTCACCCTCCTGTGCAACGGGTGGAACTGTTGGCCGGTGAGCCTCCCCCGCTCCCTATTCCACTTCTTGCCAACCCCCTTCACCGAAATGACCCTCGTTCTCCCCGACCTCTACACGTTCGCCGCGGAGACCCGCAGTTGGGACATCGATCTCAAGATCCTCCCCGATCTCCTTCGAGGCTTGGCTTCTCTCTCTATCACCTCCAACTTCCTTTCAGGACATCTTTTCCAAATCCTCCCCCACTGTATCAAACTCGAGACCCTCTTTATCGACTTCGCAGGGGGCGTTTTAGACGTCTGGAACAATGACCCAGTGACTCGGCACGCCCTCCAGCATGGCTTCACCCTACCGAACCTTCGGTCCCTTGTTCTGATAAACGGGGCTAGCTTCGCTAAGTTGGAGTGTATCCGGATGCCACGGCTCGTCGAGTTGTCGATCGCAACGGAACCCAGTTGCGACTGCCAGATAGGAGAACCGTCCTTTGCCGCTTTCATACGGGGAGACCTCAATGCGGAATCGCAGCTGCGGAGGCTTTCCATATTGAAATGGCCCTTCCGGGCAAACCTGGCCACCACACTTCCGTAAAGACAGTCACAGAGCACGGAACCAGATATATAAATCGGCTGAAGACAGCACCACGCTGATTCGCGTATGAGACAACTGATAATGTGAGCTGGTACATAGTGGCAAAACCTCTAGGAACAGAATTGTAAATCCACCGTACACAACCCTCACATCGATACTGTATACGGCACTCCCGCCATCCGCACCAAGAAAGTACGAGGGTCCAGTATAGCTGGATATCTGTGCTCTAGTTTAGTATCGAGTGAAATCCCAAGCTGACGAAAATTATTCTTGAACCTTCGAACCAACTCCTCCACCAGAAGCCGATTTCCTGGTACCCGTTTCCAAATCAATACTCTGGTTAATGAAGGGTATGGTGCATCTAAGAGGTCGTCAAACAAATGACTCAGTACATCAAGCATATCATCGTTATAATCAATTATATCGAGCCCACCCACGTACAAAGGACCCGGCCCTTCTTCCGTCACAATTTCCAAATCCTCCAAAGCGTCCAAGCCTTGAGGTAGAAACGAGAAATGCGATCCCGATATATGAACGACAATGATGAGGCGGCGCAGATGACCATAAGGTTTATACGAACGCGCAAGGTTTCTTGGACACAGATGGAAAACGCTCGACCGCACGTAAGAATGAAAATGCAACATCCTATCCCCAGCGACCTCATACGGCACATACACATCGAGACAACACAAATTTGGAGCGCAATCCAAGGGGGAGGTCATGAATTCTACCACCTTGATTGCGCTTTCTCCACAGTAACCCACACCTAGGGATAAGGCCTTCAGAGACTGAAACGTGAATGATAGACCGGCTTTCGAAACGTTCGTCCGCCTCAAGGAGGCGACTTGAAGGTTCTGCAGTGCCTTGCACTCCTTTGAGAGGGTACACAACTGCTGCACTGAAGGTTTCATGTTGAGGTCGACGAACTGTAAACGCCTAAGACGGGGACACGCGGCCGGGAGAGAAGCGAGGAAAATTTCACTCGCAGCTTCACTCCATACTCCTGCGTCAACGAAGTGATTGTTGAGGACCAGTACATGCAATCTGCACATTCCAGATAGAAGCTGGACCAGACCCATGGTATCCCGGTCGTGTCTCCAGAACACGATGTCCAGCCGTCGCGTGTACTCCGTTACAGGCCTTCTCGTAGGCCGCATTAACCCAGTTGTCGCTAAACCACGCAACAAATCGAGGTCGCGGGGGCCTCGGATCGCCAAGTACCGCCAGAGTATCGGCATAGCAGTGTCGTAGAAATCCCGGGATACGAGGGCGCAGGACATAGCGAGATGAGACATTCCCAACGAGTATGTTGGTATGCTGGTGTGGAATGGCGAGATCCTCTCATCGAAATCACTACACAGATTGACGTCATCCACCAAGGAGAGAAGTATGAGGGTGTAGATCTCCAAGGGTAACGCGATTGGCATATGTGAGGGACAGGAACGGCGCGATCGGTAGCGGCAGTGTATGAAGGTCAAGACAGTTTATATCCAACTAACCTGTCACGGCACCCGGGCAGCCGGGAATCGGCCAAATTTTCCCACATATGCCGTGCTTACTCACAGTCCAGCTGTATGCTGACTGTCCATATTCATGGATTAACCATCGCTCTGACAACATGGGTCGCAGCACCTACTAAGCATATATGTAAGACTCTACACTTGGTATTTAACCGCACATCTACTGAGCCTATGATACAGTGCCCACACTTCACATCGAACACGCACAGCCGCGTTTCGCGACCGATTCAGGAGCTCACTTCACACCTATCCTATTCTGGAGTTCGACCACCGACCATGCCTTCGCTACCACCGGAAATTTACCACCTCATCTTAATGTCTCTAGTCGACGAATGGAACATAGGAGACGACCTCGACGAGCGTGTATCTCCGTTCCACGGCGAACTACCTGTGTGTTCTAGTGGAAGATCTATCCTCGCATCCGTGTGCCTGGTCTCTCAAGACTTCTACGTCATGACGGTCCCCATCCTATGGCGGTATTTGGTCATCCGAAAACCGCACGACCTCCGGCTACTCTGTCGTTTGTCGGAAAGAGGGCCCTTGAGACCAACCAGGCGAAGTCTGCCAGAATACACCCGGAGGATTGACTTCATGTACTGGAGAGATCGAGACCTGGAGACCGTAACACGCCTATTGACGAATATGCGTGAATTGCGGACATTGATAATGGACAACTATATCATCGACGGAGCTGTGTGGTGCCGCGACCACAGTGAATCCTTTCTCAAATCTCTCCCCATAACTTGCCCGTTCCTCCGGCGACTCCAGTTCCTCAGTATCACCGAAACACCCACTCTGAGTCAGGTCGCCGCGCTGTCGTCATCGTGCAAGGCCTTGCGGACACTCCAAATAGTCAGTCTGAACAGCGCAGATCCCATCCACCCGAATCCAATGGACGACGAGGCGCTGCAGCCGGGAATACAGGAGGATAATGGTCATGGAAGAGATGGGTCTCTATTACTAGAATTTCAAGCTCTCGAAGTTCTCTCCATAGGGGACGGTGATTCTCACATTCAAGTACCATACGCCAAAACCGCAGTCTCTCTACTCGACGCATTGAGATACAGGCCAACGTCAGCACCCAAACTACGGCATCTCGACGTGTACATACCGTTCGAGCTGATTCAGGGGATCCTTGAACCATTCCAGCTGCGTATACGGAGCACCGTTACTCATTTGATCGCTGACCAGATTGTACCCAGCTGTAGCGGGTACCGTAACCTGTCTCGACTGGTCCTTGTCGTCCACATCAGCGCGAGCGAGCTATCCATTCCTACTGGGTTGGACAGCTTGCAGGTACTCGAGTTCGTGACTGACAGGGGTCCGGCATCACCTGGGTACCGGAACGAGCGTATTTTATGGAACGAATGGATGTTAGATCTGATGGAGGGTGTTCTTCAGACGATACTAGTGACGAACTATCCATCTCTTTCAAAGGCTGTTCTATGGAAGAGGCGCAGGGGGAATCGAATATTGGTGGAAAAATTGGCTAGGAAGTTCACGCAGCTGTTCCAAAGTCAAGGCATCGTACTGGAGACTCGGACACATCACCAACCCGAATGGTGGACCGAATCCATGGAATTTCTTGTAGAGGGTAGTTACGTATGATTGGCTTGCTGGTTTCATTGATACCACCTATTGTACGCTTGCGGGTACGACTTGTAGCACCAGTTAATTGAATACAGTCCGATTCTAGGCCTAGAAACGCGTGGCCGGAGAATAAGCGCCCAGATGCTGACGCATGGTATCTGGTGTGTCAGACAGCCAGGAAATCGGAAGGTCGTCTGATTAGATGAGGATTGGTCATGACAGTTCATGAGTTGAAGGCAATACCGGATCACAGTGACGAACAAAATGGTTAAAAGGCTTGTGTCGCTTTCGACCGAACCACATTCGCCTAACAGACATAGGCACGGCAACCGACAAGTCTACGCAATAATCGCGATAATACGCATCCAGTCTACTCCACCGTGCCACGCAAATGGCCGACTGTCTTCCTCCGGAGATCATCTACTTGATTCTCTCGGCACTCCTGAATGAGTCTGACCTGGCGGACGACTTCGACGAACGTGTGTCGCCACATCACCTTGATTTACCTGGAATATCGCCCGGAAAATCGACTCTGGTGTCATGCTTACACGTATCCAAGGACTTACACGACATGGCACTGCCCCTACTCTGGCGCCATATCACTGTGAAAAGGCCTTTGCAACTTGAGCGTCTCTGCCGCATTTCGGCAGCCGGTGCTACGAGGCCCACCAGGCGCCCCCTCGCGGAGTACACTCAAAGGGTCGACTTTCTCTGGTGGAAAGATGATCATGCGGCCTATTCAACCCAGCTGCTATCTGGAATGTGCGAGTTGCACCAGTAGCGGGCGTTATTTTCCATAAAACCCTTTGAGCTGTCTGCTGCGGGTTTTCCATAATTCACTTTTGGGCTTCGATCAAATTGCACTTTGAATAATTTTGCAAAAGCGTGAAATAGTTGCTTCTTGGGGTATAGTGCGTCCTTTCCCAATGCGGTAGGGGCATCATCTCCGATGTGATCAAGTCCAACATACCACTGTATGTTGAAGAAATTAAAACAAACCAGAATTTAAGTTGTGGGCTCTCAAAAATACTCGCATATGGGCTCAAATAATTTCATTATTAAAATGTGCATCACCCGGCGTGTGTAACGTAACCCTACGGCTGTCAATTCGAGGCCCTTGGGCCGAGCTCGTGATGAGCGGCGGCAAGGAACCCGGGGGCCCCACATATGTGACTGACGGTCTCACATCGGGGGCCCTGGGACCCTCCCTGGAGCATCGTGGGGCCCCCCCGAAGGGAGGGGTGCGATGCGGAGTGGGAGGGAGCTACCCATGTGGGAATGTGGGGGTCGTCGCGAATGATAAACAAACTTACATCACGTGCCTAGTTGAACGAGCGCGTGACACGTTCCTTTTAGGGAAAGTGGGTTATTCACAATTATGCATAACGCAAATAGAAGCAGCGGCGTCCCTCAGGAAAAGTGTATTATACATAACGCAAAAAGAAGCATCGGCCTCCCAGAGAAAAAGTGCATTTTGGAAAACCCCCGCCAGACAGCTGTAACGAAATTATGGAAAAAAATGCCAGACAGGACTCCGAGTTGCGGGTTCTTACCCTAGCCAGTTTCACATATGGTGGGATGTGGGGAGACGACGCCAGTAATGACTTCATTGGGTCCATCCCGGTCCAATGTCCCCGAATCAGGCGTGTGCAATTCATGTCATGCAATATGGCTCCGACACTGCGCCAAATTGCTGCCCTTTCTGTAGGGTGCAAGGAACTGCAGGCCTTTCAGACTGCATGTTTGAATCGAGGGGATGGAGCCCATCGCCCGTTGAGGAACGTCTTCGATGAAATCGCAGACTGGCAAACAGGCGACACGGAAGCGATACAGCAAGATGCAGAAGTCGGGGTGCCTGGCAACCACATGAGGTTCGGATTTCATCAGCTGAAGAGACTGTCAATCGGCAACGGATTCAACAGCACCACCATCACGCAAGCCATGACCAGCATGGAACTACTCGTCACCTTGGGGTTCCAAGCAGACTCAACGCCTATGCTACAACACCTGTATGTGCACGCACCGTTTGAAACCTTAAAGCGCACACCACCCCACTTCCGAGACCGTGTGTTGTGCTCCATCCACGAACTCAATCGTATGGGTCGAACGGTCAGCTACAGCCCTTATCAAGGCCTACGGCGCTTGTCATTCATCGTCGGAATCTGGTCCGACGTCGTTTTTCCTGTCGGGCTGGATGCATTGGAAGAGATAGAAATCGTGACCCGCCAGCACCCATGGGGAGGCATACCAAACGACCCAGACCTCACCCGGTGGAACGATACGATCCGCCACCGAACAGAAAAATTCCTCAGTAGCATTCTAAATCACCGCTCTTTATACCCCTCACTCGTGAGAGTGGTACTTTGGAAGAGGAGTCCTGGCAATCGCATCATCGTAGAGCGTTTATTTCGCACGTTTGAGGGGCGCTATCGGGCATGCAACATCCCACTGGAAATTAAATATCATCGTAGAACCGTCACATTCGCAAGCCTTCAAAATGTAATTGACGACGGGGTTCTTGATTACTAGGGGTGGATATCTGATTACTATATACATATGACAATGATGCACAGATACGCTCACTCAACTCGAGTTATGCAACCTGTTATTACCAATACACCATTCCAAACCTCACAATATTTCAAGGCCAAGGCCCAGCCTAGATCAGGCAGTAAGCGCCAGTTGAGCGCCAGAAGTGGGCTAGAGGGTTGCACAGCATTAGTCATGCGTCTAGAATCACGGTGTCTATCAGTCAGGTGGAGGATTCCTCTCCAATCCAACTGGCGGGACCCAGTTCGTTTTAAGCGGCTGCACCAGAAGGTCAAGGATGTCCGCTAACTGGATCCACAGCGCCTCTCATGCTGGGTACCACAAACCCGAATGAACGCCTATCTGACACCACCCCAGACAGAGAGTCATCCGAGGAGTACCACCGTCCCAAAGGTTTCAGACCGCGTTCAGTGAGTGCAGAAACTACCAACGTTCGAATATAAACTGACGTCCCTACAGTACGGTCAGCTTCAAGATCTGAAGCGAAATAGAAGCAAGAAGACGCTCAAGAAACTCAAGCTTCAAAGCACTGGGGCGTCCGCAGGAAGCAGGCAACCACGAATACCGCGAAGGAGTCATAAACGCACGTCTCTACTAGATCCTGTAATCCCTTCAACGGATGTTGGACCCATACCCTTAACCCAGAGCGAAATAGTAGACCCTACACACCTTCACGACAATATCGAATCCCTTTTCATCCTGTCTGAGGACGACGCGTCTATCATATCACAAGCTGAGCATCCGCATGGATGTTCGGTAGATCCTGACCCCAACCCTTCACCCAAGTCCTCTACCACTCCCCGGCTTAAAACACCCCAAACAGTACCCAACCCCGTCAATGCCACCGCAGAGATCGAGGGGCGCCCCACCACATCTAGCACCAACCAAACCGGCGACCTACTCAGTGGCTCACCGATCCCGGCTCATAGCAAACGCCGTGACTTAGACCTACCCTCATTCCACGGACTTCAGCAGTCGACTATCCACCATGCTCTTGATACGCCGGGATACTCTGATGGAGTGCCTCCATTCAATCAAATCGTACCGAACCGTGACGGGTTTCGCTCCATGCATATGCACCAAGAAGTCACCGACTCGGGTCCTGATCCTCCCATTCCTCAAGTGAATTTCATACCATCGGGCCTCCGGGATCAAAGATGCCTGGTATACGAGGACACTGAAGACGTTGTAGTTTCGGCAAGGGAGGGTGAAGTTGAGAGGTTAATTTCCGCGGAGACGGAGACCTATACCAGTATGTATCCCACATTCATCTAATATTTTGAAGCGGCATTGATTTTCTGACAAGGTACGGAACACAACCTTTTCCACAATCGGCTACGAGACCATCTCCTCACAGTCCCCCAGAATGCACCCCTGCAGGGATTCGCTCCGTCGGCATATGGCCTACAGCCACCAACCCGGATTAACACTGACCCTCTAGCCATATCGAAGCGAGAGCGGCTTGAACGAGTAGCTGCTTTGGTGGACAGATGCACATCCAATGGTACGTTTCGCGACGCGTGAAGCCACACAATAGTCATGATGACAGATACCATAGATCTAAACGAAGTATTCCTCTCCTGCAAGTATTCGCATACGCGATTTTTGTTGCTCAAGAGGTTGGCTGATGAACAACAAATGATATGGAGGACACTAGAATTGTCCCTGCTCGGTGTAGTCGCTCGCGCAGTGCTGATCTCAGGCGTTGACGCGGTCGTTCCGCAATTCATACCAACTGAGGCAGATCTTTGGGCCGCGTTCGATAACTCGTCACTTACGACCCCATAGTGCAGAACCTCTACAGACAGGTGGATTGAGCTGCATTCATCCGCTGACCGTCGTCGTTGGTATTCAAGATTCCAATGTAATTAGTTTTGTGGTTGCGATAAAGAAGATACATACTCCCAACGCCCTGACATTCCAGCTACCACCCTAGCCCCATCGACGCCTCAACCCAAATATGAAGTCCTTCACAGCACCGTCGAGCCTCTCGTTCCGATCGAGTGGGCCAGAACTGGTGGTTTTGAGCAATTGTGATTAAGATGCGGGGTTGCGCCGACAGTCGACGCAGCGTGAGGGTCGCCTTCCCGGAGGGATTTGTTTCATGCCATAAGGACCCCTTTGCACACTGGAAGGGAGCCTAGAAGGGAGGATGGATAGAGCAGGAGGTTGGAAGGAAGGAGCATGCGGAAATTTTTGTTAATGTAGTGTAGGGTTGGGTCGGATATCAGGACGTATGGTACAAAATGCTATATGTAACGCCCGTATGGTTTGAGAAACATGTGTACGAATCATCAAGAGTCGCACCTAGCACTGTGGCTACATGAAGGCACAAAACGAACTACAAAAACAGAGCAGGGAACCGAGCTTGCCAATGCACAAAAGGAGTCCACAGTTTTAGCGCCAGGGCTCGCAGGCCGTGTAGCTATATGATAGGCCAGCACGCATCATGCGCCCGTATCCATCAGTCCATTCAAGTGTCCAATTTTACATGTCCTTTCGTCGTCCCCTCCATTTGTCGACCTTACTCGAGGCCTTGCTCGATCACCTGGGAGCCAACGGCTTCATCACGCGGACCCGCGCGTCGGTATCAAAGTGGTAGACAATAGCCATGCTGCGAACCCCTCGGGCCAATACTCGGGCGGTATGCACCACAGTGACTAATTCTATGTCTGAGTAGCGGTCAGTATAGGCATCAGATTGTAGACTTCATAGGACTCACCGGGCACCTGGCTAATAAGGTTCCACAGTGGACCCCCAATATCACACTCATAGGTCCAGCAGCGTTGCTCTATCTCCTTCGCAATCGCCCTGAGGTATGCAACATCGTTATTCATGATGGTATTGCCGACGTATACGGTGACGTGAGTCTCTTCGCTCAACTCCCATCGAGATACCAGCCTGATCGTATTCGAGAAGAAGAATAAAGGATTGAACGTGCGCTTGGCATCGGTAGTGATTCTGAAGTCGGGAAAGGGGATGATGTTTAGTGTCGTGGGATGGTTGAATTTGTTCGCGGCCAGATCGAGTTGAGGGAAGGGTATCGTCTGCCCCGTTTGTAGGCCAGCATGGATATTCACGAACATGACAATACTCCGCTCACCCGGGTACGCGTCGAGCCTGATGGTAGTCGGATCGGAATCCGGTTGGGATCCAGAGGCAGCGCATCTATCCAGCACGACAAACTCATCCCATTCGAAAGGGTCGCGGGCCCCTTCGCGGGAGGTGTACCCATCATGAGCCTCACCCTGTATTTGATTAACAGGGTCTGGAATAGCGCCGGCACTAGAACTCGAGGTGGGTGCCGCCGCATGATTGGGTTGCTCAGCATTGCAAGACGCAGAGGTTGTCTGCATTTCACCGCCAGCTTCGCCATCCCGAGTCTCGACATTAGCGTTGAGATCAGATACACCTGGCTCGGATGAATGTGCCATGATGTGTCCGAGCGACAGGAGTAGGTGCACTGTACGAGTATTGCGCGCTGAATTTAGGTAGGCCCTCGTTAGCATCTGGAGCACTCACATTTGGATGTGCTCGGGAACCGAATTGTCAATGTTTGAATTCGCGACGCTACCTGTTGGTGGGTACGCTTGACGCGCGTCTTAGTGTAGATGTACCGAGATATACTCTTATTTCGTTCCGGAAACGAAGTGCGGGAGGTACCGCACCATTCGCGGTGGTACTGCAGTGCTCCTACGGGCGGGCCACATACAAGAGTATCAGCTGTCTGTATGAAGCCAGTAAAGGCGAAAATAATCATGCACCATCGACTAATGCGCAGTCTCTATGGGAGAGGTGAGTTGGGAACTGCTGAAGAAACATGCGGACGTTACCCACAGCTCGTGGCACCAGGTTGCTAGATACCTTCTTGACACATATGTCAACTTTGCACATCCATCCTCCTCGATGTAGGGATGGCGCTGTGACCTAGTTTGGCGGCCAATTGAAAGGTCATCCAACGGATGGCCGTACTCGATGGCGGAAGTAACCATTGGGGTTACCAAGCACTGAGGGTTGGCCAGTGAAGGGAACGGGAAGGGAAAGGTGGGGGATCGAAGGAACGCTGCCATTTGAGATATATTAGCGCATTGTGAAAGTAACCCACATAAGGCTCAAGCTTACCATTGCAATCGAGCAGCAACGCGGATCGAGGGGCGTATTGCGACTACTCAATAGCTTCCCGAGTTTGCGGCTTGAGGGACACTACGCATTATTACCTGAAGTGATGGTACATGACAAATCGGATCATAGAATCACAGTACAAGGGTCGAGACCATCAGGCGCCGGCCATGGGACTTCGCCGGATTCATCAAACTAACCGGCTGTCAGAATGGGCGCAAATTCGAACCAACTTCATAATCCGCATTGCTTACCTTCATTTTTATGTGTTACTGTCTTATGGACTACCATTACGGTTTCAGACCTGTGTTCTTGTCCACTGGGAGGAAACAAGATGGGATGTGAACTGGCAGTACGTAATCTTCAATCAATGCGACACCGCATTTGAAATGAACTACCCACAGAATTTCTGAACCCTATCTACCTCGTGGTAGGGTACGTGCTGCAACAGAACCCCAATACTGAGTTAAAGGGTGATACGCCACTCCCGTACAATATTCGGCACCAAAAAAGGGCAGATTACGATCACAGCGACCCAGCCCCTGGTCAGATCTGAGATGGCAGAAGCAAGCAGTTGGTGAGCCGTCATATTCCACACCAGTTCACCCAAAACTGACCAGCTCAGTATTCTAGAGTGCAGGTGATGGTAGCGATCAGTAGGGGAGGTGGGTAGTGTTGTGCAGGCTTGAACTTGGAGCTCCGAATGGGACCCTGGACCAGCTGGCTATCTACAAACTGAATCGAGCCGGACCCTCAGTAATAGGCCCAGCCTAGCTCAGGCCCCAATTGTTTTAGACATGCCTGTGATTTCAAAATGCACAAGCCGCTCCAAGCCGGGGTTGTCGGGCCCGTTACCGAGATAGGGTTGTCAGGCCAGTTACTACACTGGATTGTCAGACCAAGCCGGGTTGTCAGGCCAAGCCAGCGTTATCAAGCAAAGCCTGAGCCTATATGGTACTGGCTCACAGGGCTCGGTACATTTACCAGCCTTGGGTTACTTCTGGATATCTGAATTCTGCAACAGAGTCGATTAGTGACAGATAGTGATGATCAAGGGTATTGGAAATAGTGATGGTCAAGGGTTTTGAAAACCCGCCGGGTTTGCGGGAAGGGTATGCGCGGGTACGGGTACGGGTAGACGTCTGCATACCCGTGGCGTTTAAAACGAGCCCAAGAACACCCAAAACGGACAGAAACTCGGAGGGTTATGAGTGAATTACCAAATTACTCATATCTCTGTCATTTCTCATCCGTTTTGGCTATTCTTGGGCTTGTTCGACGCGGGAAACCCGCCGGGTTGCGGGTCAGGGTTCCCACGGGTACGGGTACGGGTCGCTGCGCCGCTACCCGCGGGTTACCCGTGACCATCACTAATTGGAAACCCGCTGGGTTTGTGGGTAGGGTACACACAGATATGTAGTGATGGTAACCAATAACCCACGGGTAGCGGCACAACAACCCATACCCATGCACAGCGACATATACCCATACCCATAGGAACCCTCACCCACAAACCAGCGGGTTTCCCACATTGAACAAGCCCAAGAATGGCCAAAACAGATGAGAAATGACAGAGACGTGAGTGGCGGAACAATTTACTCATAACCCTCCGAGTTTTCATCTGTTTGGGACGTTCATGGGCTCGTTTGAAACATTGTGGGTATGTGGACACCTACCCATACCCATCCCTGTGCATACCCTACCTGCAAACCCTGCAGGTTTTCAAAACCCTTGACCACCACTACAGATACAGGTATGGGTACAGTAATACGCCGGTCTGTGATACAGTCCACGGTAATCGGGTCGTGCAGGCAGTAATTCGTTGTTGATTGGCTCTGGTTTTTTTTGAGGCTGAAGATCTGCTTCCTGGGCATATGCATGAATATTTTAGGGGGAGTGGGCGGACTATGCACCCCTGGATACACGGTATCAGACGATGTACTCAAGAATCAGCTCCTTGATACACCCGTGACGGTATGTGACTGTGCCAAATTTGGGTGAGAGAGCGTGACACTGTGTGACAACCAGGTGTTGCACGGCGGTATGTTCACCTCATCCGTCAGCGACGTGCTCACATTCCACCCTTTTAAATGTGTCAAAGTAATAAAAGATATTGCTTTCAGTCATGCACGGTATTTTTTGCAGCGGAAGAGTATGCCTCGCGAGCATTGGAGCCCAAACAAGGGCTAAATTGGTGCCATCAAAATGGTGTCCCACCAACCTAGTTCGATTTCTGGAATTTCAATGAGTTGAGGAGCAAACATGATAACCTGTAAATCTGATAAACAGGACATATCTGCACCCTTACGAAAAGAATTGGAGCCATAGGCCTCCCGGTTATTGAGAAAAACACCCCAAAGTGCACTGTATCAGTGACCCATGGTGTATCACAGGCTGGTGTTTTACTGTAGATGTTTGCATTCCTGCGACATTTAAAATGAGCCTAAGAACATCCAAAACAGACAAAAACTTGGTGGGTTATGAGTGATTTATTCAATTCACTCATATTTCCACCATTTCTTATCCGTTTTTGGTGTTCTTGGGCTCATTCAATGCAGGAAACCCGCTAGGTTTCAGGTAAGGGTTCCCATGGGTGCTGGTACAGTGGCTGCACCACTACCCGCAGGTTACCTGTGACCATCACTAGGCTCATTCAATGTGGAAAACCTGTTGGGTTTCAGGTAAGGGTTTCCACAGGTATGGGTGTGGGTGGCCACTTGACCATCACCAGTGACAGCCAAGGGTATTGGAAGCTCACTGGGCTTTAGGTAGGTATACACAAATATGGGTACAAGTCAATGTTCACATACCTGTACTGTGTTTAGAACAAGCCTATGAAAACACAGTGGGCTATGAGTGAATTATTCAATTTAATCATATATCCACCATTCCTCATCTGTTTTGGATGGTCTTAGGATCGTTTGATAAGGGAAACTCAATGGGTTTTGGGTAAGGATTCCCACATATATGTGTACAAGTGGCTGCACTGCTGCCCATTGGTTACCTGTGACCATTAGTGATGGTCAAGGGATTTGAAAACCTGCCAGGTTTATGGGTAGAGTACGTGTGGGTATGGGTATTGGTAGATGTCCATGTACCCATGCCATTTAAGATGAGTCCAAGAATATCCAAAACAGACAAGAACTCAGAGGGTTATGAGTAATTTATTGAATCACTCATATCTCCGTCATTGCTCATCTGTTTTGGCTATTATGGGACTCATTCAGTATGAAAAACCTGCTGGGTTTCGGGTATGGGCTCCCATGGGTATGGGTATGGGTATAGGTGGCTGCACCACTACCCACAGATTACCTGTGACCATCACTAGGTTCAATTGATAGTCAAGGATTTCAAAACCATGGATAGCTGTTGCATGACCAAGGACACCTCCAGTGAGCGCAATACCATCCAATTATGATGGGAGCTTGCAGGATTATGGGCTATTTGTCCCACTATCTGAATCTCCACCATTTTTCAGCCATTATGGCAATTATTGGGCGTATTTAATCTGGAAATCACACTGGACTTTGAGTATAGGTCATATATGGCCACCTCCATTGAAAAAAGGGAAATTTACACCATAGAATTGAACGATAACAAATGGTAAATGACTGATACATACAGTTTATCACATAATAATGCAAGAATCGACAGTACCACATGTAGTACGCCTCAACAGAGTAGAAAAGTAGCTTTGACCAGACATGTTGACTTCCTCGTCTTGTTGGGCCTGCCTCAACACCTCAACACGGCTTACTACTTGAGTACCCATCCCAATACTATTGAAGAGCTGCTGAATGTCTTCAGTGTTCTTGGCAGATACTTCATAAAAGGCTGCAGAAATAGTCTGGGCAGCCTCATACCCATTTGGCTTTGGAACATCTGGGTTCAGCATGTGAAGATCAGCCTTGTTGCCAACCAAAATGACTGAAGGAGAACCCCGGATCTTGTGCTTGTGGCAACAATAAAACATGAGAACATTCTTGAGGCTCTCCACATCGGTGACTGAATACACCAAGACAATAGCATCTTGCTGGCTGTGTAAATAGTTAGCTGGATGGACTTTACAGCCTATATAGACCATAAATGAGTTACAAACCTGACCACCCACTGCTCAGCCATTTGGGTGAGTTCCGCTAAAATTAAGGATTAGAAAAGTATATAAAGACAATTTCTGAGAGCAAACGACATACGAGCACAAAAGTCACCTGTATCAAGCACCTCCACAACATACTGGTGGCCCCTGATAGCTATTCTTCCTCTATACTGATCTTCAAATGTTGATATAACATCCTCAAAATCCAACTCAATATTAATTGATGTCGTTTGACATCAACTGAGCCAGTCTAAAACACACCTCTGAAGGGAAGAATCTCAATGACTGATCAGAATTATAAAGGTATGAATAAGGGCCTACCTGAAAACGATCTTAAAGTAAACTAACAGACATTAAAAGGTCACACATGAGCCTCCCCGTATATCTGATGGCCTTCAACGACATACCTGGTGTAAAATGCTCGTTTTTCCCACTCCTGAACTCCCCAAGAGCAGTATTTTGATGCGTGTAGGACCCAGTCTAGGAGTGGCTTCCATTGTGCAAAAGATAGTTGCAAAGAATGTGCTCAAATCCCCATCTCATATTTATATTGACTTGCAAGGCTAGAGCTGCATCGACCTTGAGATTTGTACGTCATATTTTTGGCTACTTTTACTTCCTCCTAGTGTTGCCGCCGCACTGAAGTTCAGTTCGACGAACTGGACCCATCAGACAGTTCGTTGAACTGAACTCGAGTGAACTGTCAGACGGCACCTCGGCAACCTACCGCTTTCGGTCCATGGCCCGTTCCCCCCCAGTGCTCTCTGCTAGATGCTCTCTGTTCGTTCAACTGGGAGGCCCCATGGCCATTCTATCCCCTTCAAAAACTACAGCTCCTCTTATCTGTTTTCCCATTCTCTGGAAGCTGAGCTTCTCGACCTGTTGCTGCTTTGAGGTTTCTTTCATTGGTTCAGCCTGAAGCACTTTCTTCAGCTGTTCCTAATCTCCTTGGGGGTGTGTGAATGTTCAAAGCTACACGCACCATGGTCTCTCAATATTCCGCTGCATACAGATACATGAATCCCCCCCTGACCATTCCCTTCGAAGTACATGGAGAGCCTCTCCCCACCCTTGCCTTGCCGTACTCACAGGTTAGGGGATATTTGTTAGCACAACATCACAGTTCACGTCAGTTCAAGGGCACTGAACTGACGTCGAACTGTCACTTTTTGAACTGCACTGAACCTCAGTTCGGCGACAGTTCAGTGCGACGGCAACACTACTTCCTCCTGTGAGCCATCAATTGGACTCAGACGGACTCTGTATATCTTTCAGCACAATGTATATACCCATACACCAACGGATTAGTCAACGCCCACAAACCAGACCAGTGTGGGTACCCTGAATACAAGGCCTTCAATTTGATGCCCTGTCAAAATTTATTCTTGGCTGAGTCCATGGCATGATGGGAGTATTTAAGCCTTGTCCATTGTGAACATCCCTCAACCAACTCCCCTCATATATTTTCTACGCCTAAAGTCATGTCTGCATTGTCTACTGGTTCTCCGACATTCTTTAGCATGATTCCCGTCGCATCAGGTGACGAAACTGTGCCACGTAGGTCTTTACTTTACTGGTATAGCCGCTTCTGCTCACTTTGACGGTATAGATTTGTTTTTTGCCTCCAGTCGCAGTCAAGAACTCTTCGATGTTGATGGTTTGGGGGAAGAGGACGAGAACGAGGACGATAGTGAAGGAGCAGGTGTAGAAGATGGCGGAGAAGAGCATTTCATGGCCTCAAACCCTCCAGGAATACTCACACCGTTATGTGGGCATGCCCACTGTGGGTTTATCGCAAAGGCAGCGACATGTGCAATTGAAGAGCTCGAGGACGCTCTGTTGAAGATTAGTGGTGAGCTTTATACTGTACCCCCATAAAAGGACCACTAAATCATGCCGATTTAGACTTGAATCATCAGATTAATGAGCTCAAGAAACAGGCATCGTCCTACCAGGATGCAATGTTAAACATTGGCATGTATTTGAGTCGCCTTGGCTTTCAAGTTCAGAACGTCTCCAGATAATGTCTTACTATATCCACTTATTCACCTAATGTCATTTTCCTGCCCCATTATGTACTGTTTAAGCAAATAATCACCCCCCTGGTGAGTGAAGGGTACAACAAGGACTTGGGCGTCTGGTGGAGTTGGCCATGTCATCGGTGATCGGAAATTAACCAGCACTTGTCAGAATCGAACCCACACCCTTTACGTTGGGCTGAGGTCAAACTATTTATGGGGATATTAATATCCGCATATGGGTCAAAATGTACCGATCTTTGACAGAACGGATATCCAGACATAACTGCAGACGTTTCCATAGCAAATTGTCTGTCCAACAGCGGCCATATGTGGCGACTGTTGAGCACACAATGGCTGGAAAAGCCTTCAGTTACTTCTGGATATCGTTATATCAATATCAGTACATTTGGTGTTGATAGATCGACTCACAACTTCTCAGAACCCGCACAATGACAGGTTTTGGACAGAAGCAGTCATCACCACATCATGTCATCTGATATAGTTTACCCTGGTATCACAAATCTCCATATCGTACCCACGCCTGCAGGGCTAGGATCTCTGTGACATGGGCCCGCCCCTTTCCTGCCCTTCAAAGTCCAGACTTCAGCCCCCGCTCCCCCCCCCTTGGACCTCCCGCACAAAATATGGATAGGGCTCAGACTAAGGTCCACTTGCCCAGTTGATCTGGTTCTGTTACTTGAGAATAGCGGGTTGTGAGTAGGTCGTCAGCACATCCGATGCAACAGCAACCCTACCCTCTCACAGTACCCATCTGACCATTTTCCCTGTCTGGGTCAACGTAAATAGCAACAGAAAATGTATTGGACAGCAGTTCGGTTCCTGAGTACCCGGATCCAGAATCCCACTCCAGTGGGAACCCACAAATATTGAACCATGTTGAGAGCAAGCGAATCGGTTCAACCCTCAATTTGATCTGACCTACGCTTGACCTACGCCTCAAATTGTCTTCACCAAGCTTTGTCAACTGATCATGACTGCAGTTGCTCAGTACTCATGAATGGTCATTTATCATTCATTTTAAAGGCTACAAGTCGCTACCATAGGGGTGCCAGCCCGGTGTCCAGCCTGCTCCAAGTCACAACCGAGTCAATGAGGAAAGGATGGGAATAAATTCGGAGTCCACTCGGCATTTTCCGAGATCTTTGATCAGAGTTTCGAGCCACCGTCCTGCCGGGCTTGATCATGGAATCTACCAGCTCCAGAACTTCAAAGTGAATTGGCTCGGTGCTTTGTATTGGAGATCCTGGTGTCACAATATGGCCACGTTTGCTACCCGAAACCCTATCAATGTAAGGTCCTGTTTACAGGGTATTTTCAGAACGGCCCGTCCCTCCTACGGCGACTTGCGTCTTCCTTTTAGTGTTCGGTCTCACTCGCTCACACCCGCTCCACTCGGTCGACGCTACGCCCACGCCCACCTCACTGCGAACTGCTGTCCCATTCTACTCTACCTCAGGATCAACGATTGCTGCTTTGTTCTTCAAATATTATCCGGAATTTTCATCGACGGCACCCAATCCAGTTTGCCACCTACTTCGAGCGCCAGCCAATTTTGACTGACGTCGGTGGAAAGACTGCAATTGAAACACCATCCAATATGAGGCACTATGAAGAGTGATTACTTGTTTTTGCTCGCATTCATGAGCACAGCTGACCGCTGCTGTGAATATGGTCTAGAGGCTGCTCCTTTCACGGTACACAAACACCCCTACAAACCACCACCATATGCTCACCTCCTTTGGCCAGATCTTAATTTCAATTCCTGTCAGGGTGGACCCCGTAGTAAGACATTATCCTATGTCCAGGGCCAATACGATCATGGGAACTCAGGAGGTACGAATCGCGAACACGGTCTCGGGTCCCCATCATTGATATATCCAGCGACTGCTCACCGTACCCGGTTTTTGCAGGTGGCACACCTTCTTCAACGACGGATTCTACGATACCCTTTCCTGGTGCACCACACCTTGTAACAAGGACCCGCAAACATGGCCGTCAGGTAATGAACACCTGTCAGCATGATACCGTTAAGCGACCTTTGGTAGTCGCCTATAATCTTGTCCGTTTGGGAATTGGGAAAGAGTCCAACCACCCTCCTCTCGTAAAGCTCAAGGACTCCAAGTTCTACCACCCGGCAACTTTCAACCTTCCGATCGCTTACCCAGCAACTGATTCCGGAGGGTCCATCGATACTGGCATTCTCAATCTATCCGCCTACTCAAACAGAGTCCGCATCGTGTCTAGGTGGGAGCTGTCCCCAATTGTAGAATCAACGGTCTACGGAGAAACGGGTCAACTGTCCGTCTTTACCCATCAATTGACACCTGAAGACTGCGTCGCCAGTACCACCAAGCCACGTAGATGGATATACAATTGTGAGATAGCCGGTGTGGGTGCAGGTTGGGCGCTTGTGTGTCAACAAGAACGTACGTCAAATGGTCGGCTACTTCAGGTCGATGCTTACTTACCTGATCGCATAGGACTATGCGACGTCACGATCAAACAGTGCATGAAGACTCTCAATATACACTCTCCAGTAACTGGGGCCCGCGACGAGCACAGTGTTTCGGTTGTCTACCATTTTGATGTCGACATGCATAACCGACCGATCCCACCTGACACCAACGTCCCGTCTGAAACCTCTTCGTCCATACCATCAATAGTTGCCTCGGTTTCTGAATGGATATCAGTATCGTCTGCGTCAAGCCCCCTTCTGCCCCCTGCAGGTAGTACTGGACATTTACCTGTGGTCCCTGTGCCAACCACGCCGATTTATGGCCACAGAAATGGTACGCAAGGTAAGCATTTCAGTTCGTCGTGGGACACAGTCCACTGATGTGCAACCCATAGGCCCTACATTTTACACAGACTACCGGCTCTCTCTCGGGATGCTCGAATCTCAACCACACCTGGAGTGAGGGATCGTTTACAAAGTTCCTGGGCATTTGGACATGGAAATAAGTTACGCGCACTGATTCGCATCCTCATGGTCCCATCTGTCCAGTGTGTTAGATATGAGTTGAATCGCGTTGCGATACCTTGTCTGTACCATTCTTTATATCATTTGAATTTCCCTTCCGAACCATGGCTAGACCAGACCGTACCTCTGAAAAATGAACTTGGCACTAAAGTGCCCAGAAGGCTCCGCCTCAACGATACGTTTGTAACCGCTGATGGTATGCACCCAGGAGACATTGTGGAAATTCGCGCTAAGGCACCTGAGCTATCAAGGGCCATGAATATGACAGTATCGTCTAGCAGCCTGCATTGGTATCGACAGTACATGAGCGATATTTACACGGAAACGGAACCAAGAGGTCACCGGTCACGACGCCCGTAAGGTCACCTAACTTGATCATGAACTTCAAGCACAACCCCGATAGCCTCAAATCGCTTCGCGAACCCTCTAACCAGACCTTCCACTAAGACACAATTACCAGGCACCTTCCTCCAAAGAACGACTTTCTGTAATGAGGGCAAGTAGCCGTTCGCCAAGAGGTCCAACTGTTGCCGGATAACATCGCGGATTCCCGTATCATACCCCCTCCCATTATGGCCATCCCCATTTTCTACCCAGGCACCACGGTTAGCGGTGACATACTCCACGGTTTGAATACTCGACAAGCCATCCGGAAGCATAGAGCCGTACCCATGGACAACGAGGATGAGCCGAGAGAGTTTACGATATTGGGTCAAATCCGGAGGATATCGAGATCCGTACAGATGGTAGACGCATGAACGTAATTCCTCCTTGTAGAGACTCAAAGCAGCGTCGAAATGGGCAAAGGGAATGTGGGCGTCCAGGTACTCCAGGTGTGAAATGGAGGTCGGTTCGCGCCGCAATTCTTGGAGGAAGTAACGTGCAGATATGCCCCCAGATGGCAAGGTACTTCCACAGAAATTTCCGGTCCCAATGGTCATCTTTTTCAAGGATGGGAATATGAGCGGTTCTATTGGCGACCCTTCTCCTGCGGCATTTGAGTCGACAGGAGTACCGGCACGGCCTTCACGCAAGCAAGATAATTGGAGCGTCCGTAGCTCCAGGCATCCTCGAGATATCAAGGACAGCTCATCTAAGGAAGGGACCTCAGACGAACTTAGAAACTGAAGACGCCTAAGGCGAGGACAGTTGGAGCCGATGGAGACGAGGAAACGGTGGCTGGGGGAGCGGTCCCAAACTCGAGTGCGATTTGAGCCGTGGAATTCATTGTCGCATGTCAAGACCCACAACCCTGGCATCTGGGATAGCAGTTCCGTAGCCACATCGGTGTCTGAATCCGAGTCCCAGACATTGAAATCTACCCTTCGTGTGTAAGCTGCCAGTGGGAGTGGGAATGACCTCATCCCTCCAGAAGACGACAGACGGTGTAGAAGTATAAGATGCTGCGGATCATCAATCTTCAGATACTGCCACACCAATGGCATCGCCAAATCGTAGAAAATCGAGCAGACTCGAGAACACGCTGTCGCCAGCGTCATCCGGCCACAAGGGTAGAGGGGGAGGTCGCCATGAAATGGAGCGATTCGTTGATCGAAATCGTCCCCAAGGCTCGGGTCATCGACAAGAAACCGCAGAATATAGTCGTAAAGCTCAGTTGGCAAAGGTGGGGACATAGGTGATGTAACAGTGGTGGGCGGTGGGCGGTTGCACGCGACAATGTTTGATGGTTTGTCTGGTGAACTTGATGTACAAGAAATGGCCGAGACTGGTGCTGCATGCAGCACGTCGACGAAGACTGAGTGTGTAGATTGAAGGGGTGTCTTGCCCTGTAGCGGCCTCGTAGACCCAAGGTGGGAATGGGTGGAGTGTCCGGCGCGCCCAATTGGGAACTTGAGGGAGGGCCGTTGGTGAAAGCTGTCTCACTTTCGGGTCGCAGTAAAGTGGACAAAGGCGATCTGCTTTTTATGTCAGTCCGGAGACAATGCCCCATGTGGTGAGCGACGAACCGTGAGGTGGTCGCTATTCGTCGGGGTTGACCTGCGAGGCTTGAATGTCCAAATCAAGGCTGCATTGCAAGTAGCTTATAAAGAATAAGTAAGGGATGGAAACCCATGAGTTACAAGAGTTAGTAAGAAGCTGAATAACGGTCCCAACCACACATATGATTATATGACCCATCAGTCGATTCGCAATTACTGGCAGTCTGAGCTCTCCCTTGACCCGACTCTTGCACCAACCACGAACCGACAGGGGTTCCGTTACCCCCGCGAGAAAACCAGTCAGCCGATGGTGCACCGGTCATCTCCACGCATGGAGCATGGATGACATCCCGCATTAGCGAAGGACCCTGACTAGACGAAGCAATGCCGCCGGTAAGTAGGTGATCTATTGCAGAGTGAGCGCGCCGATTATGAAAGATTACATTCACTCACTTCGGAAATCAAATGAATCCATGCTATTAGTATGAGGGATGCCCCTGTTGTCGATGCACTGGAGGCTCAGAGAGCTTCCGGTGGAAGGGTGGTGATCAAAGGAGGACTGTCCGTAAATGGGATCAAGAAAGTTGGGGTTGATAGTCGATGAAGTTGAAGGGGGGAGGACGACGGGAGATAGAGGTTGTTGGTCGAACTCATCGATAGAAGAGCCAAGGGAGGAGTAGTTACCATCCGGTAACATGGGCGAACCAATGGGGACGTCTACTCCAGGTGGAGCAACACCTCCATAGCTGTCGGTGTATCCTTGAGGTGTGTAACCCGCACCGAGTCGAGAACCATATAGCGTGCCCACACTGTGAGTACCCGGTACGGCTGGCGTTACGGTGGGATATGATTGTGGGTAGGAAGATATGGTATGGTTCACATCGTAAGTATATGAGGGGTGTGCAGGATCCGACTCCGCCTGGGATGATATGCCCACAAGGTCGAAATAACTTGAATCTTGTGAACAGTTCCCATACAAAACTGGTCTGAGCGAGGATGAGACGTCTATTACAGATTGAATACATTGACCATTGCAGCCAAAGTAACGACATACCTTGGAAGGGGTGCTCGTTAGAAGTACCTAGAGGAATGTGGCGGAGTGAGTACGATTCATTACGCGCCAATGAGGCACACACCAGATCTATCAGCATCAGCCCTAAGAATCAGGTGCTCTGAAATCCGCATCAGTACAAAGAGATTGAAGATATAGCATGAGGGAATACCTCCGTGTTCCCAGATTGGATCCCCTAGCGCATGGGGGAGAAACTTTAAGGAACGACGATGGACAGAAATCCAACTCCACTCACCTGAAGCACCCAGTCCATCATTGACACAAGAACCTGGTTGATGAACCGCACCTTCCCTCGCGGTAACGATGCTACTCAGAGCGTCGTAAGGGTCTGATTATGGAAGGCAGAAAATCAGGAATATGTACGGGAGTTGACACGAACGAGATCAACGTACGGAAGGAATCTGAGATGGTATCGACACCGTGGGCGTCAACATCCTGGCTGCTCAGCTGATGAGAGAGATCGACGACCGCATCCGCCCCATAGTTGTTAGGATCGCCGTTGGAAACAAGTGAGTTGTCTAACAAATGTTAGCCCGAGGCATAGCTAGCCACGATTGACAAAGTAACTCACTGTCTGTAGGTATGTCAACCGCCAACCCGACGTCGATTTCATGCGCTAGGCGATAATCCAAGGAATCCGGGTGGGCATAGAGACACTGGAGGCTGATTAGCAATCAAACACGACGCTGGATGCACTCGAGTCACCTTAGCAGCTTTGATAAACATACACCACGCACAGCGGGGGCGCTCCTCCATGCACTGCATCTATGTGAGGCGCGTCGCCCAATGTCAGCCAGTTGGACTCACCGAGAGGCCAAGCCAACCACAGAATGAACATGAAGTAATGGCCCGAAATGCGATGTTCGCATGGAGCTTGCGAATGACTATTGAATCTTGCAGAAGGTGATTCTCGAGTTCTTCATCGGAGGGCGGAATGAATATCGTGCTAGAAAGACGTGTGAGATCAGAGATGAGGGTAGGACACAAGCCCACTAACGTGAGAAAAGGCGGGGTCATAACGATGCAGAATTCAGTTTCCGACGTCTCCGCAACTTTGGCAGCAGTACTGAAGAGTACTGAGTACTGAGTATCAGCCTAAACCTGTGTATGAATCCCACCAATATTTATATATTTGAGAATTCGCATATCAGAGCTAGAACGAGAGACCAGAGCAGAGTCGATGCTGACAATAGGAAATATACCCACAATCCAAGATTCCCGGCGTCTCGGAGCGAGCGGAGAAGCACAACTCAGAAACCGAGGGCCTCAGGGCAAGAGCCTAGCCCGTTATCCGAGTCCGGCGGGGATGAAAACCATGAGGAATCAGGCACGTAAGTCTATGATGTAAATGCGGAGGCAGCAACAATCAAATGCGTTCTCGTGCATTCGATAATCCAAACTTCCATCTGGTATGACGATGCCCTGCAAATGCCATGGCCCCGTATCATGCAAACTTTTCCCCAGAGACTGGTCGGATAGAATTTTACTGCCACGTATCGGGGCAGATCTTGGAAAACGGAACCTAGAGCGAGACGAGGTTGTTACCGGAGCCATAATGGGGGAAACCCGGTACAGCAATCCAGCCCTCTCCAATGGTAATTTGTATTCAATGTCAGCACCTCTTGCACAGGATCCGCCAGAAACAAAGAGAAGCAGCAGCACACCGGCAACGACGCGGCTCGGCAACATGCAAACCCGCACCGTACAATCGGTTGATATGGACCCGCCCTTTGGATATTGTCACATCCCGGCACACAAAGAGAGCACGCTACATCCACTACAGCGCTAAAGGCCTCCGCACATGCAGCAATTCGAGAGCGGAAGTAGATTAGCTAGGCTTTAAGATATCTGTATCTCAATAAAGAGGACGCTCTGGCTCTTTGATAGTTGTCTGCGCAGAGGCAGTCACGGACAAACTCAGTCAAGTCTGCGCGTTTGAGGAGTACCTATGTGAGAGTGTCAGCAACCGGACAAACCAGAACCAATGACGGTTGACCTTCAGAGACCCACATGCAGGCTCACCGCCGCCACGGGCAGCATCGCGATTCAGTCGCCCTCGGGTGTACATCATCGCATACGCAGTCCGAGACACACGGGCCACAAACCCAGCAGAAGATCGCCCCAATAAGTCCTCCAATGCAGTCATGTACTGAATTGGACCGGATGAGACGGGCAAGAGTAAACGACCGATATACATCTCCGTGATGAGGCAACCAACGGCAAATATATCGACGCCGGACGCCCACGGGAGACCTGGCAGACATATTAGATGATGCGAATTTCATGCCATCCAGTTAGACTCACTGAACATAATTTCGGGGGCTCGGTACCCTGGCACCCCGACGGTAGTACAAGAAGAGCCAAGGTGATACTTGAAATCGAATGCGTCGTCGTAGCCTGTGATATTGACCACAGGTGCGTCAAGAATGCGCTATGAACCTTCGTCAACGGGATGCATTGGAAGACTTGAGAGCAAATAGGCTCACCCTTTTGATTAATTTGCCTTTCGCAAAATCGGTATAGATCACGGACGCAGGATTAACCAGCAAGATACTAGAGGAGGATAGCCTTGAATGCACGATGCCTTCAGCGTGCAGATCTAGACGATGTTTAGGATTACACGAGCCGCGGAAAGGGATATCAGACCCACATTGAAGGCCACGAAGGATTTGATACGCAATACCGCGTACCTGACTGTCGAGGAGAGGGAAACTCATTGGCCACCGCATGTAGTCGGCAATTGTCACATCGCAGCTCTGGCTTACGGTCACCAGAAAATCGTTCGTTGCAGTGTACACCAAAAAGGGCGCGAAAACGCTGAGGTAGTTGGTTAACCCATGGAAGCGCTGCTTCTAAAGGAACTCACTTATACTTGTGGAAGCCCGTGTTCACCGTGTTCCACACACGGTACATCCGCCACAGCTGATGCTCGCTGAGTGCTTGACGGGTCACTTTTATCGCCAGCACGCGTCCAGTCTTGCTATGGCGCGTGGAGAAGAACTGATTAGTGCCGTGTCGATACAGTTCAGAAGTATGACACTCTGCGTACAATACATCAGAAAAATGGCTGGTAGAAAGAGAGCAGTGTACCGTCGAAGCAAATGAATCCCTTGAGGGTACTCTCTAACATCTTGAGATCCATGACCACAGCAGGTAGTTCGCCTCAGGATAAAAAATGAGTTGGCCTGCGTACGTAGAGCTGAAAACAGGGTCCTGAAACTTGCCTCGACGCAAGAATAGTCCAATATAAAAGAAACATGCAACGAAAAGTTCTACTTACATCCTTGAGACCGGATCTGACAAAGCCATACCTAGACGATGCGCAAGGGTCACCGTCGGTCTCGGTGTTTCAGGAAGACGAGACTCATCCGCCATTGATGCCAGCAACTAGCGTACCGCCCTTGTCAAGGATCCTGGTAAGATCGGCATAATGCCAGGTACACACGATTCGGGTGCCTGTGGGTATGTGCAAGCGACAGGGTCCCGAAGATTAGCAGTCATACTTCCAAGTCCTATCGACAGATCTAGTCAGATTCAAGGCAATACTAGAGGTTGTTGAATACATCACCAAGCACACGCCAGTGGGTTGATATTCCCATGAACCATGGTAAAATGATATTATTTCGGTCTACGAAACCAATCCGAATGAACGCTCGGCTGGAAGCATCGTTAGGACGAGAAGACCTACCTGGGCATGCTAGTCGAGGCTGCGGGTCGTCACATCCGGTGATCAAGGGATGTTCGCTGGATCGCATGGATCTCATCGATCTAAAGAATAGAACCGGGTTTGCATACCTAGCGCCCAGAATGCAGCCGCAGGATGCAGGACACGACCAAAGAGACGGAAATGGGGTCCCAAGGCAAAGAAGGCCGAGTCCGAGTCGGGTGGCAATGGTTTCACTGCAGCGGGACTAACCGAACGGTGCGAATCTCCTTCCATTTATGATCAGTACGGCACAAGCGCCTCGAGACTCAAGACCATCAGACCGATACTAAGTTATCCCAGAGCACTGCACATTGGTAGCTACAATAGCTTGAGTTGGGACCCGAACCGGGAACGCCTCCTATCTACAAGGGCACTGTGAAGCATTTGACCAGCTAGGTGAGAAAGAATTTCCTCCACGAAACGATGTTCCCGCAACCTGTATACAATCACACCGAAACTCACGTAGTCGAAGTTTGGGCGGGACGGGATGTCGAAAGCACGGGCAAGAAGAGGCGCCAGAATCGACGATTGGGAATTGAGACCTCGAGAGGACCAGTATGAAGGGCGATGGTCGTATACGTTGAGCTGAAGGGACTCGAGAGAATCGAGGGCGTACGGCGCCAACGCCATGCAGGTCAGGATTTCCTAACTGGAATTAGACGCTACCGCATTGAACCAAGGATGGGACTCACCTTTACGTTTAGCAGATGCTGCTCCAAGACCAGATGCCGAAGCTCAGGCAGGTGTCGATCGATGGAAGAAATAGCCAAAGCAATGGATACATTAGCGTGAAGTTTGACCTTGAGGGTCTTCAAAAAGCGGCGCCCGAGCTCGGTGTCGAAGGTTTCGAGGACGCGTACGAGGTCCTCCTTGGTGAGATACGCAGTGAGCTCGAACTGGACAATCGGGCGGAAGTGGGCGACAGGGAGCGCTTCAATCGAACCGACAATAGTAATAGTCTGCAAAATGGGCAAGCAAACGGTGCCAAGGCAGGGGGGTGAGTGGGCGAGTGGGCGCAAGGTAAACGATTGGGGTACGCCCGCTCGAGAAATAACGCCAGATCTCCTCATACAATTGAGGAAGAAGTCGGCATATTTGCTCGGTACTGTCACCTTCATCGCGCGAACATTCCTCAATCGTTTGAAAAGTCTAGCAACAAGGGGGAATGTAATCTGGTAATCAACCTCGTTGACGGCAAGAAACATCAAGGTACGGACTAGGCTGGCGTAAAGTCGTGCCAGATTCGAACTACTTGCAAGCATAGCGCAGCATAGACGACCACGATTGCCGTAGATGCGCAATTCTTGGTACAGATGGTACGAAGAGAGTGCATGAAATCTACGGCATACCTTCATCACCCGCAACTGGCTCCTGAACGGTAAACGAGAGAAGATATCTGACCAAATCTCATTAGGCACCCGGTCAATGGAGAAAGGGGGTGAGGGTGGGAGTGGGAGTGGGGAGAGAAAGGTGAGTGAGCGGATTAAGATCTGTCCGTTTCCACGCCCAATCGCCCAGAAAGTCTGGAGAATACGTTTCCAGTGCACTCAAAGTATTAGCACTACAATCCACCTCAGAGATCAGCGCCCCAGAACTAAGTTTTCCGAAAATAAAAAAAAAACGGTATGAACTCACTTGGTAGATATGCGCCCTCTACGACAACCGTGTATCAGACAAGGGAATTCGGAAGTTCATACAGGAGTCAAACGCGAAAAGGTATGTTATATATGCCTCTAGACTGAATCCGTCACCCTAATACCTGATTCCCGCAAGATGTAGCTTACAAAGTGACGATTATTGACAGTCCTTCAGACAGGGCGACAAGTGTCGGAGATTATGCAACGCTACCCAGACCCCGGCATCTGGGCCTAAGAACTCCGCATTTAAACGAGCTCAAGCAAGACCACGGGCGCCTTCAGCACCCAACGTCTATTCCTTGAAGGCTGACAAGGCCTCCGCGATGGCAAATTCACCCAAAGTTACCGACCACCTCTACACCGTCGAGGCAGACGGTCACTCTGTGGCTAGAATGCGGATCCTCCCATAGTGGGTACTCTGAACTATAATTCCAGAAACAGATTCGCTGACACACCCAGTCCCAAGCTGAGCTTTTCACAGCTCGTTCACCCTAGTGAATTAATCGCGCATGCCTCAACCCACCATTTCAAAGTCCCACAGTGCTTGCACTTCAGGCCATGCACAATCCGGGGTCCATCGCAGACCGCCAGTAATGACTGGTTCTTTGAATGCGCCGAGGACAGCACGCCTTGTGACTTCAGAGGTAGGGCGCTAACACAAATATCCGTATATAATGCTGACTATTTATCAAGTCAACGCCTCCAGAGCCTTCAGGAACCGCGAGGTCCATTCATCTTGGTACCCGTCGCGAGAAGGTACGCGATCATAACGATACCCTGACCCTCAGACTCTCAGCACACTACACAATAGATGATATCGATCAACCCGTTTATTCTGAGGCACACATGGACGAGCAACCTGAAAGCAGATTTTTCCAGGAGTTCTCCGCAATGAATATCGACGCCGAACCCGAGAACCCGATCTACCCACCATTGCCCAGGATCGACTTCCTCACCCAAGGTACCAGTTCCCGAGGTCAATCTTCTAGTGAGTAGCAGCACATTCAGTTCATATTGCGTGATCCTGACCCAAGGAAAGGGTCCACAAAGAGGTTCCGCCAATTATCTCACCGTCAACGCATATCTCCTGATAATGAGAACACTCATACTTGGGTGGGGGTCAAACGGCGCCGAGGGCTTGCTCACCAATCCCCTCTGAGAAATTCGGCCCAGATGTAGTAGTTTTAGCATACTGGAATACACGAGGCCGAACGAGTATACCCGACGCCTAATCTAGTCACGAAGTGTAGATGCTGAATATTCCAGGCGTAGCTCATCCAGTCGCAGGTACCCGACTCCACCGTGGTTTCAAGCATTACGACACGATACATGGACTAGCTACCACGAGGCCAGGTCGACAGGCTTAGCGTTCACACAACCCACATATATTAGATCACCTAGACTTGCAACAAAAAATCTACGGGGTCGGAGGCGGTGGAAGTTAAGCGCCAACGCTGCATCGTAACCGCTGAAGTACGTCATCCGGCCTTTTTACCGACCAATATCAATACCGGATCAGTACCCGAATACACTCTGGAACCATGCACCGCCCAAATCAGACCACTGCAAGGGCCGGAACCCGACATTACGCGCTGCTTGTCGTTGAGATGAAGAAGTGTTTCGCTCAAATAGGATACATGCCCTTACGGAGATGCGTTACCTTCATCAATACTCAATTAGAACCGCACTCATCCCGTGAAGGCGGGTATGATCGGGCAAACGACTCGAGGAAGTCCATCTGAAATCAGGGCTGATACCTTGACATATTAGGAATGGTGAAGAGATTCGCCAAATCTCGTCGCAATGGAACAAGTCCACGTCCCAGCCACAACCAATGGCATACTAAAGAAACCTCATCCAAGCGACTACCTTAGCGAGCTGGGTGCGGGACAACAACAGCAGACCACGGGTATCCACGTAAGATATCACTTGCCCGTAGATCCAGGTCCTTCGAGGTTCAACGGCCACAGTGAGCCACAAAGCGTTCTACATTCGCTAATCAGAAATTTCCTTACGTCTCGCTCAATGAAACTCTGGGCCCATCAGGAAATTTGGAAATCTACAATTTCACGCAACAGATTGCTCCACGCATTCTGATGATGCGATGTGAAAACTAAGTTTACCCATGTGAATCCACGAGCGACGCGGGATCCCATGCATGGCGTCAAGCAGCAGATTGCGCAGATTGTGCATACCTAATTCCGTATATTAAAGCAAGAGGGTTCTTACTAGACGATTCTATATGACAACATCACGCATGCAAACTGAGCAGAACCCCAAGTAGCCGCCATCGAGGACCTATCCATTACAGTAGGGAAGAGACAGGACCCTGGGCATCCCAGATTGACTACACGGTTATTCCTGGAGGTATGTACAAAATCAAGCATACGCCTGTTTGAAACCTCACACAAACAATTTGTCTCAGCACCCTGGTGTCACACCCGGTGCGTTGACTAACGAGCAGGCACTATCATACGCCACCCTCAACGCGCTCAGCAGGCGGCACTTGACAGATAGAGTGAGTACCACACCAATATATGCACGCACACCCAGCCTACATCTTACAGGGTCATCAATGGATACAATGTGTCGTGCTACCCACGGGCCATCATCACGCACGGCTTCTGGGAGTGAGACTCTTAGAAAGTCGAGGACCTACGGGCTGCATTGAATCAGACCTTGAGGTGTCTGCCTTATTTCCGAACGGTGCTTACAGCGTCAGATTATCCTTTCTTCCTTACGAATTCCTGCCGCTCCCGTGCGCATTTCGGGTATTCATATCAAATCACATCGCACCATCTCCAGTCAACCGGAGTTCCCAAGCGAATTTGAAATTACCGTGGTGTGGCAACATCCTTGTAGCATGCCACAGCGCTACAAACGTAGACGGATTCTGCGACATAAACCGAGAAACTGGGCGGTTCGCCGTCCTAATGGCCACATGGTGAGTGCATAACAGACTGTGGAGGTGTACCGTAAGGCTAACGTTGCGAATCACTCAGCTGGATTCGTGGTCTCATCAGAAATGGCTTATTTAGCCCTAACGTCGTGGTAGACACGCCCACCTTCATACCTCACACTTGAATAAGTTGTCGCAGTGATAGGGAGCAGCAATTTAGTCTGGGTAATAGAAATGTACATATAACGTATTACAGGGATTAGCCATGATGTCTAGAACCATATCCTTCTTGAGCCCGGATACACTGAGGAGGACCTACTAAGTGCGACCGCCGAGCCATCATGCCGCGGATATTTGCTTGAAATGACACGCCAAGAGCCCGCTGATTGAATCCGCCAGATAATCCACACCCAGGACGCTCAGGTCCCTCCCCGGAACCTGGCAGTGTAGAGGTCAAAATATTAAAAGGGCGTCGGAGGAGGATCTCGCCCTATCCGATAGGCGCCCAATGACGTCGCCTTTATGGCCAATCAGCCTAGAACCGGAACTTCCCGAAAAGAGAGGTCAATGTGACGCGTCACGGGCACATCGCCTGGTTCTCCAACTCCTTTCATTGCCACTGGCAGTTGTGCATGCTACCTGTGTCTTCGATCCCCTTCGCGCAAGAAGGTGCCAACGTCCTGCTCGTCGACGCGAACGTCGAGAATGCCGAGAAGGCGGCCAAGCTTGTTACCGAGCGTTTCCCGAATGTGAGGGTGATCGCTTGGCAGGCGGGTGTGAGCAAGGAGAACGAAGTCGAGGCTGCCGTGAAAAAGGCGGTTGAGGAATTTGGCAGGCCGGACATTACGGTAAGTTGCATATTATCCCCTGGCTTGGCCGTCGATTACCGGAACGATACGTGAACCGACGCGACTCTAGTTCAACACCCGGCGGACGGCCATGCACTCAACACAGAGGAGCGCACCTGGGGCCTCACGATGAACATCAATATCAAAGGGGTTTGGTGGAGATGCAAGTACGCCATTCAGGTTATGCGGGAGAACCCCACCGATGCCGAGAAGGGCTTGCATGTCGGCGGGAGCATCATCAACACCGCAAGCTTTGTCGCGATTATGGGTGCAGCGACTCCCCAACTTGCTTGTGAGTTTCTTACTCGTTCAAAAGTCGCCAGAGTGAGCATCTCCTGAGAACCCATCTCTAACTTGACTCTAGATACTGCATCCAAGGTCAGAGATACAAGCTGGCCTCACGTTGATGCCCCGTATTCACAATCAGGTACCTAGGGTGGCGATGACCCGCGAGCTTGCCATGGTGCACCCGCGTGAAGGCATCCGCCTCAACTCCCTCTGCCCAGGGCCACTCAAGACCCCTTTCTTGATGGACTTCCTCAACACTGACGAGAAGAAGCAGCGTCGGCTCGTGCGCCTCCTAATGGGGCGTTTCGGAGAAGCTGTCGAGCTCGTGCAGGCTGCTCTGTTTTGTGCGTCTCCTTCTCACTCAATCTACGTCTATATTTCGACGTTCTTACGACCCGCAAACAGTGGCCAGTGATGAGAGTAGTTATATCACGGTAAGCACCTTGGCACCTTTCAGACCCACTCATATCTAATCGCACGCGGACAGGCCACCGACTTCAAGGTGGACGGAAGCCTTTCATCCACAAATGTTACCACCCTTGGTGAACCCGCCTTGCCCACCA
Source organism: Coprinellus micaceus (assembly GCA_951394405.1). Taxonomy (NCBI): domain Eukaryota; kingdom Fungi; phylum Basidiomycota; class Agaricomycetes; order Agaricales; family Psathyrellaceae; genus Coprinellus; species Coprinellus micaceus. The sequence goes on along the minus strand of OX596340.1, from coordinate 2,668,683 downwards.
GATCGACCGCATGAGTCTAATGCGAAACCAACACCCAAGGTACATAGTGTTTGACCACAATGACGGATGTGCGCTTATCTGGCCATTGAACAGGTATGGGTGGGTTGCCGATCTTCACATAAATGTTGTAGTACAAACCGTCTATGTAGCGAGACAGAGAAGCTTTGAGGATGGGGTGTAGGCTGTACAACGATGGTACAAGAAACATGAAGAGGGATCGGCATGGTTAAGAACCGGGGTTCTGATGCGCGATGCAACGACGAAGGCAAGTATCATCTATCTATCGCTCCCAAAGAAGAAAGCTCACAGTACCTAAGCAACCTCTAAATACAGATTGACGGTGCACCAGGCTGTCTGTGGTCTAAAGCGAGGCCCAGGGACAAACGCAACACTAGTTTGGCCTCTAGAATTAGAAACGGAAATCACGCTACACTCGCCATATCCAGGGCACCAGAAGGTTCATCTACAAGCTCAATCTGGGCGCCCGAAGGCCTTCTACGCCCCACCTCACATCCACCACAACCTCCCCCTAGTTATCTATCACAGCTATGATCATCATCCAGACCGAGATGGTGGACCCCCGACTCGAAGATAAGGCCTCAATTTTCGACCCACCAGTATCAATGGATCCGAGCCGTCGGGTTCCTGGCACGAGGTAAGCATACCGAGATGAACCCCAGGCCGACGGGATGTTACGGTCAGATCGGTCGCTCCACACAGTCGGGGCGACGACATGGCCAATGGAGGTGTCTAAATTTGGTGTATGTTCCACTAAATCCATGCGTACATTTACTACTAAGTTGCAAGTCTACTACGTCTGACGTTTACGGATTCGTTTCTTAGGAGTAGACATGCCCGAAGCAGCAAATTTGGTCTCTGGCATATGTATATCGCTCACATCGTCGATATCCATATTGGAAACACCGTTCTCCACACTTGATATGTCAAGATCTGCCTCAAGATCCCCAGTGTATGACTTCCTGACACTTCCTTCGATCATGTCATGATTGTTTCCAAAACCTTCACCGTCACTATGCTCATCGTGAGACGAAGTATCCACCCTCTTTCGCTTTTTACCGACATCCTCAAGCTTCTCATCAGGATCCGGAAACTCATCCTCGTCAGACGGCCCAGGTTTTTCGTCAACATCGCCATCAACACCTAACTCAGGGAAGTCAAAATCGGTATCTAAAGGTGGGTAAAGCACTCGAGATGTAGTGTCCAACTTCCCAACCCTAACCAATGAGACAGGAATAAGGTCTCGCGTCCAAAACGAATTTTTGATACTGAAAGCCAATATGCAGCAATACCAAACGATTTCATCCTTTTTGAAGCGACTCTCATCAGTATCTTCAACTTTCCGCCACCGGGACCCATCCCAATCCCATAAACGGGGGCGAGCCTTATTTGGTGCTAACCGAGGTTCCTTCTCCACGGCTCCCCTCACCCAATCATGGAGGTGATACTTTAGCTGGCTCATCTTGAAGTGCGGGGTCTTGTACATGAATACCCGGGCTGTCATGATGTAACGGTGAATATTGTTTGCGTTTTCTCCGTTTTGAAAGGTTGATTTCGGTCTGCCTTGGCAAGCCTCTTGGAAGGATGGGTTTTCAGCGGCAAGGCGGTCTAGGATCTTGAAGGTTCCAGTCAGCCCCGATTGTGTACTCGTGGTGAATTACACACTGACCTTGGCCTTATCATAGAGGCTTCTGTCCTCAGACGTATCAAACGTATACGATATCTCGCAAAGATGTGTAGTCGGAGTATTTTGCCTGCGAAGATAAGTTCTACCACTAGTCCCTCAACATGAAGGAATTGAACTCACACTCGCGACAAAGGAAGATCGGGCGATTTCTTCTCCCCATCCGGAACGTAGTTTCCTGTTTCGGGCGGCGACCCCCACAGCCAAACTGAGGCGTAACATATGAGGGCGGGTTGATTCCTGATATCCTTCCTGTAAGCCTGTGGTACGTTAGCCTCATCTACGCTCCTGAGCAAGGAATGGAATGCTTACCACCCATCGGTCCTTGTTTTTGTTGGGAACCAGGTGCACGATAGGCTGATCTCGTACAATAGAGTCCACGACTGTGTCAAGGGCTATCTCAGGCGGGTCGGAGCGGAACGTTTTGAGTTTCCAAGGTGCGAGCTGGGCAAGTATGTCCTGATTCATAGCAGGAAATGTGACAAGATATTCCAGGGCCCCACACGCTACATTATATACCAGTACAGACTCGCCACGAAATGGTACCCAACGGAGGCATCAGTCGGAACTAAGCACCATAGAGCATGTCCACCGTATGCCCAATCCATGATTACGGATGTACAAGACCACTAATACACTCATAGTCGATTGGTAATGCGATTGGAAAGGCACTCGCTTGTGCATTTCTCGATCGACGACAGGCCGGGCTGGAGCTCCAGCACAGCCAATACGCCAGTATCAAATCACCCGCCGCCCAATGCATACAAGTAAGCACTGCGTCGTCATAATATTCGAACTTCACCCCCAACCAACCAACAGCATCCCCCGCACGACCTATGTCGTCACTCAGCCCAGCATCCTCTACCAATACATTGGCAGGTGACGACGCAGACTGCACACACGGCATTTCAGCGTTGGAACGCTGGATATCGGGAGCCCCTCCCCCGTTAATCGTACGACTACTTGACACCCTGCACCTCATCGAATTGTACCGTCTATCCCAGACATCATATACGCTATACATTCTGATCAAATTCTACCAGCACACTAAATGGGACCTCATTGGATTCACCAAGATATGGTTCGAACGTCCACGCCAATTCATACAAGAACTAGACAGCGCTCAAGGCGTGATCTCGGGCTCACAAGCCATTCGCTTCATGGACCGCCTCGCCCCATCTCCCAGCAATGACCTTGACATATTCGTGCAAGTAGGCGGGATGATGACCCTGAACACGACGTTGTTGGATGAGGGATACACAGCGCAGACATGGGACGGAACTCCAGTCAATGATATGCAAGAACACCTATCGCGTGCAGTCGAAGACCGGCATTCGAGTTCGTCACGGAATCGCGCGGAACTAGTTGGAGTGTATAATTTCCGGAAGCAAGCTCAGACGCCCCAGCTCGGGTATCTAACCGTCCAGGTCATCATAGTGAATATGACGCCAACCGATTTCATCGTGCAACACTTCCATTCGAGTGAGTACCTCCTCCTCCATGCTAGCTACCAATTACTCACCCACGTTGTCAGCTACGGTCATGAACATCATATCTCCCCGTCGAGCGATCTCCCTATTTCCAAGGGCGACGTTTCTGTTCCGCCAGTCCTTCACTACACAAGACGTAGACAATCCGAAAGCGAGGGCATGGATGGATAAATACAGAGAGCGAGGCTTTGAGATAGTAACCCGATTCCCACATCCTCTACCCCTCGAACCGAAGCAAGGGATTCGGCATGTAGGGGATAAGGAAAGTTGGGTCATAGACCTCAACAGTGAGCCGACCCACATATCATCGCTGGGCAAGGTGATTAACTGGAAATTTTCACAGGCTACGACCGGCATTCAATTGGGCTAGATGAGGACAATCAAGGGCCAGAACGAACGACGTCGTCGCAAGCGACTCAGTTTCAAGTTGCACTCATTCCAATCGAGGACAGTCAGGAATGGAAATTGTCAATTAGAGGTACTGGACCGCATTTAGCTCCCATCGAAGGCTCTTCACCAATGACAAGGGATAGGGGAGGATACTAGCAGTTGCACTCTGTAGCACTCGTATAGTATCTGAAAATGTCGAGTTTTCGAGATAAATAAAGGCGACCTCAATACAACAAATATTGACTCATACACGCGACAACTTATCCAAACCTTCACCAACCACCCCACACCGAAGATGGCATCCAAAGTCCCCAAAAACAAACTCGCCATCCTCTCCATGCCCGCGCCCGCGTCGTACGTCGCCGGGCTCGGCCGTGGCGCGAGCGGGTTCACAACGAGGAGCGATATCGGGCCGGCGAGGGAGGGGCCGAGTGAGGAGATTGTTGCGTGAGTCGTCCATTCTTGTTCTGCGGTACTTCGTTTCGTTTCGTTTCTTTCCTTCGTTCCTGGCCTTTCTGCCAGTTCCTATTCTATGCTCACCCATCCCCTTCTTCGTATACTTCCCCTCCTTCCCCCTCTTCCCTCTCTCTCCATCCCACCCTCGACTGACCCTCCTCCCTCCACACAGAGAAGCCCGCGCAAAACGAGGCGAAGAAGACCAGCCCGACCCCGAACAGTTCCAGGATCCGGATAACGAGTATGGGCTCTTTGCGGGGATGACTTACGAGGCTGTACGTCCTTCCTTTCTGTCTTCCTTCTTCTCTTTCCTCCCTGTCCCTTCATCCATTCCATCTCCCTCTTTCTTCCCTCTCGCTCTCGCTCTCCTCCCATCCCTTCTCCCTTCGTCTCTTCTCTTTCCCTCCCCTCCCAACCCCTCTCCCCGCTCCCCACTATACCACCAACGAATGCAAGACCAAAATGATGTTCACCCCAGGACGACGAAGAAGCCGACCGGATCTCTGAACAAGTCGACGACGCGATGGACAGTCGCGGCGCGCGAGACGGTACGTTCCTTTCCCTCTGGTCCGTGTTTATCCTTCGAGGGTAGCTGATTGGTCTCATCTCTTTCGTCCTACCCTTCCTCCCTCCTTCCACCCCGATCTCCCGCCTCTCGCATCTCTATCGACTCGCCTCGCCTGACCCGTTCTTCTCCTCAACCTCGCCCCATCTCAACCCTCCCTGTCTCCCCTCCCTCTCAACTCGCCTCAATCGCGTTCCACCTCGCCAACCCCGACACTTGAATGTCGACCCGCCCTTTCTCCTCGGTTTCTCGTCCCGCTTCCCTTTCTACTCGCCCACCGCCCCTCCCCGTATCTCGCTCGCGCTCGATACAGTCCGCACGACGTATCTCCTCGGACATACACCCTAAAACCGAAAAGACGAGAACAAAAACGAGAAGCGTGTCGACTACACGCAGATGATGAGGGAGGAGGCCAAGGAACGAGAACCGATCGACGCGATGATTAGGCGGCGTGAACCTAACACCCGCAAACACCGCGTCCCGTCTCGTGATCGTTGTCCGGCGCTAGCTTGTCCACTGACTCGCTCGGCACTCCCGCTGTCGCTACCGTTTGCGAGTATCGCATTAAGTTAACGCTAGATGATAGACAAGCCAAATCAATTTTGAACCGCACTGAACGAGCACGTGCTCACGTCTTAGTTGGTAGACGCGCCTCTTCACCACTCACCTAGTCTCACATCGTCCCCCTCATGCGGCCTCATACTTTCCAACTCAACATGGAGTTCGTGAACCTGCTCAGAGGTGGAGGCATTTGATCGAGCGGAGGTGTTGGACGGGCAGCAGAAAATGGGATGTAGTACGGCAGATAGGCGGTCTTAAGTCTTAAGTATGTATGTCGTTGGGCAATGCATGGATCCGTGTATGGTAGCGAAGGGCTTTAGCTGAAGCGAATGAGCGCGAATGAACATAGATGCACACCTAAACCGTCAATGCAGACAACGAGCAAGCGAAGTAAACCAATAATTGAACGCAACAAGGGTGGGAGGGGACCGTGATGGCGGTGCCAAGGTCGTGTTTTGCGCCGTCAAGAGCCGGCGGGGTGCTTCCGTGTCGAGTTGGAACAACGGATAGGGGTAACAGACTAATGCACGGCGATTCAACACTACTAAGAGTGGATTTGTCCAATTTTGCCCGAATTTGCCTGCACCACTGTCGCGTACCCCGGGGTTCTGGAATGTGGGATGCATCCGCCCATTTACAGTGCGATCGGTGACGGTAGGCGCGCGTGGAGGTGGGGTTTCATTGGGCGAGGGCGAACCTAGAGGAGAGGATAGAGGCGAGACGTATGACGCCATCAGAGAGCGACGATCTGGATAGACGTCGGCGCCCGCGGAGGCAAGGATATCAATGATACCGTTCGCGAACTTGATGTAGACGTGATAGGGGACCATGTCAAACCGCGTGTGGTCAGTCGAGACCGTAAAGTCGAAGCCGTCCTTGGTCAACTCGACGCTTCATGTCGCAGCTAGGGACACAGAGATCGCACGATCGGTATGCTGGTTCGCTTAATCTCGACGCGCTGATTCTGGACAGAGCCAATGGGGCGGGAGCGACGGTCGCCGAGCCATTGTTCTTATTGGTGAACCGGTCGCATGATCTGGACCCAGCGAATTGGACCAGCGGGATCATGGGGATGAAGTGTGCCGGATTCGACACATCGTTGCGTCATTGGGCCGAACTGAAAAGAGATTGCAGGGGGTTTGTACTTGAATGAGTCCAGGAGCGGAAAGAAGAGGAAATGACAGTCACCGTACTGAAGAGGCAAGTCTCCAGAGGCGAGATCTGAGGTTGATAGTTGCGGGCCTGTAGTCAGGCACTGGCAGAATAGTCTTGGGGATGAGAGACCCGGGCCACGGGTGGCAATTGCGGTTCAGAGTGAAACGGGCAGAAAAGGCCACTATACTGGGAACGAGGGGTGAGCTGAGAGGGACGAACCAGGAAAGACAAGCAGTAGCAACATGCTCCCACGATCACACCTCACATGGCCTCATCGAGACTCCTTGGCACTCTTTGAGACTCTTTGGCACTCTGCTTCAGACGGGTCCCCGCCTCGGAGGTGTGTTGGCCTTGGAACATCAAGCCATCGCCAGATCTGAGTACCAGTGGGCCGCGCATGACTAAAGCTATGTCATGAATGGGGTCGTTTACCACGAGACATGGGAAGCGTCGTGAACCCACGGGAATGGGAAAATAGTGATATCCGTCATGTTTGATTCCTCATCCCAACCCTCATCCGTCTTGACCGTTCCGACGATGAGTTCTCAAGCAGCTCGGCAAAGGGGCTAGTCCCGAAGGCCGGTATGTAATAAAAGGCGAATCCAGCCTTGTTTGAAATCATCGACTGGTACCAGCTCAATAGCGACAGATACTTCAATTCGAGGATGGGAATGCCGCTCCCCTCAGTATCAGGATCCCCAACGTGAGCTCTTCTCAGTCATTAGGAACGACTCCGCTAACATATGTACAGGTACAAGGAGGGAGACATTGTGAACCGGCAATGTAAATTGTGATCCCGCACCAGAGAGGATAATACTCAAGCCACACAGATTATATCATACAATGCAAGACCGTGGGGCGGGGACGTCAATTTGCGACCGCCCGAGAAGTAATGAGTGGTACACTCGTTATGATTCGGATAGCCAGAAAGTCAGGGCATGGGGCGGCTAAGCCAAATTGACAATGGCTGACTTGAGTGGCATTATGCTCCCTTGTACATGCCCCAATGTTGCTCAATTGACCACCCACCAATGACACATATCCCTTAGGGTCAATTGAGGACCCTGCCAGAGTGAGTCAACTTAGGCAGTCATGGATCACTGTCCATGGGTCAATTGAGTGACCCCCTAATCGGCCTCGGCACCGATGACGGTGAATCGCCTTCCTATTTCGGTTGCGATTTCTGATCCGGCCAGGGTCCAAGCCATCCCTCACTCGTCGGCCCATGACATACTCCCTAAGCTGCCACAGTAACAAAGGTAACGGAGGTACTGGAGAGAAACGGTGTCGGACATCTTGAGAAATATATAAAAACCCAAACCGGTCCTGACGGAAGCACACTGCCGATCTAAAGCGACTCAGTGATGGCGTCGGGAGTGTGCTCTGAGTCCTGGCGATTCGGAGAGACACCTGAGACAAGAAAAGAATGCTAAACGTAGACAGAAAGATGTTTCTTATCTATGTAGCCTCGGCCATACTTTATGTGCACTCCGTTTCGCTGAGGGAAGTAACGCAGATATCGCTGGTGTGAGAATGGAAAAGGGACAGCGGATACAAGGAAACAAACAAGAATCGAAAGCGGAGAACAGCTCTGCGGTTACATTGGCAGAGATTGGGGCGGAAATATACAAATGCAGTCTCGTGGTACGGACGGAACACGATACAAGAAAACCACTTCTCAAACGCAACAAGAACACGGCCCGACGCACACCGATGGGTATTTCTAGTTGGCCTGTCCCTCCTTGGCCTTTCGCTCGTCCATCCAATCTATAAAGGCGTTCAGGTCCTCCTCCGGGGCGGTCCTCTGCTTGATGAACTCAAGGAATTCTTGAGACTCGTTGGCGGCCCAGACATTCAGCATCCTCTGCCCCTTCTCTATCTCCTTTACAAGTGCGACCGCCCGAGGGTCATGGGCAACGACGCCGACGAAGTCCGAGAATGATTTGCAGATCCCGCGGATGATGGTCACAAATTCTTCGGTACCCTTCTTCGAGCGATCCATTTCCTCTGAGTATGTGGAGATGATGGACTGTGCGTGGCGCACGGCGCCTTCGAGATCCTGAACCAGGGTGGTGAGGGGAAGGTCCCGAACCTCGGAGCGAAGGGCCTTGATTTGTAGCTGGGCGATCTCCCTCGCTTGCTCTGCAATCGTGTCGAGATTGGGGCAATCCGACCTGCAACCCTGATCCGCAGTGGGTGGCGGGAGCTCGCTGGAAGCGAGTTCCGGGTTGATAAAGTGGACCCTGCTGGACGGGATGCCAAAGGCAGCGAGTTGCTGGAGGATATGGGCTTGCTCAGCCATTCTGCCGCCAAGGAGGGTGATGCGAAAGGTGGAAACTCATAGGAATGTGACCCACAGGAAAAGAAATAAAGGAATGTCGAATGAGCGAGGTGACGTGACGGAACGGCCCTTCCAAATCCGGAAATGAATCGGGGATAGTGAACTACATCTACCTAATATAGCTTACCAAGTCCACGGATGGAGTGAGATCTCAGATTCGGGCGCTTAGGTGGCGACACCCCCGAACCGCGGACTGTTATCTATATTGAAGGAAAGGCCGACCGTCGCGTCACAGGCGTCTAGGACTTTTTCGTTCTCAAAAGTTCTGATCCCTCAGAAATCCGCAGAAGCCTCTGGAAAGTGAGCTTCGAAACCTGGGGGTGGGGTTCGACCGCGTGGACAGTTGGAGGCAAGAGGTAAACAGAAATGGAAATCGAGAACCAACGTCCGGAACATCGCACCGAGGGAGTGGGACACGGAAGCAAATACCCTAATCCCGAAAGGGTACTCATGGTACTGGATCTAGGAACACGTCATCTGGTCCGTCCGGTGTAACTGAGGCCGGCCGATGGGCGCCTAAATAGCGACACCATCACCAAGCTCCGAACACGCTCCGCAGAACCATGCGCGAAGTACACGGGGTCGAAACCAATCAGCAGAACCCCATCACACGAAGCGCGCATTTGAAAAGCAAGACATCGCTATTGTACCTCAGAAAATTCGCCGCCCTGTTCAATGTTCTGTGGCGACACCCCCCCAGCCTCCGCGCGGCCGAACCAGACCTCGATGGCACACCCTGAGCAAGGGGAATGCCCTCACCTTCGCGCTCAGCTTTCCCAGGCCAAACAAATCGCCAAACTCCGGCGCATGATCTCCCATCTAGAAATGGAAAATCTAGACCACCGCATGGAGAGTCAGCAGTACAAGCGCTCAGTCGAGTATGCGATTCGACATGAAGACGAACAACACGACATGGTCGCGGCCAGAATTGACGCACTCCGCAACTCCCTCGGAAACGTCGCATATACCCTTCGGGGCATGGCGGCACGGCTCAGCCATGACGATGGCGACCTCGAGAGTTGGGCAGCGAAGTTCAGTGGGGAGCTTTGGGAGGCAGGAGAGAAATTTGACAAGCTCGAGAAAGAGGAGCTTTCCAGCTATCACCAGTGGCTCTCGCAGAGGCCTCAGCGACTTCAGAATATTCTTTTTGGTGGCATTGACAAGACATCGTTCATTGGGGAGGAGAGCGATGACGAGATTCCAGAGCTAAAGGAATCGAGCGACGAAGCGAGCCAATAGATCCTTCCAAGATCTGTGTACGTCAGCCGCCTGGTCGATTCATGGCATATCGTTGATGAATGTCCGTAGAAACTCATTCGTACGTCACGGTACCCTTCAAACATTGCCTTAGAGGACCTTAGAGGAGGTAGGTTCCTCCGCCCGCTGTCACTATTATTTACAAAAGTCGACGTATATGGAAAGATGGAGACAAATGGATGGCGAAACGCATGACCATCGGCCGAGAACAAAATATTCCCAATGGCCGAACATAACCAGAGAATGGAATTACGAATGAATGCGGTGAGAAGAAGCCATTCAATTCATTCACGTCCGGGTCGGATAGTGGAATACCGAAACCGGCTCATGGTATAAGTAACGAACGCATACCCCTCCAATCAAATCAAGCTCGCAACCCCCAAGAAGACAGACATGTCATCCGATAGCCACACATCCACCAGCCCCACGGGCGAACAAGGTGAAACGTCGTCAGAGGAAGAGGTGGGAAGCAGCACCCCATCCACGCCATGCCACTGTGCCAATCGATGGCTGGTGCCAATCCAGGCCGACCGCATCACGACTCTCGAGCAGTTGTGCAACGAACTCGTGAGGGACAAGGTCAAGATAAATCGGAGGAAGGAGGAATATAAATGCCGATACAACTTCTTGGAGGACGAAATTGGGCGGTTCGTAGAGGAGAGGATGGCTTACCAACAACGGTTCGATGGGCACACCGGGTTCTTCAGTGGACAATTCCAGAAGATGGCGCTCGTCCTCACGCCGGCCGCCGACGACGATATCGAGCAGCCTCGGTGCTGCGATGCTCATGCTACAGAGCTTGCAAGTCACCTACAACGAGTCCAAGCACGTCTCGAAAGGTGGATTTCGGACGAAGAGCTGGCCCGAGATACCTGGGCGGGCATGGGGGAAGCCTACCCGCAAGGGCTCTCGCAAGCGACTCCTGCAAACCCAGGGGAGTTGTCGGTGGATGGGGCATAGAACTGACCTCGCAAGGTATGTTCTTCGGACTATCTCCTTCCTGAGATGGGTGGTTGCTGACACCAGGCGGTTAGTAATTAGGATATCTTTGGAGATGGAAGGTGTACACACCACATGTAGCTGGCTGGATATTTTAAATTGAATGAAATGTTCGCAAAGAGATATCGTGACATCGATCTCAGAGCGCCCAATATTTCGGGCGAGGCGATACCCTGTTTCCATAAGGTCAACGACATACAATCGAGGGGCCCGGGCATGAGGCGGAGATCTCATCGGGCAGGAAGCATTTGGGAGAGGGCGATAAGACAAGAGGAGAGGTCCCACCCCAGTTCCAAAAGACGTGGGGGTGAGTGCATCAGCCGCTCTGAACCCGAGTATCGATCGAGGTCAAGATGTCACACCGGAACGATGGCCGAAGGGCACATCCTTCCTTAGCACAACCTCGTGAGGAGGATTCGAGTATCGCCGTAAAATACCTAGCACCTGCTGAGGAGCATTGTCCACCAGGAAAATCCGTGTAAGGAGGGCGCTCGGGGTAGATCCTGAGGTGGATGATCCCTTGGGCGCTTAAATTGCGAAACGACTAAAGGGCACACGGCGAGGCGAGGGTTGGCCACTGGTTGGTATTTGAAAGAGCGGGGAACGTTGCGAAACGACTAAAGGGCACACGGCGAGGCGAGGGTTGGCCACTGGTTGGTATTTGAAAGAGCGGGGAACGATGCATAGGTCTCGTTGGTTGTTCTCAGTAAGGGGGGTACACCGGACCGTAAACGAACATGACTCAGACTTTCATTTACGGTCCGGTGTATCCATCGCCCAAACGAGAGCCATCCGAACTCCATAAAATCGTAAGGCGCCGTCGAAGGTGCCATCCATACCAAGGCCTTCCAGCGAAGCAGCCAGCGACATCCCTATGCCTACCAGCCCCGCGTCCGAGAGCAGCTTATCCTCCCTATCGTCCGACAGCAGTCATTCGCCCACGAACAAAGGTCCTGAAGACTTGGGTCCTGGGTGCGAGCACCTGAACATTATACAATCTCAGTCTGCAACGATACGAGCCCTCCAGTTAACCGTGGCCAGACTTGAGCTAGTAAAGACTGGCCTTGTTAACCACAATATGCGTTTGAAGCGCACGGCCGAAGTCGCCCAGGACGCGCTCAAGGACCACGAGGAACAGTACAACCTTATGGTCCAGAAGTTTGGGGGCCTGAGTGGGACGGTGGACGAACTTGTCAAGATGTTCGAGGAGATATCCACTACCGAGGCCATCGACAGTGACCCAGCACAATGGGTCGCGGCCGTGACTGCAATGTTCAGCGCGACTCGGGATAAACTCGCGGTCACGCAGGCGAAGGAACGCAAGGAACTCACCCAATGGTTGCAGGCCCGAGCCACCAAGCGACAAGAACTTATGAAGGCTGATAAAGTTCCATCTAGCGATGCGGAGTACTCGGAGTGGGAGGACAGCGATGGTGAGACGTCCGAGTGGCGAGGCACATTTGACGGATTGGGGATTTGAGGGCGGAGGAACGGTGAGTCATGCTCGTTTACACTGGCCTTAGATGTCATCGAACTGACGTACCCTCCTAGTTACGCTGGGATAGGGGAAACTCGGCAGATACACATACAGTAGATGGAGGAGAGGGCTTCTGTGCTCAGTTGGTCCGATATATGATGACAAGGATTCGGTGATAAAACTTTGAGCGTCCCAATACGACGAGAAAAATTAATTAAGCGCCAATTGAAGTATTCAAAGTCCGCGCCCAGGAGCACGCTTTGATCAATCCCACCAAGGTTACTCGACGCATTTTTTTTGTTACAGGCTCACATCCGGTATGAGCAGCAACGACGAGCCTGTCGGTCTACGTCTCTGTCGGATCTACGGGCGGCATGCGCAACAATTAGTCAGGGAAAGGAAAGGACAAGCGCCTATGGCTATTCACGAAGCAATCTCGCCCGGAGCTCTCGTCGATTTGGAAAAGCTGGTTGGCAGGGTTTTCGAAGCATGGGCTAATCGAGGTAAGCTTTCTCTATGCATCCCATTGGTTGTGAGTCTTAACCGAAGAGTAGTCGTCGTAGATCTGTCGGTCGAGGTACTCCTTGCTGACACCGAGTGGGATTTGAATCGAGCACCGCCCAAGGGCGGTGTGGCTAACGGCCTTGGTCTGGTGACGAAACCCATTGTCTTTGTGGATAAACGGGGTCTGGTCATCGGATGGTACATCCCTGACCTTTTGACAAAGCGACGAAGAGTAAGTTCAGCCCTGGCGAGGTCATCCCCATGATCCAACATCTGACGGTCTTACCCAAGGAGCAAATGTTCCGGGCTCTGAGGGAACTTTCGACGAGGCCCAAGTCGATAATCAGCGGAGGAGGTACATCCAAGCCTTGGAAATTTGAAGTGAGCACCTATGCGAACCCTGAGGTTTGCACAGTTTGGCCCGGCGAGGCAACAATCGAAATCCAGGTGAGCCAGCGTCATCATTCATCGTGCGACCCCCATACAATGGCTAACCATATATCCGATATTCACAGCAGCAGGGCTCAGCATGCACCATATCCAGCTCCTTGCGGGATCCCCAAGGCGGGGCTATGGAGTACCTCGAATCGCAGATGGAGTCCATGGCATTGGTGGGGGCCATTCTGGCCATTACGCATCCTGACCTGTTCGAGTACCAAGTCGAATTCCTGGCGAGTATGTTCGGCCGAAGGCAAGGAAGTCCCCATACAACGCTCCTTGAGCAGTTCTTTGATGTCTGGGCGACCCCATTCTCTGGTTGCAATATCATTTGCAACAGGGAAACTCCGTCACATCGACACCGGTCCACCCACAGGCACGCTCTCTACGACCTCTTCGTCGCCTTGGGACCGTATCGACAAGGCCGGTTCGAAGTTCCTGCCTTAGGTGCGAGGTTCGCATACAACCCGGGGACCGGTCTGCTGCTTCCGGGAGGGCTTCTCCAACATGGAGCGAGTCGGACAGATGGCGAGAGGATCGGGCTAGTCTTCAATGTCCGGCCGTCGAGCCTTCGAGAGCACATGCAGGGACAGAGGCAGCCGGGACCTCCTTCAGTGGAAGACCTGACGGCATCTGGCTTTGGTGTAGGCTACTCCAAGGGGTTCGCCGATTGGGTGGGTCAGCGGGGTTAGCGAGCGATGTAACTTAATCTCCCATACCTCTCATCGTTGTAGACATCGCAAGTGCACATCATCCAATATATTAGCAAGTCTTCGTGTATGCCATGCGAACATAGCGTCAACGTAAATGACATGAGACTGCGGATAAATTGTGAGTTCCAATAAAGAGGCTCAGATGTGGGTTCTTGTCATGTTTGTGACGCCTTCTCACTGTCGGCCATTCTCAAGGCTGTCAATGAGTATCCGACATTCTAACGGCCGTTCGCAAGAAATATAGGATTACTACCAAGCATCTTGATAGATTGAAGTCCAATTCTGACGACGTCTCGTCGGCGGCTCTCACTCGGACGACCTTCGCATTCAACCTACTCAGGAATCGACATTCACGATTCCAAATCCATTGGACGATCAAGTCAAGATAATACATTGATCAAATCTCTAGCTACTTCCAACACGACCTATCGAAGGAGGGAAGGTCAGTTCCAAGGCCAAGGCAAGAGGAGCGAGCAAATTGATAACGACATACTTCGAATTAGTTGACAGACTTTGGGCGACAAGTACACGCCGTGAGGAGACGCTGCTGCTTCGACAAAAGATCCTCACTCTTTTTGAGGCACTTTAGCAGCTTCCCGTAATCCTCCTTGAGGATTCGAAGGTTCTCGTGGAGTTCGGCGAGCGTCTCGCCAAACGACTTGGCGGCCTGTCGAAGAGTGCGGGATTCGGCCTTCACCTCAGCGATCTCCGAGCCTTGTTCTTTCAATATCTCCCCCACGACCTCTAAAACGCGGAGTAGGGTGATGCCGTCGATGCTCGCGCCCTCGATACCGGTCAGTTCTCCGGTGGAAGGATCGTTCGCGGCTTCGCTGTCCTGGCAGGGGATCTCTTCACCGCTTTGGTTGCCTGTGCGTGGTTCGATGCTGGCCTTTATCAACGTGTTGACCAACGCTAGGTTGATGCTTAGGTTGATCTGGTCGTCTAGAGCTTCGGCAAGGGATGTGAGGTTCTGGCGGGCGATATTCGACATCCCAATCGATTCGACGAAATGGTCTGGTGAAGGAAAGGGTGTGACGCGGGGCGAGGGTGGGAGAATGCTGATTTCGCTCTGACTCCCTGGGGAGTAGAAAGGATCCTTATTTAGGAAGGCACAGGCGGGTGCTGTAGTGGGCGCTTCCCAGATTGATCCGACTTAACTGAGCGCCAAAAAAAACGAAGGCGCTTATTGTCTCCGGCCGTCCACCAGTGACGAGAGCATGGATCCCAACAACTCGATACCAAGTTGACATATGGGCAAAGGGACGTAGTAATGATCGTCATGTGAACAACCATCGTGATCAAGGCCGAGCACCGGAAGGGCGACCTATGAGCGACCCGGGCGAAGGGAAAGGAAAGGGCGCACATTCCGGTGTTCGCGTAAACTTACCCCCCACATCTCCTACCATGGATGAAACGATACCTAGAGGCCTCCAAATTTGTCGCCTCTATGGGATCTTTGCCCAAGACCTCGTCAAGGAAAAGACTGGGATGCTGGAACGTGCAGAGGTTCCCAGGGCCATGTCAAAGGGCGGCGCATGTGACGTCCATCGGCTAGTCGACCAGTTTCTGGCCGCATGGAACAACCCTGGTCAGTGCTCCTTGTCAAAAAATGACGATGAGTCCTAAGCGTTGCCCAGTATATATGCCCTACACATTCGATGAAGTATTGGATGTCGCTACGAAGAAAGGGGGGAACAAGGACCAGACACTGCGAAAGAAGTTTGGGGGACCTGGGGTCAATAGAAAGGGGGAGTTAGGCGATCTGCCTCTCGTAGTCAAGCCTACCGTGTTCCTCGACAAGTCCGGCCGAGTCATTGCATGGTACATCCCGGCCGCGTTTAGTGCGAGCATGCGCGTAAGCGTTATTACGTGGGTTCACCTTTGCAAAAACGCTGACCCAAACTTTCAGGCGAGTGTGTTTGAAGCTACTCGTCAACTTTCACAGCTAGATGAGACCTTGCTGGAGGGTTCATCTTCGGGTACGAGCTGGCGCTATGATCGGTCGACATTCACCGACCCTTCGAGGTGCAGCATTAGACCAGGCCACGGAAACATCAGCATTTGCTGGTACAATCAAGCATTCGACGTAAGCCAGACAAAGCCTTCTGGTTAGCACAAGCCTAACACATTTAATATTAGCACAGGAACTCAGCCCCAGCCCCATCCGTTAACCTAAGAGCACCGGAAGCTGGTGGCATCGCTTTTCTCGAGAGCCAGTTTGAGAGCAACGCCATCATTGGTGCCCTGCTGGCCCTTGTTCACCCTACCCTCTTCAACACTCAACTACAAGTCCTCGATGCGATAGCCTTGGGAAGGATACCCTGCAAGGACCGACCCCTCATGATGGAAACATTCCACCATTGGACGACACCATTCTCTGGGTTTGCCCTCATCGCAAATCGGGAAACACCGTTGCACCGCGATTTGAAGGGAGGGAAGAAGCTCATGGACATACTGTCAGTGTTCGGCCGATACAAGCAAGGCCGATTCGAAGTCCCTCTTTTGCGCAGTCGTTTTCTGTACAATTCAGGGACAGCGTTTGCTTTACCAGGAGGTGTGTTCGAGCATGGAGCCAGCCATACCGACGGAGAGCGAATTTGCATCGCAAGTTTCATCCGACCCAATGTTGGATACGGGGCCCTTGGGGATGAGTACAAGGAGCACGCACCCCCATCAAAGCATTTGTTTTGGGAGATGTTCGGTTTGAAGGCGGTCGATGTGGCATACAAAGGTGACATTTGGGAGTAGGACGTGAACACCGGCGATGGATAGATAGATAGCTATGCGGTAGGATACTGAATAGCTCCCAGATCTTCAAACGCCTTCACCAGACATAGAACACGCTCAATTCTATCCACCGTCTTCGCAATTTCCGTTTCCGTATGAATAATCTCCTTGTTCAAGAGGTGAGTGGATTGCAGCCCCCACTTGTTTATCCCGTCCATGGTGTTGGGCTCCAACGTCTCAACGTTCAACTGGATGTTGAGCAAGTCCTCCCGCCAGTCTCGTAGGACCGAATCCAAGGTAGGAGGCGAATCGAGGGCCTCCCACCATTTCACGACATTGGGGAGAGGTCCCCTAGGGTAGTCTCCATCTACCCGATATCTTAAAACGCCAAATTTAATTGCATCCCACAAGTCCTCATCCGATCCGAGGTAGGCAGGAAGCCGGTGGAGAATGGCATTCAATGCAACGTCAATGATTTGGGATTCTGGGTCTAACTTGCACGCTTGAAACCCGTAACAGGCGACCGATGCCGCCTGAATTCCTTCAGCATGTGGTTCCAAGACGCGCTCTCCACTCACCAGTTCTGCCTTGAAGAGGACGACATATCGTCTATCGAACGGAATTGTCTTCCGATTATCGTACAGGTGCCGTAGAAAGGCCTCTCGCCGAGACCCGAGATAGGTGACGAGGGATTTCCATGTCTCCCGAGACCCATCAAGAGACATTCGTGCACGAAGGCCGAGTTGCGAAGGGGAGTTAGAGTGAGATGATGTGTTGAATTTGTTAAGGTCTTCGTTTATGTACGGAACATTTGTAACAAGCAGCGCTTCCAGTGAGCTCCCGTCACGCGTTTGACTCATCGGTCCCTTTGCGTGCCCCTATCACGTCCATGATTTCCTTGGAACCTTCCTCCTCTAACCGGTTCTCAAGTAACGCCTCCATATCAGCCAGTAATTCATGCTGCCTTGTAATGTCCATCGTGATATCCCCTAAGTGGACAAGAGAGTCAGCTATTTCCTCGTCCAACATATCTAGAGCGTCCTTGCTGATGTTCCAGGCGAGCTTGAGCTCTGTGTCGGCCATGAGCCCGGTATTCAATATAATGGTTGGGTGGAGTGGCTGTCGGGCGTGAGGTAAGGTTTTCTTTTGTAGTTCCCAGTACATGAGTAGATCCTCGGGACGTAGGTTGCGATCCTCGAGGGTCAAACGATGATCGAATGGCGACCACCAGTTCCCTTCATACCGGTACAGGAGCGCGTCGTCTGGATCGCGCGTGTCCTCTAGCAAGAGCTGAAGAGCCTTGAAGTCTTCCAACTCTTCGTATAACATAATCTTGCTCAGGATCTTGAGAGCGGCGGGAGGATGGATGCCTGTGGGGTGCAGACAGGCCCCGAGACCCAGGAGTATGTTCGCACTCGTCTAGGAAGGATGATGGTATCTTGGCTCAGTCATGCAATCCGTACCCAGTATGCTACGTAGCTCACCACCTCGAATTTGGCCACAGCGGCGAATGCGATTCGCGCGTCCTGGTCCATGGACATTGACTGGACTGCGAAAGCGGTCGCAATGGCCCGGCATCTACTCCCCAGGAGGTTCACAACCGTTTGCCAGGTCAGAGTATCCAGTGACCTGGTCGCTTGGAGGAGATGAGACGTCAGGAGGGTCGACGCCATGGAAGTTATCGATGGAGGGAAAGTGTGATGATCGGACGCAACAGTTAATTCTTGTACCTCGAAGTCTACGTACTTATTCGATTGGATCGTCGTCTGCCGCCTTACTATCCTCGCCCAGATCTGGAAGTGGTGTATGACCGCCAAACAGGTTCCTGCTTTCCTGCCCGAGACGTCTCCACATATCCGCCTGCTTGTTCGCATACGACGAATATCCATCGCCCAAGTCAAGCTTCGCCCATTTCCTAGCACGCTTCTCGAAATGGTCCATATACCGGATGTACCACTGCATCTCGGCCTTGACGTAGCGTACCTCTTCTGCCCATCTATCGCGACGAGATCTTGCCCTAATCCAGTTCACGCGATAAACTGTCCGAGTGCCTCCGTCAGCAGGGTCTTCGTATCGGCGATTA
Organism: Coprinellus micaceus; assembly: GCA_951394405.1. NCBI lineage: Eukaryota > Fungi > Basidiomycota > Agaricomycetes > Agaricales > Psathyrellaceae > Coprinellus > Coprinellus micaceus. The sequence continues at coordinate 2,649,825 of OX596340.1, read as the reverse complement.
CGAGGTGTGGCTTACGTTCCCGAGCATAGCCCTTCTTGTCTTTCTTCCCTTCAACCACGACATGCCAAATCCAGGACAATCCCTCGTTCCTCTCGCCCCTTTTGTTTGGATCGAAGATGGCCGTCACCGCCTTGGTATCGGCCCTCGTGATGTCTTTGAAGCGCGTGATTTTCCGAGCTTTTCCAAGGCGCCGAAGCGCCCATAACGCGGCCTTGTATCGCTTGATATGGCCCCGCATCTTCCTTTCGATTTCATTGATCTCGGCATACGATCGTGTGCGGCCTCGCTTTCCAGTCGCCCAGGTCCGGTTGTCCCGATACAGGAAGGACTTATGGGCGATCTCTCCACGCAATGCTTCGAGTGCTTCCTCGGCCTGTGCGATCCGCAACTTTTCCTCTTTCTTTGCGTAGGGTTTCCATCCGTCGGGGAGTTCGTTGAAGCTCGATGGGAGAGGGATGGGGACGAGTTCTGGGTATGCGCTTATGTCGGAGACTCGGCGACCCCAGGGAAGTTCTGCAAGCTCGGCACAAGAACACTCGTCCTCGCAGACGCAGATTTCCACGCCATTGTGCTCCCATTGCGACCCCACTTCACGTTCAAGGTCTACATCCGGGAAGAGGGCGGAAGCCTGCCTATTGAGGGCAGTGATATCCTTGCCGAGATTTGTCGACTTCTTCCCCAGATCGATAGTCACCATGGATGAAGGATCTTTCGAAGCGTCAATGAGAGAGCGCAGGTTTATTCTAGTGAGAAGAATCGAACAAATTAGGGAGGGTGTATCTCAGGGATAAACCGACTTGAGGCACTCAACTGAGACTCTTGGATCCTTATGGCATCTGCAAGCCATTCGACGACCCCTCGGATCTCGACCCCATTTCGCTCTTCCTCCATTAGTTGGGCTTGGACGATATCCTGGGTAGCAACTAGACACACCGTAAGTAAAAAATGATAAATGAGACGAAAGAAGGTTGGCCACTGGCCTTTGGGAACGACTACATTGTACACGTCCATCGCATGTGGATCCGATCGACGGGCTTCATTTGCCTCCTTCATTTGAGCCTTCCATCGCTTGCGTAGCCGGATAGACGTATTTTCATTGATCCCCTTGAAGTCGTTGGCTGCCTCTTTGACTTCGGACCGGGCCAGCTCTAATTGTTTGACGAGATAGGGTCCTAAGACATATTGAGATTTATTTGAACCGGCCGTTACACGAGAAGGCTACGAACCCAACATTTGAAGCTTCCGCCAATTGCTGTCAGCCATGCAGGCGTCCAGTAGCTCGGATCTGTTGGATAGTAGCATGTTCCTTGTTATCCCCGCCGCACCATTCATAGTACTCCAGAGAGACTCCAGTATTTCACCGCTGGTAACGCCTGCTCCAGGGAAGAACGTCGGGGCAAAGCGTGACAGGCAGTCGTCCTTGTGGCCATGAACGTGGAACAACCCAATGACAAAGTCAATAGGGAAGTCTGGGTCGCACTTGAGATACCGAGCGTTGTCAACTCGCTTACGAAAGTTGACGGAGTACTGGCAATTCACGTCGTAAGCGAGTACGACGCCCGGTGTCTTGAAGGCCTTCGTGTTTTTCATCGCTTGGCAAAAGGCATAGTCAACGTTCAATTGTCTGAATAGGTACCCCGGTGAGACTCGAATTCGTCTATCGGGTGCAAAGTCCACTCACCTCTCACCCTTCTGCATGTCTACAACGGATCCGGGCGCGAAACACCCATGGCGGGCGCATGCAATTGCGACAACTCCCGTCGCGTCGTAACCTTTCTTGTACACGTTCTTCTCGGATACCGCGCGCAGCTTGTTGCAGGTGGGGGGCTGTGAGTCGAACGGGGTTGAGCCATCGAGTAATATAAGTGTAATTGTTGGAAGTGGTCAATCGACAGCCTAGACTTGATATTGGTGCAGTGCTATATGTGACTGTATCCCACATGGTGACGAGCCTGTGTATGGGGAATGTTTAAGGCCCCATAGTATCAACATCTGCACACTGTCTATCCATAGGGTGGTAGCTCAGTGGTAGAGCGTCCAGTCTAGTCAACGGATGGTCCCAGGTTCGATTCCTGGTCACTCCAATACTTTAACAGTAATTGGGATTCGTGCAGGAGGTACACAACAAGACGAAATTTTATCGGGGTGTAAGCGCCCAAACGCGAGTCCACGTGACGCTCGGCCTTTGCCGAACATTGCTCGGCCGGGTCCAAGCAATAGACGCGGGTCTTTTTACGGCGCATAGATGGTGGGCGAAATACTCACCTCTTGAGTCTCCCTGCCAGCTTCCACATGCTTGGCATAGCGAGTGGGCTCGGTCATGTAGGCGGCCCCACTGGTAAGGTTGGTCCCGTCCCGCCCTCTTCGATTCGCCAGATGATCCAACACAAAATTCCCATCGGCCACGAGATACCGGCGATAAAGCCACCTGCAGCGATGTGAGCACTTAGTGAGTCTCCCTATGGCATTTTATATCGTTGGAATTACACTCACGTATTTTTATCCTCTTTCCAGTCATCGGGAAGGTTAACCCCGGGGATAGGGCAGGCGGGGCAAAACAATCCAAGTTCTGCCTTGCCCGGTTGGTCACCAGGCTGGGTGTGTCCGAACCCGTGACGTTTCAAGCTCGTAAGGTAATTCCACTGGAGCCATGCCCGTGCCAGTTCCCTTCGTCGGTCCTGTGGCTGACGGTGAGCTACGCCCTAGAGCTACACTGAGGAACATACCGGCGATTTGGCCGGAAACACGAAGTTCGTGACCCTTTCGAGAATGCTGGCATACTGGTCGGTCGACATGTGCGAATGGACCTTCAAGAGGTGGAATACGTTGAGAACCTGAAAGGTGAAGACAGTGGAAACATTCTTCCAGGAAGCCGGATAGAGTTGGCGGTCCAGGTACTGCAAGTCGTCGTCGAGGCCGTCGGAGCACCAGCAAGGATAGGTAGGGATGTAGTGGAAACCATTGGTGTGGACGTACACGACAAGTTCCCCACACCCAATGGCCACCACCTCGGGCTTGGCGCCAAAATTGTTGTCCTCTTGGAGGTTGATCACGTCGTTCACTGATACAAGTCGTTCCTCGAGCCGCTCGAGGGAGGCCTCATACTTCGGGCACGGCCCACCACCATGCCCAAGGCACACGACCGAGCCGACTTGCCACAGCCACGCCGGCCTCCAGTGGGTGCCCGTCCACCTTTCGATTCGGTGCAGAGGGTTTGCTCGATGAGAAACCCTGCAGCAACTAGTGCACAGACGGGGCTGCCCGATGCACTCGAGGCACTTCCAGTCCGCGTTCCCAATTGTGCACATTGTGCATACATCACCTCCGTGGCCCTCTCCTAGTATGACCCGATTGAGATATGAAGCCACCCTTGTCCTCTGCCATTCGTCCAGATAATCTTGACTTCTCTAAAGTCGACATGTCAAAAGAATACCCTTCAGGTAAATTAGGGTGCGAGACGACTAACCCTTCCGGAGCGACTTTTACCCTCTGGTGCCTCCAATAAGGGGTTTGGGGAGTCATTCTGTGGGATATGTTCTCCGCCATGTGAATCGTAAGTTGTTTCGTGGACTGTATTGTCGGCCGGCCCATCGCAGCAGGATGAAGAAGGTGAGGGGGGAGCGAGGATCACGTCTCTATCGGGGGAGTATCTATCCAATCTGGGACGCTTTCCATACACTGGCTTCGGAGGCGGTTCAAGTGCTGGATAGTTGGCGGTCTTGGTGCGGGAGCTTCGAGTCCCTTCCTTGACGACTCGACCCTTGTAGCCACGATTGGTGAAGCGGCCAATGTAGTCGGCTGTGCGAGCCCTCTTGCGGCTCATCACGATCTTGCTAACCATATTGAGGCGATTGCAGATTGAGATCCAAGATGAGAGTCAATGTGTTTGAAGGGCAGGGATGTGGGACGGTGAGCTCCATGCCCCTATTTATACCCAAGTGCTCCTCATTTATCTTTCTTCCAGGTCATCTCCTTCTCTGTTCTCAAACATGGCACCCCGCTCTCAGAGAGTCCAAAACAGCTCCGACAGGGCCTCCCCTTCCTCAGACTCCGAGAATTCAGCCAGGTCTCACCCACAATCCGAGCATTCCCCAGACCCCGCGCCCGAGGATTCCTCCAGCTCGTCTTCGGACGAATCGAGTAGCACTTCGTCGGACGAATCGAGCAGCACTTCGTCGGACGAATCGAGCAGCACTTCGTCGGACGAATCGAGCAGCACTTCGTCGGACGAATCGAGCAGCACTTCGTCGGACGAATCGAGCAGCACTTCGTCGGACGAATCGAGCAGCACTTCGTCTGATAAAGGCCAGAGTGACGAGAGCTCCATCCAAGGCGACGAAGGCAAAGATAATGTCGACCCTTCACCCGATCAGGACGATATTGAGGATCAACTCCTGGAGGAGGACAGAGGTTTGGATTCGAAGTTCACCCCTTCCCAGCTCGAACAACTACTGGGCCTCAGGCAAAGGTACCGCTTCACCTCTGCCAAAGAAAGGAAAGAGATCGCCATAAAAACCGGAGAAAGCTTCCGCGATGACCTTATTCGACAAGGTCAGGCCCTCACGCAGCTGCAAACCAAGAACCTGTTCAGTGTAAGTTCTCAGCATCCGACATCCGGCCGACATAGGCTGACTCGTTAATGACTTTAGCATGTCAGGATATGGCTCAGTCAGCGCGCAAGGACCCGTCGGGAACCTGTCCGATGGACTGTAAACTGGACCGCTCGGCAAGTTTTCTACAAACAGAACATGGCATTGGTAGCCGCAACTCAGAGGGCGATGTTCGAAGCCAACACTGGAATGAAGCCTGGAGAGGCTACTACCAAAGTTGACCTCGACCTTGTCGACGACGACGATATCACACCCCCGGTGGGCGGAAAGGCACCTTCTCTCTTCAACTTCTTCCAGAAGGCCCTCTCGGCTGAGTGGGATCAACTGTTGCCCGAGGAAAAGGAGAGATACGAAGTTTTGGCGACAGATTGGCGAACTGACGGTCCCTCCGAGGAGGTACGGAAGGGGTGAGTCCTTTAGGCGCCCGTTCTCGATCCTGCATTAACCTTGCTTCATCCAGTCTCGCGGAGAAAGAAGCTTGTCGGGTTATTCGATTTCTTGCTCAGGACTTATACCGGCAGATGGGGGTTCGGCTTTTCATCTTGGCGAACTACGAAGACTCAAACAACGACATCATCGCTGGTTAGTCGGTTTTCCTTGATACCCAAACTCGGGGTAACTTAATACAATCTTAGTGAGCCTCGATTTTAACAATGAGCTCGGAAGCAACGGGGCATCGTACAAACTTGCTGCGAAGTCCTACCTTGAGAGAGTCGATCTGTTGAACCATTACGCGGCATTTGCCAAGAAGGCAGTTCCTCAGGAAGGCGAAATCGTTGACAGAAGGGTGACCGCAAAATCAATGACATTTGAGGTAAACGCCCGAGGCGAGGCCATTTTACCGGATCCCAACCAAAAGGATAAGCCGTTGAAGGACTACGTATGGTATCCCTCAGTGGTCAGGAGGTTCATGCATTTCGATTGGGGTACGTCGCTCGTGCCCCCCCCCCCCCCTCGAGACCTGCTGATAGGTATCCATACAGCCAGAGCACAAGGTCAGCCGATGAGGGCTAACAATGGCCCTTCATGGGTCAATATTTGCGATAATGTTTCCAAGTATATTGACCCTCAATACCTCCCCGAAGGAGCGGAACCCCTTAAAGATCCTGGAGCATACAACGTGAAGAACTGTAAGAAGCTGGTATTGCACTGGTGGGACCGCCAGCAGCAGGGTCTAACAGCCTTTCAATTCCGGGGGTATTGGGATGGCGAGGACTTCGCGGAGAGGGTGGAGGAAGAATATCTCCCAGAAGATGAAGCCTCCGACGTCAAGCCGGCAACACGCAAGGGAAAGAAGGGCTCCGCCTCTCGGCCTACGGACACCAAGAGAGCCAAGTCTTCCGGGAAAGAGGGTCAGAGGAAGGCTCCAACGAAAGGAAAGGAACACGTCACTTCTCTTCCTGACCCTCCGAGGGGTGGATCATCAGCCCCGAAGGCAAGCGGTGACACGTCGAAGGATGGGGGGACAACGAAGAAGAAGGAGGTCCCCAAACCACGGCCGACTCAACGTCCCACCCAAGCGGAGAAAGCTCCCCCACACTCCAAGATGCCGCCTCCTCCGGAAATAGGTACTCAAGACAGGGAACATAGTCCTGGTTCCACCAGTCTCGTCGAAGCAACCCAGGGCCTCACAATCGAGGCCAATCACCCTAACGTCCCGCCGACTCAATCGTCGCCTCTCTCAAGGGCGACTGTGGTGACTGAGTCATCGAAGCAAATCAAAGATGGCGATGACAAACCTCCAAAGAACCCGGTGGTGGACGACGAGGGGTCGCCCCAGGGACGACCCGGGGCGAGGGTAGGCGGAACAGGAGAAAAGGTGAAGAATGACGCCGAGACAATGATTGCAGAACCGACTCGGGGCCACAGCGCAGAGGGGCCCCGTAAAGAGAGGGACAAAAATAAGCGCAGCAACCGAAAGCAGAAGCTCTCACAGGGAGTCATACTCCCGGACGATGGGAAACGGGGTGGAAGTAAGCCATTAAAGGAGAAGGGGGGTAAACGCTGAGATGAGGTAGAGCAGAAAGATTTAAAGGAGTCACCGAGCGACGACGAGAGGGACAAGGGAGAAGGTGTTGCCAGTGGGGAGAACGATGGCCAGTCGGAAGTCTTGCCTTCGGAACCCAAGGACCGCCAGGGCAAGAAATCCAAGAAGAAAAAGACCAAGACTGGGGGTAGAAAAGGCGACCCAGAGGTATCCGAAGAGGGAACGCCTATTCGAGGTGTCGTGCGATCGATGGGGAGGGAAGCAAGCCCAAATGCTGAGGACATTGGCTTGGAGCACGTGGGGCCCTCGCACGTGACGCCAAATCTTCCAGATCCGGAGACGGCGCCTACTAAATCCTCTGCAAAGGGCAAGAAGTCAAAGAAGGCCGCCATAGAGGAAGGATTATATGACGAGACGCGTGAGTCTGCAGAGAGAGAAATGGAAATGGGAAAGGGAAAGGGAAAGGGAAAAGGAAAGGGAAAAGGGAAAAGGGTGAGGATGATGGCGACTGAAACCCTTGCTGCAGACTCCACGGCCGCGTTCGACGAAGCTGATCATATCAACGAGGAAGATGGAGATGTGAGTGACAGGGGCAGCCCTCGCAAGCAGTCCGCAGAAGACCGGGACATCCTTTCGAATGCGACCAGCGGTAAGTACTGGCAACTGACATCCGCTACTCGTCGTAAGAGGGAGAATTCGCGCTACGCCGGGGGTTTGTAGGGCTAAAGACGCTTCTACTCAGCTATGTATACTTTGTCCCTAAAATGTATAAATTTGCATATGTATCTCGCCATGCGATGACGACGGGACTAGTAATGGTGCTGACAGTCGGAAATCATCTTACATTTCAGAGATTTGGCGTACAGTAAGAGGTACAACGTAATGTGCGATAAGCGATATTCTCATGAAAGAGTGATCATACGCCATGCCCAGACAGCTGGTGATTCGTGGTGGCGGCCGAGGTAAGGCGCGAATTGTTGTCCCCCCACCCTGCTCGCATATGATGCGGTACCCCCCCGTCAGATGCCATGGAATACTGCACGTAGCTCCCCCCAGACTCATCATCACCGATATAGGATGCAGTTCGATCTCCCGATGTCCCCGCCGTCGCCGTAGTGTAGTAGGTCACGTTCGGGCCAACGCTGGGTATGCCCGCCCGTCCCGACACATTCGACTGTTGGTGCAAACCGGCCGAGTGACTTGGCCCTGCGTGACCCTGCATGCTCTCGTTGCCTTGCTGTGCTGCGATGTATTGTTCCATGTCAGGCCTCACGTTCATGCGATTTTGTCGATGCTGAGAGATCGACTGGTCACGGACCATGAACTGCACATTGGAGGGCCTGGGAGGTTCTGATGCGTGAGCTCCAGGGCGGTTCGAAGACGTGGATTGGTTGTTGTCGATGTATTCAGACCCGGGGGGTAATTGGGCTGTATTTGTCCCCGACGTGGTGCTGCCTTGGTTCCTAGCTGGAGCGTTGCTCGGTCCTGTATTGCTTCGATTTCCGGCGTTGCCGTCGCCTTCGTCCGGAGAGTAGACATGAGGGGCAGTGCCAAAGAAAGGACTTGGATCGATGGGTGCGAGGATATATGTGTTGCCTTGATTATTGGGTCGTCCGGTGTGTTGCTCCGTCGAATGCCAGTTTCCACTCCCCTGGGGGCCTGTAGACTGTGGTTGATTTCGTGAAACGGCCTCACGAGCTTGATGCATTTGAGATGGCCCTTGGTTCACAGCTATCCCTCGTCTACCAGATCCCGCAAGCGAGGACGGTGCGGATGGGGATCGAGCGAACGGAGGTTCCACCCTTGTGGGCTGTCCTCCAGGCATCTGTGTCACGATGTGAGTCGATCGTCATGTCGAACGAGGGGTCGCCGAACTTACGAAGAGTCGACGATTAGCCAGTGCGCTAGGTCGAACGTTCGACTGAGGTTGAATGATTGCCGCTCCACCAGTGCTTCCATCAGACCTCATCCCAACCGAGGCGTGAGAGGCCCGCATTACTGGGGATGATTGCAAGGTTCCAAAGTGCTGAACCATCAGGGTCTCCAGCCGCCTCTGAAGATCGGAGACAAGTTCAAAGACGTCGGTCTTGATATCCTCCCTGAGCTTGGCTAGCACCGTCTGGAGTTCTGGGCCAACCTGAGTCGAAGGCCCTCCTACAGCAGTTTGGTTCACCATCTGCTCCACAACTGCTATGCGAGAATCCACGTTCGCTGTTTGGACGACGACCTTGTCCAACAGTTTGGCGTCAATATGCCTCTCAGCAACTCGTCTCTCTATCTCGTCCAGTCGCCGCCCGTGGTCCCCGTGAACCTTCGCCCGAAGGTGGTCAACGGTCCCGGAGAGGAGGTCACTTCCCTCTCGGTACTCGACCTCAAGACTGTGGAGGGACTCCTCAGCCACCGAGCTGCGTTGATGGAGATGGTCCTGCATCCGCTCGACAACACGGAGTTCTGCATGCACATCGGACACCTTAGAGTCCAGATCTTGCTGTTCCAAGACGAGCCTCTCGACTACCACTTCTACACCTCCCTCGAGAAGCTCGCCCACCTGGGCTGGACGTACCCGTTTGAGAGTGCTCTCGGCCATTTCAGATGCCTGGTTGGCCGTGCTCTACGTTGGTGTGTCAGTGGATCAGCGTTTGCGCCCTTGGTAAATAAATAGTACTCACCCCTCGCATAGAACGCGTGTTGACCGAGGTTCCGCCTGGGGCTATCTCACCACCAACCTCCATGTCGTTCTCATCGTTCGTTGTTCGAGCCCCATCCACTTCGGATTTTGCCGAAGCACGGGCCGGTCCTTTGCCCTTGCGCCGTTCAGGAGCTGGCCCTTCACCCCCTTCTCTCGTTCGGACGACGACTCGATGTTGTACGGGCTCCCTCTCCCCGGCAGAGCTTTCAGCTTTGTTCTTCTCTCCGGTGAGTGCGTCGTCGATCTCCATATTGACGTCCTCGTCTTCAGATATTCCTGTGGTCTTCCCTCGTCCTCGTACGTTCCTGTCCTTTCCCTTTCTCTTTTTTCCTCCCAACCTCTTTCTTTCCTCATTTGCGTTTTTGTCCCCACCGTCCCCATCGCTCCTCATTCCACCCGACTCACCCCTCCTCTCCGCAGTCTCTTCCTCCTTCCCATCCCCTGAACCCGCAGCTCTCCCCTTTGTGTGGGGCGCCTCGCTCGCTTCGATAGACCCTTCCCCGCTCTTCCCCTCGGACTCCTTCTTCACCTGGACGCTCGAAAGGGAGCACTTCACCTTCCGGACGGCGCATGGATGACAGACAAGTCTACGTTTATTTGACTTCCGCGTTGCCTTACCCCTGCCCGTCTTGCCTCCGTCCCCTGGCTTCAGCGGGGGGGGCAGAGGCTTGTAGCACAGCTGCCCCGGCCTTGACTGGCACGACTCGCATGGCTTCTCGTAAAGCTCGTGACCAGTGACAACGATGATTCGCCGATCGTCTTCTTGCTCCTCGGGGTCACCTGTTACGTTGGCGTCTTTCGTGGGCACTACTGTTCCCGACTGAGCGTTCCTCTCAATGTTCGTCGCTCCGCTCTGGTTTCCCCTGGAATCGCTCTCCCGGTGCTTGCCTCTCCTCGCTTCTGCTAGGGCTGCCTCCCTGTCCGCCAATGTTTGAATGCTATCCTTGTTTGCCCTTGAGTCTGCTTCGCCCGCGTTTCCGCTCGCCTCAACCTCCCCTCCCGTCCTGGCTTCATCTTCCTTCCACTGATCGCCCTTCGATTGTTTCAGGGTTCGAACTTTGGGAGGAGATTCGTATATCTTCCTTCGCTTGAACTGCTGATCAGCGACGTCGTCATCGAGGCCACCTTCATCCGGGCTCTCCCCTTCGTCCTGGACTTTCCTCTTATTGAATCCAATCCCTTCGTCACCCAAGCCATCCACGTGTTCGCGGTCAACGTCTTGTCCTGGGTAGTCCTGTTGTTCGAAACCGAAATGGTCGGGTCGCTCCGGGACAACCTCCTCATCCAGATCGTCTATATTTTATATCAGAATCTCTTATCGCTGGTATTTCGATCTGAAGGTAAACATACTGGGATCGTCACTCCCCTCTGCGTCCTCGCCAGATTCATCTAGCTGGTGCACTGTGGGGGATACTTGGGGCTGCCCATCTTCATCACTCTGACGTTCGCCCGAAGTCCCTGCAGGGAGAGATCGCTGCTCGGCCTTGTTGCCCTGTTCCTGCGCTGCAACGCCCGAACCCGGTCGAAGGACGGCCTCTTGAACCGCGCGCCTATGTTCGGCCAGGCGGTGGGCTTCTTGGTCGATGTTTATTTGGTTCTCGGTTGATCCAGGTGTCTCCGTCTGCCCAGGGGGTGCTTCAGCGTTGATCAGTAGTCCAGCCGCACTCGGATTGGCTTGAGGAGGGCTGTCCGGTTTGCTGTCGCCCGACGTGAACACGGGGTCTTCGAATATTGCGAGGTCTAGCTTGGTACCGGGGATCGTAACGTACTCAGGTCTGGCGTCGAGTACCAGCAACCACTTGTCAACGCGAGCACTGATATCTAGATGATCTCTCCCATGGGCGAGGATCCCGCGAGCCAGGATGATCTACGATGAGAGTTAGTCCACAGAGCTCCAATAAATATGCAGTAAGTCACTCACAGATGGGCCAACCAACTTTCGCCTTGCGGCCACAAGGTCCGTGGTGGGGTTCAACTTCGGTGCGATCGCGAGGAGTTCGTTGACCTTCACCAACGCGTTCTTGGTCTCCTGGATAGATGGCGGTGGGCCTGGCGGTAGCCCTGGGTTCGCCGTCCGGGTTCTCAGCACCACAGCACTAGGAGCCTTCCTTGCTTTCTGGTTCATTGTGAGGTCTGTTCAAAGGTTCGCTTTGGGGGTGCAGATTCGACTTAAGCTCAGATGGGACAAGGTTTGAAGTTCACATGTCCCTTGCGTCTCTTACCGCTTGAGTCGAAAATCTCAGATCGCCCCGATAATCTCAGCCTGGAAGGAAGCACATGCCTCGTCCGCTCTTCCACCACCGTTGGTCATGCGACTATCTATGGTTTTTCCGAGACACCGGTATTACCTCGCGGCGAACATTTTAAAGGTCACGTCCTAGGCTCCCCGATTTGCCTCCGTGCACGACCTCCCAAGGTTGATGGTTCGCCTTTGAGTTGATGCCCATGATGACCAGTAAAGCCTCGACGAAGAAGAAGGCCGGCAACACCAAGGAAGGTGAGTAATATCATCCACACGCAGACACAGGGGTTCTAACATCGTGCAAAGACTTTGGGATGGATATTGATCAGGGAAATGGTATTGATTCTTTCTCCCCGCCCGGATCGCAACAGTTGGGTGAGAGGTGGTCTTACTGGGTTGTGACATATCATTTACTAACAGCCGCTCAATTCAAGACCCCCCCGAGAGTGCTTGGGCTGCGAACGTGGGCGGCGGCTTGTTCAAAGCTGCGGCCGGGCATGCTACCACCAAGAGCGGGAGCTCTGTGAATCCCCCTCGACTCCTTGTATCCAAGGACCCCGTTCGTGGTGCCAGCATGCAGAAGGCCTTACTCTCCCAAGTCAATGACATCGTCGACAGCGTGCCCCATATCGAACGCCAGCCCGGCTCTCCGTCGCTCGGGGATCGCCCGCAAACCCCTAACTATTGGGACTTGCACTCGCATGATGGTCTCCGTCTGTCTGTGTCCTTTTTGCGGGCTCACCTTCGAGACTTAGAGTGGATGCGAGACCGTCTGAGGGACCACCATCGTACTTTGATCCGTGATCGAAATCAGACCAAAGCAGTGCTGGATGCGGTCGGTCGGGCGATGTATGTCACGTCTAGGCAGGACGAATTGGAGGACTACCTGGAGAAGCTGGAGGATAGTCGAGCTAAAGTGAAATCCGATAAAACTAATTAGTCTGTTCACCCGTGGTTGTATTGAATATCTTTCAGTGTATCCGAATTGTAGCTCCAATGTCCGACCAATTAGCTATATGTATTGAACTTAAGTGCTACAGTCTTTCCGTAGGTCCTGATGGCCCGAATTCATCTGGCCCGACGGTGTGGAGTCCAGTTCCAGGCCGGGTCCTATATTCGGATGTGGGGGTTGTCGGCCATTTGATCCGCGCCGAGGGCGCACCACTATTTTGGGGATCAGGCGGGCGCGTCCTTCCCTCACTTCTGGCATACCTGGGATGAGTCAATTGAGCCCCCCTCAGTTGACTCAGGGTGTTTAGGCCATCCTTTCTACTCAATTGGGCACAATCAGCTCATGAGGTAAGGGCCATATGCACACTCAAGTGAGTCACTGGGTGCATGTCATTCGGGTGTCATAGGGTGAGAAAGTCTCGCATCGAAGAGGCCAAGTTGAAGGCTGAGGAGCGCTTCCTCCTTCAAAACGTCGCCACAGATGGCCCAAGGCGCGTTGTCCGACCAATTTCAACAACTTGTCACCTCGTCTAACTATTCCCGCTACCTTAGCTACTTCCTCAAGACCCTTAAGCAATTCGACCAAGGGGCTGATTTGCTCACCGTAATTGCCCACCAAACCTCAACCCTCGCCACATTTTTTGATAAGAATGCGGCCCCTCTGTCCTTGCATCAGGTCAAGCAGATTGCCGGGCAGCTCATGAGAGGCCTCGGATGTGAGCATCTTAACCACCAGTCGAATCACAATACTAACTAATACAATCCACTCCTAGATCTCCATAACCACCATCTCGTCCATTGTGACATCTGTCCGGCGAATATTTACCTCGTATCCCCCCAGTACTCGAAAGAAGGGTACTATGATATCTGCACTGAAAGATTCCGCAAAAGGGTACGGGTCCCGCAATAGTAACCATGCAAGCGCTGACTCAAAACTAGGACGTTTTGACTGACCCTCGCATTCGCATCGCGTTCATGGGCGACACGAGGAACGAAGGAACGATGACCGGGACTGACCGTTACAGATCTCCCGAACTCATACTGGGTAGGTGTGATGCGGGCATACTTAGGACTGTTTATCTGACAAGGACCTACCACAGGCCTACCCGATGTCAACTACAAAACGGATAACTTCTCACTAGGTTGCGTCATTGCCGAGATGGCCCTCAACTACTCAATATTCCCCAGGATTTCGTCGTCTAGCTACTACGCTAGAGACTCTCTCCTCATGATGGAACACACTATTGAATTCATCCCACCCAGGATGGTGAGCGAGATACGCCGCATTTACCCTTATATATTCGACGAGTGGGAGCTCGTCCAGGTGGACAGTCACGTACACCACCGAGCCAAGTTGCATGTCCAAGGTTCGAACAGAATTGAGGTGCGCTGTTCCTACGATATTCAGCACTGCGCTAATAATGAAATCAGGACCTCATACGAGACAAAGACCTATGCGACATCGTCTACGCCCTAATGCGTATCAACCCAGAGGCTAGATGGGACCTACATGATGTCCTCGAACGCTCGATTTTCTTCAGGGATAGGCTGATGTAACAAAGCCCCATGATGATAGATACAACGCTCGATGATCAACCAAATTAATACAAGCTGTATCTAGTCCTACCGTTTATAATCAACATCTCAACTCAGCAACGCAACCCCCAAAGCCAGTAATTTGAAATACGAACCGGCCAGGACCGCTGAGCCGAACCCAAACACTCACTGCACACAAACGAGAAACGGTACATACCCAGACCCAAGTCTGGATTTAACCGCAGACACGCACGAGCTCTAACCACACACCAACCTCCCACACCCCGTGGTAACCAACCGCCGTCCATGTGTGAGCGAATTTGAGGCCCCGACAGTCAGTACACCTAACTAATCATCATATCATAAGTACCTCCACCGCGAATTACCGTACTCATGCCCCAATGAAGACTCGACAACCATTTAAGTACGCAGCCAAGTAACCCTCACGGAGAGCAGGACGACGCGACATCCAACCCCCCGCGCCGCATACTGCATCCTGGAAACCGAAACAGGATGTTTACGCTCGCGCCACACAAGACGCCTCAAGTCGTCGCACCCCTCAACAGAGACCCAAACCTCATCTACTTCCATTTCGCACTCGGATGGGCAGCCCCAATGCTTATGTACCCAAATTGCGTCCTGGCGAACAAATGGACCTGGGCACTGAGGTGGGCGCGCACATTCGCCACAGACATTGTGAGTATCTCCCCGACATACGGCTAAGCCTCGTCGTAGACTGACGACAACATATTGGACAGGCCCACATTCGCCGCGATCCCTCAGTGATCGCAGAGATGAACCGCCATCCAGAGTGCTATAATTGGGCTCTACGTCAACTAGGCAGGCTGGGGTGGGCGTCTCCAGAAGCTTCCAATCGGATGACCAAAGAGGTACAAGAAGCTTTCAGCCAATGGGGTATTTTTGTGAACGACAAGGTCGACTGGTTAGATTGGCTTGAAGGATGTGATGTCTATAACCGACAAGTGCTAGCTAGGTACGTGCCGGTAATCCACTTTACGCCCGAGGCAGGACTGAATTTCAACTTTGAATCCTTTAGATACGGGATAAACGAGCTCCTACTATGAATAAACATCATAACAGACCCTGAATGACACCCGTATGCCGTCGTAGACTATAAAACGAATACCAGGACACTCAGAAAATCAAATCAAATCCCGATCAAGTTAGGCGCCTAATCAAGCGCTCACTTCGCCACTGTATCATCACCCAGATTGGTGGCCGTGCCAGCTTGCCGAACTGCAGACATGATATACGCCATCCTGTCATGGAAAGTGGAAGGTGCGTTGAAAACAGAAAGAGTAGCCACATCCAATGCATCTAGTCTCGACAATTCCGTTCTGAGCTCCTCCAACGGTCTCTGGAATATTTGCGTAGGAGGAAACCACCTTAATATCAGCAAGCCCCGAAGGCTCTTGACCCTTGAAAGCATGACATATACTCCCTGCCCATGGGCAGTCGCCAAATCAACGATACAACGCTCAAGCGACCTCCCCTGAGATTTGTAGTCTGTGTACGAGTATGCAGGAATGATAGGGATCTGCCTCCGACGGAACGACTGCACCGAGATGTGCGGTGAGTAAACAGAGAAATTGAAAGGCACGCTAATAGCCACAGGAGCAATCACGACTACGTCCGGGTCCAATCCCGGGACTGCAATCTGACTCCCCGGGACGCGGACGTACACTGCATCAGCCACACGCTCATTTTCAGAATTTAGATGATATTTCACGTCGCACACAGTCCCTTCTGCGCCGTTCACAATCCCGTTACTAATCGCAATATTCTCCATTATCATAACCCGCATTCCGACGAATAACGGTAGGACACCGAGCATGTCATTGCACTTAGTGGACGGTAAACCCCACAGTACCTCCTTGATTCGGCCCTCGGATGGCTGGCCAGAAACAGTGTCATGTGCGTAGTAGAGATGCACACGCTCGTTGGCTTGACGCGAATGATATTGAAGGAGTTTCACATTCAGAGCATCCCGTAGCATGCGATGTCCCACGATGACCGGCGCGTCGGAGAACATTGCCAACTCCTGATGGTCATCCCTAGCAACTCGTGACAACAGTCGGCTCTGTAGATAGTCAATATATTGAGTCTCAGTCCACACTGTCCCATCGATGGGCGACATCCAATGCTTCAAACGGATATTACTGAGCACAGAGGCGTACACAGGGTCATTTATCTGCCTCTGGTTCTGCATCAGCTGAACCACAGTTCGGAATTCTCGCCAAATGTAGACACCCGACATGGCATCAAGCGCAATGTTATCACGCACTTGTTCAAAGGACGGCCGCGATATTAATGCAGAGGAGAAGAGACTGTGCTGGTTCACAGGTTTCAACTGGCAAAAGTCCCCGAGCGCAATGACACTAACACCCCCGAAAAGACGTGAACCGTTGAGGGGATCGTCACCCTTGGCTATGCAAATGCGATTTGACAACATGGCGAAGAACGAAGCACCGACCATAGAAATTTCATCGATGATCAAGTATCGCACATGTCGCCATATATCAGTCAATTTTTGACTTACAGACTGACGCTTGGTAGTATTAGCTAGAATCAAGGAGTGCAGGGTTGCCCCACCTATCAACACGGCCGCAATGCCAGTAGGGGCCCCAATGAGGAGTTCTTTTCTGCGATCGAGAAGGCTAAGCAACAACACAATAGATTCCACGACGTGAGACTTGCCAGTACCGCCCATGCCACCAACGTACATCAACAATTGTCTCCCACCCTCGATTATATGCCGAGCGATAATTAGAAAGGCCCTTAATTGCTCAGGATTCGTGTAGAGCATCTTGTCGGATATAACGCGTGCTAGACATGACCACCTCCAATCCAGA
Organism: Coprinellus micaceus; assembly: GCA_951394405.1. Lineage (NCBI taxonomy): Eukaryota > Fungi > Basidiomycota > Agaricomycetes > Agaricales > Psathyrellaceae > Coprinellus > Coprinellus micaceus. Next base: position 2,632,937 of record OX596340.1, on the reverse strand, counting down.
GGACTATCCGCAGATCTAATATCGAGGGGCACATCAACCAAATTGCCATTCGCGCCCTCGTCAGCGAGTCGCCCGATTAGCACGGTAGGGTTGAGACTACCACCTGCTCGCAATGTATCACCGGGGTGAACCTCCTGAGCATCGTCTAGAGCGTTAGTACTGATATGGTTTAATCTCATACCTGCGACATGACGGATATGGCTATCAGTATCGTCCACGTCCATGGGCACACCCACGTACTCATGAGGACTACATACATCGCCACCATCTAAATCCATAGACGACGCTGTTAACAAAGAAACAGGGTAGCAATGGTTCAACGTCGCGGCACACAAAGGTCCTATCAGTTCAACTAATCGGCGTATGGACCCATCTGAATACACAGCATCCGGAGTAAAAGAGGTATGGAGCAAGGTATTAAAGACAGAGCCAGCCAACACAATTGAGTCAGTATCAGACCTCCCCGTATCGGCAATATCCGAGATGAGTCCGGCTATAGTCATACCCGGTGGCGCAGTCACCCGACGGCGCTTATTCTGACGCCTACGGTTCATACTCTTGTCTCGTTCCTCCTTGGATTCAGCTAATATATCAAGATGGTCCACTAAGGCTGCATGCTGCATGGAGAAAACAGGGGTATATTCAGCAAGCGCGTCACACCAAGTCTGCGCGACCGATTTAAGGTCCCTAGCCTCACGCCAAGGTTTAAATAAAGTAAGGATTTGCATAGCCCGACGCTCGCTATCAGTATTTAACCCCTTGCGAAGGACACTCGGACCTAAAAGCACAGGAATGCACGGTCTCCTCCTGAATTTAAGGCAATGCGTTCTGAACTGAGGATGGTCAGGCGACGAGAACCGAGCACAGTCTACACCAAGGGAATGAGCTCCGCCTAGCGGATTCTGACCAGCACTGTCAAGAGGGTAGCCATTACTTACGAGCCCGATAGTCTGCTTTCGCACCATGGCAAAAAAATCGTACACGCACAGCGCATTATACGGATCATGCGTGCTACGAAGCATATAGTCCAAGCGCTGACTCGAGATCATCAATTCGCCACGTTTCATAGACAGCGACACGTTATCTTCAGTTCTATCTGAAGAGGGTACCTCAGAGTCTACTGAGTTCCAGTATAAAGAGACATAACCAAGTATACTGCCCCAATTGAAAGCCTGGAACTTTTCGCTGGAGTAATGATCGCCTCCTCCGACGAGATAGCTCATGACTTGAGGATGTGAGATTTCCTGGTGACCCATCATACTGTTCACAGCAGTTGTCATAGCGGAGGCAATCCTTTCGTCTGACAAACCAAACGCTGCCACCCCATCGTCAAAAAGACGCTTCTCGATCCTACTGATTGCGTACGAAAGCGCGAAAAGTCCAACGTGCATCGACATTGACGGTTTAGTAAGGTAGCTAGTAAGGTAGTACATGCGTGCCAAGGCTTCTGCGCCCGAGCCGATGAACTTAGTATCAGAATTGCACTTCAAGAGGAAGGTAACGATTGGAGTAAAATGGGTCATTCTCGGGTGAGTTCTCTTTACAATGATGCTCATAGTCTCGGGGTCAAACATCGTCTCTGGAAATACCTCTCCAGTGATACCCATTCTGCAATCTGCAGCGGTAGGCTGTTCCCATCGTGCGAGATACTTGAAACACGTAGGCTTGTGCTCATGTATATGATATTCGACCAACAATTGATTCACGTACATATCATACTCTTCCCAGAAGCGCTCGGATGAGTAATTATTGATTAGGGGTCCGATGAGTGCGCCCGGATGGATGCTCCCAACGCCTCTGATCTCGCGCTCCTTTCGCTTAGTCCATGCCTCACTACCAAGCCTGCGACCATTCTCCCCAAGAAAATCGGCACACATTATTGACTCTAACCAAGTGAAAAGTTTAACCCTGTAGTCCGGGGATTCCGAGACCAACCGCTGCAGCGTATTGGGAGGTGGATGACCCGTCAACCAAATCAAAAAATGGCAGTGGAGGGTACCCCTTCCTTGAGCTTCCACAGTTCCATAGTACGCAGTGCAATGGCCATACAGGCCTCCTCCGTCTCGTCCGTATCGCAGGATGATTTCAATGAATCCTTTTATGACATGATCGAAGAACATGGCGCACGCACATGGATTCCTCGTCGCCAACAGATTCCGCTGCCAATCGGATAATGCGGTCCCCCGCATCAAGTCTCCAATATCAGGTGAAGCGGAAGTCAACGCCTGCACCAGAATATTATCGCGATCCGAAGGGGTAAGTGTAATGAAAAGCTTCGGCGCTCCGTATGCGACAATCATGGCTCTAATTTCATTGCGCATCACGATTTTTTGGGCAACGCTCCCCGGAACTCCGGCCGAAGACGCACTGATAGTCCGCAACAGATTGACCAAATGCAACTCAGACTCGCTCACAGGGGAGTATGTAGGGTCAGAATCAAATTTGTTAGCGAGTTGAACCAACTGCACGCGGTCAACAGTGAGGATATCTTCAACTAAGCGCCGGTACTTCGAGATAGGCGCCGAAAAGCGGAGCCCTTGCGAGACACTCTTCTTTCGTATGATATTGTAAAAAATGAAAGCAAACTCCGGGTCCTTGACAAAGTAGTCGTCGTCCATTTGAAGCATATGGGCGAGCTGCTCCTCCATGCTAATATACCGAGTTCGCAACGGATGGTAAAAACCTCCTATTCCCCAGGGATCCAAATGAGGCAGGATCCACGACAAGATACAAGGGTTCGAGAAATCTGGCACTATGTTACTCCCCCTACGAAGGTTCAGGAATGGCTTCTTATCCAGACACCTTTGCAATGCATCCCATTTCATTCGCTGATACGCATGAGGCGTGCGGTCGGTCATGGTATATCCCACATTTTCCATCATTAATACATCAGAGTCCGGGGTCTGCACTGGAATAGGAGCGTCAGCCCGAGGTATGTACCCAGAATTCAGCGCGTCACTAGCAATGGAGTCACTCAATTGGGCGATCTCTACGCGATCCGGTACGCCGACATCACCCAAGCCAGAGAACAGGCGGTTCAAATAATCGTCGCTGAAACCTTTGAACCCAGATACATAACCGTAGTGAGGGTTGTACGCAATCAGGAACTGGATTAATAGCTTTATTCTACTTTTGCGGACGAGAACGGGATGTAACTTCCGGCTTTGAAGCGATTCCTTTGTAACTTGCTGAGTTGAACCCGTAAATATGATACACAATGTATCTCGTATGGAGTCAGGTGAAGGTGGGAGGTACTCATTTAATCTCAGCAGATCCATCGGAGTGACCACAACGTTCCCTTTCATCCCATGCTGAGTATGACGAAACGACTTGCCTCTACCATCAGTAGTCGGCTCAGTATCAGATGCATTTGTAGGCGTTGTACTGAACCGACAAGATAGGACATTCGACCTAGCGCGAGCGACCAGAACCCTTTCGAAGACACTGGACTCCGTAAACGCGACCTGCACGTCAGGCGGTAGGCGGTCCCGACCATAGTACAGCCAGTTGCAGAGGGCGAATTTTGGCATTTTCTTTTTCGACAGATCATTGCCGCAGGCCTCGCACACATCGAGCAACCCTAGCCGCCATTTGTCGTGCATACCTCGGGCGTGGAGAAGGGCTCTGTCGTACAAATGGTAGTCATAGTCAGTCGGACACAATTCTATCGGCAACTGGTCATTTCTCAGGAGACTCAAATCCAGATCCACCGCATTAACTGGTTCCAGGGAACTATGGGCAACGAGCTTGGCGCAGATTGCACAGGAACCCCTTCGGAGCTTTGTGGGGCACAGGGCGCCTTGCCATTCTCTGATGATCGCCTCCTTCAACTCCGTGGACGGGGGAACCAAGTGAGAGTCGTCGCCGAGGGTATAACTGGGGGAAGATAGGGAGTGACCCACAGCCTCGGGCATAGAACGAGCGTTAGGGAAACCACTATCGAGTTCAGATCTGACAAGGGGAATATCGAGTACTGTCGACAAGAATCGCGCGTCGACGTTGTGACGAGCTCTAGGAAGCAGTTTGAAAGTCATAAAGGCGATCCTACAGTCAGGGCCACACACCAGATGACGCCGTAAGCCATCGCGCATAGAATCGACACAGGCATTGAACGTGGGGATGCCATGGTACGAACACAGAACCTTTAAATCCTTGCCCAGAATGAATCGATGGCACTCAACCAATTCATCGTGCCTGACACCACAGGTAATGAAGTAGTTTGCGTCGTTCAGCTTAGGGCCTAAGGAGTCCAGTGAGGGCGTTATACTGTGCAAAGAGTAATATTCATTGAACGTACGAACGGACAGAGACTCCAGACGAGACACCCCATTGACCGCTATAATACGGCGAATGGATATTTCTGAAGAAGTCATACATATTATGGGTGTAGCACGGCAAGTAAACGCAAGATATTATGGAGGTATACATAACGTTGGGTGCAGCGACCATAAGGACGCAGAGATGTGCACGAGAGTTGTCAAAAGTCAGCATTGGTTTGACGGGGATTGAAGGGTGCCAACGCTTACCTTTAGCAAGAAGCTGGATATCTGACATCTTTGTTGCGGTTGGAAATTCGTCTCGTAAAGTAGGGCAACTTGACAAAACCAACGGGCTTTTATAGTCCTACGCAGCGTGACAACATGTCACAGAGCCCAGCACCCTGCACAACGAGCATAAATTGAATGAATCAGCATTGGGAACCAGAAGTTGACGAGTCGTGAAACGCATGACAAAGCCACACGTACCAGGTCACGCCTGGCACGGAATCCAGTACAAGTGCTTATGCATCGGCCACCAACGGAAGGGGAATGGGGGGAGTAGACCCAGACGACGTTGCTAGCGGTGCATCACGGTGGTGCAATGCGACACACCACCTAGTGATCATATCCGCCGCTGACATAGGCAAATCTACGAGATGTGAGCGGGCATAAGGCGAGTGGTTAAGAATTCGATCTTGGACATCTATGAAATACAAGCCAGCTTACCAATGAAATCCATGACCTGTCCGTTCGCCACAAGACGTGACTCCGAGACAAGGCATCCATTGAGACGACGAACCCATGCTTAGGGGCCACTACGAACGCCTGTTTGGACCAGTCACTCTCCAGCCACCGGCACTAAGACCAGAACACCAGATGGTACACAGCGGAACCGGATGAGAAACCGATGGCTGACGCCTACAGGCCTTCCAGCAAGATTCCAGGCTTGAATACTGACATACACAACTGACTAACCTGCTACCGCATACAATGAATGCATTGTCAGCACAAGAAACGACGAATAAAGTGAGCCATACCGAGTCAATAGGTACAGAGGAGGGAAACTAGTAAGAGTGCCTCATCGAAGTTGGGACGAAACCAAGACAAAACACTCAAAGACCGCAAGCCATCAGCATAGCCTCACGGGATTTTCCGGTAAGCTACAGCACCCGATCTTCACATGCCTTCCATATGCTAACTTTTTGGCCTTAGTCTAAACCTGTCCACTTATAGTGTCCAGGTAAAACAGATCGTGTTCTACCGCAATGTGCTGTTCGATGCTCTGAAGGACCTCGCATCGCTCACGCGCCTCACCTTAGACGAGGTTGAGATGGAGAACGACGAGTTCCTCAAATTGTCCAAGTTGGATTCAAGTTTACCGAGGCTTAGTGTGCTCAGCCTTCAGAACATATGGATTGAGAGGGTAGATGAGATCCTCCATCTCCAAGAATTCGTCGAAGAGAGACGCATCGAACTGTCGTTTTCTCGCCATCCGAGGTGCAAGCCTGAGGAGAGCGACTAAGGCCGCCCAGTAGGAGCGGTCCTGGCATGTCCTCTCAGAAAACCCATTCCTTTCTTTCCGTTGTTACACGATGTTCTCTTCTGGCTGCTGCCGACCCATAGCCAGGATTATCGTTACCACAATACGTTTGTCACATATGATATCATCTCTTCGGTCATCCATAATGATGTTTATCATTGTTTACACTGACGCCGCTTTTCCAGTCCGGAATGAGATTTGCTCTGATCGTCGCTCTTTCCACGAGGTTGCTCAACTCTACTGCTCCTTGAGGACCCCTGGATGAAATCGAAGTTCGCTCTCTCGCTTTCTACTCCGGGCATACATCGGCATGGCATCCACGACATCCGAATTTCACAGGGCCCTTGGCCGCCTCGCAAGGACGAACAACCCGCCGAGCGCTCAAGATGCTACCCTCATTCGCGAAATAGTGGGCGGCATCGAGAAGAACGCCGCTGAAGTCCGCTCCAAGCTCCGAGCCCTCGAGGCAACCCTTCAGGACCTCGAGCACGAGCGCCAATTTTTCAAGCCAATGCTCTCGCCCTTACGCCGGATGCCATTGGAGGTTCTCGGGGAGATATTCGTTCACGCTATGGGGGACAGAAAGCAGAGCATGCTCGCCCATATATGCCAGGTGTCCAAGGGTTGGCGGGAGGCTGCTCACCTCGTCCCGAGGCTGTGGAAGGAAACGACCATCGATCCATCGGTCCCAACCCTTGCATACGATGTGGTCAGTTCCTGGATCGGGCACTCGGGAGGGTTGCCACGTAGCCTGGTTGTGTATTCACGAGAATGTGGGCGTCAGGACACCGAGGGGCGCGACCATTGTCGGGGGAACAGATGTTATTTCTCGAAACCCGTCATTGCGAAGCTCTTGAAGACGACGTCAAACCTAGAGAGGGTCAACCTCATATGCCCTACTCCTCAATGCTTCAAGAACTTGGTGGCCGCCCTTGATTTGATCTACGCCTCTCCCTGGCGCTCCATCAAATCGTTTGTTGTGACTTGGAGCCATTGGAATTGCGAGTGGGAGAATATCCCCCCTGGAACCTTCTCCCGCCTTTTCCCCGCCTCAATCAGGAGCCTCCACTTGGACTTACCATGGGTTGACAACATATTTCTCGACCGTTCTGACCTGGAACTCAACATATCGCCAACCACGTACAAGCGCCTCACGACTTTGATCCTCACGTGCGACTGGGATGCAGTCCAGATCTTTCAGATATTGCAGTACTGCACCAACCTCGAAACCTTGGAAGTCCACACAGGGGGTGGCTTCCTGGAATGGGAACCTCAAGACGCGTTTGTGCGGAACATCACTCGAGATGGTCTCGTTCTGCAGAAACTCAAAACCATGTGGCTCCTGGATGTCGAGACGTCTGCAATGAAGAGGTTGAAGTTCCTAAAGATGCCAAACATTGCTTTCCTGGGAATTCAGTTCGGCGACGAGGACTGGGCTCCCGAACACCTAAACTCCAACGACAATGAGATCACCCCGGACCTCGGTACTTCGTTCGCAACCTTCGTACGGGGGCCAAACCCAAGCCAGTCCACTTTACAAACCCTCCATATTCGTGGGGGCGTCTTCCAAGCCGATACGATGCTAAATGCACTGCAAAATCTCTCCAACATCAACCTCCTCATCCTCGACAATGTCGTCTTCACCAACGATCTGTTCGCGAACATTTCGTCGAATAATTTGCTGCCTAAACTCAAAATGCTGCACTTACTACGCCTCCATACCAACCCTTCCAAGCTTTTCGGCCTGGATGGCTTTGTTAAGGCACGTGGAATCACACTGAAGACTTCAAGATGCGATTCTGTGGACTGCGAGGGGGCGGATTGATGAGGGGTGTGACCTTGGCGGACGTCGACGTGAGTTTCCAGCCCACGAGTTTCATGCCTCTCAAGTGACCTCTCATTTTTTCATCATCTCAGGACTCACTTACGAAACTGGAGGCCGTGGTATAGTTGAAGCGAGGAATGGACCAACGGCCAGCCGCGTGTCGACGCTTTGCCTTCCCGCAAGCGAGGGGAACCGACTTGGCCCTCACCGGTTGGTACTAGACCTGGTGAGGGGCTGCCGCCCGGCGAAGGCTACTTTATTTAGACCACAGTTGATATGATCGTGTGGGCGAGAAAGCAACAGACGATTTAAAGGTGGGTAGAACACAGGCAAGAAAGTGACTGTGTCGCAGTCTGTCGCCCAGCAAATGAGTTCTAGGCGCCTGAATCAACCGCGGTATCGGAGGTTAGAGCGGACTTTGAAGCAAGTGGCTTCGAATTTTCAATCGTTTTCTCGAGGTTTCTTCCTCCCGTCCAACCACTATGACTACGCCCGCCTGCTCACTAGCGGAAAGCAACTCGCCTCCAACGCCTCAAGAAGCCATTATTCTTCGGGCGCAAGCCGCAGATTTGGAACGAAAGCGCCGTCGATTGTCTGACTCTGTAAACTCCCGGTTGGAAGATGTCGATGGCAAGCTCAATCTGCTGGCAACGATCCTCGCACCCGTTCGCCGAGTCCCCCTAGAAGTTCTTGGAGAAATATTTCTGTGTATGCCTTCGGAGGAGCGTCCGAGGAACTACCAACATTCCGTCACCAAAGTCTCGCTGGTGTGCAAGACCTGGCGAGACGCCGCTCGTTTTACCCCGCGGCTCTGGTGCGACCTCTGGGCGAGGGCTGATGCATTGGCACCAGTTTCATATGAAGCGATCGCCGCTTGGACTAGCCGGGCAGGTAGCGTCCCAAGGAGCTTGGAGATTTCTTCGACCATTTGCGGCGGGGTCGAGAAGAAGGGCCCAGACGGTTACGAAAATGATGTCGACACTTGCGCCGGAAGCGATTGCGTCTTCCTCAACCCTCTCTGCGCCAAACTTCTGACGAAAGCTGCGATCACATGGAGCCGCGTCACTCTCAATTGCCCTTCTCCGGATTGCCTGCTTCAAATGACCAAGATGCTGAAACCCCGTGAGCCCGATGCCGCCGCTATGCTTCGGGACTCCGTCCTCTCCATCGAAATAGGCATGAGGAAGTGGAGTCACTGGCCTGCCGCCGACGGCCCCGACGAGCTGTTTTCCTTCATCCCCGAGTCCGTGACGGCGCTGACACTTCATCTCCCAAAGCAAACCACGCTTGGATGGTTCGATGGTTGCTGGAGGTCGTCGCTCAGCATCCCTTCACCTATATTGCGGAGCCTGACGTCCCTTGAGCTGTCATTCGGCCAGTTCACGGATATCTCGGGATCATCGATCCTCAACGCACTGCAGCACTGTACCAACCTCGAATTCTTGAAGATCGACTTCAACACCTCCTTCGTATCGCCTCCTGAGCGCGATCCCCCGACGACTCGCTTCACGAAAGAGGAACTTCTGCTCCCTAAACTGCAGTATCTACACTTGCCTCAGTTCAACACGTGTTTCGGGGCTCTCCAAGCGCTCAAGATGCCGTCTCTCCAAGAGCTCTACCTATCCCTCGAGCAGGACGACGAGGCGCATAAAATGGGAAGGCGTGGACCAACCCCCTATAGCATGGATAGCGAATGGGATCGGGCACCCGATGCGAAGGAACTCATCGACTTTGTCCGCGGAGGTCGTGACGCGGAAAGTCCCCTGCGCGTACTTCACATCAAAGCCGCCTCTTTCTACGGAGACCTGCTATTCCACCTACTACGCGAACTGCGTTCCCTCACTCACCTCAGGTTGGAATGGTTGCAACTCCTGTCCCACACCCCCGACGACTCATTTTCCAACCTCATAATTCAATCGCCGCTGTGCATGCCCGACCTCAAGACCCTGGAGATTATCAACCTCAAGCATTCCCCTGATTTCGAAATTCCTTCTTTGCGTGCCTTCGTAGAGGAGAGGCACATCGACTTGACCCTCACGTATCACGACCACGTGGTGGCGCTGGAGCAGCAGAAGGAGGACGATAAGCTGTATGGAGCGCTTGATGGATGGGATTCGGACGAGAAATATTGGAATCCGTCAGGCGCGATTTGGTGGGATTTGTGAATAACCCACAATCGTTCGCCCTCTCCTTACCTTACTATTGCTTGAGCCAAGTTTGAGCCCCATCCTCCAACCATCGTTTTAAACATTGCCCATAGCCTCGTTTCTTGGAATGATCGATGGTAGGGGTCACGCACTTTGTTAACACTGGAAACCGACTTCGTTTGAGATTTTACCTATATGTACGGTCAACCGTAGCAGTGTTTGAAGTCGGTTTATGCTAAGTCAGGCAGCCACAGTCCAGTGCCCGAAATCGGAGCTCAGCGCGGGGTTTCAACGGTCTGACAGCGGAAATATCTCCCGGCCCATTGCTTCCCTTTCGTCTTTCACCCCACAATGTCTGCCTCTACACCTGCGACCCAGCATCCCCTCGCCGGAAACAATAACCCACCCACAACTCAAGAAGCTCGTGTGATTCGAGCAAGCATCAAAGAGCTAGAGGACAATAATAGCCACCTATCGCGCCGACTCGGGTTCCTTCGGGCCCAGCTCGACGACAAGACAGCACACCTTGGGTTCTTAAAGTCGATATTTGCACCAATCCGACTAATCCCACTCGAGGTACTCGGAGAGATTTTTCTCAGGATGCCTACTTCCCAGTTGCGCCCAAGGAATTACCAGAGACATATCACCCGGTTGTTACTGGTTTGCAAGAAGTGGCGCGACGCTGCTCGACTCACCCCCGCGCTTTGGTGTGATATATGGGTGAAAGCTGACGCGCCAGGGCTGACCTACGAGTCTCTGTCGGCGTGGGCGGGTTGTGGAGGGAGCATGCCGAAGAACTTGGAGATTTCGTCTTCAATATGTGGTCATATCGATCGGAACAACGGTCGACTTCTTTGTAACAGGAAACGCTGCCGGTTCTACAACCATGCCTTGGCAAAACTCCTGAATCACGCAGGGGCTGAGTGGCGATCTGTGGTCTTGAACTGCCCGACACCTACTTGCCTGCTCCGGTTCATCGATTCGCTTCATGAGGTTGGGGCCCCAGCTGAGCTGAACGGTTGGAACTCCCTTCAATCATTCCAAATGATAACGTCCACTTGGAATGGGTGGGTGGACCGAGCGGACCACAGCCCCTCTTGGAAGGCCTTCTCTTTCATCCCAGGCTCCATCACCAGTTTCTCCCTCCACCTCCCAATCTACCTAGACGACGAAGACGACCACGATGACCTCTTGATCGACGCCCAGCTGGAATGGCCACTCCAGATCCCGATCAAACTGCTGCAAGGGTTAACCAGTCTGGAGTTGCGCTTCGACGCTCCCAGTATTCCTGCCTCAACAGTCTTCACCACGCTCCAGCACTGCGAAAACCTAGAGACCCTCGAAATCGAATTGTCAAGCGGTGTCTTCACCAACGACATGGATAGTTTCTCTGTGCCGCAACATTTCAACCGAGATGGGGTATCCCTTCTTCAACTCCGTCGATTGCGTCTGTGCCAAGTCGTTGGTGAATCCATGCAAGATCTGAAACTGATCAAGTTCCCGAATTTGGTGGATTTATTCATCTCTTTTGGTGAAGACGGATTTGTTGACGGCAGTGGCAATTGCGAGACCTTTGGTTTGGACATTGAAGATGACATTCACCACCACCATCACCACCATCACCCCCACCCTCACCATTATCACCACCACCACCACCGCGACCAACATGATGTGAACCCCCTCGCCGATTTCATCCACGGGGATCGCACTTCACCGTCGACCCTACAAAACCTCCACATCAAAGGGGCCTCCTTCCTCCCTGGCGCTCTGCGTCGTGTGATCCGCGATCTTCATTCCCTCACCCATCTCAAGCTAGAATGGATCTCCCTGCTCGGGGAAGCCAAAAATGACTTCGCTGAACTCATCGAAGCCAACCCCACTCCACTGCGAGGGCTCAAAACCCTGGAAATAACGAGGCTGAAAGAGCCTGCAGAAATTCCGCTTCTACGAGCCTTCGCTGAAGCTCGAGGCATCGACTTGAAGCTTTCACCTCATGATCGGGAAGGATGGGAAAAGGACGACAAGCGATACTTGTACCTCGCTGGGCTTGAGTATGATTCCGCAGATGATTATTGAGACCTAGGGAGGAGCCTGTCCGTGAGTCCCCTGCAATCACTAGACCTACGCCTCACATTTACCCCCCTGTGTTAAGTATCGACCGTCGCTCTACAGAGTAGGGGAAAACAAACGCGTTTTCTTGTCAAAGTTACTGGATCCTATTTCGTTCCTGAACTCATACTTACTGTCCCATATTTGTATAACCTGGGGAAGTAGTGAAACTATGTGTTTCCCCCATCCAATCCGTTAAGAGTAGAGACCAGCCGGTCGTTCATGGGACAAACAGGGTGCCAAACTTACCGCATCTCAAGAAACCGGCCAGCCTGCGTTGAGCCTGCGTATGCGTACGAAACTCAATCGCTGTAGCTACTGTAGGCTTGGCCAGGTGTTCCATTGGAGAGTATTCACGCTTTCTAGAAACTCGTTGGCGTCGAATGCCAGGTCCACAAGGAGTGGGGAGCAATGTGGACTCCGTCGGGCATGACACATTATTTGTTGTTTATTTGCTCGATCAACCAAGCCGAAATGGGCGCTTCTTCATCACGGGCGCTTGACATGTCCACCCTTCTTGACTGCGACCACCATGATTACGCTCATTTACAAGCAAGTCTCTGGCCTGGACCTCCAGGTTGACGTCTACCCACCTTCGCCATCGTTACCTGGCGTCGTCGACAAGGACTCGGCGATTCAGGAAGCGCCTGCGGTTCTCTTCTTCCATGGAGGCGGGCTCACTGTTGGGAACCGCTCGAGTTGGTTCCCTTATTGGATGAAGAGTAGGCCCGCGTCTCTAATTGATAGAACGTACATCGTTGACGAGCGCATTGTCAGAAAGATTCACAGGTAAAGGATACCTATTCATCTCAGCCGACTACCGCCTCCTCCCTCCCAGCACCGGGCATGAAATTGCCGAGGACATTGTGGATCTATGGGCGTTCCTAAACGACCCCAGCCTTACTTTCACCTTCCGAGAACTGGAAGGGAAGGAAATGAAGGTTCGGCGAGGAGCCATTGTTGTGGCGGGTGTGAGTGCAGGCGGCCTGTGCGCTTACATCGCTGCGATGCACTGCAACGGCCCTCGCCCAGTAGCCGTTCTCTCATGCTACGGGATGGGAGGTGACTTCTTGGTAGATATCTCTCCCCATAACCCCGTCTACCAAGATGTCATGTTAAAGCACCCTTTCATCAGACTCCACACTACGAGCTTCTCTCACCTTCCGACCCCCCTCTGCGCTCTTTCGTCTATCCATACCCTTCCGCCCCTGAGTCTCTGGTACCAACTTCAGATTCCCCTCTCTCATACAACTCGCCAACCCACCCGACAAAGCCGGGCTACCCCTGCAACCCGCGCATGCTCCTCGCGAGGCTGTATCTCCAGGTGGGGACCTACATCGATTATTATACGGGCGAGCATGAGCCAAGTTTGAGTGCACGGTTGCGTGAAGCTTTAGAGATGCGATCTGAAGCAATGGTGGAAAGTGAAGCGGAGAAAATCATCGGGGAGAGGCACTTGAGGTTATTCCCTCAATTCAGCTTCGGCAACAGAAAAGACGACGCCAGAAGATGGCCTCCAACGGTCCTCATCCATGGAACAGACGATACAGCCGTTCCCATCCACGAGTCGCGCAACCTTTACCGACTCTTAAAATCCTCCAGGCATGAAATCGATGGAAAGGATGCTTCGGGCTCAGGAGCGGTGGAGGACCTGTTGATAGAGGTTCCCGGCGTAGAGCATTCCTTCGACCTCGCGCCTGACGCGGAGGAGAAGTTCGGCAATGTGTTTGAGAAGGTTGTGGAGTTTGTTCATCGAGCTGCGTTACTGTAAATGCGACGAGAGAAGGGGATTCGACTTGTTGTCAGCAAGGCGGCGCACTGATGTAAACGAGTCGAGCTACTGGCATAATCACTTGAGGCTTTCTAGATCATGCCCCGTCCCGCTTGTACCGAACTATGGAGGGGAAACGACCCTAATTCAGTGGTGCGCATGACGATGGGAGGCACCATACAAGCCCTCGGATCCTCCACGACCGAGACGTAAACTGCCCATCTCCACGATCTAGCCCGCCAACCGAACTTCTGAGGATCTCCACCCCTCCCCTCCCTTCAAACCACGCACTGGCTCGGTTCCGCGCATCGAGATTCACCACGTTTTCAGTTCTGCTCGCTCCCGAGAACCGAGGCCGACTCTGGTGGGATTTGCATCCGCTTCACCCCACTCTTTTCTTCTTCCCTGGTCTTCTCTCATTCCCTCCTTCGCAAACAGATCCTCGGGACACGTTCCCGTCCCACACTCATGTCCGCCCTCATTCTCTTCCCTCCCTCATTTCCTATCCCACACTCATACCCAAACCGTGCTTTCGACGGCTTGCATCCGACGCTGATAGCTGTTTTATCTCCTCTTCCACCTTCGCTTCCGACCGTGGACCTCATTTCCTCACCATCCTTCCGTACCACAGTCCTGGCCTCTTTTGTTGTTGCATAAACAAAGCAGCGGTAACCACCTCACTACCTCACGTAGACCCCGTCGCCTTCTCCTCCGGCTCCGCACTGGTAGCGTGGCTCACACTCGCACTCCCGCGGGGCCCCGGCACCGCAGCCTCCAAGTTCTGGTTCTCGCTCTGAGGCACTTCCGCTACCCTGTTCTTTTTTGTTGTCTCTTGCGAAGCTCGAGCCGCCTCGCCGCCTTTCAACTTGAGCTTCTTGGCATACGCGTACGGCACAAGCGTTGCGAACGTGAGGTACGACGTGTGGCCGCGGACCTCCGGGAGGGCCTTTGAGACGGAGATCTTCCCTGCTGGGGGTTTTGGAAACGGTGATGGTGACGGTACAGGAGCAGGAGTGGTTGTTGGCGCTGGAGTAGGCGTCGCTGATGGGAGTGCCGGTGTAGAAGATGCAGCGGGGAAGGAAGCCGAAGTCGAAGTAGGCGCGAGGATTTGAGAAAGTGTGATCTGGGTCGTCGAGATAACCGGAATCGCGGGTAGGTCACCGTCAACCTGAATCTCTCCCACTCCGTTACTCGTCTTAACCCTCTTCTTTTCCACCTCCCCTTCATCCCCACCCTTCGCCTCATCACCATCCTCCTGCTTCCGCTTCACCGAAGACGCTAGTACCTCTCCCCTGGCAAAGGCCTCCTTAGCCTCTTTAGCTTCCCGTTCCCTATTCTGCGCGATCTGCCTGAGGCGCTTATCCTCGCGTTTTACTTCGGCAGCTTTGAGCCGTGCGGTGACGTCGTTGATGGAGGGGAGGGAGGGGGTGGAGGTGACGTCCATGGGCCGGAGGAGGGTTTCGAACATTGTGATTTCTGGTTCCGTTTAGGTTGGATTGCGTAGGGTGGGTTAGGGAGGGGAAGAGGTGGAAGAAGAGTGGGAGAGTGGATGAGGGGAAGAGGAAGGGAAGGAGGGGAGGTTAGATGACAATGAGGTGTGGGAGGCGGGGGAGAAACGTACCTGAGAACCCGGCGTCATTTAGCGCCGTAACCGTCCTAATAACCTGTTCAATACACGGGCTAAAACAACATATCCTCGATACCCAATCCTTCTACAATCCCCAACTCTTCGTTAATACAAAAGACAGTGCGAAAGACGAATGAGATAGACACACCCTCATAACCTTCGTCGCCCACCCAACGGCCTCCCATGGCGCTGGCAAATCCAAAAACACCGCGTCCACCTCCTCCCTCTCCTCCAAATCGCTCCCAAACCCATCTTTACACACGTTCCTATGCTGCAACCTCACAATCCCTGTCCTTCCTTCGCCCTCTTCCCCTCCCTCACCTTCCCCTCCATCCAAAGCCGTCGCTGGGACGCTCAACCCATGCTTCTCAAACTCTGCCTGCGCCTTAATCGCCCGCTGTTCATGAAACTCAAACGTATACAACTTTCCCTGGTTCCCCACAGTCCTCGCAACGCTATGGCTGAACGACCCACTCCCCGTGCCCGCCTCCACGACCCTCTTCCCCGGTCCAATCCCCAAATGCGCCACCACGAAGCTAATATCGGCGATATACAAAATCTGCGTCCGATGTGGCAGCGCAAGCGTCCAAAGCTCCGGCGTCGGCCTCAAGACATACAAAAACCCTCCCCCGGTATTACTTTCGCCTCGCCTACCGGAGTTCGAGGGTGCGGAAGAACGCACTTTCGAACCGTAAGGTAGACCGAGGAGGGAGTTGTGGGGAAATACGCCGAATTTGTTGTGGAGGATGGCGTTGGGGGTTATGGTGAGGGGTTCGAGGTTGTCCCGAGTCATCCAGATGATGACGGTGTCCCCGGCTGAGATTGTGCGGTTTGAGGACCACATTTTTTGGAATTCAGAGGCTTTTGAGGATGCGAGAAGGTGGGACGGATGAATGGAAGGGAAAAGAGGGGAGGGGAGATGGTGGTGGTACGAGGAAGAGAGCGCTTGTGATGAGAGATAGGCACCGGAATTTTTGTGATCGACGGCGTTTGATCTGAATGCCGGCCTAGTACTATCATTGATCACCACCTCGGTTTGATCAGACGTTCGGTTTCCCTGCCAAAACTCCGCCAAGCCGACAAACCGACCTCCGGTTTCGACACCTTCTCCTCTTCTCGTGGGGCTCAAATTTTGGAATTGAGCTCGGTTAGGTGACCACACAAATTCCCGAAAAGAATGAGGCCAAACGGTGAGGTTTGGGTGTCCAAACCGAACCTCTGATTCAAACCGAGGTGCTGATCGCCGATAGTAGCAAGCGCCCGTCATATAAATTTGAGAGTGACCATGAGGTGGAAGCGGTCAGGTTCCGAAGGCTTAGATAGTTAGAGATAAGGTTTATATACATGTACACGGCGTGAATAGTAGCCAGCTTTTTATGGAGGATAGATGGGCCGTGGACGATCAGTCTGCATTGAGGAGGGTGGGGAGACCAGCGAGCTTCATCTTGACAGAGATCTCGAAGAGGTAGTCGAGGCACTCCGTCTGGGTCTTGGCCTTCTCCCAATCCACACCTAAAGTCAGGGTGTCAGTAAGAGAAGGTGGGTCGCTTTACGAAGGGAGGTTGATACGCACCCCAAACATATACTCCATGCCTCCTCACCAACACCCCCGCCGCATCCGGGTATTTCCTCATCGCCGCCTCCATCCCATCCTTCAAATCCTCCTCATCCGGCGTATTCTCGATGATCGGCAACACAAGCGTATCCAAATAACTCAGCGCCTTCCCCGTCCCCGCGATCCTCACACCCTTAATCATCTCTTGGTGACTGATCTTAAACACATCTCCCTCCCACAAGAGCGTGGCCATAACAGCGTGTTGAGAATGCGTGTGGATGCAACTGCCTGCATCTCGCAGGTCGAAGGAGTTCCAGAAGAGGGGAGTGCAGGCGGACTCTTTGAGGCCATTGCAGGGGCGCCGGAGGAAGATGCGGTCGGTGTGTGGGGAAGGGGCTTGCGGGTAGGGGAGGACGAAGATGTCGGTGGGTTTGATGCGTTCTTTTTGGACGCCCGATGGGGCGATGTAGACTACGTCGCTATTGGATAGGCGGAGGACGGGGAGATAATACGACGAAGAGTGGGTCGGTAGGGATACAATAGGAGGTTAGTGCGATAAGAGAACCTTCAAGACAAGACCAACTGCCACTCACTCACCCTTTACGAATGCAGATCCCACCTCCAGTACCAGTAACCCATCCCAGCTATCGCCGAAACGCGCCAATTGAATTAGCTTGCGCCTGTCCAACACTCGGATTCAGAGCGTACGTGATAGAAAGACTTGCAGAGCTCTGGAATGAGGTTCGCGGGCTATGCCATATCCAAGCAGAACGAGATTAGATTAGATATCCTTCCGGAATGGGGAGACTGGGGACGAGGACATACGTGAAGTGGATCACTCGAGAGGACAAGAGCCTCTGTCTCGGGACTGTTGACGGCAACGTTAATAGTGGTGCTCATAGTGTAGTATCGATCTAGCCAGAGATAGGGTAGCGTCGTAAAGGAGGTCAAGATAGAGAAGAGCAAATGATGGATGGTGCAAAACCCTTCCAATTCCGCGCCATCGTCATCGGCGGCCGCGATTGATCCGCGCTTCCTTCCTTCTGACCACCATCATCTCCGTCTCTTCCCCCTTGGACACTTGGAAATGCCAATTTCTACAGAATTCCACCTCGGTAGTGTCGCCAGCTCATGTCAAGGCCAACGCTAGCGCCAATTGGTGTTACGGGCGGGACGTGTGAAGCACAGTTCGAAAGGACAAAACGGGATAGGCTTGTGGGTCGTCGGAGCCGAGGATAGACGAATCCAAGTATCTGGGCTTGGTGGTCGCAGTTGGACTGGGGACGATCAGGGGCCCAGAGGGTGGCAGGGTTTCATATCATTCACGTTATGACTCAGAGGTGGGAGAAAAAGGGTGACAGGGTTAATAGAACGCGGGACAGAGCTTACAGTCTTGTGCTGAGGGCGGAGTGCAGTCTTGCCATCCTATACGCCCCAGGGATGCGACCATCGCTGGTGGAATTCCAACCTCACTTCATCGGAAAGTAAGCTTCGAACAGGCAAAAGAAACTAGATAGGAGTCGGTACGCCGGCGAGCAACAGCCATCCCCTCCCCATGCGATTCGTGGTGGCACCCAACAACGCGGTCCATGGCTCGCGACCCACTTCTACCCCAGCCCTCAATCCTCACCCTCCGAATCAGGCCCGAGTCCCGCAAGGTACAGGTATCGGTTGCCATCCCTCTTCCATGCTTCGCGATCGTGGAGTGAAAGCTTCAAATCGATGCCCCGCCGCCCAATAAAGTCTTCCAGGAACGGTATCGGCGAGTCAACAGGCTGTACCAGATTCGTGACCTCGAGCGTTTTGAGAGAAGTAAGACTCGCCGGCTGGTCTTCCATGAGGTAGAAGAAATCCTTGGGGTCTGACCACACATCACCGAGCAAGGCCGCCCACTCCAACTTGAGGTGTGAGAGCGAACGAAGGTCGCGCAGTACGCGGTGGATAGTGCCGGGGAGGAAGGAGGCACCTTTGAGGTGAAGCCCCTGTATAGTGGATGGTGAACTGCCATCTCCGCAAATAAACTCGGCGAGACTGTCTCCATCGAACCACATTCCATGGGTGTCCGCGCGTAAGGAGAAACACGGCCGCTCGTCGTACCAGTCAACATGAGAGTCGATACCGAAACTCATCGACATGTCCAGCAATTTCGGGAACTTGAGCGTACCAAGTTTCCCAGCGCATTCCCCGGGGACTTGGAGGAGACGAAGCCGCCGCAGTTCGGGGAAGGTTATGTACGTGATTGGGGTGTCTCCCTCGCCTACAAAGAAACCGTCATAGAAGTCGATTTGCAGTGTTTCCAGTCTGGAACAGTGGTGAAGGGCGGTGAATAGCGGTTCGGCATATATCGTCGGGGCATCGAACTTCAGTTCGATGGAAGTGAGCCCTCGGAGTAGACTGTGAGGGATGTGAAGACACCATTGCCATTGAGAGTCCTCCGACTCGTATTCGTCGTCCCCCGAGCCACCCAGGTCAGCAGAATCTGGTATCCACGGTAAATGGAGGGAGAAGCCGGTGACCGAACTTGGAACAAAGGTGAATATTTGGTATTGGAGGGGGTCAATCCAGCCGGTCCAATTCGCCATGTTCACTTCAAACGACCGGACGGTGTTCCAGCCGCCCAACGCCACTGGACTTTCAAGCCGGTTGAGGGATTTCGTGAAATTGCGAAGGCAATTTGGCGTTGGACAGTTGAGGACAACAGTGTCCCATCCGGCGGGTGAAAACTTCAGAAACTTCGCCAAGGCGATGTTGGAGAATAGGCAGCGACGTCTCGCACAAATATTACGCCCGCTGCACCTATCGAGGCGACCGCACCGAGACGAGGATATCTTCGGCATGCTCCCTCCGCGGCTCGTCCACGCAAGCAGTGACTCGTATGTCAGTCCCGGTGCGTCCGCCTTCACCCATATATCGCACCAAAGCCGAGGCGTGAGTCGAGCTGCGTCCCGCCAGCTCTTGCAAACTTGTGACACACGAACGACGTGCTTCTGGTAGTTTCTTGGACGCAGTTGGGATGTAGGCACCCTGAGGAAGATTTCTCCCAGGATTTCGAGGGGCAATCGTCGGACCGGAGAGACTATGGGCTTTAGGGACTCGATTTCGGCTATGGTGTCATCGAGCTTGGCCTGGATCGGTGCTATCTCTTGCAAAAGCTGCTCCTGTTGGCCTTCCAATTGCTCGATCTTGCCTCGTACTATACACGCCTCTTGAAAACTGGGTGGATCATTGCTACTCAATAAAGGAAGGTGGGCCCGGGGTGTAGATGGTACAGAGGTGGACATTATCGCGCCGAAGTAGAAAGAAGAATGAAAGAATGAAAGAGCGGCAGCTATTCGTCCAGGGTTCGACGACCTTTAAGCTCCGCCCAACCTCCTAAGCGGCAATGGCCGAAACGTGCGCCTACTAAGCAAGCACATGAAGCTACGTAGCGAGTATGAAAAAATACCAGCAACTCAAATGCACAAAGTTGAAGCAATACAGAGACGCGAATTATCCCAATCAGCCTGAAAGGTCCCAACGCTACTCATCCGAGCCATAAGACCCTCCCCCTTCCTCCTGCTCCCTCAATGCTGCAGCATGGTCATGACACGTAAGCGTTGACTCGATGCCCCTTTCCTCTACGAAGGAATCCAAGGATCCAATTTCGAGGTAATTAGCGTGCTTCAAATTGAGAATTTCCAACGTTTTGAGATCGGGTACACAACGTGGGGTGTGCGCCATGAGTTTCGCAAAGTCATCGACCTTGAGCGGAATGGGAAGGAATTGGATCCATTCCAATCTAAGGTGTCTTAATGCAGGAAGATCACGTAGGATGTGAAAGAGTGTGTTGTTGTGGAGACAGATAGCCTTGATGTGCAGCGAGCGGAGCTGATTGTTGATCTCCCCACCTCCTCGAATAAAGTCAATGAGCTCTCGTCCATCGTACCCATTGTACGGATTAGGGTCGTCCACCGTGCATATTTCTGGGCCTCGGGTGCCTAGCTTCCCTACGTCCTCATTTGCGGAAAGGGAGATTTGCAACTCTTGGAGTAAAGGCAGCTTGATCCTTTTCAGGTAATAGAAGGACCAATCCATTTGGCGCAGGTCAAGATGTCGCAGCTTGGGGAGGATGAAGCCCGACTCACGGTGGACAGACGATAGGGGGTCAAGGTGCATCAATCCTGCGAACGAAAAGTCAACCCTCAGTGTTTCGAGCATTGTGCAGTGACGCAGGGTGGCAAACAGAGGGAGGTAGTATATCTCCATGAACCTTCCGAACGACAGGTCGAGGAAGGTCAGGCGGTGTAGGCTGGATGGCGGGATCTGAAGTGGAGCGTCCCAGCAATCGCTGAACCCGACTTCATGCGAGTGTGGGAGACGGAGGTTGAGTTTATCTACCGACGGTGGAAGGAAGTGGAAGAGCGGTTCAGGGTTGTCGGCGTCAGGCCAAGCACACCACCTTGTGGTAATCACTTCAAGAAACTGGATGTAATCCCAACCATGGTCGCCTCTGTGCTCAGTGAGGTCCAGTGATGCAACGAAGTGCTGAAGACATTCCAAAGTGGGGCAGTCGATGGTGACAGAGGTCCATTCACTGGGTGATTGTTTCAGAAGCTGGCCAAAGACACTATCGGCGAAGATGCAAGTCGAGGTGGCTTCAGCGCAAAATTCCGCGCCATAAAAGGGATTGATGCCGCCACAATGCATCGCCGAGACTTCGAGGTGCTTTGGGATCCTGCCAGCACGAGCAGCCCACGCAGATATGTACTCGTATGGGAGCGAGGGCGAATCCGCCCTTAGCCATATGTCGCACCAGAGCCACGGGGTAAGGAGAGCGGCGTTGCGCCAGCTCCTGCACACCAACGACGCCTGAGTGACAATAGCCTGGTAGTTCCTAGGACGCGTCCCCGAGATTGGAGCACAAAGGAAGATCTCGCCTAGTACTTCTGGAGGGACCCGCCGAACAGATGTGGGTATTGGAGTCGTTCGCTCGCTGGAAAGGGGTTCGGGCTGGGCTTGCAGAAAGGCGAGTCCGTGAGACGGTGTTTGAGGGACGTTCTCGGTGGGTAGATCATGGTGGGTGGATGACATGGATGTGGCTTTGGGATGGCGATGTTGTGGGCGGGAAGTGGGGGGAGGAAACCTCAATGTTGGGCTAAATCAGGATCGATACTTCAAACCCAAGTCCCAGGTTACTCAGCCACAAACGTTCTAACTCCGCAGATGACCGAGTAAATTCTTGGAATAGGACCGCCATGTTCCACTTCAAGAAGCACAAAATCGTAACGACCACTGGGCTCCTCGCTCACCATCCAATTATATTGAGCTTGTATTACGTAGTGCATTCCTCGATAAACGCTGACCCAGTCGTAGTCGTAGTCCCCGTTCCCCTTTCATCATCCCCAAAGAAGACCGGACCTCCGTCGCGCATCTCTGCCATACTGTTGAAGTGTATTTATGGGATCCGCCGTACACGATAAACGTTCCAATATAACGAGAACGGATTCTGGCCATTTCTCCACTCGTCGGTACCAATCCCACCTGTATGGGAAGATCGTGAGATCATTGTCAGAAACATTGAGTACCAGAGACGCATGCTCACTCACCAACAGCCACTTTCAGTCCTCGTCATCGGAATCCGACCCCATTCCCGCAAGATACAAGCAGCGCCTGTCATCCCGGAACCTCCAAGCCGTGCGATCGTGAACCCCGATGGCCAAGGCGATTTCCCTCTCTTCCGCAAAAGCTCGAGGCGCAGGCATCCCGGACCATTCTTTATTTTTAAAATTTCAGCTTCGCAATATCGATGGCTTCGAGACGTGGGGGTGTATGTCATCGATCTTCGGTGTAAGACTGAAACCGGTACCTCCTTCATGGTTCTGGTAGACGGCCATATCTGGGTCAAAGGAGAGAGAGATATCGAGGAGCCTCGCCATGGATCGAATTTCGGAGCTCCGCCCTGAGCCCCTTCTTTCCGAGTTCATGCCGCGCTGCGAACTGCCACGGATGTAAGTGACTTTCGAAACTGAGGATAGGGGGGCTCGTGCGCTCCGCATCCCCGGGTGTTGCATGAAGTTCACAGATCCGATAGTATACAGCCGCGACTCGAAGTCCCATGAAGCGCAACATGTTTGGCGCCCAGTCCAAGCGCCCGTGAGTGTGTCGACGGGACTGCTGACGATCCTGACATCTGAACACCGTTTCAGGCGAAAGGATGCAAGCGATTATGGGCGAACCAAAGTCAAACACAGTTTGTGAAATTTATGATGCAAGCAGGGTACATGATGCCAGACGCATGAAGCGTTGAAGCTTTGCGGATATTGCCTCTAGTCCGAGCGGGAGAATAATTTTACGTTCTTGAATGCCAAAGGGACCTAGTCCTCATCTTCAGAGTCCGAAGGTAGGCCAATGAGATCCTGATATCGCTGTATGTCTGTCCTAAAGGCATTCTCGAACACATCGTAGGTCGAGAATGTGAGCTGGATCCCTCGTGATTCGGTAAAGGATCTGAGGTGAGGAATTTCAAAGCCATTGGGGCCTCTGTACTTGAGAAATTTCAAGGTTCGGAGTTGGGGGAGGCATGGCGGTTGATGCCGCATGAGTGATAGAAAATCCGGGGTATCGTAGACCATGGAGGCCCATTCCAACGTGAGGTCGACGAGTGAGTGAAGCTCTCGGAGCAGGTGATCAAGCGCGTCGGGGAAAAAGTCCGCTGCTCGAATATGCAAGGACTGTAGCTCCGACTTTGAATTGCCATATCCACGGATGAAGTCCGTGAGAGGAACGACATCGTCGCAACCATCGTCTTCGTGTTCCAAGCTAAATGTTGTGACCCTGGTCGTTGTGTCGTTGATATTTCCGTCTAAGTCGAAGGAAAGATACATGTCCAACAGCTTGGGCATTTTTAGCAGGGGAAAAAGAACCGTAGAGGGACCGCACGCCTGGTAAAAGCGGAGATATCGCAGACGGGGTAGGAGTATAACGGACCGTTCGAATTGATTCGGACCTTCATCCGGGGATAGGCAACTTTGAGAGAAATCTATTTTCAAAGTTTCAAGAGCTTGACAGTGTTGAAGTGCCGAGAAAATGACCGAGGCCTCGATGTCAGCCAGGCTAGCGTTGAATATAACCTCAAGGAAGGTGAGGCCTTGAAGAAGTGTCGGTGGGATGTGGAGAGGCTGGTTCCAGAGTAGAAATTCAGGATTCATCGTCGGAAGTTGGATTGAAAGGCTGGTGACCGAGGTTGAGATAAAGGAAAGGTCTTGCAGTGAACGGTGGTGGGATGGGCCGATCCACCATCCCCAGCTCGTGGCAACCAACGCGAATGATTTGGCAGAGCTCCACGTGGATTCACTGCTCGACTCGGGTCGACCCTTTTCAAGCGCTGCGACGAGTTTTCGAAGGCAGCTCGGGGTGGGGCAATTCAGCGTCACAGAGCCCCAGGAGCCGGGTGTCTTCTTCAGGATTTTGGAGAAAATCGGGTTCGCAAAGCGGCAGGAGCTTCCGGCGCAAAGAGCTGTGTCGATTGCGCCATGGGGCCATGTAACTCCACCACAGTTGGACAAGGTGAGTTCCAGGTTCTTTGGAACGGCACCTGCCCGGGAAGTCCATGCGCTGAGGGAGTCATACGAGATCGACGGTGCATCCGCTCTGACCCAAATGTGGGACCAGAGTCGCGGAGTTCGGAATGCGGCGTCCCGCCAACTTCTGCAGACGAGGGGCAACCTCGTCAAAACCTTCTGGTAGCTATTGGGGCGCGTTTTCGAGGTGAGAAAAACCCTGAGGAATATCTCCCCAAGAATTTCCAGAGGGAGGGACCGAATCGGTGAGAGTGCGGGCTTCAATGAACTGAGCTTTCTCGTGACGACTTGGGGCTTGGACTGCATGCGCTCGACGGGCTCCGATATTAATTCACGTTCTTGAGGTTCTATGCTTTCAATTTCTTCGTGGGTAACAACGGCCTTGTGAAGGCTGGGGACGGCATTGGTTGTGGTCAAGGGGTGGTAGGCGAGGAGTAGGGGACTGTCCATAGTGGAGGTGTAGAAGAAGATCCCAACCCGCAGGCGGTGCCTTTTGGTGCGATCAGCCCACTTATGTATCTCGCGCAACCCCTCTAATTTAGGGTAGGCTGTACCACCCCAGGTAGCCCCCAGGTAGCCCCCTTCTATCTTCCAGATACGAACGTGTCGATCAAGCGGTTCTGCACGTAACATTGCCTATTAGCTATTGTCTACGTATTGTAGATTATGACGAGGTGCCCGAGGGGCTCAAGCACCTTTCGCAGAGGGGCGCCGCGTGGAGGGGTATAATAATAAGAGGGCGGGGACTGAGCAAAACAGGACGTCAGATTGAAGTCGAATATAAATGAACAAGGCCCACCTACCAATGCCTCAACAGTCGTCGTCAGATTCAGACTCGTACCCCGTGAGATACAAGTACCGTTTGTTGTCCTTCTCCCAGGCTGCACGATCGTGGACTGAAAACTTCAAGTTGATATGCCGATCCTCAGCAAATGCCCATAGGTGTGGAATGTCCCTACCGATGGGGTATTTGAGCTTTGTAATCTCCATCGTCTTGAGCTGGGGAAGGCAGGTTGGTCCGTCATTGATCAGGTCAAGGAAGTCATCGGCGTTCCCGGGGAGTCCAACCCACTCCAACTGAAGGTGAGAGAGTGAGTGGAGATCGTGGATGATGTAACGTAGAGTGCCGTCGAAGAAAAAGAGGTTCTTCAAGTGGAGCCTCTGAAGGGGCGATGGGAAGCTGCTGTCGCCACGGATGATGTTAGCGAGGGCCCGTCCGTCGTACACCGCGCTGGTGTCATCTTCATCGTGGCTGAAATTTGGGGTCTGCTCATCCACGTCCACACGACAGTCCAGCCGGAAAGAGATGGAAAGGTCCAAAAGCATAGGGGCTTTGATGAACTTAACAGCAAGGAGTGATACGGGTGATATTTGTAGCAAGTGTAGGCGATGCAGTTTAGGGAGGGAGACGGCGTGTTGGTCGAAATATCCCTTGAGGGGGTCGGCTTCGTGACACATGAGGAGCTTGCCCGATAAATCGATTTCCAGTGTTTCAAGGTTTGCACCATGCTGCAGCGTCTCGAAAAGAGCTGTGGGAGCCATAACGACCCAAGCGTCGAGCTTCAGGTTCAAGGAAGTTAATCCTTCCACGATTCTATGTGGAATGTTGAGGGGATAGAGCCAAGCGAGTACTGCGTAAGGGCGTTCCCCTTGTTCTGCGAGAGGAGGGGTAGTGAGGGAAAGCTTTGTGACTGATGGTGGGATGACAGATAATGCGAATCGAGCACTCGGGCTCATCCAGTTAACCCACTTGGAGGCGGTTACTTCGAATGACTGGACAGAACCCCACCCATTTGATTCGATGGGTTGCCCAACTGCTTCCATGGATTCCATGAAGTATCGAAAGCAACTGGGTGTCGGACAGTTCAGGGAGATAGAACGCCATGTTCCTGGTGTACGCTTCAGGAGCTTTGGGAAGACGCTATTCGAGAACAAGCACTCGTGAGGCCCGGCACAGCGGATGCTGCAAAAAGCAGCCCAGTCGACGCCTCCACAGCAAGAGGACGAGATTTCGATCTCCTTTGGAACTCCCCCTGCGCGGGCTGTATATGCGGAAAGGGCCGCGAAAGAGAGCTTTGGGTTCTCCGCGTTCACCCACATGTGGGACCAAAGTCGAGGCGTGAGGCAAGCAGCGTCACGCCAGCGCTTGCAAACCAGCGATAGTCTGCAGACAGACTTTTGGTGGTTCCCCGGGCGCAGCCGAGACGTCGGTATACTGAGGAAGATCTCTCCAAGAATCTCGACAGGAATAAGTCGAATTGGTGCGCGTGGGAGCTTCAAAAACTGGGGGCGGGCTGCGTTTTCGCAAAGCTGGGATTCGATAGATGCAATAGTTTGCAATAGCTCGGGGCCTTGTGGTTCGACTGCGAGCGGCTCGCAGTGAGTTGAGGGGTGGTTGGTAGCTGAGAAAGGGTGCTGGGTGTGTGCTATAGGGGTGGACATGGTCGGTACGATGAAGAAGTGGGTGGCAAGTGGAGTGTCGCTAAACCAAATGCCTGTGACATGCGGAATTTTTAAACTCCGCGTCGACATCCAGCACGTGCCACATCGGCGGCGAAGCGCCCAGACAGGCCCACGATCTCACGAAATGGGATGGAAGGGGTGGAGACGACTAAGAATATCCTACACAACTTGTGATAACATTTAACGTGCCGAGCACTCCTTCTTGATCGCATCCAACACCTCTTGCGCCTCCTCAAACTCTCCCTTTCCGCTGTTCCACATCTCTACCTTCCCAATCTCTCCCGAAATCGCTTCTTCCAGGTTGGAAATGGCGTAACCATACCCCTCCACTGTGCTACTATGCATCAGGGTGGAGCCTTCGAGTTGGAGGGCTGTAGAGGATAGGATGCGTTTTCTGCAGGGTAAACCTTCGTTAGACTGAAGCAACGTCATGCAATATTGGGGCTACACACCGCCTATCCGAGCTTGCAGGTGCCCGCGGCAGCTTCCCCCACAGCCTCCCAGAGCTCGCGCCCGAGATAAACACCTGAAAGAGTGCCTTCCTCAGTGTTTCGAACCCCTTCCTCCTCTTGCGCTCTGGGAGTTTCGTCGAGTGTTCATGGAGTAAGGTCACTTCCCCTCCGTGTCCTGCAGACGACGAATGCACGCCGTCGGCCTCGCCCATGACGACGTCCATCTCCTCGTCGTTCCATATCCGACCCAGACCTGCAGAGAGCGGCGCGATGTCACCAGAAGGTACGGGTGCGAGCTCGGTGTCGCTTTCATCGTCGAAATTGATACTTTTGTCCGGAACGGATATTGTGGATGAGGTCTTTGGGCTCGGTTGCGGATCCTCGTCGTCGTCTATTTCAATGGTCTCCGAGTCTTTATCAACCTCCTTGGGTGACGGAACCTTCGTCCGCTTCGATGCGGTCTTGGGCTGTGGCGAATGCCTTTCCTCCTCTTCATTCTCTGGTACCGGCTCAGGCGTAGGAGCGCGTTTCGGCCGAGCTTTCGGTACAGGTGCAGGTCTCTCCTCTACGACTTCAACCTCCATATCATCGTCCTCCCGGGTTCCCTTCGCCGCGCCGGAATCCTTAAACGTCGGCGGCCTGAACGGCTTCTTCAAACCCCCAACACTCTTGAACGGCTTCGTCACCAACGCGGGTGCCAAATCCACTTTCATCTTCTTGAACGCCTCCTTGCCCGCATCCATCCTCCCCGCGGGGGCCCCTACGCCGGCAGGGCGCTTGAGGCCGGCGCCCATACCAAGTGCTGAGCCACGGTTGAATGTGACGTTGGTCAGGGACGACGTGCGGAGCGGGTTGGACGTGGAAGAAGAGGACGAAGAGCGCGAGGTGATGGAGGCGACGTCGATTGCGCTGAGGGTGCTGTAGGATTGGAGCGTACGGTCGGGGGATTTACAAACGTCACACATCTTGTTGCAGAGCGATTTCAGGGCCTCCTTGTCGTCTTTGTCGATGTGTTCGCCAAAATAGCGACAAACAGCCTGGGGCATGTAAGCGATTGGTCCGGAAGCCTGGAAGAGTGGGAACATACGATGTGCCGACAGAGCTTGGGGTTCTCCGCCATCCTGAATAGCTGAAAGAGGGGCCAATTTAAGTCAGACTCTCGTCGCGACACCGATGGGGAGACCTACAGCATCCAAGCTATCGTTTGCACGCTGGGTAGGAGGAGGGCCCTCGTACTCTTCCTTCACGGGTCTGTCCTTTGGCATCATCACCCACTTCTTGACACTAATACAATCCTCGCGTGCTGGGAAGGGACGGTCAGATTTCCAGGTCATGCAGGTGACAAGGAAGCGAGGTCCGACTCACAGAAGTACATGATGCACTTTGCCGTCTTAAATTATCCCGTTAGAAGACGGATAGTGGTGGACATGCTGGAACACTCACTAGACCATCTCTCCCCGCCCTTCCTAAGAGAGGTCAGTCAATAAACAAGGTCATGTACGGATAGGTAGACGCACCCGTCTCCTGATAATACCCCTCGAAGCTCTTCGGCAAGTCGTAATGGATAACATATCGCACGTCCGCCTTATCAATCCCCATCCCAAACGCGATCGTTGCAACGACTACGTCTATTCCGGCATCGTCCATCCATTTCCCGAGGGTGTTGTCCAGGGTCTTCCCACTGCAATCATTGGTAGTCAGTTAGGGACTATCACCGGCAAGAAAATCGGAGAGGATAAACGAGATTCATAGAGAAGTGAGATTACGCACTTGATTCCAGCATGATATGCCCCAGCGTTCACACCTTTACTCCTCAAGAAACTCGTCAAGGTATCACAGCCGTGTCTGCTGCGCACGTATATGATCCCAGAGCACTTCTTCCCTCTCCGCTGGTATATCCTCATGATCCAGTCATAGATATCGTTCATCTTCGTTAGGTCATTGTTCTCAGATAGATACTTCACCTAAAGAGCGCGTTATTATAACCCAGAGATGCCGGAAGAAGGGCGGGAGGTAGGAGGTTAAATGGTACGTACCTCGTAGAACAAGTTCTCCCTATTAAACGGGTGCAAAGCGCGAAAGAGTTTGCCTTGGTCGAGCCTCAGATTGCGAATGATATCTCGCTGAACGCTTTAGCTGACTCGTGAGCCATGGTGCAGGAAAGGTGGGGAGGTAGGCTACGACGCACTCTTCAGTAGCTGTAGCGGTCAGAGCCATGATAGGGACATCGGGGTAGTTCTCCCTGAAGTTTCCTAAGCGCCTGTAGTCTCCGCGAAAGTCGTGACCCCATTCCTACGACAGGGGTCGACATCGTTCTGCAGGTCGTAACCGGAATGGGCCAACTCACCGAGATACAGTGTGCCTGTCGGGAATGAGGGTAAGTGAGGACGGAACGGCGGCTAGACGACAGCTTATCGTACGTACCTCGTCTACAACCAACCTGTTCAGCTTCCCTTGCTGTTGTAGGCCATCCAATACACACAGAAAATCCTTCACTTTGAGCCTCTCGGGCGTCACTGCCCGTTGACGATTCCATGAACCCCGCCTTCCGGGCAATAAAGATACGAAACATACCGTAGAGTATCTGCGTCTTTGGGCTACCTGACTGGAGGTCCTGCTCAATCTCCGCCTTCTCTTTCTTGTCTGTCTTCGAGTTGAGCGCGGAGACGACAACGCCCCTTTCTCGTAGGTTCTCGACCTCTGCGATCCACTCAGCGACTGGTTGACAATGGTCATAAGAATCGGCGACGTACGGTTCTGTATCAAGGCTGGTAACGAGTCAGTATCCCGAGGAGGATGAGGACAGACAAATGAATACTTACAGAGGAGGGGGGATGCAACTAGAGTCACCCCAGCCTACGTAGTACATTTAGGAAGTAAGACCTGACTGAGGAGTAGAAAGTCATACCCTGGCTGCAAGAGCAGGAATCTGGAAGCACAAACTCTGGATTCGGAGGTATCATCAGTACGTGACGAGGAGAAGCGAGAGGACTCTATGAACCTTCCCCATCCCTGTAGGAGCAAGTACGAACACGTCTTGACCCCGTACTGCCGCCTCAACGATCTCCTTCTGCTTCCCCTTGTACGAAGGGTATCCAAACGCTTTGGCATGACGTCAGAGCCGGGCCCCAAGATCGCCTCGCTGAGGAGACACTCACTATGCTTCAGAATTCTAGCAAACATGGATCACCGTGTCAGAGTGCATCGTATGTACTATCCAAGAGAAGACGCACCTGTCGCACCTCTCCACCATCTCCTCTGTCATATCCGTAGGCCCCTTCAACTCTAAGTTAAACCCCAGCTCCTGTTGCTGCTCTTTCCTTTTCTTCTTCCCATTCTCCCTGTGCTCTGCTGCTGTCTCCGTCTCTTTCGTCGAGGTCGATTTAGACTTTGGCTTGGGTTTGGGTTTCGCCTTGACCTTTGGACTTTCCTCTTCCGACTCGTCATCTTCAATTTCGAGGATCTCTGGTCCCTTGGGGCTCTCCTTCTCCTTCTGCTTGTCCTTACTCGAGTCTGCCCGCTTCACCTTCGGTAAATCCTTGCTCTTCTCTCGCTCCAGACTAGCTTTGAACTTGTTCTGTTTCTTCTCGCTGCATACAGTCTTAGTTCTGAGTTGGGTGGAGGGAAAGAGACACGCACCTTCCGGTCCCCGACCCCGCGCTCGAGCTCCTCGACACCACCTTCCTCTTCGCCGTACTACTCGTCGCCTCTCCGTCGGTCGAAGCTCCTTGCTGGAAGAGGGAGAACCCGTGGTCCGAATCGTCTGACATCGCGTGCAGGAACTATAGAGGCGTGGCCAATCCTTCTCTTGAGTTTTGGGGCTTTCGGGAGGGGTCTCAATCGTCGTGGTCGATGCTGATGACCGTGACGGCGACTCGGAGGTTGAGTAGTCAGCGCGCTCTGAACGCGTCGTCACGCAGTACTTTGATGTGACAAACGCGTCTGATGTCACGTTGGCGCGTCGCGTTGAGCCCCTATTTCAGCAACGATTGGTTCGACGACTATGAAGTGGAGAATGGATCTATCATATTTTACTCGAGGAGGTCTACAAGATACAGGAAAGCGTGCATACAACACGTCTTTTGGGCAACAATACTGTCAAGAAGGAAAGTGTTCGGCAATGAGAAGTTGGGTGGATGCGATAGGACAGTCCGGACAGCATATGCGGATACAGACAAGGCATTACGTCGAAGTCAATGGAAGGGGGGCAAGCGAGAATAGAAAAGGTCGTCAAGATAAAGAATCGTCGCATGACAATGGAAGCCCAGAATACAACACCACAAAATGTTACAGATACAGGTACGTTCAAAGTTCAAACATAAAGACGTTAGCATACTAAAGATGATTCTCAAAGAGTCGCAGAACATGGGATGGACATGGCCTAAAGCGCTTTCCTTAGGATAACCATCAAGCCATCGGAATGCGCAGAGAAGATCGCGTCGACGGGGAACTGCTCCCCATATTCGACCAAGCGTTGCTGGTAATAAGCGGGGCCGGGTCCGTTGCCACCGCCGGTAATCGAGCGAGAGCCGTTAGAGTACAGATGGTCCCGATGGTTGTGGTGGTGGCGTGAACCGCGCGAAGTTCCGTGTCGAGAAGTCATGGAACCCTGACGGTGTCGCGAGGGCGCTACGGGCTCAGGAAGGCGCGGGCTACACAAGGCAATCAGTACGGCACGAGAGGCGTAAAGTAGACGGAAACTTACATGCTCTCTCTACCGCCGACCAGTAGGTTAAACCTTCCGAAACCGAAACCACCATCGCTGGGCTGGCCACGCTCGTTCACGCCCCATCCCTTGACACATTCGATCCAGCTCCTCACAATCCCCTCGTCCTTCTGCGCCACAAAGTCAAAGAAGTTCCTCCCAATTGCGTGTGTGCTCTCAACGAGCAGGTCATTCGAGCAGTACAGAATCGTGCAGTTGACGCTGAACCGATCGAGGATGAACGCCGTGCGGAACGACTTGTTGGGGAGGTGCGGGAACGTAATGGCCTCTTCTCGTTCCGGTGCCGGTGCCGGGATAGGCGCACGGGGAGGAGGCAAAGGAAGGCTCGTCGTGTGCGAGCGATGGGAGTGTGTGGCGGACGGGGGACTCTCGAACCTCGCTCTCTCTTCCTCCCTCCCGTCCCGCGGATCACGATCGCGATCCCCGTAATAGTGACGTCCATTCCCGCCAGTGACAGCGCTGCTACTGCCATTCTGGCTGAGACTGTACGATCTCCCCCTCCTCGCCGTGCTTCTCTCAGCCGAGGAGTACGCGGGGCCTTCTACCTCCGTAATCTCCCTCTCGAACGCGGTTCCGCTCGGACTTGCCAGAGATGTCAAAGGGGATGGCGATCGTCCAGGGCCAGGGAAAGACGACGCGTGGGGTGAGGCGTGGGTATGGCTAGAGCTTTCCGAGAGCCTTCTAGCAGATAGCGGGGGAGGCGAGTCGGAGAGGTGTCGAGAGCCCGGCGGAGATTGAGACGATTGCGAACGTTGGTATCCGTCACTTGGTGGAGGTGTGAAGGGGGCGTGGCGTTCGCGATATCCATGAGATCCGTTGTTCTGCGATTGGTATGAGTAGCCACGATTGATTGGCCTGCGAGGTCGAGGTCGCCCGGTGATTGGACTCGGACTTCTCTCCGGTTCGAATTCCTCGTCGCTATATTGCCGTGGTTCTGGTTGCTGGTGTCGAGCATATGCCGACGGAGGTGGTGGTGGCGGAGGGCGTTCTGGACCGTACGTTGGCGTCTCGTTCCGGACGTTGCTTGTTACCGGAACCGTTGAATTCGCAGCAATTTGTGGACTTGGCGTACTCCAGCTCGACTTAGAGGATGAGGACGTTGAGGGTGACGGTGGGAGCTTCGCCGGAGCAAGGGTGGGGCTGGGAGGCAGAGGCGAAGGGTCATGCCACCTCTGTCAGGTACCCAATGAATTGGTGACAGAAATGTCAGCTCGTGTCCAAACGTCACTATGGAAGCCCAGCGCCAGGACTTACCCTGAATTCGAAATTCGCTGCTCCTTGGGAGATAACAGTGATCTCCTGCGCCGTTGAGGCGTTGTGGAGCGCTTTTGCTCCAGGGCTTGCAAATGACACACTCCCGACGAGCACGTTATGGACGACAGTCCTATAGCCAATCCAGCGAGATTAGCATCCCCGCATACCACTGAAAGGGAATGATCTACTCACCGAGACTACGTAGACGAACGGCATGTACAAACGAGAAGGGAGTACCAGAGGAAGTCAGTCAGGGAGTGGCGTCCTGAATCACACATCGGAAAGGATAACAATAGCGCAATCTCGGAATCTGGAAACTCGAAGAAGGCTAGAGGGGTGGAAGCCCATCTGGAAGAGGACCCAACAAGCGGAAGAACCCATAGAAGCCGCAACAAAGGTAAAGGAAAAAGTCAACGTACGATTCCACATAGAATGTATCCCTTGTATGGATCTTTATGGCGCAGTCTGAGGTATACCAGTACTGCCGCCTTGTCCATCTGGATGGTGTCACTGTCCAGAGTGGTCAGTGCCTCGAATACGAGTATAATCTAGGGAAGATACGCGTACTAGTGTAACTGCCTCACTCGGGGAAACTCGTCCGGGTGCACGAGCTCTAGAGAAGGTCGTCCAATCAGCTCTTTTGGCTCAAAGCCTATCGTTGCATATTCGAGAGGCGATACAAGATAGAGAGCAGGGGACGCGGATTGATAAAGGCAGGCGCGCGAGGTCATAGGCGCGACACAGACGCAATGCAATGCGACAATCATGGAGTTTTGTTCGTCACATTTGACGTCGAAGAGGTGCGCTCGTTGAGAGAAGGTGAGGGAAGACGGCGAAGGTTGTACGAGAGTCAGATTCGGGCGACGTCGACGGAGGGAAGAGTGAAAGGCAGAGGCAAATGGGCATGCGCGGACGATACGGCGTGCAAATGGAGCGGGCGTGGCGAATGTGGGTGTGGCGAACAGAGAGGTGCATGTGCACGGGGAGCAAGATGGGCCGATAATCATGGATTAGTGCCGGGGTCGATAGAGTGGAGGCGATGAGGGAGGGCGTACCAAGCAGGTCAATAACCGAGTCTGTCATATACAGCCATCGCGCCTATAATGGCAGGTAGATGATCAGTCAGGCGTCGGTCGCCGATGGTTGAAGTCGAGAATGTGGGCAAGTTGAAAGTGGGATGAGGGAGCTGAGTCGGGAAGATAGACGGTACCTCTTGCGAAAAATCGACGATTCCAACTGGATCGAGAGCAGGGAGAAGGTAAAAGAGAGGGTAACGTAAGTACAAAGTAGCTTCGTGACGATAGTGATAGGACAATGCAAACGGGGTGGGATAGGGACGAGGACGTACTGAAGGATACGCAAGGGGTGCTCGAGCTGCTCGCGTTAGAAGACCAAGACATCGTTTTTCCCTCTTGGCTGGCGGGTTTGCGTCCGTTTATCCTGTTTGTATCGTTGCAGGGTAGAGGAGAGGGGAGGGAAGAAGTGCAAGAGGAGAATGGAAGGACGATGAAAAGAAATACGAGGAAGAGATAGATGAACGGACGGATGAAGCAAAGGGATGCTGCACCAAAAAAGAAGCAGGAAGACGAAGCAAGCCTGGAGCTGAGCCGAGCTCAAGTTGACCTCGCTTGGAAGGCGTTGTTGGTTGTTGGACGTTGATTCAATTCATCAATTCCGTCCCTAAACCAGACTGAGCTTTTGATGATGGGCAGGGTTCAAAAAGAACGTTTGCAACCCCGAAGGAGCGGGAGAATCTTCCAACGGATGAGTAGATGGGTCGCTTCTCAAACGATGGAAATCTCTGAGGCTGGGTGGGTATGGCCACGCGAAATCGTGTGCCCTGTATGGGGTCGGTGTGCGGTATCAGGAATCGAGGTAACTGAGAGGTATAAGCTCATACTTACCGTAGAGGTGTCTAGCCCCAGTGCACCTTCCTGTCAGTGCCAATCCTTGCCAGTCGGCGTCGTAGGGGTGGCTCTCTAAATTCGCAAGCCCGCGAGCTGTCCAATACGATATATGGCGATGCTGTGACGAGCGTGACCCTGGTGCCCGGAACGACGCCTACTAGCGGAACAAAATCCTGGTGGGTGGGTTGAAATGGTTGGCCAGGTCCTGCAGAGAACGTCTCAGAGTGAGCCAAAGGGAAAGCAGACGAGTTCGGAGAGGAGCGCTTACAGTGAGCAGCTGCCTTTTATTAATTTACATACGTCGGTGCTTCTTGCCATCGGGCTTCCCAATGTAGATAGGTATCGTCCAGGGGGGACAAGACCCTGAGATTATCACAAAATGCGGATGCGAGTCGTGCTAATCTGACGACAAAACAAGTACTGGGGGAGATCT
This sequence comes from Coprinellus micaceus, assembly GCA_951394405.1. NCBI lineage: Eukaryota > Fungi > Basidiomycota > Agaricomycetes > Agaricales > Psathyrellaceae > Coprinellus > Coprinellus micaceus. The sequence continues at coordinate 2,597,310 of OX596340.1, read as the reverse complement.
CGTACCCTATCACACCAAGTCACTGGGTTGACTCCGCTATCTCTACCTGTGAAGGACATGTAAGTACGTCAACGGGACGAAAGGGGTCAGGGCTCACCTCACCGCCCGACCATTTCGCGCACTCAGTCCCTCTCAATGCAGAAGGTCCAAGGCATAGCGCCGGGTGTGTGCGCAGATAACGAGATCTGACCATGATCCAAATAGCACAGCCTGCTTGGTATGGAAAGTTAATCTAATCGGGATCTGGGCGCGCCTGGGACCGCATAGGACAAGAGGTCAGCCGGTATAATGTTAATGTAATAACCCCCCAAATGCCTGCTCTTGTATACGTTCAGCCAAGACGCTACTGAAGGACTCGCACCCGCAGCCCCCAGAGCCTCACAGGAACCAGCGGCACCCTTGACAGCGGCAGGGCAGAAGTCTTCGCAGCATGATATTTCAGGACATCGGATACAGAGTGGACCTCCCCCGTGCTAGGCACACTATGACGAGAGAAGCGAGCCAAAGCTTCCTCTATCCTGAGATCTCCGTGTCCGAGCGGATTTAGGAAGCCTTGTCGAGCCTTGATGGAGCTTTTCAAGGGCTGACAGTAGATCTGGACGGAAAAACAGCATCCTTGAAGGCTTGCACCCGCATGAGCAGGTCAACATTGCTTGATGAAGCTTGATGCTGGGTGGAGCACAGCGTGGAATTCGAATGGAATCCTCTATCGCCTGCCAGTCTGACAAGCGGGATGTCATGGCAGGATTCGGCGCTCTGAGCGGGAGTATATATGCTGTGTGGCAGGCAGGGACTCTGTCAGCATAAGGTTCCCATAATTTGTACCCCCAATTCGATGCAGGCAATCATGAAGAATATATGCGCGAACACGTACTAACGACACTCCCTTCATGACTCGTGTACATCCCCAACCAATATCCAACGCCTTATTTCGCCCCCACTACCGCATGGAGCCACCTTTGAATTAGAATAAGGTTGGATTAACTCCTCATGCTGCGTGTCGCTTGCGGCTTGCGTCACCGTTTCGTGCTTGTGAAGGGGTTCCTGATTTCCACCGGTCTCGCACGCCAAAAAGAGCTGGGCCAAGGAGCTTCAACGCGATGAGTACCAAGATCTCGGCCTATACCTTGCTGCTTCAATCTCCATGGACCGTGACCCCCATCCTTCCCCATCGGGCTCTCCACATCCAAATGTGAGACCACCGCAACGCCTCCGGGCTGCCTCCGATGCCCCCATTGCCTCCTTGCCCGTGTCACAGGACCAGTTGTTCCTACACTTGCGGAGGAATGGACGTTATTGCGCTGGGGAATGTTTGCTGCGACGTGGACATGATGATGGTCAGAAGGAGAGAGGTGCCGATCACATTGTGGGTCTGATTTTGCATCTAATCTTGCAGATTCAAGGCGCCACCGGGCTTGAGGAAGGAGATCTTAGATGCCTTGGACACCATATACCAGGATTATCGTCATGGAAGTGGTATCAGCACCTGAGGCCTGAGGCTGCGCTCATCTTCCCGGAGGAGGGAGACTGAGGCGGACAAGCCACGGGCGCTAAATGCGGTGTTTGAAAGATGTTTGAAGTCCGCCCAAACATTCATAATTCGGAATTCAAGACAATTCGCAGCTTTGTTCCGGACGCACGCCTCTCACAAATTACCCTCACTCCTTCTGTATACCAACTCCTCAATCTCCCTCTATCGCACGTAGCGCCGTTTATACGTACTCAGGCCGTACATCTGGATAATATGCTCAACGAACAATCCCCACTCCAAACCACCGAAGGGTCTCACACTCAAGAGGACGTGCTCAAAGCCATTCTCGCCGCTCGATGAGTCCCTCTCGAGGTACTTGGGGAAATATTTCTCTGTGTGCCTTCCGAGACGCACTCAAGGAATTATCAACACAGACGGTCTGCAGGCGTTGGAGGGAGGCGGCTCTCCTCACTCCACGACTCTGGTGCGACGTTTCGGTGAGCCCAGGTGACCGATGTCCATCGTACGAGGAAATCGTTGCATGGGTTGGCCGAGCGGGGAGAATGCCGAAGGGCTTGGAAATATCCTCGCCTTCTTGTGGAGGGACTTCGGGAGAGCGATTCTGTCCGGAGGAGATTTGTGCAGGTAAACAATGTCTCTTCCTCAACCCTCTATTCCCGAAGATTTTGAAGAAATACCCTCAAGGCTGGCGCACAGTATCTATGGGCTGCCCAACCCCGTTCTGCCTCCATAATCTCGTCACCTCGCTCAACGAATTCGAGCCGAACATTCAACCGAACGTCTGGAACGACGTGAAGGCATTGGAAGTTGGCGCAAGGACTTGGAGCCTCTGGCCTACCCAAATCGGCGGCCTGGAAAACCTCTTCTCCTTCATCCCACAGTCCGTTACCTCGCTGTCAATTCTCATGCCCGGCGAAGACTCTGGCTGGGCTGGGGGAGACTGGGACACACCGCTCGCCCTTCCGACGTCACGACTACAGAGTCTAACAAACCTCGAGCTGCGGTTTGGTCGGCTGTACGAAATCATGGCACCACCCATATTCAACACCTTAAAACAATGCACAAACCTCGAATCCCTGACCATCGACCTTTTGCTCGCATGGCTCACCGTACCCGAAATGGATCCAACCATGGTTCCCCTCCAGGAAGGGGTACTCCTCCCCAAATTACGGCGCCTCCACCTATCCCAGGTCAACTCCGGCGGATTGGACGCGTTGAAGCTCCTCAAAATGCCGTTATTGTTGGATATGTACCTGTCGCTCGAGATAGACGACGTCGTGGATAGACTTGGAGAGTACGGTCCGCCGGCTTTCGTCACGAACCACAACAGCGAATTTACCGACGTGGACCTCCTTGTTGACCCCATCCGCGGAGATGGGGAAACGGAGAGTCAGCTGCGCTCCCTCCACATCAAGGCCGCTTCGTTCGCCAACGGTGCTCTCTTCCGTGTCCTACACGACCTTCGACGCCTCACGCATCTGACACTCGAATGGGTTGAATTCCTTTGGCCTTCCGCCGACGACAGTGACTTCTCCAACCTTATTCCACACCTATCCCACCTCAAGACATTGGATGTTCTCAACCTGAAACATGCACCTGACTTCGAAATACCATCCTTGCGGCGCTTCGTAGAAGGAAGGGACGTTAGGCTGACGGTCACGTATATGCCCGACTATCTATCGGCGCTGGTGCGCAAGGAGAAGGAGGAGGAGGAGGACCTGCAACTTCGATTTGGATATGATTCGGACTCGGATGAGACGTATAGGAATCCTATGATGTATTCCGGTATGTGGTAGGGAGTACCCTCTGTTATTAGTGGCTTCGAACGTCTGATATGGAGGTTTAACGACTATATCTGTGCCCGAGACATTTGTGACGAATTTATGCAGTGACTGAAGGGTTTGTGAACGAGCCGGCCTGTAGTTCTGGCTATGGGTAAAAGTAAAACCACCATGCTCTAGATTTGGGCGCTTATCCGTCGAAGCATTCGCCGGACGCAAGGCGGGGTTTGAATTCGGCGGGAAAGCATCCGGGTGGCCACGCTGTGACCGATTCGTTTCCGCACTTCAACCTCACTTCGTCATCGCACCCAGCGTGTCCACTGTCTGTCCCTATGCCCTCGCCACCACACGCACAATACCTGCTTTCCAATAACAATGATTCTCCAACTCACCACGAAGTGCTTGCAGTGCGAGAAGAGATTGAGGAAGGCGAACGACAGCGACACCAACTCTTGCAAGAGCTTGCGATTATCGAGTCCCAGCTCGCCGTCAACACAGCCCGTCTCGAGTCACTGAGGCCCATATTCGCACCAATCCGGCGAGTCCCCTTCGAGATTCTCGGGGAGATCTTCCTCGGGATACCGACATCCCAGCTGCGCCCCGGGAACCACCAAAAGTCTGTCTCCAAGCTATTGTTAGTCTGCAAACGCTGGGGGGACGCCGCTCGCCTCACGCCTCGACTTTGGTCCAACATCTGGGTGAATGCAGAGAACCCAAAACTCCCCTTCGAGGTGATCTCAAGGTGGACGAGTCGTGCAGGGACCGTTCCAAAGGAGATCGAGATTTCATCATCGTGCTGCGGGGGTGTTGAATGGGGCAACTTTAGGAGTATCCGCTGCGCGGGACGTCGCAAGTGCTTATTCTCCAGGGACATCTTCCCCAAGCTCCTGAAGCAGACTTCCGGGACATGGCGATCCGTTTCTCTGAACTGCCCCACGCCCAACTGTCTTCGAAACTTCATGGAGTCTCTCCAAGCGGCCCCAAAGACAAAAGCAAATAACGGCTGGAACTTCCTTCAGTCGTTCGAAGTGACCGCCTCGAAATGGGCGGACTGGTTGAGCCCGAGCGCCATATCTGCACTATCCCTCATCCCACAGTCAGTCACAGAAGTCACCCTCCATCTCCCTCCGGTGCCGCGGCAAGAAGCTGCCCCTCTCCTTGTATTGGCCTGGATAGCGCCCCTCCATATCCCGAAAGGAACCATGGGTGGCCTAACTTCCTTGAAGGTCAGGTTCGATGCCAAAGCGGTGATGGCCCCCAGTGCGCTCTTCAACACGCTACAGCACTGCACCAATCTGAAGGCACTGGAAGTCGACCTATCGGGCCACCCTCTGCTGTGTCATGATGCGGATCCTCGCACAGCATATTTCATCGAACACGGCGTACCTCTTCCTAAGCTGCAACATCTCCGCGTTCGTCAAATCTCTCCCAAATCGCTCGAGGCCCTCAAGCTCATCAAGTCCCCTACACTATTGGAGCTGTCGATCTCTTTCTACTTGGACTCCCGCGTAGACAGGGACGATACAACCCCAAACTTCAGCAAGGATGAAGATGATGTCGGTCCGATGGCAGCACATGACGGACGTGTCCTCGCTGACTTCATTCGCGGCGACCGCAGCTCCCCGCCGACCCTACAGAACCTGCACTTGAAAAACCTCTTTTTCTTCGACGGCGCGCTACATCATATCCTCCACGATCTCGATTCACTTCGCCACCTTCAGTTGGAATGGGTTGGGATCCCCGGAAACGCCGACGACTTCCAGCAGCTTCATGAGGGCGGGCCAGAATGCCTCCCTCAGCTCAAAAAGGTGGAAGTCTCGAAGCTCAAATATCCCATTGGAGGCGAGATCCCGTTCTTGCGAGAGTTCGTTGAAGCGCGCAATGTCGATCTGGAGTTATCAGTTCACGACCGGGTGGCTTGGGCCAAGGACGAGAAACGGTATTTCTATCTTACCGGATACGAGTCTGAAGATGATGATTATTGAGTCGCCGGTGAGTAGCCCAGGTTCGTGAGTATTTACATGAATATGACCTTTCCTTGTGTTCATGGTAGCCGCCAGTTGTTGTGTTATCATCGCCCAGTCAGAAATTGCTCTGTACGTGCGCTCGGGGTGCAAGGAGTGCTTTTGAAGTGACTAATTCCATCTTATACCGTATCTTCACGATTTGATATGGAGATTCTCGCTGTGTATGGCCGTATTATACCCCCTTGAGCCAAAAGCCAGGGCGCAAATAATATCAATGCGCTCGCTGGGCGGTGCGGACGAAGTTCCCTCCCACTTCCGTGTAATAATCTTTCGATCACCCATTCGAATGCTAAAGAAGTCATATGGCACACCTAATTACATGGCAGGTCGTGTTAGATGCCCCAATCGAGGTCGCGAATTGGGAGAGGAAAGGCGATAGGAGCGTCCATAGGGGCCCTTGCCCAATTGAGGCAAGTGGCCCCTAACTCAGCCTATGACGCGATTAGCCGCCCGTACGCCGAGCGGACTTTGAACACACTTTCCACCTGAACAACCACCATGTCGTTGCGCTATATCACCGCGAGAGTGGCCCAGCAGGTGAGAACTCGAGAAGTCTCTCTCCAGTTACGCTATGGGTGTGATTACGACCCGAAAATGCCGACTTTATCCCCTTCGTCGCTTGTCTAGATCGATGAAGAGCTGATGAGCACGGTTGGAGCATTCAGCATCGACCAGGTGAGTCGGCCCCACAATGCCCCAGTAGAACGCATACGCTAAGGGGGTAAAATGCGCAGCTAATGGAGCTGGCGGGCCTTGCGTGTGCTCAAACACTTGCGACGTGCTATCAGAAGACCACATATCCGCGTGTGCTTGTGTGTTGCGGACCCGGAAACCAAGGTCGGTCCTGGACGGACGATGGACCTTTTTGGAACTGAATAAAGCTGAGAGAGCTCGCTTGTCTTCCCCATAGGTGGAGACGGACTTGTCGCAGCGCGTCATTTAGGTGCGAGGCGTTTTGGGCTCAAAGGACCGTTTGGCTGAAGTACTTGCGGTCGTATAGGCATGTTTGGGTATCAGCCCACTGTCTACATGCCCAAGGTGTGATGCTTGCTAGGCTCAAACTACGCATGCATCTCTGAATCGTCCTGCAGCCAGGATCCAAGGATATCTATAAAGTAGGCCAGGTGCATCCAGCCTGTATCTGGGCCTTTGGTTGATGTGTTCTGCCTACCCACAGCGGCTCGCGAAGCAGTGCGAGAACATGGATATCCCCATCCTCCCTCCTTCTGAGGGAATAGACGACCTGAAGGCAACGTTGAAAATGACTGACGTCATTCTCGACACGATATTCGGTTTCTCCTTCAAGCCTCCCATCCGCGCTCCATTCGACAAGGTTCTGCCGTTGCTCACCGAATCACGCCTGCCCATCGTATCCGTGGATATTCCAAGTGGGTGGGACGTCGAGAAAGGAAACGACGCTGGTTTGGGTTTGAATCCGGACGTCTTGATCAGCTTGACTGCACCAAAGGAGGGCGTGAAAGATTTCACTGGAAGGCATTTCTTGGGAGGACGGTTCGTGCCAAAGTGGGTTTCTAAGCTGCACAATTAGGTGCTCGCTAACATTTCCCGCAGAAACCTGGACAAGAAGCATGAGCTCAATATCCCTGACTATCCAGGCTTTGAGCAAATCGTAGAACTACCATCGGTCGCGAAGGAGAATCTCTGAGCTGTAGCCCCTATTTGCCAATTAGTAACGTGATGCGTGCTCTGTAGGGCCGGCGTGTTCGTGAATGTCTCGGGCACTTGTTTATTTGCCTGCAAGACAAAGGGAGATTGCACCGCTTTTGCTCCTGACCACCACCATCGCCCGAGTCCACTGGTCCAATATGCCCAAACGACAGCGCCATTACTCCATATTCCATCCCCCGAGCCTCGAAATGTCAGAGCTCGTCAAGACCACCCTCGATCACGATAGCACCGATATGCTCATCGAAAAGTGGCTCGACCACCGCAGTAGCGCACACGATGCGTACCATGAATGGTTCAGGGATGTCCGCGAACGAAGGCACCACCATCGTATATCGGCCCAGCTGAAGCAGATTATCGCCTGGAACAAGGGCGAGTTTTTGCCAGAAAACGTGTTCTGCAGGACGGTCGACACGGGGAGGTTGATACCCCTGGACAGGACGTGGACGACCCACGTCTATCATCATCACTCCATGTCGGAGAGAAAGCTCTCGATGCTGCCTGTCGTGTTCACAATGGTGAGTAGCACTCGCTCGAGGTGTGGACGTCGCTCTATCTGATTGTCCGCGTCGTCGCCATTTCCATCCCATCTCGGCTAATCCATCACTTTCTAGTTACCAGAGCTCATGTTGCTACGCGGAATGCACGATACCGGATGCGACGAGGTATTTATCATCGTAACCGACCTCAAACGCCAGGAGATGGACGACGTTACCGAGTACTTCAAAATGGTGTGTCGGCATAGCTTTGGGACCCCATGTAAACCCAGCGTGGAACGGAGGATTCAGGCTGAACGTACGTCTACTTTCTGTTTCTGTTGAGGATGCCCGCCTTACATTCATGTCGTTTCACCCCCTATTTACCCGCGATATGGTCTCATCTTCACCCCCCACCCCGGTCTATCAACGATCGTACACTCACCAGATCACCGCCTCTGTCACAAGCTCCTCGCCCAGCGTCGGACACCCTGTTTCCCCCAAATCGACCTCACAGTACGCGCCATCCTCTATGAGAAACGGCCGCGCTTCTTCGTTCTCTTCTCCCACCAAAACACGTCATACTCCCAAATTTTCTTCACCCACCCCTCCTACGTCCCCGACGAGGACATCTTCTATGACTACCCCACAGGCTGCCCGAACCCATGCTGTACAGACGACTGCGAGATGATCCGGTTCCCCAGGCGGGGGCTTGAGACGGCCCCAGTTTTGCAGATCCGAGTGCCGAAGAGGAAGAAGGACGGTTCGAAGGTGGCCAAGAAGCTCGAACGCGTGCGCCAGAGGGAAATGTGCAACTGGATAGACTGTGATGTCTGTTTCTGGCAGGGCATGAATCACGACCGTGATCATTCATCCGGCGAATCCAGTAGTGGGAGCAGCGAGGGCTCAGAGGATAGTATGGAGGTCAAGGCGAATCATGGGCAGTTGTGCAGCAGGTGCAAGCTTGTGAAGTACTGTTCATCGGAGCATCAGCGGATGGATTGGGAGGAGCATAAACGAGTTTGTGTAAAGATGTAGGGACTGCCGAACCGGGGTTCAACGCCAACATCTTCCCCCACACATATCATTACTCCTGTCACCCCACCCACCCCGCCGGCGACCCGCCTCAGACTCTCCCCTGTCTCGACCGCTGCATGGCTTGCCAGCATGCACGATCATCCCATTCGCTATCTTGGATTCCGCCGCCGGGTTCGCGATGCTGCCAAACCCCGCCGCCGTGTTGCCATCCGCTACTTCTCCATTCATGCTACGCCTGTGAAGGCCAGGCTTCTGGCATCTGGCCCTTCTTTTAGGGTTGTTCTTGTACTTATTCATCTCTCCTACTTCTTGGTCTTCATTGTTTTCGTCCACGACCCATTCATGACCTCCTCCGCATCCGTCTGTATCACACACATCCCATTAGCATTCTTGCATTCAAAACAGGCATGGTGTTTGTTGTACATGTACGTTACTGCATATTTGGACGTAGGACTCCTGTACCTACGACGTACCTATCTGGGTCTTGTTCGCCATGTTGTTTGTGTTACCCTGGTGTTTTCTTTATTGTCTCCATTGTCCTATCATTCCAGAGGATTGTGTATATGTGGGTGTTCGTTTACAGATCATCTCTCCCCCGTCCGTCTTTGACCGACACCTTTTGTGCCCTTACTATGATTCCTAGGTGCAGCTCGGTGCTGCCCATTGTTATTGTATTCTATGTTTACGGTGGCGACGATGCCACAACAGCACAGATATGGAGGCTTAAGGAGGGCTAAATTTTAGCCAGGGAACAATGGCCTGGAAGGTGGGCTGATCAGCGCGGCTGTTTGACGGACGATGAGCGAGGGGCTCACTAGTATAAATCCGGGAAACAAGTCCTACAATCGGACCACGCGCATCCGAGGCTGACCGTCAGCCGAGTGCCATGTTTGTCGATGTATCCTTGAAGTCCAGGGAAGCTATCCACCGACAGCTTGTCATGTAAGCGGAGTAGTTCTAAGGAGCTCAGTTGCGGGTCGGATAGTTTGGAAAACGTGGCAGTGTCGAATTCTGTGTTGTCCAAGATGAGCCTCTTGAGGCTGGAGAGGCCTTGAATTGCGCTCAAAAGATAGTCGCCTTTGAAGATACCATGAGTGATTCGGAGAGTTTCGAGTGTGGGAGGAGTATCGACGTTGCCACGTAGGAAGGCAGCGAATGGGCGGGTGACCCCACGCGAGTTGATGATCATCATACACCTGTCGTCTTCGTCGGGCAGCCAGTCGTTGCTTCCGAAGCTTACTGAAAGCTCTTGCAAGGCGGGCATCTTCAAATGCTGCAGGCCGAAGAATGCACGGCCTTGGGTGGATTTAAGGCGAAGCGTCTTCAAGGCCGGGAGTCGGAGACCGTGCTTCCACTTTGCGTCGCTCCGACAGAATTCCTCGCTGAAATCCAAGTCGAGCGTGAGGTTTTTGAGGTTGGTGCAGTGCTGCAGGCCATTGTATATGGCCCATGCGGGCCAGTCGGATTTGAGGGTGAATGAAGTGATGCGTCGTAATAACGTTAGAGGGATCCCGAATTCTGGCTCCTCAGTCTCTCTCGATATGTGGAAATACACGGGCAACTTCAGCCCGAGTTTCATCATGGATGGGGGCAGGAATTTGAATGCGTCTCCGTAGCTATTGCTCCAGAGGTCTTTCCAGAGGACTGTCGAGAGAGTGAAGAGTTTAACATCGTCCCAAAAGGACGGTTGGGACGAGGTGCGGAAGTCCTGGAGAGACCTTGCCAAGGTCTTGAAGCATTTGGGTGTGGGAGGGCAAACTTCAACGCACTCCAGGAGGGGTGTTTGGGTGAGGATCTTCACGAGTCCGTCGCGGTTGGAGAAAACACACTCCCGGCCGTTTCGGCCGGCCGAGCATCGGGGATGGGCAAGATGTTCTTCGCGCATGATCTTGGAAGGCAGGGCGCATTCGGAACACGTCACTCGCACCGTTTTTTGGACCACCCTAGAGCGTGCCAGCCAGGTGGCGACTCCTTCGTATGATAGTTTCGCGGACGATGGATTTATGGTGATGTCGTTCCATAGGCGAGGGAAGAGAAGCGCAGCTTCATGCCAACCACGAGACACGCGCGAGATAGACGCTAGCATTGCGTTATCTCTATTCTCGGTGTCCACGGCGTAGGTGAATATTTCCCCCAGAATCTCCAAGGGAATTCGTCGCAATGGCGAGAGCATCGGCTTGAAGAACTTGCGCTCGCGCTCGAGTTCCCGTAATTCATACTCGATTGCGAGGAGTCGAGATCTTTTGTCTGCTGCTTTTAGGTCGATTTCCTGCACTATCTTGAGGATGAACGCAGCATCTTGGGCGCTCGGGGCAGCGTTGGTCGTTGCAAAGTGGGACAGCGCTTGGAATTCGGGCCTGGTGGACGCCATAATCGGGATTTCGGAGGGCGGGAGTGTTGTTGGTTAGTTATAGCAGAGTACGACGTAGGAAACGAGATTGGAGTCCAGGCGAGGTTATGGGAGGAAGAAAGAGCCAACGCAACGAAATGATCACTCCAGTGAGGCTGTTGTCAAACAGGGGCAAATAGGTGGCGACGGGCGCTTAAGTCCCAATTCGGCAAGTCCAACTCCCAGGGAGATGTGGCCTCAATGCACCCACGATACCTCTTCTCTGGACATTCTGTATTCCAATATACCCGAGGGGGCGTTCCCAAGAGACCTTACCTGAGCACACGTTGATGGGTTATCAATGCCCCCCGAGCCAGTCGGCCGTCAGACACACGCACCAAGCCCAGAGGTTCCGAAGTAGCCCTCAGGTATATTGGAACCTGATACCGGCATCGTCCTCCCGCAAGGTGCTAAGCGATGTTGGGAGAGACTGCGCTTATTCCAAATGATTCATATTTATGCGCACTAGAGGATTACTACGGAGGAGAGAAGGTTTCTACGCCCTGTGTTCATTGAAAAGGACAACATACTGGGTATCGTTGGAACCCCACCTTGCAGGGGGATGCGTCTGTGAACAAGGGTGTCGGTACCGTAATGGCTTGAGAGCAGATGCAAGGATCGCTCACCTATAAGCCCGTACAGGTCCCACACTCTGTAGATCGACACATGGACGTCTCAAACAAGACTTTACGCTTGTCTACAAACGCTTCCAGGCCGGAGATATTGGCGGGGTTGGTGTGAAGATTCAGAAGCTCGAGGCTACGGAGCTTCGGAAACGCATTTCGTGAAGAGAGCCTGGCGAATGTATCGCTGCTGAAGACCGCATTGTCCAGTGCTAGTTGTTTGAGGGAAGGGAGCTTTTGCAGGGAGTTGAAGAGGGCGTCGCCTTCGAAGACCCCATTTGTGATGCAGAGGAGACTCTATAGCATGTAGAGTGTCGTGCTCTCCACTCAGGAAGCTTCCAAAAGCGGAACCCTCGTCCGCGTCCATGTTTTCCATGAAAGTCCGGTCACTTTCCGGGGCCCAGTCATCTTCTCCAAAGCGAATGAAAAGGTTGGATAGTGCAGGCACCCTCAGGTGCTTGAGGGTGTGCACAGTAGGCGGGTGGACCCTGTCAAAGTGGGCTGTCTTCAACTTGGGAAGGATAACACCGCGTTCAATGATTTTCTGCGTAAAAGGATCCTCCATGTCGTTCCAAACAAGCGCTTCTCTATCGAGCTCGATGGAAACCGTCTCTAGATTTCCGCAGTGTTGCAGGATCTTGAAGAGGTAGTCCGCGCCCCAATCGCAGGTTAGCTGAAGGGAGGTGAGGGGGCTTAGGATGGAACCAGGGACGTTGATTCCCAGGGACGACCTATTGCTGAGCAAGCTGAGAGGGGGGATACGAAGCTCCAGGGTTTGAAGATTATTCGGAACGAATGTGAAAGCCGAGGGCCCCAACGTCACCCAGTGTTCTACCCAACCCCAAGCGATGGTGACCGACTTGACGAACCTCCATTTAGATGGGTCAAGTGAATCCTCCGTGGGAGGCGAACCCTTGATATTGGATGACAGGACCTCAAGGCATTGAGGTGTCGAGCATCTGAGAATGACATTATCCAGCGATACGCGGTGAAGAATGTTCGCCAGCCCTCGCTTGGATAAGGGGCACTTCCCATGACCTAAGCACTGCTCCCTGGCGGAAACCGGCTTGCCGTCGACGGGAGGAGTGCAATATTCCCGAGCCTCTGTGCGTAGGGTCCGTTGGAGGCCCCGAGCGCGGTTGAACCAGCGATTGAACCGATACTGATTGTTCATACGGGTTCAAAGTCACCATTTGCCAAAATTTGGGAACAGAATAGGCGGCGTCGCGCCAGCTCTTGCACACCCGGCATAAGGCGGCCAGCTCTCCTTTGCTCGGGCTGTCACCGAGTACCTGGTCGAAGATCTCTCCAAGAACCTTTAGAGGCATTCTGCGCATAGAAGACAGCATCGGCTTGAAGAACTTGCATTCGCGTTCGAGATCTTCGAGTTGCTGCTCCAACGCCAGGAGAAGTGACTTCTTGGTGGCGATTTCCCGGTCAATCTCGTTGATAGTTTCGTGGATGATTTCAGCGTCCTGAGTGCCTGGGGCGTTGTTGGTTGTAGCCAAAAGGCACACCGTACGGTGAAACATGGGTTTCGTCGATGGCATGAACCCGTGGAATGAACAAATCGAGTCGCGCCGCGGTATAAATGAAGTGGAAAGGAGAAGAATCGATCAATCCCCAGCAAATTGAACGCAGTCGAACAGTCCAGCCAAACAAAGACAAACTGCAGTTCCAAACACTGCCACTGTGGGCGCTTAGCACTCATCCAGACCAGGCGGCCGTGGTTTCTTCAGTGGCTTCACCTCTTTCAAGGAGCGAAATTTGTCAAGAACATGATCAAGGAGGGCGAAACCTCGGGCATAACTATACAAGTGCGCGCAGTATTCTACACTCGAGGAGCAACCTCGCCAATGGGGACACAGAGTTCGGCAACTGCAGTCGATGGCTATCATTTCTGTAACCAACTGCCATCCATATAAGCATCACGGGGGTCCAGAGATGAGGGCAGAGAAACTTACCATCATGCTCATTAGAGAAGGCGTATCCACCGCCTCACGACTTCCGGCAAATGCAATCCCCTTCGTCACACCGCGACACCTCCAACTGAGCTCCTCGCTTTTTGACGAACGGTTGAAGGTCGGTCAACTTCTCAGCGTCGGTGTGAATGTTAAGGAGACTGAGATATTTGAGGTTGGGAAGTTGGTTGGTCGAGGAAAGCTGGGTGAAAGCTGTTCGGCTGAACGTGACATTGTCGAGCGTCAAGCGAGCCAGGAAGGGAAGCTGCTCCAATAGAGAGACGAGATATTCCTTTTCGAACTCGCCATTGGTGATGTGAAGAGATTTGAGGGTGGATGGGCGTGCGTCATATCCCCCGCGAAGGAGACATTTAAGAGAGCTAGTCTCGGGAAAATCGAGATCGAGGAGGGGGCCGTCAAAATTGATGCCGGGAAGCCACCTTTCTCCTCTACCAAATATAATGGACGCCTCGAGAAGTGCGGGCATTTTGAGGCGCTGGAGTAGGCTGAGGGCGAACAGCTGGACACCTCGGAGATTGAAGACGGTTAATTTCGGAAAGGTACACCCTTGTCCGTGGGTGGGGTCGTCATCCTCGTCAAAGTCGATACCGGCACCGAGATCAATGGTCGCTTCCCCCAGATGGCTGCAGTGTTGCAGGATGCCAAATACAGCGTCGGGCCCCCAGTCGCACTTGAGGTGGAGGGTTGTGAGCCGTTTGAACACACCCGACGGCACGGGCATATTGTGGGCAGTGTCCGCAATGCAGTTGATGCTGGGCAACTCCAGTCGAAGGGCCGTGAGCGCTGCCGGCAAACAGGTAAGGAATGGAGCAGAGGAACGATTCCATCCTTCATCCCAATCCAACAAGAGGGCGAGGGACTTAACCTCGTCCCATGGGGCAGGGCGTGACCGTGAGTGCATCGAGACGAGGGAGGTAAATAGGTTTTGCGAACACTTGGGGGTGGGGCAGCGAATAGCGGAGTGTTGGATACGGGGAGTGCGGACGAGAACCTCCGCCAGGGTGCCCTTCGAGAACACGCATTTCTTCTTTCCTAAACACGATCCCTCCCGGCCGCACTCTTTGGCTTCCACACGCACAGACCGCGAGAACGTTCCCGAGCGGCTGAGCCATGCGACGGCCCCCTCGGACGAGAAGGCAGGCACCGATGGATCCAGTGTCACCCTCGTCCAGAGCTGTGGCATCCCCAGCGCGGCCCTACGCCAAAATCTGCACACGAGGCAAAGCCTAGCAGGCACATAGTTGCAGAAAGGTTCCATATCTACGAGTAAGGCGAAAATTTTATCCAGAACTTCCAGCGGGACCCGACGGACTGGGGAGAGCATGGGTTTGAAAAACTTGCAGTCACGTTCGACGACCTGAAGTTTCTCCTCGAACACTTGGAGCTGGTTCCGTAGTTCGTAGGCTTGGGCGTCCAATCCATCCACCACTTCGCGTAAGAAGGACGCGTCCTGAATGCTGGGAGGGTCGTTTGTCGTCGCGAGCTTTGATAGCGTGAGATGGAATTCAAGCCTTGCGGACGTCATGATGAGTGAATGGGGCACGAGTAGGTCGGGGTTGGGTTCAGCAGCTCTGAGGAAGCGTGCCTGAAACAGGGTAGGGGATCGAGTACAGCGACCAACGCTGTAGGATGGGAAGAGAGGGCTCACCACACTCTGAAGATGTTCGCGAGGGTGTACTAGACAAACAGTGGCAACACTTACGCGTACCACGTGAGTGACGCGTGATGTCATCCATGCAATGATTCTTGGGCTTTCTTGGGGTGGATTATGATAACACAAATATGCAGGAACTATGGAATGGGGGTTTTACGCAGTACAGTGCCTAAGGAAGATGTCCCCGTGCGAAGCCAGGGTGCACAGGCAAAGGGACCTGGAATGAGCAAAGTAGTCAGTGTCGTTCGACCCCTCCCGGAAAAAGTATGGCTTACTCTTCGTCTGGGGTCTGATGCCTATTGTTCAGAACACTCCAGTTCACACCCCTCCGATCGGCAGCGCGAAGTCTTGACCTGAAGACCGCGTTTATCGACGAACGCTTGGAGTCCCGAAAGCTTCTCCGGATGGAGGTGAAGGCGAGAGAGCTCGAGCGTTTGCAATTGTAAAAGGACTTTAAGTGCTGAAAGCTTGG
The DNA here is from genome assembly GCA_951394405.1 of Coprinellus micaceus. Lineage (NCBI taxonomy): Eukaryota > Fungi > Basidiomycota > Agaricomycetes > Agaricales > Psathyrellaceae > Coprinellus > Coprinellus micaceus. Next base: position 2,581,690 of record OX596340.1, on the reverse strand, counting down.
TAAACATGTCGGGTAAGAACACAGTATTGTCCATCACCAGGTGCTTGACGGAAGGGACCGCCTGCAAAGTATGGCAAAGGGGGCTTTCGTCGAAAACGCCGTTGGTAATGTGGAGCGACTCTAAAGAAGAGGGGACCCCAGGGTCACCCCGCAAAAAAGCGGCGAGGGCGGTACCAAGGTCCGCATCTGTGACAACCTGGAAATGGGCGTCTTCCCCCGGCGCCCAATCCACCGGCCCAAATTGGATGCGAAACTCTCGAAGGGCTGGCGTCTTGAGGCATCGAAGCTGCTTTAAAACATCGCTTCGTACGTTATCGAGGTGGAGAACCTTCAAACGCGGCAAGAATATGCCGCTTTGGATAATAGGAAGCAAGGAGCCGAGGTCTTGGTTCATAGACCAGTGAAGGTCACCGTAGCCGAGATCCAACATCAGGGTTTCGAGACTGGTACAATATCTGAGCGGATTGAAGATGTGCTCTCCGGGCCAGTCGCATGTGAGGGTGAACGATGTGAGCCCTCGTAGCACACTTCGGTGAACTTCGAATTTTGGATGGCGGACGGGGAGATCCTCGTAGTCAGCCAGTTCCAGCTGTAGGCTTGTAACTGAGGGGGGTATGAGGGATCTGTCGAGTGCAAGTGGGTGACCCGGCCAATGAAACTCCCAATCTATTTCGATACTGAAGCTTGTGATCTGCGTCCAGGGGTGTCGCTCATCGATTGTCCCCAGTGCGTCGATGAGGTTGTGCAGGCATTGGTAAGTGGATGGCTGGATGGAGACGTATCGTAGAAAAGGGGTTTCCTTGAGGATCTTGGCGACATCGATCTTGGACAAAACGCACTTGCCCTCCCCCAGGCAACGAGGGCTGACATACAGTCCCTTTGTTCCGACAGGCGTATCGCATTTTCGGGAGTCCAAGTGAACACTCCGCGGAAGGCACCCTCCCCTACCCAACCAAGCGCTTACCCCTTCATACGACAACGCTGGGCTTGACGGATCCAACGACACCTTGCACCACAATCTGGGCACGAGATGGGCTGCTTGACGCCAGGTTTTGCAAACTTGGGATATAGTAGCCAGCGTCTTGTACCGACGGTCCATTCCCGCGAGAAAGACGAAGATTTCGCCCAGAATCTCCAATGGCATTCTGCGCAAGGGAGACAGCATGGGTCGGAAGAACTTGCGGTCGCGCTCGACGTCTTGAAGGTCCTGCTCTAGCACCTGAAGCCGTACCCTGATTTCATCGGCCCTACGATCCAGCCCTTCCACTACCTCTCGTATGAGGACACCATCTTGGGTGCTTGGGGGGCTGTTGGTTGTCGCCAAGCGAGACAGGGCGAGGTATGATTCGGGTGTCTTGAATGACATTGTCGATAAGCGGGGGGAAGAAGTTCGATATCTTCAGTTGAATGTCGAGCTGGACCGTAGAAATGTATGAGGATGCAGTATAAGTGCGTGAACTTGGTGAAAGGCGGAGTTGACAAAGATGACTCGGATCACATCCACAGGCCAGCGCACTCCGGACAAACATCCGCAAATACAACCCGCGGGCGCTTAAGTTTAGATGCCAAGCCGGGGCAACACTGACCGTCTTTCAGGAGCTCAAAACCCCAACGGCACGTATTTAAAACTTCGGTTTTATTAGGGAGGCCTGGAGCTCCTTGTATCTCTGCGACCAGAGAAGCATTTTAGAGATATTTCGCGAGGGGAAATGCAAGGGACCAGGAGGCATGGTAGTAGTTGGGAATACGTGGACATCGAAGGGGGGAATAGGCGATAGAGCTACACTAGTGGAAAGAGGCGCAATGAGCGACAATAAACAGGGATCTGATGCCCTATATGTGCAATCTGGCAAGGTTATCTTATCCACAACTCTCAGCCGTCGCCGACAGCCGCGGCACGTCGACTTCGATGGCACACATTTACAAAGATTTGATTTGAAGGTGGTCAACCCGCTTCGTCAGAACAACTAGAGACAGGCACAAGATGGTCCAGTCAGTGTTGTTAAATGCGAAGCGAGGGACGGACGCACCTGCAACCCAGAGGGCATTGGGTCACCTCCAGACGTATACCCCGTTTCTTGACGAAGTCATCCAAGCCCGTTAGCTCCTCGGGCTCAACGTGGACCTGGAGCAACTCCAGGGATCTCAGCTGAGGAAGTAGATTTCGTGCAGCGATGGTGGCAAAAACATCTCGACCGAAAAGAACATTTTCCAGCGTCAAATCTTCGAGGCAGAGGAGATCTTGAAACGCTTGGGGTAGTGTGTTGTCGTCCTCAAATATGCCGTTTGTGATGTGCAAAGAATGCAAAAGGGATGGAACCTTGGGATCACCACGTAGCAATTTGCTGAGGGACTCGCCCATGGCCGTGTTCACGATGTTTTCGGTCTCTCCATCGTTTGGTGTCCAGTACTCCAGGCCTAACGAAACCGTCAGCTCCGTAAGGGCCGGCATAACCAACCACGCTAGCCCAGGGAGTGAGCGAATATCGGCCTCTTCAAGGCTGACTTCCTTCAGCTTGGGCATGACTAACCCGCCGGCTTGAGAGATTGCCTGGATGACGGAGTCGCTTTCTTCAAAATGGTCGAATGCACCATATCCGAGGGCTACGTTCAAAGTTTCAAGGTCTTGGCAAGACTTTAGGTAGATGGACCACTGCCGTTACGACTTTTTTTCAGGATTTAATTAGAGTCATGAGAAAGTGTTCCGTGCATATAGGAGATTTACTCGAAACGTACCAGTAGTCGCAACAATTCACATTCATACAATGGGTGAACCCGCTCGTGTGCTCCAATGAACTCGTGCAAGCCCTACATGGCTTCCAAGCTGTCGTGGTGTCGGAGAAGTTCGAGCATCTCGAGCTGAGGCAGAATGTTCAACAGCAAGAGGTCTGAGAAGAATTGCTTCCCGTCGATCCGCGTGTTCTCGAAGGTCATATGCTTGAGGGCGCGAAGATGGCGGAGCGCGTTTATGAGGACCTCGTCCTCGAGTACAACGTTTGCGACACGGAGGGACTCGAGGCTCGATGGCTCACTGCAATTTCCACGCAGCACGACGAGGAACGAGGAAGCAAGAGCATCTCCGATAGACTTTCGCCATCGAATGGACTGTGACGTCGTTCTCCGAAGGATATAGATATGTCGCGGAGGCATGGTAGTCGAAGGATGATGAAATTGTGGAAGTATTGTATCGGGGCTTGGTCGATGGAGACAGTATGTAACTTGGGCAGGATCACGCCACCGTTGGGTTTAACAATCTCCTCCAAACATGGGTCGTCTTCTACGCCCCAGTCACTAAAGTCGCCGTTCCGAAAATCTAGGTTGAGGACCTCAAGGTTCCAGCAGTATCGCAGCATCACCCAAAGGTAGCTCCCCGGCCAATTGCATGAGAGGGTGTGCGTCGTGAGTTGTTGCATCAACTTTCCCGAGTATTGAAGGTCGAAACTTCGAACGATCGTGGGGAGCTGGTCTGGCAAGGAAAGTTCGAAACGCCGGGTAGGCAGCGGGAGGGAGTCTAACGCCAAAGGAGGTACGTTTCCTCTTAAGTCGTGCCGGTCTGCGTGAACCGTAAATGACTTGATCGAGTGGAAATTCGACTCTTGAGACCACCAGTATCGCTGAATATTGCACACCAAACGTGAGAAGCACTGGGGGCTCGGGCAGCCAATCGATACATGCTCCAGCAAGGGCCCGTGGACGAGGATCCTCGCCACAGCAGGGTTCAAAAAGCGGCAGGATGAAGAACTGCGGGTTGGAGTGGTGCTACGCACCCTCCAGGCGCCCCTAGAGCTTAGTCAGCATCGCGTAGCTCATGTAGACGCGCCCGCGTCGTAGACAGAACCATCATCATCCTGCTAGGTGCATCCACGCGCCCCGCGCTCTAGGCGACCGTCCAAGAGTGGGATCGTCCCATTCCAGGGTGCATGTGGTCTTCCGGCGTCGATTTTTCGCGGTCGACACGCCCCGCACTCCGATGATTGGAGATGCAGCATTCTAGGAAGCATCTTCGCATGAGACATCCAGGCTTCAACAGCATCGAATGTCAAGTTCTGCGTTTCTTGAGAGATCGATGGTGGTGGTTATCCCAAGGCGACGGGTGAGATAAGCAGCCGTGCGCCATGTTTTGCATACTTGGCATAACTTGGCCAGGGAGTCTTGCGAATCAACACAGGAGAAAATCTCCCCCAGGACCTCCATAGGTAGTCGCCGCACCGGGAAGAGGATCGGAGCGTAGAAGGTCATTTGGGCCTGGAGGGCATTTCTCCGGCTCTGGAGAGCCCAGATTTGACGATCTACGCAAGCAATTTGGTCTGCCCAACTGCTAAGAATTCCCCGGACGACGGCAACGTCGTGATAACTGGGCCGACCGTTTGAGGTGGCCAACTGGCAGGTGGTGCACTGGCACCTCGACGGTGGGGTTTCCCTGGTTGGGGCTGGAGGAATGATAGGGATCAGAAGGAGAATGGAACCGGGGAGTCATCGTCGTACTGCGGGTGCACGGCGGATGATACCACTGTCCCGTTCGCACAGCCAACGGCCCTAGCGAAGCGGTCAGCCTTGGACACGCCACGCCTCACTCTGAAGGAGAACGTACGGCTCGTTGAATGCTGCCCAGCCTGTACCGGGGCCATATAACTGTCGCTTTGTGGTGGGACAGGTGCTGGATAGGAGGCGAAAGCGTAAGGAGAATCGCAGTTTCCCATAGACGTTGGCTGGTTTGTAGGCCATTGAACGCCTCCTGGCTGGTATTGGCCAACAGGAGGCAACTGGACTTCGGCACGATCCCACCTTTCCGCCGCCTGGGTCTGGGGTTCTTCGTCCTCAAAGAATGCGAGAAACGCGCGCTTAAGCTTCTCCATCGGAACAAAGACGTGGAGAAACCGGGATGGAGATGATGAGAGACGCTAAGAGACGCGAGCCGAAAATTAGCAATGTTGTCCCTGGTTCCAAATACGGAGCGGAGGTAAATGAAGGTGTCGGCAAACAACGGTATCACCAAAACCGTACGTTTGCCCCTGAATGGGGACTTGGAAGGGGTGGCGAAGGAGACAAGGTTCCTCATAGCGAGCGAGAGATAGGAAATTTCTGAATTAGGCCTGTCCTCTCCTGTCCTGCTCTGCGTAAAACTCCCTTTCTCTCCTGAGTCCATCCCGACTCGGTTTATTCTCCAGCTTCCACGTCTCGGTATCCTTCAACTTCATCCCCGCCGTCCCCTTCACCATCCCCACATAACCGGCCTCTCCGGGGAGCCGCTTAACCCGATCGACCTCCTTCTGCTTGGGACTCATCCTTTCCCAAACATGCGCAGGAGGCCTCTGCCTCGTCCGTTCCAAGACCTTCTTCGACCACACACCCCTCCTCGCGTTCTCCTTCTCCCGCGTTTTGTTCTCTATCTTGTACCGTCTCGCCGCAACGAGGGTTTCGAACATTTGGGGCGTCACCGACGTCGCCAGGCGAGCCATGCTTCTATTGTGTGCGCTCAAGTTGACATCCAGCCTCTCCTCGATGCCCGTGGTCCACTCCTCCCTGCTGTTGCCGCCAAATGCCATCTCAACCTTCATGCCTGCTGCGACAGCTACGCCTTCCTCGAACGCGGCTTCGCGGAGCACGTCCTGCTTCAGCTCTTGGAGATAGAGCCGGCGCTGGAACCGGCGTTCCCTCGCGAGCTTGCGTTTGTAGATGATGTGAGAGATGTGGTCGGGTTGGGGATAAAGGCGTGGCATGGGGGCGTTGTCGAGGGTTGCACGCATCAGGCTTCCTGTAAGCATCGGTTTGGCGGCAAGCCGGTGTTGCCAAGCCTGCGTCAGCGTTAGTAGTGCTCTTGACGCATGCTAATGGGATGAGAGCGCACCACTTCTTCCCGTAGCATTTGTTTCCACTTCTCCTTCCACCGTTTGGCCGCTATCAAGCGGGAGTATCGCTCGAGCACACTCTGGAGGTGGACATCTCCTGCTTGAGCCTTCTGGAATGCGTCGAGATACTATCGAAAGGTGAGATAGATTCAATGGAAAAGGCTCAGAGACGCACCTTGTACCCCTGGCGAAGCATCTGTACCGTCTTCTCCGTCCCGGTCAGATGTCGGTACCGTTCAAACACTTTGCGAACCCTCCAGCGTATCTTCACACTGTCAGCACAATGAAGGTTGGCTTCCGAAGCAGTGCACTCACCTCACTACTCGGTGCTTCCCTCCGTAAGCCTCTATAGAGTCCCCATAACGTCGGTATCCGGTGGGCTGGGAGCAGGAAGAACGGGTTGCGCGACCTGACACGTCGGAGCCCTGAGAACAGTCGGCCAAGTTCTGCTCTTCGAGACAGTGATTCAGGGGTTGGATCTAGTGGATGTGCTGGGCATGCTTTCATGGCAGCCAAGAAGTGACGATGATCATGATCGAAGGAGGAAGACAGAAGCGGTAATCCTTGTTTAGCGCCCGTAGCATCCTTTGGCCGTGTTTGCCTACGCCTTCCGTCGCCTGTCCATACCCGGAATGTCGACTCGACTCGGAGGCGTCACCCTTCTTGTTCTGCTACCTGCTACCACATCCTACCCAACATTCGTTCCCTCTCATTCCCCGGGAATCCTTCGGCCGTGATATCTCCCCAGTCGTCGCATTCAATATGGCGGCCTGCCTCCAGAAAGCCAAAATCATATGCGCGGTGTCACACCTGGCCACCTCCAATGTCCCCGCCAGTACCCAAGAGTCCAACCACATTCGGGAGGTCCTTTTCAACATAGACAGAGAAACGTATAATCTTCACACCCAAATGCAAATTATTAGCCAGAGACTTCAAGAACTCAATTCGGAACGCAGCTATTTCCAGCCAATGGTTTCCCCTCTTCGCCGCTTGCCCCCCGAGATCCTGGGCGAGATCTTCGGACATGTCCTCGACGGTCCGGATCGACTACGCCAACAAGGTCAACTGGCAAATATGTGTCGGGTCTGCAAGAGCTGGCGTCAGGTTGCTCATGATATCCCAAGATTTTGGTGTACGATCTCCATCAATCCATCCAAGCCAACCCTCCCCTTTGAAGCAGTTTCCTCTTGGATCGCTCGATCGAAGAATCTTCCGAAAACCGTTCATATATCAGCTCAAGCTTGCGGAGAGATAGTGCGTTACGGATACGACACTCGCAAACTATGTCGTGGTGAAGTGTGCCCCTTCTCGAGACCTGTTCTCGCTCAGGTTCTCAAGGACGGACCCCCTCTCAACGCGGTTTCAATGGACTGCCCGTCCGCCGAATGCTTTCAACAACTTTCGGACTCCCTCCAGCGCTTCAAAAGCAGTCGGCAGCCTTCCGGCTGGGATACCGCCAACATCATCACGATCTCCGCAAAGTGGGGAAATCAATGGGTCAACCTCCCGCCGCCGGTGTGGCTCTTCCTCCCCCAGTCCACCGGCACCCTCCAACTTACACTCCCGACGGTATATGTCGTCGGAAACGAGGTCACTAGGCGATCGTTGGACATCGATATCCCAGCTACTGTACTCCAACGCCTAACTACCCTCAAACTCACCTGTGACTGGTCCGCGAATCATATTCTGAAGTTGCTGCAGAGATGCAAGAGCCTTGAAGCCCTGTCACTCGACATGGCTTTTGGTAATTTTGGCTTATGGGACGCTGATAATACGTTTATGCAGGGTATATTTGAAAACGGTGTTGCCCTACCCACACTGCGCACCCTCTCCCTTGATGGCGTCAACCCAAGCAATGCTCGAGACCTCCTTATTCTCAAGCATCCTGCAGTCCGCGACCTGACGATTATGTTTGGCTTCCATCTTTGGGTCCTCGAAGCGCGCGCATTCCCAGCTCCGCCCAGCATTCTTAATGTGATGACCCGTGGATACGGCACCTCTTTCGCCACATTTTTACGAGGGAGCACCCGATCACCATCCCTATTGGAGTCCCTCACAATAACGAACGGGATCTTCCAAGAGGACACCCTGTTCAACGCATTAAAGGACCTCGTATCTCTCAAACATTTGAAACTGGACAACCTGGTGTTCAACGTCGACACCTTCGCCAAGATATTGTCCGGGAACTTCCTCCCCCGCCTTCAAACCCTCGCACTGCTCCGACTCCATCGCGGCTCGAATAACATTGTCGGAATTGAGGACTTATTCAAACAACGTCGGCTGAAGATCTCCATGTCGCGATGTATGGCCACAAGATGCGGGTGTGTGAAATGTTTCAGCTGGAAAAGTGGTTATCTCTGATGTTGTCTCTATTCTCAGGTGCCAGGTTCTAGCAGCGAGATGATGGTCTCCAGTGCTTTTCCGTCTGGAAATCGGAATCCTCCCGTTGTTTTGCGTGTCGTCCTAATTTTCCAAGTTAGTCCATAAGGGTGGGATATCTCCTTGTTTTACGACCCCTTGCTCCCATAACCATCAGCATATACTGGTGTTGGCTATCCAAAGGATAACTGGAGGGCTTTCAATCTGACGGGCCAGATTCTGCGTCCACTATTTGATCGTGCCCTCCCTGAGGGCAGCGATTTCGGAGTGTATGACTTTCGACGTCTTCAACGACCGCACCCTAGGCCCGACATCGATCCCCTTCACGTTTCAGGTGGTTGGAGGGACTGAATAGTCCCATCGCCCTCCGTCGTTACCCTGCTGTTTCGGATAGTTCCTACAGTTTAAACACACCACCTTTCCTGGGACAGTTCATTTCCTTAGCATAATATCTTCTTCTCTTCATGTCCGGTACCTCGAAATGTTGACCCTTCGCGTATGTTCGGGGAGGGCAATGGGACGAGTCTGCGCCCGGGCACCTCGCTGTTCGTGGGGCGCCAATATTTGGCGCTGGCGATCGGTGCAAATAGCAGAAATCCCCGCTAGACAGACGCCATTGCGGGGGACAGGACCCACAGCGCCCTGTCCCAGTGCGGATAACGCCTCTTTCGCGGATGCAAAAGCGTTGGAAACATGACAGGAGGCATGCGAACGCCAACCGCACTATCCTTTGGGCAACCCGCCAACCGGCTCCAGCAACGCCAAGTTGCCCAATGTTCTCCATCGTCTCTGGAGGTCCATTCACCTTCATTCTCCAGCTACTGCTCTTTTTCCTCCAGGGCGTCCATGGTCGGTTCAACCTGAGAACGTGCTGGGGCGGTTCATCGACCACCCATCCATCTTGCATCTCACGGAACGAAAATGGAACTTGGTGCTTCAAGCCCTACACAGCAGAATTGCCAATTCAAGGGGACCAACCCGAACTTTGCGATGCCAGGGAAGGACACGCAGCAAGCGACTTCAAGCTCGTCATGTCGGCCCACCTTCGACAAGGTCGCTCGATAGGCTATTACAACGGGGTGGACAACAAGTTCTTGGGTGGGGCGGAGTGGCCTCTGCCAGAGAACCCAGGTGTTGTACGTTTGTGTATATCGGGGAGTGGGTTCGACGACGGCTTGGAGATTACTGTGTGCACCAATGCAGTGGCGGATAACGACTGGCCAACCTCAGCGGCAGCGTGGTGCGCAATCCAGCTAGCGCCGCCATACATCAGGGACGGGTGCTTCGTGTCGGAGGGTATGATGTCCTACACCATCGCTCCATTACCTACCACTGGAAGTGGTGGCGACTGTACCTCAAATTGCTATAGTAGCTACGCCGTGCGGGAACAGTTTAGTTCACTCCCATGGACAGTCGCTTTCAGCACCCTGTGTTTTGCAGTATATCTATGCTTGTACTAGCCAGCTCGAGTGTCATCACGTCCGTTTGGTAGTCTCTCATTCTTCCTGTCAACTTCCAATATTTGACGTTTTTCAGCGCACACCTTTCTCTCTGGCTTCCGTGAAGGACAGTGATCAAGCCTGTGGTAACCTTTGGGTAACCTCGAGTTTTGGGCAGGGCCTCACGCAACTACGTAACCTATACCCGATCCCCGAGCAAGGTCAGTTTATCATACCTCTTCTTCAGTATCGCTGACTCCCAAGAGACTATCATTAAAGCGTCCCTCCTAACCGAAACATGATTGAGGCGGTCAATATGTAGCCGCCGGCGCTTATCGCCATTCGTTTGTCCATGTTTGTCTATACCTCCCAGCAACTACGACAGTTTCTATAATTCAATCCGAGTCTTCTGTGCAGCAACGACGTCCTACGAGCCAGCGCTCCTTGCTTCTCGTTCCTTGTACCCCCTCTCCCGACATCGACGCCCACGTAATCGCCATGGCTTCCCCCCAACCCGAACTTCATCGTGCGGTATCCCATCTGCGGACGACGAACATTCCTGCCAATGCTCAAGAATCGGTTCACATTCAGGAGCTCCTCGAAGACGTAGACAAGGAGGAAGGCGCTCTTAAGGAACAACTACGAGCCATTCAAGTCAGACTTCAAGAGCTCCACCGCGAACGGAACGAGTTGAAGTCGATGGCATCCTCGCTACGTCGTGTCCCCTCAGAAGTCCTCGGGGAGATCTTCGGCTACGCGCTGGTGGAGTCACGGCTGTCCTCACAGAACATGCTAGCTAAGCTGTGTCAAGTATGCAGAAGCTGGCGTGACGCTGCCCATTCCGTGGCTAAGTTCTGGACGGTCACCAGTATCGATCCATCAGCCTCCTCAATGTCGTACGAAGCAGCCAGCTCGTGGATATCTCGTTCAAGGGACTTGCCCAGGACCCTTTATATACTGGGAAAGAACTGCGGGGGAGTTCGTTTCTATACGTCGTCTCATAACTTCCGTCGGTTGTGTGTTGGTAGGAGTCAGTGCGCCTTCTCCAAACCCGATTTAGTGAGGTTCGTCAAAGAGGGGCCACCTCTCGACGAAATCTTGGTCGAACCCCCGCCTCGAATGTTTTGAAAATTTCTCCGCCTCGTTGCAATCCTTCCAAGGCGGTCCTAATCCATCGTCTTGGAACTCAATCAATCCCACCATCGACATTTTGGTTCTTACCCCACTCCACCACCACTCTGAATCTCAAGCTGCCTCGTGGGACCAGCGCGGGCGGCGACAGTCATGTCGATATCCCGGAGGGCATTTTGCGAAGACTTACCTCCTTCCACTTAACCTGTGGCTGGACCACGGATCACATCTTCAAATTGTTGCAAAAGTGCTCCAACCTCGAAAATGGAGAGTTCAACGAGTGGCCAACGGACGATGTATTCATGCGGAGTATCGCTCAAGGAGGCATCACCTTATCGAAACTGCACGAGCTCAAGTTGGACAAGCTTTACATCGAAGGGGTCTCTGACCTCCCGCTACTCAAACTCCCTGCGCTCCGGAAGTTATCGATAGGGCTTGGTGCAGAAAACTGGCTCATTGGCGATCCGATGGGTTACTATGGTGAACCCAACTCGATGACCTCTAAGCTAGCCGCCGCCTTCCACATTTTCGTGCGGGGAGATCCCAGTTCCCCATCCACGCTGGAGTCGCTCCGAATTACGAATGGCATTTTCAACGAAGGAGAAATCGACCATTTATTCCCTCTCCTGAATCTGATGGACCTCCCATCTTTGACGAAATTGACTCTCAACAACGTGGAGTTTGACAAGGAACTCTTTGCCAAGGTATCCGTCAAGGGCCACCTGCCGCTGCTGGTCGACCTAGAGCTCCTCAAACTGCATCATGACCCGGGACGATTTTAGTGGGGTGCGGGAGTTGACCAGTAAGCGTGGGGTCTTGGTCTCTTTATCCCAATCCACCCAAGGAGAGTGCAGGCATGTCGGGACTGTTTCCCGAGTGAAGTCCCCCTCTCACCATGCTTCGCAGATGTCAGAAGGACGCAGACGGAGGGACGGAAGAGGACTTCAATTGACGATTGAAAAAAGAGACTGAAGCCCTTCCGTTTTACCGGAACCGTAACTCATAGTAAAACAGTGCGTTTCTCGTTGAGTGACAAATCCCGTCGACATTCCAAATACTCATTTCGACGTCGCAGATAATGAACACATTCCATACAAACAACCCACGAGCTCAGTCGGCGAGGCTGACGACGAGAGGGAGCTGCGGTGGGCCGGACTCCCCAACAACGCCTGGGGTGACGATCCCCGTCATCTTCCACTTTACCTCCTTTCCCTTCGCTGGAGCGAATTTGAACTTGTCCAATAGCGCGCAAAGGACAACCTCTGATGGCGAGTTTCGTATGGACCGAAGTTAGCAGTGCATGGAACGCGGGCAAAGGGGTATCAAGCTTACTCATTTCGAGCTGAGAGAACATGAACCCGATGCATGCTCTTCCTCCTCCACTGAAGGTCATGCTAGACAGGGGTCACAAGGCCATGGACGTCAGGGACTTAACTATAGAGGAGCAAAAAGACTCACAGATGCGAAAATACCCCGGGTACCTTTGCCTCTCCTACAGAGCTCGGCAGTGCCTCTATCCACCTCTCCGGTCTCCACTCGGACGAGTCAGGTCCCCATATATCGGGGTTGTAATTCGAAGACAGGAGAGATGAGAAGACCATCGTTCCTTTTGGGACGAGGACTTCGTGCATGTCTGAACCGTCATTTCCACGGACGGGTTTCGAAAACGGGAGAATGATGTCCTTGCGAGTCCTGGAGTGACCATGTTAGTAAGGAGTGGGCTCTTGGACTCGGCAGATGAAGGTACTGGAAGGGTGTCTTACTCTCGGACGGTAGTATGAACAGGAGCGTAGCTGAGTGGAACGACCTGGTGAATAAGTCGGCTGACGGACGAATGATAAAATGGCGTACAGGCGGAGTGTCTCCCTACACACTGCATCGAGGAAGGGGAGGGAGATCAGCTCGTCGTATCCAAGCCTGTCCCCACCACACCTTTGATGGGCCTCCGTGATTTCCATCCGCAGTTTGTCCTGGACGTCGATATTCTGGCTCAAGAGCCAGATGATACGAGCGAGCGCATTCGATGTCGTATCCATGGCCGCAAAGGTAAGCGATCTGAAGGCGAATCAGCATGGCCGAACTACCAAGGGCTTGACCGGGAAAACCTACGAAACTTGGCCGACGAGTTCTTCGTCCGTGAGCCGGTCTCCTTCCGAGGCTTTCATGTTCTCCCTGACTGTGGTCCAACATCGTCAATATGGGCTGTAAGCCTTCCGCTAGTTCGCTCTGGAGGAGAATGCTTACGAAGAATACTAATAATATCTTTTCCCCTTCCTACTTGCTTCGCGACTGATTCATCACCTTCCTTCATCGCCCTCCGTTTTGAGTCAACTATCTCCTCTGAGGTGCTCTGCATGACGTCTGAGATGTCTCTCATCTCCCTCAACGGTTCCCATGGTATAGCGTTGACGACCCAGCGCCTGAATCTCGGGGTGCCAATGTTATACACCAGAGGCAATACATATTCGCGCGCAAAGTTGAGGCGATCGAAGGTGACACTGGAGTTCAGCCAGTCAATTCTTTTACCCTGATCAAGTAGGTCGAGACCGCTCACCTAAATTTCCTGACTCCACGAGTGTAGGGGTTCTCCTGCGAGCCTTCGGTCAGTGAGTCGAAGGTGTAACCCAGGCCGCTTTGTCCGATAAGTTCAAGTGCTGTTCTCGACATCCACTGGAGTACGTCGATCTAGAAGCGAGTTCCGATTGCATTGTGAGCGTAGAGGGCCAAGTTCAAGGGGCTGTACGAACCTCTTGAGGGCCTTTCGCCACCTTTCCCAAGAACGTATCCCGGAGCTAAGCAAACCGCATTCAATGGCGAGAATTCAATCGGGGTAGCCGTCGTGAGCATACCTTGTGAGTCACGTCGTAAAAGATGGGGACTGCGCACAAGCGGATTAGCGATGGCCGACGAATGTTAAAAGTATACCAAACCCACTCATATCGCGCATATGCATCATTGAAAATACTGGTTTAAGCATCTTCCTCTGCTTACGGTGCTGATCGCCCGCAGTTGCGAAGAGACCCTTCCCAAAAACCAGGCCTGTAGCGCTATAACCAAAGCCAGGTGTAGTAAGTCTTGCGTATCCACAGTATCGAGAAAATACACCTTACATGAAAAACCCCACGGTCTCTTCATAAACGTGTTGGTCCTTGACAACGATGTGGTGCAGAGCCTTCGGATCGTAAACAAACAGCGCCCTTGCACCAAAGGCTCCTCGAAGTTTGATGACGCCCCCATCTGCAGGCACTGTGTCAGCCATTGAACTAGAAGTATGGGCACATAGAGGGGCCGTACACGTTGCCGATATGTGCTTGTGATAGTCCCATGCGTCCTCGTTGAATATCTTGTCCAAATGCCCTAACAATTGTCGTAAGTGTGGAGGATGTAAGCATTGATCTTTCGAGAACTCGCCTCCGAGGAATGAACCGCCCGGGGGGCCTGGAAGGTTATCGAGAGGGCTCCTATCAAAGAGCCTCCTCAGTGACCTGAAGATAGCCCATACAATCCCGACGGCGAGTATTGCCCACGCCAACGAGGATATCATTCTGAGGACTGGTCTGAAGAATAGTAAAAGGGAATCTAGGATGGGTGTGAGAAAGAAAGAGAAAGGATAGCTGGAATTATATCATCGCATTGGGTGCCAACTCCCACAACCTCAGTCAGCAGCCAGAGCCCCGGGCATCTCTCTCCAGGTCCAGCGGGGTACCGAAGGAGAAGGAGTGTCCGAAATTATATCGGTGACGTTGAATTGCACACCGAATGGGAATGTCCATTTATCACCCTTGCACCTTAATAAAGGCACCTCAGTATATCGAAACCGAGCCCCGGTTTTACCTTCGAAATCAAAGGGCAAAGTTGCGTCGTAAGCGGTCCTGAAATAGACGCATGTGCAGGTCCATGCAGCTGGGCAGTACAGCTTTCACCATCTCTGCACACACGCCAAGCTGATGATGGGGCGAGCGCCGCAGACATAGCACCAAACCCGCGGTTCCGATAGAGGTCGACTGCGTGCGAGCTATGTAATACGCGCAGCTCGACCCGCTGTCGTGTCGCCAGAAAGAAATGAAGTTACGGCAGCGACAAAGGGGGACGTCGTGACGACTCTGCGGCCCCACACTGCAGCTATGGTCAAAAATCTCAGAGTAGAGAACGGGAGGGCCGCCTAGTCACGGAACAGGAGACATCGAGATTGACGAGAACAAGGCATGTGAAGACGGGCGGCGAAGTGGATTGGATAGAACCCCAAGAACCGCCCTGCTCCAGCGACCAGCTCCACAGAAAGTCGTTCGGTCTTATTCCAGATGTTGTTGAGGTAGCCGTTGCGTAAATTGACGATGCAATACCGGGCGGGGTGGTGGTGGTGTGGTGGTGGAGAGCAACAAGTTGAACTTGCGGACTGTGCGTTGACACGGCTCGCGATCGGCTCGCCGGCGAGACACCGGGAGATAAGATAAGATTCATGGCCCTGCGCATAAATCGACCAAACCAATTGAACACCCGTGGCTGCATCAATATCACGTAGTCGTCCGTTCCGCATATCAGTGCTCAGAGATTCAAAAGGGAGAGATAGTACAATAGCCATCGGACCATACGGTGGCGAGTCGGCAACGCAAATTTAGCGCCCATTTGGTCGTGTTTGGCTGTGGCGCGCCCCACTGAGAGGCTTCGACAAGATCACAGCGGGCGGAAGACCCAGCGTCGATCTTACGGCTCCTCGCTCCTTCTCTTGGCCTATTGAAACCGGGGGGGTTGGCCATAACCCCGGGATTCTGCGGTCGTGCCTAACCCACAAGGTAATAGGTTGGGCCCGGGGATACAGTCTACGCAGGCTACATCGTGCTGACCGAGCTGTGTAACTCTTGAGATCCAGTCCCTCAACTTCTCCGCGCACTCACTCCCAGGGCTCAGGTGTGCGGGTACGTCTGGACCGTTTGATGAGCAAAGTCCCCCGTTCACCAATCTTCGCAGGTGCCGGAATGACGGAGACAGAGGAACTGGAGAGGACTTAACCGACGATTGAAATAAGGGCCTGAAGCCCTTCCGTTTTGCCGGTGCCGCAGCTACAGTGCGTTTCTTATCGAGTCTCGTCTACACTCTAGATACTCATTTATAGACGCCACAGATAATGAACACATTTCATAAAAACAATCCACGGGCTCAGTCGGCGAGGCTGACGGCGAGAGGGAGCTGCGGTGGGCCGGACTCCCCAACAACGCCTGGGGTGACGATCCCCGTCATCTTCCACTTTACCTCCTTTCCCTTCGCTGGAGCGAATTTGAACTTGTCCAATAGCGCGCAAAGGACAACCTCTGATGGCGAGTTTCGTATGGACCGAAGTTAGCAGTGCATGGAACGCGGGCAAAGGGGTATCAAGCTTACTCATTTCGAGCTGGGAGAATTTGAACCCGATGCAGGCCCTTCCTCCTCCACTGAAGGTCATCCTGAACAGGGCCATGTGCGTCAGATTCTATCCGCCCTGCCAGGGAAGCCGAATGACTCACAAATGCGAATATACCCCAGGTATCTTTGTGTCTGAGACAGAGCTCGGAAGTCCCTCGATCCACCTCTCCGGCTTCCACTCGAAGGAGTCAGGTCCCCATAGATCGGGGTTGCAGTTTGATGAGAGGAGGGATGAGAACACCATGGTGCCTTTCGGGACCAGGACTTCGTACATCTCCGAACCATCGTTTCCACGCACGGATTTCGAAAATGGGAGAATGATGTCCTCGCGAGTCCTGGAGTGACAATGTTGATAAGAATTGGGCTCTTGAACCTGGCAGCTGAATCTCTGAGGGGAAGAGTTGCTTACTCTCGGGCGGTGGTGTGCACAGGGGAATAGCTGAGTGGAACGACTTGGTGAATAGGTCGACTGATGGACGA
Source organism: Coprinellus micaceus (assembly GCA_951394405.1). Taxonomy (NCBI): domain Eukaryota; kingdom Fungi; phylum Basidiomycota; class Agaricomycetes; order Agaricales; family Psathyrellaceae; genus Coprinellus; species Coprinellus micaceus. Next base: position 2,565,012 of record OX596340.1, on the reverse strand, counting down.
AAGATAAAATGGCGCACAGGCGGAGTGTCTCCCTACACACTGCATCGAGGAAGGGGAGGGAGACCAGCTCGTCGTATCCAAGCCTGTCCCCGCCACACCTTTGATATGCCTCCCTGATTTCCTTCCGCAATTTGTCCTGGACGTCGGTATCGTGGCTCAAGAGCCAGAGGGTACGAGATAGTGCATTTGACGTTGTATCCATGGCCGCAAAGGTAAGTGTCCTGAATTCGAATCAGCGTGGTCGCACTACCAAGGGCGTAATCGGCAACACTTACGAAACTTGGCCAAGAAGTTCCTCGTCCGTTAGCTTATCTCCTTCTGACGCTTTCATGTTCTCCTTCACTGCAGGTAATCCAACTTGCCATCAGTCTGTTTCGTCGCCGGGGAGGAGGACGCTTACAAAGGATGCTGATAATATCTTTCCCCCTTCCCACTTGCCTCGCCACTGTTTCGTCGCCTTCCTTCATCGCCCTCCGTTTCGAGCCAACTATCTCCTCTGATGTGCTTCGCATGACGTCCGAAATGTCTCTCATGTCCCTCAATGGTTCCCATGGTAGAGCGTCGACGGCCCAGCGCCTGAACCTTGGGGTGCCAATGTTGGACACCAGGGGCAAAATGTATTGCTGCGCAAAGTTAAGGCGGTCGAAGGTGACACTGGAGTTCAGTTAGTCGACTCGTTTGCCTTGATGAACTAGGTCGAAGCCGCTTACTTAAATTTCCTGACTCCACGAGTGTAGGAATTCTCCTGCGAGCCTTCGGTTAATGAGTCGAAGGTGTAACCTAGACCGCTTTGCCCGATAAGTTCAAGTGCGGTTCGAGATATCCAGTGCAGTACGTCGATCTGGAGGGGAGTTCCGACATGTCGTGAGTGTAGGCTGAAAAGAATGAGGGGTCTGTACGGACCTCTTGAGAGCCTTTCGACATTTTCCCCAGGAACGTATCCCGGAGCTAAGCATCGGCCATTCAATATAGCGAGCATGCAATTGACGTGACGTTGGTGAGCGTACCTTGTGAGTGACGTCGTAAAAGATAGGGACTACGTATAGAGAAAACTCAGCAATGGTGAACGAATGTTGAGAATACACCAAACCCACTCATATCACGCATGTGTGCCATTGAAAATACTGGGGTAAGCATCTTCCTCTGCTTGCGATGCTGATCGCCCGCGACTGCGAAGAGACCCTTCCCGAAAATCAGGCCTGTTGAGCTATAAGCGAAGACAAGGGTAAGTCTGAGGTGGCCAAGTTATTGAGAAGATACAGCTTACATGAAAAACCCTACCGTCTCTTCAAAAACGGGTTGATCCTTGACAATGATGTGGTGCAGAGCCTTCGGATCGTAAACAAACAGTGCCCTTGCACCGAAGGCTCCTCGAAGCTTGATGACGCCTCCATCTGTGGAAGCGGTGTCAATGATTGAACTGGCAGTACAAATGCATCCAGGACGCCGTACACATTGCCGATATACCCTTGTGATATTCCCATGCGTTCTCGTTGAATAACTTGTCCAAATGTCCTAATGATAGCTGTAAGCATGCAGGAGGTACTCGTTGAACTCGCACGGAGTTACCTGCGAGAAAGGAACCGCCTGGCGGGCCTGGGAGGTTATCAAGCGGGCTCCTACCAAAGAGCCTCTTCAGTGATCTGAGAACCGCCCATACGATGCCGACAGTGAGTATTGCCTGCGCCAACGAGGATATCATTGTGAGCACTCGTTCGAAGAGCAGTAGAGGGAAGCTAGTATGGGTGTGAGAAACAAAGAGGAGGGGTGGCCAAGGCTGGTCATATATTATCGTGTTGAATGCTTACTCCCACAATCTCAGTCAGCAGCCAGAGCTCCTGGCATCCCTCTCCAGGTCCAGTGGGTGCCGAAGGAGAAGAAGTCTTCGAAATCATATCGGGGACGTCGAATTCCATCCGGAATGGGATCGCTCTCGCACCTTGAGAAAGACCTAAATATATCTAAACGAACCTGTTCCTACATCGGGTGGCTGGACAGGGTAGTAGCTTTTCATCTTCTCCGCACACACGGGCATGAGGGCGGTCTCGCGTCCTAGCTGCTTAAGGAGCGAGCGCAACAGACAAAGCACCACACTTCCGGTTCTGATAGAGGTCGCCTGCGAGGTATGCATACGCGCAGCTCGATTCGCTGCTGGTCGTGTTGCCAGCAAGAAATGCAGTTACGGCAGGGAGTGCCAGGAACAAAGACAGCATGACAACTCAGCGGCCGCCGCGCAGCGCCCATGGTCAGAAGCCCCAGAGTAGAAACGGGAGAACCGCCTAGTCACAGAAGAGAAGACATTGATGTTAACGAGACAAGGCTATAGAACCCCAAAACTCGCTGCCGTGCTCTAGGGACCAGGCTCCACGGAAAGTCGTTAGGCCTATCCCAGGTGTTGCAGCGGCAGCCGTTGTAAGAATTGACGTTGAAATACCGGGTGGTGGTGGTGGAGAGCAACAAGTTGAACCGCCAGCTCGCCAGCGGAGGAAGATAAGGCATCAACATGAGATAAGATAAGATTCACGGCCCCGTAGATCGAACCCCCCTGGGCGGCACGTAGTCGCCCATTCCGAATATCAGTTCTCAGACATTCGGAGGGAGAATATCATAGAGATTAGTGCAATCGGCGACTCAGCTTTAGCGCCCGTCCGGTCGTCTTTCTCCACTCAGACTGTTCTCCGATTACCATATCATACCAGGCCGAGGTTATCGACGTCCCGGAGCGATCTTACGGCCCCTCACTTCTCTTGGCCTCATCGAGATTGGGGGCGAGGCCACACCTTCAGGATTCTGCGATCGTGCCTAGACCTCGGGGCACTACTCTATGTTTAGGTTGGGAATACGGAAATTACTAAAGGCTACATCGTGCTGACCGACCTGCCAGTGTGTGTCTCTTGAATCCGGTCCCTCGACATAAATAGTGCCCGCTTACTCCCGAAGCTTAGAACGCTGGCTCTTGGCATTCCTACCTTCACGTTAGGGTGTCGTGAGCGGGAGGTCGAAGGCTCACCTGAAGATTCCATAAACTCAATTCACGAGCTCAGTCAGCGAGGCTGACCACAAGAGGGAGCTGCGGTGTGCCTGGTTCCCCAACGACTGCTGGTGTGACAATACTGGTCATCTTCCACTCGATCTCCTTTCCTTTAGCCGGAGCAAAGTTGAACTTGTCCAAGAGTACGCAAAGGATGACCTCTGGAAATGATCCGTACCGAGCGAGGTTAGTAGTGCCTGAAGCAAAAATAACGGTTACTTACTCATTTCGAGCTGGGAGAACCGGAAACCAATACACGCCCTTCCCCCTCCGATAAATGTCATCCTAAACAGGGTATTAAGCGCCGGAAACATACCCGCGTGGAGAGGCAAGAGACTGACAGATGCGAATAAACTCCTGGAATTTTTGCCTCTTCGACAGAGCTCGGAAGGCCATCGATCCATCTCTCCGGCTTCCAGTCGAACGAATCAGATCCCCACATCAGGATTGCAGTTCGACAAGAGGGGAGATGAAAACACCATGGTGCCCTTTGGGACAAGGACTTCGTGCATTTCCGAACCGTCGTTGCCACGGACGGGTTCAGAGAATGGGAGGATGACATCCTCACGAGTCCTAGATTGAGAACAAACGCGATAAGCACGGGTTTTGTTGGGTCCAGTAGCTAAAAATATTGAAACGGTTGCTTACTCTCGAGCGATGGTGGGTATAGGTGCGTAGCTATATCAGACAACTCGGTCAATCATCTGACAAAGAGGCGAGAGGGATGGTGACGAACACGCGGAGTGTCTCCCTACACACTGCATCGAGATAGGGGAGGCGGCCCACCAGCTCGTCGTATCCGAGTTTATCCCCACCGAACCCTTCGTACGCGTTCCTGATTTCCTCTCGTAAGTTGGTCTGAACGTCGATATTTCGGCTCAAAATCCAGAGAATACGCGAGATCGCATTGGACGTCGTGTCCATGGCCGCAAAGGTGAGTGTTCTGAAGGTAAATCAGCATCCTCGAACCACGGAGAACCTTGGTAGGCACACTCACGAAACTTGGCCAAGGAGTTCCTCATCGGTTAGCCTGTCATCCTCTGAAGCCTTCATATTCTCCCTCACTGCAGTCCCAGTAATTTGTGAACATCCCTTTTCATGGCTGCGGAGGAGAGTGCTTACACAAAACACTAATGATATCTTTGCCCTTTCCTACTTGTTTCGCGATCGCTTCGTCACCTGCCCTGATCGACCTCCGCTTAGAGCCAACGATTTCGTCCGACGTGCTCTGTATGATATCCGCAATATCCTTCATCCTCCTCAATGGCTTCCAAGGCAGAGTATCGACGACCCAGCGCCTGAACCCCGGGGGACCAAGGTTGTGCACCAAAGGCAAGACATATTCGCGTGCAAAGCCAAGGCGCGCATACGTGTCACTTGGGTTCAAATTTTGGTCGTTCGTTAATGAAGAACTGGGTGCTGGCAGGAGAGTCGGGTCACGTACTTGAATTTCCGGACCCCACGAACATAAGAGTGCTGCTGCGAGTCTTCGGTCAAAGAGTCGAAGGTGTAGCCTAGACCACTTTGCCCAATGAGCTCAAGTGCAGTCCTCGACATCCAATGCGCCACGTCGATCTAGAAGAGAATTCCAATGGATTGTGAAATTGGCAGCATCATTTTCAGAGATTCGTACGCACCTCTTGAGGGCCCTTTGAGATCTTTCCTGCAAGCGTATCTCGAAGCTGGACGAGGGGAATTCAACGCAGGCAACCGGCATATACGTTCGTGAACATACCTTGTGAGTCACGTCGTAAAAGATAGGTACTACGGACGGCGTAAATAGTTAATGCTCATGGTTGATAATGAACACAGAAAATACTGACCCGTTTCGCGTAGACGCGCCGTTGAGAAGACTGGATTAATCATCTTCCTCTGCTTACGATGCTGCTCCCCTGAGGTTGTAAGCAGACCCTTCCCCTAAACCAAGCCTGAACCGCTGTAAAAAAACACGGTCCGGAGTCAGCAATACCCATGGTATCGAAGTGAGAGACGTTACATGGAAAACCCCTTGGTCTCTTCAAAAATGTGCTGATCCGTGACAAAGATATGGTGCAGCGCCTTAGGGTCGTAGACGAACAGTGCCTTAGTACCAAAGGCTCCCCGAAGCTTGATAACGCCTCCATCTATAGATCTTCCGTCAACTTGGGCCGAATACGCACAGAGGAGATCATACACATCGCTGACAGGCGCTTATGATAGTCCCACCCATCCACGTCGAATACCTTGTCGAAATGTCCTAAAGGTAATCGTAGGATTAGTGTCGGGGGCTGATGTTAGACTAAGCGACGGCTTACCTACGAGGAAGGAACCCCCTGGCGGGCTGGGAAGGTTGTCCAGAGGATTCCTTCCAAAGGCCCTCTTCAGTGACTTGAAGATGGCCCATAGGATGCCGAAGGTTAATGCTCCTCGCGCCAACGAGGAAATCATTCTGAGTGTTTGTTTGAGGAAGAGTGAAACCGAAACTACTTTGAGTGAAGGAAACAGAGGGGAAGAACCGTGAAATTATACCATTGCGTTTAGCGCCAGCTCCCATGGAGCTGCCAGCGATTCGCGCGCTAAGCATCTATTTCCAGGTCTAACGGGGCGCCGAGGAGAAAGAAATCTTTGAAGTTCAATATGTGACGTCAATGTACACCCGAAACGAGGATGTCCGATAGATCGCCCATATACCTTGAGAAAAGCCAGCCCAATCCGTTTACACTAAGCGCCGGCGCTCGTTGGGCGTCAAATAGTTGGTCGCCTTTGGAACCGGGTTTCGTCAATGTCCCAAGACAAAATGGAGTTATCGGCAGCGCTAGAAGGCGTGAAGATTTCAGCGTCTCGGGAGAAGGGCCCTGCGCCAGACCAGCAGGCGATGGCGATTGGCCAGAAAGGACATGCGAAGACACTGGGCGGCAAAATGAGATGTCCGGGACACAGGAAGCCACCTGGCTCCACGGAAAGTTGTCCCACCATTCACGAGATGTCGTAGCGCTAGGAGTTGCACCGGTTGAACTACAGGGCGGTGTCGATAGAGAGTAGAGAGCAAGTTCATTTCGAATTCCCAGTGGCAAGCCATGCTGGCGGAGTTTCAAAGCGGGGACGGTAGGTGATAAGATAAAGCTGAGAAGATAAGATAAGATTGAACCGCAAAGTCTAAGCCATTGCCGATAAGGCTACATGATCGAATTGCAAGAGAAACCGCATCGCCCTACAATTACAACACAGATTGGCAGTTCACGGCTACAGGTTCGGGGGGCATATGTATGGAATCACGATGAAACGTAACTTGAGAAGAAGACAGTCTATATGAGCGGGTGGAAGAAATGGTTCGAGTGTATAGGTCGAAGCAAGGAGGAAAAGGGGAGAGGGGGTCAAATTCCAGAAACGTGGTATCAGGATCAGTGCGTATATGAGTGCGAGAAAGTCACTTCAGGAGGGCACAGAATGGCAGGAGAGAAAAGAAAGGAAAACAAAAAAGCAAGAACTAATCCAAGCGACCAAAGCGCGTAGAACGAACAGAACAAAGCCTCCCTTCCACACCACCTCCTCTCCACACACACACACCCCTACGTCGGCTTATAATACACCGTAGTGAGATACTTCTTCTTATACCTCGTCGTCGTCGCCACCGCCAACACCCCATTCCTAATCGCACTCGTACACAAATGATGCAGCACAACATGACTCGGCACAGCCAGCACACTCGCATCGTCCGTCAGCGGCGGCATACTCATCGTATCAATCGTCAACGCCCTCGACGCCACAAGACCCGCCGCCCCCGGACTCGCCTGCGGTGCGCTCGCGCTGAGGACGGGCGTCAACATCGGAGCGGGTGTCGATGCCCCAGGTACGGGCGTCGACGGCGACGCTGGTGTCGTAGCCGCAGTCGAGTTCGCTCCAGACGCGGTCTCGCTCGTCGCCCCGCTCTCCGTGATAGTATCGATCGTCGTCCCACTCCTACTTGCCTGCACGCTCCGAGCAGCAGTTGGAGTCGTCGACATTCCAGAGTCTACGAAGCTCGAGCTGATCTCACTAACTTCGCTTGGTGGAGGCGGGGGTGGCGGCATCCTCCTGGGTGTACTCGTAGCATCCGAGTATCCTCTCTCCCTCCCTCTTCGTTCCCTTCCCCCCTCCCGCCGATCTCTCCTCCCCGACCGTCCCTGCCCACTCCCCACACCTCCCACCTGTGCCGAGCTCTGGACGACACTCGCCGCGTTCCCAACCGGACCTACATTACCCACCGCACTCTGTGCAGGGCCCGGGGTGATCTTGTTGTTCAAAATGAGTTTATCAAGGTGCCGAGGCAGGGCAGGTGCAGGCGGAATGTTGGGTGCAGGGACGAAGCCGCTGACGCGATGGTGATGAGTTTGGGGATCAGGCTGACCCTGGTTCGCATTGAGGTACAATTCCTCCTCCTTGAACGCCTCGAGGAGTTCTGGTGGGAGAACGTTCGTCCATTGAGCCTGTTGTGCGGGATTCGGGCCGGTACGTGGGGGAGGGGGTGAGTTTGCTGCTGCTGCTGCTGCCGCGGCTGCGATCGCTGTCGATGATCCCTCTGCGAAGAAGCTGGGGTCCTTGGCCTTCATACTAGCGCTGCTCGTGCCCCCGATGGGCACCGCGACATAGTTGGCGAGCGAACCCTGATCGTCAACAGCAGTTGGGAGGTCGTCAGCGACTCTCCACTGATCATCGACCAAGAATCGGATGTGGTGGGTTCCAGGGAGGAGGTAGACGGTAGTTTCGAATATCGGGGATCCTGCGTTCTCGCGTTCCATCATCCGCCTTCCCTTCCAGTCATCATCTCCCGCACGCGCGAGCAACACGTTGTGCCCTCCGCCCCTCCACACGATCTTGACGGCCACCGGCTGTGGTTTCGTGCCATCGGGGAGCAGCAGGGACCGGTCTGCCCCGTCCCCACCCAGTACCCGGGGTTTCGGCTGCAGCGCCAACGGGATCGACGAGCGTACGACTTCGTGGCGGAAGGCGGGTGAGCCTGGTGGCTGCTGGACCTCGGGTGGGGACGCAGGGACGTTCGATTGGTTGTACAGCTCTTGGATGCGTCGCTGCTGTTGCTGCTGTTGCTGCTGGGTGCGGTAGTACGGCGTGCCCCGTGCCGCGTTGTTGGTACTATTGTTGTAGGGTGGATCGAGGAGGTCGGTGGCGGAGAAGGGGTCTGGGATGACTCGACCGCGCTCTCGTTGTGGATCTACGCCAGCGGATGTTGGGATCGGGATGCTCTGTGTCTTTGGGTGTCGATGGGGCGGATTGTTTCCTGATGCCAAGGACAGGGAGGCGAGGTCGGGGAGTTCGAGGGACTTTTTCTTGGTGCGTAGGGAACGATGGGGAGCGCCTGGGGAGGGCGACGGGGATTGAGTACGACGCTGGTGTTGCAGCTGTCTTGCGCCATTTGCGGGATTCGACGCAGAGTTTCCCATTGAGCCCCAGTGCGATCAGACAACTAGCGCAGTTGTACCTTTCCAAGCCACCTTCGATCGGGGACAGCGGAGCTCCAACGCCGGCTGCAGTCCGGAGCATGCGCGGCCCGCAGAATGGTCCAGACCTGTTGGGGATGATTCAGCCGTAGAGGGCAGGGGAGGGCAGGAGGATGCCTTTCTATGGGTGGAGAGGCGGCTCAGAGACATGGTGGAAGGAGGAAAGGAGGGGAAAGAAGCGAGCGTCGTCTCGTCGTCTTTATATATCCCCTCAGGATATTTGCGTCTATTGTGGTTGATCGGCCACTCACCCCTCACTAGCGCAGAAACCCAGCCTTCGGACGCCTCGTCCATAACAGAATAATCAGAAAACTCGCCACACCATGAAAAGTACGCAACCTCGCCCAAAGGTGACCTGGTGACAAAACACCCGAACTATTATCATTGATGCGGCGCTTGTCTACAGTAGGCGCCCAAGCATTCATCACCCCAAACTAGTACCGCCATACACGAGACGCAAACTCATACATTAATCCTAAAACGACGTCCCCTGTGCTTTTTATTCACTATCGAAAACAGGAGCTACATGCACCGGGTGGACGTGAACTCAACTTTACGCTCTTTGACGAACTCTGCAAGGCCAACCATACGGTTAGGATCCTCATGAAGTCGGAGGAGCGCCAGCGTCTTCAATCGAGGGACGAGGTCTGCGGAGCGGGAGAGCCGCTCGAACAGATCGGATCCCATACCCTCCAACACGTGTTCGAGTGTCAAGTGCTTGAGTGCTGGGAGGCCTCGCAGGACCTTGCCGAGCGTGTCGCCTTCCAATTCCACATTCGCAATGCGCAGCAAATGTACGCCTGATTCCTGCGGACCGCAGTTTCCCCCGACCAAAGCAGCCAGGGAATCTCGGTACTCTTGTGGGATGGTAGGACCCCAAAGTTCGGTGCAGGCTGCCCGTATTTGCAAGCCGAACGTGATAGAAACGTCACGGAGGGAGGGAAGGCGGAGGATTTGGAGGTCTGCCAAGCCGGGTACCGGAAGTTCATCGATCAAGAGGGTATGTAAGTTGGGTAGGGTTAGGCCGACGCCCACTTGCGATATTTCCACCATGTAAGGATCGTCGTCCCGTTCCCAATAGTTGAAATCCCCATTCTGCAGATACAGTTTGAGAACTTCGAGGTTGGCGCAGTGTCTGAGGGTCTTGAAGATCCAGTCCCCCGTCCAGTCGCATGTAAGCGCGAGAGAGGTAAGGCGCCCCAGAAGCTCGGCAGGAAGCTCCATCCTCAACTTGTACGGGGTACGCGCGTGTTGGGGCAGGTCGAGTTGTAAGATTCGGATGGAATCAGGGAGGAAGGAGAAGGTCGTGGACGGGACCCACACGTCGCCGACTACCCATTCCGAGGCGGATATGGTGATTGATCTGAGAGAGCTCCAAGGCCATCTCGAAGGTCGCCGTTCATGGGAGGCCGAGATGTACGCAGCCATTTGCCTTAGGCAGCGAGGACTCGCAGAGCGTATCGAGACGTGGCCCAGCGAAGGGCCAGTCATAAGGAGCTTCTTGACAATGGCTGTTTGAAACCGACATCCACCAGTACCGACTTCACAGCTACAATAGTAAGAGCGCCGCCCCGGGGCTATGGCAAAGGTGGCGCCTGAGCATCGCGGGGAATTTAGAGTCAGGTTCCTGGGCAAGGTCTTTGAGCGAGACATCCAAGTTGCAACAGACTCGTACGTCTGCGACGGACTCCAACGGTCTAAATCGACGACCGTATGTTGCCAAAGCCTCGGCGTTAGATACGCGGCGTCGCGCCATATCTTGCATACTCGACATATGCTGATTAAGCAAGTTTGCGAACCGACGCATGAGAAGATTTCTCCGAGGATTTCCAGTGGGAGGCGACGGATCGGGGCTAGGATAGGGCTGTAGAGTTGGCATGAAGTCTCTAATACTTGGAATCGGCTCTGGAGGGCTTCAAGTTGGAGTTTTATAGCAGCAGCTTCACTGGCCCAGTCCCGTACAAAGCCTCGAACGGTCGCAGCGTCGTAAGGATTCGGACAATTGTTCGACATCGCCAAATGGCAATGGTTGCAATGACACTTGGGGTATGTGGGTGCCATCGTTGAACCTGGGGAGTGGGCTCAATCGATTACTACAGGGCACTACGAAACAGAGTTATCCTCTTACTGCAAGGAGGGTTGTAGCATACAACCGTTTGAAGGTGGGTCGCAACAATAGGCGACACCAGAGGACGGGGATCGTTCAGCAAACTCCCCAAAGCGGTTGTAACGTATCCCACTGTTGGGAGGGGCGGAGATGAAGAAACATGGGCAGGAGGAGACCCAGGAGGATCGCCAGGTTGAACTACAGAAAGCCGCGGTTGTGGTCCGCCCATAACACGATCCGAATGCACCTCCTGGTCGCGCGAGGGCGACTGCATGCTATTTCTGGGAGGGCTATATATCCGATGTCTACCTTTGGGGATCGCGAGGACGCTACAATAGATCTTGGAAGAACTGAGTGAAGTGGGAGCACACAAGCCCTGCACTGGGGTCACCGCGAGGCAGCCAGAACCCTTTGCCAAACATACGCAAAGTTTGGTTTGCAGTAATTCCACCGAGCTCTTGTTTTCAGGAAAACCACAACCACGCCGCATTGTTCTACCCTAGTACCCTAGGATAGTGCTGAGCCCAACAGGTTGAGATGTAAACGTGCCTATTGCGCATCGAGGGCTTCGACGACAAGACCAAACTCTTCGCAAAGGCATTGGTCGCTTCGGCGCCTAACTTACCCCGTCTCTGCGACCCGGATATCCGATCCACTACCAGCTGGCAGGCCTGACCACAACCCACCCACAACTTAATATTTCCCCCCACCTTCGACCTCCGAGGACACACTCCATTCGTCATCGACCCAAACTCTGTGGACGCGAACTTGCAACTGGTGCTTCTAGCTAAGCACCACCCGAACTCCGAGTGCATCTAGTTTACTGGCCAGCGCTTCGCAGACCGAATCGACCGCGAAGACACGACGCGCACTTACAAACCTTCAGTATAACTCGTCGGTCGTTGTGGCTTCTATCCCCCACATTTCGTCACTGGGCGCTTCTCCCTTTCATCTCCAAATCGCTGGAGTCTGGATGCTTGGACAGCTTTGGGTGCCGCGGGCAACGAGTTCCGAGCGATTCCGTTATTCCGTGAACGGGGTCGAATATCCTATAGGCTGAACTCAGGCCCTTCTGCTCTCGTTGCCCTGGACTCCCTCCACAATTCTGGCCATTGACTGCGTTTCTATACTGGCACTTGGCCGCATTTCGGGCCTCATGGCCCTGGTTTCTGTGAGTGACAGTTAGCGAAATACTTGCCCGGAAGGCATGGAGCTGAACCCTGAGCCACCTCGTATATCTACGACACCAAATGACCGCCCAAAAACCTCCTCCCTGTCAGCAGTATCACCAAGCCAAATTGAAATGATCTCATTCTGGGCCCACAGAACCGCCCCGACGATGACTGCACAGGGATTTCCCATTGGCCGATGGGACCACGCCTCGCTGGTTCAGCAGGGTCATCGCGTTGGATAGCTTCCAGGTTACCGGAGGAGCCCCGTTTGTTTGCCTTGGCGACTCATGTTGTGTGCGCGCGAAGGTTGTCGAAGTAATGGGCGTCGGCCGGCGAATTGCAGGGGCAGGAGAGTATATATACGGCTGTATGTTGCCTGACTTGATCCCTCAAACTCACTCGCACTCGATCCATTCCTCATACGGCAGTACCTGGCACCCCATATCCCTCGACGTCCATCATGGTCGTTACCACATTGCACGGAATCGTTGCCCTAGCGGTGACGTGGGTCGGCTTCAAGATATTGAAGAGGTTGCTCGGAAGGAACCCGTTGGACAACCTTCCTGGCCCCCCAGGCGGAAGTTTCTTCGCAGGTAAGTCTGCACGGAGGATATCCCCCGTGTAGGGCTGACACTTTTACCTAGGACATTTCGACAAGGTCTTCAACCCAGAAGGGTGGGACTACCATACGAAGCTATCATCCACATGTACGACGGTCTTATTCCGTTCGAATCCAAGCCTTGACACTGTGTAATGTAGACGGGAGTGTGATCAAGGTTCGAGGCCCTTTTGCCACGAAGGCGTTGTACGTCTACGATCCAAAGGCGCTTCACCACATTATGGTCAAGGACCAGCATATCTTCGAGGAGACCGACGGATTCATCATGTACGATATGCCCGTTCAGGTTCGCGTCGACCATTGCTGACCTAGTTGACCATCTTCGCGCACAGTGGCAGTAACCTCATTTTTGGCAAAGGGCTATTCGCGACCATGGGCGACGAGCATCGCAAACAGAGGAAGATGCTCAACCCCGTGTTCTCTACGGCGCATATGCGAGACATGAGTGAGTCCGCGCGGTACATGACCACTACACGGCCCCTATCTCACCCCTTGCGTAGTCCCCATCTTTTACGATGTAACCACCAAGGTATGTTTTCGAGATTGGTCTCTCCCAACAAGCCTGTCTAATAGCATGTTCGCTTTAGCTCCGTGATTCCTTTAGGCGAAAGACCTCAGATGGCCCCCAAGAGGTGCGCAGTTCGGTCCCTGCCTTCGCTTTCCGGGTCGAGAGGATGACGCTGTACTTGTGAATCTCTAGGTTGAAGTGATGAGCTGGATGGGGCGAACGGCCCTAGAGCTTATCGGACAGAGTGGTTTGGGGCACAGCTTCGACCCTCTGACCGAAGACGCAGAAGAGAATTACTACACTCGCGAAACCAAGAAATTTGGGTATGTCCCCCTCCTAGAGTCCTCTATCAACGAACTGAAACTAATCTCATGTAACCCTCAGCGACCTCGAGCTGCAACTTAGCTTTGCGCGTCAATTTATTCTACCGCTCGTGCACGGCATTGGCACCCCGAGGTTCAGGCGGTGGGCCATCGACGTGTTGGGGTGGAAGCCACTGAAGCAGATGCGAGATGTGGCGAGCATCATGCATACCACTGCGGAGGAGGTGATCGGTTCGAAAAGGAGGGCGATGAGGGAGGGCGACGAGGCTGTCGCAAGTCAAATCGGCGGGGGGAGGGACGTCATCAGCATTCTCCGTGCGTCTTGTCGCCCTGGAGAAAAGACGAAAACTAACCCTGATGGTTCCCTTTCTATCTACAGTCAGGGCCAACACGAAAGCCTCAGAGGAAGACAGGCTCACGGAGGAGGAACTTATTGGTCAAGTCTCGTAAGTTCCCCCCTCCAGATTTTATGGACGGGCATGCGCTCATCAGCAACTCAGGACCCTCATCTTCGCTGCCATGGACACGACATCCAACGCCCTCTCTCGTACACTCTTCCTCCTCAGTCAGAACATCTTGGTGCAGAACAAACTTCGCGAAGAAATTCGCGAAGCTTATGAGAATTGTGGCGGAGACAGGCTCGAGTACGACGAGCTGGTAGCGCTACCGTACCTTGACGCCGTTTGCAGGGAAACGCTCCGTCTGTGAGTTGCCTCTCCCGTAACTCTGAACTCCTAAGTGATGCGCATGGAATAGCCACCCACCCGTACCCACTATCATGCGAGAGTAAGTAATCCCTCCAAACACTCATGCTCACGGGCTCATCCCCTCCGTCTATTTAGGACTCGCCAAGACGTTGTCCTTCCTTTCTCAAAGTCCATTCGCAGTAACGACGGCTCCGAGATAAGTGAAATCGTCGTACCAAAGGGTACCAAGGTTTTCCCTTCGCTTCTTTCCTCTAACCGCAACCCGGAAGTATGGGGAAGTGATTCCTCTGAGTGGAAGCCCGAGAGGTGGATCGAAGGTCTACCAGACTCGGTCGCAAATGCAAAGATTCCCGGCGTCTACTCTCACCTGTACGTCATTTGTACATTTATCTGTGCGTGGTCGACCAGCTCATTTCCCTGATTAGTATGACGTTCATCGGCGGAGGGAGGTCATGCATCGGGTTCAAGTTCTCCCAACTGGAGATGAGTAAGTCGAACTCATCACTGCCTTTTGTTTCGAGTGCTCTAACGCGCCCTATCAGAGATCGTCCTCTGCACGCTACTCAAAGAGTTCAAGTTCAGTCCTGCGAAGGGAAAAGAGATTGAGTGGAAAATGACTGGGGTCGTTTCACCGAGTGTTGTCGGAAAGACGGGCCCACAGCTCCCCCTTGTGGTCAGCCTTGTCGATTGAAGCGGTACTGTCCACGCACGCCATTCTGTTCGTCCCTCGTTCACGTTAGGCCAGTGACTGTCGCTCTATGAGCAGATAGCTCGATAGGGAGGATCGAGGATCCTCCCCTCCTCCTCATTCTCCGCTGGTTACTCGGAGTCTACGCCCACATATGCCTCTGCAGGCAAACCCACCTTATGTAGCGCCTCTGTAGCCAATACACCAATAGCCATTCATGATCTCCTTTGCCTTTGGGATGTGCGATGGGCGTGTACGCGAGGAGTAAAAAAAATACGGAATCGTACGGTCTGGGACTCTTGACTACGGGAGATTACGATGGACATTATCTCCAATGGCGACGAGGTAGCCTCGCCGACTTGGAACTGAACGACATTCTGTCTTCTCGTGGACATCTTATCTTATCTCTGTTCTTGAGTAAATCCAAGCTCGGGGTTTGCCGGCCACGACGCTGCAGTTCAGCACTTTGGGTTTCTCCTCCAGTTCTTGGCAATACTCGCGAATACCGGACCTGAAAAGGCTCAATTCATCCTGAAGTCGCATGCAGCCGTTGTCTCGCAACGAGGAGAACCATCTGAGTGGTTGTATGCACGGGCCACTGCCACAGTTTGTCATCCAGCCCACTGTTCCTTCCCCTCGCCCCGTTATGCCTCACAAGCAAGCTTCCTCAATAATGAACTACACCACGGTTTTGGAAGGCCCGCGCTTTTGTCTTCTTTCAAAGCCTCAGCCTATAGGATCAACAGGTGGTGCGCATCGAAGTCCATTGAGTCACCTGGGAAATTGCTGAACGACGTTCTCCAGTGTCGCCTGTTGTTGCGACACATCTTCAAACGGATGTGTGCTACAACCCTCCTTGTGGTAAGAGCATAATTCCCTCTTGCAATGTCCTGAATTCGTTTAGTTGAGCACCTTTCTCCCACCTTTAGCAACAGCATCCACAGAGCCCAAATGTCACTGCAATGGCTGCCACTTAGCGATGTCGAACGACTGCCCGAATCCATGTGACGTCGTGGCCGTTCAAGGCCTTCTGCTGGACTGGACCAACGAAGTCACTTCTTTACAGCTCCAACTTGAAGCCCTCCAGAGTCGGCTACGGGAGGTAGAGGAATCCTGCCAACTCTACCGACTGATCCTGGCCCCAATCCGACGCCTTCCTCCAGAAATCCTAGGAGAAATCTTTTCATACGTCGGATCGCAAACGTGCTCAATCAACATTTGCCGAGTCTGCAAGACGTGGCGCGACGCCGCGCACCTAACCCCAAAGCTCTGGCAACACGCTGTCGTCAATGTATGGGGTTCGACTTCAGCCCAGGCGTACGAATCCGTTACAGCATGGTTGTCCCGCTCAAGGACCTTGCCCAGGACCCTCGTGCTACGCTCACTACATTGCTCCGACCGTTACTCTCTACGCGCCGGGCGACGTTCGTACCGCTGTGGTGCTGCAAGCGATGGTAAATGTCTCCTTGATACACCGCTTGTGGGGAAAATCCTCAAAGCGGGGGTCTCCCTGGATCACGTCTCGATCCGACCCGCAACTCCCAAATGTTTAATCAACTTGGCGAAACACCTCCAATCCTTCGACAACCACCCACAGCCCTCGGCTTGGGACTCAATCAGGTCGTTCGCCAATGGCCATATCCGCGGCACAGTGGGTCGTTACCCGGAAGACGGTGCCATCTACAACGTTCTCCTTCCTCCCAAATTCAATACGCAGCTTACAACTGGACCTGCCCCAACATGCTGATACGACATACAAGCTGATAATGGAGCTTCCAGCCAATGTCTTGCAACGCCTGACCCATTTCACGCTCAGCTGTGATTGGGCGGGAGACTACATCTTCAAGACCCTTCGACACTGCTCCAACCTTGAAGTACTCAAACTACATCTCCATGATGGTGACTTTTGCGATTGGGAGCAGTCAGATGACCCTTACATCGACACAATATCCCGAGAAGATGTCGGTTCAACCCTGCCCAGCGTACATACCCTCTGGATCGACGAAGTCTCGGTGTATGATTTGACAGGTCTCCAAATTCTCCGCCTCCCCTCCCTCCGCGACGTCTCAATCTTTTTCACTTCGCAAGGACGGCCCTCAGGCGACGACACCCGGGACTATACTATCCCGGAAGAATTTCAATCTCCCTTCATTGCTTTCGTTCGGGGGAACTGTGGCGCGCAAGAATCGGGTATATCTTCACTGCACATTTCAAATGCTGACTTTGAAGACGAAACGCTCGTTACGGCCCTGCGAGGGGTTCCGGCACTCAAGCACTTGATCCTCGATCATGTCATCGGTGATGAGGATTCCGAACTTTTCGAAGAGCTATTGTCCTCCAAGGTGGTTCCCAAATTAGAGACGCTGGCGCTCCTTCGAGTTCATAACGTCGGTCCCGAGGATATGATCGGCTTTGCAGAGTTTATCGACGAGCGCGAGCTTGAACATACGTTCACCCGGTGCGGTTAAGCGACGACCATCCAGTCCTGAGATCCTATCCAGCGGTGAAACCATCGTCCGAGCCTGTTTCTGCCCGGGCACCGCCCATCCTGATGCCACCTCTGTGTGGCGTACAATTGCGCTTTCCATTCAGTGTTCTAGTTGCTTTGCCCGGCTGTCCTACTATCCGTTCACTTGCACCCGCCTCATTATGCATCCTCCGCCTCATGTTTCCATTGAACACGATTTCATTCTCGACTTTCGCGTACTGTACACTTCGTACCTATGTGCTGCCCAAAAACAAATTATTGCTATTTTCTGTGATACTTGCCAAAGTAGACTCGTAAATCGGCGTGGCCCGCCTCAACAGCCGACTCAGGATGAGTTTAGCGCCCATCGACTGCTGATTTGGTTGTGTTTGGCTGCGCCACATAGACAATCCGCTTCGGTGTGAGCCTTTCTTCCAGCCACATCATCCTCCATCGGCGCTTCCGAACGGAGCTACCCCTCTTCTCGTTCTTTGTTCTAAACCGCTCACTGTAGCATCCCCGGCTCTTGAAAAGGTTCGCCAGTATCCCTCACGTCGCTGATAGGGCTGTGGCACGAGGACTCGGGCTGGAACGAAGCCGGCCCTATTGTTTCTTCTCTTCGAAGCTTAAACGGTGCTCCTGAGGCCAGAAGGATGCAGAACGTAATATTTGAGGCGCGCCTTCAGTGCTGGCGAGGACAAGGTGATGCTGGACAACCACGTTCCCTATATAATCCCAGTTCTATGAGCTGCGCTACGTTTCCTTTCCTCGCTGAACTCGTGGTGCAGCCTCTCCGCTCGCAGCGCGATCGCATTATCCCAAATCCGGGTGGCCGAGGGAAGCCCCAAGGGACGGCTTCGATCACTTTCTGGACGTCCCGAATGCGTAGGGCAACTGGTATCGCACGATTGGGCATTTTTCGAAGGTATTATAGTACGTAGGTCTTCGGCTTCGCCCCGCCTTCCAGCTGTTCCCAAACACAGTCGCTCGCCACCATCTTGCCCTCCCTCCTTGAGCATGATCACCTGGGTCACGCAAATTTCCCTTGCTCTAGGAACGACGTGGATTTTATTGAGGATATTGAGGAAACTATTCAATAAACACCCATTGGACAACATTCCTGGTCCAGCAGGAGGGTCGTTTCTTGCTGGTGAGTTCCCGACGATACTCCTTCTCGTCCAACATTATATTATACTCATCCGCCAATCCAGGTCATTTCGATAAGCTGTGGGATCAGGAGGGGTGGGGCTACCATACGCAAATTGCGGCAAAATGCACGGTCGTATTTTCGTCCCCGCCTAACTCTTCCGCGGTACCTTACGCGGTACGAATTCTGACGTTTAGCTCCTAGACGGTAGCATCTTGAAGATTCGAGCGCCGTTCGGCGCAAAGGCCCTTTTCGTCTACGACCCCAAGTCACTGCACCACATTATCATCAAGGACCAACACATCTATGAAGAAACGCCCGGATTCCTCCTGTGAGTTTGAAATTTGCCCCCGATGGCATTCACGTTCATTTGACAAATGCTCTGGAAACGTAGCGGGAGCAACTTGATCTTTGGGATGGGTCTTTTAGCGACGTTGGGCGAGCAGCATCGCAAGCAGCGAAAGATGCTCAACCCGGTCTTCTCCATAGCGCATATGCGAGAGATGAGTAAATATACTCCCTTTAATCATTGTATCCAAAAAGTGTTGACGGGTGAGCACATCCAGTTCCGACCTTCTTCGATGTGACGTACAAGGTGCGCACAGGTTACACGGATAAACGAGTCTGTAACGGAGCGGCCAACAACTTCATACAACATAGCTGCGAGATGTCTTTATGGTGAAGGTGTCGATGGGTCCTCAGGAGGTGCGCCATCAGTTTCGACCATTGCGCCAGTCAACTAACACGGTCGGGGCCCGCCTTAGATTGATGTGTCGCGATGGATGTCTCGAGTCGCTCTTGAGCTTGTCGGCCAGAGTGGTCTGGGATACACTTTCGACTCGCTCACTGAAGACGCACAGGAGAACCACTATACCCATGGCATCAGACGATTCAAGTGCGTTTCTCTCCGCTTGGCCAGGCGTGGTATGCAGTAACTGAGCCATTGTCCTAGTGACCTCGTCACTCGCGTCAATTTCGCACGTCACTACATTCTACCGCTGGTACATGATATTGGTACGCCCTGGCTCAGGCGATGGGCCATCGACGTCATTCCATGGAAGACTTTGAAAGACTTGCGGGGCGTAGTGGACATTATACATTGTACTGCACTAGACGTCATTGAGTCGAAACGGAGGGCGCTGAAAAACGGAGGCCAGGCGGTTTCGAAGCAAGTTGGAAGAGGGAAGGACATCATTAGCATTCTCCGTGCGCACACTTCAATTTTCCTCGACGAGTTGTTGGCCAACGTGACTTCTTACCCTCTAGTTAAGGCTAATGCAGAGGCATCCGAGGAAGAGAGACTTTCAGAGGAGGAGCTTGTCGGCCAAGTCTCGTGAGTACAATTTCCGACTTCAATCACTCCCTGTGTTGACCGACTGCAGAACCATCACGTTTGCGGCCATGGACACTACATCCAATGCTCTCTCGCGCACGCTGTATTTGCTGAGCCAGCATCAAACGGCACAGGACAAACTAAGAGAAGAGATTCGAGACGCCCACCAACGGTGTGGAGCGGAAAGGCTCGAGTACGACGCACTGGCCTCTCTTCCATATCTTGACGCCGTATGTAGGGAAACCCTCCGTCTGTAAGTCCTCCACCCGGTATCGCTAAATCGTGGCAGCTGACTTAAGGTTCAGCCACCCACCTATACCCACCATCCTTCGCGAGTACGCTCCCAGGATTTTTGAAGTCAGAATTCTTTTGACCCATCCTTGTAGGCCTCGTGAGGACGTTACCTTACCGTTCTCCAAACCCGTCCATGGTCAGGACGGCTCTGAGCTTACCGAGCTGCTCATTCCTAAAGGCACAATGATCTTCCTCTCGCTCCTTTCAGCCAATCGCAATCCGGACATCTGGGGCGCAGATTCCTTTGAATGGAAACCAGAGAGGTGGACCAATGGGCTTCCAGATTCAGTTTCTGAGGCGAAGATACCCGGCGTCTATTCACATCTGTAGGTTTAGACCCTCGTCAGTTATTAGCGCTGTAACAATTGTTCTTTGTAGAATGACCTTCCTCGGGGGAGGAAGGGCGTGTATTGGCTTCAAGTTCTCGCAGCTTGAAATGAGTGAGCACTCCTTTCTTACCCTGCATCTATATTCTCTGATCCCCCTTCTTCAGAGGTTGTCCTTTGCACGCTGTTGGACAAGTTCAAGTTCAGCCCGGTTGAAGGAAAGGAGATTGAGTGGAAGATGACGGGGATTGTTACTCCTGCTGTTGTGGGAGAGTCAGGCCAGCAGTTGCCCCTGGTTGTAAGCGTTGCGGATTAGAACGACTGTGATAGCTCCAAGCCATTATGACCCTACCCTCATCCCCGACCACCCTACTAGGTGTGCGCAAGGTTCGTTCAGCTACGCACACTGAATCTAAACTTATCCAATTCATGAAACAAGTAAAGTTTGGGCGCATTTCAAATTTCGAGCGTCCCGTTCAAGAGTCGTCGAGTTTGGGCCGGGTCAGTTTGAGACAACTTCTGAAGAGGGCCAGGTCGGGCGGGCGGCTTCGACTGCGTGCGTTGGGCCGAGGCTAAATTCAGTGATCAGCGTGACGCCCACTGAGCTCACGTCACCGTTCACGCAAATAAAATTCCGTTGATATTGGCGAGGTTCGTCCATGCGCTGAACTACGGGGACATCGATCGGGAACGCAATGATGACGGGAGGACGACGGGAAATCAGCATTTCACTCTGAAGGCTCTGTAAAATTCCCTTGGGACTCGCGGTGTGCATTGGGCGGGACATTTTCCACTGTGCTTATCAAGAGCTCATCTCACCGTCCACGGGAATAAGAGTCTATTCATCTCATGGATGAGAGGTGCGCCGATATCCACACATCACTGATGGCAGGGTAAAATTGGCTCGGGACTCGCGCTGTGCGTCCGGGGGGATGTTTTCTGCTCTGTTCACCAAGAGCCAATCTCACCGTCTACAGGAATAAGAGTCCACTCATCTCATGGATGAGAGGTGTGCTGACATTAAAACATTTACTGTTTAAAAGGAGCAGGCGGGCAATCTCAGGCTCTCGGGCAACTTCCAGTAGGTTTATATCACCGTTCGTGGGAATAAAGGCCCACTCATCTCATGGGTGAGGATACTACTGTCGCAGGTCGTGCTTTATAAACAAGGGCTACATATTTCAGAGCCTAATGCCGTCACTCTATCTCTGCCGATCCATGGAATCAAGGATCACCGTTGCGCTGAACAACTGGAGTATCTTTGCATGCGGTTATGTTCGCAATGACGACGGGGCGGTGACGGGAAATTAGCACCTCACCTGCAAGGCTCGGTAGTCGGCTTGGGTAGCCTGCACTTGATGTTTGCGGGCGCTTATCCAGGCGCTGGACCGGGATATAGTCGGTACGCTCCTCACCAGCTATAGGACTTAGACGCGGTGGTGCCGCGGGGTTGTGACATCCGGGCGGCCCAGGATTATATATAGCACGGATGAGCTGGCGCTGTTTCGACGAAAAGAGGGCTTTGAGCTATGTAGGGTCTGCGCAGGGAATCCGGGAATGCGAGATGTCCTCCCAAGGATACGAGCCCGGCATCACCGCAATCGGGGAAGGTTATCGCTGCAGTGGGACCTAGAATACTAAGCATGGGCTGGGGCCACGCGCTGACGCCATTTAACCAGATCCCCGGTGCGAAGCACGGGTTACACTCTAGTCACAGAGAAAAGCGGTCCTCACGCCGACTGGACCACCTTGTATAACGTCCAGGACAGATTACAGATGATCGATGATCGATGATTGCCAACTGAACGTCCGACGGTAGAGTCTTCATCTCTGGTGGACGTTGAGTACAGCCTTGCATGCTAGTTGCCCAGTCACCGCGGAATGAGAGCAACCGTGGCAATCCAAACAAATGGCAGTACTTCGCCGGTTTCGCCGCCTTGTCCTCGCCAGGACGGGCTTAAGCGCCCGTGATCGATAGAAGGGGCAAGAAAAGCACACAGTCACGGGTTGCCCCTATTGTGTCAGCCGCGCGACGTTCACGAATTCGCCTTGCGCTTCATCTACCACTATGACAGGGCCGGGATGCACTTGCGACAACTGCGAGCACCAATGGCACCCCAAAGAGTTGAGGCAAATTCAGCGACCGCTTAAGAGCGTCAAGAAATGCAGCGCCTGTGGCAATGTTGGAGAAAAATTGTCAATCTGTGCGAGCTGCGGGGAGGTGAGTGGCAGAGATCGGGGCTCGCTTCTCGGTGGAGGATCTCACAACAATATAGCAAGTATATTGTAACGCCCAATGTCAGAAGAAGGACTGGCCGAGTCACAAAACTGTTTGCGGTACGTCGCCCGACAACGTTGCTCCGCATCTCAAGTGACAACTCGTACCCAGGAAAAACCGACAGAATTGACCTTGTCTCATTCTACCCCCTCCTTGCTGTCCTCATGGAATCTCACCGAATTCACCCTAAGCGCCCAACTCACCCAGCCATGACCCACCAAATTCTCAACTCGCCTAACCCCAACGTCCACAATGTCTGCGAGTTCCCCGACGGATCAAAAGCGACTCTAGTACTTCTAGGCGAAGAAATGGGCCTGGAGTATGCAGTGCAGCACCCGAAGGAATGGTGGCCAACTGCTATGTCTGACAAGGTCAGCAGCAAGCTCGCACGGCGATTTGGTGCAGAGTTCTACCTGATGCCGTCGATCGTGGCCACGCTTGTCGCCCTCGCAGTCGAGGTATACACCACCACGTACATTCCTGCCAATGACTCGTACGATGGGGCGATGAAACGGCGAGTGAGGTTGAAGTATCATAACTCGCCCATCGCGGACTTCGGCATCGTCAAAGGCCGTGCAGACGTTACCTCACAAGACAGGCTCGCGTACTTCTCTGTTCCTGACCTTGAGTTCACGAAAGGCATGGATCCAGAGGAGCACTATTGGATCTACTTCAGGACGGCTGCTGGGGAAGACTTCATCCTCGACTGTGGAATGTTTTGTTACAACTTCTGCATGATGGTTGACACCAGGGCTCACATCAAGCACGGGTTGCCCCCATTGCACTTCGCCCCCGCGTTCTTCGTCGACCGGCAGTTCAAACAAGCGGCCCCAAAGCTCCAGCACGAAAAGGAACGCTTCTCTGTGCTCCGTGAGGAGGCGTTCATGGAAGGCGACACCTTCCGGTTCACCCGCAGGTACTTCAGTGATTCCGACGCTGAAGCGATTTACACCTTCATGGAGAAGGTTGCTGGACGCACGGCGAGCGACGTTGAGAAGGATCTTGTGATGAAGTGGGTCGTGGACTCTTCAGAGGTGATCATGAGGAACATGATAGCCAGGGAATACCTGAACTTTCCCGCCGACCCAGGGCTTGGCATTCAAGGCGACCCTGGGGAGATGGACGATCAAGCGACCAAGGCGGAGGACGACGCATGGTTCAAGTATATGAAGAAGTGGAACAGAAAGCAAAGGAGAGGTGAGATATCGAACGAGCAACTGGGTGAAGCGTTTAGACGATGGCAGAAGAAACATGGAAAGAAGGTATGAATAAGGCGGGGCGAAATTAGTACAATGGCGACACCTATAACCTTTGCAAGTACCAGTGCTATCATGTAACCAGTAGCGCTAGTAAACGAGTCATTGGAGCGTGCCCAGAACTCAGGTGATGTGAACGTGGATATGGAAGGTTATGCGTGTCGATAGACGGCAGATGCCAGCGAACACAGCGGGCGGTGTAACTCCGTATTTGCAGTCGTTGCGAATCCGGCATTTAGATATTCGAGATTCAAGTGCAGGTGCGGGACGACGTGTTTGCATTTGGTTGCTACCGGCTTCTGACAGCCAGCTCCGACAGTGTGGGTCCAAGCAACACTGCTGCTTCAAACTTGTCCCTCCCCTCATCGGCTCGTCATGTTACCCAACTCGGGGACCTCTAGCCTCATAGCTCCATAATTTCGACCCCGATGTTCGACTCTCATGGTACCGTCTCTATTGAATTTCGACTTTTCTTCGAAAGTTTCCCGAAGGTTCCGAGTCCTGACCATCAGTAAATGCGGGAACATCTGATGTAGCCTGGCATGACTGGCGAGTCGGCAAGCGTTTGGCATGAGATCACCAGGCCTCGCGAGCAGTTCCAAGGCGCCTACCAGATTTCAAGGTGCTTGTGAGAGTTACACCAGAATCGGATTGACTTGTATGTCGACGTGAGGTTCGTACGAGGGGCGCATTCACCTGGTGAGGAGATATCAAATAGGTGCCACCTTCTATGGTGGTCGCAAGTTGATACGTAAACCGGTTTCATTTCGCACATCGTTTGGGGTCGGCCAAGGGCCAGCGGGCGAACACGTCCCTTCCTTGCCGCCCGCCCATACGTTATCCTCTATAGCGTGTGGGACTGACTATATGTTTTCCCAACGGACTCCCTGAGCTCCGAGAACACTGGCACTGTGGTGTGATATCATGCGTAACAACGGCGCGTTAGACCGGTTGACGTCGCTCCATGAGCAAAGGCTCGATCGAGCATCAAGGAACCACCGTTGACGCATCGGCGCGTCGCGTCTCGTTGGTTTGGCGTGACTTTGTTGGTCGGGATTCGTAATCGCACGTGATTGATGGCATTTCTGCAAACAAAAGCAGGCAGCTGAGCAACGGCGTTCAAGTTCCTTCTCTCAAGTGTTCCCCTCAACAAGTCCCTCAGTAATGTCTCTCCTCATGTCCTGGGCCGCCACCCTCGCACAGGTACGCACCTCCCCTTCTGATGTTCTCACCGCACATATCGCTCACATTCAGCTCCAGTATGGCGCAAACGAGGGTCGCAGTGAGATACCGCCCGGCTGAGCTCCCTGTTGCAACCTGGGTCTCCCAGCGAGCTACTGTCCTCAGTCGAACTTGACTTGAGTGGTCCCAAGTATGTCTTGATTTCCTATGTGTGCTCGCCATCCTCACCTCGTGCTCCAGCGTCAGAACGAAGATGCGGAACTTCTACATCAGGTGAGTAACCCTGGGCTGTCACTCTTTCTCGCCCCAACCGCCTGTCGTTCCACCGTGACTAAGTGCCGTTCGCTCTCAGCAGTGATCAACATGGACGCCATCCGATCGAGGCATAGACTTTCAACAGATGCACTACAATATTAGCAACTCCCTTGAAGACGCCGACGACGACGAGAGCTGCCAGGAGTCGGTGAGAGAACTACTTCAATGGCGAAACCAGTACGTCTCCTCTACCCCCTTGTGCTCAAGGTCACCCCGCTTTAGCCGTATATTCCGCTGTGGTCGGGACTAGCAAGCCTGGGGCTGCTAAGGCCAAGCTCAGGCAACGTGCTGCCCGCCGCTGTGCCCTTGCTGGCCACTTTTATATATCTACTTATGTTTTTCTGTCCGTCATCATGTACTGTATATGCTATTTGATCCGTCCGAATCAATAATTGTCGATCCCATTCCAACCTGGCATCCATACTGGCATCCCACCACAAATAAGAGGCCTGCTCGCCATACCCCCTATGCATCGCTCCGTCTCATAATAACTTTGCAGGAGGACATGATCTTATGAGTACGACCCAGAATGGTACGTGCTCGTGAAACATCAACAGACGCGCGAAAACGTCGAGATGTGTTGAGGCCTGGTCAGTCGTTGAAACCCACCCTACCAATTGCCATCAAACTCGCAATGCGCGCATCACCTCGCGCGTCCTTTCAGCAACTCGCATGCACTCGCCCTAAACTCCCGCATTTACTGATGACCGTGTCCCCACCGGCTGCACACCACACTACTTAGCTCAGCCTATTTGCCCTCTCATGTACTAGGGCCATACGAGATCTTGCCTACAGCACCTGGAGTAGATTGGTGGCGTTGAGTTGACCTGCGCCCGGCGATGTGACGATAGCGGCGTTTGGGCGCCTTTGGGGGACTTCGAACTTGGCCAATTCCTACCGAACTATGACGAGCGATAAGCTCAAACTGCCCAGCCTTGCCCAGAACGTAGGCACAGAAGAACCACGGACCAACAGTGCATAAGAACCCGACCGTAGCCTTTCCAATTCCGGTGAGCATCCCACATTCTTCCCACCATTTTGAACCACCCCAGGTTTATCTCGTCACACAATCAGACCGCGTTTTGCCCCTTACCACAGGCCAGACGACTCCAACTCTCCGACATCTCGCATACGCACATCGTCGTACCATGGACTGTGATCGCCATTTTCTGTCTACATTGTCGCTATGCAAGGACCACGAGGCGCCGTATTACCTGGGAGAGGAGACGCGGGCCGTACTTGGATATCCGACGCCTGATGAATCTCTCCAAGATTATAATCCGTCTGACTATCCCGTCTGGCTCGGGTTGAGTGGGTCAATCCCCATGGTTCGCCCGCAGTTCTCCGTTATCCACAACAACTTTATAACATGCTCTCGAATTATTTCCCCTTGGTTTAATTGCGAATTCGTCCTCCTACCTCCACCTTCGTTTGTTATGGGGACGCGTTCGTAGTTCGATCTTGATAGTCCTGCAAGTTATGAAGAGAGCGAGTTCAGCGCAAGCCCTGCTTCGAGCTGCGAAGAGACCATGAACATTGACGCCGCCGAAAAACCTCAAACGACGCCGACGTCTATTCAAATTTCCATCACCTTCTTTCCGAACCACCATGATTCCGAGACCGACATGATCATCGTCTCTGATGACGACGTCTACTTCTACGCCCACATCACCTTCATTCGTCAAATCTCGGAGAAGGCGTTGGAGCACATCCTGAGCTATGCTCTTCCTGATATCCAAGAGACCGTGACCCCACTCCCACTCTCTTCTGCTGTCCTTAACGTCATCCTTCACGCACTTTACGGCACTTCGTGTGCAGAATATGCGCCCACATGTGCGGAGCTCGTCGAGGCGGTCGATAAACTCGCGATGATTGGCGTACCCCTCAACTCTCTCGTCCTCCCCGACACTCCGCTCTACAATATCCTCATCTCACATGCCCCGTGCCGGCCCCTTGACATCTATGCTCTCGCAGCCCATCACGACCTCTTCGACCTCGCACAGTACGCGTCCTCCCACCTTCTCGCATTTCCTCTCAGCAGCACCAGCGACGAGGCAGCCGCCCGAATAGGCACTCGATATCTCAAACGGATCTTTCTCCTTCAAATGGCGCGTTCCGCGGCCTTGAAGGAACTTGTGATGAGTGTTCCTACCAACTTCCATCATCCTACCAAAACTTGCGGGACCTTCGACTGGCAACGGCGAACTCTGGCGCGGGCTTGGGCTGCAGGGGCCGCGGACCTCGCCTGGGACATTGCGCCTGGTTCGTCCTTTTCCACCCTATCTACCAGTGTTTACTGCTGACACCTTACGCCGTTAGATTCGTCAGTAACTCGCCTTCAGAGTGTCTACGGACGTCTGGGCGGCCAAATCGAATGCCCAGACTGCCAAGCGACCTTCAGACAACATCTTGCGGGAGTGGTCTTCCGTTGGTCACAAGTCAAGGTGTGCAGGTTTCGACGTGGGGGTCGTCCGGCAGCTTACATTGTCTTGTTCCAGAAAACAATCTAGGGATTTCAAACGCAGGCCGGTGAGTGACATAGACGCGTATGCACCACAAACGGGCTTTCTTCTCTCCCTTCTATCCAAGATTCAAAAGTTGCGACCAGCCGCAGTTTGCGTGGTTATCATACGCAGCTGAATGCGTTTCTTCACATGCTTCGGTTTGATCGGTTGATCGTATGTGGTTTCCCCTCCTTTTGCGTTGAGCATGGTCCTGACTCCGGCGAGTAAGCTTGCCTTCCCATATCTCAAAAACTACGTATCATATATACTCTGTAGAGCAGTGGCGCAAGCGCCTCCGCTTCTATTTGATGCTCTCATCGGTCTTCGAATCTTCCGTGTGCAGAGGTATGTCAATACGTTTCTCCTTGCACGCTGACGATCCTGTAGATCCTGCATGATGCGAGGGTGTACAGAGGAGGCCAGCCTAGGTTGACCCGTGGCCCTCAGTCGGAATGGGTACGGAACGGGCGCAGAAACGGAACATCGATAGACCAAATCCAATGCCAAAGCCAATCAAACAAAGGGCGGAGTAAGTACAAGTGGGTGAGTGAGTGGTAGCACTACAGCCGTCTAAAGTGTCGGTCTAATAGGGAGGAGACCCATATACGTTACAAAACGAAGAAAGATGCATGCCCCTTGTCTTCGTTGGCCGTCAACAGGAACCAAAATTATCCTCTCGAATACGCGAGGTATATTGCATGGACGAATCTCGCTCAAGTCGATGGTTTGTTCTTCCCGTCTGCGTCGTCTGTTGCGTCCTTGGATCGTTCGCAAGTACCAATGCTATCTTGTAACCAGTAACGCTAGTAAAACGAATCATTGTGTGCCAAGAACTCAGGTGGTGTGAAGATGGGTGTGGAAGGGTATGCATGTGGGTATACGGCGGATGCGAACCAGCAGGTGGTTTGGGGAAGCGGAAGCTCAAAGAGGCACTGGTTATTGAGACACAACTGATTATTAGGTTTCCCACTTGACAGAGCGTAAGAGGACGCGGGACCTGAACAAGCGTTTATGGAATTCGACTTGAGTGAAGCTACACCTCTCTCGCGATCTCGCGAAGGGCCTCGTACTCTTCTGCTTGAAGCAATCTGGCGATGCTCTCGAATTGCCCTTCCGGGACGTTGACGTGGTACTCCTTCCCTGAGTAGCTGAAACCTAGGACATCGGGAGCCCTGCACTCGGCTTTGTCACCGGCCTTCGCTCCTGGCGTGACCACCGTGCCGTCGATGACATGGCGGCCAGAGAACCAGTTTACCGTGGAGGTGGCAGGGACGCTGACGCCTAGGAAGTCGTTCAGTTCAGTGGGAGAAGTTTGCATCAGAATTATACTCACAAGCGCCCGTCGCTCCCGCACTAGCACCCGTAGCGCCAACTTGGACGCCACAGGCGGTGTCGGTGTATGTGTTACCGATCCAATTGCCTGTGACGTTCCTGAACTGGACCGACCAGCCCAGGAAGTCGTATTGCCAAAAGCAGCAGACTCCAAGGGGGACGTTGGAGCAACACCCAAAGGTCGTGCTGCGACAGTTGCGATTGGTATAAGAGCAGATGTCGGCGGCGTAGCCTGGGAACGCGGAGAGAATGGCGACGAAAGCGGCGAGACGGGAGTTGAGCAACATCGTATGCGTAGCGTTGGGGGATCACTGCCCCTATGACTGCCTCGCCCGGTTGGGCTTGTTTGGTCTCCTCCAGGGGCATTGTGTGCGATGTTTTATAGTCGAAAATAAGCGCCAAGATCCACTCCGTCGAGCTCAATTGGCGTTCTCACACCCGACGCGAGAAACGAAGCGGTGGAGATCGTCGCTTTCTACAAACGACAAGTGGGCCTGAACCATACCGACGTCTTGGGGAGCCCTCGATAGGCTGTGTGTGGATTTTCTGCTTCCATCTTGAAGCCTGGACCGAGAAGGCACGATAATTTTGACATTCGAGTGCGATGCCTCCTGGTTAGAAGGGAAAGTTCTGCCGTTCTTCACCAGCCCAGGCTCGAAAACGAGAAGAAGGAACAATGTTGATGGTCCAGGCAACGATGGGGGGCATGGGTTGAAGGAACAATCAGGGTATCGAATGTCAAGAAGGATTGTACGGGTGGAGTGGGAGATGAGAAGCAGACGAAGCTTGAACTGGATTGCGCGAACGCTATCACTTCGAATAGGCTGTTATTGGTTGAAGGCCACCTGACGGTACCAAGAACACGATATGTTCCATTCGAAGTTGGTTCGGGGTTGGGTTGCAGGGGAAGGTACATTCTAGGTGATGAAAATAATTTTATGATAGGCCAGGGCGTACCAACCCAAATGTCTTCTAATCCAGACCAAGTCCCAACGCAGTCCGTCTTCCAGCCTCGACACAATCCCCGACACTAACCCCACCAACACCAGCACCCACAACCTGGAATCTGTTTCCAAATTCCTTCGACAACGCCTCCCGGAGTTCGGCCATCCGCGTCTGATGGCCAGGGAGTAGAGTGGGGATGCAATCGTGATTCGGCTTGATTCTCCAATAGAGGGGAATGGGCAGCGGGCGCGAGAGGTGCTTGGAGAGCTGGTTGAGGATGTTATGCATGTATTCCGGAAGTGATGCATCTCCCTCTGACGAGAGATGTGGAGGAAGCGGTGGAAGTGGGTATGGACCCCCAACCATAACAGTCAGCTTGGTGAACTGGGCATCACCGTAACCGAACGTCCCAGTCGCGTTCGTGTCTTGCTGGGATACTGAGCACGCGTCGAACACCGTCCCAAGGATGCTAGGTTCTCCGTTTGGAGTAGGCGGGTACCCTTGAGGTGGTCGTGGGATTAGGTAGCCAAAGCCTGCCGGGTGGATAGTAGAAGGCGGGCCGGGGAAGACGATATTGACGACATGAACCGAGGATGTCGGGTTTGCAAGTAAGTGACTGAAAGGCTTGATCGTGCGAAGTGACACGGGAAGCATCGCATGGAGGTGAGGGGTAGGAAGTGCGGATATAACACAAGAAGCCCTTATTGAAGAGTGCCTCTTAATGGTAATCTAGGACGACCGCCAGTCAGTTCAGACAATCGCACCAGGTTTCCACCGGACGCACCTTCATTCCTGGGCCATTGGATGCAACTTCAGAGACGGCTGAGTCACGAAGAATCTCAACATTGCCTTGCTTTGCGAGGTAGGACTCCATCGCGTCGGTCAACGCCTGCAGTCCGCCTCGGAATGAGAACACAGATGCCTGGCTCATCAACTGAGCGACGGTTCCAGTGTCGTAGTCTTGATGTAACGCCTTCTTGGAGGGCAACAATGAGCCTCTGATTATGCTGCCCCACCCTCGCTCTGCAGCATCCCACACGGTAGGGAAGGCGCTCCGAATCCCTATTTGCCGCGAGTCGGAGGCGTAAATACCGTGAATCAGGGCGCTGCCGAAGATTTGTGCGAAGTCGTCCCCGAAGCGACGCCTCAGGAAGGAGTCGACGCTCTCGTCGTTTAAACCAGGGGGCCTGTTGTTGAACTTGAACGCTTCTTGCAAGACCGCCGGTGCCAGGATCCGTGTCAAGGGGGATTTGAGTACACCCCACACATCCGATGGGATCCGTTGTAGACCGGTTATCGACGCGCCATACGCTTCAGGAATGTATAGAAACCGTGCGTTCGCAGCAGGTGAAGTCTTGGGCACGGTAATGACCTGGTTCTCTAGGCCAAGGAGGTGTATCTGTTCTTCGTCAGTTCCACATCACTGCCCGAACAACATTTGCTACTCACCAGCTCGAGAACTGACTGTGCATTTGGCCTCAATGTTCGGGGGCCCCCTTCAAGCAGCACTGTACCATTTCCAGGCAGTTCAACTCTCGTGCTCCTCACCCAGCCGCCCAAATGCTTCTCCCGCTCAATCAAAGTCACTCTGCTTGCGGGCAACCTTCGTGAAAGATGGAAAGCCGCAGAAAGGCCCGTCAAACCACCTCCCAAGACTGCGACGTGTCTTCCCATGTTGTCCTAGTGAGGGTGTCGTCTTCACGATATCGTCATGGTATGAGCAGAAGAGTATTACGAGTACAGTTGGCCGTGGACATAGTTGACGGCAACCAAAAGCTGGAAGGAGCTGAGCGGAATGGCCCAGACGTCGGGCACATAAATGGTTGTGATTTCCCACGCAGGGACAGCTTGCCCTAATGTACTTAAGCGCCCGTCCCCTCACAGCTGGAAGTTCCAAGACCACGCGCAGGCTATCGGGAAAGTGGGCTGGGGTTACAGTATACAGAGGCATGGGCTTATATGATGCTACTTTACAAATAGAAGTACAATCCATGAATGAATCCACCATTAAATATAGACTCAACAGAGCAATCACCGTGACTTCAGTTTCCTCAACGCTTCCCCGTGATCTTCTTTTTCCTCAATCATCTCCCCTATCCGATACACAACGTCATGTACGTCTGGACGATCTTCTGGGGGTTGGGTCCAACACCACTGTATTAGCTCCCATTGACGATCATCCACGAATGACTGCGTTGGGCGGCGAGGCTTGTTTCCCTTGTGCAACTCGATGACGACCTGCGCGTCGGTTGCGATGTAGTGGTAGGGTTGCCTTCCTGATAGGATCTGCGGAGAAAGTTCAGGAAGTGGGTGGCTGGTGGAGGACTGAAGGACAAAGCCCACCTCTAGAATTACGCTCCCTAGTGAATATACATCGCTTTTGTATGTTAGTGGGGGTGGGTGCCATTCGTCGTCTTCGCTCGCGGTGTGCAACCCGGCAAAGAGCGCAGAATCGGCCCATCGTACCGCACCTCCAAGTCCAGAGGTGAATGAATCGGGAGTCTGACTATCCGACTGCATGACGACTGTTGATAAACCAAAGTCACAGAGTTGTGCCTTCAGGTCGTTGGTGAGGAGGACGTTAGACCCCGTCAGGTCTCCGTGTATGACTGAGCTGATGTGAAGGTAGGCGAGGCCCTCCGCGACTTCTCCGATCTTATAAAGAGGGAGGGATGAGATAATTGGTCTAATAACAGAATGCATTACCTACGATCCGTAACCGGTCCTCAAGTGTGAGAATGTCACCACTCTTCTCCAGGTATTTTGAGAGGCTCCCGTTTTCCATCCACGGACATGCCATGGATATGCACGGCCCAAAGTCGCTGACAGTGCCATACAGTGGAAGGATGTGGGGATGGTTCAGCTGCCTCCATAGGCGCAGCTCATGGTGCAATCCCTAAGAGGGTGAGAGAGATTTGAGCATTTGAAGCCTACAGAGCGAGATGGAAGCTCACACTAATCAACTTCGCTTTCTTATCCGCGTCACTTGTCGTATTCCTCAACACCTTCACCGCAGCTCTCACCTCCGCGCCATCCTTCCTCCAAATCGCCTTCCAAACGTCCGAGTGGCCTCCATGCGCCACAGGGTAGTCCCCGTCTTTGACTACCTGCCCAGTCAAGTCCGCCACAAATGGTCGCCCGCGACCACTGTCAAGCAGGCTCATGTCCTTCTCCGAATTGGGAACGTTTAGTCTGTCCCCGCTCGTGGGAGTGAGTCCCTCTTTCATTAGGTCGTCCCTGGTGAATCCCGAGCTCAAGGGGCTCTTGGGACCATGCCGCGTATGACCCCGTCGCGCTCCGTTTCCACTCGCCCTCGACTGGCTCCGAGTCGTCCTCCTCGCCCCATTCGCCCCAGCCGAACTTGGTCCGCAAATTTCGGGGAATAAATTGGGAAGAAGGTTCGAGCTCAAGACCGACCGCTCGTCCTCCTGCTTCATCTCCACAAACAAGGATGAGTTCTCCGATCGCGCACCCTTTCTCGCTTTAACGCTCCACGGTTTCGCCGTGGACTTGCGCCGCTCGTACATACGCTCGTCGCCCGTCAGGATTAGCGAAAACCCAGTGTTGATGGAACTGAGGTCATCCTCGGGGGTAGGGACGGAGGATGACCGGTATACCCGAGGGACGAGCTGTTCGAGTTGGGAGACCCATTGGGTGTATTGAGCGGGCATGATGGGATAAAACACGATCGTTTGTTCTGTATTTGATGGATCGGTCCAGTTGAGCTCGAAATAGCCTATGGTTACGAGAAGTTTGAGCCAGGGGAGAAAGGCGATGTGCTGGTGAAACGAACGGCACACCTTCGTCGATACAATGCAAACTAGTAAAGTTCTTCGTCGGCACGGCATACGTAAGTGTCAGGGGACACGTCTGTGAAAGCGCAGCCCCAAGTTCCCAAGGTTTAACGGGGTACCGACTCGTTCCATACCCAATATCGTCCCGCTCCGTACAGCAAAACAGTATGGTATGGAACAGAATCACGGAATAATGTACCCCAGAAATAGGGTCGATCATGAGCCGGTCATCCAGGAGGACGCTGCCCAGGCCTTCCATGTTGAGGCTCTTCAACACACCCAGGCGGGAGGGTAGGCGCCGGATAGCCCACATCGTACGCAGTTCATTCCCCACCTCGTTGATGGTCTCCGAGAGCTGGTACATCTCGAACGTCATCATGCACAGGGTGTCGTATAATGCGGGAGTGTTAGGAGTGGTGACGTCGAGGATTGCTTGGAGGACGAGGTGGTACTCCGAGATGCGGCTCAGGAGGAACGAAAGGTGTTGGAGTATCGTTCTAGCAGCCTCTGCCGATCCCTGTTGACACTGAGCGTATGTCCTCAATTAGTAAGGGGAGGGGACGCACTTTATGGATCGCAGCTTTTAGATACCCTCGTAAAGGC
Source organism: Coprinellus micaceus (assembly GCA_951394405.1). Lineage (NCBI taxonomy): Eukaryota > Fungi > Basidiomycota > Agaricomycetes > Agaricales > Psathyrellaceae > Coprinellus > Coprinellus micaceus. The sequence goes on along the minus strand of OX596340.1, from coordinate 2,530,607 downwards.
ACAAAATTCGCGCATAATGCGCGATAGGCGGTGAAGATATTTGTTCGGAGTATTTTACTCTGATAAAGTGTCAGTCGCGTCAACTACCAGAGGCGTGGGGGCCCGGGCGCACCGTAAATGAAAAGATCTCGTCCCACCGTTCCACCGCGTCCTCCTTCGCCACATCTGAGAGCGCATCAAGCACCAGATTGTGGTAAGGGATCAGACGCGAGCAGTTCACAATGAACCCTTCCAACGCAGGGTCCACTACGCCAGATTCGCCCGCGTATAGTTGAGATGCTGCTTCCGCAACATCAGTGAGACGCGAAACGTGCACCCGCTCCCCTCCTAGCAATTGCTGGAGCAGACTCCTGCGCCGGGCAGGGGATCCATGGGGAACGATAAATAGATCTGGAACCGTTGCTTGGAGCGCAACTAAGACTCTCTTCACCGTTTTGAGGACCTAGGCGGGGATTGAACGTGAAGGGAGGAATGAAGAACTGGGCAACTCACCCTCGCGTATCCACTCAATGTTCCCCCGACAAAGTCTTCCACTTTTACCACCTCCCCATACGACAGTCGACCCTGCACTTCGAGTGTATTCGTCCTCTGAATGAAGCTCTCGATGTACGTCTTCCGTTGCTCCATGTCCAGGTCGAAATCGAACTCCTCTGGGTAGACCCGGAGGTGGGGAGGCGTCGGCGAGCTCAGCAATTCGAGGAGCGTGCACAGCGGCCCCCCGAACGAGAAGCAATCCCAGAGGCGAACCAAGGGTGAATCGAATCGCCTCGGGACGTTATCTCGCGTGTACTCGAGCCAGACGCGAAACTCGAAGATCAGTTGAAGCCGGGAGAGCGTTTGGAAGCTCTCGAGGCGGAGCTGGTCGCTGGGTGCCTTTGGCGGTTGGAGGTGCCCCATGCGATGGTGGTCGTTGTACTATAACATCGCCTTCCCCTCCACCAGCGGTCAGGTAATTGTAGAGAAGCAGCTGATCCGGCACATAAGGAATCTGAGGGGATGGTGAGATGGCGGTGAGTGTCATGTCATGATGAATTAGCATCGCCATCCAATGGACCGGTTCATTGTATCCGAAGGCTTCCTTCAGACCTTTATCATTCACCACCATCATACTCATATAGGCCCTCAGCGGGGCCTAGAGAGACTGGCTTTTGGGTGTACAAACTTTGGCTAGGTAAGAAGGCGTACTGCGCAGGAAGCAAGCAGTGACTGACTACACGCGCCAATAGGAGCATCATGCCACCTTCCCTCCCTCTTGAAATTATACAGGAAATATTCTACCATGTCCAAGAGCAGGAGGAGTCCTTGGTCTCCTGGTCCTTGGTCTGCCATGACTTCTGCGACGTCGCCAGACAAGCATTTTTCAAAGAATTTGTTATCGGCGCTACCGTCTCTAGCGTTGATACTCTGAGTGAAATTCTCCAGGAATCTCTTCAAATCCTGCCATACATCGAGGTGCTATCCATCGCTCACCCATGCAAACTAGGAGACGCACCCCTTCCCGTCATCCCCTACCCAAACATCGCCCCGATTCTGGACCTTCTCTACGATCATGCGGATAACATGACGGAGTTGCGTATCGCCCCACGCTCTTCTCGACATCCCTGGTCCCACCCTCCCTCTAGTTGGTACCATTTCCACGAGCAGACTCAATCGGCCTTACTGCGTTTGTTGCCCGCGCCTAAATTTCAATCCATTCACATCGAGGGTTTCGTTGACATCCCAGCTAGGGTGGATTTCGACCTTCCCCGCCTCACACAGTTCACTGTTCACAACGGGTTTTTCCACAAGGATCCTGATCCCAGCCGCACGCCCACTGGCCTCGATTCTCCCCAATCCAACCTTCGAGTTCTCCAAATATCGGGCGGGGACGTTGTGGGCACCCTTCGCTGGATGAATTCCCAAGATCTACGGATATCTCAACTCGAGAGACTTTCCATTGCCTCGACCATTTCCTACACCCTGTGGTCTGCTGCCGATATGACGTCCGTTCAGCGTCTGATCACTTCGAGCTGTGCCTCCCTCGTACAAGTTGACATCCGTCTGGACGACTGTGCGTTTCGCCACTGGTCAACTGATCTTCCCTCACTGACATGCTCTATTCCAGATGACCACGGAGCTCTCCCAGGGACACTCGACCTCTCACACCTGACCCAGTTGCACACCGTGACAAGTCGCATTCAATACTTCTGCGACGCCTCAGCTTACCTCCACCTCCCCTCCCCAACACCAGCCCTCGTATCGATGCTGTCCACCCTCCCCGCAGAGGCAGGTATTGAGATCAAACTGACTTTCGCTGTGCAATTCCTCTCCGTGTTCAGTGCCTTGACCATATTCGACCTCGACACCTTGGATTCAGCTCTGGACAGCAAAAAGGCGAAGCTTCACATTTGGGTGATTCCCAACGTCCCCGTCAGGTTTGGCGAACTGAAGGTAGCTTTGGAGACGCAGCTTCCAAAATTACATGGGCAAAGGCGACTCTATATTTACAATCTCAAAGAACGTCATATCGACTGTAGGTATTGGCTGCACCAACGACAGGCACCGTCTATTAACTAGCACTTCCAGTCCGATGTTATACTCTACTCGCATCTATCTACGCACGAGCGAACGATTTGAACCCAATAAAGAGCAATCCAATACCCACGAAGCCGACGACGTGTCGTAGACCCAGCCTTCTTCCACTTACCCGAGATTTCAGCGCTGCGAAGGCGGAAGGGTTCGGCGGTCCTTGAGCGCCTGCAGCGTCGATAGCTTCGATCTCTTCAGGCGTCAGCGGGGCTATTCAGCCAATGGCGGTAAGTATGTCAGTTCAGTGTGGGGAGACAGGCTACGGAGGACGCACGCAAATCCCCAACAGCGAGGTATTCCTCCAAGTGCTGCTTGTTAGAGCTAGTTCTGGATCCCCGAGGTTGTCAGTCCCTGGAGAAGAGTGACGTAGGGGATGGCTGGGACGTACGTGACAATCACCGCGCCCTTGGCTTTGACCCAAAGGAAGATGACCTGAGTTGGGGTGACACCAAGGCGTTCAGCTACCTTCTTGAGAGGTGCGTCCACGGGTCCGCCAGGATAGGTAGTGATGGGTCTGGACCATGCACGTCGAAAGTGAATCCTTGAGGTCTCAAGAAGTTCAGAGGGTTACCTACGCGAGACTCCCGTAGGCTTCGGTCACTATGCCGTGCTTGGCCTGATACTCCAGCAGAGGCTTGAGCTCCGAATAGTTGTATGGGTGGAGCCGAATCTATATATAAGTAAAATGTCAGAACGCGGGCGCCAATCATGACCACAGGAGCGTGGCAGGAGCTACATGCCTGATTGACGGCTGGCGTCACGCTCGCGTGCTTCAGAAGGAACTGCAACTCTTCGATTCCGAAATTGCTGACCCCAATGCTCCTTTGGGATGAGGCGACAGTTAGTAGGGTGTCAACTTGGACCCATACTTTGACCAGGAGGGGGCGTACCGTGTTAAGCCTTCGTCCCGAAACCTTTCCAGTTCCCTCCAAGCAGCCACATAGTCTGGTACGATTCTCGGGTTGTGAATGAGGTATAAATCGAGATATTTGGTTCCAATCTAAGGCGAATGTTAGCTATATCTAGTGCTGGACGTTATGATGCTTCGGCGCACCTTCGACAGACTGGCTTCAATAGAATCGCGGGCAGTTTCCTTCCCGTTGCTATACTTCGAGGTGATATACACCTCGGAGCGGTCCAACCCACTTTCCCGAACGGCCCTGCCTACGCTCTCCTCGTTGAAGTAGTCTATCAATACACCTTCGGGTCAGTGGAAGGCGGAACGGAGATGAGTCGGAACGCACATTGCGCAGTATCCAAGTGGGAGAAGCCAGTTTCGATAGCCTGCTCGATGTACTGGTGGACATCCTTCCCCTTGTTCACGCTTCCCGATCCGAATGCGATGGAGGGTATCTAGAGATGCGTTAGGGATATGTCGATGCAAGGCGTTGAGGTGCGCACCTTCTTCCCGTCGTTCAGGGCGATATCTTGGAAAGGCATGTCGAGTTATCTGTTGGGCGCAGGAGGGTAGAACGGGGAATTGCAAAGGCGAGGGTCAAAGATAGAGCTTTATATATAGCCCAACTAAGGACTGTTATGAGTGGATTGTAATGACGTGCGATTGGTTGAACATGAAGATAGAACGCGCTTACCTCGGGAGCAGTCCCAGGATAAGCAGCCGAGAACTCTCACGCGGCATGGCTTCGCTCCGTAGCCTGTTTGCGTGAGTTTGCTTCTCCCTCTGGGTTAGCGCAGCCAGAGAGGATCTGTGCACATTGAAGTGCGAGGAATGTTTGGCGATTTTACCGACATCTCATTGACGAGAACGTTGTGGTTCAGACTCAACCAGCGCGGGCGCCAAGTTTTGATGGCCGTCTTCGATAAGCGCCGGGACGCTTATTGGCTCATCCTGGCTACCTTCAGATATCATGGCAGGTGATCCAAACCTAGTAGTAGGACTCAAGAGGGATTGTAAGCCTGAGACCGGCCGAATTTCCTGAGTTCGTCTCCCCAAGGCTTTGGGGAGGCGTAGGATAGTACAGTAAAACTCCGTCGCTGAGTGTCTGTCTTTGATTATGTCGCATTTATTGGTGCGTATCACTTCACTTCAAGGGGAGACATCTCGCCAAGAACCTCCCCTTGGTGGTACTTCCTAACTTTAGAAAATGTCTCTGGTGCTCGGAGGTTCATACGAGTTCGAATCGGCTGCTTGGCACGTCGACACCTGCGGTTGGGCTCAGCTGGCGAGCTCCTGAATTCAGCCCGGTCCCTTCCTCGAGCAAGAGAGACCGAACTCATGAAACACACCCCGAGATCGTGGTGGTTCGGAGGAAACAAGCGCCCGTGACTGTCATTATGATTTGTCACGCCGAGTCCCGCAGCTGTTGTTCCCTGTGTGGCAAGAGCCTTTGGCACCCCTTTTTGGTGAGGCCCAGGCACAGGGTTGCTCTTGACGTTCGACGACGTTGGACCTGTATTCTTGTCGCTGGCTCGACGACGACCAAGAAAATGGCCCGTGTATCGACAGTGGCAGCCGTCGCTGCCGCTACCAACAACTACAACAGTCCATATTCCCAACAAAAGCGCCCGACACCCTTGCACATTCCCGACGACCACGAGGAAGCACCCCGGCTCGATGGTCGACCTCGCCGCCTAACGATTTCGGACACCTCCGACTCCGAGGAGGACTCCCCAGCTCTGACGCCGTTGGACTCATCTGCTGCTCTCATCCTGGTGCACGACGACTCGGGCGAACCCCAGAACATCGACTTTGACTTCTCCGACGACGAAGACGGAGAGGATGACGACGACATTGTCAGTCCGGTGTTTGAGATCCGACGGACGAGCATACCCCAGTTGCCTCCCATCCGCGTCTTCCTCTACCTGCTCTCGCCGTTTCTCAAGCTCGGGGCGCTCTCTACTCTGACCGTAGCAGATCGGCTGCCGCTTCAGTATGGACTACCAGCCCTGTTCGTGTGCGCTATCGCATCGGCATTCTCAAGGCAGGTGTGGTATCTGCTGGCCCGGTATATGCGGAAGGCGGACCTTATGGAGATCATGTGCGACACCTTTGCGAAATCGAGAGGGAAGGAGCGGCAGCGGAGGTTAATCAGGTCAAGCGCGAAGCTGGGTACAGCGGTGTTTAGCTCGCTCCTGGCCATCTCGTATCTTCATGGTGTGTAACTTGAATGCCTCCGCCGGACGGTTCTGACCTTTCCTTCAGAATCTGTTCGTCTGCTACTCCCCTACCTACCACCTTCCCTCCTCCTCCGCCTCCTTGTTGTCCTGCTATGCGGAAGCTCGGTATTCTTCCTTTCACTCGGTCAAACCATTGCCTCACAGCGAGTCGTGTTCGCATCGTGGCTATCCATCCTGACCTACATCGCATGGCTGGCATGCGTGATCTACGCCCATGCCAAGGGGGTGCTATACGTCGAGGACGAAGCTTCTTCCACCTGGAAAGGAATATGTACGTGCGATCATCTCTGCTGTCGCTCTCTCTCCTTCTGACATGCTTCCCTTTTCATTTCCCAGTCACCATCGCATTCACTTTCTGCACATCCTCCACCCTCCCACTGTACGCTTCCCTCAAGAGCGGCCAAAGCCCACTTTCCACAGCGAAGACCCCGAAGTCTCGCTCCTTCCGCGTTCTCTCGCTCTTCTCCGTTTCCTGCGCTACCCTCCTCGTCCTTCCCGTTGTCATCTTCGCTGCGTTACCCAACATTCCACAAGCAGTAAGTTGTCTTCTTTTCATAGTCTTAGGGTCTAGACCGAGTGTTGATCTCGTTCAGCGCTCATCCTCCGCCCAGATTTCCCCACCCACCGACCTCCTCGGCCCGACGGTCCAGTCAGTTCGGATAGCCCTCGCCTCACTCTCCGCTGCGACCCTACTTCTCGGCGCCGCACAACCCCTGCTCACCATCCCCGTCCTCCCCATCCGCGTCGCACGCACAAACATCAACCTCACACGCACACTCATCGTACCCACGATCATCATCCTCACCTTCGCCCTCTCCCTCCTCCCTCCCTCTTCCAAACTCACCTCCCTTTCCATAATCATCATCACCGCAACCACATTCGCACTGGCACTCGCTAGCACCTATCTCCTCCCATGCATCCTCCACATTAGCGTCCACACATTCAAACGCCCCATTAACATTGTCATTCCGCGGACACCTCTCCTGCCTACGCCCTCCGCATCGTCTGGGTCAGGGAACGGACCTGCGTTGTCGTCGGGCCTGGCGCCGACAGAAGCAAGAGCGGATGTTAATGAGCTTCTTCAGAGGAAGGAGCGGGCGTTACAGCAGAGGCAGCTGAGGAAAAGGATTGTGTGGGATGTGGGCGTGTGGGTGCAGCTTGGGGTCTTTGCCGTGTGTGCGGCGTTGGCTTTGGCTTCGTTGGTGTCGCGGTGATCTATCCTGCATGGCCATGGTTGGCCCTTGTTATCTTATTGGTGGGTTTCGACCATCCATCGACTGTATCTTGATTGTTTTCTGGTTAGGTGCGTTAAGCGCCTGACATCGCCTACCCTTCCACACTCGCTTATATCCGGACACTACACTCCTTTTATCTTCTCTGTATATCTTACATCCATACTGATCTCGGTCTGTGTGTTGTATAAACCTCTTTCTTTATTCTGTTGTAGGCAGAGGTAGGTCTCAATTAGTTCCGCTTCGACGCCTTCCCGGTGTCGATAGGGTTCTGGTTGACCTTGGGTGTATGTATCATTCGCTCAAGCTTCGAGCTCCCACCCTTCCCTTCCTATCTATCCTACTCCCCCTTCTACTTTTATCTTTCTTTTGCGAAAGCCTCTTCTGGGATTAGGTTTCGTTCGGGCGTTTTTTGTAGCATAGTTTATCGCTTTCGTTCAATTCGAGCGTCTTGCTTCAGAATCTTTGTATGGTACTTGGGGTTGGTGGGCCCGTGGGCGTATGGGTAGCCAGCAAGGTGATGTCGATGATATGGTACAATGACAACTAATGGTACAACAGATCCAAGAAACAGATTTTACAACAAGCAAGAAGAGCAACTAAACGCAGGCTATATGCCTATACAAACGAGCAGCCGAAAGCACCCAAACCCAAAAAGCATCGACAAGCAAGAAACAATACAAGTACCCCCACTCACAAACCCCCCTCCCCCGAACTCTCAAAACAATCGCTCAACCCCTCCTCGACCCGCTTCACCACCTCCCCCATCTTCTTCCTCGCACTCACCCTACAATCATTATGCATATACGCCGCGCTCCCCCACCTCTCATATTCCTTCTGAATCACCTTCAGCTTCCCCAGGACATCCGCGGCCCCCAGCGCCAACACCGCATCACTCTTCGTCGTCTTGTCTTTCCAGAACTCCTGCCACGCCTGCGTGCAGCCGTGTTGGTGCCATGTCGTCGCGCAGGAGGGTGCGTGCTCGAAGGAGGGGGGTGTCATTCGGAGGAGGTCCCAGGTGTGCGAGAGGCGGTAGTACCCGGTGAGGAGCCGAAGACGTTGTGGGGGTGTGATGGGGAGGGGGACTAGGCGGGTGAGAGGATGGCTGATTCCAGTGTTGGTAGGAGGCGAGGATGAGATGGCCGCAGCAGCGTTGGATGTGGAGGCGATGGGAGCTGGGGCAGTCGTGTGCGCTGAAACCGTGAGAGGTGCGACGGCGTTGGCCATTGCAGCCAGCATGAAATTGTTGTACCCTTGCGAATGGGTGATCGCGGTTGAGCCAGTGACGTTTATCACGCTACTTGCTGCTGAGGACGATATGGACGAAGCGGTACTTGATGATGAGGGTAGGGTGGAGGGGCCAAGTCCGAGGTCGAGTTCTAGCGGCCGGACGATCTGAGCTTTCTGCATGACTTCGAGGTAGGCTGCACCACGGAGGCTCTTGAGCTCTAGCTCGTCGGATAGGGACATAGCCAAGTACGCGTATTGCAGGGACTTGGACATGAGTTCCCTCAGAAAGTTGATCATCGTGTTCAGCAGGGGCGCGTGCCCGCAGAGCTGGGCCAAGCGGATAAGTCGTGTAAGTTGAGCCGTGCTAGCGTTAGCCGGGGACGTCGAGGAATCAGTCGCGCTAGTAGTTGTACTGAGGTCTGCGGAATCCGATGGGGAGTAGACGTAGGAGGCGTGGTGGGGGATGGAGGAGAGGATAGGCGAGGGATTCCGATTGACGTAGTCTTGGATCGCCTCGAGGGCCCAAGCTTCGAGCGAGCGGAAGGCGTATTTGTTGGAGATGCGGGCGATGCTGATTAGGACGGAGAGGTTGGCTGTGGGGGAGGTGAGGTCTCGGAGTTGGTGTGGTCTGTACGTAGACAATTAGGGTATTGGTGAGACTTGTCGGGTAAGTAGATTGTGGTATGGATTAGACTTACAGGGCGTAGAGGGCAGAGAGGAAGTGTCGGAATTCACTGGCAGTCTCGCCGCTTAGCAGGATAGGATCCTCGTCGGACCTCCCCTCCTGCTTACCACCCTGAGGCAGGGAGAACATCGTCCCGAACGATGATCCGTCCCTGCTCAGCATCGAGCGATGGACCTGCACAATCCACACTCCTCGATTAGCCTGTCCATTCAGAGCGTGAATGGATGAGATAGATACACACATTGAATAGAACATTCTCCACCAAGAAGATACAACTCCCGTCCTCGAAGTAATAGTCCTTGTCTCGCGTCGGTCCTGTACTCGAGATTACAGGCATAATGTTGCGTTGTTCGCCCTCCATCGGGGTTGGTTAGTTAATCTCTGAGCGCTTTTCTGTGGCGTGTGCGGCTCAATGATTGACGACATAAATAGACATCCCCCGTGACCAAGCCGTTCGAACAACACATACCTTCCTGGCTAGTTTCTTGACAGCCGATACGGCTACAGTGCGACTCGAGGGCCTTCTGAGGGGGAGGAATATAGCCTGGAAGCTGGGTGGTGGTGGTACGCGACGAAGCTGGCCTCGCGCTCGGACTCATGTCCGCTCCGGCAACTAGAGACAGGGGCAAAAGAAAAAGGGCTTCTATTGGCCACTTGCTGGGTTACAGCGTGCAGAGGTGCTATAGTGTAGTGGTTATCACTCGGGATTTTGATTTCTCCAAAGGTTCCCGTAACCCAGGTTCGAACCCTGGTAGCACCTGAATTACCTTTTGTTTTGCTCCGAAACACCTTGAATAAAGGCGCTTGGACCGCAATCCCCCCATTACGGACGACCAGGAGCACCAGGGCCCAGGTTCAATGCGGATTCGACTTTTTTCGATCCTACACTCCGGACCTCGATATTACTTGCGCAGAGCATCCGTCTAAGGGCGGCTGTTGCATCAGCGACGGCAGCAGAATTGCCTGCGGTATCAGAGCCATCGTCCAACTCTCCTGGCGATGTCTGGATTTGGATTTGCCCCATACTGAAGACGTGCTACCTCCTCACCAACCCACTTCTCGTCCGTTTCCCTCCCACCACGGTTCCAGCGCTCGTACCGCCTCCCATCATGCCAGCATTGGGATTCGGTGTAGAGGTTGTCCAACCTGGGGCAAAGCTCGACCCTGGGGAGAGCATCGACAGACCATGGTCGTCAATATGCATTGGTTCCTCCGTCGAAGTGCGAGTGTCACGAGTCCCAGCAGTCGTTGTGGAGGCGAAAGATGTAGTAGGTGCAGCGCTATTCGTGCTCACATTTCCTGAGGCAGTCATCTGTGCAAGACCTATTGGAGGGAAGGGACCTGTCTTCACAGAGGCTGGTTTCTTCCCGTGGTTGTTCCATGGCCCTGAGGTGACGGCGGGCTGCGTGGGTTGGGTACCAGTAGTAGCTGTCGAAGGTTGGGTGGGTGGGGTGAGTGAGAATCCTGGACCCATCATACTCCGCATAATCTTGTCAATGTCGGTGGTTGGCGCTTGCTCCTCCAAGCCAATCTGCGACCCTTTCATCAGCGCACGCTCGAAGATCTCTTCCTCCTCCAGGCGCTTAATTTCAGCTCGAAGATTCGCGACGATCCTCTCATACAATGCTTTACTCCACTTGAGCTTCTAGTCGTCCACATATGCAAGTACCACGCACCTTTCTCTTGGTCCCCGCCCCTCCCTCTCGCCGGGTCCTTGATCAACGGCTCGCTCAACGCCCTCTCTTCTTCCGGTCTTGGTCTATTCAGCCCAATCTTATCATCGCAGAACCGCTTAAAGTCGGACTCGGTCATATGAGCCTCATTGTCCGAGGTGGCGTCTTCGTCGTATAGCGTCCCGATGGATGATGCGGGAGACGGTGCGCGGACTGTTACAGGGGGTGCGTAGGCTGTTGTGCCGTGAGGATGATGACCGGCTGGCATCGTGATCGTAATTTGGGGTCTAAAAGTCTTGTAATGAGTTCGTGTCGATGATCTTGTGAACGCGTTGAGAGGTGCCGTACTAGGTGGTACTATGGGTCATGAAGTGAGGAGAACATGGAGGTTCGCTGCCAAGCAGCGGTGACGCCCTCCTGCCATTTCGGGTCCAACACCACGCGTGGCACGCGTTGTTGTGCTCTGCTTGTCACAGCCACCACTGCCAACCGAAGCGATAGGGGTGTGGGCTAGCAATTCAGGATTCCTGGTTCTGTCCTTCCATCTCGTCTCGAAGAATGCCGATAATGGCGTGAATGCGCGCTCTTTACCGGGAGACCTTCGCTACGAAGCATAGCGCCCAACTCCCGTTGTGCTCCACTCACCGTTCCATCTAGAAGTTCCTCGGGTTGGAGACAAACAGGGTCTACTCAGGCTTCGATACGCCCAACAAGCTGGCGCGAACTCTCTCCCTCGCTTATCGAGGGACTTCTAGGCCTCCGCCACACTCGACTCTTCTAGCCACGTATCTCTCAAGGGTTATCGTTATGTCAGAGCGATGTCATTGGCCGACATGATTGAATTGCTTCATTTCACGTTTTAAGGTTCAGCGTGGTCGGCGACCAGTGTCCTAGAAAGGCCAGGTTCAGACCACCCAGCCAGAAAACGCCACTGCGAAGGCGGCCTCTTTCCCCTCTCTTTCCAGCAGCCAACGCGGACCATGGCGAGTTCGATATGGACTGCAATGGCAACCCTCCTAGTGGCCTTCATTCTCAAGCGCGCGTTTGACACCTGGCGAATCTTGCGGTCGGTTAGGTATGTAACCCTAGCACGCACATTTTGGGGCGATTTTTAAAAAATCTTACCTCGTGCTGCAGCCTGCCCTGCAAAATATCGGTCCTCGGGCCCATGAACATGCTCCTCAACACCTTTCTCCCGCGTATTCCTGGTATCTCACTAGGCAAAATGTGGCCCTTCGAGGATAAACACAGACGTGATGTGCTAGTCAATGTCGAGGCCAGCATCTCAATCTAACGGTTACGCAGCTTATCAGAAAAATGGCTTGGACATTCAGCTCACTGCAAGTACCTTCCGCCACTCTATCACTGGTTGAGGTGCTTACTCTCCGTCCAGCTATCCCTCTGGCCAAGGCCAGTGGTCTCTTTCCAGGTCGTGGATCCGGCTCTCGCCAAAGTGAGCTTGCTCGAAACTGCCCAGGATCCTGTACGACATCTCGTCTCCCCCCCTCCAGGAAATCTCGGCGGCTCGCACACGCTTCGTCAAGCCCGTCGAGAATTACGGTGCCCTATCCACCTTTGGCCCGAACATCATCGCGTCTGAAGGTGCAGAGTGGAAAAAACACCGCAAAGTGTGCGCCCCAGCGTTTTCAGAGGTGCGCCACCCCACATTCCCTTCTGACGCCGTACGGTCCGGATCTGACTACCACCAGCCCAACAACAAGTTAGTCTGGGACGAAACTGTACGTATATGTGACGAACTGTACCGGGAGGTATGGAAGGACCAAGACCGGATTGAGTACGACCATGTTGTCAGCGGGTTCAGCCTTCCTGTAAGTGGCCAAATTAACCCTCCTAACTTAGGCAAGGCTGACCCGTGAAACTCCCAGATTGCCTTGCTCGTACTAAGTGCCGCCTCCTTCGGTCGGCGAGCTTCGTGGAAGGACGACGAGCTTCCAGGCTCCGGTAAACGGTACAGCTTCAAAGAAGCCCTGGAAATTGCCTCTCAGAGCATGGCTCTGAAGACGGCACTACCACGGTGGGTTTTCAACTTGACCGCAGGGTTGAGGGGGGTGCAACAGGCGTTCGACGAGTTACTGGTCAGTTTTTTCATTACATTTTTTAATATACTCACGACTTGTCCGGACGGGTCTAATCTGGCTTTACACTGGCAGATGTACATGTCTGAGATGATTAAAGAGCGGCGGGAATCACAGGGTGTGGAGCGACACGACCTTTTCAGCAGCCTTCTAGCGTCGTGTGATGAGGAAGGGGAGGGCACGTTTACAGAGAAGGACCTCATGGGTATTTTAATTTTGGTTCCAGAGATGAATTTTCGCTCATCGTTTAAATCTCAGGTGATATCTTCATCTTTATGCTGGCAGGGCACGAAGTAAGATAAAGAGTCTGAACCGCCGATAGTTGGAGAAACTCACGATCTTTGGCTGTAGACCACGGCTCACGCACTCGCATTTACTCTTGGCCTCCTTGCCTTGTATCCCGATGAACAAGACAAGCTGTACAGACACATCACGACCGTCGTCCCACCGGGGAAGTCACCCGTAAGTCCACGCTTAGTAGGCGTCTCCACACTCATGCCTCATGCCTAACCCTGCAGACCTATGAAGACATGGCTTCTCTCCCCCGCGTCCTTGCGTATGTAGGCGTACCGATCCGTTTCATCAATCTCTGACATTACCTCCCTAGGGTCTACTATGAATCTATGAGGCTCTTCCCGCCAGTGAGTACACGAAGAATTCGATGCACGTTGGTCTCAATTTTCAAATATCCTCTCATAGGTGATTATGCTTCCCAAGCGTTGCACGGAAGATACCTATTATACCACGACCAACCAAGCAGGGGATCCTGTCCCCGTTTTTATACCGAAAGACTCTCCAATAGTGTTTCCGATCGCTGGACTTCATTACAATGGTGCATGGACCCATCAAACGCAAACCGGAGGAACACAACTAACACATCAAGTCAGAACGTTATTGGGACGACCCTCACGAGTTCTGGCCAGACCGTTTCCTCGGTGACTGGTCTAGAAACGCGTTTTTAATTTTCAGTAGCGGTAAGCCAAGGTTCTCTTTCTATCCGAAGTTAAGACTGAAGGCTCTTTGAAGGCCCGCGAGCGTGTTTGGGTAGAAGGTACCCAGTGTCATTATCACGCTTCATCCTGATGTTCATGCCGCTTCTTCTTGAATAGGTTCTTTGAGACGGAAGGCGTCGCGATCCTTACGACCCTTCTCGGGAAGTATAAGGTGTCGATCAAAGAAGAGCCTCAATATGCGAACGAAACTTTTGAAGAACGGAAGGCGAGAGTCTTGAAACCCAAACTCTCGGTGTCGGTTGCGTGAGTCTTGCCCCCTCGTCCACACCCTCGCTCCGCCGCTGACGCCTCCGCAAAGCCCCACCCGGCTCCCTATAGCATTCACCAGGAGAGATACACTTGGGGAACGCCATTAGGGAGTTCTCACCATAACGCAGCGTCTTCATTCAAGGGTCAGGGCCACGATCTTGGGGGTAATTAAATAATCTTGTAATATACGACATGGCATGATGCATGACATTGGCATACGACAGATGAAACATGAGATCGGCAAAGTTTCGAAGGTCCAGTGTTTAATCTGACCAGTGGAAACCCTGAATCCCGGCCAGTGGATTAACGCGCCCTGTCGGGCCGACCAAAGGATGGGTCCATGGTCGACCTTGCCGACGCAACCTCGGGAAGGAATCCTGAATATCGACGTTGGACGGTGGTGTACCAACGCAAGTCGCCATGACTTGGAGCACGGCCCTCTTTGTGGCCAGCGCCGAGTCGAGGGGGTCCAGCAACGAGGAGAGGTCCAGGGAGCCTGGACTTGCAAAAAACCATATATCGAGTTTGATCACGACGGGAGCTTGTCGGGGAGTTTGGACCACATTGCTTGGAGGGATGGAAAGGGGGAAGGAATATTAACTGGGAAGCCTGCAGATGCGTGCCAAGACAGTACGTCCGTAGACAAGAACGTTAGCCTCTGGAGTTGTGAGAGGTCTAGGTCCCAGTGAAGTTTCTCTAGAGGAGTCACTGCCCATGAATTGTCAATTCGGGTATCATACCTACGGATAACTGATTGCGCTCACTTAAGAAGGGTAGTTTGAGGTGGATTCGCTCCAGAGAGTTCCTACATGAAAAGATGGGGGGTTGTAATAGCTGCGCCACTGAAGAGGAAGTTGGAGGTTCACCCCCTGGCCCTTTCTGGGATGTCCCGTGCTGATGAGATCGAAAGATCCTTTAGGTTGGGCATACGATGGATCCATGCGCGGAGCCACCGTAGGGTTCCGACGATATCGTGCCCAGATATCCTCAGGATCCGTATGCTGGAAAGCGGGGAATTTTGGGCGCTCGACTCTAATGGGTAGGGCCCAGCGAACTGAACGTTATGAAGGGTAAGGTTTTGGACCCTCTAGGGATCAATAAATTGAATAATTCTGGTGGCCGGGAAGCTGCACATGTGACATGTGACCGACGCGAATAGACTCGATCGAGGACGATTTGGCCAGCTGAGCGATGGCGGCTTGCGTTGGCTCCTCAATATGCGTCCTCCAAGGCACTGGCACGATTCCCGGAAGGTCGGACTTGAATGATCCTGCCCAGCCCAGCCCCAGGTGCTTCACCGCTGAGCGTTCACGGAGTAGAGCGCAGAAGCGTGGAATGTATGGGTGCTCTAGAGACGTTTTCGGAGCAGTGGGGGTGTCATCGTGGTGACCAAAGTAGACTGCCTCGACATAGGGCAATACCTCTGTGGATGTGTAGAGAATGTCTTCGAGAGTGTCCATAGACATGTATGTCCGGATATAGACGAACTTGAATAGGATCTCGCGCGCCAGACCGCAGAATTCCTTGCAAAGAAGAGACCATGGCACCAGTGAGCGGCCCGGGCGTTTAGAGCCCCTGAGGAAAGCCAGGATGGCCAGTGTGATCTCCGTAGGAAGTGAGGTTAAATGGGCCATGACGTTCGATATTCCTAAGTTGATGAAACTGAGAGACAGTTAATATTGCCTCCTATTAGCCAGAGTACAGCTTACATACGTGCCACAACCGCCCTGAGCATCAGGAAACCCCTCATTTGCTAACTCAGCTTGAATAGGAGGGGTTGCATTTGGAATTGCTTTGGAACCCTACAACGGGGCAAGCGGGATGTTGGCGACCGTGGCCTGTCGGAGCGGAGAGGCAGAAAGATCCAAGTAACGAGTCTTTACGTAAGTAAAGCTCGTTTCTTTCACCCCAGCTTTCCCCTTGGCCAAGAACGCCAAGAAATTGTACAACCCCATTAACGACTTGCCTCGCCCAACCCACGAGTCCTTGGGAGCCCCTATTTCTTCGGTCGCCCTTGCCTTCAACGCTGCGACGGTATGTATACGTCTCGTATTTCCATGCCCGAAAGTAGTACTCAAGCTATTCCTGATATGCGCTCCCCTTTGCATATAGGCACGGATTGCTTCCGTCGAAGATCGTTAGAGGTCATTTCTCCTTCGTGGTCCGTCCCACCTTCTAATATGTACATGTTACGATGGTTCACCTTTTGAACCGCATTGTTGCCTATATCGCATGTTCGGTTCACCTTCCTGTGCTCTCACAGGGTGTGGTGATCATCTGGGTGCCAGAACGCGCTCCTGAGTGGTGAGTGACGCCGCCGACCTGCTCTCTGATACCCACCGCATAGGACATCCGCCTTGCAATGGGGTGTGGAGCCAACACAGTCGCCTACACGTGTTGTACCTCAATAAAACGTCGGTGTGGTGTGCTGAAGCGCTGATAATAGCACCACGAACCAATTCTGCAGCAGTAACACGGGGCGTTTTTAGATTGATACAATTCCGATTTAAAGATGTAAAGGCTCGTACCGCCGTGCTGTGTTTTGATCTATTTGTCGGCGGCTTGTCACGGGCGCTTAGCCCCGAGACGAATTATTATCATCCCCTCGATAGGAAAATAGGACAACATCCGCGTATTGTACGTGAAACTAAACAAACCGACGGAAAGCTCGGAAAACAAACTCCAGGACACGCGGCCCCAACCCCAGCCCGTGGTTATTTCCGAGACCTCAACACCCTATCCGTAGGCGCTGGAGGAGCGACGTGTGCCTTAGGTTTCGTATTCCTAGGCTTTGCAGGCGTGCGAGCCTTCTTTGCGGCAGGAGGTCGAGCCCCTGTTCGAGGCTTCTTCTTACCCTGGGACGACTTTTTCGGTTTCCTGGAACCGAAAGTCCCATCATCCCCGTTGTCTTCGTCGATCTCCACTTCAGCATCACTGCCCCCGTCTACGTCTCCATTGGCGGCCGCATCCCAGGTGTCGCCTTGGTCGTCTTCATATTGGTCGTCATCCGCGACGTCTTCCCTCTTCCGCTTGCTTCCAGATGCGATGCGAGATGGTCGGACGCTCACGGTCGACGCGGTGGCCCCATTCGGGTGCGTGCCATTGACTGCCCCACGACGGGCACGTAGCCTCGTGCTAACGGTCTCGGCGGCAGGCGCACTTGGAACTCTCAACTCTTCCACCGGCGGGGACCGCGACGCCTCCTTCGACCGTGCATCCGCTTCCAACTCCTCCAAAGTCTTCGGACCGCCATAATCTTCCTCAATCCCACCAACACCCTCTTCTACCAAACCCACTTCGCTCCCCATATCTACATCGACATCCATCGTGCCCAAGGATAGCGGCGGATCCGGCTCGTCGAGGTCATACGTCGCGTAATCAATCGCCTGCTCGTTCCCGTGCGGGTGGCCACCCTCCAGGTCTGCCTCCATCCCATGGTGATGATGCCTCTTCTTCCCGAGCTTGCTGCTCGACGCGAAGGGGTTGCTAGCTGAATCCAAGATCAACGGGTTGTATTTTGGGAGGTTGAACGCCTGCACGACATCGCCAGCTTCAACGAGGAAGCCCCCTCCGTGGCCCTCCCCATGTCGGTCTTCCAGATCACTATCGTCACCACCAGCGAGGAATTCGCTGGAATTCCTACCCGCGGCGGAAGTTTCAGGGGTCTCAAGCCTAGATCCGTCTTCGTTCACCGCGGTAATGTGCCGCCTCGCTTTCTTCGTAGCAGCGGCGGCCTTCTTGCTCGACCCCGCTTTACTCGGCGTGCCTCTGTCCGCGTACTCCTCCTGCAGCCGTTGTCGTATTCGAAGACCTTGAACGAGCTTGATCCAATGCTGAAGGGCTTTCTCTTCCCTCTTCGCTCGTGCTTTCTCTTCTTCCGCTTGCTGGTGCTCCCAGTAAGCCTACAGGTATGACAGTTAGTTCGAATAAGGCCAGTGAATAGAAGGGAGACCTACATCTAATAAGGCGGATTCATTCTCCGTAGCGATAACAATGCCTTCAATAACGGCATTCGCGCGTCGTTTCCTGAACTCAAATCCGGTCTAAACCACATTCAATCAGACGAACTTGAGGAAGTAAACAAGAGAGGTAGTTGACGCACCACAGCCTCGGCATAGTCAAACCCGAGTTTCTTCGCAATCTTCGCAATCCCTTTATCTGTTCCATGTCAGATACCAAGCTCAACCCAAGCAAATAGACACGGAACTCACAAGGAAGATGCGCAGCTCCCTTCGGCAACATAGTCGGAGCGTACATATCTATATTCCCAAAATCATTCTTGGGTATCTTGCCCTGCACCCCACCCCTTTGTTAGCCCATAGTTCCAACCCTCTCCATGAACTTCGATTGCCACTCACATCGACCACGGGCGGCGGGACATACACTTCCGTCTGGTTCCTCGCATACAACCCCTGCATAACCTCCACACTCTCCGCGCTATGCCCCGCATCCATCAACTCATCCTTCCTCACCTCCAACTCCCTCAACTTATTCACTGTCGCAGCTCGCGCTTTCACCGTCTTCAAAGGCTGACAACCCGCCTTGATGACCCGACCCTCCGTACGCATCCAGGTCTCGGCGGACTTGAGTGGGACGACGGAGGAGCGCGGATACACGGGTTCACCGCGGAATTTGCCGATCTCGGGCGTTTCTGGGGGAGGAGGGTGGATAACTTCGGTTTGTTTGAGGTGGCGGGTGAGGACGTATCTGGAGGGGTCGGTTGAGCGAGCGGCAGGGGCATGGTGGGTGTGACTTACAGAGGATGATCCTTAAATCCTGCAATCGTCGTCGGCATACCCTCCTGCATCTGTGCCGCGGTCAGTTCCTCGTCCTCGATGTCGTCACGTTGCTATTAAACGGGGTCTCAGTCTGAGTGCTAGGCGTCAGTGAAGCGAGAAACGCACGAGCTGATATGGTCTCCTGACGAGCCCAACAACCCTCTCCCACCATAGATGCCTCGCCTTGCCCCCCGAATTCGCAGCGTTACTCCCGCCCTGGTGTTTCGCGATTTTCGAGTTATACTCCCTGGCATACCGTCTCGTAACATCCCTCGCGTACCCGTCTTCCTCGAACGCCATCACATACAACATGCGGTTCTCCTGTTTCGTGCCTTTGGGAAGTTGGCTGTAAAAGTTGGCCGGTTTCGGTTGGGCGCGTGGAGGTAGCATTGGGTTTGGGGCAGGGGAAGATGTCCCAGCTACAGGTGTCGGTGTGGGGTCGAATGCTTTGCGCCTGTTCACCAGACTGCGTACGGGGTCAACGGGCATCCAACGAGAGTCGGGCCTTGAAAAGACTTCCGTCCAGAACACTGGGGGAGTGGTTGCAGGATTGGGGGGCGCTGGGATTTGGTGAGCTTGAATGCAGACGCCAGTTGTATCACACCGCGCTCACATAGGCTACTCGACGAAGCTGGTGTTACGCTTCCTAATTTATGACCCTTGTCCTTCTGCTTGCGTAGCTTGATCACTGGCTCTGCTCGTTGCTTCCCCTTTGCCTTCTCGCTCATGGGTACTGGCTTGCCATCCAATCGCTGTCCAGCGCCAGTGAAGGACGACGAATCTTCATCACCTTCGGACTCTTGCTTGGCCTTTCCCTTGCCTTTGGTCTTCGTATTTTTGCGCTTGTACGTCGGCTTCGGCTTCCCAACACTTGGTTGCCACGGCACACTTTGGAGACTGACCACAAGCCGTGCGGGAATCCCCAGAGCTCTGCAAAGCGACGTGAATAGCTGAGCACTCACGTCTCGCGATCCGTGACGATTGAGTGCATGCTTCATGAGGCTCTTGGGGCCTTTGATAATCTCAGGTTCACAGCCTAGGATGCCTTCGAATGTATCAAGGTCTACTTCGCCTTCGTCGTACAGAACGCCGAAGCTCTCAAGCTTGGACTGGACTTCGTCGAAGGTGCGGTTGCGTAGATGGCCAGTGGGTAGCACGTCGAAGAACGCCATCCACCAGGAAGCCAGGTGCTGTAGAGCCCTCTCGAACATGCGACCTCGTTGGCCCTTATCTGGGATGCGTGAGGGGTGTATTTGAGCGAACTCATTCTGGAGGGTGATGGGAGTGAGGGACAAGAGTCGGGCCTGCACTAGTGTTAGTCTTGCCGGTGCAGGATGTACGGAGACTGCGCTTACCTGCAACAATTCGTCGTTAATCCATCTATTGCGAATCTTCGCGTTCGCGAGCAGTACGACGGTGTGGATCTTGTGACAGTTTATCCTCATGAGTCGTTCTTCATGAGTGAGCCCCTTCCTTCTGAGGGAAACCATGAGGCGCGCGCTATCCGCAAAATAGCGCGAACACTCACTTGGTCTCATCCTCAGCCTTCTTCCCCTTGGACGACACCAGCGGCTTCAAGGTGATTTCAATATGCTTCGGCTCCTCCACGTCCACGTCCAAATGTGCTGGAACTTCGACTTCTTCCCAGTCAATCTCATCTTCGCTGTCCAGCAGCTCTTGTTCGAAGGGATTTAGTTCAGCATCTGATGACATTACAGCGGAAGTGGAGGTCGGGAGCAAGAGTCGAACGGAGCGTGACACAAATGAGCGGGGATGACACGCCTGTCACACATCAGCCCAAATTGCATCACAGCGCGAGCGTGACTCCAACGCGGTCCCGATGTTCATCCTGACTCCTCCTCATGTTTCCCTCGATAGGGACCTATAAAATAGGTTTCTAACTACGCCTTCAGAAGGCGGTGTTGAGAGACAAGCTGAAAGTACGAGAAGTTGCGCCTAGGGCCTCAAGAATCTAGAACGTGAGGATCAAGGTCCTTGTGCTCTACCTCAGCTCTGAGCCTCGCCCATACGGCAGGGGGTGGGTAATGTGGCAAGGCGAGACCATCGTTAGGCGAGCAGAGCTGGATGGGAGGGAGGAGGTTGTGGTTCAGGTGGAAGAGGAGGCAGGGGAGCAACATCGGAGGTAATGTCAGGCGATGTTTGTCTTTGTTTTATCTCAAGGGCGCTACCTTCCCAATTTTTGCAAGTTCCACCAGCCTCAGCGCTTGCAACTTCAATAATTGGTCTATATCTATTCAAAAGACCTCGTTCAGAGGTTACACATTACTTCCCTCCTCTTCGTCTCTACTACACCCCTGGCTGGCTAGCCACCGCACCCACACGATGCCCTCAAAATCAAAATCCTCAAAATCACCGAAGGAGGTGAAAGCCAAGGCCACCGCGAAGGAGAGCAGCAGCTCCAAGGCCGCACCCAAAACGACACCGGCGAAGACACCTGCGCCCCAAGAACCCAAGTCGAAGACCAAGGGCAAGGGCAAGGCAAAGGCTGTTGAGCCTGAACCCGAAGTCGAAGAGGAGGAGGCTGAGGACGACGAGGATTGGGAGGACGAAGAAGATGAAGAGTTTGGAGCTGCTTCGTCTGGCGTCGAGAACGCGAGCGATAGCGAAGACGATGATGGCGTTGATGAGGAGGGTATGGCACGGTTGATGAAGGCGTTGGGAGACGATTTGGACGACCTCGCTCAGGTTCAAATCTCGAGTTTGAATGGTATGGATGAGGAGGGGTCAGAGGAGGGGTCAGATGCAGAAGGTAGCGACGATGAGGGAAGTGAAGATGATGTAGGAGTGGATGAAGAAAATGCTCAGGAGTCAGGAAGCGAGGACGATGGAGAGGGAGAGCAGGTACCTGTTGACGAGGTCGATGAGGTCGACGACGATGCCGTCTTTACACGGAAGGTTGAGATCGACAACGCGGTGCGTAGCGGCTTTATCTTTACTCTAACTAATCAATTGAATAATGTCACATAGGTTGCTCTGGAGCGTATTCGGGAAACTATCGCACTCGATTCCTCTCTACCCTGGACAGAGACGTTGGTCGTAACATACCCCGAAGCCGTCGACGTCGACGTCGACGATGACCTCAACCGTGAAGTCGCATTGTACGTCTTCCCTTTCCCCAAATCCCCTCCACGCATACTCACGTCTCCTGTTCAGCTACAAGCAAGCCCTCCACTGCGCCAACTCCGCCCGCCAACTCGCCGCGAAGCACACATTCCCTTTCACGCGGCCCGCGGACTACTTCGCCGAGATGGTGAAGAGCGATTCGCACATGGAGCGGATCCGCCAGCGCCTGTTGAACGAGACCGCTGCGATTAAGCTTAGTGATGATAAGAGGAAACAGAGGGAGGGCAAGAAGTTTGGCAAGCAGGTCCAGGTAGAAAAGTTGAAGGAGAGGGAGAAGTCGAAGAAGGAGATGGAGGAGAAGATTAAGGGGTTGAAGAGGAGTACGTGCTTTCCATTGCCATTTCCGATAAACTAAATGGTCTGACGGTATTCCTTACTTAGAACGAAAGGACATGTTGGCCGGCGACGAAGAAGGCGGGGCTAACGTCGTCGATGACGGCTTCGACGTCCAGGTTGAGGACGCAATCGCCGACAAGCCCTCAAGACCGGCGAAGAAGGCCAAGCTGTCGAGGGACTCGAGGGACAACAAGTACGGGTTTGGCGGTGGTGCCAACCGTCGTTCGAAGCAGAACACGAGGGAATCGACTGATAGCTTTGGTCCTGGAGCCGGGAGGGGTAAAGGAGCCAGGGGTGGAAAGGGCGGGATGGGTAGCACTAGGGGTGGCGCCAGGGGTGGTGCCAGGGGTGGTGCCAGGGGTGATGCCAGGGGCAAACCGCAGAGACCTGGCAAGTCAAAAAGGATGAACGGACGCAAGTAGAGGTCAGGTTCCTGTGTTGAGTAGTCGTTCTCGTCCAGAATTCTTGATTTTTTCAGTACAGGGCCGAGTGCGTGCTTTCCGCCCCCAAAACTATCAAGATATACAGCCGACCACTACGTATACCTTCCCCCCTGGTTCCCCCGAACAACCGACAAGCGTAGTGTGTATCACCGAAGGAGGCTGCGAAACGCACTATTCACTACCGCGTACCTCTCCAAGGAGGGTTTCTTGGGATCGTACCGCATGGTGGCGAACACCACCACCGCATAATGAAGATTCAACCTAACCTCCCCTCCACCAAAATCATGGTCGTAGGGGGGTCGGCCATGCGGCGAGTCAGGAGAGATAGCTTGGTTTCCTTGAGGATTTCTTTGGGTGGCGAGAATCTTTCGTTCGCGCAGAACGAGGCTCGGACGCCAGAGTGCCAAGAACAAATTTGATTCGGCGCTTAAATATCGGATGTGAAGTTGGCTTCGCACGCTCTCTCCAATCTTACCCCACTATCTCCTTCACCCAAGGTATCTGTGGCTGCCGAAGGAGGGTAAGTTCGACCATGTACTGAAGGGACGATAAGCCTGACAGTGATCGTGAGGCGAAGATCGATACAAATCCAAGGGACAGAGGTTGCAATACTTTAAATTCCGTCGAGGTTCGATGGACCACCGGACACTTCGCATCCTGAGGGTATCCGATGAGGTGCGGTCTACCACTTACAAGGAACACGAAGACTGATGATATTGCGCAGCTGATGAATCGCCCTCACGAGGACATCCGAGTCATTAATGCTTTGGCGGAATGCCTGCTCGAGGATACCGATCTCGAGGTCTTGAAACGACGCCTTGACTTCCTGGACCCTAGTCGTATCCCGAAATCCCCTCTCCATCCGTGGGATACGCCTACCATCGATGCTGTTGACAAGGTTTCCACTGTGGTCAGCCATCTGCTGAAGATTGTAATGGCCTTGTATCTGGCCAACCATGGACGAACTGGGTCGGCTTCCCTCGCTATTCGCCGCACTAAAACCTACGAGGCGCTCATTGAGCGATGGCATGACGTCGTGCAATGGCTGAGCTACCTCATTCAGAATGCATCTGCTTCGCCTCGTTTCTCAAAAGCGGTGCAAAATTGTGCTCATTTCCTCCTCACCATCACCGTCGATGTCGCAAACGATCCTTTGACCGAGGAATTGGTTTGCCAGAAATACTTCGCGGACCTCACCTTCCTTATACTGTACCAGGAGGACCCGGCCACAGAGACATATTATAACACCCCGAATAACGGTGGTCCCGACGGGGACGACTCTATTCTTCGATTTGTTTTGTGTTGCTTCGACGCCCCGGCCGCAAGGGACTACTTGACGTCTCATTTCCGCTGTCTCAGCAAGGAGACCAAGGACGAAGTTGCCAGATCCTTGATGGTCCGCACTCAAGAGATAATTGCGTACGTGAAGACGCCCTACCTGCCCAAGGCAGTCAGGGACCTCCAAGCCATCATCGTAATCTTCCGTTGGCTTGTCGAGGGCGGTGGTCTCCGCCTCAACTCTCGTAGACACGAGGGGTATATACGGAGGCTCGCCACTGCTATCTGTGTATGGTCGGAGAAGGCAGAGGCCGCCAAAATTACAGACGCTGGGTCGTGGACGACAGCTTGCGAGTACCTTGCCCTTCTCTCCCGAACTGTATCTTTACCGGTCTGTGCTGGTGGGCTACCTCAGCTGTTGGAAGGAGGACTCCTTCCGTGCACGGCGCGGTGCACCCTGCACGTCAAATCGCCACTTACGAACAACTACCTTCGCACAGCTGCCCCGTACCTATATCAGCTAAAGACGTACCTTGCAGCGAGGCAGTTCGGTGACAAACGGTGGTGGGATTGGGTTTGCTCTCCGAGTGCGCTGGATAAACCCCTAAACTCCGCGCACCTGGCGTGGCACAACGCAATGCGGTACGTGATAAGAGGGTCCCGTGGAAACGAGAACGCTGCTATTGACATCTGCAGCAACGTTAAGGTATGATGTTTGGGTTTCGCGGGAGAATCGTGCTCATCGTGTTCCGCTTCTCCAGCACGCCTCTACAACAAAGAAGCAGTTTAGCCCCGGCCCTAAAGTTTGCAGTAAATGCCACGCTGTTGCTTACTGCTCGGCTGCATGCCAAGAAGTCGATTGGACTCATTTCCACGCCAAAGAGTGTTCCGCTCTTTCTAGAGTATACCAAGGTTCGTTCGGGTGCTCCTTCAGTTTAAGCGTGCGAGGCTATAAACACTTCTCTACCAGACCAAAGGTCTACTCAGGCATGGCCGTCGCTTCGCCGCAAATGGGATATACTCCGGTACATCACCGCATACGCGAACGAAAGTTTTCCGTCACCGAAGATCATCTTAAAGACACCCAAATTATCCTCTTTAACCCACCGCCAAGCTGATCCCTCTGGTCCCAGCTTCCCACTCCTGCGCTTCGACCCCGACTCTTCTTCCCTAGAATTTGTGGACGTCTACTGTCATAAGGCTGAACAGTTCGGCTACTATACTCGGATGTCACTTCAGTCACTCTTTAACCCCCAGGCGTGGAAGGTTGAGTCGACACTGCCCTGGCTGCCTCGATTCCAGGAGTTTGTGGACGTCGTAGAACGAAACCCAGCGACTATGATCCTGGTGGAGGGGCGGTTCAGGTTGAGCCACTATAATGCGGTCGTGATGTTCGCCACCATGCGATACGATCCCAAGCGACCCGCCTTGGAGAAATACGCGGTAGTGAATAGCGCTTTCCGCAGTATTTCCCGGTGATTCACGCTCGTAATTAACTCGGTAGTTACATAAACGAGAAACGGTAAGAAAGCATCTTAGGGGCCTACTAGTATTCTACGACAGCCAGCTCGCACTGGTTGGCAAAAGGTCGGAGATGACACGACTGGAATCGAGAATAGTCCTGCGTAGTCTCCTGCCCTTGTGTACGAGTAATATACTTATAGCCTAAAGAGGTCCATGTTGTTCGCCGCTGCAGACTACCTACTGCGGCCAACCAGCGGGGGCTGGGTGAGGGAGATACGTGCATTACCCCTAACCCTAGACCGCAAATAGGCGCTCGCTGTGGCATAGTCGTTCCTGAATCCCAACCACCAACATGGCATTTAGGATTGGTGGACGGCCCTCTGGAACGCCTAAGCCCCATCCATACTTTTCCACAATGGCAGCCATGGAAGCCAACAAGGATCGCCGTAAGGTCCACCTTCCATTGGACAACGATCGCAGATGCAGCCAGTGTCAGAAAGAAAGTGAGACACCTCTGAGTATGTGTAGTCGGTGCGGCGAGGTGAGAGAACGAGTAGGACACTACCTTTTCATGAGTTAGGCTGACATGCAGCATAGGCGGTCTATTGTGACTCCGAGTGTCAGACTTTGCATTGGACACAACACAAGACATTCTGCGGTATGGACACCCGCCTTCACTTCGCGGATATCTTCTTACGGTCGGCGCAGGTAAGAATGACAGGCTAGACCTCCTGTCTTTCTACCCTTTTATAGCGGTTATCATGGACGAACATCGATACATCGGAGTTGAACGCCCCCCGCATCCAGCTCTGACGCACAAGGTCGTCTCTATCGCCAAGCGGGATTCGAGTGGGCTCTGCGACGGGTCTCCTGGACCAACACTCCTTATCCTAGGCGAGGAAATCCAAGGCTTGGCGGACGCCCTAGTATTGGAGAAGATTGACAAGAAAGCCGTGCATATGAACCAAACCGAGAAGAACGTGAAGGCAAAGGAGCGGGCGAGGAAACGATGCCAGGAGTGGTGGCCAGCTCGCCTCCCGAATGGTAGAGCCTACGACCGGTTGGTGAAGCGCTTCATCACCGAGTATCTCACTCTTCCATCCATTGTCGCCACAGCTATATTGTTGATGTCGGAGGTATATGCGACGACGTGGATCCCCGCCGGAGACTCGTCCGATAAACAGGAGAAGCGGAGGATCAGACTCAAGTACAGCAACTCTCCCATCTCAGACTTTGGTATTGTCAAGGGAAGGGTGGAACTCATGGCCAAATGCGAGAGGTTCTCCTACTACTCTTCCACAGATAACGTCCATACAAGTGGCCAGGATCCGAACGAACACTACTGGATGTATTTCACCACTATCGCAGGACAAGAGTGTATCCTGGATTGTGGTCGCTTGCCTTTCGGTGCCTGGGAGACAGTTGAAAACGACATCTATGTGGGCAGTCCATTTCCGTCCGGCGGTGCATCCCCTGCCTACCTTCAAGACCGTGACCAGAAATGCGACGATTCTCCGCTGCGATACCACGAAACGGACCGATTCTCTGTGCTGAGGGAATCTTCGCTTCACGACATACCGCGCCACAGTCTGGATGACCCGACCAGCGAGGTCACTCGAACAATCGGGGCTTTCATGGACAAGGTTGCAGGCCGCGCATGCAGCGATCTGGAGAAGAGCCTTGCAGTATCTTGGTTCGAGTATTCAAAACATGGCATTCAACTGTGCTTGGCGTCCAAGCACTACTACAGGTTCCCGGAGAAGCCAACAGTATTTGGGCAAGATAGCGAAGGAGGAGGGTTTCCGAAGGGTCCGTCTCGCGAAGAATTAGACGAAGAGATCAGGTTTATGAAGTTTGCTGAGGAGGTCGCGGATAACCTGAGTCGCACCATTCCGGATCCCTTTGCTGGTATTGATTGAGATTGAACCTAATCGACAGAGTTTGACTTCCATGTAAATTGGTACCCTAGACCATACCAGGGCTGATATGTATCAAGATCGTTGTCCGGTGAGAAATACATTGCCCGTTGCTATATCTCTTGGGAGCCAATCTTTCGGGTGGTCATGGTCGAGGGAGAAAGACGACTCAGCAAAATGACTCTTCCCCGCAATGAACTGGCTGCGGGCACGTGGCTCGGAAGATATCAAGCCCAAATTGGAAGGCGGTAATTACAGGCTTCCTCGACTCTGACATTCACCACCACATTCCCCGTTCCTCCTCATTATCCTCTCATTCTCTCTCGTGGGTGTCGTATTGAATACAATCCTGCGGTCCAACGAGGAACCGACAAATATCCAGACAGCAACCACGAACCCCTACTCGGTGAAAGTCACCACGGAAACACCTCTTTAAATCGCAACGACTCGATTACGGCTCTCCAGAGACTAAGCACCCAAATACCCCTCATACCACCGTCGCCATAACATATCCCATTAATTTGCTGGACAATCACGGCCATGGCGACCCCCATCCGCAAGAAACGCAATTTCAAAGAACTCCAGCTCAATGTTGGAGGTAACGCCCCTGCATCGTCCGTGACCGCTGCGCCCAAAGACACCAATGCAGCGAAGGAAGAGACCGTCGGGATCAGCATGAGGACTGCCCCCACAGCGACCGGTCCCGGATTGAAGAAACGTCCCCCGCCGTTTACGCTGAAAGCGCCCAAAGTCAACTCAAGTAGTGGCATGGTATCGGCGCTTGAGCCCTCGGCAAGCAGTGTCCTCGGTGGAGCAGATGGTCAGAATGGGGCAAACGGAAGTTCGGGCGCTAATGGAAACCTCCTTGTGGTGGGCAGTGGACCAAGCAGCGCACCGCTGACGGCGACGAACAACAACGTGAATGTGAAGCGAAACACGCTGCATCAGACGATCACGACGACATTGGCCAACCTGGAGGCAACGAGCACGGCGGAGGTCAAGTATGACCTGAAGAACGAGGATTTCCGAGATATCCAGGATCTTGGACAGGGGAATGGCGGAAGTGTGAAGAAAGCTGAGCATATCCCAACGGGGACTTTCATGGCAAAGAAGGTGCGTGCTCTCATTGTCAGGGGCCGTAATCGGTTCAGCTCACTTGTATCGTAACTGCTCTCCAGACCGTTCTCATCGATGCCAAACCCAACGTCCGAAAGCAGATCCTGCGTGAACTGCAGATCATGCACGAGTGCCATTCGAAATACATCATCTCATTCTACGGCGCGTTTCTCGCGGATCCCAATATCTGCATCTGTATGGAATTCGCGGACAAGGGATCTCTGGATGGCATCTACAAGAAAATTGGGGCAATCGACATCGACATCGTAGGCAAGATTGCATTGGCCGTCTTGGAAGGCCTGACATATTTGTACGACGTCCATCGCATCATCCACCGCGGTGAGTGCTTTCTCCCTCTTGCGTTCTTTCCCCCCACCATTCTCATGTCGGGATTCACCCATCTTGCTTCATGCCGAGCGTCAAATTCGCGACGGGCAGCAAGGCGGGAAATCTTCTTGCTCGTTGCTGTTGTCATAACGAAGTTTCACATCGTTGAGATGCTCGTTGCTGATGACGGTGATATGCCATAACGCGACTTGGGATCAGCGTCAGTACTGCTACTGGCCGCGATATTGGAACACACTCCATTGCTGCCCCCCAGTTCCATCTATCAATCTCATGTCTTCATCCTCCCTATCCTACCCTATCAGCATCGCCATAGCATGACAGAACTCATCCTGCTATCCAGATATCAAGCCTTCAAACATCCTCTTCAATTCGAAGGGTGAAATCAAGATATGCGACTTTGGAGTTTCTGGAGAATTGATCAATTCTATTGCGGATACCTTTGTGGGTACCTCTACGTACATGAGTGTGAGTCTCACTCTGGTCTCGTGGAAATGGCGATGGTTACTAATTGACTACTCTGCTTCTCCTCGCTTTCACATTGTTCGGACCCTACCTGTACACACTTCCCCCTCCCTACCACGCCGAATAACAGCCCGAACGGATACAGGGCGCGCAGTACTCCGTCAAGTCAGACGTCTGGTCTCTGGGAATCTCGTTGATCGAGCTGGCATTGGGACGGTTCCCATTCTCCGACAGCGACTCCGACCACGAGAGCGATTCCGACCTCGAAGCAACCCTTTCTCCCTCGACTATCGCCGCCCTCTCGCTGAATGACCTCCATGTAGTATCGGAGGAGGGCCATGACCAAGTCCCGTTACCCCCGCGACGGCCGCTAAAGAAGAACAAGGATCCGGCGGCTGCAGCGAGGGATAAGAAGAAGGATAAGCGTAGAAGCAAGGGTGTCAGCTTGCAGGGCGGTGGCATGACGATGAGTATACTGGAACTTCTGCAGCATATTGTCAATGAGCCTGCTCCCCGATTGACGCCCGAGGGAAGGTACCCCAAGGTGGCGGAGGCGTTCATTGATGCATGCCTGATGAAGAAGCCTGAGGATAGGCAGACACCTAAGGAATTGCTGGTCCGTGGTGCTTTGATCTCTCCTCCAGGCCTTTTGAACTCAACACATTTTAGGAACATGAATGGATCAAGGAATCTCGAGAAAGCACCGTGGATCTGGTGGCCTGGGCGAACACATTCTGAGAAAGGTGGTATGAATGTAATGTATTTATATCGAACAAGATGCGATTTTTTTTTTCGGCGGAATTGACCCTCGGTGAACTCCCGGTCTACGACGCAGGTGATAGCAATGGGCCGGGCGACTCAACATGGGGAGCAGGAGAGCAGTCGCCAGAGTCGGCGACCCACTCAGTGACCGGCTCGACCTATAGCTGATCCGGCTACGCGCAAATCAAGTCCCATCTGTGCCGTCGTACTTGTGGGCCCGGAGTCTGAGGCTAGAATAGGCTGGAACGTACAGGGGTGTATGATGGAGAGGCACCTGATGACGGCCATGTGGTTTGGTTCATCCCCTCACAAGCTTCCAGAGCACATCGCCCAATTCTATGAGCAACCAATTGTTGAACGCTCAAACTTCGGGTGACGGGACTGCCAAGGGAAACACTCGCGTACTATTTGTTGACTGCCTTCCGTATCTCCACACACAGACGTAGTAAAAATACATAGTCGAGTGATTAGACGTTGCGTTGAATAGCCTTTACCTGACGTAGGTCTCACTTCCTTCCTCCCACTTAGCCTTCGGTTCGTAATGTGTGTGTGTGTGTATTCTTCCAAGGTCAGTATCGGTCGCTCTTGACCACCAACCCCCAAGCCGCGTTGATGGGAGAACCCCGTCGAAACCCCCCGCGTACTCAGAACTACGCGTGACAAGAGGCGATTGTCTCACCCGACTGATGCCGTCGAGATATCTATCCCCAGGTAAGCCGCGCAGCCGTGGGTGTTTGTAATTCACTGGCTCCCGCTCTTCGTACTTCGCCGCCCGTCAAGGGCCGTTACCAATGTACTTCTCTATTCATAAACTTCCCAGTGTCATACGCATACTGTGCTACCCTGCTGATAGAGCCTCGCACTGCAATGAGTCTTTTCATCTGCTCCACCGGGTCCCCATCTGCTGCTGCCAGCCATTCCGCCTCCCGTGGTCTGCATAGCGTCAGCACGTCCCTGGCCATGTGTAGCCTCATGTCCCGCAGCTCTTCTTTTGCCATACACTCCAGCCACACATGCTCTGGTGTCTCTGTTGACCCTCCACATAACCTGCACCTCCTTTCCTCCCTCGCCACAGGGCGTCTTCCCCTCCGCATTGCCTCCACCGCATACTTGTGACCCGATAGTACTACCTTCGATAGTGCAATCCGGTGTGCGGGGTTGTTCACCTTGAGGTAGTGCCTAAGTAGCAGGGCAACATCCCTCGTGAGCTCCCCATCCTTGTCTTGTTCCCTACGCCCATGGAGCAGGTACAGTTTGGGGGAAGCTTCGACCTGCTGCTGGAGGTACACCCGTACACCTTTCCTCAGGACCTTTATCATCTCCCCCACCACCTCGGCATCCCCAATGAGATCATGTGTCGGAAATGGGCAGTGGAACGGCATGCCCTGGACAACCCTTCGCAGGTCCGACATCCAGCTGTTGTGGCCATCGAAGTCCAGTCGCACCACCTCCTCAAATGCCTCCCTTACGTAGTGCCCCCGTGGACACTGTGATGCATACACCAGGAAGAGGAGGTCGAGCTCCAGCCGTCTAAACCAGATCGGGAGGATCCCTGTCTCTGTCGCCAGCACAACGTCCATGCACCGGATTCCTATCCTCAGCACTTTCCTCCAGTACCCTTTCTGCACGCGCTCCAGCTCCTCCAGTGCTGCCATGTTATAATCCAGGGCCACTTCACAACCGTGGGTCAGGTGCGGGTTGACCAATGCCATGTACAGCCTTGCAGCAGCCTGTACTGGCAGCGTGCCCAC
This sequence comes from Coprinellus micaceus, assembly GCA_951394405.1. Taxonomy (NCBI): domain Eukaryota; kingdom Fungi; phylum Basidiomycota; class Agaricomycetes; order Agaricales; family Psathyrellaceae; genus Coprinellus; species Coprinellus micaceus. Next base: position 2,498,925 of record OX596340.1, on the reverse strand, counting down.
CAGCTGTTGAACTCCCCTAATTACACGTGCTGCCCTCTGCGCCTTCTCTGCCTTGTTCGTGTAGTGTTCCCTCATGAAGCTACCAGGCCTCCCACTGAGGGTGATACCCAGGTACGTCACTGTTGCCACCACCTCAATCCTCACCCTTTCCGTACCCTCCCCAACCCAGAATTCAGGTGTCTCCCTCGGCTTGTTCCCTATGATCATCACCGCTGATTTCGTCGCATTGAATAGCATGAAGTTCTTGCTGCACCACCTGCTCATTCCTGCCAGTTTCCTTCGTAAGCCCTCTGCTGTCGTAGATAGCAGCACCACATCGTCTGCCTGCTCCAGATGAGTGACCACCATCTGCCCTAACTGCACATCACCCTCCCCTTTGGGAATAAACTCCGGAAGGTCCGCCATGTACAATGCCCAAAGGATAGGGGAGCACGTGTCCCCGATGAGAATACCAATGGTAGATTTGAAGTCCGTGGATGCCTCCCCATCATGGAGGACACTGTATGTCATATCCCGATACAGCTTCCTCAACCAGTCGAACATCGGCCCCCCAGCTCCCCACTTCCGAAGCTTCAGCCATAGCGTGTCCTGGTCCGTAGAGGGGAATGCATTGGTAAGGTCGATGAACGCCGCATACAGCGGCGAGCCGGTAGCCTTCGCCTTCTCTGCTGCAGCGCGCAGGATAAACACATTGTTGTTCGTGCGGTATCCCTCCCGAAATCCGTTCTGGGAGGGCGGCAATAGGCCCAGACTGTCAGCCATCTCCACTAGCCTCTCCTTGACCATCCCTGTTAGCAGCTTCAGGAAGCAGCTCTCCAGCCCAATCGTTCGGTAGCTCCCTGGATCCTCCTTTGGCTTCCCCTTTTTGCACAGGCCCACCAACTGCGTGCGCAGCCATGCACTTGGTATCTCCCCCCTCTCCACACACCGGTTCACCAGCTGCAGCAGGCAGTCGTTGTTCATCCTGCAGATATCTCGGTAGGTGATGTTGTCCTCGCCCCTCGCCGACCCCCATCGCTTTTTCAATGCCAACTTCGCGTCCTCCAGTTCCTCCATCTCAAACAGCCGAGAGAGGGATCGGAGGGGGGTCTCATCCTCCAGCCCATCCTGCAGTGCCGCAGCCGCCACCTGCTGGTTCAGGTCCATTCTATCTTTGTCGAAACTTGCAGGGGGCGGTACGATCGGGTTCATGCGACCCTTGAAGACCTCCCTCAAGTCCTCCGCCCCAAACTCGCTTTCCACCTTGGACTTCGGTGTCCTTAGCGCCTTGAACTCCTTGTAAAACTCCAACGGCCCTTTCGCCCCCAGCAGGCGTGCCCTTGCCTCCATCTGTCTCTCCCGCTCCTTGGTACGTCTGGCTGTGAGCGCACTCCTTGCCTCCTCCTCTGTCTCCTTATATTGTGCCCCCGTATCCCCTCTCCCCTCCCGTAGCTCCCACATCACCTTCTCCTCGCACACCACAGCACCCTCCCCCATGCACGGCCCACACTGGCACCGAGTACGCTCATGCACCTTCCGGTCTATGGGGCTGTACGGCGGGACTACTGGCATCCCAGCTCCCTCCTTCGCTAGCGCATCCGCTGCATCATTATGCACGTTGCCACTGTGGGCCTTGACCTTGCGGAACGTGACCGGGGCAGGGCGGGACCGAATAAGCAGGACAACATCTTTGAAGATGTCCCCATTCACCGTCCTCCACCCTGTGGATTGCTGCCCAGCAGGGCATTCAGCTTCAATCCCAATGGGATATCACCCAATTGAGGGCGGTCAATGACCATCATTAGTGATGACTTGTGCTCAATTGAGCAGATCTACGATGACATAGCCAGGATGGCTCAACTGTGACCCTGAGTACAGCATGACTCAGTTGAGAATTTGAGTGACACAAACGCGATGGGTCAATTGAGACGCCAATTTGGCCGTGTTGTGGACAAGTTGTGGTCCGCGCTAACCCTCCGCAAATGGGACTCCACCCCACGCACCGCCGATCAACCCGTGCTTCTGACTTTCGTTATGCATCGTCGCACGCCCATACTCCCATCAAGCGGCGATAATAAAAAAGTTGCACGCTTGGGTCCGAGCGGTCGAGCGGTCGGCGCGTAACTGTTTGCTTGGACAATCGCGTGACTCATCACCACGCCTTCACCGTACATCACCGTGGTATACGTGGCGACTCGCTCGTTCGTTTCCCCCCACCAAGACCAAAAACCACCAACATTCACAAATTCACAATGACTCTTCCCCCCGGGCTCCAGCGAACGGCTTTATACTCCAGGTATGCAAAGGAGTTGTTGCGTGAGCGTATTGAAGGATTGGCTGCGCGGTTATCCCCCGATATCCCACTGCATATGCAGATAGAATTGGAGAGAATTGTGGATCGCTTCCATAGAGCGTGGCAGAATCGAAGTAAGCTCACACACTATCTCGTAGTTTACGGCTGATATAGACGCTCTCTGATCTTATCGCATTTAAGTTACACTCCCGTACCGAATGGAAGATGTCCAACGGGTCTTGGACTCCACCCCAAAAAACAAGGAGGATGTCTTGCGGTCGCGGTTCACGGGCCCTTTTCCGGAGAACGCAGAGGGGACCCTCAGACTCCTGACTACGCCGGCGGCGTTTGTCGATCTGGATCAACGCATTGCAGGGTGGTACTTCCCAAGCATGTTCACCCCGGAGCGGTCGGTGAGCCATTCCGAATCCATATTCTCGTGCTCAAGTCTAACGCCTTTTTACGGCAGGAACACGTGTACAAATCTGTCAAGGCATTGTCGTGCGCGCCCAAGTCGGTCCTCGTGGAGAGCAGGACCAGACGAAGGAAGAAAACGAGGACAAGCAAGAACTGGCGGAACGACGAGAGTGTCTATCGCCCGCTCGCGAAGAGCGAGTTAACACCCGGTAACGTCGTCATGAGTTTGTGCTGGTACAACCAAGGCTGGGGTGTAAGTTTCAGCAATCACAACTTGAGTGCGCATGGCGACTTACGTTGGATTTTAGCCGCAGAATGACAGGCCACCCGCCCCTTCCGCCGATCTGCGACCGAACGGGGGTGGACCCGAATTCCTTGCCTCCGAATGTGACACCAACGCGTTGATCGGCGTTATCTTGTCGCTTGTCCACCCAGAGCTGTACGACCTTCAAATGGAGGTTCTGGCGGAGCTTCATGCTGGCAAGATCGACGTCCAGCATCCTGAATTACTGGAGCAGCTGTTTGAGCACTGGTCTTCCCCATTCACAGCCTTCGCTTTGATATCTAACCGAGAGACGCCCTTACATCGCGACACCAGGGGAGGGAAGATGCTACTGGACCTGCTGGCCACCTTCGGACGATACACCCAGGGAAGGCTCGAAGTCCCACTTCTCGGCGCGCGCTTCGTTTACAATCCGTCGACCGCCCTCCTCTTCCCAGGCTATCTACTCGAACATGGGGCAAGTGCGGCCGAGGGTGAGAGAATCTGCATGGCCAGCTTCATCCGGCCCAATGTCGGGTACGGGGTGCTTCCACAGTACGAGGAAATACTTCTCCCAAAAGTCAAAGAGCTCGCGGATGCCCTTGGGATTCAGAGACTTACATTCGGCCGTAGATAGAGCTTTCGTTTGTGCAATACCACACATAATTGCATTACCTCCCTGCGATGCGAGAGACTCGGTGTAGCTAATGTTGTCTCGTGAACGTCCCCCACCGGTCCGAAAGCGAGCTCAGGCGGACTCCAGTTTCCTTCGTAAACTGGATCGCCAAAGTGGCTGCATCTATGTCCTCGTCCAAGCCCCTAATTGTAGCCTCCAACGGCAACCTCACTTCCTCCGCTGTGACTCCGGTTGAGAGCTTCACCCTGCCCGCCGTCCTCAATGCCGACATTTCCCAATCTCGAACGACGGAGTGGAACGTGGGAACTGGGGCTGATTCGGGGAGCCACCACTCTTCGATGGGCGGCGTACGAGATGATGCATCGGAATACCGAAAACAACCCGAGGTAAGCGCGGCCCAAATATCCTTGTCGTTGTCGCAGAACGCTTGTATTTTCAGGCAGATCGAAGTTAAGGAGCGACTGTAGAAGGTGTCGTCGTATGGCAAGGCCGCTCCGTGGATGCCTTGGGCTGTAAAGGCTATGCCCTAATGGTAAGTGGTGTTAGTTCTGGTACGCAAGGTAGAGGGCAAGGTTACATACAAGTTCATTAAAAAATAGATCAATGTAGCGCCGGTCCGGTTTCTTTCCCGACAAGTTATCCTCGATGAACTGGAGAAAATCGTCCCTTCGCAAAGTGAGATACGACATGAAAGAAATCCAGGAGACCCTCGAGGTGAGAGGCGCGGGCATCTCGTATTCAGCCGAAGGACTGAAGTGGGGGCACAGAAGGGGAGAGTGTTCGTCAGGGGACCCCATCTATTTTCCAAGTACGTGCGATCGATCATATGTTGTCTCGCAGCAGAAGCACCGAGTCCATGGATCCAAACATTTCCCCTTTCGAATGACATTTCACTATCGACCGACTAAGACGGCTGGCCTCCCCTTGACGCATCCCTCGATCCTTCTGCCTGAGCCCTCGCCACCTTCTGAGCTGCCTCCGTTGAAATCGCCTTCTCCTCCAGAGCGTGTAGCTCTGCTCTGACACGTTTGATGTCTTTGATACTTGAGGCGAGCGACTTGATGTGTTCCAAGCAGCGATCGATATCCCTGTCTAACAAATTGACACAATCTTCACCGACTGCGTACGCCTCGAAAAGCTCGATTCCCGACAGGGCCGTGAGGTTGAGCTTGCCTTGGGGCGGAAAGGTCACGGGAATGGCAAGGGAGGCATGCTGTTGTCTCCAGAATCGAATGACGGCCTCCGGGCTTTGAAGGGAAGACGCTGTTGCGACCGAAAATTCGTTCCACCAGTTTCCTGCATAGTAGTGCAGGAGATCATCCCCACCTCTGATCTTGTGTGTGACTGCTGTCTTCAGGCTCGTGAAATCAGACAGTCGCTCGCCGACCATCAGGGGCGTGAGAGCTCTCAAGGATAACGGCGAGTGCAACCTCTGTCCGTGAATTATCAATCCAAGGCCAGAGAGGCAGTTCCCAACAGCCTGTAAATTACGAGCGAATGGTCAAATCATCGAACGACGTGGTGAAAGCGGACAGCTTCCCGGGCGCGTCAACGAAAGACAGTTACTCACAATTTCTTCGCCCACCGCTTCACACATTGCTTGGACCGTGGCACCCTCCATCATGCTCGCCTTGAGGCAGAGGGTTGTCGCCGAAGCGAGGCACCTGCTACCTGAATAATTGAGGAGGCTTTGGTACATTGGCGCGTCGAGCTCCCGAAGAGTGACTAGGACTTCGCGAGAAAATATGGGCATGGAATAGCGATTTGGGTAAGGAGTGGGAGGGCATCGAACGAGGGACAGTAAATAACTACTCGAAGGGCTCGTCAGGACCATACTCGCTCACATCATCCGGATCCAACTCGACGACCCCCGTCTTCAGATCTACATCCGCATCAATCTCCAATTTGATTCCGCCCTTTGGAGGGTCAGGTGGCCCGTAGAAACGGAGGGTGGCTTCTAGTCCAAATCGCCTCCACATATCTGCGTAACGGAGCGCGAACGCATTGTGCCCGCTTCCCAGGTCCAGATTCGCCCATTTCTCTACCCGTGCCTGCTCGAATGTCATGAAGGTGGCGTACCAATTCATCTCCGACTCCAAAAGAAGCACTTCTTCCGACCATCTGTCTCTGCGAGATCGGGCTCTGATCCAATTCACACGGCGCACTAAATCCCAGATAGATACCGACCAAGTTAGCATAGGGAAGCAGCAGTAGGGCGTACGAAACACAGAAAGGACACTCACGTTCGGCGAGATACTCTGGTTTCTGTGATCCACCTGTCGGTACGTTCATGGTCCAAATCCACGACAGCTCGCTGTTCCGTTCACCTGGCTTGTTGGGATCGAACACGGCGGTCACTGCCTTCGTATCTCTGCGGGTGAGGGGACGGAAGCGTGGGTACTTGTCGGAGACTCCGAGGCGATCGAGCGCCCAGCGGGCGCTTTCGTACATTTTGACTTGCGAACGCATCTTCTCCTCGACTCTGTTGATTTCGTCGTAACTTCTCGTTATCCCCCGTCCTCCACCCGCTAGCTGGCGTTTGGCTCGGTAGAGGCAAGATTTGTGTGCGATCTCGGCTCTGAGCTCTTCGAGACTCTCCTCCGCCTGAGCGACGCGCAGGGTAATCTCTAACTCGGCTGTCTCCTCCCAACCCTCAGGAAGTACATCGAAGCTGGAAGGGAGCGGGACAGGGGCCAGGTCATCTGTCGTAGTGTCAAACACCACGCGACCTAGAGGAAGTTCCTCCATTTCGGCGCACGAACACTCCTCTTCACAGACGCATACTTCCACCTCGTCCTTCTCCCATTGGGCCCCTTGATGTGATGCAAGATCATCGTCGGGGAAGAGCCTCATACCCTCCGTATGGAATGCTAACACCCGTGTTGCGAGAGCCTCTGCCTTGCGGGCTCGATCGACCGTATCCGTAAGGGAACCCTCGTGCGCTTTACGATAGGAGGATCGCAGGGCAATTCTAATTGGAATAAATGGGCGTTAAAGGTTGAAGCGAACAGGGCGGGGCCTCTTACTGTGACTCCTGGATGTCTATACCGTCCGCGACCCAGTTCGAGAACCCAAGGCGGCGTTTCTGTTTCTTGTCATTTTTCTTCTTTCGTTTCTCGGCGTCCATGAGCCTTGCCTGCACCGCCTTCCTGGGTTCCACTATGTGAAGTGTCGAATAAGTATTAGTGCCATTTAAAAGAATTTGAGTATGAAATGCCACTCGCCTTGTGGAATTCGGAAGTTGTAAACATCCATCGAAGTGTTATGACCACCTCGGCCGGCGTTCGCAGTGTCCATCTGACTTTGCCAAGTCTTTTTGTCGTCAGCATCGGTCGCCTCATCCAGTAGGAAGAAGAAGTCGTCCGCAGCCTTCTTCTCGTTTCGAGCCTTGGCAAGTTGGCGATCGAGATAGTCGACTAAAGCGTATCAAATTAGGTATCTCCTCACAGTATCATTTAGAATTTGACGATCGTACCCAGCCCTTGGTTCTTCCTTAGGTTGCTGTCCTGAATACAGGCGTCCAACATAGCCCATCTGTTCGACGGTGTCATGTTTCGTGTGATCGCGGCCGCTCCATTCAATGTTGACCACAGCGATTCGATGATTTCACCACTGGTTACGCCGCTACCTGGGAGGAAGGTGGGTGCGAAGCGGGCGAGGCACTCATCCTTATGACCGTGGACATGGAACAGCCCAATTACAAACTCGATGGGCAGACCAGGAGGGATGTAGAGGTAAGGGGAGGCATCCACACGTTTCGCAAGGTTGATGGAGTACTGGCAGTTGATGTCGTACGCAAGTCTGATCCCGCTAGTAGCGCCCGCATTGGTCCCCTTCAACGCTTGGCAAAGGGCGTAGTCGACATTGACGTGACTAAGAGGGATCTAATTAGGCGTTGAAAACAGCAAGGATTACAGGGTGGACATACCGTTCTCCCTTCTGCATATCTACAACGCTGCTGGGTGCAAAGCACCCATGCCGTGCGCATGCAACAGCTACCACCCCGGTGGCGTCGTACCCCTTCTTCATCTTGTTTTTTTGGGAGACCGCACGAAGCTCGGTGCAGGTAGACGTCTATGCCGTGGAAATCGCATTTTGTCAATAAGGTAGATACATCAAAAACAAAACAAAACAATTCAAATTAACATGACTGCAATAGGGCGCCAAATTGCGGACAAGCGACCTGACCGGCTCGATCGCCAGAGGCCGACCTCCCTCTCCGAAGTACCCTCTTCCCCTGACATGACACGCATATAACTGTGGTAGCTCACCTCAGAGAGTTCCTTGGATTGATCCAAGTGTTTTGCGTATCGCTTAGGCTCCGCCATGAACGAGGCACCCCTAATCAACGCGACACTGTCTTGTTTCCCGTTCGAAGATAGGTGATCAAGGACGAAGTTTCCATCAACCACAAGGTATCTGCGATAGAGCCATCTAAACAATCGTCACCCATGTAAGTGCCTAGAGCGCGGCTAACCAATAACAGAGCTCACGTACTCGCGAAGGTCATTCTTCCAACCCTCGGGTAGGTTGACGTCGGGCTGAGGGCAAGCTGCGCAGAACAGAGCCAAATCACCGGTACTCGGGCGCTCTCCTCGACGGTCGTGCGCAAAACCTCCCTTCCTCAACTCCATCAGGTAATTCCACTGGTGCCAAACCCTCGCTAACTCCCTGCGCCTATCCTGTACGCGGGGAGGACATTTCAGTAAGTAGCAAATGCGATTTAGGCAATGTATTCCTTACTAAGGTTTTGTTGGGAAACAGGAAGTTTGTGAATCGGCGAAGGAGGCCCGCGAAATGATCGGTCGACATATGGGAATGGACCTTGAGGAGGTGGAACTTATTCAGAAGGTCAAATGTAAAGACGGTGGACACGGTCTTTGAAGAAGCGGGGTAAAGTCCGATATCCAGGAAGTCCAGGTCATCGGACTGAGAACCCTTGCACCAACATGGAAAGACAGGAAGGTGGTGGAAGCCATTGAGGTGAACCACCACGACTATGCGCCCAAGCCCAAGACTGGAAGTGCTGGTTGGCTTGGCCCCAAAGGTGTTGTCGGCTTCGAGGTTATCGACATCGTTGACGGACACGAGCCGGGACTGAAGCTGATCGAGGGTTGCGCCGTACTTCGGACATGGACACCCCCCATGGCCAAGGCAAATTGCCGTCCCCACATGCCAAAGCCAAGCAGGTCGCCAGTGGCGGCCATTCCAGCGCTCGATGCGATGTAAAGGGTGGCGGTGATGGGTTGTACGGCAACAGTCTGTACAGCTGATCGGAGAGGGTAGGCAGTCCAGACAGCGCCATACGCCCTCTTGGTGACAGCAATGGTCGCAGGTAGACCGGGAACGATCTTCGCCCTGAATAATGCGATCGAGATACGGAAGGACCTTCGACTTCCATTCCTCCATTGCCTCGTGCGAAGTCTGAGGGCGTAGAGAATGGTTCATTATCAGCCCTCGGGCATCACAGGGGGCACACACCACACACACCTTCCCTTTGCTCGTTTTACCGGTATGCCGGGTCCAAATTTCCTCATGGTACGGATCGCCCTCATCCCAAACGTCGAACGAATCCAAGCCTGGCTTCGTACTGTCGCCCATCTCCACATCGGTATCCTCCGGTTTCACGTAAGCCTCCAAACGCGGTCGCTTGCCTGGAGCGGCTGGGGGAGCAGTTGCGGATGGGACAGTTGGGGCATTGGAAGAGGCAGTTCGGGAGATTGATCGGTTCTTCTTCACTCTCCCAGTGAAGCCTGTTCTCGTTTTCTTCTCGACGTATCTGGCTGTTGCGACGCGATGCTTGCTAATACGGATTGGGGTCGGCATGATAGCTGGCGTCAGAGGGAAGTGAGACAGGGGCTGAGTGTTTCGGCAGTACCCTGAATCAAATTGCCCTTCACCTCATCCCCGGTTATATAGGCACAGAGAGCGTCTCGGAAAATCCAACTGCTTCCCCAGATAGTTCCTCCTACCTTCCATCGAAGTTATGCCACCCCCCACGAAGAACGCAACCGAGGCTGAGGCCCCCGTCGCACAGCAGGACAACAAAGAGGCTTCCTTGAAGTCCGCTTCCTCGTCCGAGGATGAAGGAATGTCGGACGAACCGGTCGAACGCGAGCTCCTTGACCAGATGGCGGACCAGAAGCAGCTCGACGCTCGTTTCACCCGCAAGCAGCTCGATTACCTCAACGAGCACAGGGATTCGTATCGCTATGGTTCAGCCAATCAGCGGAGGGAATTGGCTCAAGCTACAGGCGATCATTTTTTGAAGAAGTTGCTGAAGGTCGGACGTGACCCCAGCAAGGACAAGATCGCAGCTATGTATGACGTGAGTAATCTGTCCTCAACCGATACAAGGAACCCACCGCGTCTGATACGCCCCTCTTCGATTCAGAACGTCAAACTCTGGTACGCTCAACGGGCCCGCAGTCGCACCGGTCCGATGCACTGGACCATCCACTGGAACGGGCGGATGGTTTTCTACAAAGAAAATACTGAGCTGGTCTTGGATACCCAGAAGAAGCTTTTTGAGCTTGAAACGGGGGTGAAGTGTAGGGAGGAGAGTGTCAGCCCTGTCGATCTGGAGTTAGTGGGAGAGGACAGCCCCACAGTGCAACCTGGGCGAGGTCCGAAGCTGTTCCATTTCTTTCAGAGAGCGATATCAGCAGAGTGGATGAGGCTCACCGACAAGGAGCGGGCGTCGTACGATGCCAAGGCCTTAGCATGGAGGGAGAGGGGTCCTAGTGTCGAGGAGCGTAGACGGTGAGTTCCCAGCCCCATCTATACCTGGACCCACATATCTGAAATCAGTAAATGCGTAGCCTAGCCGAGAAGGAGAGCGGTCGCGTGATTCATCAATTTGCCGATGAGATTTACCGACAAATGGGCGTTCGCCTTCACTTTCTCGTTTCGTTCGAAGACACCACGGGCGAGCATTTAGCATGTTAGCATCACCTCGTTTCACTCATGGTTCGTTCAAGTACTTACTAAAATGTTTGCATCCCTTCGGCGGTCGCTTACAGTCAGCCTCGACTTCAACAATCAGATTGACGGAGGGGTGTCATTCAAGCAGGCGGAAAGGGGTTACTTGGGCAAGATTGATCTTGAGAACTATTGGGCGGGGTTTGTGCGTCGTCACTTGCCAGAGGAGGGTGCACCTGATCCAGAAGCGCCTATCAACCGCCCAAGAAAGCGTGGCGAACCAGTGCCAATCGAACTCAATAGTTACAACGAGCCGATCGTTCCCAGCCTTCAGGACCTCCCAAATTCGGTCAAGGCCCACAAGTACTTCCCAGATCTGATTAGGTCGATAATGCGCCACGACTATGGTAAGTCCAAGTCAACTAACTGCACTTCCATGTCCCGGTGCTAACATACGTACCATCATGTACCTCAAGCGTGCGCTCGAGACCTCCCTATCAGCGATACCGACACCTCTCCACCTTGGAAGGAAATGAGCGGGGCATGGAACAAGTGGATCAGCGAGGAGTATTGGCCGAAGGACTGGCCAGTGGGCGATCCAGGGAACTATGGGGTACCCAAGTGCAGGACGATCCTCCAGACCTGGTTCGAACGACAAGAGCGAGGGGAAATCCCATTTCAGTTCCACAGTTACTGGGTAGGCGGAGAGGAATGGTTACCTCGTGAACCTCGTCGTGATGCGCGACGAGACACTAGTGATGATGAACCAACAAAAAAGAAGCGCAGAGGGAAGAAAAGGAAGAACACCAAGTCGAAATCGAACGCGAAATCACGACCCGCAAGGTCTACACCGAAGTCAACCGCCAGTCAGTCTGCTTCCGTTGCGATGAATGGCGCCCGTGCCACATCCGCTCCTCCAGGTACACCCCTTAGCCCTCAACCTTCGCATGATCAGCCCTCTCCCCTGTCAACTCGCAAGGCGCCACCTGCAGATTCGGCACCAGCACCGGGCGATCGAGCGCCTGAATTACCCCAGCACCTCTCCACACCTCCTCCCCTCTCACATCCCCCAAAGGACGTTGGTCGCTCGAAGTCCAGGGCTATAAAATCCCGTACGATCGCCGAATCCAGCAGTGACAGTGACACGTCTTTGGCGGCGGCCGACCAAGGTATGTCGGAACATCTGAACTTGCGATCTGTTTGCTTACTCTCGCGTCAGAATCAGAGCCCGACACGGTCCATCCGGCTCGGAAAGACACCCCTCGCACAAAGCGGCTTGTAGGCGCAACAAAGAGCCTGACCCTGAGGACACCCAGCAGAGAAGGTTCTTGGGTCGGTGGACAAGAGGCTGATCGGGAGGGAAGGAACGAGGTGAACGAGGTGAGCGAAAGGGAGAAGGAGAGCGAAGTGGAGGAGGAGAGGGAGGAGAGAGCGAAGCGTGCGAGTGTGCGTATTGAAAAGCAGGCACAGTCCAGGGTCAAAGCCGAACAACGGAAGTCGCAGGGTAAGCCGAGGAAAGACGCCGACCTGGAGGTGGACCAAGATGGAGATAGAAGCGATGGGCGCGTTGATGACAGGATGGAGGTAACGGACGGACGAGATTTTGAGCCCGAGGAGGGGGAGGCTCCCATAGAGATAGAACAGCGTGCACCCGGGGGTAGAGGGAAGGGAAGAGATCGGGGAGGAGACCAGAAAGGAAGGGGTGGAAGGACGTCTACCCGAGGAAGACCGAGGAGAGGAGGGGTCAGCGGAGACGGAAGTGGAACAAGCACGTGCTTGGACAATGTCGAGGTTAACAACCTCTCGATGGGGGAAGGAACGAAGAAGGTCAAGGAATCCCCACAGGATCGCCTCTTACTCGAAGCTGCTGAACGACATCTCCCAACGTCGGCCAAGAGGCCAGGGAAGAAGGTGGTACGGTTCGGCGAAGAGGCTCCCGCTCCCAGTGTGAAATCGAGAGGTCGGAGGTGATCACATTGTCCGAGATTACGCGTACCACCCGTATGTAATGGCACTACCACCATGAGAACGCAGATATGGATTTCGAACGAACGAACGAATAGTACATGGCACGAGGCAGGTAACAATTGAGAAAGGGGGGCATCACCTTAGTACCCAGACAGCTCTCCTACCCAGACTCGCGCATACAGCGCCCTATTCCAACCACCTGAAAGACCATCCTTGTTGAAAAGGCTCTGCGAGTGCGAGCTCGGTGTCGTTGATGACGGACAGTGGTGGATGAGAAGAAGATAGGTGACAAGGAATGTGATTCCCGTCCGACGCGGGCTTGGATTCGCGGCGATCTAAACTGGGGAACTTTCCCACGGACCCTTCGATCGCCGAGGCCGACGGACAACTGTGGAATGGAATTCATTCGAGGTAACTACAGGATGCGTACGACGGCGTACGAGCATGTTACAGACGGCGCATTTATCCAATGCGTGTAGTGTACACTGCAAGAGGCCTCCATGGTACCCAGCCAATAATTCATATCTCTATCCAAAGGCATCGTAAATCACGGCGGAGTACAAGCTTGATATGTCAGAGCAACACTCACACGGGAGAGATCCTGTTCAGCAAAATACCAAGCCAGTCGATCGAGAGACCGGATTGGGGGCGGACGAAGCGGCATCCACCGTTGGTCGGAGCTTCTCTACAAGAGCCCTATGGGTCGCTAACATCTCGTCGATTCTGCCCATTTCACGGTCGATCGTTTCATGCAAGTCTTGGTTGGTGAGGATTAACTGTCGCTCTCGCTCGCGAGCTTTTTCCAGCTCATGAACTAGAGTCTCGGTCCTCGCTACCTGCCTTGCGGTGTCGATCGCATATGCCTGCCGCCACTTCAGTTCCCCCTCGAGCAACACCTCGAATTTGATATTCACCCGTTCGACAACCTCGAAGTTCTCCTTCAGCGCTGCAAGTGTATCTGCAAGCTCGAGTATTCGGCGTGTCTGCTGCTCGACGAAAGGGCCATGGGAGCACGTTGGGGTGTCAGAGGGATTTGGAGTGCCGGACATAGTATTGGTTTGCGTGCAAACCAGCTGTTTCACTTCTTTCAAAACCTTCTTTACCAGAGCGCGCTTCACCGGAGCCATTAAGTCCGTCAGATCGGGAAGAGTAAACGGGATCTCGTCCTTCACTCCCGATATGTCTCCCTCGACCTGTTCACAGAACTATGATCGCTACCAATAAAAGCCATGTTCGTTGCATCCTGTCACTTGCGGCATCATCCCATTAAACCCATATTGACACCCAGCCAGGCGCTTGGCGCGCGGTCGGACTGCCAAAGCTGGTTCGCTAGCGCTTAAGGTATCCACCGCGAGCGCTTGAGACGACGACGCGAAACTATAGGACAAAGTCTGGTCTGATGGATCGTATACAGAGTAAGGCCCGAGGAGACGATACAAGGGACGAGTTGGTATGTTCTAGAGTGTCCCAGGAACTACACCAAAGCCTGATCTGCGGATGAGAGTCGTGCGATGTGCGCCAACTGGTCCTTCTGGCGAACAATCTGTGCCTTAAGATCTTCGATCTCCTTCTGCAAATCACACTCCCGGTTTCTACCCTGCCTCCCACCTCCTGTTTCGCTTTCCTGCGAAGACCCCTCACCCCTCTGTCTGGCTAATTCTCGCGTCATCTGCGAGTGTTCGGACAGTAAGATGTGCTCTTCCTTCCAAATCTCCCCCAAAATCCGCGTGATAAGCTTGTACTTCATCCACATGGCAACTCTGGCCCGCGAAACCTGTGTCGGCCAATCGGAAATGCTTCGCTGTCTGGCCTCTTCTTCAGCAAGTAGCTCCCGCAGTCGCGCCGCCTCTTGCTCCGTTCCTAAATCCTCCCAGCACACAGAATTCTGCCCTGAACCCCTTGGCTCGTCGCCGGATCTTCTCTCCGTTTGATCAAGGAGCGCTCGTTCGACCTCCCGGAGTCTTTCTTCAAGCTCGCCGGTCCTTCGTTTCGATTCGGCCAATTGTTCCTGAAGTTCCAAGACTTCGGCCTTGTGCTGGGACACAGCCTGCTGGAGGCCACATTGACACGGCGTTGGGTGGATTTGATATTTGTAGGTGGGCCTTCCTGACGACATGGGGCTTGATCGGGCGATAGTAGGGAGGCGTTCAGTTGTAGCCCCCAGGAAAACAGGGTCGATATATATTGCCTATAACGCCCGCCAGGACAAACCGCCCCATTTTTGGGCCTCGCGCTTTGGGGTTCTGTGACGAGCATGTGCGAATGGGGTTTTCCTTATGACACTCCCGTTAGCTTCAGTTTCGAACGCGTTCCATTCAAGTTCCCAATGACAGACCCCACCCTTGACATGCGGCTATTGTTGTGGAATCACGTAAATCGTTCGGGATGCTTCCCCTGCTTTGGGAGCATGATGCATTTGCAATTGCTTCTTGGTCTGTTGCGTCCCAAAAGCACTTCGGCAATAGCACGGTTATTATCCGAGTCGGCGGCGTCAACCCGGTTCCACAGATGCTTGACCGTCTCAGTTGCATCATGTCGGAAGGCTGTACTGACATGCTTGTCGTGGTCGTACGCTTGCTCCATATTCCTGGCACATGTACACCTTTATCAGAACAACAGCGCAATATCTTAAGGCCAGAACCCATCCCGAATGGCGAAACCAATAGACCCCACCACCACCACCACTTTACACGACGCACCAGTCCCTGGCCTAGGCATGAATCCACCGGGTGAAGGATTCCGAGATGTGGGCAAATCGCTAACGAACCCGGTACGAACATCAGTAAGATCTAGACTGGTGATACTGCCTGGAACTCCGCTCACATGTTTGTCCTCTCGCAGATCCCTGAGAACCAAACCTTAGTGCTCTACCGCGAACAGCGAAAGGCACAGGAGGATGCCCAAGTTCTGCGAGAATGCGATCGCTGGGACCGCCTAGTGTGGATGATATTGGAGCACAAGAATGGACATGGTCCGCCCGACTGTGACTGCAGTGGCTGTCGGCTGTGGCATGTGCTGCAGGAAGACGAGGCTGTGAATGATCAGGTCAGCGAAGGTTCCTCCGGGGATGGGAGCTCCGATGGTTTTGTTTCGCTCGAACACGAGCAGGAAGAGATGCGTCCCATGACACAAACTCACAAGGGAAGCGATACCCCATATAGTCGGGGTGGGATGCCATCGCGAATCGGAGACTTGCCTTCAGGTTCAGGTGACCCGGGTGAAGGGAGCGAATCAGACGGTAAGATGCTCCCGCTCGATCGTCCCTGGTCATGTCGCCTAACTCGCAGACATTGCTAGACTCCGCCGAGGTGGTAGAGCATGTTCCTATCCGGAAACGTGGTTAAATAATCACACCCCACCTTGTATAATCGGGTAGACATTGACACTGACGTAGCTATTGTAACCCTTTTTGTATGGCATCGCGCGATGTTCGGCACGTTGAATTTATACACGGTGCATAAGTACATGGACCTGTAATCAGGCGTGTGGGACCGTATAATACGTCGGAGATTTGGGAAGAGGGGTCCCTGAGCGCCGCCGTCACCCTGGCGTGCGATAGGGTGTGTCTCGATTCGCGAACGGATTGGAATGAACATGTGTCAAAGGATAGTGAAGAACCCAGGGTTTGCTTGTTGCAGGGACGACCCCAAATGACTCAATACTTGTAACGGGCAAAATACAAAACATATTTTCCAAACATAGCGTCATGATTTAAATTGTCTCTTCGTCTCCAGTGTACTGGGCCATGACTCGCATTTTGCCCTACTATGAAATCGTCAGTCCGTGCGACTTGGGAAAGGGCAGAGAGTCTTACCGATCAGGAGCGCTGCTTGAGCCCCTCCACCGCATTTGCGAGCTCCCGAATCTGTTGGTCCCTTTGCTCGACCTTCTCGGTCAATGATCGAATAGAGTCTCGAAGAACCTTGTTTTCCTCTGTGATCCTATTCACCTCACGTCCGAGCCCCGCCGCATGCTCCATGAGCAGGCCCATCATATGCTCCTGATCCATGGCGTCGTTCTTGACCTGCGTGAGCTGGGCCGCGGTTTGGAGGGTAGTGTCCAGGATCGTGGCCTTGAGGCTCTCAAGCCCCTCCATGACCTTGCCCCAGTCCTCGATCGATTTCTTCAGGGACCCCGACATGAGGAAGGTGGTTGTATGTGAGTTACGGGAGGTTCTCAGCGTTCCGCGATTTATATGCTGGCTCGCACGCCGCTTCTTCGTTTCCCACTGCGGCCTTACTCTATGCCCAGTCCGTTGGCGCCTCATCGAATTTGGTAGGGACGTTTCGAGACAGAGGGTTAATTCATGCCAAAAAGGACTGAGCATCACATCAAAATGGGACTATCTACGGTATCAATACGCGTGTTGCTGTGGACCTTGCAAGAAAGGAAAGTAAGTCAATAGAGATAATCAGTTTCCGATAGGGGAGACGTACAGTGATCTGCCAACCTGCGTCAGAGGATTCCAACCAAGGAACCAAGCATCTTGGCCTCCGAACGCCCCAGTTCCTCGATCGCCTCCCTCGACTCAGCAAACATTTCCACCAGCTCTTCCAGCCCCTGACTAATACCACCGGCCTCCGTTTTGACGAGATCTTCGACGGCGTTCGCGAGGCGACCTAGTATAGCGGACAGGCACCCCTGGCGTTCCTTGAGCTCGTGGCGCGCGATGATTATTTGCAGTCGAGCGATCTCTCGAGCTTGATCTCCGATGACGTTCATTAGGGACTGTCGAGAGCCTCGAGGATCCTCATCGAGGCTGGCAAGCAGCACAGACTCTGTGGCAGAAAGGACGGAACTTTGCGAGGAGGTGGGGGAGGGCATCTCAGGGGTGGACCCCTTGGAGGAGGTAGGTTTAATGGACATGGAGAGTAAGAATGGGAGTGTGATGCATCGTCGGCGGGGACGCTCTGAATTTATTGTGGTTAGCACGTTGTCGGTTCGGTCCGCACCCAACCATTCGATCACTTAGAGAGTGCAGGGTTCACGGAATAAGGGTCGTACAACCCCCAAGTACAAACACTCCGGTTCGCGATCAGCACTAAATGGCCTTAGAATAAATTAAAAGTTGGCGACGGTACAAGGTAGTACTCTACAAGGTGGGCACGGGTGTCAGGGGCATAATGCCAAGCCCGAATATGAAGCTACGGCGTTCGAAATCATCAGTGACAAGTCTTGTCATAGGAAGGCCGTGGTCGTACCATAGGCTACTTACTCATCAAGAGTTGACTTTGCCGCACGTACATGCAGCAAGCGCGTTCGCTTGCTCCTCCTGCCGGTCTTCAATGTGCTTGATGGATTCGTCCAGCGCCTTGTCCTTCTCGTTGAGCGTCTCAATGAGGGAGATCACAGCCTCCGTGTGGTAACTGAGTTCCTCCGCGCTCCCCTGAAGGGACTCCGCCAACCCTTCGATATGGCCATGCCGGTCTATGAAGTCCCCGATCCACTCCTTCAGCCTCTCTATCTCCTCCAGAAGCTCGACATTCTTGCGCATCAGCTCGTTCTGCTTGTGATAGCTCTCTGCGAGCTGCTTCACTAATCCCTGGTTCTGCTCGATAAGGATGATACGCCTGTTGATCTGGTCCGCAACATCCGCGAACAGCTGCTCGTTGCGTGCGGTAACGCTGTCAAGCGCAAGCCTGAGCTCGCTGTTGATTGACCGAGTTTGTTGAACTCGATCGTCTGCCAAGGTGACGAGCTTCAAGAAATCGGGGGATGTCTTGGGTGGCATTGAGTCGAGGTGGATGGGTTGCGAACGAATGGTTTGAGGAGCTCTGCTTATCAACACGCCGCACCTATATATATTAAGTGACTGGTGTTTGCGAGGACCCTTGTAGAGGGAAACACGCCGAGGATGAGCATTGGCAATGCGGCTGTCGTGCGCCACCTTCTATCTAGCGAGATATACCAATAGATCCGCCGAGGCGGTACCTTAGTCTTCCTATCCTGGGAGCAACCAGTTTGCGAGGTGAGAGGACGCTTGGTTGGGGTCGGCACGGTCATATATATAAAAGCTATGGACCCACTAGAGACGTACGAGAAGGAATATACGCGGAGAGGGCGGAACAAGGAAGACGGGGGAACAATGTTGATCACCGAATCTATTACCTACAGCGCTTGTTCGAAGGAGCCGACGAACCAATGTCGGTGGAAGGAGTCTCTGTCAGAGGGGAACCGGGATCAGCCCAGTAGGCGGACCCCCCACCCACAGAGGTGATAGTAGATGGTCGAGGAGGGGCACTTGCAAAGTTCGCTTCGTTGGTCGCACGAGAGGCTGTACTCGCGCTTGACAGAGAGGAGGTCTTCATGGAAGCACCTTGATTGGTGGAACCGGTCGCCGCCCTTCTGGAATGATGAGCTGGGACCCTCCGGGAGATGGAAGGGTCACCAGACAGGGAAATGCCTGTCAGGGGCGCCTGCAGATACGCCGTCATACCTCCTGGTGGGATGTTGCCGTATTCGTATGAATTCCCCCCGTCTTGCTCCGGCATTCCAGATTCATTCGCATCCTGCATCCGATCAGCGTCTTGTGGTGAGGCGTTGTCGGGTAGGAGGGGCCCGTATCCATAAGTGTTTCCATGAGCCTGATCATGGTGAGGCGCTGAAGCTGAGTGATATCGTGACGAGGCCTGTGGATCGACTGCGGGGATAGGCGGGTTCTGTGCATGGGCAGAATATGCGTGCGTGCTATCTTTATTATGACCGATTGCCAGTGCTTGAGGAACCTGTTGGCCCGCTTCGCCGCCATGTCCACTGGATGTATGACCGGCGTCGTACCCCGTAGCTTGATGCTGCTGGGGTGTGAATACGGGTGGGGCGTGTGGTGCTGAGGCTGATACCGATCGATGCGAGAGATCTTGACTGGCGCCTGTATGCTGCCTCACGTACGTCGATCCACCATCATATGCGCCAGCCGCCTGGGCGACCGGGACGTGTGCCGGCCCGCCCTGACGCAATCCAATTTGGGAATTCCGCGCGATCAAATGGGCGGCGGGCCCAGTTGGGAATGCGATCGGGACTCCGTGTCGGACGTCCCTCCCGCTGGAGGTGGTGTCACGGTCGGTCGATAATCCAGCACCTGGAAATGCGGGCGGCATGGCTACGCGCCCGACTGGGGCGGTTAGAGGATTTGGGCAAGCTTGGGTTGGGACACTGTCGTGAGTTCCACTCCCTCGCGTTGCATTTGGGGCCGACAAGGCTTGGTTCGGCCACTCGACGTGAGCTCTCGTTTGATTGAGCGGGTTCACTGCCGGGATGGGTTGGTCTTCAGGAATAGCGAAGGGCAGGGGGGAAGAGGGGAGTCCAATCGCAGTAGTCCACCAAAGATCAAGTCGTTTCTCCAGCGCTGTAATTGACTCTTCGAGGTCGGCCTTGACGTTGTCGCGATGTTGTTTCAACATGTTCTCGAACTGGCGTATCAAGCTGGGGATATCCGTGTCTCCTTCTCCAGTGGGAGTGGTCATGGCAGGGGGGTGTCGACCTTCGAGGAGAGAGAGGCGGCTTCCATGGTGAGCTTCGATCGCGTTAGCCCTTTGAGACACGGTCTCGACGAACGCGTTGTTAACTCGAAGGGCGTCGCCTTGCTTGTTGATATTATCCTCCAGGGTTCGCAGTTGGTCATGATAGGCACCCCGGTCCTGAGTTTGGGTTGTTGAGATGCCGGATATCGCGCTGTTGGCGGCCGCATATTGACCATCGAGTTGTTGGAGGCGGCGATTGACTACCCTCAGCTGGCTATCGACGTCCGTCACCCTGGACTCGAGAGCAACCTGATCGTCTGCTATCCTGACGATTGAACCTGGCAACGGTCTCTGGGTCGCCTCGTCGACACCGCCTGGGGCAACTCTGCGGAAGGTAGGGACCTGAACATCATTTTGAATAAGGTTTGGAGACGGGTAACGTGATGCGTATAACTCACCAAACTTGTCTGCCTTTGTTCATTCTTGTCGACGTCCATCTCGTTCGCAGGTCCCTCCGATCGCTTTCCCCAGCTAGTCGTCACTTGCTCCACGTTCTGAAGTTAATGTGAGTACTCGGCCCAATGGATAAACATAGATCTCCACGTACAGCTGAGCGTGCGCGGGAGTTCTTGCTGACTATCTGCACGCTTCCTCCCTCAGAATCCTTTCCATCCAGTAAGTCTTCGCCGCCGGGCTTGGAGGTCGCAGCCTGTTTGGGTCGGCTAGTAGTGGTAGAACCGCTGTGTTGGCCGTTGGTCGACTCCATCTGGACAGGTGCGCTGGCCCTGGGACGAGATGCTTGCCTTTCTGTGGCCCCGGCTGATTGGACGGACTTCGCGTGGACCGCCTTCCCTCTCTTGGATGTCGTGCGGCTATGTCCGCCACTCTCGGCCCCTTTCTCGAGATCGGATGGGTGGGTACCGATGTTGTTGGTGTGAACCCTCACCACCGCGTTCGCCCTACTCATGCCCTGGTTCAAGTCCTTCGCCCCATCTTTCACCGCTGCCTTGCTCGCCGCCTTCCCTGCCCCTTCGATCGCCCTCGGTTTCCGACTTTCAAACTGGCTCCCCACGTCACCTTGGATCGTCGATCCCCCTTTCTCCACGGCTCTCGTACGTTCACCCTCGTTATCTTCTTCCTTCTTGTCCCCAATCACGACTGACTCCCGCTCCCGCCCCCCTTCAGCAGGTCCGTTCTGCGCGTCCTCCTCTTCGAGTCGATCACCCTCCACCTCTGGGGTGTCACCATCTTCTCCGGAAGCCTTTACAGGCCGTAAAGAACACTTCTTCTGCCTCTGCCTGCAAGGCAAACAGCAGATTGCCGGGCGCTTCAGAATTAGAGGATCTTGCTTGAAGCAGATTTGACCGGGCGTCTCTGCACAAAGCTCGCATGCCTCGACGTTGATTTCTAGCTGGGATCCACCCTGGACGATTCCCCGAGACGGCCTCTTGTTCTTCTTCGGCGATTTATAGAGCTTGCGGCGCTTCTGTGTCTGTCGGTCGTGAGCTTCCTCGAATTCTTGTGCCCTCTTCTCTACGGTGCCCGCCCTGTCAATTTCGGAGCCATAGTTGATGCGGTCGGTGGCGTCGTCGGTCTGCGTTTCGCTCCCCTCGACGTCGATATCGTCTTCACCCTCTCCATCCTCAGACCCTCCCTCGTCCGTCACCGTCCCCGTTCCCTCCGTTTGGGTCTCGTCGTCCCCTATTTCGGCCTTCTTGAGCAACTGTCTCGTGCTTCCCTTGACTTTCGGCGGTTTCCCCATCTCGGGTTCATCGTCAACATCCATATCCTCGCTTGAATTACCCCCCGATGTAGCCCCTCGATTCCCACCGACGCTGGACTGGGCTAGCTGGATCACCTTGGGTTCAATCGCCGCCTTGGATTTCGCTTGTTTGCCTTGGGGCTTTGCCTCGACGATCGCCGCATTGCCGTCGTTCGCAGTCGATGGGACTTTGATAGCGTTTGCAATGGTGCCGGCCTGGGCGGCGTTCGCGGGTATGCACTTCGTGGCGGCGTTCGCTGTAAAGGTCTCCTTGACTGGCGCGAGAGGTCCCTTGACGGGTTCGGTTGCTTTCGCTCGGGGGGTTTCGTTCGCGTCTGTAGTGTGATTGATGGACTTGGCTGCGATGTCCAAGCAGGCGATGCGATATGCTTCCTGGAACTCTTTCTTGAGGAATAGGGTAAGATCTAGCTTGGCCGTTTCAGACTTGGTGTACTCCAATCGTCGTAGCTTTATCTCCTCGAGCCAAAGATCGAGGCCAGGGCTGCGGGGATAGTCGCGACCGTGAATTTTCTGGCCCCACAGGAGGATCAGCTGGGTGAGACAAGTCCGTTAGTGTGCGATGCTCCTTGACAAAGCTAGTCTTATTGACACTCACGGTTGAATCGACTAAAACACGGCGCGCTTCGATGAGATCCATGCCCTCCGCTTTCCAGGTCACCGCCTCGACCAGGAGTGTCTCTACCAACTCGAGCGCCTCCATCATCTCGTTCAAGGGTACGAATACAGCTTCCTTTGGGCCTTCGTTGGCGCTTGTCTGAACGTTGTTGCTCTCGGACATTGCGACAGGTGCGTTTCTGTGCGTTTCTGCGTGTAACGATGATTCGCAAGGAGTTCGAACGTGGATGGGGATGGGACTGATTTATTGGTCGGATAGAATCCGAGCTGGGAACGCAGATAATCGATGGATGGTCGGACGTTCTTGCGCTGGCCGTCCGGACGGTTGATTTCCGGCACTTCACTTTTATGGGCTGGTACGAAGCGGATCTCAGCCCATATATTTCTCCCGTTTTCCCTTCCTTACCAATTGATCTATTCCCCCTGGATTCCCCTTACCTTTCCTGAGGCGACAAGGGCTACACGATGGCTTCGACGGCAAGTAAGAAGAAAGGGAAGGCTAAAGGGAGCACCGACGAGGGTATGCGAGGTCGTTGAATTTCGTATTCGACTGCAACCTGACTTTCCGCCGCTCTAGATTTCGAGATGGCCGACGCAGACGCTGCGGCGCAGCTCAAGTCTCCTTGGACGACCCCAAAGGCATCGAAAACTCAAGGCAGTAAGGCTCATTCGCGTATCGAGGCAGGCTACAGCTAATTTGACTTGCTAGGTGCCCCGGAGAAGCGGTGGGCGGAGCAGCTGGACGACGACTTGTTCAACTTTGGCAACTCGCCCATTCGCCCGCCCAAGGCCGAGGTAATCGTCATTGGTCAGGATGAGGTTGACCAGGATGACGGCTCACCCAGGCCCCCACCCGCCACTCCTCCCCGCGCCTTAAGAGCTCGCACGACTCATTTGAACCCCACCCTGCGTGGCGGTTTCATACAGGCTTCTGGCGTTCGGCGATCGGACCAGCCGAATCTGGGAGAAGCCATTGATTGGCAGTTCCACTCCCTGGAAGCCATTCGGGTGGGAACTGGGTTCATCGACACGCACCTCAACGACCTTCTGTGGTTTCAGGACTACTTGATTGATTATCACGAGAATCTCGTCCGCACACGTAACCTGGTACGAAAGGTTTTAGATGGGGTCGCTAGATCAGGCTACACTCGGGAAAGGGAGGACGAGAGGCACACCAGTGGTGAGGACGAAGGGAGTGGGGAGTGAGGGTGTCGAAATTCTATTTCTCGTTTCTTTCTCATTCACTCATATTGGTAACACATTCAACTATGTTGTTCATTTGTCTTTCCTTCTTGTGAGTTGTGCTTGTACCGTACGTATGGCGGAATATATACCGAAATTGTTGGCATTCACAATGGTCTATCTATTCACCAGGCACATGGCAGAAGGGTAGGGAACAGAGTGGCGATCGCAAGGGTACGGCATACTGGCGGGCGCTTACGCCCGCCTAACCTGCGACTAATACTGGCGTTCATTTATTGTTGCCAAATTGTTGCGGTGACGTGTGACGCCCGAGTTTCATCCGCCATTGCGTCCGCTGGGACAGGTAACACATCCGGAGATGAGAAGCGTATATCGCGAGCGTGGCGCATTACCCCATGTTTCTCTTTTTGGAGAACAGCCCCCGGTGGTGGCGCTGTCGAGATGAACCATGGCGAATGGCTCAGTTGAGCCCCCCCCAGTTGAGTCATCACGAGTGTGTCAAGGGTGCCACTCAGTTGGGAAATGTTCGCCTTGTGTATTTATGTCATCAGCGCGCTCAATTGGTCCATGGGACATTTGTCATCTGGAGGTTATAGGGTGTGCCCAGGCGCCCACTCCGTGAGCATGTTGATGACATATGCCGAGTCGCAGTTCACCACGACTGCCTGGTGGGCGTTACAGACCTTCAGTGCGCACAGCACAGCATAGATCTCCGCCCTGTTGTTCGTCTGGTCACCTGGGACCCGCAGCGCTGAGTTTTTCTTGTTCCCCGGCCCAAAGTACATCCCCGACCCTGCACTTGCTGCACTCCCCCCATTCCCGAGGCAGGAGCCATCAACATACACCTGCACTGCATTTGTCGTGCAGTACGCCGAGCCATACAGCACCTTCACTCCATTTGCTCTTGTCGGACCTTCACCGATTCGTGGATTTTGGGCTTGTGGGTTTCGATTGTTCGTCCTCTACCAAGATGCCATCTACAAGCCACAACGCGTTAAGGAATAGCTGATTTGAGGTTCAGCCTGAGAGAAAACTCACTTCCAAGTCCTATGCCACACACCACCCTTGTCCTGCCAGACATATGACATCGGAAGAACCTCCAGAAGCCACCAGATGGGCTTTATTTTCAGATTATCGTATACCCTGGACGTCGCGTCCAACCTGTCAAGCGGGTCTAATTCTCCTTGCTCACTGCTTGGATCGATGGTGATTTTAGCCCAGGCCAACGCTGCAGCATCGAACTTGACACCACATCCAGACGCAGCAACCTGCCTCACCATCCATCGCAGTGAGATGTGCGAAAGGCTGCGCTCCTCCTGGTTGTGTACGGATCCCCCTCCAACATCTGCAGAAGATTTTGAGACCCGAAGTATCAGAGATATCGATAGAGGTGATGCACGCACCTGAGTGGGCACCAGCAAACCATACTTCAAGTACATCATCACTGACAGCCACAGGGAAGCTGGGAGCCTTCCCCTTCTCTTCGCTCGGTGAATCCACTATAGTTGCAGATTGGTGTTGTTCCAACACGGTCTTTTGCTTCTTCGATGAACTGTTGGCAGAATCACTGCTGCTGCCGCTAGATGAGGAACTTGTGGAGGACTTGGACGCTGGCTGGCTCGTAACGGCGAACTGCGTATCCTTTTTGGCGTTGTCCTCAAAATTTGGGGTCATTCGGTGGTACAAATTCGCTCTGTACCTCGCTCGACGCTGTGCGGAGCAATGAGCGTCTGGAAGAGAACCCCAAAGACTCAAACAGGCTTACTTCATCTAAGGACAGTGCGTGTCGGAAGGTCTTGACAGAAGTGTTCGAGTTTGTAAAGGGAAGTGTCCGTGAGGCTATCAGCCCCACAGCCGCTACGGTGTCCCTACGTAAAGTGCTTTAATCCTGCTTTTGTCGGGGAGTGGGGACTATATACCCACCATACACCAACGAACTCGATCTGGACGTTCTGGCAGTACGTGCGCTTAAACCCCTCGCAGCACGTTAACCCTTCTTCATCTTCTCTTTGATATAGCTGATATGCAAAGCCCATCTGAACGTCGTTGTCCCGGGGCAGGAGGCCAACCTGGAGGGATGTAGCGGTCAGCGGAAGATAGACCAAAACGGTGTCTTTGGCATGCCTTGTGCAGCATCCCGGCGAGAGCTCTGAGAAAGACATCAGACGACGTAGCTGCTCACTGCGGGGCAAACATACCTGGCCGTGTAGGCGCCCCTCGAGAAGCCAAAAAGGCAGACCCTATCCCCAGCGTGATAGTTCTGCATTATGAATTTGTAGCCGTCGAGGACATGTTGGTCAAGATACCTGACAAAAAACGAGTCAGAATCGCTTGTCAAAACCTTTTGGTCAGTACGACCATCGTACCAAGCGATAGCACGATCCAATACCTTCGCACCCCAGCTCAGCAGTGGTGAAATGACGCCAGGCTTGAACCACGTCCCAACTCCCGGCTGGTAGTAGCACAGTTGCTCATTGGGATCCTTGGTAAGCAGGCCGAAAAGCTTGACGACGTTCGAATTCTAGTCAGGGTTTGTTCATCAGACTCTGGTCATGGGCTAGAGGGGGTGAGCAAGGGGGTACGCACCTCATTATCGTATTGCCCTGCAGTCCCGTCAAAACAGAGGACGAGGGTCCGTCCCCGTCGAGAGATCTCCTGGGCGGCACGATTCCCAGTGGTCAGATGAGCGTTTGGTATCGTGCCCTTTGGTTCCATTGCGATATCCCGAACTGACTAACAGCACTCGCGGTTTTGTGAATCGGAGGGAGGGTCAACAGTGATGATTCCCTGAGGTAATGATGAGACCGCGCAAGAAGGAAGACGGAGCAGAAGCCTAACTCAAACCACCCAGACCTATTCAGATACCAGTGGCGGCCAATGGAGTCCCTTTATGAAGTGTGGGGTGCACAGGACCAGAAGATAAGGGAAGTCCACATTCCCCGTGCCGTTGGTGACTCTTAAAGGGAACGACAGGTAGCCACCATGAGCTTGGGCGCTCCTCGAAAGCGGAGGGTACTAGGCTTGGGGAGAAAACATAACGCCAAGTATGACATATATGCTTTGGCGTCCCGAGAAAGTGGAAACCGAGTAAAGATCCTTCGCCACTTGGCGTAATCCTATGACATATCCAATAAGTACGTAGAGTATCCTTGGTTTCCATCTTCCCTCTAAAACAAGTTGAGCATACGTTGTGGAGCAGAAAGCCCTTTGCCCAGATCCTGAACAGGAAGAACGAAGAGGGGCAAGGAAGAGACTAGTGAGTCCTCTTCTACGAGTTGTGTCCTTCACTCTTAGCGTACACCTTGGAGGCTTGGACGCTCAATTCTACGATGATGTGATGAGGAAGAGCCTGAGGCTGGCCGACAACGCCGTCTCTGCGCCCGTGCTGATGGTAGCGGAAATATTCTCACGCACCAGACATCCATCTTAAATAGACGCCCGTGGCTCGGCATTTCTCCCGAACACCAAACCAAGACTCTGATCGGCGAATGGGGCGATAGCAGGAGAAGATGTATTTTCGAACTCGTAGAATCAAGTTTGCTTCAGAACGGTGCCGTGCCTAACGGTACCGCTGAGGCTGGGGATGTTCTTGTAAGCAGACCAGTTGTACAGATCGCTCGAATCGGCATAGATGTATTTTCCGCTG
Organism: Coprinellus micaceus; assembly: GCA_951394405.1. Taxonomy (NCBI): domain Eukaryota; kingdom Fungi; phylum Basidiomycota; class Agaricomycetes; order Agaricales; family Psathyrellaceae; genus Coprinellus; species Coprinellus micaceus. The sequence goes on along the minus strand of OX596340.1, from coordinate 2,471,741 downwards.
CTGAAGCCGTCGGCGTACCTAGACAATTTTGTAATAAATTCTCAGTCGAGTGAAGCAGTTGGCCTACGTACAGTCGATACTGTCCGTTTGGCAGGACAGTAATGCAGGGGCCCTCAGCTTGGCCCCATCCAGCAAAGTTTCCGGTCTGAACGAAAGTGTACGGGCCAGTGAGAGACTGAGATGTGGCGTGTTCCACTGTCTTTTTGCCGTTAGACTCTGCCTTGGTGAATATGTGGTAGACGTTGCTACATAGGTGTGTTTAGTTCGACGAGCTGCCGATGATAGGTACAGCTGGGGCACTTACTTCGCATAGACGGGGAAAGTATCAATGTAACCCAAACCCGCATTGGAAATACCAGACATTACAACAGGTCCGCTCCAGCTTCTCAAAGTGTTATCCGTTGCAGTGAAGACATAAGGAAGGAAGGGCCCGTAGCTCCCAGTAGAGAGGGATACGATTATGTTGATCTGTTCCGTCCTTGGATCCTTGAAGAATTCTGGGGCCCAGGTATTCACCGGGTTGATATTGGAGGCTTTCGTGGAAACGGTAGCAACGAGGGTCCAGTTCTGAAGATCGGTGCTGCTCGCGATGGCGAAGTTTTGGCCGCTCCAGTTGGTGGTATCTTTAGGCAACTAGTAGTCGGGAACGATATTACGCGGACAGCGTAAGAGGACTCACATGAGATGTAGTATTTTCCACTGAAGATTCAGGAATGTTAGTCCACCTCCCCTCAAACAAACGGAGACGTACTCGGTGTGCAAGATCACACTGGGATCTCGGATCAAACCACTCGGTGGAGTATACGCCGGCCCTTTCAGCAGGCTGAAGTTCGTTCCATCGTTCGATGTATAGACGTAGAGATTGGACTCTGACTTCGAAGTGAAGGCCGTGAAGACGTAGGGTGAGGATACCGCCCGCTTGGTTAGCAATTCCGCCGAAAGCTCTGGCGTGGTGTCGTATGACCCATTGAAGGGTTTCCCAAGGAGGGATGCCAACGCCGCAGTGGTCGAACTTGCGGCGACCAGAACCGTGGACCAGAGTCTCGCAAGCATGGCTGTGCGAAATGCGAGTGAGGGGCTGCGCGGATGGATATTGGCGAAGGGACCCATTTATTATAATTCCAACATCACATACGTCCTAGCCGCCTCTAGCTTCTGAGGGCTTCTGAGGTTCTTGACGGGCCGCCGAGTTCTGTTACACGCGACAATCGCCCGCGTGGGGCCCATCTATGCAATTTCCACTGCGGAGCAGTGCTTAGGTGCTCCGGATCCTCGAAGACGGCCAAGGGGAGTAAAGTGGCATACCTTGCACGAGAAACGCGAGACAGCTAACATGGGCGGCAACTATGTTTTCGATCTCTAGCAAGATGTACAGTCGAGTATAACTTTGACATGCGCATGAGAATCGTAGGGATAATCCTTGGATCACCTCCAAACTCAACAGCGGTCGTGTGAAGCCTTCGGGTCAATGGGTGCCGCTCCGCATACGAGGCCAAGATGGCCAGTAGAAGTTAACCCGCAACAGAGACAGCGCAGATGCTCATCTGACATACACTTCCTTCCCTGCTTCCCACTGGGCCTTGGGTTTGTACCCGAGCTCAACAGCTGACGACCGGATCCTAACGGTCTCGTGAAAGTGTGGCCTATGTTCTTCGATTTTTCGGCCCTTTCCCAAGTTCCACCTACCAGAGGAAGATATCTCTGTCAATCATCAGGGAGGAAGGAAGAGGAGAAACGCACTTGAAAGTCTTGTGCCAAAATCCGTCCTTATCTTGCCACACGTAGGTCATTGGCATGATCTCAAGGACCCACCATAGAGGCGCGATCTTCAGCGAATCGTATATAGGCTGAACCGCGTCGACCTTGTCTCGTTCGTCCAGCTCTCCATCCTCGCCCACATGGAGGGAGATGTTCTCCCGAGTCAGAGCCTCCTCATCGAAGAGGACACAGCCGGCAGAAGCGGCCTGGCGAACCATCCATCGCAATGTGATGTTGGATAGCGAATGGGGTGTATCGTTCTGGACAGACCCCCCACCAACGTCTAGATAACAGCGACGGGCGCGCCGTGAGCACATGAGACAAAGCTAAGGTCCCAGCCTGAATAAAGGACTGACCTGTATGACAACCAGCAAACCACACCTCCAACACGTCGTTGGACCCTTCCGTCTTAGTACTCGTAGATTTGCCTCTTTCTTGGAGCGTTGAGAAGGTGACGCGGTCTGGGCCCTTGGTGGCTGAGAGTCGCTGGAAAAGGCTTTTACCCTTGGACTTGGATGATTCTGTACTGTTGTTGCTGTCGGATGAGGGAGGGTTTGAGGATGTGTTGGTTCCCGTCGACGTGCTTCCCTTCATAGATGGAGCGTTTTCCTTGGCCACGTTGGCGTGCAATGCGAAGGTAGGTGTCATTCGATGGTACAAGTTTACGCGAAACCTTGCCCGATGCTTGGATCTTTTAGAACTCTCGCTGTTTAATGCGCCACCAACAAGGGGACTCACCTCATCCAGAGCCACGGCGTGCCTAAAAATACGGATGGAGCTATTCGAGTTTGTGAAGGGAAGCGTTCGCCCCATGATTACGCCAACGCTGGCCACGGTGTCCCAGACACCCACAAACTCAATGTTGACGCTTTGGCAATACGTCTTCTTGAATCCTTCCGCAAGCTTCAAACCTTCCGCATCTTCCCTTGTGTACAATTTATAGGCGAACTGCATCTGTGCGTCGTTGTCTCTTGGAAGAAGGCCAACTTTGTGTAACATACCAGCCAGGGCTCTACGTCGCCGAAAGGTTCCATTAGTGAACTCCAACTGGGCCAACCTCAATGGGAAAGGTCACGGTCCTCACCTCGCGGTATACGCTCCTCTTGAGTATCCGAATAAGCAAATCCTATCACCAGCCCGATAGTTTTGCATTACGTAGCGGTAGCCCTCTAGAACGTGCTCATCGAGGTACCTGCATTCATGTTAGCCAACTGCTTCTCGTCGTCGAGGAGCGATATAATCCTTCTCACCATGCGATCGCCAAGTCCATAACCTTTGCACCCCATTGTAGGACTGGCGATACGATTCCAGGTTTGAACCAAGTCCCAATTCCCGGTTGGTAGTAACAAAGCTGCTCATTCGGATCCTTGATCAGGAGACCAAATAACTTGACGACATTCGAGTTCTGTTCCCGTGGCTGAATGAGGGAGGATCGGGCAGACGGGATGGGCCATACCTCGTTGTCGTATTGTCCAGCCGTTCCATCAAAGCAAAGGACGAGGGTGCGCGCACGGAGTCCCTTGGCATGAGCCTTCCCTGCGTCGGAGCCGCCTGAGCTGCTTGAAGCGCAATGGTCAACCATCGTATGAGGACGGAATACTGGTTTATACGCTTGTGTTATTGGAAGTAGTTGGTAGTAGATGAGGAAGTACGAGCAAAAGCTGGGAAGGAGGGCGAGGGAGGGCAGGGGAGAGCCCAACTAGGGTATATGTAGGCTCCCCTCGTTACGACTGAGCAAAAGGGGGTCGGTGGGGTAGAGTGTCCGTTCGCGGCTGACATGAATGACTCCGACGGTCTGCGCCTTTGAGGAAACAAGTTGAGATCGCTATCGGCCTGCATGATAGGGTGCCATGGCAGGGTGCTTCTCCCGCTTGCGTTGCAGAGTACCCCCAAAAGGCTCCCTCTTCATTTTGTCCATGTTCTAAGGCGTTACGCAAAGCGTAGCACCCGGATCTAAGGTGGAAGGTGCAGAGGAGAGAAGCGCCCACGTTGTCCCAAAATGGGCATGTCGTAGCACGAGGTCAGCCACCAAGCAAACAACGTTAGCCCTGGGCCTGATGGCAAGGGTATAGCAAAGAGCAAACTGTTGGCATACGCTGATCGTGGTGCCTGGAGAATTTTTATGCGAGCGCGCTTGGATGCCAGCCATGTGAAACTATGCGGTTGGGAGATGAGGTGGACGCCATCACCATTCCAGAGCGCCCTACTTGCGCCCTCTCGTATGAATAGACGTTCTGAGTCAGTACGTAAGGTCGTATGAGTCCAACTGAGGAGAGAAGACTCACAGCTCAAGGTCCCCAGACCAACAAAATTGGCACAATGAACGGGGTGATGTCTCCGGAGATACTAGCGGTGCTCCGCAATGAAGCCAAAGGAACGCTTCTATTCAAACGTGTAGCATCCATAAACCACCTCTGATAGATCTGAGCCATTACTGCGTAACACCCCCCATCGTCTTCGCGGCAATGAGGTCAGCAGTCACCTCAAGCCGCGGAACACCAGCATCAATCTTCGGTGTATCAGACTCCCCGAGCTGAGGGAGAGCAACGGAGCCGACCTTGGCAGTGAGCGGCGCGTTCTTGTCCATTCCGTCGGCCTTACGAATCATCTCGAGCTCACCAAGGAGCGTCGTGTGCCTATAGGCGAGGCGGGTGTCGGGGACGTTCGTCTTATTAATATCGTTCCCGGCGGCCCCAGGGAGGTACCACTGGTGGCCCAGCCAGTGTCGCTTGACCTCCATTTCGAACCCGCTCTGGCGCACTGAGTTCCGTGCGAGCTCGGCAAGGGAACTTTGAGGGAACTTGTAGATCTATAGATGACGGTTGTTAGAATAGGCCGTACCGTAATGAAATCGTGATTAACTTACATGCGCAGCAACGCTATACTCCTCCAACAGCGGCTCCTTGGTAAAGTGGAACTGCAGCGGATCATCCGTGCTGAGACTGACGTTCAACCCGGTCTTGAAAAAGTCGGGGAGTGGATTGCGCTCATATGTCAAGAACAGGGAGTTGTTACTCAGAGGGCTCATTGCGATACCGATTTGCTTCAAGTAGAAGAGGTACTGCAGCGCAGGGACCTTCCTCAGGAGAATGCCGTGGGAGATGGAGTGGGAAGTGAGGAACGCTGAGGTTAGGTGGTCGGTGTCACCAGCTTCACCACAGTGTGGCCGCAGGACGAAAGTGTCTGGAGAAGAGCCCATGCTAAATATTTCTCGCCTTCCGAAAGATACTGAGAAACTCACTGAAGCCGCGGAGTCTACGCCAGTTGTTCAGGCTGGCCATATTCGCGTACATGTAGTACACCCAGTATGAGTAAGGCGGAGATTGGGGCAGGTCCCAAAGGCGCGGGTATGGGAACTTCTTGTGGATTCTCCTCTCAACCTTGGACTCATCGTCAACAGTATCGAAGCCAATCACGCGCTGCAGGAAGACGTGAAGCTCGGGATGACTTTGGGGGTTTTGTGTCACCTCGAAGAGAGGACGGAAGACGTCTAAATACCGATAATCAACTCTTGCTTCGAAGAAACCAAGAGAGGGGAGGTAGACGTACTGACGACGATATCCTCATAAGTCTTAACGGACCCGTTTGCTTTGTATACCTCGTAGATTCGTGGAACTTGGATGAGCCATCGCACATTGTGCGAGAAGAGCTTGTTATCGATGACCCATTTTGCGAGCTTGTCCCACTCGTCTGTAGAGCGACCGTAGATGCTAATTCGCCATTCCACATTCTAATGCTTGGTTCAGCGCGCTAGGAATGCCAGAGGCAGGTGATGGGACGTACCTGATATTTGCTTTGCTCCAAATCGGTCATCAACTCTACCAATAGGTGAGACGCGAACTGACAGCGAAACGTAGTAGCACGAACCCTTCGTCAGCTCAGCCAGGTATCTCCCTTTGATGTGATTGTCTGTCTTCAAGAAGATCTCTCTCAGACGCGACTCGCCGATGGGGTTATATTTTAAATTGAACTTGTCGAAGCGGTGGAAAGAGTCTTGGTGCGCATGCATATCGAGGGTATCGATGGAAAGATCGTACGCAGTAAGGTTGAGGGATTGGAACACCTGGGTCAAGGTAAGTTCTTTCCCGTCGCGGATAATTACGCGGTCCTACTCGCAGGGTCAATCAGTGTGTTTCAAACGATAAAAAGCGAGGACGAACTTCTGGACTGCGCTTCATCTTGTGCTTGATGAATCGTAGCAAGTGCTTCTGGTTCATGCTGGCAGAATGGTGGATATGCGTGTCGACCTTTCGGACGTTGTAAAAATCGCGATGGGGTACTCTCTGAGGTATGACAGTGAGTGCGAGGGCAAGGCGGGGGATGGAATGCATACCTTCATATCCGCCATTTCCTGGAATTCGTTGAGGAGACTGTACATAGTGAACTTGCTAGAGAGGTATTTGAGTCGACGATAGGCTAAACTCTTCGTAGGACCGTCCGCGATGACGCTCAAGACGTATTCCAGATCCATGAAGTATTCGCGGATGTCAGGGATATCGAATGCAGGCTTTCCCTCGGCGGAAGGTTCGTAAACCTGGTACACGCCTTTTGGATCCAATTGGAAGGACCAGTCTTCCATCGGCCCTGGGATCTCGCACTGCTCGAAGTCGAAGCGATCACCCTGCTGATATTGCTCGTCTCCACTGACAGCATGATTCTTCTTCCAGTGCCAGTGAGGGGGTGGTGGCCTAGGGTAGATATTCCACTTCCCGAGTTGCTGTCCGTTCTTAGGCAGGTTCTTGAAATCAGCGTCAGGGCGTATGCACGAGGTGTCCGCAGCTTTGTCGTCGATGTCGAAAAAAACGCCGTCGTAGTCTCGAGGATCGTCTCCCAGCCGCTGCCTAGACTTGAGCATGTACTTGTCGCGAATATCGAGGCATTTCTGGAATGACTGGAGCAGGCCAATTTGTTCGGTGGTGAGGATGTCTAGAGGGCGTTTAGCTCAGCCTCACGATATCAAGCAGTGACGCACCTGTAGCGTGCATCTCTCCCTTCCACACCTGGTCCTGCAGGTGCATCTCCTTCTCCCCATCCTCGAAGAAAGGACTCTCTTGGCCATGATCGTGGCCGGCGAGTGAGTGCCTGATGCTGCTCACGTCCGACACGGCATCGGATGGCCTGCGATGCAGGAGCTGCTTCTCTACGATCTATTAATCGTCGGGTACTGGTCAGATATCGGTGTATCGGGAGGTCGATGTATGGACCTGCTGAAGGCTGCGCTCCTCTCCATATCCAAAGTACCCATCCTTGGATTCGGGAATGTGCAGGGCCCCGTCGTTACTGTGACTAGGCGTTATTGGCACTTGAGAGATGTACTGCCCGATGTTATCAGTCGACATGGTGGGGGGATAGGAAAGAGATATGGCCCCACTAACCGAAGCGGTGCATGCGTGACCCTCGCTGTCATCGTTGGGCCAATGAGGCTCGCAAATTTCCTAGCTGATCGACTCGCGCCACCATCACTGTGACGAGCACAATCACAGCTTTGACCTGACGTCCACGACGCGTCGAAGCGACTTTGGGCGTCTACTGACGACCACGGCGACGACAAGCCCATGTTCTGAGCCAAGGTCGCAGTTCATCGCCACTCAGAATCCAGACACCGTGGTGTACTGCATCCATTGGCAATGTGCTGATATCATGGTGATGAAGAGATGGAACCCCCATCCAAGTACCGTCATCTGCGTGCTTCTCATCGTTTCAGGAGATTGTGCCCCAGGATCGCTCTTTACCATCTTCTTCCTCGTCCTCCCGACCCAGTATGCCCAGCTATCGTGTGGTATATGAGGATACTGCACCTTTCTTCACCTACTCGGGATCATGGAGGGCGGGCTCGTCTGTAGGCGACAGGTCCGCCGAGAAGTACGTTCTTCGTCCCAATTTTGGCGGCCTGGGCTCACCGGCACCCTTCGCAGGTACTCTGAGAGCAGCTTCACCCTCACCCAGACCTCGGGGGATTTCTTCTCTTTCATGTTCTACGGAACAGAAGTCAGCATCTTCGGCTCGAGACGAGGGAACCACGGACAATATCAGGTCTCCTTAGACGGAGTAACATCACCCGTTCAGACTGGGGCTTCGACCTCGGACGAGTTCAACGCGACGCTCTTCACTGCTACGACGGGGAAGGCGCTTCACAATGTAACGATGACCAACAAGGAGAGCAAATTCCTGGACATTGACACGGTGGGTACTTAGGACGGTCCCTTTCCGAAAGCATACACCCCCGCTCACTTACAAGGAAGGTATCATGGACAGCCAGCTTGGGAAACGATGATGAGCCTTTGATTGTGAATACATGGCAAGACACCCATCCAAACTTCCAGTATTCTCCTTCCGACGCTTGGACAACATCACCGTCTAACGTCGCTAGTTTCTCATCAGGGTCCGGGCAGTAAGCCAAACATCACGTCCCGACACATGAACTGCTTTTAACATCCTTCCAGCGGTACCTCCACACCAGGAGCTTCTGCCCAAATAACATTCAAAGTTCGTCCATCCAATGTCCCCGTTATTTCCCATCCTGACCGTTCTCGGCCTACAGGGTCAGAAAGTGCCCGCCAAGCCTTCATGCGCTCAGCTAATATCATTCGCCCAATGCCGTAGGCGATGCCATCGCGGTCTACGGACCTGCAGGACCAAGTGGACCGGCGTCGTACTCCGTTCAAGTGGACAGCCAAGCACAATCGCGGTATTCGGGCATCAAGCAGTTCCAGCGCGCCCGGCAACTACTGTACTACGGAGGGAACTTTGGACAAGGAACGCATACACTTACGCTCAAGCTTGAGTCAGTATCAGATTCGACGCAGGTGCTGGCAGTCGACTATGTAGAAGTCTACACCGCACCCTCGCTTGGCGGCAGGTGAGTAGCGAGGGGCAAGACTCTTGTACGACCGGTTGCTGATCCTGGCGCGGTGCAAAGCTTCGCAACTGACTCGTAGGTCTACATCAGTACCATCCATTGCTCCTCCCGTTCACAGCCTTGCAGGTCAGCTCCTCCCATCGGCTTCATCGTGGGCATCGCTGTCCTCGGCGCCGTCGCCCTCCTGGCCATCGGTCTCCTCGCTTATATCTACTATCTCTACAAGAAGCAGCGGTTAGAGTTTGTGGGAGCGAGGAAAACTGAACCACAGTATCCGGACATGCAAAGCTTCCATGGCCCTGTGGGATATCAGCCAAGTGCTACTTCCCCCACTTCAGTCTATCCCAACACCGAATACGCTTACAGTGGGATTCAGTTGATGCACCCCGCCCAGACGCCTTCTCAAGCAAATGCAACGGTGGGAAACCCTTCTGTGGGGTACTACCAACCCTCTCACAGCGCAATGACCGATGCCGGCTCGATGATTTCTGGCGCAGGATCTAGCAGTACCAATGTAAGTCACGTCGCGAGACAAGTTATAGCGTACATTGATCATGGCTACTTTCTATCCCTCCCTCTAGCCTTCTCGGACAACCGGAGTCACCCCTTCACGGTCAATAAGAAAGAATCGGCTGCAACCCCAGGGAGAAGAAGTCAGCACTGCTCCAGTTCCGCCACCCGCGTATATGGACTCTTAATCACGTCCTTTTGTTGTACAAGAACACACCTTTCATCCTGTAAAACAATCCTGTCGTTACAGTGTATGCCTATTCGATATCTAGTCCGTTCGGTACCTCCATAAGTGCATCGGTTCGTGCTGTGACTATTACGACACGGGTACTGCTTGGAACGGGTTTCCGTGCTTCTGGAAGAACTCCAACTTTCGCTTCTCCCCGACCTTTATTGAACTCCGTACTTGTCTGTCCTTCCTCGCCCATACTTTGTGTTCCAAGTACACAGGTCTGAATCGGCGGAACAGCCGAGACTGCGGTCCATCATCATCTTCACTGCTCTCCATTTCCTCGTCTAGTCCCGCCCGTACATCCTCCATCTCAGCATCCTCTGGCTCGGGAACGATAGCTCGTTTCAATGGAGATCCTCTCGTGGGTGCGGCTTTGCCCTTACGTGGAGGCGTCTGGGGAGGTTGGGAATTCTTATCGAGCGTGAGGCGCGACGACGATGCGACACTGTTGGTGGGAAAGAGCCTCTTGGGTGACGATCGCGAAGGGGTGGTGTCTAGTCGACGACGCTTTGTAGGTGTTTCTGGGAACAATGTTGCGTTATCGTCATCCTCCGTTTCGTCCAATCTTGCAGCACGAGAAGGTGGCTGAGGAGTTGATTCGGAAGTCGCAGCGGGCTTCTTCACGGATTCTTTGGTTAAGAGCTGGCGTTGAGGTTGCCTGGCGGATCGACGAGGGGTCGAAGTTGGAATGATGGCTTGCTTTGTAGGGGACGGCGTCCGTGCTGGGGCCGGGAGTTTGACCTCTTGTGATATTTGCTTTCGCAATGCGGGAAGTCTCCTCGTATGAGAAGAACACTCCGTCGAAATCTTCTTCGCTGTAACGTTATGAGCTTCCGCGTAGTCTTGCACCTCTGATAGCCCCCTGACCTGAAGAAAGAAGCACATTTGAGATGACAAATAGGTAGATAAAATAAGTCGCCATACCTGCGCAGCAGCACAGACCCAATAGACCATTATGCATATGCTATCGTTTGACTTGAAGTTGGTTTTCGATCCCAACCCCTTGAGTTGTGACTCGGCCAGCTTGCAGAAGCTCTCGAGCTGCTTTCTGGCCAAAGGATGGGAAACATAGTTCTCAAGAAGCGTAGCGTATGATGCTACCTTCTTCGACGACTCTTCGTGGTCCAGCGCCGCACGCAGAATCTGGAGTGCTTTGTTAAAATATTTCTTGTTCAAGCAAGAAGCCTCTTGCGCCGAGGCCTCTGTGATTTCATCACTGTTAAGCCTTTGCTCTATTAGTTACACACCGCTTCCCATTCTCAAGTGTACTCACTCCTCTGATGCGAAGAGGGCGCAAATGGGAGCAAGGGCTGTTGAAGATTCCCCCAGTTCGCGCCCAGATCCCGGTTTCGTTGCAATCTTGGCTTTCCGGCAGAGCTCCAGCGCTCTCCCCATGATCTCCTCTGTACAGCCCATCTGTTCCAGTTTCGCCTTGTCCATGGTGTCGAGCCTAGATGCCTAGTGTAGTGCTTCACGTCCGTGTTGGATAGTCTCTGGTCAAGTCGCGTTGACTTCGATTCACGGCCACTGATGCCACCTGAAACGGTCACATCGCGTGACAGTGACGTCACGCGGCTGCCCATAGCCTATATATTAATTAGCGCCCAGTTCGGAGATGGATCTACAGACCCTCACCGCCACTATCTGCCGACCGACATGGGCGTTCATTGGAGAGACAAGTACCAGGAGACGGGAACTCTAAGCAGGAGGAACGGGGTGCATATCAAGACTGTGAAGCATAGGCACAAACACTACACACTCGTAAAACGAGTACGTCCATCTCTGGGTTGGCATACGTCCCGAAATGACTCATTTCCGTGTGCCTCAGACAATTCCTTTCGATGGGCTGTCCAATATGACGCGTAGCCTGGAGCTCTTGACGACTCTCAAAGAACTCAAATCGGACAGGCTGGTCACTATCTATGGCATTGACCTCAACGCTAGTCGATTTGCGAAGTCCCGGTTCACAGAACTGGACATTTACATGGAGTACATGAACAAGGGATCATTCGACAAGATATATGGGCGGATAGGCTATATCCCCATCGAGATTGTCGGGGAGGTGGCTCTGGCAGTGTCGGAAGCCATGTCATTCATGTTCGACGATCATAACACAGTCCCTCGATGTGCGTATCTGTTCCTCTCTCCGCTAGCAAGCGACCTTAGTTCGACGTTCGCTCACGCTCCCGTGCTCCTTTCTTCACATTAGGCATCAAACCGTCAAACATATTGCTAAGCGCCCATGGGAAGATCAAGCTGTGCGACTATGCCATGTCGACCGAGGTAATGAACTCCCAGCCCGAGTCTTGGGTGAGGACGTCGTTCTATACCAGCGTGAGTTGAGGCCACTTAAAATGAATAGTCGTCCTAACTGTACTTAATCCCCACTCACAGCCTGAACGAGTCCAAGGTCATGAGCTGGACCAAATCAAAGGAGACGTGTGGGCTCTCGGAATCACATTGATTGAACTGGCACTCGGTCGGTTCCCGTACGGAAGGATTCGACCTCCTGAAGCCGATTGGATGCCAGAAGACGGACATGGGGAGTCGGATAACGCGGACCCCCAGCCCCAGGAAGGCACGCAAGACGCGCAGGAAGAACTACAGCTCCATCGTAGCATCTCTGCCACGCAGCTTGGTTATGCTTCGCCAACGGAGGATGAGAGTTTCGCCGACGCTCAAGCCCGTACGATTCACCCCGGAGAAAAGGGTCGTCCGGTTAAGCCTGGGGAGAAAGAGCGCCCTGTTGAGCCAGGAGAAGCCGCACCCTCTGGGCCATCGTGGGCGAAGCAGGGTGTAACATGGGCCGGAGAGGAGAATACGATGAGTGTCATCGATTTGTTGCGCGTCATCGTATACGAGGATGCCCCTCGACTGCCCGAGGGTTGCTTTGCGCAAGAGGCGGAGCAGTTTGTGGGCGGGTGCTTAGAGAAGGATCCGAAGAAACGGATGTCGACGAGCGATCTAGTGGTGAGTGTTTTGTTTGAACTTCCAATTGTATGCAGCGGGATCAATCAAGGGGACATTTCTTACAGGGTCATCCGTGGTCAAATATCACCAGGGAGAAGGCAGTAGATATCAAGGCCTGGGCGAGTAGCATTTGAGAGGCAGCATCGGATCCCCTCTTGCATACCCCCATCATGAGAGAGCCTATCACGCTCACGACAGAGTTACGATTATCATCCCTGCTTCTGCATTACTTATGATTTTACTTCACGTCGGACTAGTACCTAGATCATCACGGTTAAGTATGCGTTCACGCAACCTTATCTATAGAATTTCATTCGGACGCCCCGGCGACGTCGGGTATTGGCGGGCGCTTATTAGGCAGCCGCCCTGACGTCAGAACGTGGGAAACTCCGTCCCTCCTTCCCCGAGCGACTCTGTCGCGTCATCGAATAATTTTAGAACTGCCGTCGCTCAAGCGGGGGCCCTCCTTTATATTCACAGGAGCTACTGCAGCGTTTCTCAAGGTGTGGTTCTCCTCCAATTTGAATAGCTGGCGAGACTCCTACCACCTACGAAAAGCTACTTGCGGCTTCTCCTCGCACGGCTAGATTCAATACCACCTTCTACCGAAACTCAAACTTACGCTCATCGCGCGCGTGTCCCTCGACGTGCGCCTTGGATCTGGGTTAGTACGGCGCCTATCACGCCTGAGTCGGTCTTGGAGCCGGATTTGTTGGTCTGCGGGGTCTCGTGTTCTCGCTTCTTGAACTTCGAATTCAAATTGAATAGCAGAATCACGCACGTATGACCTTTTCCTTCAAACTTATTTCTTGGCCGCCCGCCTTCTGATGATTGTCATAGCTCTGGATATCGTTTGGACCGCTGTTCTCGTCGACAGAAGCCTAACAATACTTCGGGCCTAGAGGCACACCGATTTTAACACCCTGTTTAGACTCAAGGTCAAGGCTGAGAGGAAGATAAATAGCCTCTTGAAAAGTTGCGTACCTTTCCCAGTGCCTGCACTCTTATTGCGATTCTCAGCTATGGTCTTCAAAGCTCTCCTCCTCGCCCCTCTCGTGCTGTTCGCAACCTCCGCATCCGCGGCTAACATCTGCGCCTATTCCAGCCGCAGCTGCGGCGGCAACTACGTTTGCTGCAACAGCATCGGTGCTGGGCAGTGTTGCTACTGGAACAACGGCGCCTATGGCTGGGCCGTGGGCTACGCCAGCATGTCCTACCATTACTGGGGCGGTGTATACCCCGACACCCAGTGCGGCGTCGAGGCTGGTGGTGTCGAGGCCAGCGCTGGGACCTCGAAGTGTAAGGTTCTCTTCGTACTACGATTTTAGGATGTGCGCTGATGTGGACTCACAGGTTTGAGCGTCGGGAGCAGCGCAAGCTCTCATTGGTGGTCTAGCAAGTGGGTCATGGCAAGCCGCCAAGCAGCACAGGTCGAGAAGGCAGAGTGCCTCGCACCAAATGTGCTCGGGTATACCTGGTCCAACAAGCAATACCAAGTCGACGTCCCCCAGGGACAGTACGAGAATCTGACTAAGCTGTTGGACGCTGGGGACTTCCAGACGCTCAATGCGCTGGCTTACGAGGTGTGAATTGGTTGACAGGGTTTGCCGACAAAGATGCAGAAATCAACAATGAATGTGTTACTCACCATGATGTAAACCTTCTCCAGTAGTTGGGAAGCGCGTAACTTGTATTTGTATGTGTCGAGGCTCCAGGGGATTCATCCGACGGCTAGGTGAAATGAAATGAAGTTTGTAATTTGGGCATAATTCCCTTCGCGATCCGAGAAGTTCTAGTTAGGCTGTAGGTCCACCGATAATAGCGACAAATACCGGACATAGACTGGCTGTTAGATATATGCAGGCGATAGACTGCGATAGATGTGGGATAAGTATGTCTTCTCATCTCTTTCGCGGTGGTATTGTACCCGAGTCGGCGATACAGACGTGCGGATATGGGATCGCCGTCCACGTTCTGAGGGGATTTGGCGCGGTGTTTGAGGCCAAGATAAGTCTAGATGTCATGCTATTGGAGCCCTTGGGTGCCGAAGCGAGTCAGGAGAATGAAATGTGTGTCACACGAGAGAAAGTGGCGTAGAAAGGTGAGGAATGTTGTGACGTTTTGAGATGCCCGACCCCGAGGGGGCGACAGTCGGTAATATGTTTCCGCATAGGATCGTCATTCAGCCGCGTTTCTAGTACTATTTTCGTAGTCAGACACAGCGAATAGCGGTGAGAGGATTAGTTCTCACCAAGCACCGAGGGCCTCCATTGGCCCATGGGTCAGGGTCCCTGCTGACATCCTTCGCCATCCAAGGACACGTTTCTGGACTAGATTCGGTTCGGACGATGAAGGACGTGATCTTCATGTCATCGTCCAGAGTGATGGTACAGTTGACGTCCTCTGTCCACCGCCGCCCACTATTCCGCCAAACCCAGACGACACTCGCGTCCAATACGGCGGTACGCGTCTCCGGATTGAGTTGGGGTAGTCCGCGAAGTCCGATATGGTCTCTCCTCCAATGTGTCGCTTGAATGTCAAAGTACGACCGTACAGCGTTGAGCCCAGCAAGTCTGGATCCAAGAGGGTTGGGACAATCGGCTGGAGTGTGCTGTATGACGGGCGCTTGCGATGTGGAGAAGAATTCAAGAAGCTGGGCAGAGGAGCGGTTGGTGCAGAGAGCGTCGCGAAATGCATCCACCGACGAACACATTTGTTGAACGGGAGAGGGATCCATGATTGCAGGGGGAGGAGGGTCGGAAATTGCGACGGGCTTTATATTTCCCCACAAGGCATTCGGGCAGAAGACATATCACACAATCGTCCCGAAGATCTCTGCTGCCATCTCACGGAGGTATACCGCCGGGTACGGCATTCGGGGACAGGAACAGGGATAAGCAGCATACCCCGGCATGTGGTGCTCTGGACCCGTTCAATACAGTCGGAAGTGGATCCAAGCTCCCGAGTTGCGAGACGAGCAGCCGTGTCCACCAGGCTAGTCCGATTTTCCGAGCATACGCAAACCCCAGAGTTAGCCTCGAGCCAGGACCCACATATTTGGCTGATAAATCCCAGTTCAACCTCCAAGCTTCGAGAATAAGGGCAGTGGCAGATGAACGGAGGAAACAAAGGGGCATTCATGCAGATCAAGCGAATTCAGGCTCAAATTCGGTGGAATTGCCCCCCAAATCAGGCCTAAAACGGACTTTCTGGCGGATTCGCTGGTAGGTTTCCATTTTTTCTCAACACTCTCCTCGACCTCCTCCTCGTCGCCGTGGACGACGGCCACGTCCTTTTTTCATGACCTGCATCGACATTCAACTTCTGAACACTCCCAATCTTTTCAACTCCTCTCGTTTTCTTCAGGCAGCTCCTGGCCAGTTGCTTTGACCGTTGCTGATCAGGGTCGAGGCCCCAGTTGACCCCACGACAGGCGCATTCAATGCCCCCACGGCCGGCACTCAAGGCGAGGGAACGGCCAACGTCAGCTATCTATCTTGGGGCAGGGCACAGACCCAACAGCGCCAGCGCGGGCAGCGCAGCTGAAATTCACCAACACTCGTCGTCATCGCCGCGCCTTCTCAACAGCCATCCAGGCAGCCTCCCAGATCTCCCAGAGCCAGAAAGCCCCACCTCAAGCCGCAATTCGAGCGATTCAGGACTGCCATCGCCGCCAGCAACGAATTCGACTGGAAGTGGAAGTACTGGTGATCCCGGGAGCGTTGCCCGCCGGCAAAGGCCTCTGTCGTTCGCGAGCGATAGTAGCACCAGCACCAGCAATAGCAGCCAGAAAACGATGTCCGATGTATTTCGACGCGACCCGACTTCAAGGAGCGTTAGCCGAAGCAGCAGCCGATATGAGAGCAGAAATGATCACGACGACGATGACGACGAAGACAACGACAATGAAGATGACACCGCTAGGCTTGACCGACGGCACCATGTCAAGAGTTCAAGCGAGAATGTTCGGGCCCTGCAGCGCGTCATGAGTCTCACTCAGCGGAACAGAATGGTACGCGAATGTCTTAGTTGCCTTCCAACCCCATGACTTGGAGACTGACCATGGCTACCTACCTCCTCGAACTGCTGTATGCGCCGCTCTCGCCTCAAAAGGCCCTCGACAAACTCTCAAGACTCGGGTCGCCATCGCCCACACCACGCTCAAAGTCGCCATCCCACGCATCTACGACGTCCTCATCTCGCTTACGACAGACACGCACTGTATCACAACCCGCTCCTCGAGATCCTGGGCACTCTGGCTCAGAGACCGAACGAGAAAGCACATCTGTACAAACATATTCATCACACTCCCAGTCATCCTCATCGCAAGCATCCTCCTCGCAACGACCCATAACACCGCCCCCTAATACCGCCCTTCCCAACGCGACCAGCCCCTACAGTCGCCTTCGCAACATCTCTGCACCCAGCTCCCCTCGCAATGCTCGCCGCCTCCTCGCCGGGTCCGGGGATTCGAACCTGAGCGACAGTCCCTCGCGCAGGCAAAGTAAACGAGCGTCCGTGGCAAACATGGCTTCAATTACGCAAAATTACGAGGGAGAAGATGAGCAAATCAGTAATAACTACTACGCCACAACAGCTGCCCCTGGGCGGGATCGCCAGCGCAACGACCGGGACACTGTCCGCGATATCACCGCAAGCGCTCTGGCCGCAGTTGCATCTTCACGGCGGAGTCCTGTCAGCGCGCGGAGGAGAGGTGCATTACCTAGAGAATTCAGAGAAGATCTCTCCACAGCGGATACAGGTTCAGTGGCCAGCGACGCACGCACACGACACAGTGAAGGCGTTGACCACAGATCGCATAGGGTGCGCCTCAGTTTCTCCCCCCATGTTTCGTTCGTTCAATAATTGGTTATTCAGTTGTCGCAGGAACCTATGACGCCATATCGCAGCAACACTGTCGGCCGTGCCTCCACCCTCCGAGAGACGCCATATAGCGCTGGCCCATATCGACCAGCGACTCTGGACCTTCGCAGCGCCGCCAATTTAGATGTCTCGCCTAGCTACGGTTACAGGCGTGAACGTAGGCAGACTTTGCGCGGTGGAAGTGCCGAAAGCGCGCTATCTGGGAGGAGTCCCGGAGGCAGGACATTGTTGGGCGAAGGGTTGCGGGCTGCTGGACTTACGAAGAGGGAGGAACCACGGCCACTCTCGACAGCCCGGCCTCGCGACGGGTTCCATGGCAAAGCGGAAGACTGGAGTCCAACAGACGGACACGACAAGGGTAAAAGGCGTGCTTTGACCTATGGCCGGTCTGCGACGTCGATGTCTAACTATCGACAAATGGACAGCCCAGAGGACGAGCGGCCCATACGCGAGGAAAGGCCAAGGGAGCACCGTAGCACGCTTTCTTTGGCTCAGCCTCGCGATCTTTCCCAGCGTCTGGGACTTGACCAAGAAACACCCATCGTCAAGGCTCCCTTGCCACGCCCCGGAGCGCCAGTGCCTGTAGCCAAGGCCACGCCACAGCATCTTCAGGACAGGTATTCGGCGTCGAGTCCGTTCGGGTCCAAGAGGCAGAGTGCTCTTACTCCAGGTCCTGGGGCAGGAGAACACAGCCGCCTAATGACCGACAGCCTGGCTATGTTCGAGACGGTTGTATCCAAACTTCCTTCAGCTGCGGGGACGTCTGCGTCGGGAGCTATCTCGAACGCGGAAATATTGAAGCACGCCCAAGTCCTTGTTCATGTGGCGGATCGGATGGCGGGCCTCATGCGAGCCGGCACGACGCGGGCGTTGGAGGAACAGATCAACGTTGAGGTGGAAGGGGACGACTCTACGGCGGGTCCGCAAATGCTGGAGGTGTGGAGGCAAGTCGGAGGAGAGTATAGGGAAGGGCTTCGGGCGGCGGACGAGCTTGTTCGTTCCATCACGAGCTTCTTGGTGGACACTGGGACAGTGATGAGGAAGTTGGCTTCGGCGCCCGCCATGAGCGACTTTGGTTCACCCGCCGTTCATACCCGACACCTGAGCTTGGATGAAGAAGGTCTGCGGCAACAGAGGCTAACTGACGGGGATTCGGGAAGCGGGCGAAAGAGTGTGGAGTCCCGAAGAAGCTGGGAACCTGCTCGTCGGGAACGAGAGCTGGAGAGGGAGGAGACATTGAGGAAGCTAGGAGGAGGGAGGGATAGCTCGCTTGGCCTTGCGAGGGCGTCACCGGCAATCCACGCTGTGCGGGAGAGGGAGCGTATGGCTAGCCTTCAGACTCCATCCCCATCTTCTGTCTCTCGACCTCTTTCTTCTGCCCGACGCTTATACGTACCCAGAGAGCAGGTCCCACCCTCTTCAGAACAAGATCAAAACCCACTTCCCAACCCTTTGGGACCCTCCGACTCGCAGAGGACGGTTCAAGGCAATTCTGCCGAACCATCCCCCACGCCTGTTTCACGCACTGTCGGCAGAAGTCGGACTATCACGATGACCCCTGCTTCCCGCCCACAACTCGTCGAAGAGCCGAGGCGCCCTGGCACTTCGAACGGCATGGCAGCACCAGTGGATCGGACGGCCTCCTTGCGCGACCGCAACGCCGACCGGCGCAAGCCTTCTGTCGCTTCCATTGCGACGGTTCGGGGGTCTGCCCATGGGCCACCGACCCTTACTAGTTTGACAACACCCAGCCTGGCTACCACTGGCGTTAGTCACCACACGGTCTCCAGTTCGCCCGAGCAGACAAGGGCACCCCAACTTCCTCGCACGAACTCGGAGAGGTCCACTGGCTCCTTTGTTACGTTCTCCCATCCGGGCTCCGCATCCTCGGTAGCGTTATCAAACCTTCAGCGGCAGGCACTCAGCGAAGAACGGAAACGATCTACCGAGCGTCCTCTAGGCGGTGTTTCGTCGTCGCCGACTGTCTTCAAGACGCCAGCTACACTCAGCCCTCCGGCTATCGGGAAGGCGAGGTCTGAAGATAGGTCTGGAGATGCCAAACGGACGATCGCAGCTGCCAGAGCGTCGAGGTTATCGCTCAATGAATTTGGCGAAATGGGGAATTTGGATAGTCCTGTTGGGAACAAAAGCTCTACAGCGCACCCTGCTGATAGAGCGGCAACGGTTCTTGCCGCTACTGGTGGACGTTCACGGAGGCGGACCGTGACCGATATCTGGCCCTCCGACAGTTCATAGGGCCTTTGCATTTTGGCAACGATTTGGTGCCGCGTTGCGGCTTTGTTAGTTCTGTGGCTTTCATAGATGGTGTCGTTTAAATTATTTCTTGGCCGCCAGCTCTGCGCCGCTTTCTGGTTCCTTCTTTTGTTCTGAGAGCTTTCTAAGTTATTTATTTGCCTTTCAGTGTCTCCTGTTTTACATTCCTGATTCACGTTTTCTTTCTTGGACGGTTCCTTCTGACCCTTGCTACCCCGACTACCCTCCTTTGATAGCAAGGTTGTCGTTGTCTCCAACCACTCTTCACTCACTCCTCGATTCTCAGGCCCGCTTCTCTTCTCGTTTTCTTCCACCTCCTCCCGCGGCTCACAGGCCTGCTAATTCCTTCTTGGCGTCTCACACCCCTGTATACGGACTCGTCCTCCTTACCCCCGCAGCCTCTAACCCTCCCCTCCACCTCATTTCCCCACGATACGAAAACGCCTCGAAGCACACGCTACGAGGCGCATGATTTTTCTTGTCCTCTCTCCAGCATTGTATTACTTCTTGCCGCGCAATAGCATCGAACGAGTCATTCCTACCTGGGCCAATCCCAATTGTAGTGTACGCCAGTACTTAATATACGATACCGATCCATGAGACGAAGGTGAATTAGTGTCGGGAGGCCGTCATGTGGCGTGTTACCGACGGGCGCTTACCAAACCTTAACCTAAGGTAAACTCAAGCCACGCCTGAATGCGCCGGCTGCTGTTCAACATTCAACTCATATCAGCCTGCATCAATCGTCCTTCATCGCCCGGTTACCCCTCCTCCGTTAACCTTTGCTTGATATCCTAGGTCCGACGCCCGGGTTGGTGGGTTTCGGCTGAACGTGATTGCCTCACTTTCTTTACCACCTCCTTTCCGAGCCACACCTGGTTTCATCGGCTCAGCCAGGAGGGAGATGCGATACACCTTCAAGGCCGGAATTGTCGTGCCTTTCATTTCAAGGTTTCAAGAATGGGCGATCGAGCAACTTGTCCAACATGTAGCAGCGAGCATTGCGGGAAGCTTGCTGCCTGCCAACCACCGAGTGTCGATGATGTCGTGTTGAACGTTAAGCTTTGAAGCTTGAAGCTTGAAGCCTCGTGGATATCGCCACCCTCAGCACACACCGAGTAGCACTGTTGACGCTCAGATCGGCCGCGCGTCGCCTTCGAGGTCGATCTGTCACATTTTCGCAGCGATGAGATCATTCAGGATTGAAGCCTTGAAAACGTCGTCGATACTTTGTCCATCTGAAACCTCTCCTCTGGCCCTCTCCCTCCCTCTGCCCCCCCTCCCACCTTCCCTGTGTCCAAATATCGGACCTACTGCGGAGAGAGATGGTCCACTTTTACATCATAAACCCTATCCAAAAGCTTCGGCAGTTGGCCCGATGCTGGTCTCGAGGCTTGAAAGCAGCTGCTCAGTCGGAAGCGCCGCCTCCACCGGAAGAGGCGCAACCCCTACCAGAACCCTTCACAAAACCCCCGGTTATCGGAGGACCGGCAATCGCGTTTCGTCACGATGAAGAGTACTATGCAAGTGATGTAGAAGGGGGCTTTTGCGTGTTTGTCGTAGAGGATACTCTGTTTCGGGTGCGTCATTCCCGTCAGCCTTTAATCTCGGAACGGATGCCAATCGGGAATGATGGCTAGGTTCCCAGATGCTATTTACTTCGCGAACCTTCGGCATTCGCGGATATGCTGAGCCTACCGCAAGCTGCAGAGTTCCAAGGGGCGCAGAGTCAAGATGCGACTGCGATTCCTCTCTCTGACACTGCGACGCAATTCCGAGATCTCCTCTGGGCCATCTACGCTCCGTGAGTACACCACGCCTACCACTGGACGTCGCCGTGAACCTGAATAAACCTTTTCAAGCCCGAGCAAACTCGGAATGTACAACTCTCACTCGCGCGATGATGTCCCCATTGAACGCCTCCTAAACATCGCAGAACTTGCGATCAAATATTGCATTTCCTCGTATGAAGAGTGGGCCATCGCAAGAATCTATCAGGCCTCCAATGGCCGGTCTTCCTCATTCCTCCGAATTGCTTCTCCAGAACTCTGCGCACGAGCCCTCAACGTCTCTATTCTGGGCGGACACAAGCCGCTCCGGAGACTGGTGGAGAAGCATCTCGTTACTTCCATACTCTGGTCAGCCGACCTCGAAACGAAGCATATTCTGGGAGTGGCAGCCCACCATAACCTGCACACCGTTTGTGGAGCCATTCACTATCGGGCTTTACTGGACTACTTGAAGCAAGCAGGGCCCGACGACAGCGCCCGAGAAGCGGAGAACGAGTCAAGGCCCGATTTCTCTTCGATTGGGAACGCGAGCCAGCGGGAGTCGATGGAACTTGCTTACAGCTCCTTCGCGGCCTCCTTGGATGAGCTTTCAAGTAACGCCCCTGCACTGAAGGATCGGCTATGTCCAAAGCACGACGAGTGCGTCGTAGCGTGGACCCAGTTATGGGTCGACGCAAATCGTGACGCGCAGTGCTCCGAAGGAGCGGGACTCCAGGCGAAGGTAGACATCCTCGGCAGGCTGAAGGCGATCGCGCTCCATCTCAGGGCTACCCTACCTGGAGAGAGGCGTATGAGTGTGACGTGTACTTTGACTGCTTTGGAGGCGGTTGTGGGGCTGAGGGACGAAATTACCAATAACCTCATTCACCAATTTTATGCCGGCCGCTCGAGGTAGACGCAAGATACGTCACAAACCGGGATTTCAGGCCTCGATTTCGGTAAGAGGAACCGTTGTACCTCGTCCTATTCATAGAGTGACGTTTTTTCCAGGGATCCAGGACAGGCTGGGCTATAAATCATTCGGTTATTTATAGGAGAACAACAGGTCGGGCGCTATTTATAGTGTGATTGGGCGCTTATTTTAGAACGCGCCCTCGTCACACAACTAGAGTAGAAAAGAGCCGTTATATGGGCATTAGCCTTCTTTCATTTTTCTTCTCATTCGTGGGACGATGTAGACCGCGGATGACGTCTGTTAGGGCAAACCGGCAAGTTGAAGGGGAGGACCGGGCTGACCTGTGGGAGGGTTCCAAATAGAGATTCGCCTAGAGGATATTTAAACAAGAGAGTGTCTATGTATATCCGAGTCAGCCCCTCCCAGCTTCTTATCTCTTCCCAAAACTTCAGTGTCATTTCAAGACCATGATCGCCGCCACAACGTCGACAACATCACAGCCTGAGGCAGGAGTTGAGATGTGTCAGTACAATACGTGCCTCATCCATTGGTAGAGCTAACTTTAAAGATGGACAGCGGTCACAAAGGCCACGAATGATGCATCTGCTGGATCATCCCAAGAGACGCAGTCCGAAGGCAGTGGCGAGCATCGTCACGGCTTGGTGTCGAGACTGCGAGGAGGAGGCGCAGCCAAGGTAACGCATCCTCCGCCCAACCTGGACCTCTGTCAGATGCTCAGACAAGCTGCGAACCCTCCCGACCTTTGTAGGCTTGCTTCATCGACGCGCTCGCGTGCTTTATGTGTTTCGGTAAGTCCAAACCTCCTCAGTCAATGACCCAATCTAATTCGGGAGACTGGAACTACATTAAAGAGTGCTGCGAGGTTCGTCTTTGCCCTGCTAGACTCCGACAGCCCGGCTAAACGGCGCTGCTACGACATATAAAGGGGTGCTGCGACTGCATCGCCGATATCATCTGTGAGTGCAGTCGTTCTTCAAGCATAGCGTGGCGAAGCGGCTGACCACGAAACGGCCTTGTCTACTAGGCTGCCCTTGCGAAGTGGTTTGCGATATGTGTTGCTAAGAGAAGGCTTCAGTTGGACTACGAGATTCTCGGGATTGCTACGACCCAAGCCGGATGCGAGTTACCCGGCCCTCTCAGATCGCATTTCCGGTGGCCAATGGAAACAGAAAAGAAATTTAGATTATATTGTACGTTATGAGCCCGTCGAAACGTTGAAGTGATAGTTTTGCGTGTTATCGAGGAGACTTCAAGTGAATAAATGGCTCCCATCCCCGGCCGCGGGCATCGGAATCCCATGCATAGCAAAGAAGTTGGCGAAGTTCTGGGTTCCCTGGGTGGCGCCGCTCTCACCTCGGTCCTGCTTCTGGTACGGGCTACAGTGTGCGTGAGTCAAATGAACGTTTCCAAGCTTGAGGGCTCGCGAAATACGTACGTCGTGAAATGCAAGGTCTCCTCCACTTGATAGTCAGACTTGGCAAAATTTGAAGCTTTCTCGAGTTCTTGCGGCGACGGCAGCCTTCCTGGGTGGTGGGGGACTGTGTTGCGAACATGACGAAGGAGTGCGACGACGTTGAAGTCGAGCTCGTTCATCCCAAAGATCCCGTGCAGCAAACAGAGCTGCCCTGTCCCAGCACTTTCGTTCGCCTTAAGCTGGGAAGAGAAGCGCTTGGTCAACTCGAACAGCCGCCTTCGCTTGTGCTTGGGGACGAGAGGACCGGTCGCGCTGATCCAGTCGGCAAACGGTTGGAGCTGGGTGGTGCCCGCGGGTGCGTGCTGAAGGTCTGACAGTACCGCAACGACTTGACCAGCCTTGCCAGATTTCGGACGGGCGGCGAGGAACGAGAACATGTACGTCTCATAAAAGTATACGAGAACTGACACTTGGAAGGCGCGCGTCCCATGTGAATAGAATGTCTCCTTGTGTTTGCGTTCTTTGGGAGGTTGGCATCAGGAAAGGCTTACAAGGGTTCGAGCATGTACCTACCGAGGTATTCGCGGTGCATATTGCAACACTCGAAGCGGTGACATGCACTCCAGTCCCGTGTTTGGCAGTCTCGAGAACAATATACGACGGAATGGCATCTTGAACATGTTTTCGCTTTCTTGAATGCGGCCGTCTTGCCCTTGCTCGAAAGGCCATTATGCTGCACACTTCAGTCAGCCAGGACTCGGGGACAAACTCATGTTGGCCTACCGTCGAGTTGTCACAGATAACTAGCCTCTTCTCCTGCGGGAGGAATTGGGAACAGAGATCAATCTTCCTCATCACATCGGTGAGAATGAAATCGCTTCTCGTCCACTCGCTGACCACAGTGTCGATGATCGGGGACGTGCATTTCTGAACAGCTTTCTGGACATGAAGAACTGCTCTGGGGAAGGTGGCGTATTCTCTGAGCGTGCCAATGAACGCTGGGAATTGCTCGTTGAACTGGATTTGGCGTTGAACACGAGGCATCAGGGCTATGTCGCCGAGCATTTGGATGGCACCTTTGGAGATAACATGTCGGATAGTCGGCGTGACTTCAGCAACGGGCAACAACTCGATCCACTTGAGGACCCAGCTGGCCTGACGAAACACATGCGCCATGGCGATGGATTGGTATCGGTTCGATTCTTCGTCACCCTTTTTCGATCTTAGATGTTGGGCCAGCAAAGAGTTCACTTCCACCAGAATCTCGATGTATTCGGGTATAGCCCCAGCATCGATGAAGGCAGAGAGCAGTCGGTTGTTGCACCGGATAAGTCTGTCGGTCGTCTCCACGCAGGTGGGAAGGAGGGCGAAGTTATCGCCATCCGCGAAGTAATGCATTCGTCGAAAGGTCATTCGAACGAAGGAGTCCGGTGTACAGACTTTGCCTTGTAATATCGCTTTCGCTAACCCACTTGAGTTCGCTTCCGCCGCTTCGTAGAGAAGGTTGGTGCCAGGGTCTGTCCGCGTGGTGTGGCCCGCGTCGAGCTTGGGAGCGTCGTCGATGATTAGCTGATCCCTGGTCGTGGTCGAGACCCACCAGAAGAGGATCAGTTCCAAGAAACGCGGCGAGGCGTAGGCACTTTCGCGCAGCGATTCATCCAGATGGCACAGCGAATAGAAAACCCTGGCACCACGCAGGCACCAGACCGCTTCTTTTTCTGTGTGGATAGCGGGTCTTGTTTTGCCCTCACTCGTGTGGGCATCGCTCCTCCTGAAATCCGGGTGGTAGAGGCGGCTCATCGCAAAGTCGACCCAGTAACACATTGAATCCAGCGCGGGCAGTAACTTCTTGGCCGCTGCCTTCTTGTGAGACGGCCCCGAGAACTCCCATTCCTTAATGCCGTCGAACAAAACAAAGGTGCAGATGGCAAGGTTGGCTTGGATAGTGGTGAGCTCAGAAAGTGGCGTGTTGGCCGTTCGGAGGTGGTGTAGAATCGGGTCAAGCATCACAAGTGAGAAGTTCTGCTTCATGCGCTCCCCCAGCTCTATGAAATGTGGAATAGACCCAGCATTTGCTTTGTCGATAATCTTGAAGCGGAGATAAACTTAGAGAGATAGTCAAATGGGAAAGCGCGGCGTATATCCGTACCTCGGGGAGGGAGGCCCGACTTAAACCACCTGCCTTGCGCGTTTTGGTGACTTGGTTCATGGCACACGATGGTGAGAGGAGAAGAGGGAACGTGCCGCAGTTGCAGCGTGGCCACTGAGGCTATGACAAAATGATGGGAGATATATGTATCGATGAGGACTCACGCAAGGCCTCTTTCTTTACTTCTGCTCGAACATAAAGTCGCTACGCATGGTGTACTTCATCCCAGCTAGAACTTCCTCCCCACTGTGAATGAGCATCCGCTGCTGGAAGACTAAAACGCGTCCAATCTTGGGCTCGACGTCGATATAATGCTTCTTGTTCGGCGTCCAAAAACGCGTCGCGCCGCCCTGGAGCTTGGTGCCATCCTCGTCACGGTCGTTGAGATACACCTGAAGGGTCACAAAAGACTTCTGTTCGCCAATCGTGTTGAGGCCGTCGCAATGGGGCTTGAAGTAATGCCCAGGGCCGTAGCGCAGGAAGCTCAGTCTCGAGTTGACGCTATAGTATGGAGGTCACTATCTCCGTCGCAGCATGGTTGGCGTCGCTCAACGCACCCAGCGAGCTTCCATGTCCCCGCTTGCCTTGTCCTCCCTGCCTTCCCAGTAATCAGCGACCACTCTCCTATGGGCGAAATCTCGTGTATTTCTGGAAGGAGGGGTCGCAGCTTTTCGTATATCATCTGGGATGGCTCATTGGCGTCGAAGACGAGTGAGCGGTCGCTGTGGCGGAAGTTGCTGGCGTAGACCTCGTCTCCTCCAACGGCCGTTGGCTCCCACTTGTTCGGCAGGGTGTCCGCCAGCTTTAGCAATTCTGCGCACTCTTGTTCGCTGAATACATCGTCCAGGACAGTTGCGAAGAAACCGTTGTAGCTTTCTCCCAACGGGGTGGCCGAAAAATCGATCCTGGAGCTGGATGGCGTGCTTGTGGTCATCGTGGTTTAACTGGCCTTCCTCGGTACGAACTTGGGGTTCAAATACAGCGACAGGGTCGGAGTCATAGTGAGCGTCGAGGCTGTGGTCAAGAGCAAACTGGGCGCCGAATCACGATGATACGGCATGATGGCCAGCGCCTAGATCAAACTTGACGACGAGGACGCGCCCAGCATCGCTTTCTCTGCAACTCCCACCATGCAGTCTCATCCTTCAGTATGTCTTATCGGGGCTCAGTAGAAAAGGGATTCATGCGAATGACGCCCAGTACCCCGTTCTGTCCGGGTATCTGAAAAAGTACCCGTTGGGGGCCTCTAGCCTTTTCCAGGCGTACAACGATATCACCTACGGTGCGTCTCTCGTTTCCTGGTCAGGTTCTCCGGGCTGAACATATCTTAGCTCAGCAATGGGCTGACGTGACGGTGGTGGACCTCGGAGATGAATACCAGCGAGCGGTCATTCGCGGTCGGCGGAAGATGGGCGCAGAAGACGGGGGAGGCATCTCTGAAGACTTCTCGTATGTCTTCCCGTGTTCGCTCATCGAGCAATTTCCCATCGAAAGGTTAGGAACGGAGCTGCTCCTATTGGACATCTGACGAATCCTTGTCCAGAATACAGAAGGTGTTCCCAACACTCGGGATTGACAAGATGTTTATGGCCATTACCTCAGAAGACGCCTCGATTGTCTACTACAAAATTAGCGCGGGAATCGTCAAACCTCCTGTTTGAATACGAATCCAGCTTATCTCTCCTTAGCGTGTCTCTTACGAACCCACAGAAGGACTCTTGTGATTGGCTAAGAGGGCCTTCTGACAAAGTGCTCACCAATCCGTGACGTTTGTCAGGGAATATGGATCCTCCAAGTGGCTTCTTTGGCGCCCATAGTCATGTTTGGGAGTATGTCGATCCTCCATGGCCTATCACCTTCAGTCCAGGTGGTGCTTCTCCGGCGCTTACATGGTCATCTCGGGACCACATCTGGTCGACCGTTCAAGCCCCAGGGAGAAGAGCTATTCTTGTCGTTGTCACGGATGATAGCGCTTCATACTCGAGTACTTCCCGTGAACCTCCGTTTGGCCCATAAAAACTGGCTTGGAGGATACCAGCACTATCACTCTCCTTTGAAGCCATGCCTTTCGAACCCGTCGAGCGCGACTCCCCTCCTCTCATCGAGCGCCCTCCCATCACCTTTCACGAGGAAAAACCTGGCTGGGAAGGGCGAGTGGCATTCAGTAGCCTTCCATGCTCCTTCCTGAATTTCTCGCCCAGATACATCGAATGGGAGAAATACCCTGAGAAAAAGAAAATCGCTCAAGGCATACTGCGCAAGTACAACTTCAGCCAGCCTCCCGAGTTCCAGTTCGCGCCCCTGCCGGATACGAATCCCGTCATTGACAGCCCTCGATGGCAGGAGTACCACGATGCGTTGGGAATCGGCTACGTTGTCGACCATAGCTGGGACGTCGTTCAGAAGGAGAAGCCTGACATCATCCACCTTCTGAAATTCCCATACAATGGTGAGACGCGCCGTGACCAGTTACTCGAGGATAAGATCACGGATAACAAGTACCATTTGTGCGTTTACGTTCATCATCACCCAGGCAGGGGCTAAACTGTCCCATGTAGCGTCCGTAATCATGGTGGTATCCCTGATATCGACGAGGACAGTTTCGAGTTGGAAATTGGGGGTCTGGTAAAGAGTCCAGTGAAACTTACCTTGAAGGATCTGAAGGATCCTAACCAATTCCCGTGGGTGCTCAACCGCCTTCGGTTTAGAAAATAACACTGAACGATCAATGAAGGCAACACGAAGTGACAGTGACCCTCCAATGTAGCGGCACCAGACGGATTGAGCAAATCCGCGAGTATCCCGGTGATGGAGACGAACTCATCAACGCACCTTGGGGTGAAGGGGCGATGTGCGCCTCTCTCATATGGATTTCCCTCATCACCCATTGACTTCATCCACAGTGGAACCGCAGTCTATCGCGGGGTTCCGCTCAAGAAGGTTCTTAAGTACGCTGCGGGAGGCGTCCTTCCCGAATGCCAGCACGTCGAGTTCATTGGTGCGGAGACCTACTTCAAGTACGCATTTCATCCCCCCTAACCCTGAAATGACTCCCAAGTGTTCACCAAACCTACCTCGCCCTCAGGAAGAAGAACGTTTTCAACTATGCCGTTTCCGTTCCGTATCGCAAAGTCCGCGCAAACGAGGAAGTGCTCCTTGCATGGGAGATGAACGGCGAGCCCTTGCCCAAGATCCATGGCTTCCCCCTCCGCGTCGTTGTCACAGGATATATTGGGGCTCGCAGCTGCAAGTGGTTATACAAGATTAACTGCCTGGCCGAACCGAGTATGGGGCCGGTGCAAAGTCAGGAGTATCTCTATTACACAGCCCAGGTATGGCCATGTTGGGGGTTGGACAAGCAACAGTGCTGAGCTCGTACGGAGGACAGATCGGGAAACAGAACGCCAAGTATTCGAATGGATTCTCGATCCAACAGATGCCCGTCTCGTAAGTACCTGGTTGACCCTGTCAGATAACCAAGCTCATTCGCGTCGCAGGAGCGCCATTATCGAGCCTGAGGACAAGAAGGTAATCATCCATGACGGAACGATCACCCTCCGCGGATGGGCTTACAGTGGGGGTGGTAATTGGGTTGAGCGCGTTGAGGTTTCTCCCGACGGGTAAGTAAAATCCAATTCTCGTTTCCGACCACGCCGAGCCAACCCCGCCTAGTGGAAGCGTCTGGTACGCAGCGAAGCAAGAAGACATGACGGATAAGCACTACCACGCTTGGCGCCTCTGGAAGATAGACATCCCCGTCGACGCAGAAGGTTGGCTTGAGTTCTGCGTCCGGACCTGGGACTCTTCGAATAACACTGAACCCACATATGTTCGCTCTGCGTGGAAGTGCGTACACTTGAAGCTTTTCTGCCTTTTCTTGCTGGTGCTGACCCTTTCCTTCTTGTGATCAGCTGGGACCTCCACGTCACATCCTCTGCACATCGCATCAAAGTCTATAGCGTTAACAAGTCGAGGCCAGATACGGCTGCGAGGCTCAAGTTCCTCGACGAGCGGGGCTTGGCCTTCGAACCCCTCACCCGCCCGATCGAGGTGTCTCTGGAGACCGAGGGGGAGTATTTGGACAACGTGAGGAAGTACCCTCGGGAGCCTCTTTCATAACTCACCGTTTACTGTCAATGTCAAGTAGGAGAATATATTTGGGAGTAATGGAGCGATGTTGTGACTTGCGGGAGGCACCAAGGCGTACGTACTACGGCCTGAGCACCGGGGGGTGGGTCATTGGGTCCTGGTCCGAGTCCCGACTCTCGAGATCGGACTCATCGGAGTCTGGACTCTGGAGAAACTCTGAGAGCGATATCCATGGATGATGGAGTCTGGACACCCCCCACCCCAAAAAGGTGATGAAGACGTTGCATAGGTGCTACCAGGGTTCGAACCTGGGTTTCGGGAATGTTGGAGAAGTCAAAATCCCGAGTGATAACCACTACACTATAGCACCGACGAGACCAATTCTGTTTGTGCGTAATTTGGCCTTGTTTGTCCTTCTGCAGCGCCCGAGTTTCGGCGCTAAGCGGGTTGGCCTCCACTTCCATTCCTCGTGCACGAACGATCCTTTCTCTGGCTCCATTAGCGCATGGGTCTCTCAGATGCACACTCATCTTATCAATGGGTGCACACGTCGTAGGCACATGAGACGCAGTAATTGGAAGGGGTGCGTGCTGTTTTTAGCACAGGCAACGAGCGCTCACGCCGCGTCGCTGATACGGGGAATTTTCGAATCTGGGGTGATAACGCGTCTAAAGGGTGTTTTCTGCCCATCAAGGGCTCCGAGTCATATCAACCGGTTTGAGGGAGTATAAATAACAAGGGGAAGCCAGGGGTTTACCGCCCAACCTGGATGCTCAAGGATGGGCTCTTTTGGGACGCAGTGGCCTTCCGAGGACCAGACGTATATCGAAAATATGCTTGCTGACACTCTAGAGTCCGTTCTGCACCGCTGTCACTAACTAGAGAGCTGACATCTTGACTCCAGCGACAGGACTTGCCTGATTGTTCCCTTTTGTGTTGCGTTGCTATCCGTTGGAACCCTCCTCGCCCGAGTGGGAACCGGTTCCATTCAACGAGTAGAGGACAGTCACAATGAAGATCCCCCGCTTCAGCGCAAGACATTCGTTGCTAGGAATGGCGGACCTACGGTCTTCTCTTTCATGCTCGCGAGGATCCTTGGGTGTGCCGCCCTCGTTGGTTTGTCGGTGCCAAATGCAGCCAGCCGTATCCAAAAGGTGGGCCTTTACGAGGCTTGGACTACAGACGAGTACGCGTCCATCCTGCTAGCAAATGTGAGTGGCGTACTTTCCATCGTTGTTGTTGAGGAGCTAACTAGTTTTCCCAGGTGTACGCCCTCGTTCTCGCGATTTGTGCCATCGCCAACCTCCCTTGGAGAAAACAGTTGATTCGTCACAACATAGCTGTCCTACTTTCGGAGCTGGCTGCCTATGCATACCGAGACCTCTGGCCGCTTGCGACCTACACGAAGCGACCTCTAGACCATGAGGAGGGGTGGCTGATTTGGGCCAAGATTGGAATACTCATCTTCGCCGCCATGTTGATCCCAATGTTGATCCCAAACGTCTATACGCCCATTGATCCACAGGTCAGGAGAAAGTCAAATCTAACCTACATATGGCGCTTACTCCCGCCTGCTTAGCGCCCGGAGAAGGTGCCTCACCCCGAGCAGACAGCATCCTTCCTGTCCCTCAATACGTATAGTTACCTCACCCCGATCGTGAAGGCCGGTTACAAGGTCGCGCATCTTCCGGCATCGGAACTGCCTCCCCTCCCCGACTATGA
Source organism: Coprinellus micaceus (assembly GCA_951394405.1). NCBI lineage: Eukaryota > Fungi > Basidiomycota > Agaricomycetes > Agaricales > Psathyrellaceae > Coprinellus > Coprinellus micaceus. The sequence goes on along the minus strand of OX596340.1, from coordinate 2,440,174 downwards.
TCGTGCGCAGGACCTCTCGAAGTTAGCAGGGCCGTACCTCGACCCGATCCGAGTGAGGAAAGGCCGGCATATATTTTTCGCCGTTTTGGAAACGTTTGGTGTGTTCCCCCTTTCGTTCAGGGTGCACGACGTTAACTAAAGGCCCTCTCTAGGATTCCAGTACTTTATCGCTCTTGTGAGCATGACGATCCACACGATCACCCAGTTTGTAGCGCCTATCGCCGTCAACCAACTCCTAACGTACGTGACCTACACAGAACCTTTAACCCAGCGCCAATTACAGTGCACAGAGTTCTTGAACCCAGCCGGAAAGGCAAGACGGACGTCAAGCCATGGTTCTGGATTGTAACGATGCTCGTCTCTCCTTTGGTCGGCTCAATGGCCTGCCAGCACTACCACCTCACCATGACCCATGCGCTCGCGGACTCCGAGTCCATCCTTACCCAGCTCGTCTTCGACTACAGCTTGAAGATTCGTGTTAAAGCAGAGGCATCTGGGCAACAGGGAGCAGCGAAGGCAAAGAACTCGAGCTTCATCGGCAAGCTCAATAACCTGGTAACGATTGATTTGAGGAATATTGGGGGTGCAAGGGACCTCGTCATTCTCTGTGGGTTACCCTACCTTCACAGATACATATATTCTAACAATCCTTAGTCTGGGTTACCCCTGTACAGATCATCGGATGCACCATTTTCCTGTACTTCCTCTTGGGATGGAGGTTTGTACGACTCTTTGGCCTCTCTGTTGTGATATTCACAGATCCTTCGTAGCACCTTTGTGGGCATTGGGCTCATGGTCATCACGCTTCCTGCCCCTGGGTGGCTTACCAAGGTTGCCTCTGGGGTACAGAAAGAGAAGATGAAGAAGGTTCGCTCCGTTGAACAGTACTTCTTGATCTTCAATTGTCTGAGGCTGCCAACAGACCGACAACCGCACTCAAACAGTCACAGAATCTATGAACGTGATCCGCATGATCAAAATGTTTGGCTGGGAGGGCAAAATTCAAAAACGGATCGACGAACGGCGCCAGGAGGAGCTGAAGTACGTCTGGAAGGGTAAGGTGCTTGAAGCTGCCATCGAACTCCTCACGTAAGGGCCGTCCCACATACACCACGTCATCCAGTACTGAGCTCCCTCTGCACCCTTCAGTTTTGCGATCCCGACCTTTACAATGCTAGCAACATACGCAACGGCCGCTCTGGTTATGAAGATGGAGTTGACATGTCCGCCTTTTCCTTCTCTTTCCCCTTCATTGTGGTCCGCTTACTTGGCGTTGCTATCCTGCTACAGCGGCGAAGGTGTTCTCTAGCATGATCGTATTCGGGAATTTACGAGAGCATATGGTCCATACCAACTTCTACATCAGCAACTTCATTCGTGGCAAGGTTTCTCTCGACCGCCTGAATGAATTTTTCAAGGAGACCGACCTCCTCGATGCATCCGACGGAGATACGCCCCTTCCTGCCCCGGCTCCTGACAGTAGCTACATCGGCTTTCGTAATGCGCGTTTCTCGTGGACCAACAGGCTTGTGCCTAGCGATTCGGCTGAATCCACCCCCCAATTCAAGCTGACCGTTCCTGGGGAATTGGAGCTCAAGAAAGGAAAGGTCAACCTCATAGTTGGTCCAACGCGAGTAGCTTTCCTCTTGTCAAATTTATGCATGGCGCTCACCTTCGTATCCTTAGCGGGTCTGGAAAGACGTCTTTGCTGATGGCCCTCCTCGGAGAAATGCACTTCGAGGCAACCCATCCCGACTCAGCCTTCAGCTTGCCGCGGGCCGGAGGTATCTCGTTCTGCGTACAGGAGTCGTGGGTGCAAAACGAGACCATTCGGGACAACATACTCTTCGGTTCGCCTTACGATGAAGAGAGGTATACGAAAGGTAGGACCGTGTATTTGGCCCAATATTTATGATCGGCTCACCCCGAAGTTGCTTTCAGTCCTTCACCAGTGTGCGTTGGAGCGAGACCTTCAGCTGTTCGAGGCTGGTGACCAAACTGAGGTCGGCGAACGCGGTTTGACACTTAGGTACATTCTCATCACTTTTACAGCCAAAGGAAGGTAGTGACATTCTCTAGCGGTGGTCAGAAAGCTCGCCTAACGTTGGCCAGGGCAGTTTATGCCCAAAGCGATATCGTGCTACTTGACGATGTGCTTGCGGCCTTGGATGTGCATACGGCGAAGTGGATTGTCAAGAAGTGCCTCAAGGGGGATCTAGTCAAAGACCGGACGGTCCTACTTGTTGTGAGTACCAGCCCGCGTGGACCCCTTTCCTAGCTGAATTCCGGTTCTCCACTTTAGTCCCACAGCATCGCCCTTTGCAGCCCTATTGCGGAATTCATCGTCTCGGTTAGCGCAGGCGGCATGGTTACCGGCATAGGAAACGACATCGCAGCAGTCCTCGTTTCTGACCCTGAACTCGAAGCCGAGTTCAGGCAGGATGAAGAGGCTCTCAAAGATGACCTACAGATAGTTAACTCACCGGCCGAGAAGAATGCAGCTCCAAAAGGAGCTGGAAAGCTCATTGTTGCTGAAGAGGTGCAACTGGGCGTTGTGGGCTGGAAACCTGTTAAGTTCTTCTTCAACGCTTTGGGAGGTGGCGACCACGTTCATTTGTTCTTCGTGGTCTGGCTTGGGGCATCGGTACTGGAGAAGTTGATGCATAGCGTCAACTTGTGGTTCCTGGGATATTGGAGCGGCCAATACGACAAGTACCCTGTGGCTGATATCCCCGTTTTAAAGTGAGCTAAACTGAGAAATGCTGTCACCACTAACAAAGCTGAACTCCTCACCCACGCAGATACACGGGCATATACACCCTCTTAATTCTGTTTACATTGATCATATACTTCGGCAGAGACATATACTACCTACTCGGACAGATCAGGGCGTCGAGGACGATTCATAAAGTTCTTTCACAGTCAATTCTCGGCACCACCATCAGGTGCGTGAATCAGTTATGTTGCGTTCAGTTTAGCGTTAAAACTCTCCCGACCCAGATGGCTCGACGAAACACCTGTCTCCCGCGTTATCCAGCGCCTGACTGTCGATATCGACTCAGTGGACGGGGTCCTGACGCGCATGCTAGAGGGTCTTCAACGGACTGTCTTAGTCATGATCGTCGACCTGGCCTCCGCTGTTGTTTTCGTCCCGACGTTTGCTCTACCTGGTTTGGTTATTGCAGGGCTCGGGATGTATACTGGGAGCGTTTACATGAAGGCCCAGATGTCTGTGAGGAGAGAAATGAGGTGAGTGCTTGGTAGACTTGGGACGGGACTAATGGGGGAACTGACAATGACCAACAGCAATGCAAAAGCCCCTATGCTCTCGCACTTTGGGGCAGCAGCCTCAGGCCTCGGTATTATCTCCTTCATTATTCGTGTCTGGGGAGTGTTGACTGACGACTCCGTAGTTTCCCTTCGAGCCTATGGTGCAGAGTCTGCGTACCGATCCGAGCTGAGAAAGCGCCTGGACCACTATGTCAGGCTTTCGCTCACGAACTATGACCTCAACAGGTGGATCAGCTTCCGCATCGACCTCCTCGGAGCCGTGTTCACCGTGTCGTTGGCCACGTATCTTACATACTTCAGCAACATTAGTGCTGCGAACGTTGGGTTCTCACTCAACCGAGCTGTCGAGTTCTGCAGTTACATCCTTTGGGTGGTTCGAATCTATAATCAATTTCAAGTCCAGTGTAACAGGTGAGTTGTGTTTCTTTTATTTATGATGGGTGTAGCTAATGTACTTCTCAGTTTGGAGAGGATCGTGGCGTATACAGAGATTGAGCAGGAGCCCAAACCCACCGAACAAGGAAAGCCCCCCGCTGCTTGGCCCACGAGCGGAGAAGTCCAGGTGGACAACCTTACCGCTCGATATTCGAAAGTGAGTTTCCACGAAGATTTTTCTCCAAGAGTCGGTCGGCTCAAGGGTTTTTAGTCGAGCCCTGAGATCCTTCATGGGCTGACCTTCAACGTCCGCGCTGGTGAGCGAGTCGGCGTGGTGGGAAGAACTGGAAGCGGGAAAAGTTCGCTGACCTTAGCCTTACTGAGATGCATCACCACTGGAGGCGCGGTGTATTTCGACGGTCTCAGAACGAGCGACGTTAACCTCGACGCGCTGCGTTCAGCGATTACCATCATCCCCCAGATCCCGGAGCTCCTCAGTGGAACGCTGAGGCATAACCTGGATCCCTTCAACGAATACGACGATGCCACTCTCAACGCCACCCTCCACTCCTCAGGCCTGTACACGAGCTCACAAAGCGACTCCGGAGAAGCTCGTTTCACCTTGGATAGCAACATCGCAAGTGGTGGTTCGAATGTATCGGTTGGTCAGCGCCAGATCATCGCCATCGCTCGGGCGATGCTCAGGTCAAGCAAGCTGCTCATTCTCGATGAGGCGACCTCGGCAATCGACCACCAAACGGACAACATTATTCAGAACACCCTCCGCCGAGAACTCGCGTCAGATGTGACTGTCCTTACCATCGCACATCGTCTCCAAACCATCATCGATGCAGATAGAATTCTTGTGTTGGATGCGGGGGAAATCGTACGTCACCTAAAGGTCCTAAACTACATGTCTCAGGGTTGCAAACTAATGCGCTCCCTAGGCCGAGTTCGCATCCCCCGCCGACCTTTTGGCGAAGCCTGCGGGTCTCTTTAAGGCCCTGGTAGATGAAAGCGGAGATAAGGAGATGCTGTATCAGGTGGAGGCTAAAAAGGATGGTTCTGGTTGAGCCAGTGGCTACATCGTCTGTGGATATGTATGTTCTCATGTTCGCGTGGTCTAGGTATGCCAACTGGGGACTGTCTGTCCATTACAATAAAAACGGAATGATAGCCTTCCTATCCTTCGGGTAACTGTCGCCAAAACGCTCCTTGTACCAAGCATGCCCCTTGATGGCCCTCGGCAGCATCGTAAGCATCTCGTTCAATAGGAATATCCATGGGGGAGTGAGCGCGACAGCGAAGAAATAGGGGGGCTGCCGGACGACATCCAACCAAGTAAGGGGAGAAAGCAGGGGGAGGAGGGTATTTTTAAGTGTCTCCAAAATGATTCCGGCAGAGGCAAGGAGGGATGGCGCAGACCGGATGGCTTGCTCGTCGAAGTAGATTGGGAGGGGTGATGCGGCGAGTGCAAAACCGAACCATTCGATCCACTCGCAGAAGTAGTTCGGATACGAGACGTACTCGTACAAAAGACCGCTTGGGATTCCGTAATATTCTCCTGTGGGCGGGGGCTTGTCACCAGGTTTTCTCTCGGCGGCCTCCTTTTCCTTCTTGGCTTGAGCCTTCCGACGAATGTCGAGGAGTATCTCGTCGTGTACAATATTCCCAATGAACCCAACTCCCCATAGGAGTATCCCCACACGGAAGCTTGTTCTATCGAATGCATGTTGTCCACCGGTGTAGATTCTCGAATACGGAGAGGACAGGTATGAACCCATAAGGTACCCGTTGGCCAGGTTGAAGGAGACGCCCACGAGTGTGACGACGATGTGCGATTTCGATCTTGAAGGGGTCCGCAAAGGACCCAAAAGTGCGCGGTTGAGGTAGTGGAGTAGGAAGAGTGTGACCAAAATGCCTTGCGGCGAGAAGGGGTCCGGGAGTGGGACTCGATAGAATGAGAGTGCCGATTTTTTGAGCGCCAGGAAGAACGTGATAGGCGCGACGAGCTCCATGAATATCCAGGAATATCTCCCGTTTACCATGAACGCCTGCGAGTTGAACCATGGGATGGGGTGTCGTGACGCCGCGGTTCCTGTTGGGACGAAGCGACCGAATGGTGCGTTGATGACGCAGAGGAGGGCCCCCGCGAAGCAGCACGCCAAAGTGAACCACTTTCGAAGAAAGTCATAGGCCTCCAGTGGCGTGTTGCGGGTGTTGAGCTTCATAGGATCCCGAGCCATGGTGGCGGAGGTGCTGGTTCTGGACGAAGTGTTGCATGGACAACGTTGTACTTCGATTAGACGCTGTCTGATGGCATCAACCTTGGCACAAACTTCGCACCGTAGAGTGGAAGTTGCCCAAGTGGGTGGTCGGAGGGCAAAGTACATTTTTTAAACATGTATTTACTAATGGGATGCGAGGGAAAGAGGGAAAGGAGAGGGACTCCAACCTCCCGGTATATCATGCTGACCGACATCCAACGCTTAACATCAAGCACATACGGAAGATAATCCAGAATGCCAGAGGTGTGGCAAGGAAGAGTTCCCCCTGCACCATAACTACGCCGCGCCCTTCCCATCCACTTTCTCCTTCCTAGCAGTTCGTCTATTTGCTATCGCGTGCTGTAATCGTTTCTCCACCTCCACCCACTCCTGCGAAAAGTCACGTCCAACCTCGGCCACGTCGTTAACCTTCCAGGTGTTGACTTTATACAGCCTCGGAAAGTGCATACTGAAAAACCCTGTAACCACTCCGACAGACTCGATTGGAGAATTTCCAATTTTGAGGTGAAGCAGCCGCCTGATGGGCTTGTCCAGCAGCAGAGTTGGGATCATGGGGATCTGTGTCGCGTCGAAATTCAAGCCGAGGCTCCAGAGATTTGGGCAATCTCTGACGAGGTAGACTAAATCTTCGTGGTTGACCCTGGGATGCCGATAAGGCGGGTAGTTGGTGCTGAGATCCATGAACGTGATGTCTTTCCAGGCACCTGCGATACCCTGAAGGACGTCTTTAGTCAGCCAAAGCCCGTGGGCAAAGGAGAGTTCCAGGGTTATTAAGCCTTTGAACTTGAGAAGGGGGGTGATGTTGATAGTTTCGAGCTCGTCTTGCGCATCCGGTCGGGTGGGAAACTTGGTGATAAGTTCGTTGGGGTCGAAGTAGCTGCTGTCTTTTAGGTCGATCCATGTGAGTGTCTCCGGATTGCAGTGGTCATGGACAATTTGGAAAGCCGTCTGCCATTTTGACATGAGACCCTGATGGTACTCCATATCGTCCTCGATGAGGCGGCTTGGTGTATGGCTCATTGAGATATTGAGAAGGGGCGTCGACGGAGAAACACGCTGAAGGATCCCGTACAGCCTCTCCATCGTGTCCGAGACCATAACTAGGCCTTTTAGTGCCGCAAAGGGCGCCCCGACCAGAGGAAGCTTGGGCGAGGGGATAGTGTTTGGGCCTATGTCGCCAAGATGCAAGTCTTCGAGGGTGGGTAAAAACGCCGCATGAGTCAAAGCGTCAGGAGGCAGATTTGGTATGAGCAGCTGCCTCAAATTGGTGAACTTGAGGAGATGTTTAGCCCAGCTGGCACCCCCATCCATCATCGTTGACCATGCATCCCAAGTCACCTTCAGCACTTCCACGCCGCCGTACTGGCTCGAGATGTGTGCGAAAATTTCTTGATGTGCGGGCGCATGCAGCCAGACATGGATTCCAATGTCCTTTAGCCCAGGCGAGAGGAATAGTCGGACGAAAGGGAAGAGGGCAATATAATTCTCCGTGTCGAGACACTCCGAATACCAATCGAGGTGGGTTAGGTTGGGAGTCAGGACACCTATCTTGAGGTTCGCAACATATCTCAGAATTTCTGGCTCTATGTCAGAACTAGCCACTCTGCTGAGACGAAGACGGCGGATGCGCGGCGCGTAGATCGTTCTGAGCCTGTCTAGATCTTCCAGGGTCAGGATCCGGTCGTGGCGAATCTTTCGCCATTCCAAAAGTCATTACCTATCACAGGAGCTGAGATAATGAAAACAACTCACCTGATGCTGCCCATCTTCATCGACTTCCAATGCACCCTCCGGAAATGTGTGAATCAATGGAAGCAAGGAGGTAAGCTCATGCCAGAGAACGTCGAGTGCTGGGTCGCTGAATCTCCGACAAGCGAGAGCTGCACTGAAGAGATCTGGGTTGGCTAGGGACTGGCACACGATGTGCAGAATCTCGGGGAGCTGGAGACATGAATGCATGGGACAGATCGAAGCCAAGCCTCGACCTGTCACACCCCAAAATATCGAACCGAGTTGTGTGCGGACGGTCCGTCGGCCTCCGGTGTGGGCGCCAGAGGCTGACCCGACCTGTTTCTGCCATTGTCTCCCCACACCAGCAGGAGCTGGTCATCGGAAAGTCCAGGGCTAAGGACTTACAAGCTCGGTGTGGGAGCATCGATGACTCCATGTGCGATCGTCGGCCCTAGCACTCACTGACTCATAGCGAGTGAGTGCTATTTGGGGTCATGCCTGGGGATGGAACTATGAAACTGGGGAGAGAGTTGATGTAATTGTTTTATGCCCACCATAGTACAATCGCGATTCGGCGTTCAACGCAAAAGACTAAGCGCCCATGCGCGACTGCTTCACGGTTCACTGAGATAAGATAAGATCACCACCGTGAGTATTTAGGGCAGGCCCATTGTACAGAGCGTTGGCAGCGGCAGTCCATCCTAGTAATAGGTCTGCTCCTCATCCCATTCCACCATCTGGCCTTCCGCACCTCTCTTAGATGCTATGAATCATGAATATGCGGCCCCGACAGTTCGACTCCAAACCATGTGCTTCAGCTACACCATGAAGCTGGGGCTCACGGCAGCCAGATATATTTGAATAGTTTATGTAAAGGATGCGAAAGTTCCAACGAGGCTTAGAAGCGTGCTTTGACGCCATCGCCCCTCTCTAAAAGCCCTCACAATCGGTCAACCGGATGGCGAGAATGCTGGCTAGGACCTGGAACGCGACTCCCTTGGACCAAGAGCTCGAGCGATGGTCGATGGAAGGAGGGGGAACGTGGATACAGCGCGTCGGGACAGGTACATGGCCTATTGGGTGAGTTTTGAAGGTTTGAAGGAGTTGTATACCACTGACTTCGTGGTGAAGCGACACAGGATGGCTCTTCCTACCTCTTATCGTCGCCTCTCTCTCTACACTCCTTCTCATCCGGCGAGTAGCCAGGGACATAATATCTTGTAAACTTCGCCGACGCCCTGCACAATCAGACACGACCGTCGAAGTCCCAGCGGTTAGGATCGTCGAACAGCATGGCGGGGTCACCTTGTTTGCATTCATGATCGGGCGGGTACTAGGCTGCGTTGCTCTGGTTGGGCTGTCCGTTCCTGCCGTGCTCGATAGCGCGCTAAGGTGCGGGGGTGAGCGCCCAAGGCTGGGATTGGACTTTGGCCTCAGGCTGCCTTTGGACCCTTATATCGCTTTGTTGGCTGCAAACGTGAGTACCTGGCGTGAAACGTGTTGTCACCAGACGTTGATATTGGGCCAGACTTATACCCTTGCTCTGGCTGTAACAGCACTGTGCGCGATCGACTGGCGCAGGGTGCTTGTGCGCATCAATAACGTCATTTTGCTCACAGAACTCGCTATCTACGTGTTCCGCGACGTGTGGCCCCTGGCGACCTACGCTGGAGTGCCCTTGGATGGCAAGGAAGGCAACATTCTATGGGGAAAAGTGGCCGTGCTCGTGTTCACCGTTGTCGTGGTCCCTCTGTGCATCCCGAAGAGTTACACACCGCAGGAAGCCAAGGTGACTCTGTTACCTGAAGGCGCCCAAAGACACTATTGACTTCCAATCAGGCGATGGCAGAGACTCCACACCCCGAACAGCTTGCTTCGAAATGGTCCTCCTACACCTACAGCTATCTCACCGAGGTCATAAACGCAGCCAACAAGACGACACATCTTTCGGCTGAAAAGCTGCCGCCCATGGCGAACTACGACAGAGCCCAAGTTATTGCCGATTCTGCCCTTCCTGTTCGTCGTCCTCTGGTACGCCTCCATTCGATAAGCTCAACATTTGCTGTAGTACCTGGATCCGTACAAGATCCGCAAGAGTCGACATATCGTCTACGGCCTCTTGCAGACGTTTCGTCGGTTTATCCTTCTTACATTTCTTAACTGAGTGCTAACAGGGTCACCTTAGGCTTCGATCTGTTTTGGGGCATTGTTGCGATGAGCGTCCATGCTACCTCTCATTTCACGACCCCTCTTGCTATTAACAGGCTTCTGACGTGAGCAAACGCCTCCCCACGCTTTCCGTGCTGCTCACCGAAACATAGTATCCTCGAATCCGGGCATACTCCAGCATCTGGTGTGAAGCCCTGGTTTTGGCTAGCCCTCTTGCTGGCCTCACCTATCTGGGGATCACTTGGACTCCACGCTTCAATGAGGACCATGAACCGCGCCTTTGTCCTCATAGAATCCATCCTCACCCAACTAGTCTTCGAACACAGTCTCCGGATTCGAATCAAAGCGGACGCCTTAGAGAAGGGGGACAGCCCTGAAGCACGCCCGGTGTCGTCCGAGGCCCAGAACGAAGGCGATGAGAGCTTCACTGCTGCCCCGGCCGGGGATTCAGTTGGTGAAGAACCCCCAGAGGAGCCGGCGAAGTCCAGGAGCGATACATCGAGTTTCATCGGAAAGCTAAACAACTTGATCACCGTCGACCTGGCCAACGTGAGCGGTGCTCGCGACTTTCTCCAACTCTGTGAGTACTACCACTCCTGACTATGGAATCAGCACTGAAGCGATGTTCATAAAGTCTGGCTACTTCCTATACAGATCATTGGATGCACTGTGTTCCTATACGTTCTCTTGGGATGGAGGTGCGTCCATCCTGTTCTCATAGGCGGTTGTGATGCTCATTGACATCGTGACAAGTGCATTCGTCGGCCTAGGGACCATGGCCGTCCTCATCCTGACTGTACCTGGGTACTTAACCGCGAAGGTCCGAGGCGTTGAGGTGGAGAAGCTGAAGAGCATAGACCAGCGCACTGCAACTGTTATTGAGGGTGCGCCACGGATAAAGGTGGATATGGGCCGTCTGATGACCTATGTATGTAGCAATGAATGTGCTCAGGATGATCAAGATGTTCGGCTGGGAACGCAAGATGCAGGAGAAAATCGATGAGCGTCGTGAGGTCGAGCTGGGATGGGTGTGGAAAAACAAGGCAGGTTACCACTATCCGACGCAAACCAAGTAACCCACCTAATTTCCGATCCCACAGCTACTCTACATTGCCATCTCCGCGGTCACCTACGGTATTCCCACTTTTGCGATGCTGGCTAGCTACGCGACGTTGACTTTGGTTATGAAAACCGAGTTGACCGGTGCGTACTTATATGGCTATTGGTGGAAGCCTGTTCTACTAATCGGGGTCGATGTTCTAGCTGCGATGGTCTTTCCCAGCATGATACTCTTCGATACCATGAGAAATGAATTATCCCGGTGCAACTTCGTCCTTTCCCTCTTTATCTCCGGTACGTATACTGCACTTCGCTGTTATCGCGATCTTCAAATTGACAGTCAACGCCTTCTATCATTAGGCAGGGTATCTTTGGATCGCTTTGACACCTTCTTCAAGGAGACAGAATTCCTGGACCGTTATCAGGACCCCGAAGAGACTGCGGCCGGACCCCGTTCCCTGCTCACTTCAGAAGGCTCTGAAGGTGACTTCATCGGATTCCGGAACGCTTCCTTCACATGGAATCCCGACACCTCTTCCGCCGCGTCGACACCATCCTCGCAGTTCAAGCTGACTGTTCCCGGTAAACTAGAGTTTGCGAAAGGCAAAATCAACTTGATCGTCGGCCCAACTGGTTCAGGCAAGACATCACTATTGATGGCACTCTTGGGGGAGATGCACTTTGCGCCGACTCAGGTGGACTCTGGCTTCAGTCTACCTCGTAATGGGGGCGTGTCGTTTGCAGTGCAAGAGTCTTGGGTGCAGAACGAAACTGTGAAACAAAATATCTTGTTCAATTCTCCCTATAACGAGGAGCGGTATAAGAAGGGTGAGCGTCCTTCTGTCATTCATGGTGCGCATCCTTGGTATTGACATCCAATCCCGTAGTCTTGAAGCAGTGCGCTCTGGAGAAGGATCTGGATCTATTCGAGGCTGGCGACGAAACAGAAGTGGGAGAACGTGGCTTGACGCTGAGGTTAGTGGATTGTATGCGAGCCGATCCCTTGATGTTGCTCACGAAACGATCATTAGTGGTGGGCAAAAGGCGCGGTTGACGCTGGCAAGAGCCATCTACTCAGGTGCTGAGATAATTCTGCTCGACGATGTTCTCGCAGCCCTGGACGTTCATACGTGGGTACTGCATTGTCGATGCGAAGCCCAGGCTGACAGTGATGTGCAAGGGCGAAATGGATTGTGAATAACTGTTTCAAAGGAGACCTAGTTCAGGAACGAACCATCCTTCTTGTGGTGAGGGCCTTTTTGTCCATTCCTACTGGCCTCAGTTGCTGATCTGTGTGTGGAGACACACAACATCGCTCTCGCGAGCCCGATCGCCGACTTTGTCGTGTCTGTTAACACTGATGGCGTAGTCTCAAGCCGTAGCCAGGACGTAGCAGCGATCCTACACACAGAACCTGTTCTACGCTCAGAGGAACCGGACGACCGCCCTGACTTGGAGAAGCCGACCGAAACAGGGCTGAAGCCTGGGGGAAAACTAATCGTTGCTGAGGAGGTACAAGAAGGAAACGTTAGCTGGAGCTCCGTCAGGATACTGTTGAAGGCTATGGGTGGCGATTACGCCTATATCTACTTCCCCCTCTGGTTCATGGGCCCTATCTCCCAGTACCTTTTGCAAAGCTTGAGTACATGGTTCCTCGGAGAGTGGAGCTCCCAATACGAGCGGATGCCCGCGCGTGATGTGTCTAATATCTGGTGTGTACTTCCTTTCGCAAAGCGCCACTTGCCAGTCACCACTAATAAATATATGACGTACTAGGTACATGAACGTGTACGCGGGAATGATGTTCCTCGCCGTCTTGATATTCTACTTTCGAGACCTTTGGTTTGTGCATGGAACCATGAGGTCGTCGAGGAAGATCCACAAGATGCTTTCGCAGTCTATTCTCGGCACTACTTTGAGGTAGTGTAAAAAAGTTCAGGTTCGCCAACCTAATGTCGGCTAACAAAACCACCACAGGTGGCTCGACGAAACTCCAGTGTCCCGCATCATAACCAGGATGACCCAAGATATGCGCTCTATTGATGGTGTAATGATGTGGTTCCTTGAAGGTCTCGCTAGTCAGGGGATACAGATGATCATCGACCTGTTCTCTGCGGTTATCTTTGTGCCCGTCTTCACTATTCCTGGCATGGTCATTGCTTTAGTTGGAATGTACATTGGGAGCAAGTATCTCAAGGCCCAGTTGTCGGTCAAAAGGGAGACGAGGTTGGTTACCAATGCCCCCTGTGTTACTAATGCTAACCCATGCGACACCAGTAATGCCAAGGCACCCATGGTGGCGCACTTCGGGGCAGCCATGGCGGGACTAGGTGCGCAACTTTGGTTTCGACCCATAGATCCAATCAACCAACGATAACTTCCAGTCTCCATTAGAGCGTACGGCGCAGAAGCCATGTTCAAAGAAGAATCGCACAGGCGCATCGACCACTACGTCAGGTTGTCACGCCTCAACTACGATCTCAATCGATGGGTTGCGATCCGCATTGATACCCTGGGTGCCGTATTCACGGCTTCACTCGCTACCTACCTGGCATACTCCAAAGCTGTCAGCGCTGCCAATGTAGGCTTCTCATTGAACAGATCCGTTGAATTTTGCTCGATGATACTCTACGTGGTGAGGGTCTACAACATGTGCCAAGTCGAGGCCAACAGGTGCGTTGAATCTCCCCTTTTATCATCGATTCAGGCTGAGTCCCTCTGTTTTAGCATGGAGAGAATCGCTTCCTACTTGGACATCGAGCAAGAGGAGAAGCCGACGGAGCAAGGGAAACCCCCAGCCGCATGGCCAACGAGCGGTGAAGTGCGGGTTGAGAAGCTCACAGCGCGATACTCAAAGGTGAGCGAGCCCCTGAGCATGCTCTATTGACATTAAATTGGCCTGATATGCGGTAGACAGGGCCTGCTGTACTTCACGATCTGACATTCTGTTTGCCTTCCGGCTCACGAATTGGTGTTGTAGGAAGGACGGGAAGCGGGAAGGTTTGGCTGTTAGCCTTTCAGGAGGACCTGAACGTGGCTGACGATGCCTGACAGAGCTCTTTGACACTGGCACTACTCAGGTGTATCCTAACAGAGGGTACCGTGTATTTCGATGGGCTGCCTACTAACAGGGTCAACCTTGATGCCCTTCGTTCGAAAATCACAATCATTCCTCAGTTGGTGAGTCGAATCTCGCCACCTTCATTTTGCGTTCTCTGATACCACTCTGTAGCCCGAGTTGTTGAACGGTGAGCGGCGATATTCTCCTTGACCAACGCAACTTATCCGGGTGTGGCGCAGGTACCATACGATATAACTTGGACCCTTTCGACGAGTATGACGATGCCACGCTCAATGCTGCTCTAAGAGCCTCTGGGCTATACGCGTCGGGCGAAACTCGTCTCCGGCTGGACAGTAGCATCGCGAGTGGTGGGGCTAACGTATCCGTCGGTCAGCGCCAAATTATTGCCCTCGCGAGGGCTATGATTAGGTCGAGCAAATTGCTGATTCTTGATGAGGGTAAGCAACCTTGCATTTTTTTTGTCAAACATTTTGGGCTGAAGCTGACCTTTAGCAACGTCCGCGATTGGTATGCCAGTGAAAGGCTTCTAGTACATGTCACCAACCTGACCGAGGACGCCCTAGACCACGATACAGACGCAATAATCCAGAACACACTCCGGCAAGAGCTAGGCGCTGATGTCACCGTGTTGACGATTGCTCACCGACTTCAAACGATCGTCGATGCAGACAGTATCGTAAGCCTCCTTCGATTCCCCTCCGGCCATGGAAAAACTAACTTCGGAAATATAGATGGTACTCGATGCCGGTCGTGTCGTCAGTACCCCTTTTTTGTAGGCCCCACTTCTCCTGATCTTCGTTTCCAGGTTGAGTTCGCTCCACCGAAAGAACTGTTGTCGAGGCAGGGAAGCCTCTTCAAATCATTGGTCGACGAAAGCGCAGATCGAGCGAAGATGTACGAGCTTGTGGGCCTGCCAGCTGCACCTTCCCCAGAATAGAGAGAGTTGCAGGTATACCCTAAGAGTTGGTAAAATTTCCCCTTAATTTTCTATCCATTGTAATGTATCTTGTCTATTTTTGTGTCAGCCTCTGTGGCCCCCGTGCCGAGTGCGGGTGCATGGTACGGCTCCGGAGAAGCTCTGAGAGAACGAAATGTCGGGGACACATCGCGGTTCCCATTCGCGAAGAGAAGGATGAGGGCAATGGAGAAGGCGTGGTTGAAGGGACCGCAATGGCTCTAAACGCCACTGGGGGTGCTGCGGAGTGCATTCTCTGTCGCAATTTGTCCTTCTTTTGTTGGAGTTTGAAGGCGGCGTCTTCGTATTACTCCGTGCAGGATAATCCAAGGGATATTACCACCAGCCTTCTGCGGTGTTAGGTCTCTCGGTACCGCGTGGATCGAACATTTTGCTACCCCTGTTGGCAGGTCATCTGGTTGCAATTCTTCGCCAAAAGAAGACAACATGTTGCCACTTCGAGAAGCATGTTCTCAGACACCGATTTCGGTGGATATCCTGGCTGGAACAATCCGGGGTTGGCCACTCTGGCTCCCCCGCTTCCCCACACAAGCTACTTCGCACGCCTCCAGGTTTGCAGAAGCGAGGGAACCCAATGTGCTCCTCGATCAACTGAAAACGAGTGGAGGTGTCGCGCCCGTGCCATCAGTTCTCGTTCCAACCACAAGAGATTGAGGCAAGGGTTTATTTGAGGGAGGCGTTGCGCTCAGGCCCGAAGCTTATGGGACATCCTTCGCGCATCTTCGAACAGTGAATCCCAGGGCTTCGTCAAGTCTTGCCTCCCGGTCCTTGATGGTGGTCGGAGAACGGGCTTCCGTGAATAGCTCAGTCCTCTCGACCAAGAATAGCTTCACGTCACACCCACAAACATGTATTACGACTTCATCGTATGAGGAGAAATTGTCGCGGAATTGTGCCTTACCATGGAGCAAGAAGCGAGAACCCGAATTTCGGACACCGCTTGCCTGGCTTCTCGAGAAACTCCGAATCCCGGTGGCCCTCGCACAGCGACTTCTGGTTCACCCGGTGCTTTGAAGGATGGCTGAAGTCGCTAGAGTGCTAGGAAAAACTGAGATCCCGCCCTCTCGCTGTACGACGCGAAGGCCGTCGAGAATACCTTAGCTCTGCCGCATAATCCAAGGGAATACAACGGACGAACATCATATTCTTAGAATGCGTTTACCGTATAAAAGAGGACGCCGACCAGCACTCATTCCTCAGCTCCAGCTCGAATCAGCTTCAGAGTCCTCTTCCACCTCACCAGAATGCAGCTCAAGGGTGTCTTCGTATCTCTCGTCGCCGTGGCTTGCGCCATGGGCGCTGTCGGGATCCCGGTCGAAGTGGAAGCCCCAAAGCCTCCCAAGCCGACGGCTCTGCCCCCTAAGCCGACCTTGCTGCCGCCCAAGCCCACTTTCGTTCCCCCGAAGCCGCCGGTGCTTCCTCCTAAGCCCACGGTCTTGCCCCCGAAGCCGACCTTTGTCCCGCCGAAGCCCCCGGTCTTCCCCCCAAAGCCAACGGTTGCGCCCCCAAAGCCTCCGGTCCTTCCCCCCAAGCCAACCTTAGTTCCGCCTAAGCCTCCGGTGTTCCCGCCGAAGCCTACGGTTGCTCCTCCCAAGCCTCCGGTGTTCCCGCCGAAGCCGACCATCTTGCCCCCTGGCCCCAAGCCGCCGGTCCTCCCGCCCAAGCCCACCGTCGCACCCCCCAAGCCGCCGGTGTTCCCTCCCAAGCCCACCATCGTACCCCCCAAGCCCCCAGTCCTCCCTCCCAAGCCGACCTTCGTTCCCCCCAAGCCCCCCGTCTTCCCTCCTAAGCCCACCGTCGCGCCTCCTAAGCCTCCAGTCTTCCCTCCCAAGCCCACAGTCCTTCCCCCTAAGCCCACGTTCGTTCCGCCCAAGCCCCCAGTCTTCCCTCCCAAGCCGACTGTCGTCCCTCCTAAGCCCACCGTCGTCCCTCCCAAGCCCACTAAGCCCGCAACCGACGACCTCCACCTCGACTAAATCGTCGTAGTCGAAAGTACAAAGGGCCACAGGCTTTGATAATCAAGGTATAGTCACCCTTGCCTCTCGCTTGCACTAGCAAATCTGACGACGAGACACGCAGATTTCTTTCTCAACGAAGTGTGGCTGGCTGGCTCAAGCTCCCAGCACGGCTTGGATGGCGTTCATTTTCCTCGTCGTAAACCACTTCCATCTCTTCCCTCTCAGCTTGGAACGAACTGAAAATGGTGATGGAAAACCTGTAAAAATGAGGCTGTATCTATTCGCACCTGTTGTATCCTTATGATGTAAATGCGCTCGTGTCAAATGTGATGTATAAAGTTGGATCGTATCGTTGTGAGCAAAGCGCCTGTTGAACGAAGTTGAGACTCGAGAGTTTAGCGGGGAATGTGCGATGTGACCGGGCTTACTAGTTCAAAGAATTACCAAATAACAGGTGGAGTCATGGTAGGACGATCCACATGAACGATTAAGCGCGACCTGCTCGCTCAGAGGTCACCCACCGCCACGTCGCCATACCCCGCCGACCCCCGGAGGATGGGAGACGGCCCCAACGTTACACACCAAATAGGATGGACCCGACCAGCGCCACGACGCGCCAAGATCAACCTCAACCTTGCGCGCAATATTGACCTGGGTTCAATCCCTTGCCACTCGAAACGCGGCGATGACATGGATAACTGGGGGTTCAACATGCACTGCGCTCGGTAGGGGTGTTCAAGACGAATCCCGCTTCCAAGAATGTTGGAGGTGTAGATGCGATTCACTTGATCTCGAACCACAGATTCAACGTGGTTTTGCGTTGCTGCCGTAGATTGCATGGGAAGCTTGCGGGGGAGCAACACGCCTACACCCTACCTGTCCTCTTACTAGGCATGGCAGGGCGGGCATTCGTCGACACAAACGAAGATGGTGGTAGGAGACAAGTAGCGGACCCGCTGCCGACGCCGCGACGGTCGTCGGGAATCAACCGACGCCGGAACATGCCGGGCCAAATTGGTGAGTCATTAGGATGACCTCATAAGCGCCCGACCGGCACCCCCTAGCCTTTTAGCGCCTAAGTCTTTGGAGGTCGTTTAAAATATAAAGCATCGTAAGCGGGGCGAGGAGAGTCTGTAAGATCTTCGTACAAACGCGGGTGCTCTGTGAATGATTTGCTCAGAAGCGCCTACACTCCAGAGTGGTGTACTTTCAACTGGGCTACGAGTATCGCGCAGACAAGAGGTGGATCGTGTGCGGGAGAACTTTTTTCGGCTAGTGTTCTGCTTACCAAACTACGCGGCGCGGCGCGGTTCAGAATGTTCCTAACGCGATTCTACCTTGGATTGGGCCTCACCATACTTATGAAGGTTACGGGCAAGTCCCCAGAAGTCTCCATGGCCATCCTTCCGGTATCGTCCGCGGTTCTAGCACCATGTTTACCAACAACCTGCTTTCAAACCCACGATCATTCCCTTGATCTCGGAAGGCCAGTAACCGTGGATTGCGTGTCAAGAGCCAGCGCTGTGGCACGTTCAGAACCTACTTTTGATTGCAGTGCCATCTGCGAGAGGGGGTAAGTTATCCCTGCGCGCCTGGACTCTGATAATCCAATACCACTCCCACGGACCTTGCGGCGAGAAGTATTTGCAGGCCCGACGCGCGGTGGACTGTTTGGAGGGCCCATCCTATACGGGTTTGGGCTGCATACCAAAGTGAAATGCTCGACGAGTCACTCTTGGTATCAAAGCATCTTCTTGGAAATTGTAGCAAGCCTCTGGTAAATCTCGTTGCGTAATGGCTTGTAAATTGAATATGCTTGGACCCTGGCTACGATAAAAGGCCCGGCATTATCGCGGATGAAGAACTGTGTCAATTAAGAGCCAGGCTAGAGGATAGTACTCAGCAGGTCAGACATGCACGTCGGCTCGGCATTGGATTGATGGAGCTGACTCAGCGCTTTGCTTCCTCTGTGCTCGCCCTCCATCGCGACGCGTTCTCTGATCTACCTGCACCCCCACCCAATATCTGAGACCACTACATGCCCCCGCGACGCGCCAAACAGGAGGAACTAGACGACGACGGCTTTGATCTCCTCGCATCCCAGACCTCGAGCAACAGCGATGATACAGCGTGAGTCGAGAGTACTCGCATACGCTTGGGTTCGAGCGGCCTAACGACGCGATGCAGCCTGGAAAAGGCTTTAGTCGCTCACTATGCAGGTCAGTATTGGGAAGGGGTATCTTAATGCGTTATTCTCACCGCGCCACCCTTCCAGCCGCCAAGGAGAAAAAGAGGCAGGAGAAGGAGCGAAAGTTCATGGAGCAAGCCTCAGCGTTGCTAAAGAAAGATGTATGGTTCCCGAATATCCAAGATGAAGTATCTAACACACTCTAGCTCTCGAAAGCATACGACGATATCCAAGCTTCGTCCAAGAGCGTCGAAGCAATCTTTACGAAGTTCGTGAACGATTACGCGGCGGTGGAAGATCGTATATATCACCTGTGGGCCGAGGTCGTAAAAGAGCACCTGAAGCTGGAAGTGAGTATTCTATTTACACCCGAGAAAATATAATCGCGAACCCCCCTTCGCAGGCTCTCGTCCAGAAGAAGTACGACGCTGGTGGTGCCATGGGGCAAAATGCCAACAAGCAGCATATATCTGCTTTGTCGAAAGTGCAGGGAGCTTATGAAGGTACGTACTCTGTGTTACGGCTCGTCCTGATAGGCGCTCAACGAGGTATGACGCGATATAGAGTTCGAGAAAGTCATTGCCATGATGGTCCCTGGGGAGTCAGACGAGGACGGATACGAGGAAATGGATCAGGACTGAGATTGAGTGTTTCATGATGTATTGTTCTCGTTGTAACGGCTTGAATAGAGGTGGAGGTGGCACGCGAGCACTACCGTGACATTCTCTGCCGGACCACGGGTGCTTTCTCGGTGGAACTCTTTCAGACTGGGCGCTTAATAGGTGAGCTTGGCATCGGCCGCCGCCTCCGATCTAACCCTAACCCCGGCCAACACGGCCCACCCCGTCCTTATTCCGAGTTCCTTGACGCGCCTTTCCCTGAACCATCATCATCCTCTGGTGGGTTCGACCGCCACCACAACCCATGGCGGACAGGAAACAGCCGTCCTTCGTCCAGTCCCTCATTGTAAGCTCCCACTCCTCTCGTCGTGTCAGGGTTTTCATCAAATTGCAAGGCAGGAGGGGCCGCTGGGACTTCTGTCGATCTCTTGTTCTTCCCTATAGATACGGTCAAGACGCGTTTGCAGTCTCCCCAGGGGTTTATCAAGGCTGGAGGGTTTAAAGGGATATATAAAGGCGTTGGGAGTGTTGTGGTTGGGAGCGCACCGGGAGGTACGTTACGCCCAGGCTCCATGGGACCGGAGTGTTGAAGATGGAATGACCAGCTGCGGCTTTCTTCGCGACGTATGATACCCTGAAGCGCAACATACCTGTACAGGGGCCCTTGAACCACATGCTTGCTGCTTCGTTCGGTGAAGTGGTGCGTTGGGCCCTCCCTGCGAACCAAGGACTTGGTCCCTGATGATATTCCTACACTTTTCAGGCTGCCTGCCTCATTCGCGTACCGACAGAGGTGATCAAGACTCGTATGCAAACATCCTCATACGGCGCAGCAGGAACCTCGTCATGGGCGTCCGCCAAGCTCGCACTGGCGAACGATGGGTGGAGGGGATTTTACCGCGGGTTTGGGATTACGGTTATGCGTGAAGTGCGTATGTTCTCTATTGCCTTTGCCAACTCATTGACAAGCCTCCTCCCAACCGACTTACGTAGATTCCCTTTACATCCATCCAATTCCCTCTGTACGAGTTCTTCAAGGTCAAAGGTGCCGAGTTCACCGGGCGAGAAAAGTTGCCTCCATACGAGGCTGCAGTATGCGGCAGTGTAGCGGGGGGTATCGCAGCCGCACTGACGACCCCGTTGGACGTCCTCAAAACCCGAGCAATGCTCGACGTGAGGGTGCGTCGCAGCGATCAAGTCGCCCTTCTCCCGTCCCCCATACTGACAGTCTTGAAATAGAAGGCCTCTGACGGTGCTAGACCCACCGTCCTCCGGCGGTTCAAAACTATCTATGTCGAAGAAGGTTGGAGAGCTCTCTTCTCAGGAGTGTTACCACGGACGCTTTGGATCTCAGCAGGGGGAGCCGTCTTCCTCGGTATGTATGAGCTCACGATGAACAACCTCCTACTAGACTAGCAGGACACTCACCTCGTCAGGCGCCCCACCCCTGCTTCATATCCACTAATTTATTAACCGACACTTATAATACCATTGACACATCTAACCCCGTCTCTTGCGCCGCAGGAGCACAAACTACCCAACCCAATAGAAACAATTATAGAGAATGCTTAACGCCTATGACGACTCCTCCGACTGCGCCTTCCCCAACTTCAAAATGACCCTCGGGAGTTTCTTCGCCTCGGGGGGCCCTGGGGCCGCACCCCGATTGACTTGGAGGTCGTCTTCATTTGGACTCGAATCCTCCGGTTTCACCAAGAGGTTGGGAACCTCCAACTCAACGCCCACTTGCCCAGATTTTCTTGGCCTCCCCCTGCCATTTCCCATGCCCTGCGCCTTGGCCCGGGTCGGCCGCGGTGGAGACGGGGCGGGTGAAGGTGCTTTAGAAGAGATCTTTGACCTGTCACGGAGCGTCATAGCGATTGGAGGCGGTGGTGCAGCCTTGGACGAAGAGACGATTGACGCGGAAACATTGTCGAGAGGCGCGAGGATGCTGAGGGTGCGTTCGATCCAGGTCCGCCGTGAACCTGGAGCGGGTAGCGAGGGGCGTCCACCGCGGCGCCTCTTCGTGGCTTTCTCCAACTATATAAATGAGAAAGGGGATTAGCAGGATACGCTATGCCAATGAACGGGAGAATGGAAATACCTCGACGAGGCGCTCAACACCCCACCAACCCTCATCGACCTTCACATCTTCCGGGACGTCAGTAAGCCCGACGAAGTGCGCCATCGCCCCGCTCGTCAGCGCCCTATCGCTATACCCTCCTTCTAGAACGCTGATAAGGCGACCTCCGGCATACTTGTCCGCAAGCGCGCACGCATCGCGGGCGAAGCGGTAGTAGTAGGATGTGGGGACCTTTCGGTTATGCCGCGACATGGAAGGGTACTCATGCTCGCAGGCATCCATCCCGCAACTGATGAAGAACAGAACGTCGTCGCCCGGGCCACCAGTCGCCTGCAGGAACTCTTCGGCTTTGGATAGGACTTGCTTGTATTCCTTCTCGTAGAGCTCCGTCCAGAAGTGGTCTTCGGATGTATAAGACTGCAGGTGAACGTTCTCGATCCATTGCCCATGGGCGTTATGGAGGGATGTCGAAGCCGCTTGGACAAGTCCTGGCTTGCCGTCCTGAATGGACGTCAATCTTATGGTGAGTACCAGGTGGTCGGCGGGAACGTACCTCGCAGGGGTACGAGAGGATATCGTGAGTGGATCCGTAGAATACCTGCGCCCCAGGCTTTACTGGAGGAGCACCTGCCTCTTGTTCTAGCTTCTGGCGGTATGTCTCTTCGTTGATCTGCCAAATAATCGACTGCGTGCCATTTCCTGCCACCAATTGTCAGACCAAGTGCGCGCATTCAGCCAAACCATCCGTACCGTGATGAAGATCTATGTCAAAGATGACAACACGAGTAACGTTATACTTGAGGTGTGCTGGCCAAAGTCAATGATAACGCCCTCACGCGAGCTGGCGAGTTGTAGTCTTACCATGAGCGGCGGCTACTGCGACATTATTGACAAAGCAGAAGCCAGAGGGGGTGTCTTCGCCGCAATGATGTCCTGGTGGCCTAATCGCGACGAAAGCGCGATCCAGAGACCTCGACATCACCTCATCAACAGCCTCGCAAGCCGTTCCCAGGGCACCTTGGATCGCATTCAGCGATTCTGGGCACACTATGTCACGTTTCCGCTCAGTTTATGGATAGCTTGAATGATGTGGCATGGACTCACAGTACAGGTCGCCTTGCGAGTAACCCTCGGGGATCTCGCTCTCGCCTTTTGCGACTTTGTTTGAACTCTCCTTCACCCACGTCTGGAGTGCTTCAAGGTAGACGTCACCATCGATGTCACCATGGACAAACTTGACCGCGGCGTCGTTGAGGATGTCAATCTTAGCCTCGCTTTGGACAATCCTAATCTTCTTGGAGTCCCCATCTGCAGCGGGGTCGAGATTCAGCATGTTCAGAGCGGAGGTCAGGTCGCTCAGATCCATTGAGGCCTTGACGGCATCTGAGCGAGAAGGCGGGTTCGGCAAGAGGTCTTCCAGGTGAGCTATCGCGGCCGCCAGGCCTATATTTACTGCCCGGAGACGTTCAGGACGTTCGACAATGTTTGAGAGGTCCTGTGAACGAATGTAGCGATGTTGGACGCAAGCGTTCTGGAGGAAGACCGCCGTTTGCTTCAAATTGGAACTAGGCGAGGCCATGACGGTGCCGGATATACCAAGACCGTCTGAAAGAGATTGCGAGGATAATGCGGAGGATTTGAGGAAAGGAAAGGAGAAAGAAATGAAGCGCACAATTGTTGGAGTTCGGATTCGCTAATTGAATTCTGCCACCCCAAATTAGGGGCTTTTGCACGTGAGCACCTTGGGGCAGGCGTGATCGCGTCAACGAAGATGGGCGCTTAAAGTTGGAGGTGGCGCCTGGAATCACTTCTATTACCTCACATCTTTAACCAGCCATGGATGTGAAGCATTAAAGCCTATAATTAAGCGCGTGCGGCTTTCGTGTGCGCCCCGATCCGGCTGAGCCTCTTGAGAGGTGGCCACGCAAAACCGAGTGGTCTAGGTCTGCCCCCTGCTGGACCATTTCGTGTCTGTTGATAACTCTGCACAGCCTCACAATACATATGACTATTATAGATGTTGGATAAAGTACGATAGTGTGATGCAGTAGGGTCTCAGATAAGGTAGCCAGCTCCAAACGAGTTCTCAGTGGTCCGAACGGTATAACAAATCGAGAAACGAATCAACAGAACTCCCGCTGTTCATTGTCCAGATGAGTGTATTCGTGCTATCAATAGCAACACATCTCCCAGTCTGTCAGTCAGATGACGGGATACTGGTCAGGTTGTACGCAATCGATCTACCAATATCGCCCACTCCATCACCGTGAACCCGAGCCTCAAGGCGTCCTCCTTCAGCTCCCTATCCCGGATCTCCGGGCTGAGCTGCCCAAATGCCTTCAAATGCTCCACAGTCGTAATCCCCAGTTTCCCCAAAATGGGGGAGAGGTGCGTCAGTGGCGATTTACACGAACGCAGAATGCCTTCGAAGGTCTGTGACGTCGCAGACGAAGTCGACCTGATGGTGCTGATGATAGATCCATCCTTCGTTGGGGCGAAAGAGGGCATGGGTACGTGTTGGCCTAGTGGCGTAGACTGCTGCATCGTAATGTCGACAGTTTTGAGCGATAGGCGAGGGGGTTTTGGAGGGGGAGTAGGGGGTTGTTGGCTCGAGCCGTGACTCGAAGTTGAGGAAGACAAGGTCGACGATTTCTCTGGTGACGCGGGTTTCATCGCCAGAATTTGAGCCTGCGGACTCTTTGGGAACGGTTTATGGATTTGAAGCGAATGGTCTGGATTCGGGATTTGGTGCGTGTCTTGTACAGGCGGCTGACCATAGTCCTAGAACCGTCGCTGTGAGCTGCAGCGCTGGTGGCAGATAGGGAACTATACATACCCGGCTGAACGAATTTTGTCCTTCGGACCTCGACCGGTGCTCGTATCGAGGCATCTCATCAAGCATTCCGTGACGGCCACTCCCGCTCCCACTACTCCTCGAGCCCCTAGCCATGTCGTCCATCTCGGATCTCGGGTATGTCTGGAGGAAGCCTTCGTAGTACACGCTCGTCCTCTCCACGTCAGCCTCCTTGGCCACCTGTTCGCGCCATGTCGAAATCGTAACCGTCTTCTCCGGCGTATTCTCTACCACCCTCCGACTCACCTCCTCGAAAGCAGGCTGCAACTTCTTTTTCTGCTGCGTACCCGTCGACGCGTTCCTCGCCAATGACGGGTTCCCTCGAGCACCGGCTCGATTGGATCGGGCACTGAGTACCCTTCCAAGTACGACGCTGTCCCTATTCCCCGCCCCAACCGGGGAGAACTTCTTGTCGATCTCCTGCATGTACTCCTGGTACTCCCCATATGTCTTCACATCCTGCCTCGCCTTCCCCTTGCTGCTCACCGTCTGGCTTGCGGCGTCGTACGGATACGCAGGGTGCTGCGGCAGAACGTGTCGTTCTGCAGGTGGCGACATCATGGGTAGGTTTCGTTGAGGGATGTGGGCTGCAGAGCCGGAGGACATGTCGTATGTCGCATTCGGGTCAACTGGGCCTCGTGGTAAGACGGGTGAGAAAGGTTTGGGGTAGGATGTGCCTGCAGCCGCGGGTGGCAGGCCTTGAGACCGAGACCGGGTGCGAGTGAGATCGAGATCCCGGGGGTCTGGTGCGTAGCGTGAAATGGTGTCGTAGCCCGTTTGTGTGTACGCATCGAAATCGTCGTCCATGGGCGGGGATGTGAGGGGTGCTTTGGGCCTCTTAACGAACTGCCTGTCTCCATTAGACTTCGTTACGAGGTAGTAGATTCCTGATTCTGTCGCGACACATGTTCAGGGTCAGTATCGTCGGTCCGACGCTGAAAGGGATCCAATCAACATACCATTGTCATCATCGACATCAGCGTACCCCCGACCGTTATTTGGCATACTGGGCGAACCTTGTGGGAGAGGGCGGGATATCTGAGCAGGACGCACTGCGGGCCGCTTTGACTTTCTCTTGAGAACAGACGGTATAGATATCGGCAGGCCACAGAGCATTCGCGGTGGGTTCGGCGATTAGAGACGAGAGGCCGTGGGCAGCGAGAGCAGCAGGCTCAGGTTGTTCATGGGCAGTAATATAGGGGTGGTGGCGTTGAATCGACTCGGCGAACATGTTATCATTGGTGTTTGGAAAGGCACGAGGCTCCATCGTGTTTTTCGCGATTCCGCATCAGTTGGCGCGTAAAGGGGGCGTGTTCTGCAACACGTGTTCGACGGCGTCTTCGGGCATGAGGAGAGAGGTCAACATTACAGTGGAACTCGGAGGGAGGAGGGGGGAAGAAAACGAGGAACTGTCGTGTGTGGGCATGCGTGAAGCTCTCAAAAGGGAGCCGTGCCACAATTCGTGGTCGGTACTCGGACAGATGTAGACAAACTTGGCTGTCAATTGATAAAAACAACTCAAGGAAGGCGCCACAACGGCGTTTGTGCGGGTTTGGGCCAACACAAGGCTCTCAGCCCAAATGCGATCAACCAAAGGAGTGGATTCGTGACCGCATCGTCTTCACCAAAGATATGAAGGTGATCCAAAGCTGAGATACCCATTCCAGGGTTACGGAGCGATGCACAAAACACGAACGAGATACCAAACGTCGCGAATTTGAGGAGAAAAGGAGTCAAAACGAGCTATAAGAGGAGCGTGAAGTTCAAGTGTGGCGTGTTGGGGGTCGAAAGGTGAGGAAACTGCCTGCCTAAACTGTCTTGCAAACGGTTTGAACGGCTGTACCACAAACCGGGGAACTGGTGCAAAGAGCAGCAGAATACGAAGGGTGCAGCATCGACGCCGATAACGAACGGCTGAAACCTAGGATGGTGAGGGCGTTAGCATGCAGCACTCTGACTCGACAAGGCGCAGTGTGAAACAGACCTACCACCCCACTCGTGGCGGATAGTGCTTCAAGTTGGAGGTGATCCGGGTTTTTGGGTCACCCGGTGCACCCACCCGTTGGACGGGTGCAGGCGGTAGGAATCGCTGTCTTCGTGTGGAATAACAGCGCATATAGGATCAATTGAAGGAAAGCCTAGGAATATCGACACGAAGTGAAGGGGGAAGAAAATAATAATTTAGATGCAACAAACAAGCAAATGATTTAACCAGGAAGAATGTAAGAGATTGGGGAGTTGCATAGCAAAGCAGGGGTATAGGTTTAGATGAATTCAAATATAATCAGCAGGCACAGAGACCAACCATTCACGCACCGACCGCTCGGTCACCCTCATGGTGAGCCTGGAGTTGGCTTCGTCGACCGGGGCGGAACTGGGGGTGCATCCTTTGGTGGGCTAAAGAACCCTTCCGCAGTAACGCCCATCGCCTCCACCGCCGCCCCACTGGTCTTCTTCGTCCCCCTCCCGATCGAGATCGTCCCCTTCCTGTGCCCCGGCAGTCCACTCCCCTTTTCCACACTTACAAGACTCTTCGCCCGCCCATGAGTCGAGGCCCCCACCCCACCTTGGCCTTGGGTGGACTTGGAATCCCCCATAATGGTCTGCGCGGTCCCTGCCGACGGTGTGGTTCGGTGCCGCTTCCCACTAGACGATGCCGCAGCACCCGCCGCGGACCAGGCGCTCGGTGGGGAGCCCACTCCACCGCCGTTTTGGAGACTCTGTTGCTGTTGGCGTTGGAGTTGAGACGAGTTACCCCTCCGGTGAGTATATCCCATGGAAGGGGGCATGTCGAGGTCGTCGTCGTCTAGATCGTCGTCCGTTGGGTCGTGGATAACATAACTTGCTTCAGAGGGGGTGGAGAGCGGGGACAATGATGACATCTGTGAAGATAGGAAGCTGGGCTGAGAGTGCCCTTGTGATGATCCTGACGCTGAGCCTATGGGTTCGGCAGGGTCCTGAAGCTCATCGAAAATTTCGTAGTACTGGCGAATGCATAGGGCGATAATGGTACCGAGTGTAGTTCGTCCTTCTTGCAGATTGGGCGAGGCGGTGTTGGTGTGGGCGATGGCGGGAGCCCCAGCTACAGCGCAGACGGCGACGTCCCGCATAGGGTTGGAACCCTTGATGAGGTTGGGTGTTAAGACGATGGCGAGGTTGTAGTCGCCCATCTTATTCACGTCAGCGCGTTGGGCGACGTCGTACATGAGTTCTACCAAAAAGAAAGTACAGTTAGTCACGTCCTCTCCTCGCGAAAGGGTGTACTGGAACTCACGGAGGATATGACTGAGAACGATGAAGGCGCATGGCGCAAGGGATGGAAGGAGTGTGTCTCGGAGATACATGATGCTGTTCATATCATTCGGGTCGTTCGTGACAGGGGGGCACGCGGCTATGATGGGATACAGAAATTCAGGGAAGATGGGTTCAGGAAGATCGCGCAAGAACTTCTTGAGGAGCACAGCAGCGAGGTTGGGATCGCCGAAGGTCTCCAGAGAGACAACGTTGCCTGAAGAACGTTGAGAACTTCAATCATGATGAGCGGACGGGAGGCACGTACCGCGGTCGTAGGCGTCTTGAGCGGCGCGAAGCAGGGCAGAGGATGGTGATCGGCGGAAGATGCCTTCCTCGAGGAGGCCTGTCTGATGTAGGTATGCAATGCAATCCCGTACAACTCTCGGGAGCCCACCCTTCTCCCCTTGATAGCCCATGAGGTCTTCGAGAGCGACCCCAAAGACATTGGAGCGCGTCGGAATAGGGAGAGTGATCCTGTCCTCGTATTTGAGATTCTCCCTTGATGCTTATCAGCCCTGGTCTACAGTGGGTGAGACATGGGACCCACTTGTACACATCGGCAGGGATGTCGATTTGGGTCAAGGGGACATAGTAGGCTAGTTCCGAGAGCGTTGAGATGTAGACGATTTTGGAAAAGAATTTGGGGCTGATAATGGCACCGGCGAGCGAAAAGAGCACTGGTGGGGGTGAGCACGAGCACCAAGAGAGACTATGCTACATACTTTTGGAGAACCACGAAGAGTGCACGATGTACAGTTGCTTCAGATTCTTCCTATACTTCCTGCTGAGACTGCGATATGCCTTCCAGACCCAGTTCCACCCAGGCGTGTGCTTGTTCCCAGAGGCAAAGAATACGACCGTATAGTCCGCTTCGACTGCAAAGCCTGGTGAGAGGGCGCAACAGGGTACTCCAAGTCTACCCACCATATAGGTCCAAATATGCTAGAATGCGTCTATTAGCCGTATCAGCTCTAAACGCTCAAAACCGCGGACAGCACGCACGATAGTAAGAGGTCGTAGGACACCTCGTTCGGGTCAGGGAGGGCAGACGCATTCAAGACGACCCTTTGGCAACATATCAAGCTCTATACACTTCCACTTCAAAGAGAAACTTGCATTGGTCGCGTTCTACGATACGTGTCAGAGCCTCCTTCCCAACGCCTCGATGTGGGGCACTCACTCATAGTCCACTCCTGCCTGGAATATCATCCTCGACAGCACCTGCTGTACCCTCTCCATGTCGGCGGCAGTCGGCGGCCCCCGAAAAGACTCTGATTCCTTCCTCAACCATGGGGCGTGTGCCTGTGCTTTCTTCCTCAGAGTGGCACGAAATGACGAGTCTGAGTTGTCGGTGTTGTATGCTGAAGGCGAGGATGTCGACAGCGACAAGGCTGCGAGACGTTGCTTCAGGCTCAGCGTTCCAGGAGGCATCCCTGCGAGCTACGAGGGTGCTGGGGTGTCGTTGTCGTCGTTGGCAAAGATATGGAGGTACAAAAACATCCGGATTGTCGTGGACTTGTGGATATGGTCGTGCGAAAGTGGCACTCCCGTCGTCGGGTCGGTCACGGTCGGACTCCCTCAAACCTTCAACGACGACGACAATGGCGACGACATCTATGGCAAACGCGCCAACTCATTGTGAACACGATGTCCTGCTCTCCGAGTCGTTCTCTCGCTCGATGCCGTCACGAAGCCCCAAAAGCATACGACCTTTCATTGATATCACCTGACAGAACAAGTGCTTCTCTTCTGGGATTGTGGCTGGGTTGGAGGACTTGAGCGAGATGTGGGCGTTACGGTATGTCTTCTGGTTTAGCTGAGGAGGAGATGCGTCAAGTGCTCAAATTGTTAGAGACACATATATGTGGCGGTTGGAACGAATAATTGTTTCCTGCCAGTTCTCCCGCTTTCTCGAAGGTCAGGAGATTGTCATGCGGCTCCGGATAACTGGTAAAGCGGCGAATATCCCAGATCCAAGAGGTACCCTTCAAATTGACTTCGGCGCGGATTGGGGTTGGCGCTGGGGCGTTCAACGGCCCCCGTCTGCCGGCCCGTTCAATGGTTTGGGGGTCAGGTGGGCCAGTGGGACGCGTATACCAGCAGGATCTCCATTGCTCGATGTTCAGTTCGCCTAGAGGCTCCCAGTAGCGCGGCAACACTTCTAACGCTCAACGTGACCTGGGGTATCAGCTGGTATCAGGGAGTCCACTCAAAGGAGTTACCGTTTTCATCCGGACACGGCTTCAGTAGACGCCGGCAATATGTCAACCGAAGTCTGCTCTTCCTTTGGGGTCGATTTGCCCAGGACGAAGTCGCAGTGGGTCCTTGAGTGCGTCCCTCTTGGTGCGATATCACAACATACTTAACCGGTACGGGCGCTTCGTTTCCCGAGAGCCATCAAGCAGCCCAGCCTTGTACCCGCCCACTTCGACGCGATTTTCATTTTCCTCTTTGAACGCACATTATGGCTATCATCAAGTCGCTCTACCCCGAACCACCCGCAGCGCCAGACCTGAACGCGCACTACTCCTTCTTCAAGCGGCCTGACCAAGCACAATGGCCCGCTGACTTCACACTACACATCGACGCTCTCACTGGCGAGAAACGAACCTACAAGGAGTTCCTTGCCCGCGTCAACGACTTGGCCAGTGCACTTGGAGGGCCCGTTGATAATGGATGCCTTGGTTTTGGGAGGCCCGGAGAGAAAGTCGGAATTATGATGGAAAACTCTTCAGTGCGCTATGTTCCTCGAGCGCTTGCTCACACCTAAAACTCTGCGGATAGGATTACGTCTCCCTGATTCACGCATGCATGGTCATCACAACACCTTTCGTCCTCATCTCATCGTATTCCACCCCATTTGAGCTGAAACACGCTCTCACCCTTTCCCAAGCGTCGCATCTCGTTGTGGATGAGAAATTCCTTCCAGTGGCCCTCCAAGTCGCGGGGGAAATAGGATTAGACACCACCAAGATCTATGTTGGGTGTGGCAAGGCAGACGGTCGACGAAACATTGAGGACCTCGTCCAACATGTTCGAGCGAACTCTATCCCTTTTATCGGGGTGAAGCCTGCGAAGAGAGATACCCTTGCTTACCTCGTCTTCTCGAGCGGTACCAGCGGCTTGCCGAAAGGTGTGGGCTTCTGGGATTACCAATCTACTTCCTTGCTAAAAGTGTTGCAGCCGTAATGATATCTCATGGTAACTTAATTTATTCGCTATCACAAGCCGCCATTGTGGCCATGGCGGCGCAGAAAGTTAAGACGGTGAGGAGCACTCTACCATATTACGGGTGCAGTTTCTCACTTTGTCCATGTCCAGCGCGCCCCACCTCCGACGCCAGAAGGTCTGCCGGTCGTTCTGGCCTTCCTCCCACTTCACCATACCTACGGCCTCCACACATACTCTTTTCGTATCTTCCTCGCCCCTATGACTCTCGTATTTATGAAACAGTGGGATATAGAGGTTGCATTGACTGCCGTCCCCAGGTTTGGTTACCCTTCCTATCGCCGAACTTCTACTCATCCGACATTTAGGTATTCGGTCACCATCCTCACTCTGATCCCTTCCGTTGTCCATCAGCTTGTCCACCATCCTAAATTTACCAAGACGGATTGGAGCAAGATTGCTTCTATGGGTAGCGGAGCCGCGTACCTTCCACCGAAGCTGTCGGCCCAGTTGCTCAAGGCCATGCCGAAGGAGGTTGATTTCGGTGAAGGTGCGCTCTTTCTCACTCTTTCATGTTCTCCGGTCCAACTTACCATCACGCCTGTTCCCGGACAACGAATTCAGGCTATGGAATGTCCGAGGGAGTACGCCGTGTTATAATTGTGACACGAGAGCTAGCGCACTTATCTTTGAGCTCTAGACGATTGCCGCGATCACGCAGCCTTTCCCCGGGATTCTCGGTGGGAGGGGTAAGCGTATTCCTGGCTCTACTGGAATCCTCCTGCCAGGTGTTACGGCCCGCATCGTGAGGGACGACGGGGCGGACGCGAAGGCGAACGAACCAGGAGAACTCTGGCTACAGAGCGACAACGTCGCTATTGGATACTACAACAACGAGAAGGCCAACAAAGAAACCTTCGTGAATGGGTGGCTTAGGACCGGTGACAAGTTTCGGGTGGACAAGGATGGTAACTTTTGGTGCGTGAATCAGCCCGCGCTTTCCCTTGGATTCACCTTCTGAGACACGGACGTATCTGCTTCCGTTGTTGAACAGGTTCGCCGATCGCGCGAAGGTCTGTGCTCCTGGACCAACCCCTTGTTCCCCTCTCGTGCTTACGGAACCTCATTTTTAGGATACGCTCAAAGTATCTGGAGCCCAGGTCTCTCCGGTGGAGATTGAGAACTGCTTGCTGGCTAATCCCGACAAACTCGTTATCGACGCTTCCGTTGCCGGAGTGCAGGGCCATGGGCGAACTTCAGATGAGAAGGTCCCTCGCGCTTGGATAGTTTTGAGCAGTAACGGCAAGAAGCTTGGCGAGAAGGAGGCAATTCGAAAGCTGGACAGATGGATCAAGAAGAGCCTCAGCAAGTACAAGTGGGTTCGTGGTGGATACGAGGTTGTAGACGAGGTCCGACGGGTTCTTCCTGACGTCAGTGTGTAGGGTGCTAATCTTTTCATTTTAGATCCCTAAATCTCCAACAGGAAAGGTCCTTCGGAGAGTTCTCGTCGAAAAGTACGAGAAGTCCATCCCAGAGATAGTGAAAGCTAAGCTCTAGCTACGTATTCCCCGTATCTTGTATACTCCTTCAAGCACTTCATAATGTCTTTAACTAACAACTTAACGGGAGACATCTCTGATGAGTCTGATCCAGATATGGCTTCACGAACAGCCGACCTTTGTCCTCTTGAATGTGGTGCGCTTCTAGCACGCCCGGGTAGGGGCTAGGCGGCAGGTCATAGCACTTCAAGCTTGTCAGCGCTGGTAATGGAGTGGGAACTAAAGGAATTTGACCGGATATTTAGGTGCGAAATCCTGTTCCTGATCATCGCGGTACCGTTGACGCTTCTGGCCTGGTCGACCGCGGCTTGGACTCACTCAACAATTGCCCCTCATTCCCCATCACCATGGCCAGTGGATCCGGCGGGGCGCTATCTTTCAGTCCAATCGCCCGAGGCCTGTGCCCCCTCGGAGGTAAATTGTGGGCTTCCGAACGACGGATCCAGACGTGGTGAGCACTGGCCCTTTGCTCGTACCTCCTCCATCGGGAGTAGATCTAACTTGAAGTGACACAGCTCGTTCAGATGCTTGCTTTGACTTTGACTTCAAGTGCTACTGAAGCTTGGCAGAATCCTCTCCCCTTCGCAGATGGATAGACCTGATCGATGATCGAGAGCCGCCGCCAAACCCACACTGCCCAACTCCATTTCCAGGGACTCTAGAATGCAGTATAGCTGCGAGGGTGTCGGTGCCAGTTGGTGCGCGCACCACCCAATATCCTGCTGCCCCATATGAGACGCCTGCCTTGTTCTGTTGCATAGATATCAGCATGCTATGTGGATGCCGCAGAATGCTTTGACTTTCCTGGTCAATAGAACGGTCGATCGTTTACCACACTCGCCTGGTATAATGGAAGCCTCCCAGAAACAGAGATTTTCGGACTTGTAGGACTCAGAGAGCGACGAGTATTTAACCAATGGTGTCTCAGACACTCCTACTCAGCAACCGTTTTCACTATTCCCTCGCAGAATCAAGGCGCGCGCTTTCTCGGTTCATCCATTCGGTTTCTTTCTGTCTCGCTGCCGACTGCTGTCCCTCCCCTACGATCTGAAATTCCTTAACCGGAACTCATACGCCTCCACCTTGTTGACGCCATGCCGAATAGCTTTCCAGATGATATCCCTTGTCCTCCTGGACATCCCAAAGAACGACCTCGAAACATCGCTAATCTGACTCGTTTTACACTATCTCTCATGAAAAATATCGTCGCTATCCCCCCTCTTTTCCTACTCGCCCAACTGGCCATCCCAGTCGCGGCTCATATTGGCGCTTATGGCCCAGGTATGCTCGGTCTTCATATCGTTATGTGTGCCGAATATTCTGACATGATATCGTAGGCATGTACTGCAGGAATGGTGCTGATCCCAATGTCGACAATCAGAATGCCAACGACGTATCCCAACCTTTGTTCAATGTGAGCTAATCGCTTAAGACCGTAGCCTTGACATATACTTACAGCCTTTACGCAATAGGTAACCAAGAAGGTCTGGTGGATGCACGCCGAAAATGGGTGCGACAAGCTCCCACCCCCGGCTGGCGAATTCTTGGAATTGTGCGTCTCACTAGCTCTTCGTCTAGTTACATTTTTGGACCTCGATTAGGCCATCCGGTGGCCAAGTCAGCCTGGAGCTTGCCACCAACCGAGCCTTCACCACTGCGTCGTCACAGCCTCTTCGGCTGGGCGTCTTCGGCAACGGCGAAGACTTTATATTTCCCGAACACGTCTCAGAAGAAGGGTGCGTCTGGGAACCTAACCGTAAGTTTTTAATGTCAAAGGCCCCGCGCAGCACCGCCTCATAGTCGTACTGTTCATTTAGTCCATACTAAGTCAGCAGCCGAAGCTGCTGGAACTGTCCTCGCTATTTCCTACGCCAGTCGGGTACCCGACACTTCAGATATCAACCTTTCCGTCATCAGCGTTGCATACAAGTGCGTAATTATCCCGCCATCTTCGCTTCGACGATGCTCATCCCCGATGATTTTGCAGCACGCCCTGGCGTCGCCTGGTCAATTACTCTGTCCCGCTCTTGCCCCCTTGCGGTGCGGATGGCTACATTTGTGCATGGGGATGGGTGCCTCTTGGATGTGGGAGACCTGACATGTACATGCAGCCTTTCCGATGCAAGGTCGTCGGCGAGAACGCCATCGTCACCACTTACAAAGTTCGCCCCAAGTCTGCCAAATCTCCCGTCTGGTGCCAGAACGACTCGACGAAGTGCGTCAAGGGTCCTAAGCAAATGATCTACTACAACCAGCTCGATGGGAACAACGTTGACCTTACCGGGACGGATAACGAGGGTAATCCTAGGAAGCCAGCGTACGACATGAGGTACGGCTACGCTAATGGTGAGTCGCCCCGTACTTTCTCTGGTCTGTCGTTTCCTGAACCATTGTAGGCGCGCAATGGGACGTCATCGATGAAACCCTGATCCCCGATAGGCTCAAGCACTTCCTTCCGGGGCGTCAGTGAGAGGATAGAATAGCCCCCTTCCCCTCCACCCACATTAGAAAATACCCATATTATAATCACTTCACGGACGACCTACGTCACAGGACTGATGGATTCCGGCTTTCTCGATACCTGCTGGGTTCTATGATTTCTCTAGAGATATGTATACCCATGTATACCCCCTTGTACTTATAGTTCCGTATCACCACCGATAGAACCCTCGTGCGCAATTATACGTACATCTGGGCGCCAATCAGCTTATCTTATCTTATCTCTCTGAGAACCAAGCAAAGCCAAAGCGCTGTGGCGAAGCGGAGTCAATAACACCACTGCTCCCTTCCCTTCCTCAACCTCGACGCCATGGACGAGTCCCTGGAACTTCCTGGCGCGGCGGCGCAGAAACCAGCCGATGATGTAGCAGAAGACAACGATCAAGACGCTTCGGACGACGAGGATGGTGGTCTCGACTGGACAAAGCTACTGTAGGAACCTATTGCCCATGGCAGCTCAAATACACTCATTCCCAATGCAGCCCAGCAGCGATGCGTCCTGTAATTCCAAAGCGTGGAGAGAAAGAGTTTGAGCCAAGAGCGGGCGGTTCGAATCTGCAAGCTCATATCCTGGACCGTTCGAGAGCAGCCATGCTCGAGACGTTGAAGGCAACGAGGACAACGTCGAGGTGAGTGTTGTATTATATTCCTGTTGTAGAAGCTAAATCACGTTGAATATAGTAAGGCCATTAGCTACGGGATATGGCGCCCCACCCTTGAGCGCACCGAAGCCACAGTTATGAAGGGAATCCATTTTTCTTCCGTCGGTCATTCCGCACCACGCTATATACCAGACGAGAAGGGCGTCGAAAAGCTGCAAAAGAGAACGGAGCTACTTCCAGAGGAAACCATCTATCTCATTGAGAGGGGTGCTATGTTTTGCTGGAAGGAATCGGATCTGCAGGTTGAAGGATTGGAATGGGTACCGATGACCGTACAGCAGGCTTATAGCGAGATGATTGGGACGGAGGGTCTGGACTTGGAGAAGTTCCAGGTGCGCGCTGAGGTGCACGATGCAGGGCATATCCCACTGACAGGCAACCTTTAGGTTTACGCGTACCTGAAGCGCTTAGGGTATGTCGTGACTCGAACTCGCCCACCAAACGAGCATTACCCTGCATCGGCGCCGTTCCCGATGTCAACCCCGAGAAGAACCGTGCTCGATCGCGTAAAACGGCTATTTGGAGGCTTCTTCTCCGAGATACTTCGCCTGTTCAGCAAAACAGTGGACTGGTGGCGCCCTCTTCGAATTAGTTCATGCTTCTTTGGCATCACAAATTACAGTGAGCATATTCGAATCCGCGTACATACGGGTCGTGACGCGCCTGCAGGTTCCCTCTTCCATTCTATGCGATTTATTCCAAGCGGACATTCAGTTCCTCTTCGACGCGACCTTCTCTCCGAAAAGCCCAGCCCCTACCAAATCTTCTACAACGTGTACAAACCGTCGACACCATTCAAGAAATCGTCTCCACCAGCCCCCGATTTCCAAATGGTTGTGATCAAGTGAGCACAATCTACTGGCGTTTGGTGAATACACATACTAATGCACGATGTTACAGTGCACGGACGACCCCTATGCCGACACTACAAGAACTCACCAACCTCTTCGAAGTGCGACCTGACGAACCACTCCCCCAGCCCCGGAAAAAGAATCCAGTACAGCAAAGCGCGAAACCGGGTACGCCCAATGCTCTAAAGCTGCCCACGGCACCAACACCCCCACCCTTCCTTCACCGCATCTTACCTCGACTCTTCCCCGCGCCCGTGACGTCCAAAGACCGGCCAAGAATCGTCAACCCGTTTGCTGCGCTGAAAGCTGGGAAGAAAATGATCGTCATCGCGGTGGTCGACTCCGGGAATGTTGGGTTCTTTAGATTTAGTGAGGGTGCCTTTGGCGAGTGGCCAATGGCGTGAGCGAGTTGCAGTCGCAGGTAGCCGTTGAAAATAACATAGCCACCATCGAGTGGGTTCGCAGCCCCGGTATCGCCTAGCCTCCTTTTTCAAGGGGCCATGTCCTTTCGGTCCCAGCTGCTCCAGAACAGAGCCGTCATCTTGGCCTCATAGGAGGGGTCGCTGACTGATACTCACTGGAGTGGCTGACCTATCCCAGCATCGAGTCCCAGCCGGCAGTCCGCAACATCGATTGGCGCTCCTATGTAGCCCCTTTGCCCAGCACTATATAAGATGCCCCCCGCTGTGCCAATCCCCTCAGATTCTTCCTCTCTAAGGAAGTTTGTAGTATAGAGTAGTTAGGACCTACTCCCTCAGATCCTCTG
Organism: Coprinellus micaceus; assembly: GCA_951394405.1. Classification (NCBI taxonomy): domain Eukaryota; kingdom Fungi; phylum Basidiomycota; class Agaricomycetes; order Agaricales; family Psathyrellaceae; genus Coprinellus; species Coprinellus micaceus. Next base: position 2,402,701 of record OX596340.1, on the reverse strand, counting down.
AGGTGGTGGGGTAAGTCGTTCGCTTCGCTCCACCTCCCGCTTGTAGTCGCTGATTACCTTCGTTCCAGTCGAGTAGATACAGTAGGTAGTACACGGTCCTCGGAGGGGTGGGGTGAGTCCTCCCCACTTTCCGTTTTCCCCTCGCAGTCACTGACTATCTTCGTTTCAGCGGAAATTGTCACGTCCCATCGAGTCAGGTGGGATGCAGACATCATCCCCTCTCCCTCAGGAGTCGACCTCAGTAGATAGTCGTAGATAGAACTTCTGGGGCCCCACACTCGCAGCGTCCTCGGATGAGTGGGGTGAGTTACCAGCTTTCCCGCCATTTGCTTACGGTCACTGACCATCTCCGTTTCAGTGGAAACTGGTGCATCGGCTCTTGGGTTGGATGCAGTCACGTTTCCCAGCCCCTCGCCAGACGATCTAAACAGCGGTTAGAACTTACTCCCCGTAGGGTCCTCCGAGAGGTGGCGTGAGTCGCCTGCTTCCCCCCATTCATTCTTCAACATCACTGACCACTTTCGTTCTAGTGGAAACTGACATGTCCCAGTGGCATAGTCAACCACCCCGCCGCTCGTTAGTTGGACCACCCCCACCCGATACGCCCTACGTAGGGGTATGTCGATGCCCTCCCTCCTCTTCTATCATATTCTGACCATCCGCTCTGACAGACCACATAAGCACCCCCGCTCCGTTCGATTTCCACACCCGCTTGGGCCGCCCTATCGACCTGCCAGCAGGTGCGATTCCCAAAGCCAGTTTAAAAACCTCTGGGACGCCGGATGGTTCTGGCCGAGCGGCAGCGCGCGCTGTCTGCTTGTGCGGTGTGTTGTGTTGAGGTCGCGGTCGCGGCATCGGTGTGTGGCTCTAGTAGCGTATTTTTTCTTTTTCCCCAAACACAGGCGGGGCGTCCTGTGTGACCTTCCTTGACCGATGCGCCCGCCCACTGGTACGGACCGGGGCCGCTCGCAGCAAAGCTCTGCGTACCTCCCTCGGAGTCCTACCAGGGGACGAATTGGTGCTACCGGTGCCCCGTCTGATCAGTAGTGTAGTTCTCGAGGTGGGGGGAAGGTGGCCATTGGCTCCTTCCTCCTCGTGCTCCCTTGTCGTGGGCCTCGGGCTTGTAGGTAGCTGAATGAGCTTCCGCTCATTCGACCGCCGACCAAGAGCACGTTAATCATTTGAATTGAATTTATATTTGTAAAACCTAGTATCTTTAGTAAACTTGGCAATCTCATCTTTTCACCCTTGCTTCACTTTCTCGCCCTCTCGCTTCGTTGAGCACCCTTCTCATGATCACCGAATCCCACCCTTATCCAACCTCCTCTCGTAGTTATCCCCCTCTCCTTACACTTCCGGGCGTCCCTCTGCAGACCAACCCGGATTGTCAACTACTACACCCCCAACGCCACCTTCGTACACCCCGTCCAGCTTTAGTTTGAGGCTTGGCGCAATCGTAACGTTGGGAGTCATAGCCCAGAGCGCAACCGCGATAGTACTTCATTGTCGTGGCTGTGAGCCTGTGCGTCCCGGATAGAGAAGTCATGACTTACTTCTCTCCGCGATAGTCCAGAATTCCCTCGTGTACAGGGAACTTGGCCTGAGGGCTAGGATTGGCGGAGTGCGCATCAGATCGTCACGTACTCTTCTCGGCCCAAAGAGGCGAAGACGTACCCCAAATTGGCAACCCTCTTGCCAATCATCCACCCATTGACGAAGAGATACGCTCGATACGGCTGCCCTAAGCCCTCTTCGAACTCGAGGGAGAGCATCGCTTCCAAGCCCTCCGGGATATTCAGACTGAGCTTGGCGATGAAGAAGCCTACGCCTGCAGCTTTTTGAGGGAGGCCGGAGGCCAGGTCACGCTCAACCCAGGTATCATCGAGCGTGAATCCAGGGAGATGCCATCCAACCCGCTCCCCGAAGAGCCCACCCTCATTGAGGACGCCACGGGTTCTGTCTGGGAAGCTAGAGTGATGTCAGCGGGGGGTATATTTTGAACAACCGACTGAGCGACGGACTCGTGATATCCTCCAACCTTGCCCTGGACTTTCCATTCGCCAAACGATCCAGTGTCGAGTTTGAAGCCTCGAATTCCTCTCGGGCTCTTAGGGTCGGAGCCTGAATGAGACTCGTTGAGGCCCATGTTGTCGTGGATGACCGTGATGGCATTGTCCTGGTTCGGTAGAAGGGTGCCATCTGGGAAGACGAACTTATCGTCAGTTTCCTCGCGGTTGTTGCGATTGTTCGTCGAGCTAATTAAGATGCCCTATTTAGCTTCGGGTGGGAGGGATGAGGAAGCCGGAGCTTACTTTCCGAAGGACGTTCCGATAAACACGTCATTTAGCCATACACTACCGGCAAAGGCGTTTCCACCGTTGATTGAGAGGTTGATGCTCTTCTCCGCCCCAGTCGCCGCAAAGTGGCCCCTCCAAAGGACAATATTCTCGCAGCTGAAACAACGAAGATCAGCTTCGCCTGAAAGTGGGTAGGGACAGTCCCTTACAATCCGTAGTCGCATCCATACAATACTCTCCCATCACCATAGTTCGGCTTGTACGGGATGTTCGTGGTCGTGTGGTTAGCCACGGTCCACCGCCCATCGTCATACCCAGGCTGGACCTCCGGCAAGCTGTCTTTGTACCTCCACCGGCTCAGCTCGGGAACCTCGAATTCCGCCTCCCTCGCTTTACTCTTGAGGTTGAAGACAAATACACCACCGAAAGCTGAGAGTTCGGATGAGACTCGGAGGTCGGGGGATAGTACTTCCCCGTTCCAGGAGAGGGATTCAACGATCCGGGGTGCGATGACCGTAAGGCTGATGTCTTCGGTGAGATCGCCTCGCAGAGCTAGGGAATGGCCCTTGATGGTCGCGTCACGAACGAGATATGGACCACCGACAAGGATGGATTCATTCGTTCCGATACCCCAGAAATTGCGGAATGGATCAACCTCCGCACCAGCAATAGTAGGAGCCCAGAACGTGGTCGCCGTAGCAGTGTCTGCGAGCAGAACGAGTTGAGCTTCAGATTGATAGAGAGGAATCAGTCCGTCGCTGCCAGCCAAACTAGTCAACGTAACGATCGACTTTCCTGCTCTCTGAGCAACCTCTTTGATGACAACCCGAGAGTCCGACGGCGGCACGCGGGCGAGAGAGGGCATGTCTATCGCAAATGAGGTCTCGTGGTCTTGGTCGAAATCTCCGTACAGCAATATCACGTCGCGGCCGTCGATAACGCCGGCGAAGTAAACTTGCGTCGTGGAGTACAGGATGCTCGAGGATTTTCCGAAGTTATAATCTGTTACTATGACCTTGGATTGGCGCCCGGATAGGGTAAAGGAATCGACGAAGCGCGGTAGCCGAACAACGCCGACTTCGGTGGTGACATTCAGCTGGAACGTCACGGTGGCACTGTCAGGCATGCTCAGCCTTTGCGCAATGCAAGCCGTTGCACTATTGATAGAGCTACCCACTTCAAAGTTGAGTCCCTATGGCGAACGATATGGAAGCTCGCTGGGGAATCTGCATTCTTGAGGGTGGTGACATAGACATTTGGATTGGAAGAGGCCTGGAGGCCGGTTGAACTGTCCCCAACCCACTCTGTCTTGTAGAACTCGGGGGAGCTGCGAACAAACAGACCCTGCCTCTTCAGTTCATCGTACTTCGCGGTCAATTGGCGAGATTCGGTGATCTGTTCAATAGGGGTCAGCGCATATTGTGGGATCGCAAGCGCCTAACACTCACTGACGCTCCGTAATCGTAAGAGGTGTACACCCCTGGGAAGGGGATGCCACCCCACGAGGTTCCACTCCAACCAAAGTCAGCACATTCAAGATGTGTGGTTGGGGCATACTCACCCATAGAACATGTAATAGTTGATAAGCTTCGCGTTCGTCGCCCAGAGATGTAAATAGAAGACAGACTCGAACTCCGGACCGGTCAAGATTCGGCAACTATCGTACCCAGGAGCCGTCGGGCCCCAGGCGTCAAACGCTCCTCCTTGGAACTCTGAAGTACAGCCTCGTAAGAACTGCGGGGGGGCTCTAAAAAGTTGGTCGCACTCACCGGGAATATACCAAGGTTGCCAGGGATTGGCATCGAGGTGGAACTGGCGCATCGTCATCACGACAGGCCTCCAGCGCAAAGGGTTAGAGCAATCGAAACCTTGAGGGTACGCGTCAAGACTAAAAGAAGGTGTCTTAGCTTCGTACGACGCATGCATCGATTTGCATTTACTCACCCGACCAGGTCGACAGCGCCCTTTTAGTCTGTCAGCCGTGGCAACAAGAGAATGTAGGCAAGCGGGGCTCACAGTCCCATTGATGAAGCTTTTACTCCCAACGTCATTGTAGGTCAGCAGCGCGTCCAGGGTGGAGTTTCGATAGAAGTCGATGAGGTCTTGGAAATACCCTGCCTGCTCAGGGGGGTTGTGGTTATATTCATTATCTGGAGCAGAGGTTCCGGTTATCAGCGCCTGCTCTCGTAAATGGAATGATAATTCCCTTACCAATCTGAACGGCTGTTCAAATGTCAATCTTGCTGTCGGTAAAAGTGGCACGATAGGGCTCACTAGAAGGGCTCACCGATGACAGGGCCCCCATTCGCAATGTGGTAAGGTTCGGTCTCTTCGATAAACCCTTGTACGTAGTCTTTCCATGCAGCCTTCCAGTCAGTCGCATTTGTGCGAAGCCTACCAGCAACCTCGGACGTCGCCCAATGCGATATTCCTCCAGCAGTTGTCTCCGCGTTGATATATGGACCTGCAATGGCATCAGCGAGATGCCCAGCTGGACATGCTTATTTGCCGACGTACCAGGACGTATGACAATCCAAATACCGGCTTCCATAGCGGCCTCGTAAAGGGGCTTCACAGCTCGGTAGCTTCCAAAGTCGACAACCCCAGGAGCTGGGTTGGTCAAGCCCATGTGGAGGTACACGCTGAGGGAGTTCAGACCCGCCGCCTTTGCTTTCTGGATGATGTCTGGCCATAGAGACGGCACGGGGAGGCGGAAGGTGTGGAACTCCCCCGAGCTGTGAGGTATCAGTCAAGCGAGCTGTTCTCGGGAAGCGACCAACCTACTGGAGGAAGACCCTCTGCCCTTTGATGAAGAGTGTGTAGTTGTCGTAACGGACATCATCAGAGTAGCGCCTTTGGAGATCATTGCTCGTGGAAGAGGATTTCGATTGAGCACCTGAGCCTGCCCGACCTTGGGTTAAACCAGTGAAGAGGAAAGCAAGAAGCGCGAAGAGCTGTGCTTGATGCAACATTTCTGTCGCGGCCGCGGAGATCCTTTCTTCTGATTGTAGGGGTATTTATGGTGGGGGAGGTAGATGCAGGGTCCACCTTCGAACGTGTAACTTCGGAAACCCAGCCTTCTCGCCATTATTCTGTGATTATGCTAACCGTAGATGCTACCCGTGAAGGACCGTATGTAGGTTCCTCGCGACGCTGAGAAGAGATTGGAAGTGCCACGAGACTAAACATAGAACGAGCTCAGCCTTCAATCCCCTCTTCAATCCGCTGCGGTTGCAAAGGATGAAGAGAAGGAGAGGTGACTCCTTCTCTTCATCGAGGTAAGCAGTGAAGCAGCAGAGAGCTCTCGATACTCCGCCGTGAGACGTTCAGGCCATTTCAACCTCATCTATTATAATAGAGCCGATAGAAGTGTTCAGAAGGCTCGGGGAGAAGCGTTCCTCGAATCGGGTGTCATGGAACGAGCGAAAACGGTGCGAAAAAAGACCGCTAATTGCAGGGTTCGAACTTGAGTGTCATGCGGGCGCGGCGATCAATCGGGTTCCCATGGTCCTCCTCGTACCGATCCAACCCGGAAGCGCGAGGAACTAAACCCGGACACTGCATGTTTTCTGGAACGTGAAAAATCGGGAGTTTTTGCTCCTTGAACACATAGACCTAGGGCTCCAACCATAAGTATACTATCCCTATACGGGTCGGGCCATATAGGGATAGGGTATAGGGTATTATAGGGTATTAATACCTATAAAGAGGGATAGGGATAGGGTTGTGCTGTTGGCGCTGAGATCGGTCACCTGTTGCTCATGCCGCCACTCGTCCTCCTCCGGCACATCCATTTTTCTTCGAAAACAAGGGTCCCGGAGGCCGTAATCTTGTGTGTAGTTGCTAGGTAGCAACCATGATACACACATGTACACCCTTTTCCAACTTTATTCGCGTTCCAAACGAGTTATTCGTTATTTGGGCTCAAACGTGTGAGAAGAGCGATGCATTTAGGCGCTCGTCAAAAACCTCCCATTTTTTTGCCGTTGTCACTGGGAATTGGGATATTGGCAAACACAGTCTGGGTGTGGCCATTATTTTAGCAAGAGGGAGGTTCGTTGCGAGTTTAGGCGCCTTGAGTTTGCGTGTGTAGTCACCTGACAACTAATATGGAAACCCGCTCCTGGTGCCTCGGAGGCCATGAAGGAAGGGGCGGGGCAAATTGGGCGAACCCTTATATCTGGAGCGGACACACCCCAGCAGCAGTCAGTCACTGCAGCACTCAATAACTGGGCTGTAACTAACAACCCTATACACCCTGTATTATAGTATAAATACCATATACTATACAGCCGACAAAAATGGGTTATAGGGATAGGGATAGGATGATACCCTATTAATAGGGCATCGTATAGTATATGGTTGGAGCCCTACATAGACCTCAAGAGTCGAAAAGGAGGTCCTAAAAAAGAACGCTGGACTAACTGGGGATTGAACCCAGGGCCTTATACAGGTCAGGTCTCGAAGGACCATGCAAAGCATACGCGCTACCACTGCGCTATTAGCCCATAAAAGCAGTATTAATTTTTGAGCTTAAGGAGAAAAGGAGAAAAGGAGAAGAGAAAGAGAGGAGAGAGGAGAGAGCGTCGCTTTACCCAGAGGTTCGCCCCCCACGTACCTCCCCCCAACACACAACGCGACACGGTCTTTCATATTACAGAAGACGCGCTGCATTTTGCAAACGAAAGTACACGTGCGCGACGTACTACTCAAGCCCACTGCCCTTCCAGGGCATCCTTGGTAGACATACCAGAGTCCAGTCCAATCTCCTGGAACACATCCATTATGGCACGATGACCCTCCTTATCCTCTGCGCTCGCAAGTGCTGGTCAAACAGTTCAGGCAACAGAATCTGCATTGATAGAGAAGGAGATTGCGAACCTTCGCCTCTACCTTCGCCAAGACTCGTCTCAAGGCCTTGCTGACCATCCCTTGCTGCAATCAACAGCAGCTGAGCTCCAATGTGATCGAGCATCTCGGGTGTCTCGACGCTGGCGAAGCGTAACCCGTACGACTCCCGCCCTCGCCCACTAGAACCGGCCCCAAAGATATCGTTCATGATCCAGTCGGGGTAATCGGGTTCCTTGGTGTGGCTCATAGCAGGACTAGTGTTTGGCGCCTTTGGGTTCTTGACCTGAATGACGAACGAAGAAGCGGTGTAAATTCCGAATGCTGCCTGGACGTCGCCAATATCAGAGGGGGCTGGATGAGAAACGTTGTATCCGAGGTGCGTTTCACGCTGTGACGGGGTGCAAGCCTCGGTATTTACGAGAGCGTAACCCCCGCGAGCTACCAGGCGAGCGGGTCCTTCATGACGGGTTCCTGAAAATATGGTTAGTATCGGCCGCCTCCGCTCAATGAATCGGAAGTGTAGCTGACCTCTCGTCTTGGTTTCGTACGTCTTCGACCCCAAGCCTTCAACCAAACCATGCAGGTCTTCTCCAAGGCTAGTGACAGTCCCCCAGAACGTCTCCTTCCTCCCCGCCCCGTGAGGGTCAGGCAGCTTCTTCTTCCCAACAGTGACGAGTCTGTAATACTGCTTTGACGTGTTCCTGGTCACTGGGGCAGGGACAGCATCAGCCCCAGGAGACAAAACCCTCATCTCTGCTTCCTCTGTTCGCGTAGGATCTGGCTTTGGGGCCGAGCCAGAACCCTTCCCAGAATCAGCGGCGAACTCGGGAGGCCGGGGGATTAGAACCATGTGGAGATTTTTGACCTCGTCGAGGGAGTGAACGTCCTCGACTTCGACCTTAGGTCGGTAGAAGAAGTAGATGTGTCCACGCTCGACCGTACCTATCGACACAATGAGAGGGGCTCCGGCACTGAGGTCAGGAGACGCACCTGGCTTGTAAACGTTAGGCCTCCCTTCACCTCCCTGCTTAGAACGCGGGGGGACAGTCGATGCACGTCGGTCGCCCGCGCTCGGTTTCTGCTCAATGTCGTCTCGAGTCACCTTGGCCCTCTTCGAGCGGGGTCTTTCCCCCTTCCCGTTCACCTCCTCCTCCTTGGACTTGAGCGCGCCCCCCGTAGTGGAACCAGCCCGTTTCCTCTTCTGAGTCGCCCCACTCCTGGTGGTCGCGCGTTTACGGGTCATCTGCTGAGGCTTCTGCTCCTCCTTCAGTTTACCTTCTTGAATAGCTTGTTGTCGTCGAGTGGTGGGCATTGTTATTGGCGTTCAAGCTGAAGTGCTCCAAGCAACATTGTTTATACGCAAAAACAGCGCGCCTGAGAGTGACGTCAGGGCCGACCTCACATTGTGGAGGTGAGGCGTCTGGAATGGAGCACTCGTAGTATTCCGAGTTTCCTGGGGCAGGAGGTGTGAAATCAGAAGTTGGAAAAGCACTGTGACCAGTGTCGATGAATGGCCCCAGCGTGAGAATACTCTCAAACAGCTGGGCGCTTAAGTTAACAAGCAGCTCAGCGATACACGACCGGCGCTAGCAGTGGTAGAAATGGAATATCTCGGTATTGTGGTATGTCTACGTAGACTTTGCCTTGTACTTTTGGATCTCAGTGAGTAAGGCGTGGTTTGACCCGAGACTGTAGGTGAGCGTCATCCGTTGGAGAACACCGTCGCCTTTCGCTGCATCCGTCTCAAGCTATCGGAGTTTAAGCCACGCGTAGACGATAAACCAATTTGAGGCTCACCAATGAAATGATGTCATCCAGAAGGTGTGCCTGACCGACCATCATCCCAAGTATCCCCCCCTCGTAGTTTGCATTCACAACGTGTACGTGGAAATGGTCTTCGGGGAATGAGAACGCGGTATCCCCGAGTGGTGATAGGTACAACTTACAGTAGCTCGGCTGGTAGTGGACGTATAGCCGCAGTGAGTCCTCGCCGATGCCCCACTTCTGTGAGGCGACTTGGATTGCTTGGGTACGAATGGCGTTCAGTAGCGGGAGATGAGATTTCTGTAGGTCCCTAAGGCTTCGTATGCTCCGATCCTGGGCGATAACAACGAGGTAGAGTGATGAGATCGTCTTGAGATCCCACTTCATGTCCGGAAGGATGAGAAAATCTTTGTCAGAGTAGAGGATCTTGGACTGCTCTGAGAGGCCGTTGAGGATATTCTCCACCCTGGAGGAGGGGTAAACCATGGCACACCTATGGGGAGATAACGCGTACCATTGCGTACGGGAAGGAGGAAATGCTGCAATGTATGCGCTCACAACTTCACTATACAGTTCTGGAGTCTCCCGCACCACCACCTGAATCTGCTTGGTATACTGCCAAAAGTTCAATACACAGACACTCTGGATGGAGGGCAGCATCGTCGCACCTTTCGGATGTGCGTCTCCGTAGCGGGGCAAATGATGTTGATCTTGACATCCCTTTCCCTCTCTTCGCCAAACCATCCAAACAACCAGGTATACTGATCATGCATGATAGAAGCACCCAACGAACTGGACACTAGGAGATACCTACGATGTCAGTGCTTTCCTCGAGCTCTACCCGCTGGATAACCCCATCCTCTGCAAAGTATCGTCCAGCATTGTTAGCTTCCAGCGCCGTCTTCTCGAGGCGGACGATGGCCTGAACACGATCTTGCCCATTTTTCGCCAGCGACCCGAGCAGTGCAATCGAATGCGTCAAGGGATCTTCGTTGAGGACCCTCTCAAACCTAAATCGACGAAGATCTTCCAGGTTCTGAGGAGAACTTGAATGGGCCATGGCGGTTCGGAGGAAAGGACGCAACTCGATGCTGTGGGACTTTTGTGTCACCAACGCGTGACGTCACGCTGGACCAGCACACAGACGCGCTCAGTGACAGCCTCACGCAGCTTCAAGTTTCAACATCCTCCACATTCCTCTCCCTCACACTTCAAAATGGGTATCAAGGGTCTCACCGGACTGCTCAACGAGCATGCACCCGCGTCTATCAAGGAGCACGAGATCAAGACGCTGTTCGGGCGAAAGGTCGCCATTGACGCGTCCATGTCTATCTACCAGTTTCTCATTGCCGTTCGACAACGCGACGGCGAGATGTTGACGAACGACGCAGGCGAGACGACGAGCCACCTTATGGGCCTGTTCTACCGGACGATTCGAATTGTGGAGAACGGGATTAAGCCTGCATATGTCTTCGATGGGAAGCCACCGGACTTGAAGAAAGGCGTGGTATGTGTTGGACTCGCAGTCGGGAGGTAAACTAGCGCTCATGAACTGTCGTACAGCTGTCGCAACGTTACAAAAAGCGAGAAGAGGCAAAGGAGGAGGGTGAAGAGGCCAAGGAAGTTGGAACGACCGAGGATATGGACAGGTTTTCGAGGCGGCAGGTCAAGGTTACGCGGGAGCACAACGAGGAGTGTCGGAGGTTGCTGGGTCTCATGGGCATCCCCTTCGTAGTGGTACGTCATACTTCTCGATACCCGTTCTACTACTCTAAGTTCTCTCACTCAAGGCGCCCTCTGAGGCTGAGGCCCAATGTGCTGAGCTCGCACGGGGCGGCAAGGTTCGTCGGTTTGGTCACGACCCGCGACCCACGTCTCATGCTAGATAGGTGTATGCAGCAGGCTCTGAGGATATGGACACCCTCACCTTCAACGCACCTATTCTCTTGCGCCACTTGACGTTCTCCGAGGCGAAGAAGCAGCCAATTTCAGAAATCAACCTCGAAGTTGCTCTCAAGGGTCTTGATATGACTATGGATCAAGTGAGCAGTGACTTAACGCGCCTCTGTAGCCCGAGTTCACCCGCACTTCACAGTTCATCGACCTATGTATCCTTCTGGGTTGCGATTACCTAGAACCCATCAAGGGTGTTGGTCCCAAATCCGCTCTCAAGCTGATGCGGGAGTACGGTAGTCTAAAAGCTGTTGTGAAACACCTTCGTGAAAAGTAAGGCCCGCTTTCCCAAAATGCGGTCGTACTATGCTAACGAATACCTTAGAGCTGCCACCACCAAACCCGCAGAAGAATCCGAGGAGGAGGAGGAGCCAGCACCGACGTCAGACGTCGAGATGCCTGATGAGGAGAAGGACAGCGATGATGAGGACGAGGAGAAGCCGAAGGAAAAGAAAGCCCCAGCAAAAGGGAAGCCTAAAGGCAAGGGCAAGGGTAAGGGCAAAGGAGGCGTCCAGATACCTGAAGAATGGCCATGGGAAGAGGCGAAACAATTGTTTAAGAAACCTGATGTCCAGCCGTCGGACGAGGTCGAGGTATGCGTTTATTGCCAATGTTGGTGTACGTGTCCTAATTAGGTTGCAGCTTGAGTGGAAGAACCCTGACGTCGATGGGCTCATCCAGTTCCTCGTAACAGAAAAGGGATTCAAGTAGGCTCTCTTGCTCCTGATCATTTGGAATCGCGCGTTAACCTTGGTACCAGCGAGGAGCGTGTCCGGAAGGGAGCCGACAAGCTGGCCAAGTTCTTGAACACGAAACAGCAAGGGCGCCTTGATGGCTTCTTCACTGTGAAAGCGAAAGAGAAGGCTGCACCGGCAGCTAAAGGGAAGGGCAAGCCTGATCCAAAAGCCAAAGGCACCAAGAGAAAGGTCGGACCTGAATCGCCTTATCCCGCCGGTCAGGGTGCTGACTATAGTTACCCACAGGGAGACGAGAAAGGGGAAGGTAGCTCTGGGAAGAAGCCAAAGCGGAAGTAGACCCTACCACCCACTTTTTTGCTGTTTATTTAGTATTTTGCGGCCAGTGCTCCCACGTTGCTTGTATCTTTATTCCTGTCTTTGCTGATCTGTGTCAATTCAGTAGGCGCGCGTCTTCCTACTAACCCGACTTCGTTCGCATTGCTCAAGTGACTAGAAAACCTCGACCCCCTAAGAACCTTATTCTTCCTTATCCCTATCTTCATTCCTCCTGCCAACATTTCTCCGCCTCCCGCTGTGCGGGCACGCTTCTGTTCCTCTCCATTCTCCTGGGCATCTAGTGTTTAGCGGCAATCATTCGACGGGACGGGGCGACGATCAGGGACGACAGGTCCAGCGTTTCCTTTAGCGCCCGTCGTAAGCTCATATTCTCACACGTTCCCACTCGTTGCTTCGCTTGGACAGCCGAGTGCCAGAAGATGGGACGAACATCGGACACTCCGCATCGACTCCGTCGCTTGGTATGGGCGCTAACAGTCGCGTACGGAGGCGTATTTTACCTTTGACAGGTCAGGCACCCAGCAAGGGGACCAAGGAGAACCAAACAACCCGCAAGGGCTTGCAAGGGCTTGCACTAGCTTGCACTCCTTTGCACTCTTGCACGGGCCCGCCCAGTGCGCGGGGCGGGACCGCCAACTGCCCCCGACGCCAAGAATAGGCTGCGCAATTGAACCGGGTCGGGGTGCAGCAAATACCCGGCCATGTGCTCGTCACCGATCATACCCCTGCCGCCAATGCCAAGGCGACCACGGCTCTTGTTCGTCTCCCACTTCGCGCCACACCTTCTGGCCTAGCGAAGCTGTATGACGGTACGAGGCGTACATCTTTCTGTGGCGATTGCTGACCCTCGTTCCATGCGATCGGATCGCCAGGGAGCACACCCTCAGCATTTCGCTTCGGGTACTTGGAAGGAGCCCGGGGTTTCCCCAACAGAAACTCGGCCTTCCATTTGGTCTCGCAGCACATGGAATTTCAACTCATCCGGCCAGATAGCATTTTCGGGGACTTGCCTCCTAAAGCTTGAGAACACAGTCTCCGCCCCCAGATCGTGTCCTCCGATCCACCCCCTCGTCTTCCTGCCGCAATGCAAACAGAGGGGTAGATCAGGGTGGATCTTATTCGTAAGGTCTTATCCGGAGGCTGAGGCGTCGATAGGCGTCGACGCGCATGTGCTCTGGAAGAATCGGTTGTGGAAATGGCTGGATGTCGTTTGCATGGCGGATCTGCATGGAGGCTTTTGACAAATTTCCTGTGCGTCAGGCCGGCTTTCAGCCTCAGGTACCCCACCATTTATCGCGTCTAGGTCGTTTCTCCTTCGTTGCTTCCTCCACCCTTCTTTCGTATAAAGCCCTCGCGCTTCATTCATTTGTTCGCCTTTTCCCGCTTTGACTCTCGCTTTCGTTGGTGCTGGGATCAGCCGTCGTTGCCACACACAGGGGATAAGAGATGACGCACGACTTCGACTCGACTCTGGGAGCGATGCTCATTGGATTCTGCCTCTCGTGCATGGTGTTCGGGGTTTTGACGCAGCAGACGATCACCTATTACCAGAGGTACTTCCATGACAAGTGGCTATACAAGATTCTGGCGAGTGCTTGGATTTGACGCGGTGATCCGGTTGGACTGACGGACGGATGCTTCCAGGTGGGGGGACTTTGGGTCGCTGAGTGCATAGATGTGATTTTCGTCGGATACTCGGTGTACCATTACACGATCACGTACGTCGGTACAGATTTCGACGAGGCTTCCTCAGAGCTCCAACCCATTCCCATCGCAGGCATTTTGGAGACTTCAGTTATTTCCTGACTGAGGATATCGTCTGGTCCCTGATTGTGCGTCCCCGCGTCCCTATTCCCCCCTTCCGACGCTCAAACACCTTTGTAGCTTCAAGTCTTGGTGGCGGTATGGCGGTTCTTTATCTCCCTGGAGACCATGGTTAATAATTGCGCGTGCTTCTCCAGGCACTGGTTGGCGTAGTCGTGAAATGGTGCGTTCAATCGGACTCTACCACAATTTGTACGCAGGTGATTGATGTTCGTCTGCCCGTTTCTAGCGCATTCGCCGTCCGCGTCTGGACATGTGAGTGGGTGAATGAATCGGCTGCCTACACAAGACTCACCGATCTTGTGATTCAGTCAGCAAACACAACTACTACATCACAGGAACCATTGTATGTTTTTTTCTTTCTGACATAAGAGTATGGAAGTGCTGAATCACGTTAATGTAGGCGGCCCTGATTTTAGGACAGACCGGTGCGCTTTAACTCCCTTGAGAAGAACGACGGGACTGAGATGGGTTCTTGACGTCGTCTGCAGGTCTGGCATTAGGTGAGCACGGTGTACCATGTCTGTGCTTGGATTGTGGCTGATTGAACGCCTCCGCACAGCTTACTGTGTCAAAGCGTCAGTCGAGATCTTTCTCCCTTGACTACTATCAACAACGCCGACTCATTTTTCTATGCCGTTACAGATTCGAGTTTCGGAAAATCGAGGCCGCTCCTCGACTCCGGGTATGGGATCCACTCCACCGAGCGTCGCTTTCTCTAATCTGATCTTTTCGCGGTAACAGGGTATCGCGACATGGTCACTCTCGGCAGGTGTCGCGACCGACCTCGCCATTGCCTTGGCCCTTTGCTACTTTCTGCGGAAGCTAAGGACGGGTTTCAAGAAGTCTGATAGCCTGGTGAACATGTTGTGCGTTTACGCGATCAATACTGGAATCCTGACCAGGTATGCCCCTACTTTGTGAATGCTTCTTTACGGGCGCTCGAAAGTTATCGTATCAGTGCTGTCAGCGTGACCGTATTGGTTTTGGTGAGGTCCCCCCGACGTTCCATTTCTCTTGTTCAGCTCACCGATGCGTATCCCTAGTACAACGTCTACCCCAGCTTCATGTACTTCATGGGCGCTTACTTCGTGCTCGGCAATCGTGAGTAAATCTGCTTGTCATCTTATCTGTCGGTCTCACGCTGCGCGACAGTTTACGCCATCTCCTTCATCTGCACGCTCAACACCCGACGCGCCATCCGTGGTATGGGCACCGACAACCAGGCCAGCACGACGGACAAATCTCGGGGAGGCGCGATCTACATGATCACCAACCCTAGCGGACATCGGGTGCAGGCCCCTGGGAATGCGCCGAATCCGATGACGACTACCAAGCAGAATGTTTGTGGTTCATTGAACCGTCCATCAGAAACACATTTATACTAACGCCCATCTTCAGTTGGAGATTGACGTACGGCAAGAAATTTCCGTGCTCACCGACATCGAGTCGGGGCGCACTACAAAAGAAGTGTGTTGATTCCTACCTTACCAGAGACTGGCTGATCGACCCTTAAGCGCCTGTAGGACTCAACTTCCACCGACTCGACTTCACCAACACCAGTGAAGGCTTACTCGCCCTGGCGGTAGAGGCGGGTTCGATCCTCGTCAAGGACTTTGTATGTACATTAGAAGGGCTTTCGGGGGGCTAGACCTTGCGAACTATTGGCGACTCTTATCATTATCTCTGCTGTAATACCTTGCATTTCGCCCTTCAACACCACGCTCGTTGACTATCTTACTTACAGGAACCTATTGCATTTGGCTCGCCTTATATACTAAAATGAAGCAATTGTTAGATGAGCCTGTGAGCTTCTCAAGGAAGACGCGGTGCCCGAAGACGCCCCCCGGTCTTCAACCACCCCCGCACCGAGTCGGAAGAAAGGCGAGCGACGCTTCCTCGACGTCTATTTGTCTTCCTCCAAGTAAGGTCCTGAGTCATTACGGTATCGGAGCACTCCTTCGAATGCTACTACCACCACCACCACCACCACCACCAGTCTCGACTGAATCGTTTGCGGGTTTGGGATGCTTCGCCACATTACAAGCTCCGAGATTCGGTATGTAACATGATCACCCAGTTGCCCGTGGGTCCTTGTGAGCGAGTCACGGTTGCCTTCAGCACTGATCCACACCGCATGGTACCCCACTCAAGCCTTTCCCCCGGGACACCGGATGTCCTCCATTTGTAACTAACTGATCCCGCCTGCGAGACTCTCCAGGACTCTACTGCTTCCTGGGATTTTATACCCTTGAACTTTCCCCGGAAATGGTGGGTGCTTCCGGTCCAGGGTTCCCAAACCTTTTAACTACTTCTCTCACCTAGTGTGCACGCTCCTTTTGACCCTGCTCGTCGGGCTAGTAGACGCTCCCTTGGCCAAGTTGGACCCGTCCTTCTCTACCCTCTCCGTTCCCTACCCCTCTGAACGCGACGATGTCGACCACTTCTGCGGCTGCAGCAGCAGCAAGGGCCGCCCTCCAACCAACGATAGACGCGACAGTGGGCGCAATCTTCATTGGTTTCGCCTTCGCCTGCACGATCTACGGCATCGTGATCACGCAGATGTTCGTTTATTTCAGAAACTATCCTGGAGATAGAACCTGGTTCAAGTGGTTGGTGAGTGGTCGATCGTGACGGGGTCCCTCTAGACTTAGCTGACGTTCTTCCAGGTTGTTTTCATTTTGTGGGTGCTGTTCGATATGGGGAGAAGGGCCGACACTCATCGTCCCCTCTCAGAATCCTGGAGACTGCAGACCAGGCCTTTATTGCGCATATGCTTTACCATTATTGCATCACCAACTACGGCAATCTCACGGCGCTACTCCAAGCGCGTACAACTTGGTGCGTTCACCTCCACGCGCTCCGTCCATTGGGACTAATGTGCGTCACCAAACAGGTCGCTCATTGTATGTCACACTACTAGCTGGACCGTATTCTGGAGGGCTCATGATTGTCGCGTAGTTGCAACTGACGGCTGGAGCCGCAGTAGGCTGCATTGTAAAGTGTTACTTTGCGTTCCGAGTCTGGAGGTGTAAGTACTACAACCGTCCCTCATTCGCTGTCGGCTAACTAGTGCACAGTCAGCAACAGGAACATTTGGATAACAGGCCTCATCGTGCGTACCCAGCCAATTGACTGCCTTCCCCGTTCAAGTCCCAACCGTCACATAGGTCCTTCTGGCTTTGGGTCAACTAGGCCTCGCCATTACCTACACCGTTGAGGCGTTCAAGCTCCCAGACATCTTCGCAGTGCATGAGCTTCGAGTACGTTCCGTCGACTTCTCCTGGCCCGCCGGCTCCTCCTGACGATAATATGAACAGACTTTAGGAACCGTCTCACTAGGGGTTGGTGTCGCCACCGACATCGTTACCGCCGTTGCTCTTTGCTTCTTCCTGAACAAGCTTCGCACTGGCTTGAAGTCCTCGGACAGTCTGGTCAACAACTTGTGCGCGTATGCTATCAACACTGGCGTCCTAACAAGGTGAGCAGGTTCCGTCTAACTGGATGATCGACATCCCCCTGATGTGCCCTATTCAATAGCACCGTCAGCGTTGCCACTCTCGTGCTGTACAACGGAATCCACGGGCTGAACCTCTACTTCGTCGCCACATACTTCATCCTCAGTAAACGTAAGTCTTCTAAATCCAGCTCTCGTTCACATCGTCGCAAAGCTAACCGCTCCGAACCCTCGCACTTAGTTTATGCTATCTCCTTCATGGCAACGTCAGTATCCTATTTTCGCATCCCGCGCCTCTCATCCTATTTATGACCGACATACTGACGGCCTTCTTCCTCTTCAGGTTAAATACCCGAAGGACTATTCGCGGACGAGGGACGGATGCTCAGGGAGGGGCGACGACGAACAATACGAATATGTTCCATCTTGGGACCCGGCTTCCGTCGATGGCGCCCACAGATATCAACCAGTGGGATGTCGTATACCCACCAGCGCTCAAGGCACAAGAAGTGCACCAGGAATTTGTAGAAGAGCTTCACTACAACTCGGCATACTTCCCCGGTCACCATGACAAGTAAGTGCGGGTCAATCTCCCAAGTATCCTGGTTCTGACCCGTTCCACTTCTCATAGACCACAGGAGGCGGTTTAAGGCGTCTGCGATTGAACCTGAAGTATCATTATTTTCACGCCATCCAAAACATTTCTTTGAGGACGATCCTTCTGGGCATTAGAGCATTTGTAACATTCGGATTTGCTGTATCACTACTTTGTTGTACCCTTCGTTCACTGTATAACTACTACTTACATTTCTCTACTGGGCGCTTTACCTGACTTGGTTGTCTGCTTGTGATCGATATCGCTGCCAAGGGGGTAGGGAGGGGTGGTAACTGCGGGAATCAGGCCCAGGATAGTCGCTGTGAGAGAACGGAGAAGGGCATGTGCAGATTATGTCAATCCGGTGCTAAAAGCACATGGAGTGGGTGCCACCTATCCAAGGATGGGCACGGTTCCTCCGTTCGACATGCAGCGTTCCAAGCCACCCACACGTTGACCTCTAGATATGGGGTCACCCTTATGCAACTGTAAAAAAACTTTCAGTGATCCTTGTCGGGCGTTACGTTCCATATCACATCCTGGACCTTAACCAAAGCGTAGCCCGGCACCTTTGGAAGATCTTCTGCGTTTGCTGATTGTGGCTGGGTTTGTGAGAGACGATGCGCAGAACGACTGCGCGTCGGTCGCATGTCGGGCAAGACGACGACGACGACGAATACCGTGCATTGTGCAGAGCGGAGAGGAAGGACCTCCACCGAAGTTCGCCCGTTGCCGTTGCGAGAGGGGCGTGGGGACCCATGGGAGGGTCTTTGGTCGCGCAGCCCGGACGACGGCCGCGATGAGCAAAAGGCTTCATGTTGCCTATTATGTCGCCAGGCCCAGAAAACTTCGAAGCAAGATCCAGGCGGGGAGAAGGCGGCGGCACCCGCAGCTAGAAGCCGCATCCATCCAGTTTCAGGACGACGCAATCGGAGGTGGTGACCTACGAAATTCCCGTCCACTGATTAGATGAATGGGCCGTGCTGACCGCAAACCCTTGGTAGGATGATATTGCAAGGAGAAATCAAGGAGGCAGACTTCGGGGAGGAGCGCAAAACCAAGGAAGGCAAGCAACACAAAAAGGCAATCTGGGCGTCGAGATATCAGAATAACGATGGAGAACGACCTGACGAGGATGAAGAAGCCGCGAAACCTCCACATCGACGCCAAAACCAGAATAGATAAAGCGGTAAAACCGATAGTTCTTGGAGATCTTGGCCGAGTATACTCCAGGGTATTTCTGCCCATTTCAGCGCCCAACTGGGAAGACCATAAGCCAGCCCAAACTGTGTTGAAACTTGTGCGATGCGTGATGCCGGTTCCGTCGGGGCATCTGGGGTGCTTTGCACGCAGCATGTTCCACAGCAATCGTATGTCCGCTGACCTCTGTGCGAACGAGCGTCAAAAAATCCTTCAAGTCCATACGATGAGGCACAATAAAGGCCGGATCTGCCAACTGCGACGAAAGTGTATAGAGCAGCCACTGTCATGTATTGAAGCACTTACGTTCGAATACAATCACGTACCGTAATTTAGCGATAACGCTCCCGCATCAGAACCAGGAGGACAAAGCCACCACATTGCTATCCACAGCGTCTCCGTCCTCGCGGTTTCTCCCCTGCGGGCTGTCGTAGCGCCCAATTCAAATCAGAGCGACAGTTGCCCGTTCATCGGGGTTCATGTTATCTGGTTGTTCCCACTGCATTTCGGCACAATTTTTGGGGCGATTGCCTCCACAGGGGAAGGAGCCTGAGAAGAATCGACAAATGGCTGCCGAGGCGGGCTTGGACCACGATGGCGAACCCTCCCAGTTCTGGATGGCGGAGGGATCGGTGGGTTGGTCCAACGAGCCTTCGAATCGCAACACCATGCGCCCGCAGGAGAACCTTTGTCGTAACACCTTCGAGGAACCCAGATATTTTCCGCCTAAGCGTACCCGTGCACCGAACGAGCGAAGTTTGAGCGAGCTGGGTGTTGCTGGGATCTACTGGGGTGGTCCTCACGATGGTCAACGTTGGGTCAACGTCATGAAGAGGGAGGTCGACGTTACGTGGTGATGATGGCGCGCGAGGTAGGCTGCAGGCAACATTCTCACAGTCGACAACAGCCTCTCTTACGTTGACGTCGTTCGCTTCCTCATCGTGATGCTCAGTTTGGGCGACTTCACCACACCAGCCGTGTCAGTTGAACACATTTGCTCTGCTGACGCACAGTGAACCATTCTGGACACATTCTCCATGACCTAGTACCTTCTATTTCTGCTCTCCAGTTCTTCTATTCTTCGAAATGCACACCCCCCATGGGACTTCGAGCTGGTCAGGAGAACAACATACGCCTTCTAAGAAGACCGTAAACCCGGATGCCCAATGTGACGATAGCGGATACCCAACGGTTGAAAAGGGCAGGAAATGGCGAGGGAGAAGAGACGCAGAGAGCTTCGCCATGGCGGAAGCGACGCATATACCCACTGGCGCTCGATTCATCCTACTCCTCGCATCTGTTTTGGTGGTTCTTGTGACGGTCTGGGCACTGCCAGACACCATACTACCCTCAGGCGGCCCTCTTCGATCGCCTGCGTGGAAGCTGGACATCCAAGCCCGCGAACCTGGCCCTCTGGAAGGCGTGACGCCCGACGTCCAGTATGACAACTATACCCTCTTCCTGAAAGGACAACGAGTCTTCCTTCAGTACGTATAGTCTGTTTATACCATGTCTATGCTGGTGGTTATTGACAGTTATTCTTAGCTCTGGAGAATTCCACACATTCCGGTTGCCGGTGCCCTCCCTCTGGCCCGACATCATGCAGAAGGCCAAGGCGGCGGGATTGAACTCGCTCAGCGTGTACATTCATATGGGCTTGCTGAACCCTGCTCCAGGCGTCGTCGACTTTGACAGCTACCGTGCACTGAAGCCCTTGTACGAAGCCGCAATGGAGGCTGGAATATGGATTGTTCCTCGCCCTGGTACGTTCATCTACTAACGTCCTGTCCAATATTCAGTCTCAACTATCTTCTTGTAGGTCCCTATATCAACGCAGAAACCACCGCAGGTGGTATTGCTCACTGGGCGACGTCCGAAGTTGCGGGTACCTTGCGAACAAACGACACTGACTGGAGAGCAGCCTGGGAAGACTACATCCAAGGAATAATCGAGGAGACTGCACCATATCAAATCTCGGTCGGGGGGCCAGTCATTGGTAATACTTCATCTTTACCTTTAAAACGAGTCAAGTGTTGTTGACATTTCCCCCCAAGCTATACAGATCGGTCGGTGCACCTACTCCAGGTCGAAGAACTGATCAAGTCTGACGGCTTGCATAGATAACGAGTACACCCAGAACCCCCCTTCACATGCTGGCTATTACCAAGACCTCATCGACGTTTACCACAACTCCTCTATCGAGGTCTTGTTAACCTACAACGACTTTGGAGGCGGTAGGAGCTTCGTGAATGGAACCGTAAGTACATCCCTCGGTGCGTTTCGAATTTGTTTCTCATCCAACGCTTTGGGCAGGGCGCTGTCGACCTTGTTGGACTAGACTCATATCCTCAAGGGTTTGACTGTTCGAACCCCCTCCATTGGCAGCCTGTGCCCTCGACCTACTACCAATATCACTTGGAGGTGAACCGATGGCAGCCTTGGTATATCCCTGGTGAGCTTTCCTTTCAGTGTCATATAAGGATAGCTGACAGTGTCATCTAGAATTCCAAGGAGGGGCCTTCGATGCGTGGGGCCCGAGTGCTCCAGGTTACGACGCCTGCAGAATCCTGACAGGAACCAATTTCCAATCCGTTTTCAACCTTGCGCTCTGGTCGAGCAATGCGAAGCTCATCAACTACTACATGTTCTATGGGTGAGCTGATTCTCGTTCTGTTCGGACACGCCTTGTTCATCCCGATTCGTGCTTCAGAGGGACGTCATGGGGAGGGATACCGCATCCTGGCGTTTACACTTCGTACGACTATGGAGCTGCTATCAGAGAAACTCGAGAGCTGTCTGCCAAGTACGACGAGCTCAAGAGGCAGGCGCTCTTCCTCCGTAGCTCTCCCGAGTTCTACAAGACAGAATGGGTCGGGGATACCGCCACTGGTATCTCAGCGTCGTCCAACCCTGACGTCTATGTCACCGTCTTGAAAAATGCAGACACTTCTGCTACATTCTACATTGTCCGTCACAAAGACTCGACATCGAAGTACGTCCACATTCTTCAATGCATTAGTTATGTGCTTAATTCTCCCAGCGAAACTCGAACATACCGGCTGTCTGTGAATACCGATGTTGGTGCGCTCGAACTTCCCCTCTACGCGGACTCGTTCACCCTTGGAGGGCGTCAGTCCCAAGTCGTCGTCACCGACTACACCTTCGGAAACTCCTCTCGCGTCTTGTCTTCGAGCGCTCAAATCATGTTCGCCGGGATCATCGACGGAAGAGATGTGCTTTTCCTCTACGGCGACAAGGACAAAGACCACGAGACGTCCATCTACACTGGAGAGCTGCCTCCTGACGCTCTTGGCGCTCAATTATCCGACCGCGTCAAGGTCAACGCCGCACCCGGAACTGGACGAACGACTATTTCATTCCTTCAGGGAATCGAAGGCCTCGTGACGGTCGTTGACTCAGCACAACAACTCGTCTTGTTTGCGGATACCGACACCGCAGGGACGTTCTGGGCTCCCGCTATCGCAGGTGCAGCTGAGGACCCATTCCGTAACTTCTGGGGTATCGGCACCAACCAGTCGATCCTGGTTGGAGGGCCTTATCTCATCCGGGATGCCGCCATCACTGGCGACTCACTGGCCCTCAAGGGTGATCTCAAGGAAGATGTTCGTTTGACCATCATTGCACCTAAGAACATTCGGTCGCTCTCCTGGAACGGGTACGATCTGACACCGGACTTCCTGGCTTCCTCCAAGATCTCGGAATTCGGAGGCGTGTTGGTCGCAGACCTTAAGAGAAAGGGAGAGAGCCTGGCGGGCATCGAAATCCCAGAGCTGGGTGGATGGAAGTATAAGGACAGTCTTCCCGAGACCCGCGAGTACGACGATGGACAGTGGACTTTGGCTGATCACAACACAACGAACATCCCGTACAAGCCATACTACGGCGACGGGAGAGTGCTGTATGGGTGCGATTATGGGTTGTGAGTCTATCTCTACCACCTTTGTAAGCACTACTGACCCAACTTCCTTCGTAGTTGCGAAAACGCTGTCTTGTGGCGGGGACATTTCAAGGCGACTGGGGAGGAGAAGAGCGTCAATCTCTCTATCAATGGCGGGACTGCCTTCGCTGCCAGCGTATGGCTAAACGATGTCTTCCTGGGGACGTCATTTGGAAAGTAAGACTTGACTTAATTCCTCCATTTCCCCCCTCTCATCCTGATCTACTTGTTTCGTAGCTCAACGAACAACCTCAACATCATCGAGGAGACTGACGACAAGTTCATCTTCCCTCAAGGCTCTCTCATTCCCGATGCTGATAACGTTATCACCGTCGTCCAAGACAACACGGGTCTGAATCAGACGTCCTATGTGACCTACAATGGCAACACATCCAAGAGCCCCAGAGGCATCCGAGGGTTCCAGCTGGACACCGGTGTGTTCGGAGAGTGGCGAGTCCAAGGCAAAGTCGGAGGGTATCGTGAATACCCAGACAAGGTCCGCGGCCTGCTCAACGAAGGTGGCCTTTACGGTGAGCGTCTTGGCTGGCATCTGCCAGGCTTTGCCTTAGACGATACCTGGGTCGAGCGGGACCTTGCCGAAGGTCTGCCAGACAAGGCCGCAGGAGTTGCGTTCTTCGTTACGACGTTCGATCTCGACATACCGGAAGGCCTGGATGCGATGCTCTCCTTTGAGTTCGAGGAAGGCTTAGGTCAGCCCTATCGAGCGTGGTTGTTCGTGAACGGGTGGATGATGGGCAAGAGAGTCGCCAACCTGGGACCCCAGTCCAAGTTCCCCGTGCATGAGGGTATACTTGACCACCACGGCGAGAAGTAAGTCCACCACTCGCATTCAACTGTTCACGTATCTAGGTTGCTCATGCTCTGTTTCGCAGCACCATCGCGGTGGCATTGTGGTCTTTAACACCCAATGTCACCATTTCTCCAACCCTCAAGCTGAACCTTGACGCAACTTACGATGGAGGTGTTGGGAATGTGGTCGTAAACAACCCAGTGTGGTCCGCCGATGGCCGCCCAGAAGCCAAATAGGCGCGTACTGAGCTCGTTTCCGTACTTCGGATCATGAACCGATTGGCCCCTCTTACTACTGTATGTATCGAAGGTACTGCCCAAATGTATTGTTGAGCCGGACTATGAACTTAACTTACCTTATGGATCTGCGTACTACAACCTCGCACGCGAGGGGAATGTTGGTGGCGCCGAGTGTGCACTTGTTCAACTGTGTACCTCACAGCTCCCCACCAGTCAATAGAACGAAGAATCGTCAAATTACATATCATTCAAGACGATGTGGAACCAAGCCTCTAAGGGTCGCCCCGCTGACCACCCATGCAAACCTCACAGCCGCCCACGCCCGCCCAGCGCACTGCGAAACCACCCTCAGGATACGAAGACCGATCGCCCCAAAGATGAAGCCCACAAGAGCCCGCGCTCCCGTCGCTTCCAACAGGTCGAAGCCGAATGCACAGAAGTACTGGACGGATGGCACCGCCCTGCGTTTCAGTGTAAGATGGTGGTCAGCGTATTGGATGTCGAATGGCGGGTGAACTGTGGTGTTCTTCGTCTCGACAGTAAGATCGCTACCGGAGCGAGAAGCATGTTCATCCTCTGAAGAACCCGGTGAGAATGTGGGGAACGCCCCAAGTTCTTCGTCTACCGCACATGCAGCGAGGAGCCCACTGGTAAACCCATCTTCGTGGAACCCGTACTTGAGCCACGCTCCCGCGAACGTGATGGAGCGTTGGTTCTGGATTGTGGGCATGAGGGACTGAGCTTTAACAGCCTGCATGAAATGGTTGTGATTAGAGTTGTGTCAGACGAGTAAGGAAGATGGGGGACCGGAATTGACCTTGGCATCCAGCACTGGGTGGTCGTACTTCCACCATCCTCGCGTCTTATCTGGTTCGGGGTGGAAGGGTGGGTTGAGGGTCACCAAGACGGGTCCGTACTTAGATTCGGATATGTGCTGCAGATCATTCATACCGTAGGTCCTATCCGTCCGCGATCCATTAGCCTTGCTTTCGGTTCAAAACTCGAGAAAGCGCCACTCACAGCGACACGCGGTCAATATCTTGACCTTCACTGTAGTCCGATTTGCTTGAAGTCGTCAGGTAGTTCCAGCACGACCACGCCAGCCTACTCTGGGGCATCAACGCAGGGTCTGAATGCAGCACGACCTCGTTCCTATTCCACTCGAACATTCCTAGCACATCGCGCTCCTCTTTGGTCGCATTCCCCGCTTCGAGGATCGTTAACGCGGTATCGGAGTGACATGCGAGGATAACATGGTCGTACTGCGCCTCCTTGCCATCCGCTGTCGTCAGGGTGACCCTTGGTTTCAATGCGCTTGTAACGGGGTAGGAAGTGAGGGAAGCGATCGCGGTGTTGAGATGTAGCTGGGATTCGGGGAGCTTAGATAGGATGGACTTGACATAGGTGTGGCTACCTCCTTGGAGGGTTAGCCAGGAAGGTTTCCCGATAATTTGGAGCAGATGATGGTTGTACATGAACTGAATCTAAGGGGAACGCCTGCCTCAGTAGGCACGGTAAAGCAACGCGAACTAAAGCGTACCAGAGTCTTGGCAGGGAAATCGTCAAAGCACTTGCCTGGAGGTGTGCTCCAGATCGCTGCAGTCATAGGCTAGGTGCCAGGGATTAGGATCACCTTGTCGTCTGTCGAAGGGCTCACTCACAATAAGGTAATCATCCTTGAAGGCATTTGAGTACCCTTCCTTCTCGAGGTACTCTCCAATCGACTGTTCCTTCTTCTTTTCTTCGTTGTACATCAACACCCGAACAGCACACGCATTGAATCGAAACACGTCATAAACCATCCTCCACATCTGTGGCTCGAAGAGCCGCCATGGCTGGCAGAACACAGTGAGAGGGTTCTTTCCTGCCCACTCGAACTCGCCTGCGTTGCGAGACACGCTGAAAGTCATCTCCGTCGGGACGAGCTTGACCCCTGGTGACTTCGCCCCTTGCGTGCCAGGCCTTTGGATAGCGGCGAAACGAAGGAAGTTGGGGTAGGTCGAAGGATTGCAAACGATCTAAGAGGAGTCGTCAACGATAGAAGACCAGTACCAGACAGCAGAGCGTACAAAGCCTGTATCAACGTCCACGCCATCGGAATCCCTCTTGCCAGGAGGCTTGAATTTGACTGTATTCGCATGTCCTCCCGGACGCGAGTCGGACTCGTACAAGTGCACCTCGTGTCCACTGTACTCGTTAAGGAGCTACACGCTCTAGTCGGCCTGGGAAACACTCCAAGAGGTCGTTTGGACCTACCCATGTCGCTGCAAGCCCAGAAACGCCAGAACCAACAACCGCGATCTTCATGGGGGAGGGGCTAAGTGGAAGAGACTGTGACCTTCCATCACGACGATCGTGGCTTTATAGCAACTAGTGTAAGCTTGCGAACTCAGAGACGGCGTCACCGATGTGAATGACCAGGACGAGGGAGACATCGAAGCGAGCTAGTAAACAGCTTCCGGATTCCTCGAGGGTGACGGATGATGGCGAACTGGCTCGTTTGGG
Organism: Coprinellus micaceus; assembly: GCA_951394405.1. Lineage (NCBI taxonomy): Eukaryota > Fungi > Basidiomycota > Agaricomycetes > Agaricales > Psathyrellaceae > Coprinellus > Coprinellus micaceus. The sequence continues at coordinate 2,376,213 of OX596340.1, read as the reverse complement.
GTTGGTTTGGGCGCTTACGGCCACAGTACCGGATCTCTCCAAATCTTTCACCAGAGAAATATATTTACTGCTACTGAACTAGGCTACTCTAAGATTTGCTGGGTGTGCGATGCCATACGCTGGTTCCTAGGGTCACCGCGGTCACAAAAGAGACATTCAACCCTGGCCGTAGGTCCAATAGGGACTGAAAATCAGCTCGAGGGTATGCATTCTCTGCCATGACTTCCGCCAGCTTCTCCGCTTGCTCCCTCTTCTCCACGACCTCGCGTTCTATCTCCGCTCTTTTTTCATCGGTCTGGACGTAATGGCGCCGGCGAGGGTCAAAGAACTTGCTCTCTACGCGCACCGAAAGCCGCCTCAATTGCGGGAAAGCGCCAGTTTTCTGTAGGATTAATGGCAGAGTCCGCCATTCGTTTGCCTTGAAGTGCAGGGGTTCCACATCTCGGCGACCTTCCAAGACTATATCAATCTCTAAGCGTTCCAGGGCGGTCAACTGAGTTAATCCTTCGTTAACGACACCCGTGTAAGGTCGAATGATGGGTTCATCTGGGACGAGGAGGGCGTGTATATCGAGTTTTAAGTGAGAGATTGTAGAGAAAGCAGCTTGGGGGATGTGATACAGTGGAGACTGCACGAAGCCTTCCAGTGGGATGCCTTCTAGCCTTGAGCCATCCACCCTACGATGCACTTATGAGCGCAAGTAGGACGTCAGCAATCTCCTTCTGGATTTACGCCAACTCGATAGGAACTAACCTGTTACCTGGAGGTATTGGAGGCTCGCTGATTGGTTGAGCAAACGGGCCCACAGTTCCGGAAATTCCCAGCGGGCCCACACGTTCAAGTTCTTGATGCAAGATAGCCGAATGGCCCGCCCTCCCTGCTCAAAATATTTATCAAGATGGAATAGGGACTCGATGTCGCCACACCAGAGTGTGTCCAATTCTATCTGCCGATGTTGGGGTCCTCGAATCAGCCTGCGGTTTTGTCCCATCAGCTGTCAGAATGATACGAGGGGTTCCGAAAGGGCACACCTTTCTGATTCAAAGTTGAGCGAGGACACTTCGAGGTTCAAAATGCGCAGAGATGTGGGGAGGGAATTGGTGGGGAACCCTATAACGCCTCTTAAACTCAAAGATTCTAAGGTTAAACCCCGGACGAAGGTTTGCAAGCCTTCTTTCCATTGTGGCGAATGCTGGCCTTCTTCTGCCGCTCTGCTCCCCAAACCCAACGCGCCCCGACCTCTCCTTTTCCCCAACCTCAAATCGACGACATGGACCATCATCTTCATCACACTCAGGACATCCCCTAAATCATTGTCGATATTGCTGGGTGCACCCAGAACCTCGTAGTCCAATCGTCGGACATGCGGGGCTAGAGCCGGGTTTCCAATCAACGCTTGTACGAAGAGCGAAGATTTCCTATGGTACGTGGCATTCTCTGAAGGGGCGTCGCGTTCCTGGGAAGGGATATACCACATTCGAGCTTCTGAGAAGATGTGTCTTTGGCACGTAACTCGAAGACCGCTGTCTACGAGAGAACACGCCAGAAGAGCTTGAATGCAGTCGTTTCGTGGTGCCGAAGCTAAATGTTCGATGACGAGCTCGACGAGCTCCCTGGGGAGGTCAGATGCCATCAAGTTTGAGGTGAAAAGTTCAAAATTTAGGTGGACGCGGGTCTGGGGGGTGTGGTGGTCGGGTGCAAGAGACATCGGTTCGATCGATCGATGCGATGTTGATGCATCGGAGTTCGAATTTCTTGGGCGCTTAAGGCCGCCGTAACCAAAGGAGAGGGCTCGGACGCTTGACTGTAGTTAGTAGGAAAAGCTGGGCACTGTAAGTACTGAAATGCGACTCGGCCAGTACCCCGTTTCGCGAAAATGAAGGCAATTCTGTACAGATCGCGGGCCATCGTCCTCATCGCCTCGTCCTCAGGTGATTATTTGGGATACTTGATCGCATTATTGAAATCCAGCTTTGGTATCATAAAGGTCGTCCAAACGTACAACACATGTCATACGAAGGAGCATATAATTACGGTATATATCTCATGACGGTCAATATTCTCCGATGATCCAATCCCCTCTGGTCACACAAGCTCAGAACTAACGGGAGGAATAACCCGGTTCAGAAACTCAAACAGACTCTGAGGAATCGGATGTAGAAGTGGGCTCTGATGCATCGATAGTCGAGGTGCTAACGATCGTTGTTCCAGTAGGGAACGCACTCGTCGTGGGGAAGATCTCAGTCGTGGTGTAGGGGATGCAGACGGAGGGGAAGGCGGTCAAGGGGACAGGGGTGGGGAAGACTGTCCCATTGGTAGACACGAAGGTCCCTATAGCGGTCGAGGTCGTAAACTGTTCGTTCGCGGGGGTGGCAGCGGCCACCGTGGTGAAAATACCGCTCTCGGTGCCGTTGGACACGCTGGTAGATGTGATAGAACCAGCGCTCGAGGTGGCGGTAGGGAAGTCGGTGAAGGTCGTGACGTTCGGGGGTGAACCTGGGACGAAGCCACATGGAGGAGGGTAGGCTGTGATGTCAGGTTGAGGGAACCCGATGGTGCCACTCGCGGTGACGGTGATCGCTGTCCCCGCCGCCGACGTTACGATGGTCGGGACAGCGGAACTGGAGATAGCGCTGAAGGTCCTGGTGGTGGGCCTGGCACTAGAAGATCTAGTGGTGGTAATCGTCGCATTGTGGGGTATGGAAGTGGCGGTGATGGTTGGGAAAGGTTCAGCGGTGGCCGTACCGTCGGGAATGCTGGAGTTCGAATTCCCGAGGAGGAACGCGATGTACTCTTGGGGAAGGCCCGCAGGGTAAATGAGCTTGGTCACAGTGACCGTAGCTGTGCCATCTGCGGGGACAGCAGCAGAGGTAGCGGTAATGGGTGCTTGGGTAGCGCTGATGGTTGAAGTGATAGCCGTCCCAGCAGGGACGGTGGTGGAGAGGGTCGCCGCCTGCGGGGCTGCGACAGCGAGAGAAGAGAGCGCAGCGAGTACGAAAGAGACGGTAAGCTTCATCTTGGTAAAGAGGCGGGGATTTGAGTTTCCTATATTTCCATTTCACGGCCTGACCGCCATTTTATATGTACCTCTCCAAACAAAGAAGCAGCCTTTCTCCACGGGCACGGCCTCAAATCGCCTACGACCGCAGCGCTTCGTAAGATGTGCAGCTGAGACCATTGGAGCAAAACGCCGTTCGCTGCGGTCACCTGTGGCCTGCATTCGCGCCCTACTATGTAGCGTGGTAACGTCTCCATACTCCGAGTCCGTGGGCCGTTTGCCTGTTTGAGGGTGCTGATGAGGGGTCATGCCGACAGGGAGTCCAAGCGACATGCCATACCTGGGCTTACCTGGGCACGGGTCGTCGAGACCCACGGGTATAAACTGACGGGCAGTGCTTCCCTTGGCGCAGGGTGTTGACGCGCAACCAGCGGTAATAACTGGCCGCGATTCGGCTCAACGGCAGACGAGTCCTGGCAGGGCAACGGTCGCTTGAGAGCGAAGCGTGTATGGTTTTGTGGGCTTCCGACCAGGTGTAACGGCTCCTCCTCTTAGTGGCGGCGCTTGCGTTTCCAGGTATGCAATGCTTCCGAATGGCAGTGAGGAGTCGTGACCAAGTGGTGACATCAGTGTTTTTCTGGTTTAGCGCCCATGCTGTGCACCGAGACAGGCATTGCTACTCAGTCATCGGCGCTACGGAAGACTGCGGTATCACCCTCGGAGTGGCAATGGACATATCCAACGTCGTTAGAGTTGTGGTTGATGTGTAATGCAACATGGTTGTAGCCTTTTTGTTATTCCGCCATGGTTTCCAGCATGTTCTACCAGGTGGCTGTGCGGCGACCTAAACAGGCCACCGTCTGCCTGTCTCCTTCTTTCTTCTCAACCACCATCTTCACTCCGTTTTGGCGCTAAGATGGACTACGACTACTTTGCTGAGCAACTGAGACAACTTCAGCGCTCTGAATCGACATCTACTGGCGAACATGCCGCTATAGATCCTGACATGCCTCCTTTGGAGCCTATCAGTGCACCATCCACATCTCAAACCGCCATGGACGTGGATGATAATCGCGACGAACACGCCATGGTCTTTGAATCGAGCTCTAGCAGAGGTTCTCAGGAAGTCGAGATGGCTCTTGAAGCTGTCGACGACTTTGAAGACCCACCTCTTCCCGAGATTGAGCCAGTCGCAACCACGGTTCCTCGACCGAATAGGCGCGCAAGGGTTGAAGACGACGACGACGACGAACGAGATCGGCGGCACCCTTCGCACAGAATAACCAATCCATCTTCTCGACAGGAGACTCCAGCAAGCACTCCTCTGCCTGCACCTCGGCCACAACTCTTCGCTTTCGACTTCTTGAACAACAATTCACCATCCTCATCACCAGCCGTAGCACCTTCCTCCACTTCTTCGCCATCCCGGCCCACGCAGAATACGTCTGGGTCTGCTCCGAGAGCCTCTTCTGGTCCTCGACCAACACCGCAGGAACAACCGCGACCCGCACCTCGCCAACCCCCTTTCCCGGGATTTGCGATCTCGTTCGACCTCGATGGAATTGCACTAGGCCCTACATTTACCGCAGCCCCTAACACAAATCAACAAACCCCTGCGCCTGGGGCTGGCCCGGCTCCTCAGGGCCAAGGTGGGCCACAAACCTTGGCTGATCTGTTCAATAGTCCTACTTTCTTACACGATTTTCTGGGCATCGAGCCCGACATCGATGACCCCGAGCGGGCAGGCAGGCTTATCAAAGGCTTAGAGGAAGTTCCCGCTGGGTTGGTGAAGCGGTTAGAGAGGATAGGCGGGATTGGAGCGACTGGTACGGATTTGAGCGGCGGAGATAGCGGTTGTGCCGTTTGCTGGGAGAAGTTGCTGCCGGATGAGAGCATGGACGAGGATGGCGGCTCCAAGTCGAAGCAGAAGGCTGTAGACGAGGGCGAGGAGCAGCCTCTGCATATCATCGTTTCGCTTCCCTGCGCTCACGTATTCCACGCCGATTGCCTCAGGCCATGGTTCTCGCGGCCGAAGCAAACCACCTGCCCGACCTGCAGATTCAACATCGATCCAGAGAACCTCACATTTGTTCCGTATCGCCAACGCCAGCCAAGGCCAGAGCCTGCTGGGCCGAGTGTGCCAACGTCAGCACCATCTGATGCTCCGCCTGCCCCTATCCCTGTACCCCCCGCCGCCCCAACTCCGACAAGAACTGAGGAAGCTCCTTCGACAGCAGGCGCCTCTGCGTCTACCTCCAGTTTTGATGGGGCGAGTGGGGGTCGCTCTTCCCCCGCCGGACCTCCCCCTCGTCGGGCAGGCTCGGAACCTCCTCTCAACCGAGTCCCACGTCCTCCGACTGGCACTGGCGTCCATCCTGATATGTTCACCATTCCTGGCGGGCATGTTGTCTTTGTCAGTCAACCTATGCATATCAACGCACAAGGGCAGCCCGTGGTTGGTGAGTTACTAATCCCAATGTTCTATCACGTACTGAGGTCCGCATCAGATGTGCAAGGTCAGCAAGGTCAACAACCGGTGCTGGCCGACCCTCCAGCACCTCAACAAAACTCAGGCGCACCTCCGCCTCCGCTCCCCACCCAGCCCTCATCAAACCCTGCTTCCTCGACTTCACCTACCCCAGACCGGCCTGTCTTTGGACCTCCTCCCCCGCCAGGCGTGACCTTCCCTACTAACTTGCCGGATGGGGTGATTGCATTTGACATCGCCTTCCCTATTCCTGCTTCCTTGTTTGGCGCTTTCAACCCAACAAGTGCTGGAACTCCAGAGCAAGGCCCGGCTACAGCACAGACGAATGCGTCTCCCCCTCCCCCCGCTCCCGCACCTCAAGCGCAGAATACCCAGCCTCGTGCAGCCGTCCCTCCACTTCGATTCCCTGGAGGTGCATTTGCCGGGCTCAACTTCGGCCAACCGGCCGGGGCTACTGGAGCGCCTGGGGCAGTCAACGTGACGGAATTTTTCCGTTCCCTCTTCCAACTTCCGACCGCGAACCCCCCAGCAGCTGGCGGCCCACAAGCATCGCCAACACCACAGCCACCCGCTCCTGGCCCCGCTCCTACTGTCACCGACGCCTCGCCGTCAACTGCACCTGCGCCAACCAACACTCGAGGCCCTCCTCCTCCGCCTCAGCCCCAGCAACCCAGTCCTGGCAATACCGGGGAGGAGAGCAGGACGCCGCCACCTTTCAATGGGCAGGAGGCTTTCCGCAGGCAACTTCTAGAGGCGTTCAACAACATATTCAACCCTACCGAACTTCTTCGTGCGATGTTCTTGAATGGTCTGGGTGGCGCTGGCGCGCCTGAGTTTGGTGCCGCTGGATTCGGTGCGCCCGGTAACCTGTTTGAGGATCGTCGCGACGTTGGTCCCAAGAAAGAGTGGACACCCCCTCCGCCACCTGGACCTACTCTCCGCCAACGAATTGAGAAGCGCGAGCATGAGGCTGGGTTAAGGTGCTCTGACATTTCTTGTGGGATTGGTCCTTCTGATGAGGAGCCTTACATCTCAGAAGCCGACGCTCAAATCAAGCAGTTGAGCATTCATGAAATTGGGAAGGATCGGAACAAGGTGTGCAATCACTCCTTCCATTCGCCGTGCCTCGTCAGCGCAGAGAGAGTCGCGCGCAGGGGAGCGGGAGCGTCGATTGTGGGCAATGATGTCGAGGTTAATTGTCCCGTGTGTCGGGGTGCGGGGAGCATTTCGAAGAGTGACTGGGACGAGGGCGTACACACTTTGCAGTAAACGGCTCGGGTTTTCTGCGCCTTTGAATAAGTACGCAGCTTCACTTCATCGTACTGGCGTCATGAGTTTTTCTGGAATTCTCCTTCCGTTGCTACGAAGACTTCTGTTTCTCTAATCATGTTGTATCCTCTTGTCTCTGTCCCATTTTCAGTCGTCTTGTCCGGCACCCCATCGCCTCTTTCTCGCCATTGCATCAATGCATTACATCGTCTAGCATCACACATTTTACCATTTGTACTGGATTCCCCGCATGCATATATTTATTGTTCCCTTCCTCTTATGTGTTTCTTGTGGACTTCCCTTTCCTCTTTTGCACTCTCGTCGTTCAACTTTTACCCCTCCACCTCCCATCCACTTCGCAGGATCGGCATCGCGCCACCTAGTCTCGGTAGTGCTTCGCATGCGTTGTATACAATCGCCCCGCACCGTCTTCCTGGTACTTGTACGAACAGTATTCTATCGCTTATGGTTTCTAGCGATTGGAATAGACACCTTTCTATTAACTTCAATCTCGGTGTATCCGAGCTACGACCCGAGACTGTCTGCGATAAGATAAGATTCAGGTTGCGCCACCTCATACTTCGCTTTTCAGCTTTCTTCCCTCCATGCATGTTCCTCATTACCTCCGAGTCACCGGCGTCGTCGAAAACGCAATAGGACGTCCTATGCGCCACCTCTTAGGTACTACTCCGGAAACTCTATGATACACTACGAATTGGCATTGAACAAAATCCGATCTACAGACCAGCGAGCACTGGGTACACGATGCAAGGACACGGTCGTTCAACCGCTCGTCCCTCCGTTACTCGGTATACCTATTACCTAGGAAGGAGGTGCGGTTGGCCTCGCTATCCCGGTTGTCGAAACAGCAGTGCAGTCGTTGATCATGGTCGCAGTCGCAGGTCCCTGTTGGATCGGGTTGCAACCTGGCAGAGCCGGGAGATCTGAATGCACATGTTAGTCATCTGCAGACTTAAAAGACTAGACGATTAACGCGATAACCCACATTTGCCTTCAACATCCTCGTCCACCAGAGCCGGCAGCTTGCAGTTATACATATCGTCGTCGCTTTGCATCGTTAACTCCTTGCACCCTTCCGGCCTGCCCGCGTAGTCCAGACACTTGTCCATCGCCCTCTGCAGTGAGTCTCCCTCCCAACCGAAGACGTAGTCGCCATGGTGCCCGTACCCAGTGGGGTCGCCCATACTCAAGACGAAGGGCTGGCTGCCATCCTTGGGCCACGGCGCGAGGTCATTGAATAGGTTGGTCTCCCAAGAAATCTCGTAGAACAAGGTAGGGAACCTGACGGGGTGTGACTCAGGGCACTTGGACTCCATCTGGTACACACCAGCGTTTCCAACGGGGCCGATAGGGAATGCCATGTGAGAACGATGGTCGGGGGTGTCGAGGTTCTTGCCGTCCCAGCACGATGGGAAGAAGATGTTGGAACGAACACCGCCGGGGCATACCTTGTTGGGGAGGTTGAAGAAGTCGACGGGGGATCCGGGGCTGGCGTTCCAGTTGTTTGAGGGGCCGAAAGGCTCGTGCATGGCGTCTTCCTCCCAGCATCGGAAGGTAAGCGCCCAAGCGTCAGGGGTGGGGCTCAAGTACTTCTGTTCCCTGAGCATAGGGTTTCCGGTGATCATGCGGAAGCCCTTGGGGAAGGCTGGGACGTAGGTCTCGTTGGGTGCTTGAATGTAGTAGATCATGATGCCACCGTCGGGGCCGCGCTCAGGTGGATAAACTGAGAAGTGGCCAGGGCGCTGAGGAACACGGATGAAGGACCCATTTGGGTGATGGAAGTACATAACGGCGGTCCAATAGTTGGACTTGTCTTCGATGAACTTGCAGGTCGTGCAGGTAGCTGTGGCCTCGAAGTCGAGGTCAAGGGGCATGGATAGGTTGAACGCATTCTAAGTTAGGTCATTGGCTAGACACTCGCGGCGGCGAAGTTCGGATACTCACTCCTCCAACGATCTGGTGTACGTGCGGCGACACCTGTCCCGGGGTTACGAGTCTGGGATATCGTTAGTTTTCCCAGCGACGACCGAGGAAATGCAGACTGCGTACGGGTCGAAGCGTTCCGTGACCAACTGTCCACAGGGGAAGCGAATCAAGGCCTGAGTAGGCAGCGCGACGAGAGCCGCAAGCGCTAAGAGTGAGAGCATCGCAACGATGGTTGACCCCTTTGCTGCCGCTCTTGAGGCAATTATATATGACATGGCGTATTACAGGGCAGGAATGAAAAGGATTTTCCGACATGGCCAACCTTCTATCTCAACCCCGAGGTTCATCAGGATTCAGTGTGCTTGGTCCGCTTCGAAATGCAGACGATTCGCCAGTTCAGTAGCGACGAGTGTCTATATTAAGCTATCTTAGCCCTCCGAGAAGTTGTTCTGTTGGGAATGTCACCCTGTACGGTGGGGCTCTGTGGTTCTCAGAAGAAAATTTGGTAGCCAATCATCATTATCCAGGGTCACGGAGCGTCCCAGATCATAAATATATAGGAAGGCTGATTGAAGAAGGTGGCAGGAGAAACCGCGCAGAAACAAGACGTTCAATTGACCTCCGACCTACGGGCATTCTACGTACCCAAATAAATGGCGACGATTCTTTTGCAATATGTACTTCATTATGATGAAAATGGACATTTTCCCCCCACGTCTGAGTCCGGGCCTTGCACACACCGATAGGTTTGCTGAGACGTCGTACCGGCGCTTAATTTTCCGATTTGTTGATGTCACAAGATTAGACGTACCCAGTCAGCGTATGATGGCCCATGGAGCTGATATACGGTATTTGACATCCGCTCTTCTTGGACCTGTGCCTCTGTGGCTTCGTATATGAGTTCCTTGAGCTAACTTTCCATTATCTGCGACCTCCGAAGGTAAGTTTGAAAGACCTGGGGTGCTGAAGTCGAAGCGGACTTGGCAGTTAAAGGTTCAAAGTCAGAAAGGATGAACTTTTTAAGCCTTTCAAAACGCGTCATGCAGGACTCTCACCTCCCCCCATCACTGTCAGCATCCAGTCTAGAGATGCCTACCCAGCTCCCGAGCGAACTTATGTACATCATCCTGGATCATCTCGTCCTCGTGCCTCGAGAAGAGTGTCTCCGGGACTTCATATCTTCCTCTATCGTTAACAGAGCTTTCCGAACTCCCAGAAATATATCTTCCATACCGTACGTCTGGCCACTGTTTCTCGAGGCCAACGGCCTTCGCTCCCCGGACTTTCTGGGACACCATCGGGTGTCGAGATACCCTTGGCACTATACATCGCTCTTGAGGAGTGTATGGACCGTGCTATACAGATGGCACATCTTCAATCAGATACGCACTCATATGCCCTCCCCATGCCCGCCACGCAAGTTCAAAACATTCAAGGACCCATAAATAAAGATAAGATTAGATCCAACTGACACATCATCGGCTGTCGCTCAAACAACTAGTAACTTGAGATACTCCCAGTGAACGCCTTTCTTCTTACCGCCATGCCCCCAACCATTCCCGGGGAGCTTTTCCAGCTCATTATCGACAGCTTAGCTGAAAGTCCTATGGAAGGATGCGCTGAGGATCTACTCTCCTGTTCCCTTGCGAATACTGTTCTTCGCCATGCCGCCCAGAAGCATATCTTCGAAACAGTTCAACTCTGGCCTTTGCCTCCAAGTTTCAAGGACCCCCCACCCGAGCATGCCACTCACAACGAGCGAGCCTTGCTATTCGTACAGTTGTTGAAGGAAAATCCCGCTCTGGGGCTACACGTACGGCGACTTGACTATCAAGTCAACCGGTTCCCCCAAAATGGCGAAGAGGGTCTCGATGATATACTGCAAGCCATTGAGATGATGGCAAATATCACCCATTTGACTCTGGGGTATCGGCACATCGCGATACCTTGGACAGAGGGACGCCGGATGCAACTCGGGGCGTATGCGCGGGAATTGGTGTTCAAGGAAAGAAAGGGCATGTCGGGTGAGGATCTTCATTCGCTGTGGAATGGTGCTATGGTAGCTTTGGTCCAGCGCTTGGAGGTCAAGGCGCTTCGGTTGGTGAAGATCCGCATGCTGCCTCTCTATTCAGTATCTCCTTCTATCCGGACTCTGCACCTGGAAGATGCCTCGTTTAACCTGGACATGTAAGTCTCACTACCATCCTCATCAGGTCCAAGTTATCTGATATCGAATTCCTTTCGCCCCTTAGGCCCGTCGAACCTTTTGAAAAGCGATGTGTTAAGCTGGAGAGTCTCAGCTGCGAAGATGACGAGGCCATGAAATTTGTCGACTACTATCTGAGAGCAGAAGAAGTAGGACTCTCATTGCCCCTCATCTTCGATTTCTCTGCCATTCATAGGCTGGGGATATCTGCTTTCTTCGGGTCTCGCGAACGATGGGGGCGCTTGCTCAGGCGAACGGAGCGCCTTTGTGAGTTGGAAGTCTCAGGTGAGCTAGGGGAATCAACGAGGGAGACGCTCACACGAGCCCTTCTACCACAGTTCACCGTCTTGGTTCCCTCGACACGGAAGAGGCACGACCGGAAATTGCATTGGAAGGCTTCTCGACAAACCCAATCTCACTGATTCATCCAGCATCCCTTGCCACCATTTCCCATCTGACGCTCAAAATCTACATGGAGCATGAATACAGCTATTCTATCGTGGACCCCTATACGCGGATTTGCGATGACAGCCTACTCCTTCTCTCAGCCCTCGAATCGTTGGAGATAAACATGACGCTAGATAGCGGAGAATGCGATCCGCGCGCCGACAGGCTCACAGGGACCGGTCGCGGATGGGAACACCTTCCAGTCGTCTTAGCGGCACAGGGCTCGTTCCCGAAGCTTCGCAAGGTTTTTGTGCGCGTGCAGACGACGATGGAGGATTATTCGGTGCACACCTTGGAGGATTTGGATCCAGAAGAATTCGAAGAGCGCAGGCGAGAGGTGGAAGAGAGACCAGCGTATGCGCGGAAGCTGGTAGAGGAGATGGCAGACCTTGTCTTCCCCCAAACAGAGTTTCGGGCGTTAGCCGGCGTACGCCTCGAGTTGGACCTGTCGCTCGTGACCGAGGTCACTATGGGATCTGGGAGATGGAGCTGCAGTCCAGATATTTTGAGTACATAGCTTGAAAGTGTCTGTGTTTTGTTATAACGGCTGAAAGCTGCTTTCTTTCTTCTCAACAGCCATGGCCCGTCTCCTTGGGGAAATTCTCGAACTCATGCTTCAAATATTGACCGGGAACCTCGCAACGACTATTTCGCATGTCGCGAGCGATTGCGCGTCAAGTCCGTTTGCCAAACGGGCAGCGAGCGGAGCATTTGCTGAACTTAAGCTTATCCAGATTTAGACTCGGAAGCCGGTCTGCCTGGGTAGCCTGAGAGGAGGGTATTAGCGCCATGGCCAATACCCATCTCAAGGTCCAGTAATGGCTGGAGTCGAGTTACGGGCATTCAACAGCTCATGAACAGTCCGCTGAATGAACATGAGGGATCAAGATCGCGCGAATGATGGCTGGAGGCCGCCAACGGAAACAAACACGAGGCCAACACGAGCCAGGACTACCCTCTTCCACCAGGCCCCACCGCGTCGCAAGGTCCGGTGCTTCTGCACTCATCAAGCAAATCAACATAGCACCGACAACCTATAGGACAATTTTTACGGATTCAAAACCGAAAGGGGTACGGCGGGCGCCCGCCCGAGTTCGATGCAGCCAGGAGCCATACCATCCAGGATACCACAATGTCTCCTCAACTCCCCAACGAGATACTAGGACTCGTAATGGACTCATTGGCTCTCAAGTCGCGAAAGGACTGTATCCAAGATCTACTATGTTGTTGTCTCGCGAGCCGCGCCCTCCGCACCCTCTGCAAGAAGCACATCTTCCACACGGTTTCCCTCTGGACTCCCTCGTCGACTTCTGATATAAGACTTACTTCGGCAAACGGTCTACCTCGCCTTAAGCGAACAGCGGCCCTCGTGCGAGCGATTCTCGACAATCCATCGTTAGGGTTGTATGTTCGGCGCCTGGACTACAAGGTTGCACACTTCCCGCGCAACGAAGACGAGGGTCTCGATGAAGTTCTCGACACTATCGGCCTGATGCCTAATATCGTGGACTTCTCCCTTGGCCTTTGCATCGAAGCAACCTCTTCAGAGGAACGACGAACAGAGTCAACTTTCAGGCAAACCGCAGGCAAAGCCCACAACTCACGGTGGAGAGCGGCCATGCTCGATGTGATCCGTCGACCAGGGATGAAGACACTTCGCTTTAGCAACATCAACGGGTTTCACATAACAGAAGTTCCCATGAGTATTGAGGCCTTGCACCTTTCCAACACCGCTTTCGATTACACTCATATTGAGTCAGTGCAAGTGTGAGTATGCCTGAATCCTCAAATCCTACTCCCAACTGACCTTTTCGCCTCCAGACCACGGGGTCGTATTCAGTTGAAGGGTCTCGTTTGTGACCAGTCATCGATGCTTTCAATTGACGGCTATCTGGAGGCTGCGGCAGCTGGAGCCCCAGGCTACCTGGGTTTGTCAAGAGTTACGATGCTGACCATGTCAGAAAGTTTTCGCTCAAGCGCACCCTGGACTCGATTGCTTGAGCGAGCAGCACATCTCCGCGAACTGGAATTCTCAGGTGAGGATATCATCAGTACCCACGAGCCCTAGTTGATGAAATATCCACCACAGCACAAATTCGTGTGGTGGGGATGGTACAGTCTGCAGTCCTCAGTGCTTCACCTCTACGGCACCTACACCCCACGTCCTTGACGACGCTGTCCTATCTGAAGGTCAACACTACCATCCTGTTTCCAGATGGCTACATGTTATTTCCCAATCCGTATGCACGCATTTGCGATGCTGCCGCTCTAGCCAATCTCGGCGCCGCCCTTGAGCGTCTCGATATCGCCATTATCCTACGGGGACAAGTGCACCTCCACCGGGTCGATCTGTTTATCCCGGAACGCTGGTGCCAACTATCCGATTTGATTGGGATGCATGAGCTCCTCCCCAAGCTCCGGCAAGTGACCTTGCACATCGAGGCTTTCGACATTTCCAACAGGGTGCGAGCTCGCGAGAGCCCTGAGCAGATAGTAGAGAGGCGCAGGCAGGAGATAAAGCGCACTGGGAAATATACGAGTGAGTTAGCTAAAGAGTTGCCTAAGCGTATGCAGAGCTTGCGCCCAGACTTGAGTTTTTCGGTTGCGATAGAATTATGCTCTTACTAGTCCAATAGGTTGAATTATTACGCATGAGGCCTATGCGGGTATTACTCACCAGAGATAATATATATAGCGATGCATCAAGCATCTCACCCCCGGCCCATGTAATGGGCAGCGCCGGCCTGTATAGCGTTCCCATCGTGAGTCCCTGCCGCGAACGATCGCGACGAGCATGGATATTTGGGGGATATCACAGCGCGACCGTGACCTAGGTCGCGGACTTTCCAGAAGCCTTCGGACCCAATCCGAACCAGGCTCTACGAAGACGACGCACAGATGCTCGTGAAGTAGTGCGTTCGTCCGCTGGCTGAGTAGCGATCCCTTGTCGAGATGCGCCGGGGCTGGCGCTGTTTTGCTACTAATGTGCATGAGAGGGGTTACTCGCAGGTTACTCGTCCAAAGACTTCCCTGGGTTACTCCCCACTGTAACACTTCCGACTCTTGAACGCGTGTGTTCCATAAATACTCGCCCAACCCCACCCGCTTGCTGAAAGTAGTAAGCGCCCAACCTCCGGCGCCCGGCTCACTGCGATGCCGGTGATGCGCGCGTTTTTGATTAATTAGTAGCCCCTATTCCTACAACCAGACGCGGTTACCGGTACCCGCTCAGGTGTAAGTAAAGCCCATGGCCGGACTGTACGGGGCTCGCAACGTATGTCTCCCCTTCAATTACACCACTTCTTTTCTTTTCTTTGTTTCAAGTACCGCGAGCGATCGCGACGAGCATGGATGTTTGGGAGATATCACAGAGCAACATAGATCGTACGTAGACGTTCCAGAATTCTCAGAACCAGCGGTATCATCACAAATTGACTTCTTATACGCCCTCAGCCTCGGTAGCCCACATCCCTTTTTGAGGTTTTACAGGTGCTGGAGGGGGCCCTTGAGGACGACGTTGTCTCCGTCTTTACCTAACATACTACCTCCTCAGTCATCGGTTATCTATCTCAAGGTGATCATGTTTGAGCCCAAGTACCCCCGAGCTGCATGTCATAGCCTTGCGCTCGCAACCCCCTCATTCGACCGCTTTGGATAGTTATCACGAACTGACGGGTAAGGTGAAAGAGGTGGTGTCAAGGATACGCCTCGTGGATGCTCACGCGACCTTGAATGTCACCTTGATTTTTGATATGTAGGGTTTCGCGTCCCTTTCGCATCAAAAGGCGAAAGGATGGCGAAGGGCGAAGGGCCAGAGTCCGGGGATGTGGGATGTGGGATGTGTCGCGGGGTGCTTCGTCTGGTGAAAAAGAGGGGACGTATGTACTTATGCGGGTGCCACTCACGGATGTCAGACCTTGCCTGCTCTTTGGTGTAAGTGAAGAAGTTCAAATCGACGACATGACTTGACACACCTCCCTCGCCCAAGGCGTCTCAAAGCGAGTATATTATTCGCCGCCCATCCTTTCTCTCACATTAAGTTCACTCGATCCACGCCCTCCAAACCGGCATCCATCCCTTTGCACCTCGTGTCCACTCAGTGCACCCGCGACACCCAAATCCCAATCCCAATATCACCCCCTCCAGGCTCATCCCCGCAGTGACGATCCTACGAAACCGGCCTTATGCTTGAATCCACGTCCCCGGTTCGCGTCTCCCCTCGAAAGGCACCCTCGAATTGGGACGAGGATGACGGGTATTCGGAAGGTTTATGTACGTGAAATGACTGACTGGGTGATTTATTGGTTGATTGGTTGACGGAAGAGAGGAGAGGGGTCTTTGTTGCCAGGCACATTATTTGTCACTGGAGGAAGGAGATACCGGCATGCGATGTCACCTGTGTGCTAATAGGTGCTAGGTGAGGCGTATGTGGATAGACGAGGCTATGGACCCTCGATAGGTCTACGCTGTGCCCTCGTACGTCCTCCCTCAACCGCTCGCAAGTCCGTATCGCACGTAGTCGTATGGAATCGCACGTCGGCAATCTAATCAGATCCTCTCCCCCACTAAAGCGGGCTACTATACTTATCGCATCATCAAATCCGAGTCAAGCGATCGAAGCGCCCATACCCGAGCTCGCCTTCCTGGGCTTCTCCCGAAAGACCCTCCCTCGCTCGATGCCTAGACCCATCCCCGTACTCGTGCTCGCAGCGGTTAACTGCATTGATACTTCTGGTTGGTGGGACTCTTTCGGCCGAGGGGGGTGTCGTCCTGGTATACACGAGTCTCTTGAGGGAGGAGAATTGGGGCGTTTGAATTGCGCACAGCCTTGAGAAGCTTAGCTTGGGGGTAGTTGGAACTGTGTGCGAATCGGCGTTCGGACGCGAGTGTTGGGTCTTCTCCCGAGGGTACTTGGGTGCTAGAAGTAGAGGGAGGGGCACGCGACGAGGGGTGTTGTGTCTAAACCTTGAGTCGTGCCTTCTCCCGAGGCTAGACGCTAAGGTGGGGAATGTGAGGGGGCACACGGCCATCCCTTCAGTATTAACACGGTTTAACTGCATGTGAAAGTCCAATAGCGAATAAAGGAAGGAGGATGTGGGTACCCCACACCTCTGGCACGCATCGATGTACATGATGTCTACAGGTACGCCTCGGTATATCCTTTGGAATGGAGCGACGTTGTCGTACTGTGGCGATCGCTACTATCCTACTTACGGAACGCATCCCGGGACGCAGAAATCACACTACATCGGCGCCTCCAAACACTTAGTAGAGTACAAGCACGCGATCGCACCTTAGGGGACGTCGTCCTTGTATATGTATGTCAATGTAAGCCTGGTATTGGATGACTTCCCGTAAGAATTTGGCGGATTTTAGACCCTCTAAATCTCTGCGAATGTCAAGTTGGAACTCAGCTGGATCGAGCGAGCTCCCCCGTAACGGCCACCCGCTAAACCACTCCAGATGGTGGATAAGCTGCGTGAAGGAGACTGGCAGAGGGAAAACCATGCGGTACACAGCCTGAATGGGTAGTTTGATACGAGGGGAGGCGTTAAGCGAAGTTTAGAGTCGTTCAGACCTTCCAGTGACGAGGGGGTCGAGGGGCCTCGTCAGATGTAGAGTTTAGAGGCGACTGGAGGACAAGTTTCCTCTGATGGCAAGGGTCGGCATCGCGGCTACCTACCATTTGGAACGATTTAGAGGATCTAAATTCCGCCAAATGCTTACGGGAAGACACCCATTGAAGGAGGGCGTTTGAATTGCGCACAGCCCCGCGAAGCTGGAGGGTATTCGGCATTCGGACGCGAGTGTTGGGTCTTCTCCCGAGGGTACTTGGAGACCAGAAGCGGGGTGGGATGGGCACGCGACGACGCGGGTGTTGTGTCTAAACCTTGAGTTGTACCTTCTCCCGAGGCTAGACGCTAGACGACGGTAGTGCAACGCGGTGTGAAACGCGGTGGAGTGTGGTTTAACTGCATGTGAATATGGATGTAGAATTGAGGGGGGTGAAGCGGGGAGTCTACATCGGTGGCACGCATCCACGGACATGAACGTGTATGCAGGTGGGCTTTTGTATGTCCTTTGGAATGGAGCGAGGTTGTTATAATGTGGCGATTGTATCCTAGGCCTACATGCGAAACGCACCGCAGGATGCAGAACGCACACTACAAGTTATATCGGCCTCTCCAAACACACAGCAGAGTCCACGCGCCGATCGAACTCTACAGAAGGAGAATAGCGGATAAACAAAGGCCTGCAGGCAAGCTGCGTTGATTATCCGGACTCATCTGGGGTTCTATCCAAGCGCCATCGTAGTCGTAATCTTATTCGCAGCTCGCGGTGTTCTTCTGTCGGAGGCTATCTACCTTGCTGTTCTGTTTTATCCTAGGTTCTATGCATTCTATTTAACTTCGCACATACATACATACATACATACATACGTCAGACCCTTCTCAACCTATTCAGCCGAATCCGTCTCGGAGCCTGGGTGTTCCGGGTGATTCAGACGGGGAAGGTGAATGGGGTCCGTGGGGTAGGCTGGGGTCCGAGATTGGTTGGTAGTATTAGTGTTAGTATAGAGAGAGAGAGGGAAGAGGGAAGAGGAAGAAGGTGTTCTATTCATGAGTGTTCGTTGGGATAGGGCAAACAGGAAGATGAAGTGCGTTTTTGCCTAGTCTGAGTGGAACAGAGCCCGCTTGGAATGCGCGAGACAGGGGATCGCAATTTGTGAGAGTGGAGAAAGCGGGTGTTGGGAGGTGTGGAGTCTACTCCTCCTCCACACATAGTTTACCCCACACGGAGACATACAAGTGCCAGGTATACGAGGGATTGGTGCGATGCCCCACCCCGGTTTCAAGTTATATTCAACCGCACAACGGGTGTTATTGTGGTAACGGAAGCGGATTGCGCGTGCGGAGGAAGGGAGGATCGGATGGCTGGAGGATCGTTAATCAGCACGAGGCGTTGGGTCGTGTCGCAAGGGCTGGGACGTGAGGCGACAGTGTAAATGAGCGTTTGTTTGGCGTATGGGGTGGGGTCAGTGGTGGAGAAAGGGAGGAGTGGGGGACGTGTCGATCGGAGAAGGGGTGAAGGATATACCGAAGGCGTGGATCCGAGCCTTTGTGTTTGTGTAGGACACACGCGTGTATGTCTCCTCCTCTGAGAACACCCTCGCTCGGCCTCGCCCGATCTAAGCGCCGACCGCGATGCACCAGCCACGTGACGTCCATTAGACCAAAAAAAACGCGTCTCGTGCTAAAAATAGACGCTGCGTCTCATGGACCCGCCTCGTGTCTTCGCCTCTCCTTTAACCAGGAACCTGGCCTGCGGACGAAGTTGTTTGTTACTCACCCGAGGGCGATCAGAACTGGACAAGGCATTTCTGAAATCCACCACTATTAGTATATGTATATGTGATTCTGGAAAGCTAAAGGATAGATAGATAGAACGACCTCGTGGATGCAAGGAGGCGTCTTATCCTCTCCCTCTTCTACCCTGGCTCGTACCCCGGACGACACATCCTGTCATCGGCGTCCCTGTCCGTCGCCATGTTCAAACGCCGCTCCTCCAACCATCCGACGACACCCAAGATCCCCAGCGTAGCGCTCCCCGAGACGTTCAGCCCCCCCATCGCCATCGCCTACACCCTCGACATCCAGCCCGCCCCCCAGTCTCAGCCTCGCTCTCACCATCGTACCTCCTCCTCGGGCATCTTGAACCGAACCACCTCGCAGAACCGCCTGAGCACCAGCCACACAAGCTTTTTCAGCCGCTTCCGGTCCAGTCCCGCTTTGTCCAACGGGTCGACGGGTTCCTCTTCCTCGTCTTCGTCTTCGCACCCAGCGATGTACGGGTCGTACCCGGCGAACCAGGCACCGCGATATCCGAGCGGGCAGCAGCCCCGCCAAATGGGATATCGGACCCAATCGACGAGGCGGAGGGAGGGGAGCGATACGAGTTCCGAGGAGGACGATGAGGAGGATGGTGGTGAGTGTCTTTTCTCCTTTCTTCTTCCTTGCTTCCCATTGTCCCCCACCCCGCGTCTATCACGCATCACGTATGCACCACACCCACCATCACCCCCCTCGTTTAAACGAGGGCGCTACGACGAGCACGGAGTCTTCCCATATTCATATCCACACCACACATTCCCTTATCCGCTCGTTAGACGCCACCTGGGTCCCATGCCCGCACCGCCTTTTGCCCTTACGTTGGGCCAGGCGCCGAGATGACCTTTGCCTTGCCTTGCGTTGGACGATTGGGTGGATCGCCTGGACTCTGTGATACCTGGCTCCTTCCTGTGATGATTCCCCTTTGCCAAAAATGAGTGATATGATGCTGACATACCATTTATCTTTTCTCTCCTCCTCTTTCCTTAATCGCTCTATCGCCCTTTTTCGCCTTCTTTCTTCTTCTTTCCCCTTTCTTCGCGGTCGCCTCGTTTTTTTGCCTCTCGTCTTCATCTCATTTCCGTGCTCCTCTCCACATTCCACTCATACTTATACCTTCCCCTCGATCATCCTTCTTCGATCACCCACCACCCACAACCAAAACTCGAAACCCCGCCCCGCCGCACATCGACCCGCGGCCTCCAAAACCGCCAAAATCATCCGCTACACCCAACCCGCCGATACGCTCGCCCCGCCAGTCGTCTACCACAAACAGATCCTGCCCAACGTAGTCGCCATTCGGGACGGGAAGAAGTGTGCGTACCTCCCCCTCTCGTTCAGGCATAGTGCTCCAAAGGCTAACGAATCCCAATCCCCCACATCCGCCCCTCATACGATTCGATGTCCCTTCACATCATATCACAATTGCATGTGCCACACCCCACATGACTTCCCCACCTCGTCTACCCTCCCCCGTCCACCACCCGCACGGAATCGACGCTGGACGCCCTCGCCGAACAGTGAGCAAAGAAGACCAGATGGAATGGGACGAGGAGGAGCGTGTGATCGTCGAGGTTGCACGGAAGCATCCGAACGCTAGGATTACACTGGGTGAGCCCTCTTCTCCTCCCCTTCATCCACCCCCTCCACCCAACCCCCGGCGCTTCCATCGCCTCCACCTCCCACATCCGCATACGCCATCACCCCCTCCATCTCCATCTCCTCCATAATATTCTTGGGCGCTTGCCCCCAAAATTCCCATCATGACTCACGCGGGCGGACGGATGGAGAGAGATGCAGCCGATCTCCACTATACCCCCCCAGTTGGAGATAAGAGATGTGCGAAGAGGGGGGGTTGAGTCGTGACTGCTTGATGGCGTGGGCGCCAGTACGCAGGGGGCGGTGTACTTGGATTTGATGCGTGTCGATGGCACGGTCGTGTGTATTGAGGGCGGGCGCTTCTTGAGTGGTCTTTCTTCTTCCGCTTCTGCCACTATCTCTTCGTCTCTTCCACTGTTTCTCCTTCTGCGCCTCTCCCCGTTCTTCTTCGATTTCGATCTGCATATAATGTGAACGTCCCGACGCTAACCCCCCTTCGATGATCCTAGTCAAATCAAAAGCCCGCATCGAGGAAGAGCGCGAGCGCGAAGAGGAGCAGCAGAAGAAACGGGCGCAGCGCGATCGTGAGGCGCGGGAGAGGGATTATAACGAGAGAGCTAGAGGTACGCATTCGTTCATTCATCCAATCCTTTCCTATCCCTCCACCCGCCTCCCTCCTCCCTCCCTCCACCAAGACCAAAGATCCCACCCACTGACACACCAAACTTTCCTCCAGCAAAAGCAAAGCAAACCGAAGACATGGACGACCCCTTTGCGCGGCGAGCGGCGCGGGAGGCGCGCAAGGCCGCCGAGGAGGAGGAGCGCAGGCGGGAGGCGGAGCAGCGCGAGATGGAGGAGGGGAAGAAGAGGGCGCAGAGGGCGTGGGAGGAGAGTCAGCGGCAGCGCCAGGCTCAGGCTCAGGCCCAAGCTCAGGCTCAAGCTCAGCAGCAGGCGATTCAGGAACAGCAAGAGCGTCAAGAGAGGCAGGAAAGGCAGGAGCGGAGGGATCGGAGGCAGTCGATGTCCCAGCAGCTTCCGCCTCAGCAGCAGCAGCAGCAGAGGATGAGGACGGAGTTCCCGCACGACGTCCAAGGCCCACACCAGCCCCAGCCCCGCGCGAGGCCGGTCAAGAGTATCTTGAAGCCGGCAAAGGGCCCTACGACGCCTGCGCCGCCGATGACGTTTGGCGGGGGCCCGAGTCCCGCGCCGAGCGAGGATCTGGGGGTGGATGTGGGGGGTTATGGTGCGATTGAGGATGGGTATGGTGAGTGTTCTTTGGGTTCTTTGGGTTGGATCTGTTTTGGACTTTCTTTGTGTCTCTGTTCGTTATCTGTGCTCCGTCGGGCTATCGCCAGCCTGTCCTATCATAGGATGGGTGCGAGCGATAGATTGGACAAACTAGGTGGCATGACGAGGTCCCCGCCTCCACCTAGCCGATGGGTACCATTCGACCCCGGGATATGATTGGCCTTCATTGTCTGTTCAAGAAGGCACGATACGGCAGCGGGGCTTTGAGAAGGAGCGAGCGATCCTACGAGATTACTCCGGCGCTCCGTCTGGGCGGAATATCCGCGTTATCGATCCGTTCGTGCAGTGCAGTTCTTGCACACGTTTTTTTTTGTTGCGATATGCGATATGCACGAAGCTAGATGGTGTGGTAGCCTCGTTGGAGTTGGTTGGATGGGGTGCGGCCGTCCTCTCGTTATTCTTCTGAATCTTCTTCTTCCTTTCGTGCTATTCCTGTTTCGTTCCGAAGCTGTATTTGGCCTCCGTTCGACTGCATTCGTCGTCGTCTGCTTGCTTGGCTGGGCTTCTCTTCTGGCCCCTTTCCCTTCTCTCTCTCTCCTTCCCACCTCCTTGCGCTTGTGATAGTCGAGAGAATAGTAGCTGACGATGGGAAACAAAGCCTCCTCCCACCAACCCAGGACGCACGCCCAAAACTTCGCGAGGCGCAACTCCATCCAGGCGCAGCCGAATTACCATTCCGGTGAGCCAAGTTCTCTCCGCCCATCGCGGCGCCATCGATACCAATTGCAGTCACTCACCGCTATCCGTGTAGACTCTGAAGGATACCGAACGCTCTCCCGTAGTCATCGTGCCCATACCTTCTCCTACGGACCACCTCAACCCCCGACACACCCCCAACGCGCGAACACCTACCCCCTCGACCCCCGCTCCTCGTCCTTTGCCCAGCCCCCTTCATCCTACCCTCAACCTCCGCCGTCCTATGCCAACCAACCTCCCCCATCATCCTACGCCCAACCCCAGAGGCGCGAGTCCTCCCGCTCCCGTTCGGGCTCCGACTCGCACTCTCACTCTCGCTCGCGCTCAGGGTCGCACTCCCAGATCGAGACGGACGTCGACACCGATCTGGAGGGGCTCGCGTATCATAATGCCCTGCTGAACAAGAACCATAACCGACCTGGGCCGGGTATGCCTGGCCACCCCAGCGGGAACCCGAGTGGGAGGTCGAGGAATACGAGTGTCAGCGGAGGGCTGCCGCCAAACTTGAATGGGATGTCGATCAGTGTGCCGCCGATGACCGGGTATGGGCCTGCTCCTAGTCAGCCCCAGCCTCAGCAGCAGCAGCAGCCACAGCCGTCGAGGTATATGAAGCCGTACCAGAAGAGCCCTCAGCCTCAGTGGTATTGGCGTAAGTCGTTGTTCCCCTTCATGCATTGAATTTGGTACTGACTTTGGTGACGATAGCCCGAGACGCATTCAGCCCCGAATCCGTGCACACTGCACAAAGTGCAGCCTGGGACCCTCCGGCCCTTCCCTGGATGCTCACCGACCCCTCCAAGCGCGTCGTCGACGCCAAGCACCCGCCACAACCCGTAGTCTTCTTCGACATCGCGTTCGACCCCCGTATGCGCGAGTTCGAAGTCAAGTGCATGCGTCCTGGCGAGCTACGCCCCACCCCACTTTTTCGCGAGGAGGAGACGAAGATCGCTTCGGATATGGTTGCGCCGACGATGATTATCGTGAACGATGCGTACCCCGCCTGGACGGTCGTCGTCCGCGCGAAGAAGGGGAACTGTCGGGTCTGCGAGGTCTTCCGCGCGATCTACGATACGTATGCGGTGCCCCTTACTCCGCAGGAGATGGCGGCTATCCCGCACGGAAGGATGCAGGGCGTTATGGCGGCGTTTAAGCAGAGGTGTGAGGACGGGCCGGGGTTGCCTCCCGTCGAGATGGAGAAGGGGCTGAGGAGGGTGGATGTGTTGAGGAGCGAGAGGTACTTTAGGGGGCTGGAGTACGTGGCGGGTGTCGGGTTGCCGTTGAATTTGTGGAAGTTGCAGTTGGAGAAGATTACGAGGTGAGAGAGGGTGTAGGTGGTCGATCCCTCTCGTGAATGAGCGCTATATTCTCTCTCCCTTCACCCCCTCCCCATTCTGTTGCCCGGTGCCTCCCTTTACCCCCACTCCCCGTCCACCTTAATTATTGTCCCCTTTATGCGTTCCCTTACGACCCTGTTACGACCCCTCACGTCTAAAAGGTAGACGTCTTTATGACCCACCACTTCAGTTTATGATCTTCCACTTTCCCCTCCCTTTTTCTGCGTCTCTCACATCCCAAACATCAATTGTACCACCACCCCGCACGCATCATCATCGTTATCACCCCTTCTGCATCCATGGACTTCCGTTTCCCGGTTTCAGCCTTCTTTGTTGTAATTTGTAATGGCAGCTGTCGTATCGCCTCTTCTCTTCTCGCTTTGCTTTCTCTGCACTGTTTCTGTTCGTCTTCCCGATCTCTTTATCCGTCCATCCATCCTCAGCCCATCTTCTTATTCCGCTCGGATATTTCGTGGCCTCCACAGCACCCCTCCCCTCGTAATATTGTCCCCGCAACTGGAATTTGTAGGCTTTCACCACGCCCTGGAAGGCGGGTTGTTGTATAGTAGCCTCCCTCGATAGTATCATATTCGATATCGCTTATTGCATTGCAACTTCACCCCTCCTTGTCGTGCTGGACATCCGATGTTCGAGAGGCTCCGAGGCTCGGCCTCCAGTGCGTACCATAGACCTCCTCGAATCCGCCACAGCCAAAGCGTGGACAGTAGACCGGGTCCTCGCCTTTGCATGTTCCAAGCCCCCTTGGGTACTGCAACGTGTTGGCCTGGGCGACCCGTTATTTCGGCAGAAGCTTGCCACGAGGCAGGCTGGGGAGCACTGGCTCTGAGCGAGCCAGAGTAGGAGAGGAGTTTCCGAGTTGGTGGGTCGGGCGCCTATTTGTGACAGATAAGGGGTGTGCGTGGGTGGTGTGGTTGAGGAATGAGCGGCCCGTGATAGGGGTACAAGGGCTGAGCGCTAAATACCGAGCATCCGTTTCTGACGAGTCGACCGGAGCCTGAACTTGGGGAGGGCCACGGTACTCAATCGCGCTGTGGTCGATGGGGCTGGCCGTGAGCGGGAACGGTCCATGACCTCCGCGAGGCAAGTGGAAGCCGGACCGCGGGGTGACTTGTGTGACGGTTTTTGGGGGTCTTTCATGAATGTGAGTCTGTGATTCATGTCTACCAATGATCGCGAAGTCAGCGGATTCGGGATATGATAAAGGGTATTTTGTCAAACACAGGGAGGGAGCTTTGCGTTGAAAGAAGAAGTTCTACCGGACATACCTAAAGCTTGCGGTTTCCACCTATTTTTCTCCTTGACTAATAGCTAACTTCGCCTCGGCAGCTTCGTCGAAATGTGAAGGGGTGCTGGGTGTGGTTCCGTCGCGTTCTTGGAAATAGGCTTTCACGTTATCTTCGTTGTGATGGGCAGGAGTGGGGTAGTTGCGAGTCTGTTTCTCCGAGAAGAGCCGGGTATGACACGTTGAAGGTGCAGCCCAAGTGAATATGAACGGATCCAGGGTAGGGTGAAGGACAAAAATAGGGGCATGACATCGAGTCCCGCCTCGAAGTTCTTCCCTGTACCACTGGCCATTCGAGCTCATACATTCTTCTAGGAAGCCTGAAAGACGTGGTATATGTCGCCCAGCAAAGCATAGGGAGGTCCATTGTGGCGCGGCCGACCCCGAGAGTCGCGAAGCTATCAGAATTAAGGAAATCGGTTCCGCCGTCAGCGAGTCTCTACCCGGGCGATCGAAAGTGAAACGGTGGACCACCGGAGACCGCTCATTTCACTGCACAGTCCCTCCTCCAAGACTCCAAGGTCACAGGAGTCGAAACTATTATTGTTGATACTCCCGGCGCGAAAGGACATGACGACGGTAAACGGATCCGAGGGATCGACACCAGCTAGTAATGGGCCCGAATTGCGAAGTCTAGATGAGGCAAGCCGAGATAGAGGGTCTAGGGAAAAGGGAGATTGAAAGCTTTGATAGTTCCAGAGAAACGCCCTGTGACACTCCTGCGCAAAGAACCCAAGATGGCACAGATAAGCGCTAGCACGTACCCTGATCCCTTCTTTAGGTTCCCAAAACGAGCCCGGCCACTCTACTGGTCGCTATACAAAGAGATGTGCGTGGCGGATGCCGGGGGCGCAAGGGTACGCCGTCGGTGTCCGAGAAAAGCATGATGATGCAGTTAAGTGCATTATCTGAATACTTCCCATATAACTTCGACGTGAAGGACCTGACTGGGAGCCTTGCTAGGGTTGCCCGCCAAGTCGAGAGATGGTCGAGGAAGAAGTGAAAAACCGCCCGGAGGCGGATGGCATGGTGGGAGGAGGAAACACGCTCTAACAGCCCGCCAGCTCACAATTCTCGTAAAAGTGAGTCATTTTCGTTGCTGTGCAGCAACGCGTTCAGTTGGCGGCTTAACCAAGTTAGGGGCGCACTGATCGCCTAATTGGGAGGTATATCCTCCATTTGTGCTTTGATCCGGCTCTTAAGCGCCCGTCCCGGGGTCGGGGCCGACGTTTGCGTTGTCCTTTGCCTGCCAGTTGACTCCCTAAGAGCTCCTTGGGATCCCGGGAAGCCCAAGTGTCGAGTGTAGGCGCTTCGCATATCGATATTTTCTGGCTCCAAAACCGCACGGAGTCCCATGTCATGAAACTGACCCCAACCCTCTCACCCACGGAGGGGTACTGGTCCAAAGTTTCTGCACTAATGGGAGGTCGAACGAGGCTAATTTGATCGTGAACAAAAATGTCAAGTCCGGACGGAATGATGGTACACGTGCCGACAACTCTTCGGCCAGCTCGCCCGCGTACTGTCGTATGCGCTCAGGCTCACCTTCTTCTCTTAACGAAGCCCGCGGCCGTGCGAGGGTGGGATTTGTTGAAGGACAAAGCTTTAAATCTAGGTCGATGGTCACTGTCCCAAGCTTGCGGTGTAATTCGCGTGTCGTGATGAAGTCAGGTATACGACCCTAGCCCCTTGGAAGGGAAAAATCACGTTGAGGATTTATCGCGCCCTGGAGACTGAACTTCGAGGCGCTCTAGGGCGGTGGCGTTGACTAGTGAAATATCGCAAATATATGGGTACGGGTTGAATAGTGCGAAGTTACCACCTTCTGACCTCCAGATGCAAAAAGGTCGTTATCGACGCGGGATGCAAACGTCTGAGATTAGTCTGGGATGGTAGGTAGTATCGGTGTGTATACTGAGATTTACGCATAATCCAGGCCATTCCTATGTTTGAAGGCATACGAAGAACTCTACAAGCGCTGGAAATAACGCTCTTACCTGAGAGTAAGTCAAGCTTGCGAAGGCATGCAGCTTGATTAAGCGGCCGAACGCAAGCTCTGGTACCTGCACTATATCATAGCATCCCCATTACGCTTCCTCCGCCCAGAAGAACCGATTCCATAGCCAGGTTCCCTGTATATTGTCCGCCCTTTTAGGGGGCGAATCCCATTGCAGATGGTTCTGAGAAACGAACGAGATATATTCCGGTACGTAGTGTACTCAAAGATCGGCCCCACGTCGCACTGGGTCCCACACATCAGAACCCACAGATACCTCTGTCACAAACGATAAATTAACCTCCGGCCGTTGGTGAATCAACTGCACGAATGCCGCAGGATACACGCTCTCACCAAAAGCCCCTGCCACCCTGTCCGCATCTTCTTTGCACCGCTCCACCGTCCTGTCCACAGTTCCATCCTCGGAGTTTCCATACACCAAAGGTGTGCCTGAAGCCCTGATTAGCACCCGAATTGCTACCTCCCGGAGTCAGGGGCAAGCACCCGGCTGGGTCACCACGCCGGGAAGGTGACTCCATCCTCCGTCGGTGAAGGTGCTAGGGTTCAAATCTAAGAACTGTTGCAGGATGAATTCAAAGCGAAGTGTTTCCAGCGCAGTGAACTGAGTCAGGACGCCGTCGTCAACAATGCTGGTGTAAGGAGACCGGAGAAAGATGTTACTCTCTCCGAAGGAGATGCACTGGCAAACTGTCAAGCGGGTGAGGGTTCCGAAGGAAGAAGGGTGCATATGTCCGAGGGGAGGCGAGGGGAAGACTACCCCATAGGTGTGGAAGGTGAAGTATCGCCGCACTGTGAAAGCGTGTCAGCACTTGCCACTTGTCAGGGTTGGACAGGGAAAGAATCCCACTTACTTGTAAATTGCACTTCTCTCAGGCAAGGAGCATGCTTGAGGATGTGCATATGATCTGCACTGGAACGAAAGCGAAGGTCCATGTTCAGTTTCTTCAGCGTCGACAGATCCAAACAGGCGCTCTGGGAGTTGCGCTCCTTCGATATCGCTTCCAGATATTCGTTGACAAACCGTATCAAGGAGAGTGTGTCGCATGTAAGGGCCTGTAACTGCCGACGTGAACTTGCTTTTATCACGCTTTAGGACATGAGTACCGATCCGAAGGAGTTGAAGAAAACGAGAGGGTGCGTACTTCCAGTCTTTATCCAAGATATCAAACCAAGAGCGCACGAGGTCCAACTCGCGGATCCCGGTCGACAACGCGTCTACGGGGAAGTTTTCGATACTCCTGAGTCGGAGAGTACTTAAATGCGGACGTGTGACAATCCCTAACACGCCTTCCCTCCACCCAACGTTAGAGCTTCCAGGGGCAGTTCCCCTCAATCCGGGACCGAATCCGAGCCCAAGGCCTCTCCCGGAGCCCCACAATGGTTCCGCTAGCCTATGTCCTAAATCCAAGGCGACGATATTGGGCATCGCGCTAAACACTCGCAAGAGATCGTCAAGACCATCGTAGTCATCGCACGGAGCGGAGGTAACATTGTATATCCCCAGAGATGGGTTCCGAGTGACTGTCTGGACGAACTGTAAAGCGCGCTGATGGTACCCCAAGGTTTCGGCAGACGGAAGGCGACCCCCAGTGGGAACGTGGATCCAGAGTTTGACGGTATGAAAGACGTGCTTCTGGCAAACGGATAAGAAGGCGCTGTTGGCTAGCGAGCAAGAGAGCAAGTCGCCGATGCACTCTTCCCGCGGATTGAGAGCCAGGTGCTCGATGATGAGCTCGACGATTTCGTTCGGGAGCTGGGGGGCATTTGAGCTGGATGATGGTCGTCGTGAAAGAAGAAGGAATACGGCTCCAGTTCGAGAGTCCCGGCGGTAACCCGATGATCGCGGCGACATCGTTTCGCGCAGCCACCCAATACTTAAGTAGCGGACTATTAAGATCTTCCGAATGGGTTCTATACGAGCGTACATAAGTCACTACTTTCCTCCTACACCCCGAGGTCCCTCTTACCTTCAATAGTCAATACCACCGCAGTAAGGAATGCTACTATCAAGCGCGTACACCGAACCGTTCCGTATGGTCCCACAAATCAGAACCCACCGATACCTCAGTGACGAACGACAGTTCCACCTGAGGGCGCTGCTGGATCAACTCAAAAAATTGCGCAGGATAAACGCTTTCATACAAGGCCCCAGCAACTCTTCCAGCATCCTCTTTGCATTCTTCCCCCGTTCTGCCCACGACTCCCGCCAATGACACGCCCGAGGCCCTAAGGTGTATACGTATTGCCACTTCCCGCAGTCGGGGGCAAGCCCCCGGCTGTGTAAGCACCTCGGACAAGCGACTCCATCTTCCGTGCGTGAAGGTGTTGGGGTGTAAATTGAGAAAATGTTGCAAGACGATGTTGAACTGGAGCTCTTCGAGTGTAGAGAAATGAGCGAGGTCGGCGTCTACTATGCTTGTGTAAGGAGAGCCAAGGAGCATGCTGCCCTCCCCAAAGGAGATGTACTGGTGAACAGTCAAGCGAGTGAGGGTTGAAAAGGAGGCAGGGTGAATGTGTCGCAATGGTGATGAGGGGAAAGTTGATTCCTGTGTGTGGAATGTGATGTAACGGCGTACTATGCGAGAAGTTATCAGTAAGTTTCGGTATTGTCTAAAGACACAGAAGGGGTGCGACTGACTCGTGAAGGCCACTTCCTTCAGACATGTGGCCTGACTGAGCAAGGGAATGTGTTCCTCGGTAGAGCGATATCGAAGGTCCATATCCAGCTTCTCTAACGTCGACAGTTCCACACATGAGGTTTGGGGGTTATTCGATTTCGACGCTTCCAAGTACAAGTTGATGAAGCGTAACAAGGAAAGGGTGTCGCACGTCAGGATGCATATTCGCCTCCGTGGGCCAGCTAATATCATGCTAGAGTTCATCAGCAGTGGACGCATCGGCCAATATCGGTTCAAAGAAAAGAGCACATACTTCCAATCCGCATCGTGGAAGTCAAACCATGATCGCGTCAATTGCAGCTCATGGATCCCAGTCGACAATGCGCCAATCGGGAACCTATGAATGCTCTGAAGTCGGAGGGTGCTTAACTGAGGACGTG
Source organism: Coprinellus micaceus (assembly GCA_951394405.1). NCBI lineage: Eukaryota > Fungi > Basidiomycota > Agaricomycetes > Agaricales > Psathyrellaceae > Coprinellus > Coprinellus micaceus. The sequence continues at coordinate 2,346,155 of OX596340.1, read as the reverse complement.
CCACGACCTCCAGCACAGCTTCTTTCCAAACCAACAGGGGCGTAATGGCCGCCCTCGTCCCCGGGTTGAACCCGAGCCCAGTGCCCCTCCCCGAACCAAGCTGTGGTTCGGATAGCCGATGCCCTAGCTCGAATTCGACGACGTTAGGCACCCCGTTGAAAATGCTCAATAGATCGTCGAGGCCTTCGTACTCGTTGGGCGGAGTGGACGTAACAAAGTGGCTAAGGTGTTGCACATATAGCCCGAGGGATGGGTTTTGGGTAATTGCCTGGATGAGCAGCAAAGCGCGTCGGTGGTACCCTATAGTTTCAGCGGATGCAGAGCGACCGTCGACGGGAATGTGAATCCACAGCCTGACACTACGAAAGATTTGCTTCTGACACAGTGGTGCGAGAATGCGGTTGGCCAGTGAGCAGGAGAGTAACGCTTGGGTACATTCTTCCCGTTCTTCAAACGCCAAGTGTTCGACTACGAGCTCTAGAAGCTCGTTGGGGAGATGCATATGGTGGGAGGGGAGAGGACGCAGTTCACGTTAGGGGTTGCCGATGGCACACTGGCAACTTCCGATCCCGATGCCGCTCAATGCCGATCAGCTTTTGCCAGTGTCCCATTCCGTCTACCACCACCGCCACGTACCCCTCTGCTCTCGGACATGGGCTCGACTCCCCCTCGCCTCTCCTCTCGCCCTTACTGATAAGGAGGTCGCCACAGTCACGTTGGATATCGAGGAACTTGAAGCGAAGATGAGTGAACTCACCCAACAGGTTCAGCGACGAAGGACGAGGCTCTCGCGTCACGCATGCAGAATACCACTCGAGGTTCTCGGCGGGATATTCGCTCTGGTGTTTCCTCTCTCTACCCTTGGAAAGCATGGCAGGAAGGTTTTGGTGGATCTCTGCCTGGTCTGCAAATATTGGCGGCGTGCGGCTTTGCTAAAGCGCGAATTATGGAGCGGTCTTCGAGTAGGAACGGATTACCTGGAGCCCTACGATGGAAATCGTCGCTTGGTTTAAACGCGCTGGGAGTTGCCCAAAGCGGTTGAAACTGGTCGATAAGTTCTGCGCTCCCAACTACGCTCAGTGGGGCTACGGCCCTGGCGAGGTCGGCTACGACTGTCTGGGTGAAGGCTACTGCCAGTTGTACCACCCAACAGTCATCAAGTTATTGACGCAAGGACTCCCCTTGGAGAGCCTGGAGTTGATAGGCGCAAGCACACAGTGCCTGCCGCACCTCTTGAAATCGCTCAAATCCTCGAAGAAGTCATCCTCAAGTCCTTGGAATTCCATTCGGTCGCTGGAGCTCGAGCTCCGTGGTTCACTTTGGCACCAGCACGAATCTCCCGCCGATTCCATATTTCACTTACTGCCTCCAGTTTCAGAGCTGCATCTGTCCCTTCCTCCCTGGCTTGATGCACAAGGCGAAAATTCGACAAGTATCCCTACCGTCGACTTACCGCCCTCCCTACTTGGACGCCTTACGACTCTCGAATTCAGCAGCGACTGGGACGCGGATCACATCCTAAACGTTCTTATGTTTTGCGAAAGCCTCAAAGAATTGGACATCGGTCTCGGAAACGTCGATTTGCTCTGGGGTCCAAGCGACGAAATACGGAAAACGCTTCGATCTGGCCTTCATCTCCCCCACCTGCGCTACCTGCGGCTTTCGGACTAGCACCCTTCGATGTACATCCTCGACCTTCTCGTCACTCCGATCCTAGAGGAGTTGAATCTAAAGTTCGGCGGCTACATGGCTTGGACTCGGGAGGACCAGGAAGAGGCGAGGAATGCACCCTTCGCGAGACCTATCTTAGACTTCGTCGAGCGTTCCAATTGCCACGCAACGTTGCATTCCTTCCATCTTTATGACCGCCAAATTCCTGCGCCAGAGGAACTCGTCTCTGTTCTCACTCGACTGAAATACCTTACCGACCTCACGCTGGAACGCCTATTTATCGACTACGGAGCCGTCTTCTCCTCCCTCTGTGATGCTTCCGTCGCATCTACTTGCTTTCCTCACCTCAGACGGCTCTCGCTGTTTCACTTCGGGCCTACCGCGGCGCCTGCTCTCAAATCCCTATCCGACTTCCTCCGCCTTCCCCGCCTGTGCCCCTGCAACCTAAATGTCCTGTTTTTTGGTCCATCGCGTCCTCTGGTTATTCGGAGGCGAAAGGACCGGCGAGGAAACCTGACAGACGACAGCAGAGCGAAAGCTGATGCTGATGAGGAGGACGGCGAAAACAGCGACGGCGATTCTGGGAACGAGAGCGACATCGAAAGTGTAACAGATAATGCAGGTGTGCCCGACCAAGAAGCGCACGGTGGGGACAGTGACGCGGACGGGGATCGTAATGTGAACGCCGGCAGTCACTCATCGTCAGATTCAAGGGAAGAGTGTGTCACTGGGCCTGGAAAGGGAACTATCGGCTCGTCGCATGAGACCGGTTCAGGTGCGGCCAGTTCCGCGGACTGGACAGGTTCCGAAGCTGGAGGCAACAGCACCACTAGTGAAACTGACCCCGGTCAAACAGGGATCGAGGAATGCGAGGGTGATTCAGACGACGGGATCTCAATCGACAGTGGGGACGTTTCCGAACCAGATTATGTCAAAAGCTCATGGACCCCCGCCGACATAGAGTCATCCAAGAGCCTTCTACAGAAAGCGCATGGCGCTTCTGTAACCGTTCTCGCCCGCCGTGAATCCTTTGCATTTGACGGGACTTGGTGGAAGTACTACTTCCAAGCGGATAATATCGCGTAGCTCAGGGGAGCATTTCGCTTCAGCACTAGCATGATACACGTACTGAGAAAGTTTCCCTCTAGCATGTAGATCGCGGCTGCAGGCTGGTGCCTGGTTCTTGTAGCGATATACCCACTGTTGGACGTGTCCAATAAATTCTACATGTTCCGTATAATCCCAAGTAACAACTCCAAGTATAGATCCACCCTATTAATGACCATACCATCGCGCCTTTGACTGCCACCATGCACATAACCGTTCTCATTGAGCGATGCAATCCGCACTGGGGTCGGCTGCAGGGGAGAAGCGACCCCAGTGAAGACTACGCGACACTACGAATACGAAATGCCCCTCTCTACCCCCCGTGATGGAATGGGCCACACTTCCCGCGCTTATCTAAGCGCCCGAATTAAGCGCCCACCTGATATCAGCCCACACGTGGGCTCCCGACCACAAACGCCTAAACGTGGGAGAGACCCAAAGCGGGGAAATTGCTAGGGTGCAGGGAGCCCTTTGGCTTATCACTGTACCTCTATCTGTTGCCAACTCGAGCTGTCTCTGACTCACACCGCTGATTGGCAGTGGTCGAGTCATTGCCGCGTCCTGATAAATATCCGCCCACTTCGACTACGATGAGGGTCAAGGAAGTCATGTCAAAGATTCATTCCTACACCATATCTGCTATCGCAAAGCCAGCGACAGAAGGAGAGATCCTTCAGTATAAACAACTCCGCCTATCTGGCCTGCGGACCCAGCCTCAATTCTTTGGCTCCAATTTCGAACGGGAGGCAGCATTCACCGATGACGCGTGGAAAGCTCGGCTGGACGCCTCTGGGAAGGCGACGTTCATCTCCTCCCTTACATGGAAAGGAAGCACTTTCGACCACACGAAGGGGGTGCTGGATACCCTAGTATTAAACTCCGGGTCTGGGAATAGGGAGCATTGGGTGGGCACGGTTACAGTCCTTGGGCCAACGTTCCTGGAGGAACTATATCGCGACGAAGACCTTTCCGAATTGCGCAATCGCACCCTCTATACCATTGTTGGGGTTTGGGTTGAACCTGCATTTCGACGGAAAGGGATGGCTGGGGGCTTGATGCGAGCTGCGTTGTCTTGGGTACGGGAGGATACGCAGCATGGGAGAGGTGATACTCCGAAGGCCATCGTACTCAGAGTACATCGGTCGAACGCAGCTGCCAGAGAGGTGTATCTTCGGAATGGGTTCCAGGATCTTACTGAGTCGGCCGGAAATGGAGATGCCAACGACGAAGTTTGGATGGTTTACGATGTCGTCGACCCCTCCTTGCGAGACGCCCATCCCACCGGCGGTGATTGAAGTCCTTGATGATAGGCATCCAAGCTCTCCTGCGGAACCAATTTTACCACATCGCGCTTCATCTATGATTGTATACGGACCCAGGAGTAGTACGGAAGTGAATTCGTGACTTGCCAAATCCATCGAAGCACTGGTGAATATGTCGATCAAGACTGTTATCAATGAAGGGGACCGAGAGAGACACACATATTCGTGAATACGACAAGACTTCCTTCGCCCCTATCCCGTTGGACATGAAATCAGCTTGATCCCTCGCCGTATACAAGCGCCCATGTGGTCTATTGTGCTTCGCAACGGAAGTGGTTGTATGCATTGGATGCTAACCTATGCTAACCCCTTGTTGTCGCATACACAGTCTTCCGTTTCAGGGACCAGGAATCACCAAGGATCCCAACCTCCTTGGGTAGGGTTCTCAGTTCGGAGTCAATGGGATCTGATGTGCACTTACTGAGAGACCCGGAGAGGGGGCTAGCAGGCTTCTGTCAGATGGCTAGACCTTGTTCAAAGTTAGGGGATGATGCCCCAACGCCAGAAAGGAAGAGCAAAAGAAGGCCGGGATGCAAGGAGGCTGAGCTATGCTTCTTCAGCGCCATTTCCTCGAGCGGATGGCGCCCGTGACCGCCATCTCAGATGGAATATATGCCTCTAGGTGAAGTGGAGAGCGACGTCAGCGATTTATTTAATATCCGTGAAACGCAGTTGAGCTAATATCACCCACTCCCCGGCGTGAACCCAGTAGCTGGCGAAGCCGAGCGCTGAGGGATAAGGATTCCCGAGTGTGCATAGTAGGGTCGCGAAAGGGTGCGTGCGGCCGGACAGAAAGGTGTCCAAGCCCCCGCGAACCAAGGAGTTGAGTACGACGGAGGTCGTCCAGTGCCTCCACGATTCCTATCAGCAACTGGGAAGAAGGAAGGGGGCAGCAGAAAGAGAGACCTTTACCCATGTATCTGGACCCAACCTGAACGCACCGTTCGCTCGCTCTAGAGAGACGATCCTTGTTAGCCCATTACGGTACTCAAGATGGCCTTAGGGTACGCAGACCAGAATAACGGCAATACATGTACGGGAACCCCGGGGCCTTCTAGAAGAACGTCGCCTAGAACAGGTCAAGTTGCGACACGTGGTATCCAGATAATACTGAAGAGATCCGACCTCCATTCCCTGTATGTGCTTGGTCAAAGGAAGAACGCTGGAATGTAGGAGGAAACGGTAAGTACCTTGGGACTATAGAAGATCTGAGTTCTGAGGAAGACAATGCCTGGAGGGGGCCATGTTCGCCGTGATGGTGGCGTCCAATAGTCAGGTCACCCCCAATCTGTTGCTAGAGGAAATGACTATGTGGGCACGGTGGGACGTACCACTACATCGTCGGCGGATTCCATTCCATCACTGCGTCCTGGTTGAATCTCGGGGTGACATGTGTCACCGCGAATCCACATAGGTTTCAGCGTTAAGTCTCCAGGGGTCAGTGACCTCATGGCGGCCTGTTGTCAAGGATATGTTAATAGAGGGTAATACTCGACTCTCCCGACCGTCATCATCTATAAAGATAGCCTCAGCAAGGTTGACACTCACCTTAAGAGTGCCACACAACGTCAAACTCCAGAGTTGCAGTTGAGAACACAGGTTGACACAACCTAAATCGGCCTCAATCATACGAGGAGGCAAAACGTTATACCCACCGGAAGCACGATTGGGACGTGAGACCTTTCGAGAAAGGTATGGGGAGAGAAGCCACCTTCTACAAAAGATTCATTCGGGCCTTCCGGAAAATCTTTGATTAGGGACAAGTGGTCCAGTCTATTCCAGCGGCTTCGTGACGGAGTGCTCGAATATGTGTGATTGCTCCCATCACTGCGGCGGGCGTCTATACAATAGCAAAAGATATCAGTCCGTATAGTAAATAATGTCCAAGGCAGAAGACGAAGAAAACCATACGGCACGGTCATTAGAGATGAGAGATATGGTACAGAACATGAGTCCAGGAAACCCAATTTATGCCCCGGTGCAAGTAGCAGCTGGAAGGGCTGCAGAAACGGCATCCCACGCGCTATAATAATGGTTGTCAGAGAAAGAACCAAGAAGTTCAAGGTACGGAACTCACTCAGGGTACGAGCATCCGGCGACGGGTCTGTGGAGAAAAGCGTCGGTCAATGTCTTCGTCGCCTTGGAAAAATAAGGTGACTTACACATAACCAAGCTCGTTGTCATTTGCGTTGTTCCAACCTGTACCGACGCTCACTGAAGGCGCCGCCGTGAATGTGGGAACGGGCAAGGTCTTGAGAGACCCCGTCGGCGTATAGGTCGGCAGAAGTGCCAATTGTGTTCCTGAGAACGAAGGTGATATTGTTGCAGGGGGGAAGGGGTGCGAAGCCGCGACTACAGAGTCCAGCGTCCCAGCTCCAACCTATCCCCCGATCATTTCAGTAAAATGCGGGGAAATCCAATCCTTAAATCTTTCGTTACTCACCCCGCCGGTGGCCGTCGCAGGATGCGCCCCGTCGAATAACTGCGAGGACCCTAAAACGCTCGCACAGTGCCCACTGGCCTCACGTGGATCTGATTAGAGTTTATCCGTGAGCGCTTGTCCGTGCGCTGCGAATAGGAATAGGATCGTACCCTTGGGTATCCAGCCTCGCTCTAGGCCGAGCTGATAGTGCCACATCGGGGAAGTGGACGTCTTATGGGTGGTCGAGTTTCCGATTTTCCATGTCCAAAAGAAGAAATTTTGAAGGGCGTCCATTGAGGCAAGTGCGACTTGCTTTAGGCCGTCGATCACCGTCTGGTCCCAGGACTATAAGACGATACGTAAGTCTTCAGGTTCGGTATGAGCGAGAATGATACGTACACTCCAGTCTTCCCAAGCAGCGCAGGAAGGGGGATCTACCGCGTCCATACCATTAAGCCTGATGAGGGTCAGTGAGGTCGGAAGAGCAAGCCTCAAGACAGGTCTACGGACCAAAGGCCACAATTGTTGATAGCGGTTGACCATTCCCCGCCGACAGTAACACCAAATACTTTTTGCGATTGATTCGTCGCGATAGCCCAGTCACTGCGCACAAGAACCCTATCAGACCGGTTCTTGGGCATCCGTTATGGGAGATACATACCAAGGCTTTCGGGCACTTGATGCAGGCCTGCATGAAAACTCCGTTATCGGAACTATGTTCGGAGAAGGTTAGGAAAGATGCCCTTACGTGGTCTCTGTGTCACCCATGAAAGCGAGATACTGTGGTAACATGTGGAATTCAGTATGGACCACCCATGCAACCGGGAAAACATACCGGATGTTGGTCGAGGGCGACACGATCAGATCCAGCCAGGAATCTATCAAACAATTAGTCGCCCGCTTGTCGAGTTTAACACGTCAGGCTCGAAGACTTACCCTTCCCAGATCGCGGGCTGTCGAACAACAGAAAAAGATCAGCTTTCTAGAAAGTGAAAAGGGTGATTTAACTCAACTCCCTGGAAGCCCTCGTGGATTGCAATATAAGGACCGTTCCCAGCTCCGGTGCCACTGTGAAACTACAGCGTCAGAGCCCACCAGGGAACTACAACTCGATAGGGCGCACCATACCTTGACTTCCGCATCGTCTCGTACGCCGCGTAATAGAAGCTCTGGACGGCTTCTTGACCGATCGTTGCCCAGAGAATTTCATTCACAATACCCACACTGCTCAAACGTCAGTGAGATACCAGCAGACCGGGGGACTGGTTCATACATTTGGACAACATCCTTGTATTGAGGTTGGCTAACGAATTGCGTCAAGATCCGCAGATAGGTAAGCGTTCTTTGGGCGTTCGCGAGACCCATGACCCCATGCATGCTGTAAAGAAGGAAGAACGCGGTGAGTGGGTGACTAGCTTTAGTTGGCAGAGCTCTCTCACAAGTTGACGCTGCCACCTTTGAGAATAGTGTCAGTACGAGCAACTAGACACCGCAAATAACACAAGCCAGCCGACTTACTTTTCCCAGAGTGATTCTAGGCGATCGAAATTAGGTCAGAACCAGCAGCCGGCCTTGCTAATAGTGATCACTCACCCATGCGTTCTGACTACCGGGAAGCGCGTGAAGGTCGAGATAGATGCGAATGCCATACTTCCGTCCCCATTGTATGCTATGCAATAAATAGGTGAGTTTGAGTGGACCGCGAGAAGGGAAATTGTACGTACGCTTTCAAGAAGTACGTCCACGCAGTTCCAACCAAGAACGGCTCGTCGTTTATGGTCTCGATCGCCCAGAAACCGATTGGGATACGAACCCAATTCAACCCAGCAGCTGGTAAATGTTCAGAAGGTGTACAGGGGAAATTGGATGACCTACACACCTGCGATATCGGCGAAGTCTTTTTCAGTCTGCGAATAAATCAGACCGAGCAATTACGGGTTTGAAGAGAGGGGTCGTACGATGAAGGTCTTGTAATGGTTCTCCATCTCCTCAGATAATTTGTCGCCCATAGCGAGCGAGAGGGTCCACTCATCGACGACATTGACGTTCTTGTCGTTGGTCAAGTACTTCTCGTACAAACCAGGGACGATAAAAGGTTCGGTCACTGACACATTCACGTAGAGTTAGCGTGGGGATTCGACCGAGCTACGATATCCACTCACCGAGCCAGCCGCTGTTCGAGGGTTCATGGCCTGATCAATGGCATGCCTCAAAGGACGACAGGAACAAGTGCGTACCCAAGATTTACCCCATGAATAACATGCTCTCCCCATACCCATTCCTCCGAAACACGAGGGCTCCAACTCTGTGCCTTTCCGCCACTATCGAACGGTTTCTTTGGGTCGGCTACCCATTCTCCTCCAAAATCGTTATTGTACGTGAACGTGGATCCATCCCCAAGGGTGATCAAGCTACCAGTCTTCCCTGAGGTGCCCGAGGAACCAACTCCGCCATTGGGCCCCACAGAAGCTGAAGGTGAAGCAGCATCGGCGCTTGATGAACCACCCTTCTTCTTCCCCACAGTAAAGACCAGGGCAAGAGCCACAGCGATACCGATGGCAGCAAAGGCAGCAACGAGAAGAACTATCTTGATTATCTTCGCCTTGTTGGTCTTGGCGGTACTAGCGCCCAATTTGGACCCTCCGCGGTTCAGGTACTGGTTGCTTGGGTCATCAGGGAAGTGGCCGAGGTCATCGCGACTGCGATACTAGAGAAGTCTTGAGAGCCAGGACGTAGTATCTGAGACACCTGGACACGCACCATGTCCAGCAACTCATCCTCCGCCTGCCATGATTGTTGTGGGGCTCCAGCACCCGCAGGTCGCGGCGACTCCTTCAGCTCCAGATGCTCCTTCGACGGTACATGGGAGTAGGGTCCCGACATTGAGATGAGGGTTTGAAAGCAAGAGCAGGCGGTGTGCCACGACCCGCCACAAAAAGGTGCGTTGCGGCATCGTTGGCCCTGTCAAAGTTACTTGCGGCGAGCGCGGTTGGTTCAAATCAATTCAGTCGCCTATTTCGTCGAGCGCTAATTGACGCCCGACCTTAGAAACTTATACATACATACATAATAGTGATGGTGCCTCCATTGCACCCGCCCGAGCACTCTCATTTCTGTGCTTTCTCTGGGCTGGGTGCGAGGAAGAGTACAATGGAGCAGTACAGGGTACTTGATAGATATCAGGAAATCGGAGTATGATGGCCACTCTTTGTTATCAAGGTTTCACTTTGAATCACCACCAGGTCGCTTTGTTCCTTCATATCGAAGCACCAGTGTGAACCTAGCATGCGGATGCCATTGGTCTGGATTTTCCGTCTACTGTACCTCCTCCTAAGTGTATAGCGAGACGAGAAACCCTTGCCAGGTGATCTTTTCCCGCTGAACAATGAAGTTTCTATCCAGGAAGGCTGTGGAGAGACTCGGGAATGGATTGCGGTAGCAGAGACCAAGTGGAGGCGGTGCCGTAATAGGCGACCTTTGCTTGGTCAAACGCACCGCTCTACTACTAGTAGGCGTTCCGTGGGGACTTAGCAGTCGTGATGGTATTCTGACAACGAGGCCACGCTGCACAGCGGCTATGACATACGTGGCCACGCCTCGGTGTAATTCTAGTCGACCAATGCACTAAACAGTTATTAACTCGGGCATGAAAGAGCTAGCATACCGACGAATAAACTGAGAAGCCCTTGCAGTTCCAAATCCCAGCCCTATCTCCACCAGAATTCGAACCCTGCGGAAGATCAGGGCACTTCGCGACACAATCCTTCATAGAAGAAATTGGAGTCCGCACATGGCCCTGAGCCGCGAAGCGAGGGCACGATGGGCCGTTAGTATCTACTATCTTCGGGCCCGGGGAGGGAGCCGGGGCGCTGGATACGGATCCAATGACGAAGAAGGGTAGGGAAGAGACTCGAGAGCAACGCGATCAAGGCCGGTCACGGTCTCTCTCCATCGAAGAGTAAAGGGTACTAACGGGGGTCCAACCTCACCCGAGGCGACTATGAAGAGGCAGTCATGCCGCGAAGACTCTGAAGAGGGTGAAGCAGAGTCGACTGAATTGTCTTACGATCTGTGCCGAGGAGAGATCAAAACATCTTCTGTGCTTCTGAACGCCTTTCCCACCAACCCCAGAGTCGCCTTCTCCCATCGTCGAGGCCAAACGGCTCCTCGCTATCACCACTGGGGATCGCAGCCGGCGGGGAGAGAATACACGCTTGGGAACGTGGGAGGCGCGGAAGAATAGCATCCAGTTGTTGAGTGGACAATCGGCAGGGCCATCAACTGATAGGAGGGAGAGTAGGGAGTGTGGAGACCTCGAGTGGGGGTGTGGGGGGATGCAAACACGCGAAAGGGTGGGTGTGGCCAACCGACAAGTTGGACGGAGAAGAGATGAGACAGAACTGAAAGGGTCGTTTAGGTATAAATATGAATGTGAGAACGATACGATACATACACAATGCGACCCCCTCCCTCCCTAAAGCCGTCTCTTCTTCCTCTCCTGATCCTCTAGAATAAGCGCCTCCGCCGCACTCATCGACCGCTTCTTGTCGTTCGCGGACTGTATCGCTGATGCGGAAGTTCCTGCAGACCCCTGCTTGAACACGTTAGGCCGTTTCAGGGGATTGGCCTTGAGAGGATTCCCCATCTTCAGTGGGTTACCGCCAGCCTTCAGTGGATTCATCTTTAGGCCAGTAGATGTCGACGTTGACGAAGCTGCGACAGGGGCTGCCGCTGGTTTCGCGAATGATAGAACGACCTTCTCCGCTCCTTCGTCACGCTTCAACTCCCTCGCCTCATCAGGTGGTGGGCTCTCTGCATCGGCGTCCTCGCCCTTCTCAATCTTGGCCTTCTCGATCTGCTCTGCGATGAGCTGACGCTCCCTCTGCTCGTCTGACACCGTTAAGCGTTCTTTCTTTATGGAAGCTTCCTTTAGGAATGAGAGTCAAGTCAGCACTACCAAACGTCGTAAGTCTGAAACCACGTACCTGCTTCGCCAGCGCCTGTGGGCTGTTATCAATCCAAGCAATGAACCATCCCTTCTCCGTCTCGTCCACACGCGCCACTCCAGTTCGTCCCAAATGCTTCACGAATTCGGTCAATGTGACCCACCGAGTGGCATTCATATGCAGATGGCCCTTGTCGCCAATGTACTCTTGATACACTCGATTTGCCAATACTCGTTTCGTACCAAATCTAGTGTTCCGATGAGTTGGCATAAGTCTTTGAGGCTGTAGAGAAGAAAGCGCACCTTCTGGATAGCATAGAGACGAACTCTGACTGGAATTGGCTCGAGAACCCCGCGATATGGCTTCCTGCATTCTCTCCAACCACCAACATCTGGCGTAGGTGCGACTCGGACTGGGCATGACATTTGAAACCGTTCTCATCTCGACATTGCTTCTCGCAGACTTGGCAGAACCACCTCAGGCGCTGCAAGCCCTTCGATTTCATCTTGTTCGCGACATATTTCGGGGTTCCAACTAATGAGCCCAGTCAGCCGAGGGGCCTTGAACAACGGTACGAAGATGAGCTGACCTTCAGCGCGAGGCATTTCGATAACCTCCCAACGGTGCTCGGAGGGTCAATGGGACGTCGGGGATGATGAAGGAGCTGTCACGGTACAACCAAGTAGTACCAACGCTGCTCACAGTTCGGCAGCTGGCTGACTCAGCCGAGCATTGTGGCGGTGTGGTGAAAGCCTTGCCAAGCACGACCAAGCAGGTCGCCACACGGCCCCACTCCTCCCGAAATGGTAGGTGCACTTTACAAGGTGACTGACAGAGGCCGACAGTCGTGAAACCCTCGAACTCGAGGCGGGGGATAGACCTCGCTGTCAGAAACGCCACGACAGGGCGGGGGAGCATCAATAGGATGCCTTACGCAAAACCACGCGGAAATCTGCCCAGTCCTGCCCAAGTCAGTAGAAAAATAGATCTCGACACAGTCGCACATTCTGGATCGACAAACGGGTTTGTGGCATTCGATTAGCGTCATCCACCCACGGCGTACACCGATGTCTGTGACATACTGGGCTACATAGATGGTCACTTTCTCCGAGCTCTAGACGAAAGGTTCCTTGGAGGCGTAGCCGTGTGAGCAATCTGATACGAGGCAATGACACAGATCCGTCCGAATTTCTAGAAGCACTCACCACCTCGTAATCGCAATCAACTGGTCCCTCCGACATTCTGGCGCTGTCTAGCAGGAGGAGCCTCGTCTTCGAGGGTGTCTGTCCTTAGCATGGATCCAATTCAACACCATAGCCATGCTGCCATGCAATACCTACAGTATCCGCATGCGAATTCTAGCCTCGGTCTTCGAGACTGCCAGAGGAGGATGGCACCTCAAGTCACCGATCAAAACTCTAATCGCGACTTCCATGGTGATGAAGTGTCATCTGTAGAGGATGAGGAGGAGGACGTCCGTCAGTAATGTCCACTCAAGACGGAGAATCAGCTTTCGGCACCCAGAAAGAGTTCGCAATTTGCCTGGAGCCGGCCCACGGTCATAATCGTATACAGCATAGCTGCACGAGCTTCTGGGATTCTTTGGCTATACTTCTTGTCGCGTGGTAGTCGCAGAACCACAGAATAAAGGTTTGACGAAGCCCCTGGGAGGGGGATCAAAAAGAAGCGACCTTCCTCCACGTAGGTTAAAACATATCTTAATATTACGTATGATAGATTGAAACTGCGAAATGCTGTATGAGCGCCCGAAGTGATTGTCATCAGACGGAAAGAGAGGAAGATAACGAACCGAGGGTGGTAGGAGTGAAGGGATACAGAAGATCGGATTAGATAGCATAAGAACTCATCAAGCGGCCTTCGGCCTTCTCTTGTGTTTCCGAAGGTATCGTCGGGCAGCGGAGGGTCCAAACTAGAGAAAGATCGTGTCAGAATAGGTCGACGACGGGTATTCTCAGTAAGGCAGTAGTGCACCGTGAGTGGGCCTCCGTGAAACTCACCTGGACAGCCGGATATAATACCAAGAGCGCGGCGCCAAAGGACCAACCCCATTTCACCTTCGAAGGGAGGGGCTCGGGGAATTGGCCTTGGCTCCATTTGGTGATGACGAGGAGTTCAGTGATGATTGTGGCGAGGAGTAACCAGACGTGTTGCCCCATCCTCACAGCTCGTCTGAGGAGTGAGTTCAGTTGGTCGCCGAAGAACACGAAGAGAGGACGGCACTACCTCGGGTCATTGATATATTGAAATAATTCGCGCACGGCAGGCAGGGCGCAGAGGAAAACACCGGCAAGCCTACCAATAATCATGGGATGGTCTGGTTCCATCCATAGAAGGCTCTAACCAATCCTATGAGGACCTCTCCCATGACCGAGAGAAAAAAGACTCGCCTTTAGGTAGAAGGGATTCAGCTCTGCGGCCAGGAACACCGCGAGAAGCAGAACAACGGTCACATAGTGCAGGAAGCTTGTCGCAGTTCCCCACTTGAAATCGGTGAAGTCGTGGGGCGAAAACTGGCTGAGCACACGCTTCGCCTTCGACCGCAGGCCCTTCGTCTGGCGGAAGCCTCTCCACTCGTACGGCTAACAGGCATCGTGGCTGAGTCCCATGTCAAGCTAAGCGCAAAACGAACGAACCTTCACATGGAAATATTGACAGACTTTCATGCCTGCGTGGAAATCCTCAGTAACAACGCCGATACCGAGAGACGACGGCTCTCACGCACCGAGGTATGTCCCGAGCCAGTTACAAATTAAAACATCCAGGACCCACTGTAAAGGAAGTTATAGGCGCCGTGCAGATTCGTGTGAATGGGCAGCAGGGGGCAGACTTACATGGTCCCACCAACACTAAGGGCTAAAATCAGCGAAAAATTGCGATCAGAAGGAACGACCTAACCTCTGCGAAATTGGGAAGCTGGTGCTGCAGACTGTATTCAGCGAGTTCAAACGCAATGCTTAAGATCTGGGTCATGTTGGCACGAGCTCCTCCCAACGCAGGATGAATGGCGTACCCAGCAAAACCAGTAGTCTCGAAGAATCATCGCCTTGCCGAACCACCCGAGCGCGTGAGCAAGGCAAAAGATATCAATCGCGTTCTGTACCGGCAACTTATGTCAGTTTTGATTAGCTTAATGAAACATAACAACCACACACCCAGAGGTTTTTCGCGTTCACGGAACAGTCTTCCGCATAGCTCTTCTCAGGCAAAGGTTTACCGAGACTTGGGTCGATGTAGGTCATCATATGCCGAGCCGTTGCGAGATCCTGGAAGAGTAGGAACACCATTCCAAGCTCGTAGAGTAGATTGATTCCGAGAATAATTCTCCAAAATGCGGGATGGGGCCGAATAAACGGACCGTCACGAAATTGAAACATCGAGAAGGCGAGGAATGAGGCTATAGCGGCGTAAATTCCCCTGTACCAAGAGAACGCATCAGCTTCTTTCACCGGCAAGTCGAGTGAGCCTGCTGCGGCACTCACACTCGACGCTTATCGCGACCCTCTTCGAGTACGTCCTGTGTCATTGCAACATACGCCAGGATGACAAGACCACACGATAGTGCTGTCAGTGTCAAAGGTCGGTAGAAAAACCTGGCTCGGTGACAAGAGTTTAATAAATGAATGAAGCTCCGGTTTGGCAGAACGTACTCTACGCTGGGATCAAGTTTCTCCTGGAA
This sequence comes from Coprinellus micaceus, assembly GCA_951394405.1. NCBI lineage: Eukaryota > Fungi > Basidiomycota > Agaricomycetes > Agaricales > Psathyrellaceae > Coprinellus > Coprinellus micaceus. The sequence goes on along the minus strand of OX596340.1, from coordinate 2,330,990 downwards.
CGGCGTTATTCGAGTATAAGACTCGGTTCTATCCGCCTATATGGAGAAGAGGGTAAGTTCAAGTCACCCCTCAGACTGCCCTGAATCGTACATCGTACCCTATGCAATGGCCTGGGGTCAGCTACCGAGTGCTGTGAACTCAGCAAAGGACTTACAGCGAACGGGCTGGCCGTCAACGCCAGGGTGGGGTTCGGTTTCGTTTCCTCCATAGACTGGTACGTCTGAATCCTCCCCGGGCGACGTTAACGACAGGTCAGCGACAGGGGTTGCACTGGTGGTCATGTCACCGCGGAAGCCAAGAAGCCAAGAAGTTGCTCAGTTGTGATCACAGTGGGCTTCCACAGCCTTAAATTTCCGATTTATCTCGTTGATACCAGTATGAAGTGTAAGAGGTGACCACGAGCGTAGTGTGGTGGTGGTGAGAGTCAAGAGCAGAGGAACGGACGCGACTCGAACGTTCGAACTGAGCGCCCAGTCGTCATCATGGTGATGACGTCATGCTGCAGGGCAACGTGCCGCTTGTTTGTTCTTGCTTGATTTCGAGCTCGTTGCCAAATCATTGCAACCGTGCGCCGCCACGCCAAGGCGGCCGGCGGGCGCTTTTCTTCCAACAACGACCTCCTCAAACTCCAAGAATCTCGCCTACGCGCCAGGAAAGGCCGATGCACTCAAGAAATAGGACACTCATGGCCCTCACGCGCCTAAGGTTCCGTTTTTCGATTTTTCCTGGGTCACTAAAACAGGCAGATCGAGAGAACAAATCAAAACTGTCAGGCGAGGTCATGATTCAAGCGGCCAAGCCTCGATGTATGCTCGACAGACTCGAATATAATGCTTCTCGCGCTCTTCTGCGGACTGGTGGCGGCTGATATGGCAGGCCTTCGTCTCACTCTGGCGGCGGATTGCTCCGATACCTGCAGGCTACATCTACTAGGAGCTTGAAGGCTGAGGTGTCCGGTCAACGACGACAGGTTCAACTTCGGAGACTTTATCTTTCTCGGACTGTATGCATGGATTTTAACATCCCTCACGCGGTAAGGAAAAACATCATTCTCCTTTATCTCGGCGTATGGCCTCGTATGGCCTTGTGAAAGTTTCCATTACCCGCCGTACGCGTTCCATTAGGCCACCAGCGGTGGCACACCCCAAAATTTCCCCGAGGTGTCGTCCAAGGGCTTCTTCGTATGGCTCCCACCCCTGGAGCTTCTTTAGACCACGATTCGGTCGCTCGCCCTTCTCTGGGGTCGTCGTCGCGAAACCGCTCCGTCCCTTACTGGTTTGTGTATCTCGGCGAATAGAGCGGCACTTTGTTGTCTCTGCGCCCTTCTTTTTCCAATATCAGGTACGTTGCTCTACCGTTCATCGGACAGTAGTGCTTAAAACTAACAAACGCAGTTCTGGCAATCCCCGTCCGTCCGCAGCCATCTGCCTCTCTGTTCAGCCTTTAGAAGGTCCAAGAACTGTATCTCGTGCTTCTCACCGTAGGGAGGCCACATTGCCCCAGCCTCGAGTAATATAACGAGCGTCCACGTTCTTCTGATAGTATCCTTCACAGATTCCTGAGCACTCACAACTCATCATTTGGTGGCGTCTTCTTCCCTTTGACGCGTGAATTCAAGTCGGCTTCTGCGATTCCTAGTATGTTCCTCTCGGTTCTGTGGATCGATAACGTGAACCTGACATTGCTGCAACAAGACTGCGAGGGTCAGTGTCACCCTCGTTATGAAAAGTAATTGATGCAATTTTGGGATTTTTACACGGCATTCGGCGATTTTAGGTGGTGCGTGAACGGCAGCCAACCCTATGGACGGCTGCATGCTAACTTACGAAAGCGTTTCTCCGGGTGTCCCATTGGGTAAAAATCCCAAATTCAGCTTGAATTTCTGTCAGGATGTGCAGGGTCGATTGGCGTGGCCAAGTACTCCGCTCTGTAGCCATCTCTGTGATCCTCGATTGTGGGCCCCAGTGTATCAGACTTCGTTTCTCTCGTGTCTCCCCAGCTCACATCCTAGGTACTGGATGATCCTGTCATCGAGGTGGTAGTCATGCCACTACCTCAGGCTGTGCCTGTGCGGGGCCTACAGATCTTCTTTTCATTCCGATGTAAGAGTTACTTCATTTCTTGTGACGAAGAGTGGATTAAACACAACTTCTATGTCGCGCAGGGCTGTTTAATCAAGGAGACATGGCGACCGATGTGCCCAAGTCGTCATATTTCCGGTATCCATCCGCTCCCAGGGATGGTGCATTTTTTGACTTGATCACAATCCCCCGCCGACCATTCCCAGATACATTAAACGCTCGCGATCTATCCGAAATGCGTCCAAGCACTGGAATAGGTTTCGTACTCAATTTTGGCGAGGGGCTCAATGTGGAACAAGGGCATTTGATGGCGTCTTGCGCGGAATTGCAAGAGGCCCATGTCAATCAAGTGTCGAAGCAGCGATCTTGCGCATTTTTGCATTGCTTGGGTCCCACACTCCGTTAGCAATCTGAACGCCGGCTGGAGGTGGGCTCTCATTCCCATCAACGAGCCTCTGGTCGGGGCACTCAACACAATTGCGTGATGCGCTTTTTCAGAGTTGCATGTTTCCGACGACAGAACTTCTATCGGTGCACATGTGATTGGTTTACCGTAACGGGACCAGAACTTCCTCGATTCCCCCGACGCACCTGGAAGAAGGGTAAGAAGGGTTCACTGGTTAGGCTTCGAAGCGTCGGTGTACCTGTGATGTTAATTGCCGCCGCAGCGCGACTACTATGGGGATGCAAGTCCCTCAATCTAGAACGACAATAGCGCGCGAATGGGGGCGTCCTCTGCGGAGCGGTGAAGGTTTGCGCGGCCACTGTCTCTTCGGCAGGGTCAACATACCATAAAAGGTGGGTTCCCCCAATTGCACGCCCGATAGCGAGATTGATCTTTACCCTCGTTTCTCCACAGGGTGATATAATGGTGGGGGCAATTCAAGACAAATTCGACGCACCACCTAAAGCTTTGGAGATTTAAAACACCGGGTTGGCTCGCCTCAGCAACCGCTGGAAGCCCTCCCTGCGCGGGCCCCCAATACGGATGTGTGAACAACCACTTCCATGTTGGCACTGTACCACAAAGTTAAATCTGTCACGAGGCTATAACAATCAGGGGTCTGTTCCCAATTGCCCTTTCTAATCAGTCATGGCAAGGACTTCTCGCAATCAGAGATCGTAACCTGTTGGGTAAGTTGGTACCAAAGTGTTTCGTGAATACGGTTCCACTGACTCAAATCGGCAATCCGTCGAACGGTTGGAGCACAACCAATATCCGAAGCATCATCAAAAGAGCAGGAAGTCTCATCGGAATGCGGTTCAGAGTCCCCATGGGATGGTGGATAATACAGATTGCATGGCTAGCCTCCGTGCTGCAGGACTAGAAATAAAGGTACGACTGCGAGAAGTCAGTGAAGTAGGATCACGGCGGTAGGGATTCTAATGATGCTTCTGCAGCGTAAAGTACCTCTGAGAGATCTCGATAGACTGACCGATTATCCAGAAGAACGGAAGGTTTGGCGCCAGAGTTTCCCACTCAATATTAGACCCCTTGTGGCCGCCTTCCGCGGATTGCTAACTAGCCAATTCAAAAGGGCATATTGGGAGCAAGCATAACAAAAGGCTTCATACTGGAGAGGCCTTCGCAGATGCTGGAGATACGATGGCATGGCAGAGAGTTGGTTTACGTGTAACGCCACATAACCGGGCTAAATCAGGCAGCGAGGGAAAGGAGAGTGGAATAATGTGGACATGGTTGGCAGATAATTCGATGATATTCCGGGTTGAGAGGGGATAACAACCATGGGATGTCGTCGCGGAAGTATTTCCGATGGGGGGCGGGACCTCCCACATGCATCCGCTGGCTGATCCTCAGGGCAAGATAGGTATGGCCATTCGTGGCAGCTGGGTGACACCTTTGACCGTGACACCGAAAGAAGACATGCTCCCATGGCCTGGGCGTGGTGTCCGTATCGGGAACGCCCATCTGTCGTCCTGGTGCAGCGCGATCTCTACACGAGATCCCTCTGTTTGTTACTTAATGGTTCCGGATGCACTTAAGGGCAAACGGGACACCCTCGAGAGCTTGTTCCTTTTTCGCTCCCTGCCATGATGTCCTCTGAATCCTTCCAACCAGTACAACTCAAGGGCGAAATCATGGATCTCGAGTTCACCATCGACACTGACCACAGGTGCGCGTCCCTTCCACTCCCCCCACCCTGTCCCTTGATGTGGCCACCGGGCTAATTAGCCGTCGTCCTCTCTATGCCCGAATCCCCCTCTAAATTAGGAAGAGGAGGCGAAACCGGACGACGCAGAGTTGCCTTAATTGCCACACATCTAAACGAAAGGTGCGCGACTCGATGTCACAGAAATCATGATCGACGTTGACCACGTCTTCCTCAGTGTGATCGAAAGCGCCCCTGTCAGCGCTGCATCCAGTTGGGCTTGGTAGGTCCAAGTACCGCTGGACGCGACGTTGCGTACTTACATGGTATCTAGACTGGTCTCTGTGTCTACGAGATCGACGACCCTGCACTTCGGTGAGTCCACAGAGGTCACGGCGGGAGACGCCACGTTCTAATCCCCGCGCAGAGACGACCCAACAGTAGACGAGAGCACCCGCCTGCGCAATCGTATTGCCGAGCTTGAGTCACTTGTTCGAGAACTGCGAGGTGAGCGCCTAAACTTTCCTCAGTCTGTATTCAGCTGCTGATACACTGCCAGGGAAACCACATCCTCGATGGGCGGATAGCAACTTTAGGGACGGCGACCCCAACGAAAAGTGGCACTCCCGGGCAACCAAGTGCGCCCCTCTGTCGAAGCGGGGGGTCGGCAGCGACGACCACCCGTCGCGGAATGGCCGGGGCAACCTTCTGAGCCCCATTAAAACGGAGCCTCCCACCGAGGGGGGCAACTCCAGTCTCTATCGCTTCTCCCCTTCCCCCGCTCCCTCCGTCCGATACCACAGCTTCGATGTCCGACGCACAAACTCGAATGGCTCGTTCGACAGTAGCGAGCGTCAACAGCACCCCCAGTCCCAGCAATACAACAACTCCCCCACCAACCTCAACATGCCCTATCCTGCCTCTCCCAGCGCCCATTACAACGGCAACACTTCCAACTCTGCATACCCCGAGAACGGCAACGGAGCATACTCGATGACGAATGGCAGCGATGGTGGCAGCAATTACAGTGATGAATATGCATCCAGCGGGTCCACCCCTCAGAGCTACTGCCCCTGCCGAAACCATCCTACGACGGGCGTCGCCTACATGGGTCTCTCCCAGCAACTACAAAACTCCCTGACGTCGCTTCGACAATTCAACCATCCACCCAACTCCCAATGCCTGGTCTACCGACGCATAGTCGAGCTGAACGACCTGTTGCAGTGAGTCCCCCTTCCGCGTGCTATTTCAATCACATGGAAACTAATTTGGCCTTCAGGCCCTCGAGTCGGGCCACCGAGCACACGAACGGCGCGACCACCACCACGACCAATGCTGCCCCAACGTATGATAGTAGCACGCCCTCTGATAACGAACTCCTGACGCCGCTGTCGGCATCGAGTAGCGGCCACGCTCAGTATCCAGCCGCCGGGAACTCACCTGGGATGCCCCCTCAGGAATGGAACAACATGGCTGGCGGGGGCTACAACCCGTACTTCCCCATGTCGTCGAACGACCACCATGCGGTGTACTCGCATGTTATGACATGAACCTCGGTCTGTCCTCTCTCGCCGAGGAATCACGGACCACGCTCCCTTCCCTCTTCCCCTTTTCACGTCTGACGATCCGAAGTATGCTCCCTCTATCACTTGTTTATGACCCCTCACTGTATTCTTGGATCCGTTCATTCTAGTGCCACGCAACTAAAGGACACTTCGTTTATTTATTTTACGTTATTCTGACATGGGAAGACTTGTACTTATGCTCATTTCACACATTTCGTGTACGATATCTTACTGTACAATTTTGCTTATCGCTCAACGGACGTTCTCCTGGCTGGCCCTGTTTGCTCTGTCTTCTTGTACGTCCCTGCTCACTCTCTCCTACGCGGTTCACCCAGTACATTATCAATACCCGTGATAGTTCAAATGGTCACTAAAAGATTCCCTGCCTTGGCAGCGTGACAATCGTCCGATTCCATCGTCATTTCACCCCAGAAATGAAATCTGTGGGCGCCCGTTACCTCGAACATCTACCCTTCTCTAGACACTAACCATCACGCTTCTTGCGGCAGTGTCGAGGTCTCCGGAGTACTTTCAGATTTTCTGATAGCATCCAAATCCAACTTGAAACGAAATTCCCGCTGCGTCGGAGGCTCAAGGTGGACAACCTTCCCCTCATCACCTCTCCCCCAAATGTCTCGTTCTACAAAATAAACTTCCCCGGTTCGCCTGATCAGGAGCACCGTTGAAAGACGAGTCCCGTACACGGTAGGGATCTTGGTATGAGCGCCTGCAGTTCCGTGCTGCGCTTCGAGAACGATCGGTATCGGAGCTACCTGAACGGTGTTTCGAAGCTCAGAACGGGCGGTTATGGAACCAGAACATCGCCACCTTCTCGGATAAAACCAGTCAGCGGCCAGGAATTTGGGGTTCAGTCAGTACGCGATCGTCTCCTAAAATATACCATGGCCGTTAAGAGAAGGGTTTGCACTTACGATAAGACTGAGAATAGTCCGTCCACCAATTTACTCTCGAGATCGCCCTGTAGATTTCCGGTGGACGGCGCGTCCCCAGGAGTGACAGCGTCGTCGGCTGGACGGTAGGTAGCCGCGGCTTCTAGTCCATCGCCTTGTTGTTGGCGTTGGAGTGTGTGAAGGACAGCAGTGAAATCATCGATGGCATGTCGGACTTTGGGCCAGTCGTCAGCTCCTTTGCCGTCCACCCCGTTTGACATGCATCCACAAGCCCTCTCCGATGGGGCAAGGGAACGCGAAGTGAGTACTCCGCCCCCTCCATGATTGGTCACCAATAAGGACTCGTAAGAGATAGAGTTGGTATCTGGCCGTAATGAGGGCGCCAGAAGCAGGAGATTGAAGCCGGCGAAGACAGAGTCCGGTGCGACAATTGTCCCGAGCTCGTCTTCCAGGGGGTGGCTCAACCTGGACGACAGGAACGATGAGATCAGGTATCCCCTGGTTGACTTGTATTGACCCAGCGGTTCGGTGATGTTTGTCCTTTAGGGATGAAACCCACGTTGGGCGCCAGAAGTCAATTTAACAGCAATGAAGTAAATGTCAGGACAGAGTCAATGGAAATTTGGAGGAACATTCCTTACAATAGCGCCACCCTTCCATCTTTGTTCAGGCCAAACCACGAGCCCCCAGCCTTCACGTCACGCCCCGAGAGAATGTCCCCTTCAGCATCCCTGAGGTTTTGGTCAAAGTTATGCCAGTGGGCGTTCTGAGTCGGTCGGTCGAGGAACTCGTCTCGGTTTTCTCCCAGAATCCTACGAGCTATATTCAGTCACCATCACAAGAAGGTACCCTTCGTAATGTGGCAAAGTTTGGGAGCCCAAGTGAGCCACAGCGATGTGCCAGATCATGGGCACGCGCGCTTATTTCCATCACCAGTTCAGGGATCGACCTACAGAGCGTAATCCGGATGCTCAAGGGTCCATACCGCGATACACATCGCTGATTTTCGGTTGCGCGTATAGTCGAAGCCGAGAGTGTTGTCTTCAGATAGCTGTCAACGTTGGGTCCGAGGGGAATACCCTTGTACTAACGACTCGAACTCAGTCCCTGTACTAGGTGCTAAAATAGACTAGACTCACTGCTCCCTATCAGTTAGAGTTCAATATTGACGAGATCACAGTCCCTGGACCCAGGTAGATGAAATGGTCTGAAGTATGATTCCAATGTTGTGCAGCTTAGCGACGAGCTGTGAAGATGAGCGTCGTGGTCAAACAGAGAGAGGTACAACGCCCAAGATCAGAATAGCCGCGCGCTGGCAGGGCTCGGCCGCCACTTACCGGTATAGCCGGAGGGCGAGGTCATGCCCCCTGATGACCTGGACATGACATCGACCAGCCCTAGCCACTGTACGCAAGTTCGGAGCCTTCAGGTCGTCAAATGACCTCTTGCTGGCATCTGAAAGGGAGATGCATGGAGCGAGCCCAAGATCTCCAAGCCCAATGGCATCTCCCGCGCCATGACGCGGCCAACATCGCGGTCACCCATTGCTTTGTTGGACGCCGCCACCATCCCACTCAGGATCGAAAGGGTGCAGCCGAGCTAGGATGAAGAAACCTATAGTTATCCTTGAGAACGGCGGGTCTACGATCAAAGTGGGCGTTGTCACTCGAGGAAGAGGGAAGGACCCTAGGTATGGACGTGGCATCGAATGTTTCCTTCCTAGAACTCGCTGACTCGTAGGGTACTTTCCGGTTTTCTAGAATCATTCAGAACGCCGTTATACGGTCCAAAGGCGATAAGGCAACTTACATTGGCCATGAGTTCGAGGCGTGTCAGGATTTTGCCTCGCTTCACTACCGCTTACCTTTTGAAAAGGTGGGCGAACAGTCAAATAGGATTGCCGAAGCCGAAATGAAACGTCTCCCAGGGGTATGTCGTTGACTGGGACGCCCAGAAGGCAGTTTGGGACGCGATTTTCTCTGACCAGGTGCTCAAGGCAGGTCAGATTTGCATTCTCTGTCGGCATCGCCCGCTCACCCGAAAGCTAGGTCGACACGACGGAGTCATCTGTGCTCGTTACAGAGCCCTATTTCAACCTGCCCAACATCCAAGAGGTCTATGACCAATTCATGTTTGAGGAATATGAATTCCAGTCATATTATCGGTGTCCGCGTACGTATTGCGCATCGCTCAGGGTATCCATATCCTGAATTTTGCGGACCGGCCACAGCTGCATCATTGATTCCCTTCGGGACCCTCTTCTCCCAGCCTTCCCTATCTCCTCCAGACTGCATGGTCGTTGTCGATTCAGGGTTTAGCTTCACGCATGTCGTTCCCATCGTGGAAGGACGGATACTGTGGACTGCGGTGAAACGGCAAGTCTTCACCATCTACATGCCCTGATGATTGCCTGAGATTTCCTCGAAGGCTAGATGTTGGCGGAAAGCTGCTTACGAACCACCTCAAGGAGCTCGTGTCCTTTCGACAATGGAATATGATGGACGAAACCTACATCATGAACCATGTCAAAGAATCTTGCTGCCTCGTTTCATCCAATTTCAAGCATGATCTAGAAGTTTGTCGGTGGGTTTTGAGTCCCGCCTTGCTGGTATATCCGTCGCTTCATACACCCTGCAGGGCAGATCCAAAGGGGAACTCTATCGTTCGCGAGTACGTCCTCCCCGACCTGACTCAGAACAAGCAGGGATGGATTCGCCAACCAGGGGATATTGTCACAGACAACGATCAAGTCCTCGTGATGAATAACGAGAGGTTCACGGTTCCGGAACTCCTTTTCCGTCCCGACGACATTGGTTAGGCTACCCTCCATCTCATCACAATGCTGTTCATCTGACACCACCCAGGACTACAACAAGCAGGGCTACCGGCCATTATTGCTCACTGTATATCACTGCTTCCGGAAGAGTTGCAAGGGATGTTCTGGGCGAACATAGGGCTTATCGGCGGAAACGCCAAGCTCCCTGGGCTCAAGCAGCGGTTGTACGTGTCCGTCAATTGCTTGGACTGTCATCAGGATAGCTGACACCTGCCGGAATGAGCAGACTAGCGGAACTACGAACTTTAGCGCCAGTTGAGTACGAGGTCGTCATTTACGAAACCGATGAGTAAGTGGTGCCCTGATTGAAATCGGTGTGGGGAGCTGACTCCGCCTCCTCCTTGATACATATCTGTCCACGAACCCTACAGTCCCATCACAGAAGCCTACAAGTCTGCGTTCGCGTTCGCGAGCAGGCCCGACTTTACCCAACACGTCGTCACCCGAGCAGAGTACGCTGAGTACGGGAGCAACGCTTCGCGAAGGAAGTTCCCTGACTGGAAGAAGATGGACCTGGAGCATGAGAGCGAGAAGGATACGACAAGTCAGAGCGAAGACGATCGACCCCCAGCCTCATCAAGCAAACTTTCGAGGATTAGAAGCAAATCCAACGCTACGGCTGGTTCCGCGAGTCTACATAGACGTTGAAAGGCCTTCTTGGTGCAAATCCAAGCATTGCCTTCCACAGGCTTCGAAGGTCTATCGGTAGCTGCTTTTTTGCCGCCTTATCTCTATATTCGTCTAAATCGTGAAACCCAGGATAACCATTGGAGCGGTTCACGATGAAATTTTGGGTCTCCGTCCTTGCCGTCTCGCCTCCTGGTGTCAAACCGAACGGTGGAATGTTATTCGCTCGACCGTGAGTAGGGTCCGCATTGGGCTCGCCTCCTTTAAAATCGTGGCCGAGGACTTCCAGAAGCGATGACCAAGGGCATCACCCACCCTCCCTTCCTCTGAATGTCTATGAAAGGCCATGAGTTTTCGGGTTTAATCTTGGGCGCTCTTCCCGGTAGCCCGTTTTCTAGATGCTGCCTCACCGCTTCGGGATTGAAGAACTCCGCACAGGATTGGAACGCCTTCTTTCCTTTTCCTTGCGCTCCGAGACAATGGCCGGCAAGGCAAAACGTTCGTATGCAAGAGCGTGTTGCGCGTAATAGCAGGGATACCTGCCTCGAGGCCTCCCCTTTCTGGTCTCAGAACCCCTCCTATTCAAAGAGCATGTGAAGAGTGAGAACGAGAACTTTCCGCTTTCCCTCGAAATCACCTTCAAGCTGAGTTGAGTTGTCCGTTGATAGTTATACTTTTGGGTATCATTCACATGTCCAGTCTCTTCCTCTGCGTTGTTCGCTCGGAGGGACACGGCAGAGAAGGAACCCCAGAATGCTACGACGCAAAATGGGCAAGCAAAATGATTCAAGCTTCACTATACCCCACTTCGAATGTAAAGCGAGCCGCCATGTTAAGCAATTGGCAAATCCTATGTTAGCGGCTACTTACGCGAAAAAAGGAACGACGAACGCCCTTTTGGGATACGAGAGCTTACTTGGCACATCGTGTTAACGTAGATGCGTCGAAGGAAAACCAGGTCAAGCGAATCCGAACCCCGTGTATTTACGCAGAGGGACAAGCCCAGGTCCAACGCCGATGAAAAGAATCCGAACCCAAACGAGGAGGAGGTAAGAGTCAAGGATGCGATGCCCCCTCACGTCATTCCGGCGCGCCTCGCTTCTCTAGAGTTATGTTCGACTTGCATCAGACACCTTGCAATGGAGGGTCCCGGGGAAAGCCTAAATAATAACCCAATGATAGTATTCTGCGTAACCGAGCCTGCAGCGAAACCAGCAGGTTTAGCGCAGCCTCGAGGAGATTATCAATGTTCGGGTACTGCTTCGAAAGCCACAGTGGCAGGTGCCTGACCGACATCTCCCGTTATGACACTCCCGAGGGACGCAGGGAAGTCAGAGCTAGGATTACTTCATTTCATTTGGCGAGGACCGGATGACGTTTGACCGGGAGGGGCGGCGGGATGGACACCCCTGTTGTATGGACTGAATTCCAGTGAATCCCCAACAATCAAAAAGCACACCACCCTACCAATTCAACCGCGGCAGGGTGCTGGCGCGTTTCGAACGGGTGGTTGCTTGTGCCTGGACAGTGCCACCCTAGACTAGTGCGCCCCACGCCAGTTCCGTCCATGCCTCGTGAAGATGGGGGTGACGAGAATTGCAGGATGGAACGCGCCACAGATCTCGCCAACAAGTGTCATTGGGAAACAACGGCGGCGTGGGTGTCGATCTCGGTGAGCCAGTAGGGATGCTGACGGTCCGAGAGGCTGCTGGAAGGAGATTGGGTTCGGACAGTAGCGAATGATGCCCCCCAATTGGTGTTCGCAGGGACTAGATGTCCGAACCGGTCAGAGGTCCGAGAAGAATAACGGTTCTAGTCGAATTCGTAACCTGAGAAAGAGGTACAGTGGCGTAAGCAAAAAAGAAAAGAAACCAACGAGAGCTCGAGCGTAGCGTAACGTAGCAAAATAGAACGATGGGAGGAAAGGGGATGTAAAATCATGGACTAGGGTCGTTACATTGCATATTCAGAAGATGGCACCCATTCAAATCGTCAGGTCTCCAGTCTAGAAGAGAAGGATAGCGGTAGTGATGTTTTGAGGTACGTCAAGTAGCGGCCTCGGCGAAGGGACGCGAAAGGGGAGCCTGAGGAGGGCGAGAGGAGGGCGTCTAAGCCGTGGAGGAAGCCTCGTTGGCGTCGGCTAACCTCATCACTTCCATGAGGAGGGTCTGCTGATCAACATCGAGGGCTGTTGTTGCAGCCTGGTAGGCGGCAGCGTTGTTAAGTTGGAGGTCTAGGGAAGCCAGTCAGCGACCAAGCACAAAGAGGGTCCAAGCAAACAACATACTGGTAAGCGCCCGCTTGAAGGTGGTGTAGGGATCCACGGTCTCGATGGGGCTGATGTAGGTGAGCTCCTCTTCAATCAACTCGTCGTCGCTCTCTTCATCGTCCTCATCACTGGCCTCCTCGTCGCCCTTGTCCGCCTTCTCACGCAAACGAGCGCTCTAAAGGCGGTGCCGAACAAAGTCAAGGCAAATCGCGAATGAGGAAAGTGGTGGTAGGAAAGGGGAAAGCAAAGCAGAAAGTGGAACAAACGGAACATATCAGCGAAATCTGCGTTTTAGACGGCGGGGTCTATCTCTCACCTCGTTTGCGAGCATCTCAAGATAGGCAGACTCCTCGTCCCAAACATCTCCTGAAAATCATTGATCAGAACAAAATGCAATGCAAAAGTAGGCTAAACCTAAAACGGCAGAGCGACAATCTGGAATTGGCGCGTATGCTTACCTTCCTCATCGTTGAAGTTAAGCAGCTTTTCCGCATAGGTGTCGTCGATCTCATCGCCGTCGGCATACTCTTGCTGGAGGGCTTTGCGGACTGTAAACGCGCCAATCATCAACAACCTCCGGGCAAATCATCGTACGGGGGTTTAAACGCACCTTCAATGGCTTTAGGGAGGTCCTTGAAGAGGCGGAGTGCACCGGCCACAATGCTAGGCCATCCATCGCGCAGAGTCTCGGGAACCTGGCCGAGCTGCATCTCCATGAGAGCGGCCAAAGTGAGGATGCTCAACTTCTTGTCGTGGACGCGAGGGAGCTTGTTCTCGCCGTTGATAGCAGCGAACCAGTGGTTGAAGAACTCCCTAGCGGTTCCAGCCTGCTTCTGCTCCATGAGGTGGAGAGCGGCAGCGGGGTTATAGAGGACGGCATTGATGAGAACTTCAAGGTTGGCGAGGCGGAGGGCGGGTGACTCGATTTTCTCCTGAAGGGAAAGGGCGGCGTTGATGATGATGTGGAGGTACTATAGTGCAGGTAACGTTGTGAATAAGGCTCTTGTCCGCGGCGAAGGGGGGCGAAGAAAATGGTACATACATCATCAACAGCGCCACGAAGGTTGAGGAGGATGGACTCGGCGATCTTGGACCCAATAACCCGGTCATTCTCGCCAAGATGATCGACGGTCAACGAGTGGGTATAGGTGTCAACGAGCATCTTCCTGTAGTCGGCGTTGGCTTTGATCGTATCCGTGCCGTAGGAGATGAAGTTGTCGATGGTGGGCAGCATCTCTGTGTGGCGCGAACACAATCAGCATTCATACAACGCCGAAACGAACGAAAGGAAGGGGGTGGCTGACCTTCGAGGAAGTCGACAGCGACGGTTTTGAATACCTGATAGGTAAGCTCGAAGATGCGCCACATCGAAGGAGAGATGGATCGCGAATGGAAAGTCAGGCTATCAGTCAGTTCATAGACGTGGTCGAACAGGTCTAAGTGTGGCACACGAGCATTAGTATGACCGAACACTAAATCTGCGGGGAGGAGCCGTACCGATGAGCTTGTGCTCAAGAGTGAAGGTCAGGATGGGGACGATAACTTCCTGTACTTGAGCGAGGATCTCCTTGGAAGCTTCGATAGAATCGACGACCTAGAAGTGGCGGTTAGGAAGCAGGGAAAGGCGGGTCAAACGGGTGACTGACAGTGAGAATGGTTTTGGCAACGCCCATGGCGGCGAAGCTCTTGTCGTTATCCTCGGTGTCGATGTCGTCGAACTCGAGCTGAGTGGGATCAACGTCAGACTCCTTAGCAGCGACCTCGGTCACATAACGCATGTAAGTCGCGCAAAGGTGAGTGACGAGCTCAGCAGCGACAGGGAGGAGCTCGACCTGATACTGCTCGACAATAGTCTCCATGGCGCTGTTAACGACGGACAAATCGGTGTCGTCAGACATCTTGACAAGGTCGTGGACGACCTTGCCAACTTCAGGAGCGACAGCAGCACGAACTGGGCGGGATGTCACTACAAATCCCAAAAGAAGTATGGTAGATATACTCACCATCCTCGTACACAACGATCATCTCAGTGAGGGCCAAAGCACCCTGAACCTTGACAGGGAACTCGGGGTCGTCGAGAGAAAGAGCAGCAGCCCTCGAGTGGTTCATCTTGGTCTCGGGGTTCGACCACTGGAGACCGTGTTTGACGACAGTTCCAAGGATCTCAAGACCAATGGCCCTGAGGTAAGGCTCGGGGCTGGTCAAGACGGGGGTAACGAACGACAAAATGAACTGCTCCATCTCAAGCTTGACCTCGGGGTGGCTCATGATATGAGTGCCCAGCGCTGCGACCATGTTGAGAGCACCAAATCGCTGAGGAGGGGCAGCATCGCTTCGCAGAACCTGGTTGATGAAGCCGAGGACGGGCATGAAGGTGATCTTGGTCCTGTTAGTGGCGAGGGAGAGGAGGAAGGTGGTGGCAGCCGCGACGGGGTTGGAATAGCTCTCGTACTCATCGACGGAGACGCGGACGTAGTCGACGGGGTCGGTATCCCAGAGCTCCTTGCGCTCTTCGTTGAAGGTGAGTTGGTTGAAAACGAAGGTGGAAACGAGAGAGTTAACATGAGGCTTCAATTGAGCCCAGGTGGACTTGGGCTTGATGCTGCAACGAATTGTGAGCATTTGTAAATGGTACAAATCACTCGTGAATAATTGGACTAACCAGGCGGTGAAGAAGGTGAAGATGTGGTACTGGCACTTCTTCGACAACCAGGCCTCCTTGCGAACGTAGAGATCGACCTGCTTGAGGTAGATGGTCAAGATCTCAGGAGCAAACACAGACACAAAGTGCTGCGCGAAGGGGCCGTACTCCTTCTGCATAGACGAGGGGAGCTGACTGGGGTTACCGAATCGGTGGAACAGCCTGCCAAGAATAGCATAGGCCCACTTCTTCGTGATCCACCACTCCGATCGTTCACGTTCATCCTCGTCCTCAGGGACAGCACCAGCGGGGATCTGGAGGTTTACGATGGTGAAGAAAAGCTTGCCCCAGGGAACCAAGCTCTCGGGAGATTGCTGATGCTTGGAAAGGCTAACAGTAATACTTGACTTGTAGGTCTTGAGGATGAGATGGAGCATGGTAGGGATTTCTTGGGAGGCGGTAGGGGGCTGCTCAGCCATCTGGGTGGCAATGGTGACCAGGATAGGGAAGAGTTCAGCGATGATACGAGGGAGGACATCGTTGGTTTGGCGGAACCTAGTGGAAGATCAGTGAGACCGCACAAGCACAGCACGATCATTCTTGACGTACTTGAAAGCCTTTATTGCCTCCAAGGCAGCGACGCATCCAGCATGCACCTCTTGCACGCTACTGCTCTGCAGAAGCTGCTTGATTTGAGTCAGGAGACCAGGCCACCTGTCATTGGGGAAGTCGTGTGCGATGATGCTCTTCAACGCGGTACCGAGCTGAGTCGCGACCGATCTTGAGGGTGATGCGGCCAAGAGGCGAAGAATGTTGCTCCTCAATGCCTCCCGGTCGGAGAGCGCGATGAACGAGCCTCCCTCAGCGCGGCGGTCAGTCTCCACGGAATAGGTCTTCCACACGCGGTTTTTGAGCCAAACGGCGCAAGCCTGTCGCGTCGCACTATGTCACGGGGAGGAATGGTGTAGGGTTTAGGGTAAATGCCACATCGATAACGCGTTGCAACACGTACAGATCGATGCCCTCGTTCCCAATAATCTGCAGCAGAGCAGAAGGAACACCCTCCTCGTTGCCGATCTGCGAAGGAATCAAGTGAGCGATCGATACTAGACGATAACGCGTCTATGTTCGAGGCTGAAGCTAGAATACCTTGCGGATCTGGAGCTCTGCAGACTTGCGGATGTTGGGATCAGGGTTGTAGGTCGTGGCGAAGAGGTTGGTTAAGGTTTGGAGATCCATTTGTGATATCTTCTGTGTTCTCTTGGATTTGTGCGGTGGTATAGTAGCGACTCGATTCAAGAATCAAGCAAGCTTTTTGGAGGGGCGACTTCGTGGAGGGTCGTGTCGTGTAGGAACTCTTCTCTCCTCGTGCAGCAACAGGGGGTCGAGGATATATAGACGAGAGGGTAACAAAGGAGGTAATGAAGGCAAGAGGCAGAAAGGTGCTTTGCAACTGGAATCACTTTTTTCTATTGCTCACGTGCGTCCACTATAAGATAGGGGCTCCCGCGTGGCGCCAGAGTGTGGCGTCGAGCTCGCAGGGCCTGCATGTCGCGTATGTTTCGCGTATACAGGGACTCTGAGGCACCTGGGGTGCAGGGGTGCTTGTATTGCCTTCCGTCCAGCCCTCAGCCGTTCATTCTCGGACATGGAGTGGCCTCAGTGTTCCACTTCTAGCCTTTCCTCCTGGATCTCGGTCTCTTACTCACATGCCTCGGCCTCTAACCACAGGGCCAACTTCCGAACCTTGTCTTCAAAAAGAGAGAGACAGCTCCACATGCTCGCCCGAATAACACTCTTAATATCCGGGGATGGAGAGCCCACACAAACGAGGTACGTAGTGAACGCCAAACTTGAAGGAGACAACCCAACACGAGATCTTCCAAACACACAAGTATCTCCTCATTAAAAGCCGTTAATTGGTTCCTGTCCGTACACGTCTCTTTTCATGTCCTGATATCGAAGAAGAAGCCGGGGAGGATGAGGTAGGCCATTCACGACAGACATGATCAATTGTGCATCCTCACCTCCATGGACACGCCGTGGGCCTCACTTTTGCCACCCCGATCACGCTGCAACGGGTTGGGAAAACAAGCTAGGCAACAACTGACGAAACAGTGACGGAAACAGCGGAGGCATGGCGGGGATCAATGGCATGAGCAAAGGTCGCTGCCTATCTCAAATCTCGGGGTACGACTTGGGATATAGAGCTCCAAGGAGCAGACGCAGATAGGGAGGGGAGTGCGGGGGAAAGTGGCACATCAATTCATAAACCACTTCAATCACAATGCCATAACGCACATAGCGCGTATCGGGCGCTTGGTTTGGACGCTGAGCTAGAATACACCGACCTTCGGTCGAGCCTATGGGCGCGGTGGGGTCAGTAATTCAAGGAAGAGACGGTGCCATAACGCGCTATATCTGTTGCGAATAAGCCCATGAGTCGCAATAAATCGAATCTCGCGTATCCGGGGTAGGGCTCTTCACCAACCGCCGGTGCATCGGCTCAGTTGCAATAAATCAGACCTCATACCCACATCGACGGCCCCGACCAATCAACAGCATGAGCTGCGGGAAAAATAGAGAACGCCATGGAGCTCAAGATGAACTTCCCCTTGCCCAAACCTGGTGTCTTCGCGGGCTGACGTCGCAGCCTGTGTATCAGTCAGCATACTGACCAGGCGTAACAACAACTTGCGTGGATTTGGAGCGGATAGCATAGAGAAAGAGAGAAAGAGAAATATCAATATTACAACGGCCGATCGAGACGAGACAAGGGGAAGAATAGAGGATAGCTACCGAAGGAAAGAGTTGGAACGAGAGCGTGTTCGGGGTTGAGCAAGGTCGAATCAATCCTTGCTCTTTTTCTTTTCCTTCTTTTCCTTCTTTTCCTTCTTTTCTTTCTTCTCCTTCTTCTCCTTCTTCTCGCCCTATCAGCAGAACCGACGTCAGTAACCCAACAGAACCAAGAGGATACCAAAACATACCCCTTCCTTCCCCTCTTTCTTCTTATCCTCCTTCGCCTTCTTCAGCGCCTTCTTCTCCTCCTTACTCAGCTTCACCTTCTTCACCGGCTCCGCTTCCTCCTCCGTCTCCGCGTCCGCATCCATCTCCTCCGCCTTACGCTTCTTCTTCTTATCCTTCTTCGAGGTCTCCGGCTTGAGCTTGGTCAGTGGTGCGTTGTCCACGTCTATCTCACCATCGCTGCCCTCATCCTCGTCGAGGGCGAGCTGGTCGAGGACCTGGCGGATGGCATCGGCGTTCTTGCGGGGTGCTTTGCCAGTCTCAAAGAAGTCGAGGCGCTCCTCAACTTGTGCGCGGAGGGCCTCACCGAACTTTGGCGTGGGGTTGTCTATGTGAAGGTTTAGTCAAAGGCTGAGGTGAAACAAGAAGACCACACACCGCTGTAGCAATCAATACGCGACGCTATTGAGCACTTGTTGGCAAGGAATCTGGATATCCTGCCCTTGTGCTTGGGGCCGGCGCGCCCAATGAAGGTCGAGTGGTAAAGGAGACCGTACTTGGGCGTGTTCCCCTTAGTCTTGAGAGCACGGAAAAGAGCCTTCTCCGCACCGAGAATCTGCACCGTCGACGCAGGGTATTTGGACAAGTTCGTCAAGCTACCCGCGTGGCTGATAAGCCTAGCACCGATCCTCTCTCCAAGCAGCGCTGTCAAGCTGGGTGCAACCTGGTTCATCTTCTCGCCGAGGTATGAGATGAGGCTCTTCCTGTAATCGGAGAGCGAAACAACGCGTTCGGCGAACATGTTGATGTTAATCATGTCGATTTCAGAGAGGATTGAGCCCATGGATCCGCGGGCGGCGTCGAGGATGTTCTGAGCGAGGGTGGAGTCGTCGCCGACGAGCTGAGCGAGGTCCTCGAGCTTTTCCTCGTCTAGACTCTCCTTGTGCCCAATGAACTGCGCGACCTTGGCGTACTGGTGGTTATCGGGGACCAGCTTGACGAGCTCGGGGAAGTGGTATCCGTACCACTCGCGTATACGCATGGAGAAGAGGTTGACGTCCTTGTCGAGCTGGTCGAGGAGGGCAATGGCTTGGATGATCATGTTGTCGATCCTGTTCACGTTGAACTTGAGCTTCGCGCGGGAGTAAGAATGGCCAAGACCGAGCTGGGCCTTTTTGAGGTCGTCGGTCTGGAGGCCGGTGAGGAGCTTGGGGGCGTGGAGACGGATGCCGCGGATGAGGTCTTGGGTCTTTTCAGAGGCGTCTACGCCGAACCCGAGTCCATCTTTTATAGACTTGCCGAGGATGGGGTCTGCGATACCCAGAACAACCTTGGACTTTTTAGAGGTCTTGCTGAGGTTGAGTTCCAGGAGGTTTTGGAGGCTCTCGTTGAGCACACCTACAAACATTCAATACAATTCTGAAGTCAATAGTCTCTCAACTCACCTTCAGAGATGTCATTGATGTTCTCCAGCGCCTGCGCCGCCGTCTTGAACGGGCTGAAGCTCACCAACGAGACCATCTTCCCAAACTTGCCCAGATCCTTGATGCTGTCCTGCATCTCCTTGCTCTTGGATCCAATGTCCTCCGCGAGCTTGACCTCAAAGACGGCATAGCCAGACGACGATTCGAAGAGTATGTGTGTGGCCATGGTGGGGTGGCGGCTCTCCCAGCCAGGAGAAGACTATCGCTGTGAGAGGGGTAGTGCGACTAATATCGTCGTCGTCGTCGTCCAGAACAGCGACCACAACTTTTTTTGCCCCTCCATTTGCGGAAATTCCATCATGTGATCCCACCGTGCCGAGATGCCGCTCAGTGTGGGAAAGTGACATGCTGGGTTGCTGTTGAGTGTTCCCCTCCTCCGCACCCTTCTGAAATGTCACCCCAACTTCCAAGGGAGCTCGTAGAGCTCATCATCGAAAACCTAGCTACGGAGACGCAAGAGCTGGTCTCATTCTCTCTCACAAACACCTCCTTCGTAGCCCAATGCCAGAAGCACATTTTTCGAGCCGTTCGTCTTTGGCCCTATGGGATCCCCATCGATGGCCCACCGTCACCAGAGACCGTTGCATATAACAGGAGAGCCCTGCTCCTCGCACGAGAAGTTATTCAGAACCCCTCGCTTGGGTCATATGTGCAACACCTGGACTACCAAGTCACCTCTGTTCCTCACGCAGAAAGTGGTGACCTGGACGATATACTCCACGCGATCGAGCTGATGCCAAACGTCGTCGAATTTTATTTGGGATCTCGTATACCAGGACCCCTCCCGACCGGAGACCTCTGTCCAGTATCTGTCTTATCGCTGAAGGGGCTCAGCGGCTCAAACAACCCAGCGGCTACGAGGTGGAGGAAGGCGATGCTCTCCATGGTTAGGCGACCCAAGCTAAGGACTCTCACCCTTACGCGAATGAGGGGCCTCTCAATCGACAACCTTTCCCTTGGGATCCAGTCTCTTCACCTTCACAGCGCCGGGCTGGACTTTTTCAATTCAGTATCATCACTGGCGTGAGTACACGATTCTCGTATTCACGAATCACGCTCAAAATACTGCGGATTACCCCAGTACGCTGCCAAGGCAGCGAATGAGCGTAAAAAAGCTCAGCTGCGATTCAATGACGATGTACAGCTACTACGTGGGCGCCGCGAAAGCAGATACTTCCGACCGACTGGATCTGTCCAGGGTTGAAAACCTGAAGATGGAGTTTTTCTATCTATCGCAAGAATACATATTGGTACCCCTGCTCAATCAAGCGGCATGCCTTCGCGAATTGGAGTTCTCGGGTGTGTGACTTAACCCATTTATTCTCACTTTTGTATCTGTAGACTGATATCCAACCCTACCTTAGTGACTCGAAAGATAAACACCGGAGACATGCCCAGCTCCAACCCAATTTCACCTCTTGAACGTATCCACCCAACATCCTTCAACACCCTCTCGCACCTGAATATAAGCATCAACGTGATGTTCAGGGAAAGCACCAATTACCTTCGTGACCCTTACGCTCATATGGTCGACAATGCTTTGGCCAACCTGGTCGCTCTGGAGTGCCTGGAATTCAATTTCGTCCTCCCGTCCCACCTCACCATGCAGCATCCCTGGTACCTGCACTGGGACCCACTTCCCACCATCCTAGCCAGACCCGGAGCGTTCCCAAAGCTTCTCCGGGTCGCCATTCACATCGGTATCAAGTGCCGAACATTTGCCAATGCAAGTAGGAATAGCAATTACTTGGGGAGTGACATAATCGTCCTGCCACCAACCGATAACGCGAAGGCCCGGGAGAAACGATCCGCGGAGAAGTTGGCTGAAGACTTGACTGAGCTTGTTTACGCAAACCAGTTTCTCCCCGTACTTACTTTGCGGCCGGAGTTGGACCTTTCATTCACGACAGAGGTATTGACGTCCGCGTGACCCTCAAAGTAGCCAGAACACCATGCGTGTATTTTTATTTGTCCATACATACAAAGCCACATACCCCGGGGAATGCAAACGATTATGGTCCAGCCTCTGAATCCTCGTTGCTCGACTCTTTCCACGGCATTATATCCACAGCGATCCCCATCGAACGAAGCCTTTCAATTACGGTGGTGTCTCCAAGTAGCGACCCTAAACCCTTCTTATATAGAGACGATAGGGCGACATGAAGATGACGCTGCCTTCGCCCAGCCGCCCTGAAGAAGTTTCCAATGACATGGAGGTCGTCCATAGAAACCTTCCCCAGCTCCTTCATTTCCAGGGATTCTAGCCTGGCTAACGAGCATTCACCCGTGGGAGCATCCAAACACTCGGCCGCAGTGTCCCAAAGTGCCTCATAATTGGTGTTAACACAAGTTAGGGCGAGATGGGTGACCACTGGGAGCTTAGAGAGAACGGCCATAAGCTCCTCTGGTGGCAGTGTGCGGCCGTAGATCGCAAGGTCGTGATACAACCTGATCGTTGTAGGAAGGGGAAGAGGGGTTTTTCGAGGCAAGCAGCTGCCTTTTGTAGCGCCTGCTTTTCTTCTTCCTCTTCGCAATAAATCTCGCCAATACTGAAATGAAGGTCCAGCTTTCGAAGCACAGGTGTAGTTAGGAAATCGAGAATGTCGAGGTCAGGGTGCTGACTGCTGAGTCGCAAAATTCGTAGCTTCGGCAAAGCACTGCCGGGAGCGAGAAATTGCTCGTAAACGGGTAGATCCCGGGGGAAATCGAGGTAGGAACTGTTTGGATTATCAAAGTTGAGTTCCAGCTCCTGGAGGTTTTGGCAGTATTGGAGGAAGGGTAAGACGAATTTGAGTTCCCAGTTCACATCAAAGGATAGGAAGGCGAGGCACTCCAACCGGGACGAGGGGATATCGAGGGAGAATACATCTTCTCGTTGCCATGGAATGATGCATTCGGTGAACCAAGGGAGGGATATCGTTAAAGAAGTGGCCGATGGTAAAGGGAAAAAGATAGACTGAGAGGGGATTCCATCGTGATCTGCAGGCCACTCGGTTGTCCGGAAGGCCAGCTCCAGTGATCGAATGGCCTGCCAAGGGGCGAGAGCCGGGTCTTCGAAGGCGTTGAAGTGGTCCAGAAGGTGCCTAAGGCATTCCACGTTTATGCCGTAGAAGCAGAGGCGGTCGAGAGTAGGACCAGCCGTCAATCCCAAGGCGAATATTACTCCATAGGGTGTGCTCGAGCAGGGCCGCGTGCCTCCAGTGCTTGGATACCAAACACTGCTTGCCGTCCTTGGTAGCCTTTGGATAGTCCTTGTGGGAAGGCCAAGGAGAATATATCTCCAAGAACATCAAGAGGGACGTTCCGTACTGGAGATAGGGCATGAAGTTCCCGTTTCAGCCGGAAGTTTTCGGCCCTCAAGGCCTGAACGTCGGGGGAGTGTTTAGCTGGCTGGGAACTGGCCAACTGCCCGGCAGCATCCGTCAGGCTTTCGAGCGAATTTTGGTCCATGGCGAGGTGTATTCAAGACGGCTGGAAAATCGAATGTATTGTCGTAGTCGATGTGAGGATGTGGAGGTTGGCAGGAAAGGCCCACCCGCACACTTTTCCACGCTATGTGGGGGGACGGCAGACTCCGGACAACGGTGAGCGAGACTCGCTATGAGAGGTCAAACCGTTGGGAAAGGGCCCAGAAGAGTAGTATCTGTGTATTTTGTTGATAAAAATGATAGCCGGGATACACCGGTACCGCTTCTGTATCTATCAGTCAAAAGAACGTTACTTCCGAGTACTCATTCGCGGATCGGGGGAGTAGACGCCCCCATCGAGCCAGGGTATCAAGTAAGACATACCAACCCAAAAAGACAGGAATATTCACGGGGTATAAGGTAGTCCCAATTCTCTTTCACGCTCTGGGTCCTCCGCCCTCTGTCACCTTCGAGCCATGACATCAACCGAGATATCCTTGTTCCGCAATAGCATCGCACGGCTCCTGGCCTCTTCACTCTGGTGCGACCTCTCGTCAGGCGACAGGGCCAATGTAACACGGATAGGATATGCCCGATTCGGTGATTGTAAGTATCGGGCGAGGTTCTTCATTTCGCCGACTGTAAACGGCGTGATGTTGAAGAGTTCGAGGCGCCGGAGGTTGGGGAGGAATAGGGTGGTGTCGATACCCTGAAAAAGGACCCGTTGCGGTGAAGCGAGGGCGCCCCATAGGTCCGCGTAGTTGGTGGTAACATCGTCGAGGAGGACACGTGTGAGGCCGGAAAGCTTGAAGAAAACGTAGACAAGCTCTGCTGATTCAAGTGTACGATTGTGCAGACGCAGGAAGCGGAGAGAGGATGAACAGTTCGATCGTTGGAGGAACGGGAAGAGGGGCTTTGTAAGTCGCGCGGCGGATATGGCTAGTTGCTCCGAGTCCTCCCCATCATCGCAATAGATCTTGTCGATAGCGAAAGAAAGATCCAACATCTCCAGGACCGGCGTTGTAAGAAAATCGAGGACGCTCATATTTGGATGTGAGTTACGCATTCGCAGAGTTCGTAGAGCCGGTAGGCGAATGCCGCCGGAGTCAAGCAGTCGACGGCAGACGGGTGCATCTTGAGAATACTCGAGCCATGCATTTTCGGCATCGAATTTGAGTTCCACGATGTGTAAACATTCTTGTAGCACAGGAAGAATATGTTCCAATTCCCAGCTTGATTGGATGACCAAGGATGTGAGGACTCTAAGGACAGTTGAGGGAATGTTAAGGGCAAAACTGCGGCTCCATGGGATGGCCTCCGAGTGCCATGGCAAAGAAAGGGTGAGGGAGCGAACCGGTGGCAGCGGGAAGAAGATGGATCGGGAGGGGTTGTGGTCATGTCCCAGAGGCCAGATACCGAAGGGGCTGAAACGGAGCTCTAATGCACGAACGAACCGCCACGGAAGATCCGCAGGGCACTGGAAAGCATTGAAGTGTTCCAGCAAATGCTGGAAGCATGCGGTGTTTATTCCGAGGAGCCCCAAGCCATCCAGTGTGGGGCCATCGGATAGAAGCTTGAGGAAAGTGGGATGGCGAAAGGTACACCGGTTCTCCCCGGGGCATTGTCCTTCCTCTTCCTCTTCCTCCTCTCCATCGCTGTTTTCATACGATATAACATCCTGTAGAACTTCCAACGTTTTCGGATAACTCCCTGCACGCCCTAACCATCCCACTACCTTCTCATAAGAGCCCATCTGGGTCCGCTCGATGCGCACATCTCCCCAAAGAGGACGCTCAACCAAAGCCGCGTGTCTCCAGCGCCTGCAAACCAGGCACAGGTTCAACAGCCTCTGTCGCCCCATGTCGCATTTTGAGTGCTCTTGGGAAATAAAAATAGCGAAGATGTCTCCAAGAACCTCCAGAGGAACGTTTTGTACTGGAGGTGGTGCTCGTACTTTGCCTTTGAACCTGTAGCTTCCAGTTCGGGACGCCTCGACCTTGTGAGGCGTCGAAGTTGTTCCATATTGAATTGGGTCGACTGGGTGGGCAGGCAAATCTTGGTCCATAGGTTGGCAGTTCGTTGTGCTGGATAGGCGTACTATGGTGTCCAAGCGCTTGTCGAAGTTGTCAGTGGCCAGGGGGCGTGTTTGCCACGATGATCTTGATAACGTGCGGCATTTTCCGGATTTAGGCGCCCGATAATCGAAGGCTCGTCGTGGTGGTATTACGGACTACGGTTTAAGATGAGGGTAGTCTAACTCAGTCGGCCTTCGGGTTTGGGGGCCTTCGTAAATCGAGGGGCACACCAAGAACACGGAAATGACTGACCACGATCATTCTTCCTCTTCACCACCATTCACATCCACAGGAGGCACAACACTAAGCGAAATCCCAAACTCTTCCAAACTCTTCCCGGAAACCGCGGTCTCACTCTTCCACGCAGTCCACGCACGCTCAGCGTCGTCCCTCGTGGGAAGTGAAGCCTCCTCAAACGAGACCGATAGCTGGCACGGACACGGGCCTCTATCCACAAGGAACCCGAACAAGGCCGGAAAGAACCCCTCTACATGCTCCTGCTTGATCTGCAACACCTCCAGTGCCTCCAGATGCCTCAGACAAGGCTCCCCATTCTCTGTGAACATCTCCGACCAAGCCCGCCCCCAGTCCACCACAATCTTGTCCAGCTTGACGTGCGTCAGCGCGGGGAGGCACGAAAAGATATGGATGAGTTCGACGGGTTCGACGAATTCCCTGTCATATAGGTGGAGCATTCGAATATTCCGCAAAGCACCCTCGGGAAGATTGGAGTACTCAGGGTCGAGCTGCAACCCAAGCGAACTCTCGTTTGGACCCCCGTCCCCTAACAGTTCCAGCGTTTCGAGCTCTGGTGCATTGATGCAGTTGAGCAAGTTGAACCTGCCGTCGTGGGCCAACTGTAATGTTCGTAATTTTGGTAGAAGAATGCCCTCGGTGCCGACTATTGGGAGACCGTGGGGTCGCCAGGTCCGGTATCGGGTGTCGAAGACCAGCGTTTCCAGGTTCGAGCAGTACCTCAGGGCGTTGAGGATATGATTTCCCTCCCAATTGCATCTGAACTTGAAGAAGGTAAGGCGCTCGAGGAGAGCTTGGGGTATCTCGAGTCTACCGAACTGTGACCGGGAGCCTTGAAAGAACGCGGCGTCGGCGCAAGGCAAACAGAGGGTGAACGCAGTGATAGGAGGGAGGCGGAAAAAAATTGATGAGGCTTCGGGGAGTTCCACGGCGGTTGGGCCTTGATTCTGGCTCCAATATTCGTCATCGTCTCCAAAGATGAGATCCAATGACCGAATTTCGTCCCAGGTGCGATTCGGTGGACTTGGCCCTGCTTCCTCTAGTGAGTCGAGGAGCTGTTGGAGGCACCGCGGACGCTGGCATTCGAGTATCAGGCGCTGGATCTCCGGTCCTCTCGCCAGCAGTTTGACCATCTCCACACTCGATAAACGACAAGAACCCTTGGAGCACCTGTGCGGTGGACCTCCCCACTCCCACTCAAGGCGAAGCGTCCGCGGGAGAGCTCCAGACCTGCTCAGCCAGGCAACCGTTTCTTCGTACCTCCTTCCAAGCCTCCGGACAGTACGATGACTCCAAAAATGATGCACACCATACGTAGCCTCCCTCCACCCTTTGCAAACAAGTCCCAAATCCACCACCACCCTCTCCGAGCCCGCGTCTTCGACTGATGGGAGCACATAGCGGAAGATTTCCCCTAGGATCTCTGGAGGTACACGACGGATAGGAGATAGCGCTCCGCGATACTGGCGAAGCTGGTCCTCGAGCTTTTCTAACTCTCGAAGCTGGGACCGTAGATGCGTAATTTTGCTGTTTAGGCCATTTATTCCAGTCTCGAGAGTCGATATCTCAAGGGCGTTAGGCGGGGCGTTGGTAGAGAGGATTCGAGAGAGGTGGCGGTCCATGCAGGGTTGTGGTGGTGGTAAGAAGCAAGCCCGTTGTCAATCAAAGCCAACCCATCAAAGATTTTTGTCGGGCGCTAATCCAGTTCAGGCCCCTGAACAGCCGTGAGATGCCATGCATGGTATGCCTCGTCCCTTTACTTCGCTTTTACAGGGGACCGGTTCTGGCGAACCCGGAGAGGTGAGGAGGGGTTAGTATACAGTGTATTCAACGTTCCCTTCGGACCAATCAGATAAAAGCAACAGAACGATATGGAAACCCAATCCAGCCAGCTTTTGAGCTCTTTCCAGAAGAACTACAACCCGCGAGGCGCATTGAAAAAAAAATCTCCAAACAAACTTCGAACCACCACACACGACCCTCACTTCGACCCCTCTAAAATCCCCACCTCCCTCCACCTGTCCCACAACGCCCCAACACCCACGGCACTCGCTCCATTCACCCCCTTGACATCCTTGGCCTCTAAAAGGTCATACTCGTACCCGAACGCCAAGAAGTGTGCAAACAAGCTATTGAAATGAGGCTCGCTCCTCAAATGCAACAAATGATGGAAATGGGCGTGATAGATGTGGGCAAACACCCGCAGGAGTTGCCGGTATACGTGCTTGATGGTAGAAGGGAACGATGGGGGGAAATCGTGGCCTGACTTGGTGGGGAAGGTGTTTTCGTCGTCGAGGAGGTTTTGGACCCAGGTCATTACGTAGTCGATGTAGGTTGGGGCGGGGAGGTGGACAGATTTTCGGTCTTGGTTAATCCAGGTGTAACTTAGTCTGATAACGACATGGAGGGGTGGGGTGCGTGAGTGGGCAGAAGCAGGGAAGGGGCCGGGGAACGTACGTTGGACCTGCGCTCATGGTTGTACACGTCTGCTGTGTACACACGTCCGTGATGACCCCATAGAACTCGTTCAGATTCGTATAGAAGTCAAAGACTGCGATATATCAGCTCCCCCATCCAATATGAAGGGCTGCACCGACTCACCATTCACCGCGACCCACTCCATGATATCCACATACTTGGGCAACATCACAATAGTCTTGAAATTACCCTTCACAAGCGCCGCATCGACAAAGGGACTGCACAAGTACAGAGGCTTCGGTTGGCCACTTGGACTTGGAGAGCGTCTTGCGCTTCCATTTCCGGACTGCGACTGCGAAAGCGAGCGGGATGAGGGGTTAGGGGAAGGAGGTTGTGAATATGATGCACTGCTTGGCGGGTGTTCTGAGGTCGCTGAGTTGGGTGTCGGGGACCTTTTGGGGTTATTGCTCTTGGAGCGAGTCATTGAGCGCCTGGTGTTGCATTATCGGAGTTGGTGAGGAAACCGGGCCTGGAGGTGGTGATAGAGACCCACCCTATTGAGTTGAAGAATGACATGGTCGGTGTGCAGGGGTGTCTTCTGGCAAGTGACTAGATATTTCGTCGAAGAGCCTAATCACCTTCGAGTTGTGAGCGCGTCAGCGAGGTGAGCCACAAATGAACCATCCACATACGGTTACCCAGGGGTTCGTTCGAATACGGTCTAGTTTAGATCCAAGCAATGCAACGACCGTACCCTCCCTCTGAGCGGCTAATTCTCCAAATTGGCGGCCTCAGCCTGTACGATGTGCCTCTTCAAGGTCGTCCTAGCCTGCCAGCAACAGGGCGTTCACGGTGGCGGTCGGGGAAGAGGTGAATTGACGTTCCATGAGCCACCTGAATTCTCGGTAACCCATCACTTTTGATGCACGTGGGGAAAATCCTTCTATTTCGGGAATGCTCGCAATTGAATCCGAGCCAATCCCCTTCCACGAAGTTCGCCGTCCAGAGTTCGCCCCTCCGAAGGAATTATAACGACCCTTAGATTCAGTTACTGGAATTATCGGCATCATACAAGCATTCCATACACGCATATTTACGTGCCCATCTCCCCATTTATCTATCAAGGAACTTAGCCCTCAAGGATCCCCCTCTCCTTCCACCTCTCCCACAACTGGCCAACACCCACCGTCGGACTATTCACCTCACCCTTAATATCCCTTACCTCCAAAAGCTGGTACTCGCGCCCAAATGCGAGGAAGTGCGCGAACATAGAGTTGAAGTGCGGCTCGGCGCGGAGGTGGAGGATCACGTCAAAGTGCGCGTGGTAGAGATGCGCGTAGACGCGCAGGAGCTGGCGGTAGATCGTCTTGACGGTGGAGGGGAAGGTTGGGTGGAAGGTGTGGTCTGTGAAACGAATGTAATGAGCGAAGGTGAGAGAGGGCATGAGAGTGATGGTTGGGTACGAACTGGCGTTGTGAGGGAACACATTCTCGTCGTCGATCAGCTGCTGGATGCTGGTTACGACATAGTCGATGTATGTCGGCGCAGGCAAGGAAACCTGCTTCCCGTCTCTGTTCGTCCAAAGGTAGTTCAATCTGCAGACATGTTGATAGTTGTGTTAGATCGCTATGAATGGTTGGGACGACAAGAGACGTACGAGGGCCCTGCAGACATGTTCGGGCAAGTTTGTGCAGTACACGTCTCAGTCGCGATAACGCCATAGAATTCGTTCAGGTTCGTGAAGAAGTCGTAAACTGTCACATCGGCCGTTAGCACATCCCTCTACACGCCCCCATCTTCTCCTCATCCCCGTTCTAGTCACCCTCACAAATCAGAGGAAGATCCACTCACTGTTAACAGCTACCCACTCCATGATATCAACGTATTTGGGCAACATCACAATAGTCTTGAAGTTTCCCTTGACCAAGGCAGCGTCGGCAAATGGGCTGCAGAGGTACAAGGGTTTCTTCTGATCCTTCCCATTGGCGTTCGCGGGGCTGATGCGCCCGGAGTTGGGGTTGGGTGAAGAAGGGGACGAGGGGCCGGTGGAGGGGTCCCGCGAAGGCGTCGGGGAGCGACGTTGTTGGCGCGGATTACGGTTGCGGCTAAAATGGAAAGAAGGAGTGAATGAGTGGGCGTCCCGAAATTGTGACGAAAAGGCTTCAACGAACCCAAAGAATGACATGATACTGCCTCACTTTCGATATAGATCGTGTAAGTCGTGTCGGTCCTCGAGCCTTCTGTTCGGCTGTCTTAAAAGACGTCGTGCAGGGGTATATAATCGCGTGTTTCACAGCCCAACCACGATGCGCGATCTGGAACGGATATCGATGGGAAGGGAAGGCTACTGCTCTAGCAACCGGCTTCCCTGCAACGTCGATCCACTTCTCAACGTGATACACGCCTGGCGTCAAGAAATAGCGTCAGTACTATTCACTCGAGTGAGATGACGGGGATTCAGAAGGCGCAAACTGGAAGAAACGCGTACTCACTGTGAGGGTTGAACACAAGCAGGATGTGCCCCTAATTCCAGTTCTAATTTGGTCCCGCCCAATTGATCGCTTTCAAGGCGCCGCTTTGACAGGCAATTCCGCCCCTAATTGCTGGGGTTCCGGGAATTCAGCGACGACGAGGATGTGTTCGGGAGAAGAGGCCGGCGAAACACAAGGGGGCGCAAGTGAAAGGTCTCAGTCGGTCAAGAGGGTGCGCTGGCGCGGCACATGATACTCATCACGGCTACAGGAGATCGCCATAGCACTCGCAGTCTCGCCCAACACCGACTCTAACAACGGGACGGCCATGTGGGAGCGTACCTTGTTGTCGGTTCTTCTTGCTTCTGCTCGTACCTGGAGGGTGGTGACTCACTTGAAGCGGACAAATTGTAAGGCGGGAAAAGGGAGGTATATTACTTGAGGCTCAAAGGGATATCGGACAAAAAGTCTGCCAGAAACAACGTCCCATCTACGTTACTGTCCAAGGCAAAAAATGCACAGAGAGAAGTGTATTAAAAAGCATGTCCGTGAACTGTAGGTAGCTATCCAGATCACAACACAAGTGCACCAAGAAGAACGGCACCCACAATGACCTGCCAGTTACCCACTGAACGGCCAAGGGCACCGTTTCCAGCTGTCAGGGAACCAGCCTCGGCCTCAGCTGCACCATTAGGAGCGGCGTTTGCAACGGCGCTACCAGTGGACGCAGCTGCAGAGCCCACAGTGGTCAACGCGATCACAGCCGAGGAAGTGGTAGCGGTACCAGGGGCAGCACCTCCGTATCCACCACCCAATCCACCTCCAACAGATCCTCCGTACGCGCCGCCGGCGGTTCCGGAAGTTGCAGCCGTGGTGTCGGTCGCTAGGGCGGTTGCGTGGAACTTGTCGAAGGTCTTCTCGGCGGTAGGGTTGACGGCAAAGACCATACCCTTGGCGCAATGGGGTGCTTGGGCACAGTAGAACCAGATGGGAGCGGTCTCGTTCTGAATGGTGATTGACCAGACAGGGAAGACGGAGGTTCCTTGGGGGATGAATTGGTATCCCGAGTCGACACCGTCGACCTTGGCCGCGCAAGGCTTGTCAAAGGTGGATTGGGTGATGGTGTGGTTCTTGGACATGCTATATCGTACTGTTAGCGTGATGGACCTCGGCGTAGACTAGAAAAGAATGTACAATTGGAACTCGATCACATCTCCGGATTTCGCAGTGACGCTGCTGGGCTCATACAAGAGACTTCCAGCCTTGCCGACGGTAACGACGTGAGTTTCCGCGGAAACGGTCATGACGGCTGCCGCGAGGACAGTAGCAGCAATAGCAGAGAAACGCATTTTGCTTTGGGAGTTTGAAAAGAACGTTGGTAAATGAAGGTCTGGTAGATGAAAAGGCGCTTGGGCGATAGAGAGCGGGAAGGATCCTAGAGTCGAGTGAAGGTGTCTGGTGAAGTGCCTGTCTTCGAGGTCGTAGGATGTCTATGCACAGCAAGAGCGAATAAAATCAAGAGTAAGAGTACTAGCCTGGAATCGTTGTCAGATGGTCGCACTCGATCCAGGAACCAGACCACTCACTCTTCTCAGGGAAAACGAATTAAAAAAGAGGGGAAAGGGAGAGCCTCAAGCAACGAACGGGGTGGTGGGAAAGGAAGGAATGGAATGGGTGCCATCCAAGCCCATCGTTATATACCCTCCCAGAATTTCCCTATTCATGCCGGTATCGTGGTGATGGTGACAGCCAGAACAACGAGGGGGAGGCGACCAATGATACCCACTGTTCTGGGACTCTCCGGCCAATCACAGGGCGAGGAGCAATGACTAACGCCCAAGCCAAGCACTTCGCAGGTTCGACGCTGACCACCACCACAACGACCCGGACCTGGAGAACTTTGCCAGGTCCGTCGAGAAGATCTAATTTACTTTTACGCTTTGACAGTCGAAGAGCGCGATTTCCAGGGCGATTCCACGACGAGATCAAGACGAATCCGGTTACTGGTATATTCGGTTTTGGAGTGAGGACCTGACGTCAGGCACCTCGAGGCGTGAAGGAGCCTCTATATATTGGGTCCTATATCTCGTCTATTAATTCACCACGACAACCATTAGAGCCAAGATGGTGGTGCAAAGGCGGTTTCTAGCATCTGAGCAGCGCCGACCAGGCCACATCCACGTTCTCCTCGTCACGACCGGGAGTGTGGCCTCGATCAAGGCGCCTCTTATTGTCAGAGAACTCATGAAGGTGAGCAGGAACACATTCCGCCAGGCGCATGCATCTAATAGCCCTTTCATTCGTTAGTATGAAAACGTCGAAGTCCAGGTCGTTTCGACCAAGGCTGCCTTGACCTTCTTCAAGAGGGAGGACATCGAGATCCTCGGGCAACATGTATGGACAGACGACGATGAATGGGACGTAAGTGTATACCTGTAAAGTTCTCCCCGGACAGCGGATTCCCTAACGGCACCACATTCGTCTCGTCCAGCCCGACTACAAAATCGGTGACCCAATCCTCCACATCGAGCTCCGACGCTGGGCAGACATCGTCCTCGTTGCCCCTTGCTCTGCCAACACACTCGCTAAGATCGCACAGGGTCTCTGCGATAACGTCGTAGTACGTCTTTCATACCTGCGGCTTCTGTCCGAGGGCCTGACCACTAATACGCGGTCCATAGACCTCTCTCATGCGCGCACTGTCTCCCTCCACCCCAACCTACATCTTCCCCGCCATGAACACCCTAATGTACGAGCACCCTCTGACAGCGGAGCACCTTCGAGTAGTGAGGGATGTGATCAAGTATAACGTTGTGGGGCCGATTGGGAAGGCGCTAGCGTGTGGTGACATTGGTGAGTTGTTCTCCGTTGACGCAGTGCCCTTTTCTCTAAGCTGATTGGACGAGTAGGCATAGGAGCGATGTCAGAGTGGAAGGACATTGTCCAGATTGTTGTGGATTGGTTTCAACTGCGCGTTGCACCAGGGAACGAGCTGGGTCAGGCATGAGCGGTACTGTGGACAAAACGATTCAAGCCCGCAGAACAGTGAACCTTGGATGCCAGGACCTTGGTGGTGGCGCCAACGGAATCGTTGACCCACAGAAGATCACGACCCGAACACCAGTGTAGCGTGCCCCAGGCGGAACCTGTCTTTCAGACATACATGCTTCGTGCGCAATGCAAAATCCGGGTTACTCACCCGGGCGAACTCAAGGCTGGGTGGGATAGGGAGGAATGGTGGGATACATGTGAATATCCTTCTGGAGGAGGACAAAGGAGGACAATTACTATACGATGGGCTGGAAGAAACGTACCATCTCAGTACTGTCCATTAAGCTTTCACAGTGTGGTCGTGTTTGGATGGATCTGGGGGGTATCATGGTGTTTGGTTGCCACGATTTTACAGCAACCCCCACCCCCGTTCGACTCAGCCACCCTAAGAGAATAGGATCGCCTTGTACGCCTCAGAAACAACATAACCCCTCTTGCCCGCCCGTAGACAAAGGTTCGTCACGTCTACAAACCGTAGACATGTGGTTAACTCTGCTCGCAGTAGGATGGTTGCCGCATGGAAGGTCGAGCTCCCCGAAGAGCTGTGGGCGAGGATCCTTCGACATCGCGAATCACACTTTAGCCCAACCGAATCGAAGATTCGAGCCGCAGAGTTCAAGGCATTGTCGCTCGTATGCCAGCTGTTCGGAGCAATCTGCCAGAAAATGCTGTTCGAGGAGATTTCCGTGGACATGTGCATTAACATGGACTACGAGAATCCTGAAGCCTACCTTGGGCCATTACCGACGGACTCAGACAGTGACTACGGAGACCCAGATCTGGACTTTGGAACCCCGAATAGCGACTTCGGAAGTCCTAGCCCAGAGCCTGAAATTGAAGGGATGTCTGAGCCAGAGATCCAACCGACTGTCGAAAAGTGGAAGTGGGAGGAATGGGAGGAGGACATGCGCGGTGCAGTATATGCGGAGCGCCGGCTCACCTTGATCGGGACCCACAACTTCCTGCGCATTCGACCCCGTGCAATGAGACTGCAGGGTTTGAATATTTATCATCCCCTCCCTGCGAATCCTTTCTTGCGTCCACCCGAGAACCAAGCCGTGTCTCGGGCGGTCTTCGACGCTTTCCATGGTTTGCGGCAAACCCTATGCGTTCGACTTGCAGCCTTTGCCAACCTTCGCCGGCTAGAACTCTCCAGATACCCCGTCGACAACGAGCTCTTGAAGGCAATAGACGAACACTCGAGCTTGACAGAGCTCAGATTCGACTTTTGCTGGTTCCCCGAATCCACGTCTCCCCTCAACTCTATCACCTCTCTATCGTTTGGTCTGATTCCGGGCAGTCACAGTCACCCTCCCGTTATGGTCTATATCGACGGCCGCCACCCATATGAAGCCATCCCAGACCACCACGTTGCGAGCGCTTTCAGCCTCATCTCCCTGGACAACCTCGAGCATCTGGATGTTACTTTCGGAAGCCAACACAGCAAAGCAGAGCCTATCCTCAAACAATTGTGTGCTAGTACATCGATGAAGGGCACTTTTCGGTCCCTCCGGCGTTTGGTTTGGGACTTCGATAGAACAGATGTTCCGAGTTCCCTTATCGTCCAATTCCTGGAGCACACGCCCGCCCTTCGTGACCTCGCCGTCCGTGGAAGTACGCCCCCGTTATACCCCAGCTCCTTCCCTCCTCGCTTCTTGACCCGCCTTGAGGCCCTTACATGCCCCCTTGATTGGGCACAGGTTTTTGTCCCGGGGAGGCCCGTTGGAAGTCTGAACATATGGGCATATCCTATGCAAGAGAAAGCAAAATTCCTTGCCTCCACAGAAGCAGAATTAGACAACCTCCTCCGTCCTCTTACGATGTCCAACTCACTTACTACCCTCCACCTCCCTCAATATCCCCCTGTGGCACCAATTGGGCTGTTGACGACTTACCTAGCCGCTCGCTTTCCTTTCGTGCGGGATCTCAAGGTAGCTGTTGCGGGCGAAAGAGTGGCATCTTCGAATTCCTCAGATTTCTTGTGTGGGTTGGTCGCCAGTCCTGCGATGCCCGAGATTGACGCGAAGGAGCAAGTCGTGGAGGACGGTTTGTTAGAGGCACTGGAGCGGGACGTGCGGGAGGACGTAGAAAGGATTCTTGAAGTTGGCCCAGACATCCGCGGCCGAAAATCCAAGCTCCTCCCTATACGGGACCGCATAAAGGTTTTCGGGGGGGTCAGCATCGAACCTGTTCTTGAACAGCAGGATCCAATAGAACATCCTCCTCCTCCCCGTCTCGCGGCTAATCCCTCTCCGCCCCCTCAAGCTCGTGAACACGGGCTACCGCAAGAAAGCCCCCTAGCCATTTTAGATCGGTACTTTGGGAAGCCTGACGATCAACATGGACTGGTCTCCACCCCCGAGCCAGAGAGCATCGTCGTAAGTCGTTCCGACATTCTTAAAGTCTTCTTCATATTCACGGAAAGTGACACCAGGACTTGCTATACTTCTTCGCGCGTGGCTGGTATACCCTTCCTCCCTCTGTCCAGGCCCTAACGATCTACTCGTGCTTTGAGGGGACATCCCCTCGACACTACTCGCGTTCATGGATAACGCCCGAGATGGACTGGATGCAGATATACGCTATAGAACAGAAGACCCGCAGTTACAGCCAAGCTGTCTTGGCAGAGCTCTCCCAGGTTTATCCAGGACTCACGGAGTTCAGATACTCGGACGTTGTTTCGAACGGGCACGGCGCAGCCTTTCGTAGGATGGAGGGCCACTGGGAACCGACACGGTGGGACTGAATCGCTATCGAGCTCGCCTTTTTGAGAACCCTGAGGCTGCAAACGTACTGAACGCCCAACGCCCCGACCTCTCCTTATCAATTGACCTTTGTAACCCATTTCTAGTATGTACAGTACGTTGACCATCGTGTTTCTCGGTAAACCCCTACTCCGAAGTACGAGGAGGGCCGGATATATGACGCAGAGTATTACCACTCTTTGCATGTCTCACTCCCGGACAATTCTCGGATACTCTCTGTAATGGAACGACGGGGAACTCATTATGTACGGTATGTATGCATAATACCGACTATACCGTGTGGAGGATTGCTTGGAATGCCGTTGGTGCCGCAAAGTGGAAGGCAAATCCGGGGTGAATCTAAATTGAATATCATAATGAAGGGACGTAAAGACGACGCTGGCGTCTCTGGTTCTCGGTCGAACCGGCTATTGGATGAACGTTCGTGCATGCAACCCTGAGTTCACGAAGCCCAAATTGACTGAGGCCCGCTGTCAAGCCCGCCCGGCGACTGTGGCTTTCCCCGTGGCGGGCAGCACAGTGATCGTTGTGGGTCCATGTGTGACCCACCACCTCCGCAAAGGCAGACTGTCCACTGACGCTGGGCTGTAGCGGAGGGAAGACTGACGAAGTACTGCTCGTCAATGTTAGGTTTGACATCACTGGGAGGTAACTTGCCAAGCTTTGAACGTGCCCCGGGCGCTGGTACGTACAAATTTCGAACCCCAGAATGTTTGTCGTTGAAAGGGTCCGCGCTCCGACGGCGGGGTATAGCGGTGGGCCCCACCAAAAGGAGAGACGGGGTCTTGGATTGCATAGTTTAACTCCTTGATACACGGCGGTCAGTACGCTCGGTACGACTGTGCATCGAGCCGTTTTACGGAAATTTGTGTCTTCTGAGCGTAGTACTCCTAGTAGTGAGTAATAAACCCGCTCCGTGACTCTGAAGACACGGTTCTCCATCCCCGACAATGCCCACCACACCCCGACTAGCCTTGGCGCGTATCCTCATCGCTCTGGGAACAGCGGATATGCTCTTTGTCCGCTAAAGATAGGGCCCGTCTGCCACTTCGAAGGAGAAGATTTGATTGGGAGTGCAGACTGAATGGAGTTTTTGAACGCGGAGGTACGTTACACCCTAAGCCCATTGTGCAAGAAATGTTCAGGGATAACTTGAACACAGATTTTCGTCTAGTATCCGATTTGGTGCGAGGAGGCACCAGAGGAATATAAAAGAGGGTTTTCACAGGAGCAAAGTCTTCAGCAGCAAGCCTCTTCACTCAACGACCCAACAAGCCTACAAACAAACCACACACTACACTCAGCCAAATCGCAATGAAGTTCACTCTTACCACCGCCTTCGTCACACTTGCCTCTGCCCTTTTTGCCTCCGCTCAAGTCCCCACCACCATCAACTATGACGACCGCTACTGCCGCGCCGCCGAGAGGTCGTCCAGCGTCGCCTGTTCTGGCGGCGAAAACGGAATCGAGACGCGTTGGCCCACCTTCGGCCAGGTGCCCCAGTTCCCTCAAATCGGAGGAGGATTCCCAGTAGCTGGGTTCAACGATACGGACTGCGGCTCGTGCTGGCAAGTCTCGTACGCTGGCACGGGAAGGAGTGTCCCTATTACGCTCATCAATTCAGCGCCGAGTGGATTCACGCTGTGCACGGACACCCTGTTGGCGCTTACGGGGTTCGACAGGAACAACGTCCCCGACAACATCCCCGTCACCGTCGTTCAAGTCGCTGCGTCTGAGTGCGGACAGTAGATTTTCGCCACGCGAGACATGTTTTGTGAGTGATCGCAGCTTTGGTTGTCCGAATTGGGCTGACGGGCGCTTAATAGAACACGATCCGCAAACTCCGCGCCCATGGCGTTCTACCCCTCGATTCTGTGCCTCATATCAAGTCTAATATCCACTAAACAACCTTGAAGACTTTTTTTCGATTTCTTGTTGAAGCATGTGTAGTTTAAATGTACTCCACAACTTGCGTCTGTACTAATATATCACCGTTCGGAGAGGACCTGTTAGATGCCCCGAGCTAGAAGCGTATCAAGGTTTTTGGGAGACGATATATGGAGGCTCCAGTAAGTTTCCCCTAAACTCGCGCCTCGCGCTTTCATTTAACATCTCGCGCGTCGCCACGCGCAACGTGGGCGGTTGCCATGGTTATTAGTCGGACCCCAGGACTATTCGAGGAGCCGGGAATCGGCTAGTGTCGACTCGGCTGTCTGTCTTCCTTCTGTTCGTATTCCCTGTCTCTTCCCTTCAAACTACCTCCCGAAGATGGTTCCAAGCCGCTGGCAAGAGGCGGACATATATGGGACGGTCTACGCAGAGGCGTCATATTCGCCGGAACCTGTTGAGGGTACGCGGGGTCCTGTTTTGTCTGCGGCAGCAGTAAGTGCAGCTCTGGGAGTGCATCATCAATGGGAAAGATGCTCGAGAGGCACTTTCTCATCCTTCAACTCCAACACATTCATAACCCAGTCTACGCCGACTCCCTTCTCTCCTTTCAAGTTCTTCCTCTTCTCCCAGGCTTAGACCCATTTATACCCTTTCTCTATCTATATCCCTTATTTCCGATCTTTAACCGCATTTCGCACCCCGAGTACTCATCCAACGACCCACAGGCGACTGCGATTATATCATGGAGGAGTCAGTCGTGTTCTACAACGGGAACCAGGAGGAGCAGGAGCTTGCCGTCCCGGAGCAGCTGGCGAGCTCGCGTTCGTCGCCCAGGACTCCAGTAACTCGTACCGTTGCTATCATCAAGCACCATGCACTCGAACATCGGTTCGACATTGAAAGGCAGATCCAGGATGCGGGCTTCGAGGTGAGTGGTTTTGTTTGCCGTACAAAGCGCTGTGGATTGACAGAGGAATACACTTAGATCGTCAAAGAACGCCAAATGGAATTCGATACCGAGACGGACCCGGAGACACTCGAGGAGCTGTTTGGCGAAGATACCCACTGCCTGTCAGAGTAAGCCTCCCAACTGCTTCCAATCTTGAATTGAACTCACCATACATCCAGGGGCCCTGTCTGGGTCTACATCCTCGAACGCCGACGCGCCATCGAGGTCTGGCACGCTCTCATGGGTCCTCGCGACCCCGAGCACGCGCGAATGGACCATCCCGACTCCCTACGCGCGCTCTACGGCATCTCCGAATTTCAGAATGGCCTTATGGGCTCCCAAGATCTCGAGATAGCCGAGGTCCAAATTGCTGCGCTCTTCGCGTCCTCACCTCCTTTCCCAGTGTCTGACCTGCCACCAGAGAACGGGTCAAGCCAGTACGACGCTGTCCACGCCGAGATTATGGAGTCGCTGGCACGAACCCACCTCGATGAAGGATATGCGCCGTCGAACGTGACGAACCCGTCTACGATCAACGGGAGCCCCTCGAGACTCAACGCGAACGGAAAGCCGGCGTTCAGGGCGAGGGCTGTCCCAGCGTCTACCGCCAAGCCCGACATTGTGCCCCGCATGACCAAGGCTGCTGCGCTGCGAACTGGCCAACCCATTGAAAAGACGGTCACTACCCCAAGGAAGCCTGTCTCCAAGGAACGACTAGCGCAGACCTTTGCGAACGTCCCTGGACACAAGCGATCTTCGACGATCGCCGTTGCGTCCACAGCAGCCCCTACAATTGCGCCGAGGATGACGCGCGCGGCGTCTCTTCGTCTCGGTATCACCCCTTCCCCTCAACCCACGCGTACCAAGTCGGCGACGACGGATAATGCGGAGAAGAAGAGGACCTTCGACGGCGTGCCAGGGCACAAGAGGAGAGAGACCATCTCTGTAGCTTCGACGGCCGTTCCTACTGTCGCTCCCCGTCTCAATAAGAGCGCAGCCTTGCGATTGCAGCAAAAGCAGGGGTCTCCAGGGTCTCCTGCCCCGCCTACTTCATGTAAGTTGTCAGCCATTTCCTCTCCAGTACCCCACTAACCCAAGGTCATAGTCAAGGGCCCAGCCGCTAGGCCCTCCATATCCCGAGCAAACTCCAACGATAACCTTAGCGCCAGCACCGCACGTAGACCTCCCTCTCAGTCATCCGTCCGCCCCGCCCCTCGTCCTTCCTCCATAACACCCGCAGCTCGCCCTCCCGCCACGCGCCGCGCCTCATCCATCTCTGGAACCTCCTCCATTTCCACTGCTCCTCGGTCCAGCGCCAACAGCGACCCAGACTCTCCCTCCATGGGCGAATCTATCTCCGCGAGAGCGCGCCCAAGGCCCAGTAGCGTGTGCTCCGCTCCGAGCATTACACCGAGGTTGAACAAGGCGGCTGCCTTGAGGGTGGCGAAGAAGGAGGCGGAGGCGGCCGCGGCCGCTGCTGCTGCAGCGAAGAAGCAGAAGGGAGTGAGGGTGCCGCCGTCGAGCTTCAAGGCGATCGCGACGTAAACCCTCAAAACTTGTTCAGTGTCTAGTTGAGACCAAGAGTCTTTCTCTATGCCCATCGCCGTACTTTTGCGTCCGC
Source organism: Coprinellus micaceus (assembly GCA_951394405.1). Classification (NCBI taxonomy): domain Eukaryota; kingdom Fungi; phylum Basidiomycota; class Agaricomycetes; order Agaricales; family Psathyrellaceae; genus Coprinellus; species Coprinellus micaceus. The sequence continues at coordinate 2,290,598 of OX596340.1, read as the reverse complement.
CTTGTACCGAGGCCGGGACAGTCATGGCCGTCGGCGCGGTTCAGCACAAGTTCTACCGCGCCGGTCGCTTTCCGTGTTTACTTCTCTTCCCGGCAGAGAGGAAACGGAGGCCTTCTCTCCCGACAGCCTCTTTCCAACACGAGCCCAGCTATTTTGAATCCACTTCGTCTTCCCTAACATTATGCGACCTACTATTTGATCTTTATCTATCATCTTGCTTTTATCTGCCTATTTATCTCGTTACGCATATATGCTGGCCCTACTTATACCTTGCCATTGGGCTCGTCTTCCCCCTCTTCCCCCTCCTCTCAAACTTATTTCTTACGGTTGTTGGCGTCACGGTTGCTGGTGATGGACACTTGAAGCAAGTCGAATGCGGGCTCAAAGTGATTCCTGTGTTGAACAGGTCGTAAAGTTGATGTTTGAAAGTATGAAATACATGCCTTCCCAAAGTCTACCGCCTGTCTGAGCTCCTCGAGTGTCCATCGTTCGCGAAAAAGATTGCCGTCTGAGAGAATCGAATGAGCGCTCTGGACGCGACACGCGTGAAAGCGCCCGTCGTCGCCACTTCCTCCTGACCCCCGTCACCCCCACTCCTCCCTCACGAACGATGGCTGAAAATGATGAGACCATCCTCGGTAAACGCGAACGAGAACGCGCAGATAGGGACGAGCCGATGAATCCCGCGGGAGGGGACGATTCGTCTGATGATGAGGTTGGTCCGATGCCCTTGCCAGCGGGGGCGCAGGGAGCTCCGAAGAAGAAGCGCAAAGGTATGCTGTCCCAAGCTTTCAATGGGATGCAGGGCTGACGGAATATTGAACTTTGTTCAGTTCTGCCTCACGAGAAGCTCTACCTTGAGCACCTCCCAGATGCAGAGCAATACTACAAGAGCTTCATGCATCGCGACGTTCTCAACTTTGTGGTCTTCACCAAGTACGACCCTTACGCGCCTTTTCGCTCCTCTTGACATGCTCAACGAACTTCGTGAACCATAGGACTGAGTTCCTCATCACGACCTCTGTTGACGGACACCTGAAGTTGTGGAAGAAACAAGATCAGGGTATTGAATTCGTTAAACACTACCGTGCCCATCTGACGCCCATTACGGCCGTCTCCGCAAGTGCGGATGGGCAGCTCTTCGCCACTGTATCGGAGGATAGGACGGCCAAGGTGTTTGATGTGGTCAACTTCGGTATGTAGTCCTGCACGTTGTTGGATATCTGGTGGACTCATGAGTCGCCTGCCTCTCATGAAGACATGATCAACATCATCAAACTGGATTTTGAGCCTTTAGCGTGCTGTTGGGTTCATAAGAGTGGGGAGGCCCAGGGTGTCCTTGCTATGTGCGTCTGACGTCTTCTCGTTCTGTCAACGCGCTAACGACCCCTCAGCTCCGATGCTGCTTCAGGAGTAATCCGATTATACGACGGACGAGGCTTTGGGACGCCCTTGCAAGTTGTTGACTCGGTGCATCGATTCCCTGTCCACCTCATGACCGTGAGCTCGGGAACTCGACGCTTTACAACCCCTTCTAAACTTATCGCAGTACAGTGACCAGTACAGGACCGTCATCTCAGCTGACGAATCTGGCTTCATTGAGTATTGGCAACCAGTCGAGCCTTACGGCTTGCCGAAGAACGTTCCAAAGCTTTGGCAGTACAAGAGCGAAACCGATCTATACGAATTCAAGAAGGTACTTTAAGTCCTCGACTTTGTCCCGTACACATCATGACCCCTTCGCTTTATCTTACAGTCAAAATCAACACCCACCTGCATAACGCTCTCCCCCACATCATCTTCCTTTGTCACTTTCTCGCTCCCCGACCGCCAAATACGAATATTCAACTTCCTCACTGGTAAACTTACGCGAAAATACGACGAGTCCCTCGAAGCCATCCAGGAGATGCAGCAAGCGGGCACTGCGGTGTATAAGGTCGATGATATGGAGTTTGGCCGAAGGTTGGCTTTGGAGAGGGAGTTGGAGTTGCCGGGGCCGGATAATAAGATTCCAGGGAGGTGGATCAACGCAATTTGGGATGAGAGTGGGGCATTCGTGATCTATCCCACTTTGTTGGGTATCAAAGGTCAGTGCTACTCACTTCATTCCTCTGCGTCGGGACCGACTCATCGTGCGCAGTGGTCAATACCTATAACAACCGCGTTGTACGGCTAATGGGCAAGGATGAAACTGTGCGGTACTTGAACATCACCTTGTACCAGGGTGCCCCTGCAAAGAAGAGTCTGATCACCGCGGTACGTGTGTCCCAGTCTCTCAGAGTTTCGAGACTGACCAGCGATGTAGTCGATGGCAGCTTCCGCCAACCCCATCCTTGCAGAGAAGGGGCAACGCGACCCCACCCTCGCGTGCACAGGCTTCAAGCGCAACAGATTCTTCATGTTCACCCGTTCAGAACCAGAAGACACCAAAACCGGCGACCGAGACGTCTTCAACGAGCGTCCCTCACGCGAGGAGCAGACCGTTGCCTCTGCCGCACCCGCTGCGCCCACCGGCCCCTCTCGCGTTGCTAACTCGGCGACGATCCACACCACCGTTGGTGATATACACATTCGCTTATTCCCGCAACAAGCACCCAAGGCAGTGGAGAACTTTGTTGGACATTCAAGGAGCGGGTACTTTGAGGGCGTTATTTTCCATCGCGTTATTCCCAAGTTTATGATTCAAACGGGAGATCCGTTGGGTGACGGAACGGGCGGAACGAGTATCTGGGAAAAGGAGTTTGAGGATGAGTTTTCAGACGACTTGAAGCATGATAGGTGAGCAAAACTTTATTCACTCTTCATGAGTGATTGAGTCCTGATGATGCTGTGAATAGGCCATACACGGTTAGTATGGCGAACGCGGGTCCTGGGACCAACGGGTCACAGTTCTTCATCACGACAACCGCGACGCCATGGCTCGATAAGAAGCATACAATTTTTGGGCGTGTGCTTTCGGGCTTGGAGGTCGTGCATGGCATCGAGAACGTCAAGGTCAACAAGTTCGACAAGCCATTCGAAGATATCAAAATCACCAACATCGACGTGGAGTAAACGGACAAAATTGTACGCTAATATGGGCTAGCGGCGGGTAATACAATTGCTTCACTCCTGGCAAACGTAGCATGGCACGCGGACCGGTCCTTATTGACCCCATAAACAGTCTCCGCAGCGATAATGGTGTCACCTAGTCTCGGATACCCAGACGTTGAAGTGCGCTGCCCAAAATGGAATCAGCTGCCACAACGTCTGGGAAATCACCAACGACTCCAAGGGAGGTCCGCATTCCGAGGTTCTCGGACGCTGAGTAAGCAGGGTTCCCTTACTCGTTTGCATTGTCCTCCCGCCCATTCCGGCCCATACCCTCCACTGCCATATTGAAAAGCATTATAAACCTTCCAAGAGTCCCTATATTCACGTTGAATGCCCTTCAATAGGTCTGTGGCTTCGTCTCGATACCACAGCAGAAATCACTGTGTCAGGTATTGCCCACCCGTCTGGATTGTCACGCCGGCGTCTGGGCATGCGTGAGGCCATTCATAAGTGCATCAATAGTTTATTATATGTTTTTCTGAGCCACAAAGGCCATGGATAACACGAAGGAGAATTGGAGGGTGGTGCAGTCGACCAGGGAACCCTGCTTACTCAGCGTCCGAGAACCTCGGAATGCGGACCTCCCTTGGAGTCGTTGGTGATTTCCCAGACGTTGTGGCAGCTGATTCCATTTTGGGCAGCGCACTTCAACGTCTGGGTATCCGAGACTAGGTGTCACCCGGGTACGTTGTGATATGTATTACTCCTTGGATCTTGCGTCGAGTCCATGGAGAAACTATAACAACGCCAGTGGACAAGTATCCGGTGAGTGGTCGTGCGATGCTGTGTTAACAAGGCCTATTCATTTAGTGACTCGGATCCTGGCTCTATTCCACCGCTGAGGATAGTGGTTGATCATCCTAGGATCGCACAATGCTACAATAAGCGCCCAAAACCTTAGGCTACTTATCGGCGGGAGCACTCGAGTTCCTATTCAACGACCCGGACGTGTTTCAACATGCAGGTCTAGGGGTATTAAAGGCCCCCTAATTAAGCCACAGGAGCTCTCATCGGTTTTCCAATCGCAGCTCCCGCTTCCTCTCCCACATGCTTTTCTTCCTAACGATCCTCTTTTTTACCCGGGGGGCAGCTTTCCCCATTCCCGACGTCCCCCGACCGGTTCACATGCCCGACGTCCTCGCTTGTGGCGACAACTCTCGCTCGATTATCGAAATCCTCTGGAGCTGCCTCACCGTCATCGCCGCCTCAACGTGGGTGTGCGTCCATCCCAACGTGACAGGATATCAGACCACCTGGTGGGACCGGCTCAAGGCTCGCCTGAAGCAGTTTGGGATCGCCGTGTTCGCACCCGAAGTTGTCGCGATGTTCGCGTTTTTCCAACGTCGTGGATCCCAAACGCTGTATCGTGACGTGGAGGCAAGGGCAAAAGGTTGAACATACGTATGTGCCCCCTCGTTCCAGGTGGCAGCCCTGGTAACCTAATGTGTTTTTTCAGCCCTCGAGCTACGATCGGGCCAGCGCGCCTGGACCTATGCTCACGCTCACTTCGTTCAGATGGGTGGAATCGTGTTCAAGCACGGGGAAGTCACCTACTTCGCAGACCCCACAAAATGGGAAGACGAACAGGTCAGGGACTTTTTTAAGCTGGAGCTGACGGAAGCTGCCGTTCTCGACAAGAGCAAAGGAGATGAGTTAGCCAAGGCACTCGTGATCCTCCAAGTACTATGGTTCGTCACACAAAGCATTGCAAGGGCGGGACAGAGCCTCGCTCTGACGCTTCTCGAGGCGATTTGCTTGGCATTCACTGCATTCAACCTTTCGATGTATTACTTTTGGTGGGACAAACCCCTCAACGTCGCTTGCCCCTTCGAGGTGGCCTGCCAGTGCGCGCCGGCGCCCCATACTGGTTCAGGCGACGACGCACCGGATAACGCGCTCATCAAAGCATTGCTATTTTTCTTTCGTACGTCTTAGTGCTTTGCGATCTTGCCGCCGTGTGCCCCTTCGCTGATTCCCGAACTACTTCTCTAGCTACGGACTATGAAACCCTATCCGATACTATATCGTTTGCAGGATCGTGGCCTACAGGGCTGCCAGTGCTGAAGTCCTTCCCGACTTTCTACTGGTGCTCGAAGAACGCTGATGACTTCACACATTCTACTCTGAACACTTATGCGACTGTGGCGCTAGTTATCGCCTCGTCGTCCTTTGGCGCACTCCACGCGATAGCCTGGGGATTCCCCTTTCCGACCCAAGGCGAGCAAATACTGTGGCGATGTTCCTGTCTAACTCTAACTTTTTACCCTGTTGGACATTTCCTTCTCTTCCTCCTTTCTCCCCTTATCCTTTCCAAGTGGTTCAAGCGCTGCGTACCGTACCTTACCTTTCTCGAGACGTTTGTGTTGGTTTTGGGAGCAGTTTGCTATATTGCCGCCCGCCTTGTTCTCATTATTCTCCCTTTCCTTCAACTTCGCCTCCTCCCACACACCGCGAACCACGCCGTGACTTGTGCACGTTACTTACCTCATATATAACCGACCATGACGAGCACCTGAGGTCCTCAAGATTGCATCTCCTACTTTCCTTCTTGATCTCGTTGGCAGAACCTGACAGCGAGCGTGGCGGTACAGGAGAGGAAAGGAGACGCAGAAACCAAGGACGAGAGAGGTGTTGCGATTCCTTGATGCAAAGGACATTCGTTACCAGTATGATAGGATAAGACGGAAGAAAGAGACGATCCTAGGCCACGTCGGCGAAGAAGGCCTGAAAGTCGTCGAAATACAAGTTGGCACCAGGGAACTCCTCGCACACAAGCTCCCAGACCCACTCGAAGGGAGTGGCGAAGGTGATATCGGGGCCATTGGTTCCCTTGCTCGTCCCGCCGGTGAGCAACCCAACAAACTCGCCTCGGGCGGAGACGATGAGAGATCCAGAGTCACCTCCTTTGGAGAAGGTGCCAGGCTCATTCTCGTGAGAAAGGATGGGCAGCTCGAGCGATTCCATATTGCCGGTGGTGGAGTACTTGCGTACGAAGGACATGAACCTGGTGAGAGTGCCGACGGTGGTGTTGGTAGAGAGCCCGCGCTTGATAACGCGACGAATGCGATCGCCTTGGAGGTTCAAGGTGTTGGGGTTGTTGACCTGGTCGGCGGTGAGTATGCCTCTGAGGGGGAGGAGACCGTTGTTGGAGTATTGGAACTCGGATAGGGCGTCGATGTGGTCGTACATCAAGCTCTTCAGTTTCGAGGGGGTATACTCCGGACCTGGAAAACGTACATCCAGATCAGCGTATTCAATGAGACAGACTAGCACGCACCAAGGCTCAAAATGTTGCCAACCATGTTCTTAAACTTGTCCTTGTACAACTCGATGACACAGAGGTCGCGGGTATAGCAGTGAGGAGCAACACCGACACCGATGGATGGAGCCCAGGCGACGAACCCAATGACACGGTCCTTGCCCTTGCTCCACCTCCTCTTAATGTCGACAAAGAACTTCTTGAGCTTGTCGATCTTTGTGCGCGTCTTGGTGAGCTCGGCCTCGTTCTCTGCTAGCTTGGCTCTCGAGTCTTCGACGTCGATTCCAGCTTCCACCCTACCTCTGAACGTCTCGGCTTTCTTGTCCAGAATTTCGACCGAGTCGATGATGAGCGTGCCAATAAGCGCCTGGATGGAGGCTAGGTAGTTCGTGTACGCGGGCCTGCCCATGACAACGACCTCCTTCTTGGGTGCAGAGGCTGAGGGCTAGAGTCAGAAAGCTCTTAGGTTCTCAAGGGTCAAGTAACGTACCGCGGTGCCTAAATTCATCGTTGTCGCCGTTGAGCAAGAATACGTTATGACGGACAGTAATGGCGTAGAGCTTGTTGCCGACGCGGAAGTAGGGGCCGAGCGTGCCCTGCATGGTAGTCTTACGACCAGCAATAGGAAGACTGAGCGGGACGGAGACGTTGTCGATCACGTCCTTGAGAGCGTCACCGTCCTCGACGGGAGAGAAAAGGGCTGGTTCATGACCGGCCAAGGACTTCGAGATCGACTCACGATATGCGATGTCGATGTTCTTGACCTGGAGCTCGTTGAGGAAGGTACGAATGCCTTTGGCTGACTCGTGCGCAACGGCACCGGTGAGAGTATCGGGCAAGACGCCCACCCAGATAGTAGGGTTGGTGAAGTGACGGATGCCATCCTCGACGGGCTTGATGGCTGGGATGTCGTCGTAGTCGACTTGCTCCTCTTCCGTCGCATCGTCCTCGTCCTCGTCGTCCTCGACGATCTCCTGGTCCGGCTTCTTGTCGAGCCAGGTGAACTGAACGAAATCGACAGAAGTGACTTTGATGCTCCTTTGGTTGAGGAACTCGACAACCTTAGAACGAACGTTAGTCAAGAAATTGCTGCGTAACGAGAAGGCCAGGTACCTTGTCGCGAACCCTGCTCCACATACCATCCTTACCGAATTCGTGATCGTCGGGAACGGCAATAACCTTCATGAGCCGCCTGTACGCCTCGGGGCCCGACGGTTCCTCGAAGATGTCGGAAGAAGTCCTATAGATGAGCTTGGGCCCGCGACCCCTTGGACTGACACCTGCATAGTAGAGATGCCCCTCGACCTTAGAAACCTCGTAGGGAGCGGATTCGGTGGTGGTGGGACTAGAGACGCTGTCGTCGGAGTCGGAGTCGCTGCTCTTGTCGGAGGATAAGGCGTGCTCGCGTGCTTTTTTGGAACACTGGTTGTCGAACTCAGGAGTGTAGACGTAATCCTCGAGGTTGGGATCGACAGGAACGTCGTCCGCTAAAGTAAAGAATACGGGCAGATTAGTACAGACGAAGAGCAACAAGACGCGAAAAAAACCTGCTGTTGGGGTTCGGGGGATCGTTTCCGGGTGGGGCAGACATAGTCCAACAAAGTCTGAGGGAAAGCCTCTCGACAAGCGCGTAAGATATATCTCTCCCAAATTTCTCCACTCGAGTCTCAACAATCTGAGACTCTGGAGTCTAGATCAACCAATCACGTTCGTCTAAACAATCATTATTTGTCCTCGTTCGCCCTCAGCCCCATTAAATGTTGGCCTCTCAAAGACGGCTTCTCTCGTGAGGGGGACGGGCAGAGTGTAGAGCATCGAGCACGGAGGAGGGCCTCCTTATATAGAGCTAGGAGCATAGCCCCTCGACTCTATGAGGCATATCGAAATATTTGGACTTAGACGCCGGCGTCCCAGGTTGGTTCAGGCGACGACGCATCGGATAACGCGCTCATCAAAGCATTGATATTTTCCTCCGTACGTCTTAGTGCTTTGCGATCTTACCACCGTGGTGCCCTTCACTGGTTCCCGAACTACTTCTCCTTCTTACCTTCTCAGGACACGATTATGTGACTTTTCACACATTTGACCCCTAACGGACTCCGCTGAAACATATTCAACGGAGCCGAACACGCCCCTTGCCCGTGCCCAACTTCCAACACTTCAAAGCCCTTGGACGAAGAACTGCGTAGGGAAACTGGGCCGGTGTGCGCTACTGGAATGGGTAGCTAGTACGGATATGGTCCGAGTCCGATACCCGAACCGGGTCCGTTGAGAGACTGGGAATCGACGATGATCAAAAATTAAGCGCCCAACCCTCGTGTTTACCACGTTGTCCTTCCCGATGACCACAAGCATCAAACGAGAACCGAAATGAGCCGTTCCCAAAGCGTGTATATTGGCGGAAGCATCCCGTGCCTTCACGCCCAACGTATAAGTATCTAGGAGGGAGGGTTGCGCCCGAGACGTTCGCAACGCAATGACTTCCCTCCTGCTGTGCCTATCGTGGATCCACTCAACTATCGTCACAGCCTCTCCCTTCCCGGACGCCTCTCAAGCTCCAACAACGAGCAACAGTGTGTCTACGAGCACAACATCCTACCGCACGACCCTGGACCTCATTTGGAGCTGTCTGGCCATCATATCTGCGACAACATATGTCTGCGTCCATCCCAACGTCCCGGGCTACAAGGCCACTTGGAAGCAGCGACTCATCGCGCGCGTCAAGATTTCCGCTGTAGCTATATTCTCCCCCGAAATCATCGCGTTATACGCATTTTACCAGCAGCGTGGATCCCGCCTACTGCATGAGTGGATGAAGGGGCAGGCGGAGAGCCTCGAGATTCGTAAGTCACCGAGAACATCTTTGGATGATCGTCACGGTGCCTGACTGCTTCCCCTGCCATCCTGCAGCGCTTAAGATTGGGAAGAAGGAAGAGCCTGCGTGGACGTATGTCCACGCACACTTCCTTCAAATGGGCGGGATTGCCTTCAAGCAGGGGGACGAAGTCTACTTCTCGGAGCCTTCGAAATGGAACGAGGAGCAGATCCGCGCATTTTTCAACTTGTTACTCACGGAAGACGCAATTCTTGACAAGAGCAAAGGAGACGCACTCGCCAAAAGCTTGGTCATCCTTCAGGTGTTGTGGTTCCTCGTCCAGAGCATCGCACGCTGGATTCAAGGTCTCCCACTGGCGCTCCTCGAGGCAGCTTGCCTGGCGTTTACGGTCTTCGGCATGGCGATCTACTATTTCTGGTGGAACAAACCTCTCAACATCACGTACCCCATTGAAGTTACATGCAAAAATATGCACAAATGGGATTATTCGAGCGAACACGAATTGGATACGTTGGAGAGAGTCTTGAACTGCCTTCGTGGTGTGTGAAGGTTGGATGCATCGATGAAAGGCGCCTTTGCTAATTAGAAGATGATCTTCCAGACCTCTCAAAAAGCGTTACATACCTCGGAACGTGGCAGAGCGCTCAAGCCACAACTACTTGGCCGTCCATCTATTGGCACTGTGCCCAGCCTCAGCCTTCAGAGCTGGACAATAATCACATTGACGAAGTGGATGGGTACGTTATTCTGGCGTTTTCCCTGATTACATCGTCACTCGGTGCCCTTCATGCAATGGCCTGGTTTTTCCACTTTCCTACCATAGTGGAGAAGTACTTATGGCGAGTGGCGTGCCTTGTTCTGGCTCTTCAGCCTATCGGCCATGTTCTCCTCTGCTTCATCCTCGAAGCCAAGCTCTTTTCGAAGGTCCTTCCCTTTTTCAAACGTAAATTCCCAGCTTTCACTCGTGTCGCAATGCAGGCTGGAATGGTGGTGGGAGTCTCCGTCTATGCTGCGGCTCGCACCATCCTGCTTGTTTTGCCGTTCCTTCAACTCCGCGATCTTCCAGAAGCGATTCATCAGACCATCGCATGGGCTAACTTCCTCCCTCACATTTAGTTCGATGTACATATTCAGTAGCGGTGCCATTGCCCCCGCCTGTCGGCTCTCCCCCTCTCCATATCTCGAATGTATATGTTCGTTGTATGTCTCTCATGCGAGTTCAATCGGCGACGAGTCCCCGGCGTCGCTGTGATGGCCCAAGTCCGATGTGGATCCCAAGGAGCGGTAGAGTGGACTGTTATGCGGGAAGTGGGGCTGATCAGACGAAAGCAGCATATTGTAGTCTGGAGTAGACCGTCCAGATGACGAAGATGGATCGATCCGGAGATGGGAGAAGTCGTCGTCCAACACTTTGACACCGTGGAACGCGTCGTCATCAATGCCTTGGGCGTTAGGTGGGGAAAGGTAGACCGCAAAGTCATCTTCGAATCCGAGGGAAGCCTTGGCATTGTCCGACGCGCTTCTGAACATGCCAAAGGCCTCATCGGAACTATTGCTGCGCTCGTTGAGAGGACTGTCAGACAACATGGGGGTTGCAAGAGGCTCGAAGGATGTTGGCTGCCCCAATCCTAGCGGGCCCAGGTTGAGGTTGAACACTGGGTTCCCCATTCCCAGTGGTTCGCTGGTCAGGGTGTCTCGGTCGGAGAGTGACATGGAAGGGAGGGGAGTAAAGCGGCCTTCCAATGCGTCTTTGTATAGTGCCGTCTCATCGTTGAGGCTTTCGCCGATCCCTCCAAAGGTGAATTCGGAGTCCAGTTCCTCTAATGCTTGCAGGATGGCCATGGGATCTCGGTTGATGATTTCTTCAAGGGTGGTTTGTCGTTCGTGAGGTAGCGAAGAAGGATCCTGAGACGAAGCGGTTTGCGTAGACATGGATGGCCACATGATGGTGCTGAGTGCGTCAATCACTCTTGGGAGACTGGGAACATCTGTGGAAGGCGACGTGGGTTTGTATGAACATTTAAGAGGACCACGACACGGACCTTCTTCGTCTTCTCTGTTAGGGATACTCTGAGTTTGCGTCGCGTCGATATACTCAAACCCATAGGAGATGAGCGTGGAATCTAGAGCACTGTAATCTTCATCCGCATCTCCGTCCGATGGCTCCTGCGTTGGTGACTGCTCCTGAGGCAACCTGACGGCCATGAGTACCTCTGGTTCGTGGTCCTCCAAAGCCTTCTGGACCCGCTCCGCATATTCTTCGTATGGCTGCAAAGCGGAATGGGTCATGTTGTGTTACTTAATCCAGACAAACTCCAGTGGGGACCGGGGTTGTAGGAACAAAGCAACTGGCACATACTTCACCTTGTGTCCAGACCATGATCACGGCAGGGGCTCCAGAAAACACTGCTCCGTATACTTGGGAGACGGTGTGCAGGGCGAAATGGACATCGGCGGTGTAGTATCGGTTCGAGATCGACCACGGATGGTAGACTGGTTCCTTTGAATCTGAGGAAACGTCGAAAGAGGCCTTCAGCGTATCCTCTGGCCCTTTACTTGCCGCCTTGGGGGCCAATGAGGAGATCTCTAGGCATATAGGTTAGTTCGATGTTGAGTTGAGATGATATTGGTGCGCACTGTCGACCAGGAGGGCTCCCTCCCCCAATGTCGAGGCCACAACCACGATTCTGCATGAAGGGTCGCCCATGGCTGCTCCTGACGACTTTGAGAGTCGCACAAGGCCTGTATTGTAGTCCGCGATACGAGGACCAGTGATGGTCAGGACGAAGGTATATCAGCACCGCCACTTGACCCAATCCTGGACTCAACGCCGGCGCGTCGATGGTTCTCTTCTTCGTCCATCACTACCGCGGCCATGTTCTTCATCGTACGTGCTGCAGACCTGGGAGAGTCGCCGTGTCTCTGACAATTTTACCGTCAATGGCTCAATTCCCTATCCATACCACCCTCGACATGAAATTTCACAGAAAGAACTAACGCATACAATTCTGCTGCACCCGTCCTACTTCGGACCGCGTATGCTGTCGTTCTTGGAGTCAAAACTCTACGCAGATGTAGAAGGAACATGTTCGGGTCAATTTGGCTATATCATCGCGGTGGTGTCAATACTGGACATTGGGAAGGGGATGGTGTTGAGCGGGAGTGGTCAGGCCGAATTCATCACGCGGTACCGAGCCATTGTGTTCAAGCCGTTCAAGGGAGAGGTTGTCGACGGCGTGGTCAATAACGTCAATAAGGTGCGCTGCCTCTGTCATGAAGGCTGATTCAATGAGGGCTGAGGTTCTGTCTAGATGGGATTCTTTGCAGACGTTGGACCACTGTCTGTTTTTGTGTCTCAACAAGTTCGTCTTGTTTCCTTCGCCTACATTCTGGTTCTGACGCGCTTTGGACAGCTCATTCACCCCGACATGCGCTTCGATCCTAATTCTAATCCACCATCGTTTGCTTCAGAAGACCAGGTTAGGACTGAATAGGCGTCTGCCTTGAAAACTTGAGTGCTGACGAGGTGCACTAGATCATAGAAAAGAACACGCGGGTGCGGCTAAAAATCGTCGGTACCCGTGTAGACGCAACTGAGATCGTACGTGGAGCGTATCAGCGTGTAATGCACTGGCTAACCTTCTACCCAGTTCGCCATTGGGACGATCAAGGAGGACCATCTCGGTGTCATCGACTAATCTTGGACCTTTCTCTTTCATATATCTTCCTGCATGTTGCTTGTAATACCACTGTAATAATACCGCTTTCTACCCTTGGAAACGGTATGGCAGGAAGGAACAAGTGAGGCACCATTATCTTTGTTCTGGGCGACGGCGACAGTAAGCATCCGCTTCATACTTTCTCGACGATGCACTGACTTGTTTACAGCACAGGAGCTACCCGGCATATTCAACACATTCAGATACTCGATCTTGCCGGACATCTCATCCATCTTTCGATCAACCCAACCTCAAATCACACCCTCTCGATCCCCTCCCTCAGTTGGCGAAGTCCTCTTTCGTATAACCTGCGGTCTCTCGTCCCCCCTGTACCAAACGGCGTTCATAGCACCACTTCCTCTCCAATGCCGTTGCAAATAGTAGACCTCTTCAATTAGGCGCCCGTCTAATTTGCTGCAGGGGACACAAAAGCCACAGGACGCGCGCAATGCCAGAAAACAAAAGTCGTGTTACAGCTCCATCCGAATCTCCTCTCTCGAAATGATAGGTCCTAGGTCTACCACTGTATAGAACTCGAATCTCCTGATCTCTGGCTTTGAGGGGTGACCACCAAGCTCACCACCCTCCGCATCATCTGAGCGGTACGTATACGAAACCAGCATGTTAAACTGTGTATTCCATTAGCATCAGGAACGAAACTAGAGACTCGAGGCGACAGTACCTTGACACCGCCCTGGGCCTCCTTCCCAATGACCACCTCACCTCCTACAACCGTCTTGTTCGCCTTGCGCTCCAGGACCCCAACGGTCTTCGGCCTCGTCCTCCCATCCTTTTCTCTTCCACCCCTCACTGAAGCCGAAAGGGACGAACCCATCCCGATCCCCAGCTCGTCATCCTCAACGCCAAACATATCCTCGTCATCTTCGTACTCCCATGCTTCCGCGAACGGGGATATAGGGAACTTTGCAGTAGGCAGAGAAACTGCAAACGGTGGTCTCCTTGCCTTTTCTGCTGTCCCGCCTGGGGCCGTGGAGACGTGTACTCTTTGCACTGAGAGACGGACCTCAATAGGGTCGTACAGGGGGTTAGTTAGGTTGAGTTGGAATTCGTAGGTGTTCCCAGCGATCATGCCCGCGGCGGGTTCATCCACTTGCGCAGCGACCGACTTGCCGAGGTTGCGTTTCGAGAGTTCTTCACGTATTTGGCGGATGTGAGGGAGAACGATGACGATACCGGGGAGGTAGTTGGCCGCCATGAGCTTAATCTTGTACCGTACAGATTGCGACTTCTGCTCAGGTTTGATCAGGATATGTGTACACGCCGGGCATCGCTTCGAGCGTTTAGAGTGTAGAGGAATTCGAATAGGTTTCAAGTGCCTGCATATTGTCGGCAACGACATTCAGTGAGTAGGAAATAGCACTCACTTTGTTTGCAGCGGTGTCACCCAACTGTTCTCCCACCTCTGTTCCAGACTCGCAACTTCGCCCACTTCCTCGAGGCTATTCATGAGCTCAACGTCAGGCTCCCCACCTCCCGCCCCCGCTGTCTGCGCAATCTCCGACCGGCTTCGGTACTCGACCATCTCGTCCTTGTTGACGCTCCTGTCCTTTCCATTTCCACGACCCGTCGTGCTTCGTGCGAGAGGGTTATACTTGCCAACCCCAGGGATATCGCGTGCCAGGGCGGCGGAGGCAGCAGCTGTGATGGAGTTGGTATGAAGCGAATGTGAGTGGTGGGTGGAATGATGATGGGTACCAGAGGTGGACGCCGCGAGGGCAGAGGTTCGGAGGAAGGCGTCAAAATGCTCCTTGAGCCTGTCGAATTCGAGAGAGTCTGGTGCAGAGTCTTCGTACTTTTGGAGCTGTGCTGCAGTCTCGATTAGCCAATACCACAGGGGACAACTGAGGAGGCGCACCGACCTGCAAGCCCAGTGGGTTTCTCGAAGGTGATGCCGATCTCTGCAGAGTCCCATCTGCAATAGTTGCAGTACATGATATATGGCCCTTCTGTGACTCCAGCAGGTATTCGACCATCGCCAGACTCTGGATCGGCGGGCACTGCTGCAAGGGTGTTTCTGCAGTTGGGACACATGAAGCAATTTCGAGCACATCTAAGGATACGTTCAATCCATGGAGTCCAAAGGCCACGAAGGCCACACACCTGTTCTTCTCAGCTCTTACGCTCGCACTAGGTACTTCAAATAGACAGTTTGGGCAATAGTAGCTGCTGACTTCGACGGAAACGCATCGGTTGCAACGGACAGCGTCGCATTCTTCGCAGAAGAAGAGGGTGTTCAGAGGATGGAAACTGTGGGATGAGGATGGGAGGTGTGGTGGAGGGGGTATCTCAGATGTCGAAAGGCAGGGGCAGTGGTATAGGACACTGGGTGCCATCGTGGTTGAATCAGAAAAGGCCTTTGACGCCGTTCGACGCGACGCGCTCGTAGTGTTTGCCATCATTGCCGACGACAAACTCCAACCGGCGACGTCTGTCTACGAACTCTTCTCCGACCTTGACATCTCAGAACCAGCGCTTGGCCAGCGCCTTCAGGACGTCCTTACACCTCCGTCTCCGTTTCTGGACGAACGCTGGGGAAGCTTTGTGAAGGGACCATGTCGCCAAATCGAATATTCGAACTGGTTTCGGCTGGCCACCAGCCGCCTAGCTCCAAGTACTCCTCCAAAAGCCTTTGTACATAACGCCCCCGGATCGCCCCAAGTGAATCCTGGTTTCGACAAATTGGGGCCATGGGCGCAGATTGGGCGCTTAAATGGCCACTGGCTATCATCTTGTGACCACAAACCTTGTCACAATTCCCACAAGACCTCCTTCTATGTGTCCCTCCTACCCGAGCACACCGGCGTTTCAGGGGCGTGCGCAAATATATAAGGTCAGGTCAAGTCGCTGTGAAGGAACAGAAGTCCCCTTTCACCGCTACATCCCTCCGGTCAAAGTTAGGCGCTGGTTCGTGCTTCCGATACCTATCGTCCAAACTTGTTCTGAGGCTTAATACGACCCGGCACACAGTGGGATGGCTCAAGTCGATTGCAGGGAAGGGCTCCGCATACCCCCTGAGCTTTGGGAACGCATCCTGCGAGGCGGACCCTACCCCAATCGGCAACAGATCAAATCGTTCTCCCTTGTCTGTCGACTCTTCGCGGATATCTGCCAACCATCTCTCTTCGAGGAGGTCTCAATGAGTGCAAACGCTGGGATTGATTACAAAAATCGGAGTTATGGCCGTCCTGGTTCCCCGTGGCGGTCGCCGGACGCGAAACGATGGCCCGTGCAAGAATGGTGTTGGGAAGAGTGGGAGAAGGACATGCGGAACATCATCACTTCGGAATGTAGGCTTGCCCTCATTGGAACCCACGACCTCGCGACGCGAACTAGGAAGTTGACAATCTGCGGATATGGAAATGGTCATCGCAGCCCCTACCCCCCCAACCCTTTTCAAGCGCCATCAGCAGCGCAGATGCTTTCAAGAGCAGTCTTCGACGCGCTGCTTCGCTACCGACACACATTGCTCAAGCACATCCCGGCTCTCTCCAACCTTCGCCTGTTAGAACTCGTCAAATACCCTGTTGACAACAAGCTCCTGACAGCGGTGGACTCTCACCAGAGTTTGACTGAACTTCGTTTTGATTTTTGTTGGTTCCCGGAATCGACCTCGCCCCTCACTTCCATTACCATCCTCTCATTCGGTTTTATCCCCGGCAGCCATGCTCTTCCATTTTATTTCACCCCAGACGATGAAGACGCAAGCTCGCCGTACGACGCTATCCCAGACCACCACGTTTCCAGCGCCTTCAATCTTATCTCCCCTCCTCACATAGAACAGCTCAATATCACGTTTGGGAGTGAAGACGATGCCGTCGGGCCTGTGTTCAAGCAACTCGTGGCAAGGATCTCCGGCCACGGTGAATTTCAGCGCCTCCAAAATCTACTCTGGAACTTTGCAGACGATAAGGGATTTTCGCTCTCGCCCTCCCTCGTCTTTCAATTCTTAGAGCGCACCCCAGCCGTACGCAAGCTCGCTGTTCAGGGGCATCCACCTTCTTTGCCCGTCGCTTACCCCTTTCCAACAAAACACCTACCAATGCTCGACGCTCTTACCTGTCCGCTAGGGTGGGCAAGACTCCTTGTCCCAGGCCGGCCCCTTCAAGACCTTCGCCTATATCACACAGTGAAAGCCAACGAGTTGAAGGGTTTCGCTGGGACTGGGGAAGAGCTCGACGATTTCTTCCGACCACTCACGTTGTCCACCGCCGCAATCACCACTCTCCACCTTCCTCCCTTTCCCGCCGTGGGGCCCGTGTGGCTCCTCATACCGTACCTTACCGCCAGGTTCCCTTTCCTACGCGACTTGAGAGTCGCGGTGGCCGGGGAAACCGTAGCCAAGCGTGCTTTCAGACCGCGCTGCGGGTACGACCCTGGACCTCCGAGCCCTTTCATCGACACCACAGAGCAGCTTGTGGAGGAGAGATTGTTGGAAGTGTTGGAACAAGACTTGCGAAACAATGTAGAAGCAACTCTGACTGGCAACCTGGCAGCCGCACAGCCGAGCTTCCCGCATGTTCTCGACAGGGTGATGGCTTTTCGAGGGGTGGTAGGAGCGACGGAGGGAGAGTCGAAGCCTCCAATGGGGCCCCCAGCCGTGTTACAGGTACCCTCATTCGACCCAAGTATCACCAAGGCTTCAATCCAGGACGAACCACTTTTAACATCTCAGACTGCACTTGCACCGTTGGACGCCTATTTCGCCGAACGTGACCCTCACACCTGCATCCCGCTATCGAAACCTCAGACCGCCTTGGTAAGCGCCGTTCTTCAACTCCCACCAACTTTATTCACACTCATTTCCTCCAACAGGACCTCGTGTATTTCCTCGCTCGTGGATACTACCCGTTGCCTTCGACGATCCAAAGCCTCACCCTCTGCTCCTGTTTCGAGAAGGCATCGCTCATGCGCTACTCACGCACCGGGGCCCAACATTTTAGTCGGTCGCAAAGCTATCTCGACGGCCGGAAGGAAGAGGAGTTGTGCACCAAGGCTGCTTTGAAAGAGCTTTCTCAGCGGTACGGGTCCCTCTCCCTTCTCAGGCACAAAGATATTGCCGAACGCGGGAGAGACAGGTTGTATTCCAAGACCTTGGATAGTTTGGGGGGAGGTCCTATTTGGGCCGTTACCTCCGACTGGGAGAGGGCATTGTATTAGTGCCATCCAGCTGCGGTTGTTTCTGCGCAGGAACCTGGGCTGGTCGCGAAAAGGGTGGCCTATTCTATCTTCTTGTTTGCTGGCTCTCCAATGATTGGGAATATACAACCGTGATCTCAGTTTGCCACTAACTGGTAGAAATACGTTCTCCTTCCTCTTCCGAGCTGAGCGCTTAAATGGAGGGTTTCGTTGTCCAATGCCCTTCGACTGTCCGTCATATACCATATCGCCTCAGATGGTTGCTGCGACTAGTCACAAGAGCGATCGCTGCGACAAACAAGGCTTCCCTTACAACATGGGGCCCATAACCCGAGTGAAGCGCGACGAGGTAACGCGGCGCAGCTAGAGGATGTCGAGCGATGCATGACTCCAAGCCCTCGCTACAATTCCCACGGACAAATGCCTAAACGATATTTCGATGAGACAATTCGAAAACCAAAGTCTTCTTTCGCCCCAGCCGAAGCTACCCTTTGACATCGGTTCGTCCTCCTCACGCCCACTGGTCAAAGTTGAGATGAAATTTATTGCCGAATCACAGCCCAGCGATGGTTCGGACCTATTTCAGAGGAGCGCTCTCGCTACCGGTTGAGCTTTGGCAAGACATTCTTCGAAATGAACTGGAATTGGGGCGTCGGCGGGCTAAATCGCTTTGCCTTGTCTGCCGCCTCTTCGCAGATATCTGCCAGATGTTCCTCTTCCGGGAGGTAGCCATGAACGCGAACGCCGGCATCGATTTTGCAAATGTCGATGGTCCTGCATGGGAAGAGTGGGAAGAGAGCATGGACGGTATCGTCACGTCAGAAACGAGGCTCAGCCTAATTGGAACCCACCGTGTCCTCGCAACCCGACCGCGGAAAATGACGATCCGCCTATACGAAGGCGGTCCCACAGACCCTTACCTGCCCAACCCCTTCCAGCCGCCATCCGGGAGACAGACGCCTTTGAGGGCAGTCTTCGATGCCCTTCTCCGTTTCCAACACACCCTCCTCAAACAGCTCCCAGCTTTCACTAATGTTCGCCGATTGGAGCTCTTCAGGTACCCTGTCGAGCGCGAGCTCTTGACAGTGCTGGACTCGCACCCGAATTTGACCCAGCTCCGTTTCGATTTTTGTTGGTTTCCAGCGTCGACCTTTCCCCTCACCTCCATCACCGCCCTCTCGTTCGGGTTTATTGCCCCCATCCACGCCTTCGACCTGGACGCAGACTCGGACTCGCCGAAAGACGCTATCCCAAACAATCACATTGCCAGCGCCTTCGATCTTATCTCCCCTCTTCACATCGAACAGCTCGATGTCACGTTCGGCAATGGGTACCCTACTGTTGAACCCGTGTTCGAACAGCTCTACGCCAGTACATCAAGGCGCGGTGAATTTAGGCGCCTTCATACTCTACACTGGGATTTTTCAGACGACCAGGCTTCCTCATCGCTCCCCACCTCCTCCATCTTCCGATTCCTGGAGGGCACACCAGCGCTTCGCAAGCTCACTATGGAAGGTTGTCCACCCTCCGTGCTCATCGCCTCCCCACTTCCAACGAAGTTCATGCCCATCCTTGATACCCTTGCCTGTCCTCTTGAATGGGCAATGGTCCTTGTCCCAGGCCGTCCTCTGAAAGACCTTCGCTTGGATGGGTCTATGCATGTGGAGGCGAGGTACCTCGCTGAGACCGCGGAAGACCTCGATAGCTTCCTTCGACCCCTCACGATGTCCACGGCTACAGTCACTACCCTCCACCTTCC
Organism: Coprinellus micaceus; assembly: GCA_951394405.1. Lineage (NCBI taxonomy): Eukaryota > Fungi > Basidiomycota > Agaricomycetes > Agaricales > Psathyrellaceae > Coprinellus > Coprinellus micaceus. The sequence continues at coordinate 2,270,775 of OX596340.1, read as the reverse complement.
TTCCTTCCCCGTTATCGCCCCTGTGTGGCTCCTCCTCCCGTACCTCTCCGCCAAGTTCCCTTCCCTACTCGACCTGAGAGTGGCAGTGGCAGGAGAAACCATACCAGAACCAGTACGACCAGAACTCCGACGTATGGTCCCTCCGAGGCCTTTTATGGACACCGATGAGGAGCTTGTGGAGGAGGGCCTGTTAGAAATGTTGGAACAAGACGTACGAAATGACGTGGCATCAATTTTAACTAATTCGGAGGTCGCAGGATCGAATCTTTCCCCTATCCGCCACAGGGTCATGACTTTTCGAGGGGTAGGGGAGAAGAATTGGGGCCCTTGGCGGAATATCCACCCTCGGCCATCGGAAGTGACCGAAACCCACTACGACGTCGTGACGTCGGACCCAGACACACTACCTCCAATGCCAGATAAAGCCGTTTTAGGCCAATTGGGCAAACCTTTTGCCGAATGTGACCCCAACACTGGTATTCCGCTATCAAAGCCACAGGATATCTTAGTAAGTCGCTGTGGCTCGATGCTCGCCCTTTTTCAAATTGATTTTCACCTCAAGGAAATCGTCTACCTCATCGCTCGTGGCTATTATCCTCTACCTTCCACCATACAAAGTCTCAGGCTCTACGGACGTTTCGGAAGCCCGCAAGTCGAATCCCGCTGTAGCCCTGTACCCTGGGAGGAGTTGCGACGGTGGCCCTATAACCTGAAGAACCGGGACGAGCAATGCACGAGAGTCCTGTTGGAAGAGCTCTCTCAGCGGTTTGTATGCCTGTCTGACTTCAGGCACCTTGAGTACACCAAGTACATAGTGGAACAGGGGAGACACTGGTTGTATCGGAAGACCTTCGATGATTCGGGAGATACTATTTGGTACCGTACCTTTGATGCGGAAAGCGACTCATACGATCCCGTTCTCCGCTACCACTAGTAGTGCTACAGTTTGCAGAAGTTTCCTGCCTTTATATATATCGCGAGACGCCCCGCCCGTTCCACTTGAGTTATTGTACCCTATCGTCCGCCGGGTTTCAATGCGCTTGGTGGCCCACTGGAAGGTTCCATCCATTTGTCGGAAATTGGAAGGCCTGCCTGTAACTTCAGTTCGTGAGGCGTTTTTGATCGAGTTTTCAAAGTCTTTGCGCGTCGACCTGGGACCGGCGCTACAGTGGACGGCTGATTCTGTCGGCGTGACACGTCGGCGTCCCCCAGCTGTTTCCCTCAAATTAATCGGAACGGCCCAAACCATGTTCTTGCTTCTGACAGTGAGCTTCCGAGACAACTTGTCGATCTTGCATGCATAAGCGCACTGTGCGCTCAGAACGTTCATCTCTCTGGCAAAATACAGATACGAACAGAAGAAAAATCCACAAAACTCGACACCTGAGCACCACAGCGCTTTTTAGGTCGCTAGACTGGAGATTTTACTAAAACTTTAGCACTAACACACCGCCACCAGACGGGCGCTTAACCAATGATGGGAATTTAGGGAACCATCGTGATCGCAACGCACCTCGTGCCAAAATGAAAATACATACACCCAAAAGGACTATATCATAGTTGTCTACCCCCCGCCGGCCTACCCCCGCAGACGCCTGATCATTGCCAACCCCCACCCTGAGCATTCCTCGTCAAGATCCTCGCGTTATTCACAAACGCCCTTATCAGCTCGTCGAACGCACTCCGCTCGTGGTCGCTGATGCTCACGTCGTTTCTCTTCGCGGCTGTTGCGAGGAGAAGCTCGGGCCGAGCGATTTCTAGCTCGAGCTCGTGGAGTTTTTCTGACTGTGGGAGGAGGGTAAGTCGCGGGTTGGGTGGTAGTGAGAAGGAGGGTGTTGGGGAACGGATGGCTGAGAAGGGGGAATAACACGTACAGGACCACCGTTGGTGGAGGAAGTGGTGACTTGTGTGAGGTCGATCACGAATTCTTCATGTTCGTACCGTAGGCGATCCTTTCTGCGGGTGTAAAGGGCTGTGCCAACGGGGTGTGGTACTAAGATCGAACGTTATTCAGCCACATACACAGAGGACCACATTCAACAACACTCACCAGGGACTTCCAAATTCACGCTGACCCTCCAATCCGCGGGTCGTTGTGGGCTGTACACGTTCAAGTCTCCCAACCGTATCTTCCGCACGCATTGTATAACACTATTCGTCTTCTCGTCACGCGTCACCCTGATCTTTTCTGCACCACGGCCTGCACCAGGAGGTCCGTCTATTCGTTCGGTCAGGATTAGGCCATTCCTACGGTAATAAATAGCAAAACGCACTTTGCGAGAGATTAGCCAGGGCATCCCGTAACACAGGGTCATGCGCCATGTTAGGATCGGCGTAGAAGCTATCGACGAGATGGAGGTGCGAGTATTGGATCGGGTTGGTGGCTGTAGAAGGCGGGTCTGTTTTGAGGTTGTTGAGCAGGTTGTTGAAGTGCTTGTGCTGGACCTACAAGGGCGTTTGGTGAGGTGAAATGGACTCGAGGACAAAGGGACGCACCGCGCTCATATTACTCTCGAACCGCACATCTATCCCACTTGGCTCGAGTATACTCTCTACCCTCACGGGGAGCGACATCCTCTGCCCTCCGTACCCCTTCTCCTTCAAAAGCCCGATCTTCGCCTCGACCTCAATGGCGCCATCGAGCCCTTCGGGCCGTGTCATGATCATATGGCAAACAAAGTCCGCAATGTCCTTGATAAATTCGTCGAGGGGTTCAACGCCCAGAATGCTGAGAGACAAGGGAGGAAGGGGGTTTCCAATGCCGGGGCCGTGCCCATGATGCGAGGTTGAAGTGGCGGGGGAGGAGGTGGCGTAGCGGTTGCCGTTTGTGCTCATTGTTGCGGAGGTGGGGGTGGCGTTTGTGCCTGCGGTTGTGGCTGGGGAGGTGGTTGTACTCTCGCGGCGGTTGAAATGAGGTGGGCTGGTGCGTGGAGGCAGGACTCTTCCGGTGGGCTCGGAAGCAAAAGAAGGTCTCCTGAGTGTGGATGTGATTATGGGGGACGAGAGAGAGGCCCTGGTAGTCGTAGGTGACAGTGTTTGAGGTCCTGGTTCAAGCTTGGGCTTCTTGTCTGGGTGGACTGAAGCAAAACCGCTGGGTTCCTGGGGATTGCTCAAACTTCCGCTAAACGACGGGGCCCTCTTTATCCCGATGCTCTGAATCGAGGTTGGGCTGGTGTGCTTGTTCGAGACGGGGCTCGAGATTGGTACAGGGACCTGTGCGAGGTCTTCCTGGGCTTGAGTTAAAGGTGGGTACCGATATGGTGTCTGCGTATGCGCCTGGTTTGCACTCGTAGGCCCGGCAGAGGAATGGAACCGCGTCGCCGGGGAATACACCTGCTGCTGACCCAATTCCCAACGCCTCTGCTCCTCTCGCTGCTGCTCCCGAAGCTCCTGCGTCGGTGGTGGTGGCGGGGGCGGGACCTGCGCGCTGAAGTGGTAATGGGAGTCCAAACGAGAGCCTGGAGTCGGGAGTGTCGTCGACAACGGCGAGGAGGGATGGTGGGGGTGATGAGAGGGAGGGAAAGATACCGACGCGACGCCGGTGACGCCTGCTCCGTGCGCGTCACTGCGTGTAATGTTCCCGACACGGTCTGATGGCGGCAAGATTGGCGGGGTCGAGAGATGAGGGGGATAGCCCGTCATGGGCGCTTGTCCTGGTCCTACGGTGTAGGGTGACCTGTCGTAGTGCATTCGGGAGTCGTATGGATGCCCTGAGAGGTGACTTGGTCCCGCCAAATGTCCATGATAAGGGGGCGGGGGATGGATGTACATGGCGTGGGTCGCTCTGTGGCCTTCGAGCTCGTTGTGCATGCTCATATTGCTCGCCGAAGAGGACCCCCGGCGTCGCTTGAGAGGTGGTGGGGACATTGTCCGGGTAGAGGAGCTCATCGTTGCTGGCAACCGCCACAGTAATATACGGAAGCAGTGTGCCGTGAGTAGAAAGGGGAGATATGGCAAGAAGGCAAGGAAGTGAATGCTGTTCACCCACTCTGGGCACGGAGAAGGCACATGTAAGTATCCGCAGCTAGCGAGTGGCAGAAGACACGAGTCCGAGTCGATCTAGTGGATGTGACGTCTCAAGGGGCCACATCGAACTCAATCATCCTCAACAAGTCCATATCCGTGAAATCTGTCGCCATCCCAATACAAGTAGAATGCCGTCAAATTCAAGTCATTACCACGAAACCCGGTGTTACATCGAATAAAGAGTCTTAACGTAGGCGAACCGTCTCAACGAAGCACAACCTTCAGCCTCCAATGCGAGCCAGTTCATGCGTCAAAGACAAAGTTGACGCCAACCTTGTGCGAGGGCCCGACAGGGGTGGGGTCGTTCAACTTTTGGGTGTCAATGGCAAGACCGAACTGGGCCTTGACGCCAGGGCGGAGGGCCTGGGTGTAGCCTGTGCGTTTATCAGCACCAAGTTACAGTCTCAAAGAAATAGAACCACGTACCGAGGCCGATAACACCAGCGTTGTTGATCTTGGCCTTGATGAAGGCGGCACGGTCGAGGTAGACCTTGGTGCCGACCTCAAGGCTGACACCACCAGCGGTGGACTTGGGGTCGTAGACAGCCTTGGCACCAGCCTCGACGTCGCCGTTGATGCGCTGGTAGTAAGAGGCTGTGAAGACCTTGAGGTTGTTGAGGGCGTGGACGGCAACGGAGTACTGGGGCGCGTTGAAGCCGACAGCGGTGGCGTAGCGGGTGACCTTGCCTTCGGTGACGTTGTAGGCGGCCTCAGCACCAACGAGGAAACCGTCACGGCCGAGGACAGCATCGGCAGTGAAGGTGGGGCCCTACAAGCGGGTAGGTTATGATCCGGAACGCGTATACGTGGTGAGACGCGACGTACCTTGAACAAGTCGAGGGTGGCACGGGTGTGGAAACCGCTCTGCTTGTAGACGGAGCCGAGGACGGCGGTCTTGGCACCCTTCTCGGGGGCGAGAGAGGTGGCGAGGTCAAGCTTGAGACCCTTGGCAATCTGGTTCTCGAGCTCGACGGTGTTGCGGAGGATGTTGGAGGTGGTCCAGGTCTGGGTGACGGTGAGGCCGTGGGCCTTGTCGGCCCACTTACCCTCGAGGTCACCGGTGATGATGTCGGACTTGCTGTCCTTGTTGCCTGCGACCTTGAAGGAGACGTTGGAAGGGGTGACGGTCTTGACCTCGAGGGAGGCGCCGTTGAAGGGGTACTCCTTGTTCAAGAGGTCATTGGAGGACTTGCCAAGGTCCTGTGGGGGATGTCAGAACGGGGCTGCTCGTCGTCGAGCACGATGAACTCGCCTTCCAGGAAGGGGGAACGGGTTGAGGGAGAGACATTTTGACGGTGAGTGTAGAAGATACGTGTCGCGTCCTACCCCAACGAAGCCCAAAATATGGGTGGCCTGTCCTGATCCGAGAATGGCCGTCGCCGGACCACCACGCAAATCGTCATCCCAACGGAACCGCGCAATGGTCTACGAACGTGCAGTCTCAGGGAATGTGCTACGGGTTCATTGAAGGCATTACTTAGAACTGGAGATATTCAATACAAAAATCGTATTGGTCGTCTGAATCGAATACGCGTGATTCTCAAAACACCGACTGAGTAACCGAACCTCTCCCTCTGACCTCACCATCTCCTCATGGCAGACGACGCCCTCTCCGCCCTCCCCGCCGAGGACACTCCAAAACGTTCGTCTCGCACCAGAGCCTCAGCCTCGTTCAGCCAAAATGCCAGTAGCGCCCATGGTATGACGTCGTCGGTGCGCGTCGGCGACCACTCAACGCCCCTGAACACGTCGACCTCGGCAGAGCACACGTCGTTCCCCGCAACACCGACCATCCTCGCGCCCACCCCGAGGCGCCACCTCATCGACAACCCCCATGCACAGCAGTGGTTGGGTGGGGAGATGCGCTCGGTGTCGCCGAGCAGCTCCAGGGGTGTGTCGCCCTTTGGCTCGTACTTCCCGCAGCATGTATCTTCTGAGAGGCCGCCTTCGACCGCATCGACTCAGGGTGGAGTTAGTTTGAGGAGAAAGAGCCAGGCTGGGCATTCGCCATCGCGCTCACGGACGTTCAGTGCGCTATATATCCAAGATCCCCTGAATCGAGGAAAGCCTGGTTTGAGGCATCGTGTCGCCTCCAATGCCAGCATCGCGAGCACGTATACGAACCACGGGTATACGAGCAGCTCGGGTATTACCAGCCTGCACAAAAAGATCCTGAAGAAGAAGTCGCTGGCGGATATCGAGGCAGAGAGCGCGAGCATGGGAAGGAGATGGATTCGGTGGATGCATAAACGCGGCATGCGGGAATGGGTCGTACCAAGCATGGTAGCGTTCGTAGTCTTGCTAAAGGTGTGCATTGGGGTAGGATCGTATTCAGGTGCGCACCGTCTATATTTGAGATGCACGACCTAATATTATACAGGCGAAGCAACACCCCCAATGTACGGCGACTACGAAGCCCAACGACACTGGATGGAACTCACCCAACACCTCCCCTTCCGCCAATGGTACACCTACGACCTCCAATACTGGGGCCTCGACTACCCCCCACTCACCGCCTACCACTCCTGGCTCTGCGGATTCATCGGCTCGCTCATCGACCCTTCCTGGTTCGCCTTGGACACCTCTCGCGGGATCGAGACGCCTTCATCCAAACTCTTTATGCGCATGACAGTCCTGGTATCCGACCTCCTCATTTACATCCCCGCCCTCATCCTCTTCACGCGCACGTTCCTCCCCTCGCCTACACGCTCCTCGCGCTCTCGGTCCTTTGCGCTTCTGACGCTCCTCCTGCAACCGGCGCTTATTTTGATTGACAATGGACACTTCCAGTTTAACTCGGTCATGCTGGGCTTCACTATCCTTGCGCTGTGTGCCTTTGCACGAGGCAAGGACGAGCTGGGCGCAGTCTCCTTCGTTGCTGCGCTGGGGTTCAAACAAATGGGTCTTTACTACGCCCCTGCGATTGGGTCGTACCTCGTCGCCAAATGCTTATGGCTCCCCGCCCCTGCCAATGTCCGTCTCTTCACCCGCCTTGCCCTCGTCACCATCGCGTCCTTCTGCTTCCTCTTCCTCCCGTTCTTCATCCCGCCTCTGGCTTCCAGCCCACTGGACATCCTCAACCCGATCTCTAGGATCTTCCCATTCAGCAGAGGATTATTCGAAGACAAGGTGGCGAATTGGTGGTGCGCGAGCAATGTTATTATCAAATGGAGGAGGATAGCAGGGGACGGCGAAGCGGGGAGGAGGTGGCTTGTGAGGGCGAGTGCGGGGTTGACGGCACTAGGATTTTTGCCTGCGGTCGTAGGGTTGGTTCGAGCAGGGTGGGTGCTACGAGTGCGGGGGCCCAACTCCAAGAAAGAACATAGGGACGTCCACGAACCCAAGCCTCTCGAGGTACCGACGACACCCGCGACTGACCCCCCACCTTTCATCTCCCTTCTAACCTACGCCCTCCTCTCCTCTTCCGCCTCCTTCTTCCTCTTCTCCTTCCAAGTCCACGAAAAGACGATCCTCTTGCCCCTCCTCCCGCTTATACTCCTAATGTCCGCCGCCACCCCCGAAAGCGCGGCATGGAAGTGGGGATGCCTCGCGAACAATGTCGCAGTGTTTAGTATGTGGCCGTTGCTTAGGAGGGACGGCCTGGCGGTGCCCTACCTTGCGTTGACGGTACTGTGGGATTGTGTCGTTGGGTATAACCCGTTTGGGGTGAAGTGGGGAAGGGTGGGGGTCGTGGAGGTGTTGGGTTTGGTGAGTTGTTTATTTGGTTTGGATGGGAAATGGCGCTTACCGTAATATAGGCCGTTCATCTCGCTGCAATCAGCTTGCATTTGCTAGAACTCGTGATCCCAGCTCCAGCACGCTACCCCGACCTCTTCCCCGTGCTCAACGTGCTCATCTGCACACCGGTCTTCGGGCTCATTTGGCTGTGGAGCCTCAAGTGCGGTATCGAGGTCGGGTGGGCGCTTGGAGGTTACTCTCCCTCACCCTCCTCGTCTAATATCGTTGAGAGCAAGTCGGAGCAGAGTCATGGGTTTGAGCCAATCGAGGAAGTCGCCACGGGGTCTGGAGCGCAGTGGACTGGTGAAGATACGACTCGGAGAAGGAATGTGGGGGAGCCGGATGTGGGGGTGGATGATGGCGTGTAGTACTGCGTTTCTTATCGAGGTTCATTGATTATAGAGATGCGGAGTGAGTCTTTTCCTGGGCTCTCGGGAGGGCCTGAGGTGAGGCGGACTTCGATCTGGTGGAAGCAGGCGTGTCTGGTAGGATCATTCCTGCTCCGAATCTTGCTCGTGGATTGTGGTCAGAGGATCGATTGGGCTTCCGCAGGCTAAGTCCATATGAATATGTTTTCCTTGCATCCAGGGACTTGGAAACTCGGAGGAAGAGAGATTATCAAAACATGAGTCTTTTTGACAGGGGCCAGACCATTCTGGGCATATCAGATAAGATGGGAACCGCGAGGATCTCCCTTTTGGCGGACTCGGAGGGGCTTGGCACTTTGACCTTCAACGCTCGGAAGAGCACGCCATATTTACTCAGCAGGGTGTATTGGGATCTAATCGATATTTCCCGGGGGTGTACGAGGTGGCAGAGATCCGATCTGGTTGACCCACATCCAGTCAGAAGGGTGTAGAGTGTTCCCAGTCATTTCTCCATTTCTACAGCAACAGGCTTGTGGTATTGCGCTTTCCCTCTTCTTCTCTCACCCCCACCCCACATCTCCCCGCGTTCTTTGTGCTCTTTGGTGAGTTGACCGACGGTGCTGAGTATTGTCAGTGTGCTGACAGGAGGTGGGGTAGCCATGGCCAAGGCACTTCTCTTCGACCTCACGCAGCCTTTGGCTATCCTCCTCCGGGAAGGCACGAAGCAAGCCCATACCGAGGCTGAGACCAGCCAAGGTGCCCGCCTCCTTCTGGGTGGAAAGCTCCCCAAGAACGAGTACATCCGGTTCCTCATGATGCTGTGGTATGTCTACGAGTGAGTATACAATTCCGCTCCCACCCCAGTCCGTAACATGTATTTAACTGCTTTGGGCCACCTCAGTGCTATTGAGGCAGCACTCGACAAGCACGCAGCGTACCCAACACTCGAGCCGACGCACAACCCCACCCTCCTCGCCCGTGCCCCCGCCCTCTCCGCCGATATCTCATACCTCCTCGACGTTCCCGAAGATTCGTGGAAATCACATCCCATCCACCAGGACCTTGTCACCCCTTCGCTTCCCCCTGCACTCCAAACCTACATCACCCGCCTCAGGACCCTCGCCAACTCCCCCGACCCCTCCCCGCTCCTTGCGCACTCGTACGTCCGGTACCTCGGAGATTTGAGTGGCGGCCAGTCGATAAGGAGGATTGTGTCAAAAGCGTATGGGCTAGAAGAGGACGGGCAGGAGGGAAAGGAGTTGGGGGTGTCGTTTTATGTGTTTAAGGAGTTGAGAGGGTCGAGGGAGGCGAGTATTGGGGAGATGAAGAGGATTAAGGATTGGTTTAGGGATGGGATGAACCTGGCCGGGGAGAGGTGTGTAGACGATCACGCTAAACGTGAGTTCATTCTTTCATTCATTCCTCCTGGCACCCTTCTTGCAACCCCGGGTGCGCAAAGCTCGCTCCTGGGCGCCTCCTGTCACGGGAGGCGAACTAGTCGGAGCGCTCGAGGCTCTTCGGCCTGCAGGCTGGACTTCATTTACCGAATCCGAAGAACGTTGTTTACTCACATTATGATGGTTCTTGTTTCACATAGTTGCCATCGTTGAGGAGGCTAGCAACGCGTTCAGGCTCAATATGGGCTTGTTCTCTGCTATCAGGATGCCCGCACAAGAAGAGTCCAAGTCGACGCCGAATGGCTCTTCAACAGCGAATAAGCGCAAAGCAAAGCCTTTGGAGGTTACAAAGAGCGATGAGCCCAAGTCTGGGTGGCCTATGAGCTCGGTGGCAGCTGTTATTGCTGCAGGTACGTGGTTTCAAGCTTGCTTTGGGTGGAAACTAGGTTAACCTCCTTCACGTAGTATGCCTCGGGCACTTCGTCCTCGTGGTGGGAGGCTTCACGGGGAACCGTGGATATGAGAAGCTCCTCGCTGTAGACCGATGGTTGTCGGGTATTCTGGGTTCCCGCTCAGAGTGAACTGGTTGACGCTTTACGACTTCATGACGCTGCATACTATCTCTGCTTGGATGTACCACCACGCTATCTATTCTGCTCCATAGAATTCATGTCCTTGGATTTGTCCCCTCGAATTCGGTGCTGCGACGGGTAAACTCTTCGGCTGTAGCCGAGACCGGCATGGCTTTGATTGTTGATCCGGGATGCCGATGGCTTTTCGCTGTGGGGAACAACTCCAAGTCTCCTAATTCTTCCCTCCTCCTCCCTCGACATTGTCTAAACCTACCTGATCGCCGTGTAGCACGACGTCGAGCCCCGTTTCACCCCTTTATCAATGCTGTCCACCGCTGTCCGGCCCAGTAGGCGTCCTGTGGTCCTCGCCGTCCAGCGGGCCCTGACCACGGAATCGCTGGGCTCGCGCTCCACCCCGCACGATCTCCCTCCGCCAGGGCTGGGCTCATCATCGTCGGCGACGTCCAAGAACCCTTCCCCCAAGTACCGCCTGACCCCGCAGCCCCGACCTGCCGTCTCACACCGACACTCGCCTCTCCCCAAGCTCCCTGCAAGCTTTGGGAAGAATCAACTCCTCCCGGTATCCAATTCTACCCGCGCGCTGTTGGAGAGTGTCGTGGCCAAGTTCAATGCCCCGATCAGATATGCATTTGCGTACGGGAGTGGGGTGTTTGAGCAGGATGGGTATGTGCAGAAGGAGGGCACGGAGAAGCCGATGTTGGATTTCATGTTTGCGGTTACGCATCCTGCCCATTTCCACTCGATCAATATGCAGCAGTTCCCTGGGCACTACCCGCTATACTCGAGAGTGCTCGGGAGCTCGTATATCTCGAAGGTGCAGGAGATTGCGCCTGGGGTGTGGTTTAACCCCTACGTGACCATCGAAGGAGTGGTATGTGTCGTCACATTCCTTCACTCTCCCGTGCTTACCCAGGTCTAGACGATCAAGTATGGTGTGACGACCGTCGACACCCTCTGCGCCGACCTCCTTAACTGGAGGACGCTCTACCTGGCAGGACGTATGCACAAACCGCTGCGGATTATCAAGGACGATGCTCGAGTTCGGCTCACTCAACAAGTTAACCTTACCTCCGCGGTCCGCGCTGCCCTCCTCACCCTCCCCGAATCTTTCTCCGAGACCGAGCTCTTTGAGCGGATAGCCGGGATTAGCTACACCGGTGACCCGCGGATGATGCTCCCGGCGGAGAACAGAGGCAAGGTTTCGAACATTGTGTCGATGCAGGGGGCGCAGTTCAGGGAGTTGTATCATCGATTAGTGGTAGCGCTCCCTGGGACCCATTGGACGCCGTCAGGGAGGATCGAGCAGGATACGAGTGCGAAGGCGAGGAGCGCGCATCTCAAGAAGTTGCCGACCGGGCTGTTGGACAGGGTCAAGGGGAGATACGGAGGGAACCCGGAGGTGAAGGAGCTGGAAACGGATGAGCAGGCGTATTGGATCAAGATGGCTGGGGATGAAAAGTTGGCTGAGGTTCTGCGGACGGGTGCGTTAATCTTCCCTTTCGAGGTTGTAGGGTGCTAACTTTCTGTCTCAGAACTGGGTGGCATTGTTAGATACCCCGCAACTGTACAGACCCTGAAAGGCATTGCCAGCGCCGGCGTTGGCAAGAGCGTACGGTACGGGTCTGCCAAGTTCAACAAGTGGTGGGCAGGTTCATAACTCCCTTCATCGCACGGAAACACATCATTCGCATCTATAGAGACGCTAGACTCTTTAACATATAGGATCTAAATATTGCACCGCTCATTGCTCCCATTCTACACTGTATTCTTAATTTAATCGCACGTTGCACTCGATGTATCATTAGAGTTTTCGATACTAGTCTTCAACAGATGATGAGTAGAAACGAGGCCTGCGACGTCAGACCTTCCGAGACTCTGTATGGGCGCTCTCACGAGCTGGACCCTTCTTCCCGAACACCCATCACTCGCAGTGCATGGCAGCGAATGCTCCTCCGCCGTATCGTCCAGCACAAGGGTCCGACTCTCCTCTTTCCTCAATGCCGAGCGGCCGTCGGTAGGCATGCCACCCTTCCTCCAAATGGATTCCCGCAAAGGCGGTATAACGCTGCCGTGGCAGCTGTGAAGGCGTCGGCGAACGTGAACCAGCAGAGTGGGGAGGGACAGCGGAATCCAAATAAGGGGATCTTGGACATGTTGCGGTTGGGTGAGTCCGTATAGCTCTGGATATGGCGTGTAGGACGACGAGGCTCATGGGAGAGGCGTCGTGTGATGTGTAGAGTTGCAGGAGGAGGAGAGGAAGTTGCAACCCAACGTGTTCAGGGTCAACGCGTTCGCCAAAGCTATCGACACCATTTCGCGGATTGGGGAGACTATCAAGTCTGGGGACGATTATGTGCTTGAGGTGTGTGCTGTCACCACCTTCGCCTTCAGTGAATAGGATGCTAAAGGGTTTGGGGTCCTGGGGACGATAGGTTCAAGGTATTGGCATTGGAATCAAGAACAGGATCAACCTGTACTTCATCCAGCAGGATCTAGACGCTGCGTGTAAGTTGGTTTCTTTGGTTCCCATGGGAGGAGAACGTTCGTTGATTTTGAATCGGGGGTGGCAGATAATGAAGAGCAGAAGGAGGATGCATTGAGGAGGGCGGCGGTTATGGACTTGCAGAAGGTCCCTGGGATTGGGTGCGTACTTGACTCTGGCACCCTTATTGCAGTGTTACTCACCTTGTTATCCATCTCATCTCCATCGCGTTCCCCTAATAACATAGACGCGTCAGAGCTAAAGCACTCGCAGCAGCAGGGTGTCGGGACACGGAGGCCCTCCTCGCCTCGGAGGAATACCACCCGATGCTCACGCCGCAGCTAATTATATGCTTGAAGTATATCAAGCACCTTGACAAGACGACGAGTAGAGAGGCAGCAGAGAGGATTCTTGTGAGTCGTTCTCGGCGCTTGCATCTCAGCGTGAAAGCTAATGTATGTGATGAACTCGTAGAACGAGGTCACAAAATGCCTTCCTTCGCAATACGAGGCGATACTCGTCGGGGAGTAGTGAGTCTATATCGAAAGCGCGTTTACATGTGGTGACTTACTATGGGTGTAGTCGTAGAGGAGCCTCCGATATCTCCAACCTCGACATCATGCTCCTCAATCGCGACTTCGTGCACGTCCCTATGCCCACAGACCCTCCTACATTCCCTATTCCAAGCTCATCACCTTCAACACCATCGTATTCTCCCCCTTCTTTCGAACCCTTCTGGGACTCTGTAGAACCATCGTCAGGATCCTCTCCCTCCTCATCCACTTCCCCAGCATCACCAATACGAGCATCTGAACCCACCTCTCCATCACCGACACCAGCAACGCCCAAACGCAAAAGCAAGCACATCATCAAGAAACGCGAACGTACGACTGGACTCACGAAGGCCGCACGGAAAGCGAGTTTATTGCATAGCGAGGTCATACCGTGTCTAAGGAGCCGGGACGTGATGTATGAGACGCTTGGGGAGACGGTGCATACGTGGACGGGACTTGTCCGGCTGCCTCCACCATCACACGCAACGGAGACGCCAGGGAAATTGGAGGATAGAAGTGAGGAAGAGCCCAGGGTGGCGCTGAGTTTGCAGACGCCGGTGGGGGTAAAGTACAGAAGGGTTGCATTCCAGTCAGTCGTTTCTGCGCCTAAGGGAGTGGTATACTGACGTTTGGTTTTAGCTTAGTCCCGCAGAAGTCAAGATCGACCGCGTTGTTGGCTTTGACAGGCGACGACGAGTTGAACCGGCATATGCGGAAGAAGGCCGAAAGGCAGGGGATGCTCTTAGATGAGTACGGTTTGTGGAAGTGGAATACATCTGGAGGGTCGTCAGTGGAGGGGCCGGAGGGCTCCTCATCAACCGAGGCATCGGGGAGTCCAGAACTCGTAGAGGCCCTAGATGAGGAGGTGGCGCCTGGCGGATATTGGGGTTTGGTGACGACGTCCACAGAGGAGGATGTGTTCAAGGAGCTCGGTATGAGGTATATACCCCCGGAAAAGAGAAATTGGGGCTTCGTGACGGGCGCTGCGAAGTTGAGGCCAACGAAGAAGAAATTCTCAACGTCGTTCGTGGGGTCATAGCATCGGCCCTCATTTCGCAATTATCTTGGTTACTTTGATTCACTCGTTCACTTTCAAGCATATCCTCTCTCTTTTCCACACGCTCTGTAACTTCCGCCATCTCATTCAGACTCTAGGAAAGTCTAATTAGGCTTTCTATCTATTGTAGCATTACCTAGATACTCGATGCACGCCCATATGCAGAACCCTTCCACTCCCGTCTCAAAGTCGAGACTTCTCCTCCCCGCTCTCTTTCGCCTTGTCCTGCCCATTCTTCATATTCCACGCAACCGGCACAGTCAGCGCCATCTGTGTTGCCTGCGCCAGACAAATTTGTTCATCTCTCCAACCCTCCCTCACCCCGCCCTCCTTCACCTCCCCAACGTTTGCTGGGGCAGTCCATACCTCGACGTACACATCGTGCCTACCCTGGGGGTGGTTGATGAACCTCCCTTGACTATACAACCCTACCGTGCGCTGAGAGTGCTTCGCCGGGTCAAGTAGGGAGATGGGGAACTTGAAGTCGACGGCGAGGGTCATGGTGGGGAACCACGACGATCCGCTTTTTAGACCTCCGCGTTCGGACGCGGGGAGTAGGTTGATGGTGTTGAGGAACATGTCCACGAGGAATGGGATATACGCATTCTCAAGCTTCTCCGTGGGCATGTCGAATTGGAGGTACCCGCCCCACTCCAGGCCATCGCCACCTATAGAAGCGCTCGAAACCTGCCGCGAGGGGTGGTCGAGCTTATTCTTCGCAGTGATAGTGGCATCGTAGGCCCAGGTGATGTGGTTGTGGAAACTCCAGAGAGAGCCACGCTGTTTGGTGGGTGTTATGTGGGTGGGATGAGTGTGGAGGGGGTGCCGACGGGCAAAAGGGGATGGAGGTTGGAGGGTGAGGTTGAGCGGTTCGGAAGGGGCGTTCGCGCCGAATATTGCGTGAGATGTGATACGGAGGGCGTCCTTGGGGAGGACGGTTAGGACGCCAATAGGTTGCTATTCTCCTAGAGATGCGACTTACCTCTTGGTAGAGCTCTGCAACGAGGTTGGAGAAGCCCTTTCCCGTCTTCAGAGTGTGAACGTAGACGTTGAAGGGGATCTTGGGGTTTGTCGGCCTCAGGAAGTGCGCAGATATATGCAGAGGATCAATGTGCGCAGTGGAGGCTTGGTATTGGATGCAAGCCTGGAGAACCAGGGCCAGAGCATAACCTCCGCAGGGTACGCTAGGCAGTTTAGGCTTCAACAAAGGGATGTGGTAATTGAGAGCGATTAAGCGCTCACCTCCCGATGTTCCAAGTTGGATCCAAGGTCCCTTCGTACACCTTCCTATGGTCAGAAGGGTTGCCTGCAACGGGGTGCACGGTCGATACGGCCTGGTTATATGGCGCCATCGTGGCTCAAGACCGTCCGCGGGGTTGGTGGTCGTGGTACAAATTCGATCCAGGAATGATGACTTGTGTCCTTCAAGTACCCCTTCACCGGAGCCCATAGACGCCGGGCAGAACTTCACATGAATTACGATGATGAAGCACATCGCGCCGGCAATGCATCTCACCCGCCCATCTCCGCGATAACCTGGCCGGTAGAGAGCTATCCTGAGCCTATGTTGAGCGGGCCAGGGTGATACGGATCGAGGAAACGTACTTCTTTGGGTGAGAGCATGGTAATCCGCCACAGAAACGCGCCTTCTTGCGAACAGTGCTTCGAGTAGCGTTCGACCGGAAAGGAAGGAGGGTCGGGCATACCCGAAATAGTATGCCCGACTCAACGCCGGTTGGAGATGGCCTCCTCTGCCAAGTCCTTGTGTAGGGCAAGGGAAGCGGGGTATCATCGAATTGGGCACACACAGCCGTAGAGGTAATCCTCATCGCAGTCACAGAAAGACCCGGTGATTCTGAACGAAGACTTGGAATGATATCATTCTGCACAGCCTGGCCCCTATCTTGTTGACCACCATGGCCTACCTCACGAAACCGACGGTGTACAACATCGAAGACACCAACATTGCGTTGCTAGGGTCAGACGTGAGTACATGCTCCTTTACCGTCAGCACTCGGTAGCGAGGGGACCCTTGTTCAACTATTAGTGCTGCTGAGCAGCGTGTTCGCGCCTCGCTCCTGACCTCCATCATACCATGCCATCCGCTGATATTCCCTTTCGCGATTAGATTGAGAAGAACGTCCGAGAACATGCTGGAGACAAGGAGCCCGCTTGGGAGAGCGCAGGGCAAGAGGAAGGCCTGAAAATATGGCGTGTCAAACAGTTCCATATCGTTGAGTGGCCGGAAGAGAGGCACGGCTCTTTCTACGATGGGGACTCTTATATAGTCCTATACGTGAGTTGCCAGCCTCTCATTTCCAACCCCTTCCAACGGTGCAAATAGACATACAAAGCCTCTCCTGAAGCCACCAGTTACTCGTACAACTTACACTTCTTATTAGGCCAGAACACGACCGTCGACGAGGCAGGCACGGCCGCGTATAAGACTGTTGAGCTCGATGACCGTAAGTAATGTTTCCCTCCCCACGCGAACCATTTCATGTATCTATCCGGTTATTTAGATCTGAACGGCAAGCCTGTCCAATTCCGCGAAGTGCAGAACTTTGAGTCGGCCCAATTCCTGTCATACTTCCCGCAGTTTACCTCACTGAAGGGAGGCGTATCCACCGGCTTCCACCATGTCGTTGACCTTCCTCCTTTTGATATCCTCAAACTGTACCGCGTTACCCTGTCTCGCTTCCCCGGATCGCGCGCCAGCACGCTCGTTGTAAGGGAGGTCGCGCCTGTTGCGGCGAGTCTTGTCGCAGGGGACGCATATGTGCTGGATAAGGGAACAGAGGTGTGGCAGTTACATACGAAGGAGAGTGCTGGGCAGGAGAAGTACAAAGCAGCAGAGTTTGCACAGAGCTTGGTGGGTGAGAGGAAGGGATGTGAGGTCACGGTGTTTGGTGAGTTAACTTCCCTCGCTCTTGTCTGTGCCACCTCCCTGATGGTAAGCTCAGACGAAGGCGCGTCCGGAGCCCATAAGTTCTTCTCTGCGTTCGGAGAAGGAACTACCCTCATTCCTCACGGGGCACCCGAGCCACGCGATACCAAGCTCTTCCGGCTCTCTGACGCGTCTGGGCAGGTCGCGTTCCAACAACTTCCTGGAGCCTCTCGGAGCCTGCTATCATCGGACGACGCGTTCCTGCTCGACGATTCCAAGGACGAGACGCACCCCGCTGTGTACGTGTGGATCGGCAAGCGTGCGAGCTTGAAGGAAAGGCGATCGATTGTCCAGGTCGCCCAGCGGTATCTGTACGATGAGCGGGAGAGCCATCGCGGGAAGTTGGGTGTACCCATTATCAAGATGGAGGAAGGTGGCGAAATTAAAGGGTTCTTCGGGGCGCTTGGGGAGGCGCAGTAGCGGGAGAAATCTACATTATGCAGGCTAGGCCACGACAATTGAGTTCCAGCGCAGTTATGGTGTCCGCAACAATCGGCGTAGCCCAATCAATAATTTAAGCGCCCGTACCGCGATTTTGCCGCGCACGGTAGACATACGAAATTCTAAGCAAGGGTTGCTAAAGAGACAGATACGGTCAATACAGAGGGATGTATTGAACTGTTCCTCTGGGTGATGAATCTCCAATCCAGTCCTCAGGCGGTTGTGGTCAGGCCGCCATCATATTGGTATTCATAGGCTGGCAAGAGCGACAGCAGGGCCACAAATCTACTGGACATGAAGTACGATGGTCAGCGGTGTGAACGTGTTAGAGAGGTCATTCAGACCCTTCAAGTGGTCCGGTCTGCCGCCGTTCCTACAAGACATCGAACTCGAAGTATCCACAGGAGCGGAGCCAGGCCCCGCGTTCGCTGTGGCCCCTGCGATACGACGTGTCTTGTCCCTGATTGATAGAATCCGAGAACCTCATGTCAAACAGTTCCGGGAGGAGCGCAACAATCTCGGCGAGGGTGCTCTGCATACACAACTCGTAGTCCTCCTTGTCTTTATCGTATGGGTACTTTTCGACAGGGGCCTCGCTGCGCGAGTAGCGGCCGAGCGGTGTCTTCTCAAAGCAGGAGAAAAGTGCCAAAGCCTTGAGGCACCGTGGGAGGGGGTAATAGCCACGGGCCAGGAAGTAAACGATGTCCTGTTATTATGCGATAAGTTGTAACAGTGACAGTGACAAGTTGGAGCGATCGAACTCACCAGATCGGTTTGTGGCTTAGAACACGGAGTACCGTCAGGTTCGCCAAAATACTTGTTGAAGCGCGCGAGAGGATCTCCTTTAGCGGCTTCATGTAGATCGTGGGGGTTTGATGGGCTGGGCGACCTAGGCGTGTACCAACTGCCTGGTTGAACGATAATGGGACGGTTTGGAAGTGGGCCTCCCTCGTCACCCTTGGTAGTCGGCTCCTCCTCGATGCCTCTAAATGCCATAATACGGTCCAGTACAGGAGGGAGGCCTGAATTCATGCCCCCGAGGGTCCTTTCCACATCGACTCGGATGTCTCTTTGCAACATATCCAGTAGCTCCTCCTCCACAATTTGCTCACTTGTGTCGTTAGACGGCATTGGTGGCCCCGACCTTGTCCCACATCGCCATTGGATCGGAAGAGACGCTACCTTATCCTCCGCGACCGCGACCCTGAGATCGCGCAGAGCAGGGAACCTGGCGGTGAGGTAGGGAAAGAACAGTGACGCTGGTCCCACAGGAGGGTATGTAGGAAGGTGGAGGGTTGTTACCGGGACGGTGGACAACGTGAGGGGGTGCAAGAAATCTTCGAGTTCGGTTTCGCCCTGGGTGAGGAACGTTGCCGTTTTGGCCTCGCCTTGCAAGTATACTCGGATGTCGTTGACGGGCCTACCCGGGACTAGAACTCGGGCCCATTCAAGAGGGCAGGACAGCGTTTCGAGCAAAGGCATAGAACGTGGTGGTAGATGATTGACGAGTGGTAGGGAAGGCGGATTTCCTCCAACGTTGAGCTTACGAAGGGCTGGCGTACGTCCGAGAAACTGGAAGACGAGGGCGGTTGGGATCGACACCGATTCCCCCCCGGATGTCCGAAAGCGCCATGATAGACTGTGCAGACGCAGAAAATCGCCTTTAACGAATGTTCTGGTACAGAGCTGTGCGAAGACCGGCTCAATCGCACTCCCGTCGGTTCCGAAATCGATCTCGAGCTCTTTGATGTGGGGAGGGGAGATGAGAGCAAAGGCACTCGCAAGGTGGTGGTCGGGGACGTTCTTGTATGGGTCATGACCTGGAATATAATAGACCAGGTGAAAATGGTGGCCGGGAATCGTACCGAAGGAGAGAGAGGTGATGGAGGTGAGGGGAGCCGGTGATTCTGGGAACCAACAGAAGTTAAACCGAAGCTCTGTCAAAGAGGGATGCAAGTCGAACGCGGCCAGGAGCTTGTCGTCTACCGGATATTTGTACAGCTCTAGTCGGCGAAGACTTGAGAGAGCTGGAAGTTGTTTTAACAGCGTCTGTCGGAATTGACTGAGCGCGTCGAAGATCGCCTTTGAAAGCATCTGCCTCTTCGAGGGGGGCTGGAAAGGGTCGGCTGGGTATCCGCCCCGGACGTGTCGGCCCCCGTAGCCATGTATTGTCAGCTTTCGCGGTTGGCTGCACAATAAACGATGGCTTCCAATCAAGGTCAGCCTCCTTTCCGATAGAATGCACTTGCGCATATTGTTCTCCCATTCCTCCCATTCCCATTCTTGTACGGGCCAAGGTTTTGCCCCAGGGGGACGCCAGGGTGCTCCAGGTTGACCAAAGCGGTAATTTGTGAAGGAGACTCCCACATTCGGGCTCGCTGAAAGTTCTTGGAAAAGCAATACTTGGCAGATGCCTGCGAAAAGCCGGGATACGAGCGACAGAGCTTTGATCTGTTTCCAATCGGTTTCGGCCCCACGAAGGATACGTTGCCAGAGCTCGGGCGGTAGCTCGACACATCCTGGGTGGGTCTCAGAGATCATCACTAAACTGCGCGCATCGCAGCCGGTCAGCAGCCACCCCAAGAATATGGAGGTTCAATACACGTACAGTGACGGGTAAGTTTGAATCAGGGATGGGGCAGTGAAGGAAGCTGTGGGATCTTCGCTCATCGCGACCCAATATATACCCACAGTACTGGCCGGTCTCTCCGGGGTCAGGCGGACAAATAGAAGTCGCCGTAATGCCTGACCGCAGCAAAGAACCTGAGATAGAGTGATGTGCGACAGGGATTAGACCTGACTAGACCCCATTTCAGTTAAGCGCCCAACGTTGGCCACCACATCCGGTCTGAAGCGTAGCACAATTGAAGAACGATGGATCGGGGGAAGGTTAAGAAATGCGCCCGCCCAACGGGCGGTCGATCGAGATGGTGAGTGTATCCTCGCAAGAGTTGGTTGGATGGAAAGGTGGCTCTGCCAATAGTACGAGACAGGTTCAAGGCCAAGTTTCCCACTGGACAACACCTTTGATCCGAACCATCTGAACTACCCCAGACGTTACCCCAACGTTCCTCGTTGACACCACGCCTACTACCTCGCCAGCGAGCTGAGTTGGGCGATCGAGACGCGCTCACGGGACGAGCAGACGATCGCGTCCTCACGACCGGGTTATCTGAGACATTGATCACCCCGCCAGTGCTCATATAAAGGTAGGCACTGCTCTCTTTCTCCTTCCTTCACGGCTTGCTCTCCCACCACAGCGAAGCCCTCAATTACTCGCCTTTTGTGTTGTTTAGATTGCGGCGCTTTGAGCGAGGGTCGTGTTAGACCGGGGGAATCACGCTGCTCGCCTTTTGCGCCTCTACTCAGAACCTCATCCTGTCTATCTAGTAACGGTAGCATGACTCGGGGCCTCGCGGTGCTAGCTCACTGGTCAGCACCCTTGTTTTCCCAGGGTGGGGCAGCGATAGGGAAGCGCAACTTGAGCTAGGGCCATCTGTATGGCGCGCGCCTCCGCAGGAGAATTGTTTAGTCGTGGTGCAAGTCTCTCGGCTTCCGGATGGTGACTCGGTACCTCGCGATGCGATACGCGCGCCCTGGTGTACATGCATATCTACTGCAGCAAGCGCCTGGGCTCGAAGAGAAGGCGCAGCCCCCCCAGGTTGCTCTGCACCGGGCCTGTTCGGTGCACCGATGGTCACCGTGGGCGCCCAGGTGTCCCTACCCTATTTTTCGGGGAAAGCCCAACGAAAGGCCCTTCGCAGTGGCCCTGAGATGGCGAGAAACATTTTGGGACCAAAGGATGACATATATTCCGCCGAATACTTATACTACTAGAGTGGATCTAGCAGCTCCCACTTGGGGAGGTTAGGGTTGGCTTTATGCCACGCCCAATCTTCCTCCCGCCGAAGGTAAAGCCGGCTGTAGGAACCAAGCCCATATCCACTCTCGTTGGCGAAACTGAACGAAGACAGCCCAGTGTGTCGCTGAGAGACTTCTGTCAACGCTGTCCGCAGACACAACTCGTAGTCCTTCACGGTCCGGATCTGTGCCAGTGACCACCGTGAGGAATCTGTTTTTGCACTCGCAAAACAGTTGCCTAGGGAAAGAGATTGCAGGGAACGGGGGAGAGGGTAGTGTCCACGGGCGAAGAAACAGAGGACATCCTATTGGTAAGTGTGTCATCATGTTGGGCGCCCTACTTGTATGGAATTGGGATATGGCTCACCAGGAGGTTATCTGGCTTTTTGAGGGGAAGACCGCCAGTATCAAGCACATCGAAATGAGCTTGTAATGGCGCTAAGGGGTGCCGTTGCTCTCCGTGAGGCATGTCAACGTCCTCCTGCGTGGATGTACTGGTTCCCGAAGAGCTAGCCGTACTGCGTCGATGCTGGTATCCAGACGGCCGCGTAGCCAACATATTTTGGCGGCGGGTTTGGATCGGCGGGACCGAGGGCTGCGCTTCTGATGCTGGGTCTTGAGTGGTTCCTCGAAAGGCCTTGATGCGCTCCCCGATGGGCGGAAAGGCTACTTTCTTGGCCCCTGAAAACTCACGTTCGACTTCATCCCGCACGTCCGCCGCCAACTTCTCCAGCAGGCCGCGCTCTACTGCCTGTTCAGCTGTGTCAATGCAGGGAATGGGAAGCCCCGCCCTGTGGTTCCCACACCTCCAGGCTTGCCGAAGGCTCATCTGCTCACCAGCCACTGTCGCTCTTAGGTCATGTAGTGCCGGAAACATGGCATTCAAATACGGGAATAACAGCCAGACGGGCGCCAGCGGGGGATATGGGGGGAGGTGCAGGGTGGTGATCGGGGATGTGGACAAAGTGAGTGGGCGGAGAAGCTCGTCGAGTTCAGACATGGTTGAAGCGAGGAAGGTCTTGTGGTTGTCTTCGCCCAGTAGCCACGTCTTGACATATTTGACGGGCCTTCCGGGTACAAGGAAACGCGCCCAAGGCAGTGAACAGGAAAGAGTGTCGAGTTCGGGTAGATATGGGCGGGGGAAGCTACCCTCCAGATGTAGGTCCTGCCAAGATGACTGAGAAATGTGGAGCTCTCGAAGGACCGGTGTGGAGTTGAACAGCTGGCGTAAGAGGACAGGGGTTTCCACTGGATAAGATGTCGACCGCAGGTTCATCTTTTGCAAACGGCGAAATTCTGCTTTCGCCATTCTCTCAGCAAAGTGTTTGAGGAAACGCCGGACATCGCTGTCGTATGCCCCGAGGGCAATGTCAAGGTGTTCGACGTGGGCTGGGGAGATAAGTTCGTACGCGCTTACAATGTGGTGATCTGGGATACTGTGATAAGGGGAGGGGCCAACTGCAGGGACATAGTAGGAATTCAGGCCCTGTGCCGTGGGGACATGACGAAATGCCATGGACGTGATGGATGTCAAGGGAGAGGGCTCCTCTGGGAACCAGCAGAAATCAAGCGTGAGGTCATTCAAAGTAGGGTGTGATTCGATTGCCTTGAGAAGTTCCTGGTCGACGGGGTACTGGAACAGTTCCAACCGGCGCAGCTGAGTGAAGTGGTGGAGGTGTTGTGTAAGGGTGTTTCGGAGGCGCAGGAATTCGTCGAACACAGTGCCGGTGAGAACGCGCCGCTCTGGTGGTCGTTCAAATGGGTTCGAGGGGTAACGGTACCACCGAAGGGCGTACCCTCTGAGCGTCAGGGTACGGATATGGCTCGCTAAGAGAGTATGATTTCCCAATGTGTCCAGTCGGCGCTCTGACATGATTGTTCGATGCATATCCCCTTCCCAAGCCGCCCAGTCCCACGCGTCAACTTGTATGGGGTATGCTCTTCGACCCGTGGGCGGGCGGGGTCCTATCGACTGATGACTCTTGTAGTCAACCCCGATGTTGGGGGATAGGGATAGATTTTGGAACAAAACGGCCTGGCAGATGTCTCTGAAGAGGCGGCATACCAGAGATATATCCTTCATTCGCTCCCGATTGAAGCAGAACGAGTGGTGTCCGCCTTGGAGAATGTGCGCCCAAATCTCCGGTGGGAGTTCTGACATGTGCGCTGAGGGAATCACTCGACCCATTTCACTAGAAGATCGTGGTGAGCAACTCGAATGAGATACGGGAGAGAGTTCCGTGTGCGCACCTCTTGCTCAGGTAGAGAATGAAGGGGCGGCTGCAAACGCCGCCGGTTTGCGACCCACCTTTATCATGCTGTACAACCTTGAGGCTCGGCGATAGGCGATATCATACATGGTCTAGACTGTACAGCAGTCAGCCGGTTGGGGAATCGAAGGGAGAAGCATGACTTTGGAGTCCATTTCATAGCTTGGGGCGCTAATGAACGACCCTAATAGAACGCTGGGGGAGTGCTGTGCAAAAGGTGTTGCGACTACGACGGTCTCCAAGCTCCATCATCAGTAATTTAAGCGCCTGCGTGACGACAACAGACGAATGGGCAATTGTTCAGTATCTGAGTTACGAGTTCGTCCCCAAAATGCTTCTCAGCTATGATGCAATTCCGAACACTGCGGTTTGGCTCTCTGTTTGTGTGGTGCCGAGCACAGCTGGGCAAGTACAAGGCAACGTCAGTCAATGCATGGTTCCAAGGATAGCACAGTTCGCTGGGAGCAACCAGGATCACCAGCAAACGAAATGTCTGACAGCGGAACGAGCCACCCATAGTAGGGCGGAGCCTTGGTAATGGGCGAGCCGTGGGCAGTCTAAGTGCTTCAATATCGATTTTCGAGGCACGTGAACGGTGATCATCGTGAAGCATTGAGAGGAATCTGGAGGAGACCATCCAAATGTGACGATCACCGGGGAACCGGTCAAAGACCGGACTCCATGCCTCGGGGAGCGAAGGGGTGGCCAGGGTAAAAGAAGGAGAGACAACTATGCACGAGAAGGATCGGTGCACGAACACGCACTAGTGTAGATATACAGTGATAGGTGGATTGGGGTACATTGGCTTTACATGTTCAACAGACGCTTCATCTGCACGGGTACCAACTCCCTGGGTAGGGTCGCCGCCACCTGTTCACTTCTCTTCAGTACCAACTCAAAAAGACGATCGAAATCGCGTACCATTTGTGCTGCATCCCTGCCCCCTACTTCCCAGCCTCCTTCTGCCACCCCAATGAAACACTTCTCCACCAACTTCGCAATGAGCTGATCCACACCAAACTTCTCCCCGGTATGCCGCCTCCATCGCCACAGGTTCTTGAGGAGCTTCACTCGCCTAAAAAGGAACCTCCTGCGTGAGGGAATAGCTTCTGGGTTGAATGGGGCCGCTGCTGCGTTTGATGCTTCGAACTTTGCCAGAAGGGTCTCGGTTTCTTCTACTGCTAGTCTGAAGCGAGAGAGGACAGCGGATAGGATCATCTGGAACTTGCCGCTCCCTTCCTCCATCGTAGCCTCAATTTCTTCTGTGAGGTCTACCACCCTTTTGATGTGTGCCTCGGAGTAGACGTCCAGATCTCCACCCTCGATGAGCTTGCATACGCGAGGAATAATGGCGGTCGATATCATCGACGCGACGAGGTCTCCATCGGAGCCTAGTTCCCTTTCCTCGTCTTCATCGGCGCCTTCTACGACAGGCCTAGAATATTCGTAGAGGCTTTTGTACCATTTGAAACTGTCCAGGCTTCGGGGATCCTGAGAAGATAGAAGTTATGTTAGTCTAACGCTGAGCCCAAATGAAACATGTATGTACCTCGATGCAATCCCAACCCACAATCTCCAACCTAACCCAAAACTCCCAAGCGCTCACAACCCCAAGGCCACCCCACGCATTCCTGTACACATCCCCATACCGCTCCCTCCAGGCTGCCCACCTCTCCCCTGTGGGGTTCCTAAACTCTTCCGCCCTGACGTCTTTCAACACCTCCTTCTTCCTGCTACTGAGGTCGGCGACCGCTACAGCGTAGTCTGACGCATCAGCTGGTGGCAACGATGAGTCGGTCGAGTACCCTTCCTCTGGTTTGTCTGGACGCCCCCGTGAGGCGCGTTTCTGGACGCGATGGGCGTGCCGGATGGCGCGTGTTGCACGGCGCTCCTTGCGAAGAACGGCGGAATCAGGCTTGGGAACGATGCGGCCGAGTTCGTCGATTTCCTCTGGTTCTTCTGCCTCGGGAGCAGGGGTTGAGAGATGTGCGTAGATTGTACTCAGATCGTCGTCGTCGTCTACCCGTCGTCGTGAGGAGACCAGTTCGAGGCGCTCACGCAGAAGAGCTATATGGTCATCTTCCAACTTCTCCAGCATGGGATATTTCTCATCGAGGAAACCCCCAACACTCTCCAGCCATTCCTTGAAGTCTCCGAACCACGCCCGTTTGTCTTCCGCTTTTATGACCAAATCGCGCATCTCCACTTCTCTCCGTTCCACATCCTGTCGCTCCTGTGCCAGGGTCTGCAGCGCGGCGCTGTTACTCGCATGCGAAACCGTCAACTGCGCTATCTGCTGCGCGAGCCGGTTCAGCGCAGGTTGGAGGGTGGGGACGTCGGCGTGGGCAGGCATCTTTGCAGGTTTGTACGTTTCCTTGGGTTTAGCAGATGTTGACGGCTCGTAGGGTGTATGTCCGCCTCTGCGCAACTGTTCTTGCTCCCATTCCATACTCTCTTCGTCTACTTCTTCGCTGCAAGTTGTCAATGGCGAATGTGATAGAAGAAGAACTGCACTTACGCGTCGTTGATCATCTCTTCCATAGCTGTCCTGCGCTTGCTAGCCTCTAGCTTCCGCGATTTTTTGCCCAAGGCTATCCGGTCTTGTGCACTGGTATATTCAGCGAATTCGTCCTCTCCTTCTCCCAGTTCGTCTTCTTCGCGTACCAGTCGGCTTTCGGGGTGAGGGCCAGCATATTCGTCCCTCTTTGTGACCGAAAGGGAGATAAAATCTTCCTCCCCAGGTACCTTCATCTTGCGTAGCCTGTCGCGTTTCTCTTTCGCTGCTTTGACCGACGATTCAGATGGAATGACGGCCTCGGAAGAGGCGACACCATCTACGAGGAGAGTTCAGTAATAGCCTGGCAAGAATGACACGCGTGTACCTTCAAGGGTGGCGACATCGAGGTCCATGGCCATTGGGTCGACCTCAGGTATTCGGGGAGGTCTTGAGGTTGGGGTAGATGCTTTGAGTTGGTTGAGGTAATCCGCATCGTATTTCAGCCCCGCTGTAGCTGGCGAAATGGTTGCTTGGTCCAAGTTCATTGGGACGTTCCTGGACAATGTTTAGCACATTCTCTCAAAGTAATAGGATTACACGTACGCAGCTAGTTTTCCCGAAGCCATTTTCTTGCTCAACTTCGACTTCTTGACCTGGAATACCTCCCCATCTCCCTCCTCCTCCTCCGTTCCCCCAAAACTGAGCTGTGACTTGTTCCTCGATTTCTTGGCCTTGTTCTTCAACTTGGCCGCCAACGCACTGGGAGAATCCTCCATCGATTCGTTGTTGACCTCGGCATGCTTCTTCTGGTCTTGATCTGGGGTCGTCTGGCGCGTTCTCTGGGCCTTGTTCTTGCCGGAGCGCTTGAAGATGAGAGGAGGAGCAGAGTTATCCATGCGCACGTGGTTTCCGAGTGACCCGCTAATTTACTCGATAATTCCCACGCTAACCCCTTAGCTCAAACCACGAGCATCAAAATGGCCGACGCCGTCGCTGCCAGCCGACCGCGACCACGCCCAGTTCCACGCCCAAAGCCAAAAGCCAAGGCAGCCCCCTCATCGACCCCTGCGGCAGACAATGGACCGTCCACGTCGACCGCTGCGGCTTCGACCCCTACGAGGAAGCCCTCGGTAATGACAGAGGACGACCTTGACGCGATGTGGATGAAGAACACGAATCGCTCGGCACAGACGTGGGCCAAATTGGAGGAGATGAACAGAGGTGGGTTGGCCAATTTGCAACGCGTGTATGCGTGCTAAATATCCGAAGATGAGAAGAAGAAGGGTGACGATTCGAGCAGTGGAAGCGACAGCGACGAGGACGATTCGCCGCGTTCCCGTAAACGCGCTCGAAAGAAGAACGCGCTTCCGAAGGCAAAGTGGCAGAGGGACGCAGACGTGCTTCGGTGAGCTCTTCTATGCATACATGCATACATTCGGATCTAACGCAATGGTCTTCGCGGCAGTTTGCTCTCGCAAGAACCTGAGAGCGACTCGGATTCCGACGTGGTTGAAATCGAGGATGGTTCGGCGACGCCCCGGCGGAATGCGAGACGACAAGCCCAGAAGCAGCCCCAGCGTAGTCGTTCCCGTTCGCTCACTCCTCCACCAATGATCCCTCAACAACAAGTTGACAAGGTCAGGAACTTCGTCCGGTATGTGCCTCTTACCAATTCCTTTCGAACGCACCCTTACCCACCAGCGATCGCGTCTTTAGCCAAGCGTTAGGGGAGCCCTCCGCGGCGATCGTACCAGCACCAGCCGAGTTCGGCGGCCGTGCAGAAACTCCAGCAGCCCAGTCATCATCTAGTCGGGCGTCTCCCGCCGCGGAAGAAGACGAAGATGCGATACAAATCGACGTGACTTGGAAGCCTCACCCGCTTGAAAAGTCCAGCGGGGAGGTTGAATGGCAATACAAGATCAGCCGGGTAAGACTGGTCCTGGCTATTGAATAGCACCAAGTACTGACGCGCAACATAGACGGACAGCTTTCAGGATCTATTCGAAGCAATCGCAGATGACGCCAATATCCAAGTGGATAACCTGGTTGTATGCTACCAGGGCAAACGCATCTTTGCCTCTGTTAATCCTAGTGCGCTGAACATCTGGTCAAACGTTCGCTTCAGTAAGTCGACATCGGTTTGCCAACCCTTAATCCTTGCTAATAGTGTGCTCTCAGCTGCGTACGCTAGAGCTGCATACGACTACATCCGCACGCACCGTGACCTACCTTCGTTCGATGCCCTCGCATCTCAACAGCCTCAGCAAGCTTCTCGTCGGTCAGCGCCTCAGGCCAACCCAGCGTCAATCGACATTTCCGACAGTGACGACGACAACTCGCCACCTCCCACTCGACACAATACTGCATCCCAAACACAGACCCCCATCCAACCCTCCCAATCGCAGTCCCAGTCCCGGTCACAACCGCGGTCTCAATCCGTCGCAGATGACGACGAGGAAGACACCAAGTTCAAGCTCGTCCTCCGCTCGGCACTCACCGGCGATAAAAACATCACCCTCACTGTACGCCCTACGGCCAAATGTGGTAGCATTCTCAAAGCATTCTTGAGGAGGGCTGGACTCGAGGAGCAATACCCTCACATCTTCTCGGATATCCCCGCTGTCCCTGCCCCGACGGCCGGAGCGAAGAGGGGGAGAGGGGGAGGAAGGAAAAACACTACGAAAGCTGCTGCTGCTGCGCCGTTGAAGGACCCGAGACTGTGCATCGATGGTGACAAGATGGATAATGAGACTCCAATATCGGAGGCGGATCTGGATGACGGAGATATGGTTGAAGTGGTAGGATTGTAGGGGGTGTCGGTGGACTTCGCATTCCTCTTGTTTACTCCATGGAACTCTGTTTATTTCTCTGTTCATCCTCATTCCATCTCCCTTTCCACTCTTCTTGCCCCCGGGTTCCTGTTCATGACCACTTCGACCTTTCCTTTCTTCGACCTGATTTTGCCCTTAGGCTCTTCCTCTCCATTCCTGTTGCACATTTGTCTCTGGCCCATATGCATGTCCCTGTGTATCCGTATTCCATGATCGTGTACGTATCCTTCGTTATGATACCTAACGCTCTACTTCCCGTTACATATCCCAGTCTAATCGCCAGTGCCTCCTTGCTTACAAACTCTACTAGTTTTTTACCTACGCTGGCATTGCCTCGTAATCATATCCATTCCCATTAGCGCCGAACCCCGCGCCGTAAGATCGTCGCCGGGCGAGGTTCTATCGCGGCTCCGAAGGGCACGTTCAAGCGCTAAGCGAAGCGAATCCAATTTCAAAAAGTATAGTGCGAGGTATTTCCGTACCACGGCATCGCCACTTTCGAGTGGAGGAGTGACTTCCCCCTATCAGTGCGGGTGGAGTCGAATATGACCCCTCGCCTTCATCGAGGTTTAGAGAACCTTTCAGATGGGTGCTATTGCCGCGGTATTTCTGTCGTCCGGACCCCTGTGAGTGCGGTAGTTGGCTGTGCGGGAACTTGAAGGCGCCGATCATCATGGGCGCTTAAAACTGACCGTGGCATCATTTGCTACCACCCGCCCCGGCGTTACTATACCTCAACGCGATCCCCAGCTGTCCGAGCTTTCAGCTCCTTCCAGCGTTATAAGAAGTTGTAGCACTACGAAGCCTGCTCTGATCTCTCCAGCAAGCTCGGGCCGATAACACTGTCCTTTCACCTTTCCCGAATAGCACGTATCCCACATAGTCTGGTTTAAACGTATGAGTGCTGTGTAGAACACGAAGAGACATCCGAAACAATGATCTCCCGTTTTAGGTCGACCAAACGTGGACGGTATGTAGGAATCCAGCCTGGAACATAAGTCGTGAGGCGAAGATCTCGATACGCTTCCGCTAAGTTCGAACCCTCTTTACTCAATCGGGCGCCTCGACAACCGATCTACTGGACTGGCCAGCGGATGTCAGACAGGGGAGATAGGGGAGCATAGGAGTGCGAGCACCCTTCGTCAGCGAACTCGATATACATAGGCGAACCTTCTTCCATAGAACAAGGACTCCTTGATCGAGCCACCCCATGTCACCTCCTTCTCCCCGAGTAGAGCCTTGATGCCTATGATCTAAGGGTCTGTAGGTGGGCGACTGGTGTTTGGATGGTTGTTGAGGGTCGAATGCGTGACGATGGTGGCGTTGACGGGTGGGAGAGAAGGCCGGGTACCACTGTCACTCGTTCACGATGGGCGCTTATTCAACGCCTTGCGTGGGAACGGGTCGCGATGGCTGCCGACGAGCATCTCCAAGAATTCCATCGGACCTCTCTAATGAGAAGCTCAGACTTATAATAAGCCCACGTAAGTCTGTATCAGGGACGCATCTTACGTTCCCCGTGTCAATCGCTGAAGAATCATCAGAAACTAGAAGCCCAGGGAGGCTGGTTTGGGACTGTTGAATAGGTTCGCCCGCCCACCGACGGAGGAAACCATCTTCCATCCTTCTCATGCTGCCTCCATCGTGACCTGATGCTCTCTCAGAAAGGTATTCCTTCTCGTAGTCTTTCGTCTCCAGTTCCAACGAGTTCCAACAGATTAGATTGGAGTTGCTGCGTGATCCTGATTGGGTGGAGAATGGGGTTAAGGCGGGTATCACGGTGAGCCTGACGACGGCCTGGGGAGTTCTCACAATAACAGGCCGTTGGCGACCTGAGCTTCTGTTTCCTTGTTCCTGTCGTTATCGACATTCTGCCCCGTTCATTTCAGTCTAACCTTGAGCGGTGCTCAAGCCCTTTTGTCTTCTTCGCCTACTGCCTGGTGCAGGTCCTTTGAATCCACTTTCAGCAAAATTCATTCCATACAACACCAGGGACCCCAGCAAGCTGGCAAATTAACCGACGATCCATCCGGGCAGAATGTCGTCGTCAACCTCACAACAGGCATCATCCTCAACAGAGGCCAATCCACCTCCCCATCCCCCCTCGTATGATGAACTACGACAACAGGCTGGCCCTTTGCCGTCAAAGCGGGGGGAGATTGGCTTTGTTGAAGGCGTTCACGTCCAGACACCGACCCGGCAGGAGTTCGCAATCAACCTACCGGCGAGGCATCCAGCAGACAGAGGAAACGAAGATACAGTAGCGGTTCCGCTGACCCCAGCGCCCAACGCAACATTCGAAAATGGCCAACCGACAAGCCATGCAGCTCCTTCCGCTCCCTCTCAAACCCAATCCGAACCAGAGCCCGAGGATAAAGGCCTTGCGGTCCTCTTATTCGCAAAGCTACGGCCCAAACCTATCAAGGTCGTCCAAGGCATCCGACTTTCCACCCTCCTCGCCTTCTTCGCCCAATTCCTTGTCTTTGCCGCCTGCATCATCGCGTGGGTCTTCACTGCGAACAAGCTGGCGAGCCTGGCACAAAACGGAGGCAAAGTCCCGGGTGGAATTGGTTCCTCAGTTTTCCTCCATGTCATTTTCACCTTCGCGGTAATCGGCCAGCTCATCTTCCTGGAGCGACGGGTCTACAGAATGCGTGCCGAAAGGTATGCTCACCTGCACCCCGGGGAGATGCTGCCTCGGTACCGCGATCGTTCCCAACCCGGCGGCGACATCTCATTTGCGTTCGCACCTTGGAACCGCCCTCCCCTCCCTACGTACGCGGCCGTTCTTGCCCAAAGCGGACTCGGAACGGGTGATGTCGACGACCATCTTATCGCCGTTCCTCCACCACCGGCGTATGGCAACACTCGTGGAAGTACTCTCCTGCTTTCGGGCTTCCTCCGGGATAGCCTTCGAGCTCAGAGGCCTCCTTCCGTTCATGGCGATCTGGAACGCGGAGAAGATGGCTCTAACGGTAATGCAGAGGTGAATAGAGAAGGCCATTTACAGCAGGCCTTGGCGAGATTGGAGACTCGAAGGTCCAGCCGTTAGGTGAATTGAATAAACGAGGCGGACAAGCATTCTTAGTTCATGTCAAGTGATCGAACAAGTGTATTCGTTGGTACCTGCCTTCACCATTCCAATTCTTCCCCTGTCAAGATAAGAGCTGTGGCGTTCTCAACTTTGGCTTGGATTGTCTTGTAGCTGTATCACACCCGTCCGGGATCTAATGTATGTCTGTATCTTCGCTTTCTGTCATTTACTGCTGTTCTTCCCTAGTCCGTACCCCTTTCCCTGTTGTACTATAGACTCGAGGTACGCACCACCTCGTTCAACGGTCTCCTAAATTCGTGACTCGATGGTAGAAGACGCTGATCGCCCACTCGTTTATCATCCTCGACATCACACACAGGTCCCGTATGTTTTCCATGACGTTTGGATGTGCCTGGCCAAGGCTGCGCAACCGGTTCCAGGTCGAGTCATTCCTGCCGCAGAGGCCGTCATAGACGCCCGCCAAGGAGGACCGGTCGTCCAATCCGATGACCTTTCCGCAGGCGATCTCCGGGGGGGTCTCCAGGAACACGGCTCTTCACACCACGTTCGCAAACCTCCGCGAACAACGAGGGGTTCGATCTGTCAGCCGTTCCAAACCCGTGCCCAAAGGAACAAGATTTCTTTCTCACCAGGACTGCCTTTCTCCAATGACTCGACTAATTAAGGGCAGCCGCCCCATTATGAAGGTACGCGGTGGCGCGTATAAGAACAACGAGGCCCATGTCTGGCACCCATCTCAAATACCCCCTATAACCCCCCCAGGCTACGCTCCCCTCCTCAACTCTCTCAAAACTGGCGGCTGTACCTGCTCTTTTTTCCGATGTCCAGCCTAAGCCACCTCCTTAGCCACGATTTGGAGATCCCGCTCGACCTACCCTCCTACTCAGCGGCGGTCCCGGCACCCAAGTATTCCTTTGAGCCTGCCTGCGATGAACAAAGGCTCCAGCTCGCCCCTCAAATCTCCCTCTCCCGGACTCCCACTGGGACGTTCATCAAAAGCTCTGGCAAGACGACGGTCGTACTCCTCGACCAAGAAGAGAACGCAAAGGCCCCTTCCTACGGTCGACGAGGACCCATCAGTGGGACGGTCCTCCTTGAGGAGCCCAACACAGTCACAGAGGTTGAAATAAAAGTGAGCATTCTGTCTTGAAATCCATGGCGAGACCCTGACAGCGCCCCTAGATTGAAGGCAAGCTCGACACCACGATCAGCGAGGCCGGAGGCAAATCTATCCAGATCGTCAAGGAGCGACATGTTCTGTACAAACGCGACGCGTCGACGAGCGAAACATGCCCTGGTCAGCTGACCTTTGAATTCCCCCTTCCGTCAACATTCCGCGATGGAGACACCGAGCACCCCCTTCCACCTTCATACCATGTCTTCTGCCGCGGTGTGCCAACGCTATTCCTCAAGACCACCTATACCATTCGTGTTGCGGTCACGCGTGTCGTGCACCAGAAGCTTGGGGGTTTCTGGACTAGGACGAAACAGTAAGCCCTCCCCATCCCCAAGCCACTCTGCTGTGAAGCTGATGTCCATTCTAGCATCCTAATCCCTTTCGACTACGTTCCCCGCACTCGAGCACACCGGCCCATCCTCCCAGTCCCTGCCTTCTTCTCATCCATCAAAACCTCGCCAGAGGAATGGTACCAAGCTACCTCCACAGTCAAGACCCGCGACGCGACGTCATCATTGACCCCTATCGATGTCCATGTAAGCTCTAGTCCCGCACCGACCACAAATGGCGCTTGTGCTCACAAATACGCGATCCAGACTTTCATCCCTGCCGGTCGGGTTTATGGGATCAAGGACGCCATCCCCTTCCACATCCAGCTCTCTGGACGCGTCTCGGCGCTCCGCCAACTCTTCGCCTCGTCCACGAACCTTGACAGAGTAGCCTCCGCCGACTCGCACCGCACTGTTTCATCTCGCGTCTCAATACCAGAGTCGAAGCCCGTCATCCGTGCCTACCTCATGCGCCAAATCACACTGGAGTTCCGAGGCCAAAAGGCGTGGCGAAACGTCGTCCTGGGCGAGGGAATCCTCTCCTCTGTTCCTCCTCTCGCAACGAGTTGCTATTGCCCAGTATCCTCGAGCAGAGAGGAACATCTTGACTGGGAGGGCGAGCTCAAGTGCAACGATGATGTGATCGCGGCCAACTTCACCATCGGGAACTCGACCGTGAAGGAGTTCGTCATCGTCAGCATCACCCCACCTCTGGAAGCCAAGTCGGTACTGCACGATATGCAGGTATCGATTCCGGTCCGCCTCGTAACGGACTCGTACGTCGAGGCTCCTCTACCGAACTCCCTCTGATACTTGACATTTCTATGCGATTCCTGTTTTTGAATTTCTCTTCTCTTTTTGGCATTTGGATCTCCACTGGCATTTCATCTACTTACAGGACTATCGGACTTTCGGAACACTCAACTGCATGGCCCTTACGCTCTTCTGCATCACTACCATTATACTTGTACCATCCCCTGCTCCCCTGGATATCAAATATATGTCAAATTTTGGACAAGGGGCCACGCTCGTCGCCTTACATTACAGCGGTGGTATACAAATGCAATCGTGGCAGGGGGCTATTTATGCCCTCAAAGAACGTTCGTGTGTTGCAAGTGTGAGCCGAATCATGATGAACCCTCCGCAATCTCCTCCTTCAACACAGTGGCGAGGCGCCCGATGGCCTCTTCCGTCGCCTCATCAGACAGCACACTGAACGACAGTCGCACATGTGCCGTTTGCCGACCATCAACGTACGAGGTCGCTCCAGGCAGCACAAGCACTCCGCGACCGATCGCCTTGTCCCGGATGAAGGTCGTTGAGTCCCCATCGATCTCCACGTTCTGCAGATCCATCGTCCCGGGGAGCTTCAGTTTCAGCCAGAAGAACATGGCGGCTTCGGGGACCGTCCATTCAGCGAGACCCGTGAGGTGCTTCGTGAGGCTGGCCTGCATGACGTCTCTCCTACGCTTGTAGAACGCGGTGGTGTGTTGGGCGTGTGTGAGGAAGCCGTCTACACCCCATTCTTTAAGGAGTTTAATGGCGACGATCTGGGAGAGCGAAGACGCTTGGACAACGTTGGTCATGCTCTGGTCACAGTAAAAACATCAGATGTCGAGACCCGAAACCTTGAAGCAACGCTGCCCACTCACATGAGCCTCGATCTTGTCGAGGATCGGCGCGGGACCTGTCAACCAGCCAAGTCGGAAACCAGCCGCCATGACTTTGCTGAAACTATCGAAACGCAACACTCTGCCGACCTCGCCGAGGACCTCGTTCTCGAGACTGAAATAGGAGGGAGGCTTCGGCTTGTCGCCGTAGTAGATGAAGTAGTACGGGTCGTCTTCGAGGATGAGGAAGTCGTATTTCTTGGCAAGGCGGAGGAGCTCAAGTCTTCGCTCGTAGCTAGCGGTCACGCCCGCAGGGTTGGAGCCGAACTGGATTGGGTAACGAGAGCGTTGGTCAGTGACAAAGGCGTGCTTGGGGGAAGAGTGACGCACGGGAATGGTATACACGGCCTTTGGTTTGGGCTTGGAAGGGTCCCAGTTTTCGAGGATCTTCTCGAGGTCCGACGAACGGATGCCGTCCCCGTCCACATCCACGGTGACGAAGTTACAACTCAAAGCTCCCAAGATGGGGGTTGCCCCGCTACAAGAAAATGGAATTTAAGTTTACCCATGTTTCGAAGAATGTCCAACACTCACGCATAAGTCGGCCCCTCCACAATGATAGTATCTCCAGGGTTCAGCAACGCGGTGAACGCCTTGTACAACAAATCCTGGCTTCCAGGCCCGATACTCACTCTCCAGCCCTCGTTCACGCTCCTCGAGTGAACTCTCTCTGCAAGCTTGGTGACCCAGTCGTTGAGTTCAGGGTACCCAGATGTCAACCCGTACTGCAGAGCGGCATGGAGGTACTCCTCGTCGATCTTCAGGTCCTTCACTGACTCGCCGGGGGCGGAACCAGGAGAGCGTACTCCAAGGTTCATGTATTCAAACGGGAACGTGTCTGGATGCGGCTTCCCGGCGAGCATGGAGAGCATCCCCGGTTTAGCCTCTGAAGAGAAGAGGGCCCATACTGGAGTCAAGTACGAGTTCAAGGAAGGAAAGGGTCAGCACATGTATTTCGATCGAGTCCCGAACCAATCGACGCAACACACTTGGAGATGGTTGTCTCGCTTTCGCAGCTGAGGACAACTTGCCGTCATAGTACGCGGCAGGCAAGGGCTTGACTTCTTGCGAAGATTCGGAGGGGCGAGGCTGTCCGGTCATTTCGGTATTCGTATAAGGGGGGGAGAGGATAGCTAGCGGAGTCAGGAGGTGGAAGTGGTATGAGCCTTAGCGCGATA
Organism: Coprinellus micaceus; assembly: GCA_951394405.1. NCBI lineage: Eukaryota > Fungi > Basidiomycota > Agaricomycetes > Agaricales > Psathyrellaceae > Coprinellus > Coprinellus micaceus. The sequence continues at coordinate 2,234,304 of OX596340.1, read as the reverse complement.
CCCCCAGTATTTATGACTCGGAAAAACATGAACGCGGTCCATCGTGACCTCATTACGGGGTTGCTCGAGATTAGATGCGAAAAGGCCGAAAACCATCAGCCGAAATCGCGTGAGCGCTTATCGACGCGCCCACGCGTCAATTCCCGCGATAGCTCTAATCAATGTCAGGAGCCCAGTTTTTGACCTTCCGCGGGCGTCCGGAAATGGAAATTCCTTTTCGGCCGGGTGGTTCGTGATCGTTGCTCACGTGCAGAGTCGAATCGCGTCGCGTCCGCCTAGAGAACGTAGCTGTAGGGCTCAGAAAATTTGTCTTTAGCTTGTTTTCCCTGCAATTCAACTCGCCTTTACCATTCCTAGTGAATTCTGAATTCTCCACCTTCATTTCAATGATTTCCGACGATGTCTTCAAGTTCTATGGCCTTTCTGGCTTCACCTCCCACCCACCCTCGACCCCTCTGGCCCCGGAGAACACCCCTACGAGTGCAATGCCCACCACGCAATTCGAGAATTTTGCCCCCGAGGACCTTGCCCCTGAAGATCCTGATGATATCCTGTCTGAAGAAGAGGTGTCAACCTCCGAGGCGCCCATATCCAGCCCCATCTTCAAGATACATCCCAGCTCGGCCTTGTCATCAAGCCCTGTCAATTTAGACTCCTGTTACGACACCTCCCTACCCCGCATCGACTCCGAAACCGCCTTTTCCAACCTCACGCCCGCCGACATACTTAAAACCCTGCAAACATCATCTGTCAAGCCGCCACCTGTCAAACGCGAGAAGATAAAGACGACATGGGCCTCGATGGAGGAAGCGAAGGCTTGGATGGGGAAGGAGGAGGAGGAGAAGCTCTTTAGCTTCTCCTCACAGGGTCGTATTCCTCCCCGCGGTGCTGATGTCGAGTGGGTCATGAAATATGTCTACGGTTGTTCACGCGCTGCCTCCGGAGGAAAGAAGACCTACGTGAAGAAGCACAACTGGACCAGGAAAATTCCCCACAAGCATACAGGCTGCAAAGTGCTCCTCCGGCTCACTCAATATGGAGACCGAGTGGAAGGGGTCTACACATTGAAGCACAACCACCCTCTCGGTCGCGAAAATGCCAGGTTCACTGCCCTTTCAGCCTCAACGCGGCGGGAGATCGAGACCATGCTTCGGACTGGTATGCTTCCATCGAAAGTCGTACGTAAATGGCAACGTCTATACGTAAAATGGTTGCTAACGTGTCTTTCGGCGCTTAGTTGGACCAGATCCATAAAAACCTTTATGATGAGCGTAACATCGAGAAGCTTCGTTCTCGGAGGAGCAGACGGGATGACTTCGTGACTCGGGCGGATGTGCGACGTATAGAGAAGGCAATTGAGCAGGAGAAGATCCGTTTAGCGCCCGGAGATGGAGAATCGGTCATATTATGGGCAGAGAGGCTGAAGAAGGAAGGCTACCATGTTTTCCTGAAGACGAGCCTTGATCCACCGCCCGAGGGGTCAGGGCTAGACCACAAAGCCTTTATTCTTATCATCCAGACGCCATATCAGGCCGAGTTCTGGAAGAAACATGGGAAGGAGTACGCCGGCATTGATGCCACACACAATACAACTCATTACGTGAATATGAGCTTGTTTACGTTGCTTGGACGCGATAATTGGACCCACGGTACGTTGCAACGGGCTGTTTTAGGTGACTTGTTGACATAAAATTACAGGGATGCCGTGCGCTTGGATGGTCTGCTAAAGGGGAAGTTTATGCAAGGAAAACGTAACCGCCGTCTCGACCACCTGATCTACGTCCTCCTTTTTGAAGCTATTCCATATTTCGTCCATCGACACCACCTCCAAGCAGCAGGCTTCGAAGGCGGAGACGTAGACGTTCAAGAACGGCTCCGAATTCAAAATGCGGCCAAACAAATTTCTGTGGAGGACATCGAGCAGGTGAACGGCGGCGATAGCGATCTATTCAACGTAAAATCCCAGACTAGTCCCAATCTAGTCTATTGCGTTGACCTCGAGGCGTATGACTGCACCTGTCCCTCCTTTCCCCGGATCTCCTCATGCAAGCATATCCTCGCCGTTCAGCATTACTTCCAGGAGCTATGTGAGCCCATCCAAGCCACTGAATATGATATTATATCCCCCGATACGTCCCTTCTCCCCGGCGACGACAACAGTGACGCCGAAGACGTACTCGAACAAACGATGACAAACGATGCCGTACAAGCGCCGCCATCCAGCGCCCATGTCAAGGACGACCTACTCCACACCCTTTCCACTCTCGTGCATCGTATTAGCAACCTCTCCCCTTCGAAGCTCAACACGGATAATGCCACAATACTCCACGAGACGATCTCCAGTTTCTCGCGCCGCCTTCCCTCCGAGGCTCTCCTACCCCCTGCCAAACATGTTGCCCCCAACCAACACTCGTGGCCGGAGACAGCTGCTGTCATGGGAGTCGAGGTAAAGGGGAAGAAGAGGACGGTTCACACTGACCCGTATTCAGGCGGCGAGCGGTCAGGGAAGCGCGCAAAGGAGGATGCCTTGAGCCGACACCCTGGACCCACAAGCGCAAACATACCACCCCAGCCCTCCCAAATGGCGCCGGCATCATCCAACGTCCCCTTCTCCCCTCTGCAGTTCAACATCAACAACACAGCTGCGCTCGAGGCTTTGAAACGCCCCCAGTTGTTCCAGCTATGTGACTTATACGGGGTGTCCAAGATGGGTACTAACACGGAGATCGTAGCCAATCTAACACGTTATTCAAGGATTTCACTACAAACTTTCTTACATTTCACCCCTCCCCAGTACTAGTATTTCGTAGGTATCAATACAAGCTTTCTATTACGCCTCAACGCTCACGGACTCGCACAAACGACAAGTCCAATTCCGAACCGGCTCGGCAGTTCGGGGACAATGCGCCCATGTGACGCGCGAACCACCTGTCGAACGGGGAAATTCCGTTTATAGAAGCCCGCGGAAAGTCGCCAACTCAGGAGCCCCTGCTTCGTCCGGTGACAACTTACGACAGCCTTCGAACGATTAGGCCTTTGGTTTGTGGCCTGCCGCCGTGCCTACAGCAGATGACGATTGCGACATTTGGGTCGATTCGCTCTAACGTTTACTGCGGACGCGTCGACCTGGTTTCAAGGTCTGTTCCGTGGGCAGCCCGAAAACCTCTTGGCTGCTTCTTATCAGTGACGAAATGAACGAAGAACGCACCCTGCCGGCACTCGGGGATGTTGGGAATGAGATTGTGAGTCAGAGAGCCAAGGGCGATAGACCACGAGGGTAGTGAAAGAAGGGGCAGCGACGTCACCGTAAGTGCTAACTCCTGTCAAAGTGTCACATCGCAACCAAATGCGTCAAAGTCGCTCAGGTGGTCATGTAGGTGACTGTAGGCGCCTATTGTTTAGAGGTCTGGACCAGGAAAGTCTGCAGAAGGGTTGTTGGATTTCGTGTTCTAATGTATAGAAGCATACATGGATTTTTTGAGTTACCAAGCACCAAAGCAGTTCGGGGTATAGGGGGATTCGTAAAGGCAAAGTTGGGGACGCCCCGGTTCCAAGAAAGATGAGACAAACATAACCCAGTGAGATATTCTGAACGATTCTATCGACACTGTCGGCCGCGTCACCATCCTATACCCTTTTACCTCCACTGGTCGTTAGTGGAGCTGCTGCCAGACGCAGAGCTCTCGAAGCTGCGGTCGGGGTCGGATTCCCAAGTGACCTTGCCGTTGAACTTGCGGATGTACTTGTAGGAGAAGCGGGTGCTGGCGGAGATTGGGACAGTGACGCTCCAGATGGGGTAGTTGTCGGGGCTGAGGGCGATGGCGTTGTCGGGGGACCAGTTCTTGAGCGGATCAATGGACCCAGTGATGAAGATGTTCTCTGCGTCGCGAGTCAGTCAGAACTGCGAAAATATAGACGGAAACGCCGGTACGTACCTCCCCAGACGGTCTCAGCCCTGACGTTGAAGGTGACGCCGACGGAAGGACCTTGGTTGCCACCGCAGCTGGCGGGAGCGGTCAATCCAGCGGCACCCCAGCTCTCCTGGGCGTGTCCCTCCCTGGCTGCATTGGCGGTGAGGATCGCAGCGTAGCTCCAGGTCAAGTCCTTCGCGCTAAGCTGGGCACCGGTGGTCCTGTGGTACTGCTCGGAGAGGGCACCATCGGCGGGAGTGTACTTGGCGATGATCTCAATGAAGCCATCGGCGAAGGCGGTAACGGCATCGAGGAGGGTGGTGTAGGTGGCGGAGTCAGAGGCGTAGGTACCCTCGGCAACGGTGGAGGCGAACTGGCGGAAGAAGGCGAGTGAAGTGGAAGTGACGGCGATCTTCTTCTCCGCCTTCCAGACGATGATGGCGTCGTAGAGCTGCTCGGCGACTGCGGCCGTAGTGAGGAACCAGGGCTGACCGCCGTAGTAGGAGTCCTCGGAATAACGGCCAGTGGCGACAGCCTTGTTGGCGGCAATACCGGCGTTGATGGGGTAGATGGAGCGGAAAGAGTCGATGTAGACCTTCAAGCTGGAGAGGGCCTTGTCGGAGCAGGGCTGGAAGGTAGTGGCGTCACATCCCGCGGCAGGGTCGAAGTTGTGGGCCGAAGCAAGGGCGGAGTTGGCGTCCTTGCCGGAGCGTCCACCTCCAGTGTTGCTGGTCACGTAACCCTGGCTGGGGTTCCAGTATGACTGTGATACGACAATCAGCATGATAACGACGGTTTACGATATAAAACGAGCGCACCTGCTCGAAGCAAAGGACATTGGCGGCCTGGGCTGTGTAGGTGGTAGCGAGGCTGGTGAGACCGAGGGACGTGGCCAAGGTAGCACCTTCAACGAGGGCGCGGTGCTGGACGGCAGTGGTGAAGAAAGAGCTAGACGAGACTTCCTCCCAAAGGTCGAAGCTGAAAATGGTGGATGAGTTGAAGTACTACTCCATAGGAGGTTCGGGAACGTACCCGGTGTAGTTCCAGTTCTGGGCGGTGTAGTCCAAGTCGAGCTTGATGACGGGCCAAACCTTCTGCTGGACGTAGGAGCTGTTGCCGTTCTTGATGAGCCAGTTGGAGTAACCAATCAGAGCGGTAGCACGGAGGGGAGGGCCATCTCGCTGGGGTCTGAGGGATCGAATGAAACCGGTTAGGAAAATATCTTTTGCGTCAAGATCGACTACGTACCGTCCCCAACCACCAGTGAACGCGCTCAAGTCGATATTGAACTTCGGCTCACCCAAACCGCCAGTGGAGATCGTTCCGCTGGGGTTGCTGACGGTCTGGAGGTACGCCTGCGAGTCGACGAATTGGTCAATTTTGTTGCGGAGGGTGTCGTCCTCGCCGCGGGAATACCTGCGGGGCACCCGTGGTTAGCATCTGCATGACCGAGGATGTTCGGGTCTCTTACGATTCAACGATGGCCTTGTACACTAGGGAGGCGTCACGGGTCCAGGTGTAGACATAGTCGGGGTCGACCTTGCTAGGGCTAGCGATCACGACACCGGCCTATTGAGAAGGTTTGGCGTTAGCGCGTCGAAATCAAATCTGGAAGTGAAGAAGCACATACCCTCGCGCCTTGAGACCTCGAACCATCAGGGCCGATGTTGGCGATGAGGTTGGTCCTGGCAATAGGGACCTCCTTGGCCAGGTAGGAGGTAGCGCCGCTGCTTTGCTGCGCGCCGACGACAGAGGCGTAGAGTGCGAGCGCGGTGGTCACCACAAAAGAACGCATTGTGGCAAAAGAAGAGACGAGAAGAGGCTGAACACGAAGATCCCAAGAGTCGGTGAGGCAGTTGACTTGGTGAAGAACCTCAGCCTTTGAGAGATAGCTTTTATACTCGAGAAACGCAGTCCGAAGGGTCGGGCTTGTGATATTGGCATTGGTCAGTGGGGAGGGAAGCAGAGGCACTATGAGAAGAGCCACGAGGAGCGCGAGCACGAGCGACAGAGGCTGGAGGGAAAGAACTTGTCTATTTCGGGAATCCATGATGCACTTCGGCGGGGGATGGTGGCGATAATCTGTGAATGTGGGGGATTTACAGTCCCCGGGACCGGCCAATCGCTAAACAACGTGGGTTGCACAGGCACTGCGGGGTTGGCGCTTAAGCTGACGTCGGTTGTTATGTGCGACCTGTCGGCTTCGCGAACCTCAGTTCATCCGTACCCCCAAGATCCCAAACTTCTGAGATCTGGCTCTGGCGTTGAGTAGTAGATAGCTATCTGAAGGCAGGTCAGTGAGCTGTACGAAGATAAGCTGTGGATCGTCCGACTTTGGCCGCGGGGTAGGGCCACCCCCAGTGTGGGGTAAGAATGATGGGTCCGTTACCCCGTACAACTCCGCTCGATTGGGTTTGAGAAGCCACACCCTGGGAGGAGGATTTGCAAAAACATGACTGCACTGGCACATATGATTCTTGTTATTCATCGTTGAAGACTACGATTTTCTCGAGGTGATTGGAGGCTGATAACTGCGTCGACCGAACGGACCGACGACACTGGGGGTCACGGCGGGCAAAATGAGCCTTTTCTTCAACACTCAACGATACGAAGAACTTGAATACATCGGGGTAAATCGAAACGCGCTTGGGTATTGTCAGCCAATGGGCTGTATGGGCTGACTCACACATTCCACATAAAACATCGACACTCTGACCCCCAAGTACCGTCTCAGAGACGAAATCATCTGCGTCGATCCCTAGCCCAGCGACTCTCACCGTTGACGTTGCCCTTCTTCCCTATTTGAAATTCCTGCAAACTTTCGGGGCTGATCGCCAGGATAGTGAACAGCAGGGATCCTGTGTTATTCGCTTGCACTGCCCGGCCATGTGCGTCGGGCCTCAAGGTTACGACCATCTCTTCGACCCCAGGTTCCATCAGCTCAATGGAAGAGAGGTCTGGGAACGTACGAGCAAACTGGAAATCTATCGCCGCCACATCCTCCCACCAGGCTTTCGAAAGACTTGGAGAGATGTCGTCATGAAATATCAAATGGCAGTGTCGTGGCCGCGGTGTGGCTTCGTTCTCCGAGTAGGTCGCCATTCTTCCGAAAGTCCACCCCCGAGAGCGATCTTGCGGGTCCAGGGCTTTTTGGGAGAATGTTTGAGCGTCGTCGAGACGATTAGGAGGAGGATGCAACTTGTGTTGGTGACGGTCGTGGCTATGCGGAGAATATCAGACTGGCACGTGGAATTGCCTGAATGAGCGAACAGCGAGCTCGTCCCAAACCTTGCTGCACGCAGCCACCACCAGCGACTAAGCCCGACTCTCTTCCTCCTCGCCAGGATGGTCGTTGGCCTCCTCTGTCTTCTCTACTTCAACCTCCTGACCATAGCCAAGCCCGTCGCCGTCGAGCGAAACGACACATTCGTTGCGAAATCAGAAAGAAGTCTGTTCTGGGGCTGGGCTTGGGGCACCGAGAGCACTGTGTCCATTGTCGACCGCACACCGCCTATTTCCTTTCCCTCGAGGCCAGGTGCGTGGCCTTCTACTCGTAATGAGGACGGGAATTCACCCATTTACAGCTGCATTCGGCGCAGAAATCAATGATCCGATTCTAGGCTATGTTATCCCCCTCGCTTCCTTCACTAAACCCTGTCCTGCAAACTCGTCGAGCGTCCAAGAAGTGCCAGAAAACAGCGGCTGTCCGAACCTCTGCCTCACAGGCGACCACCAACCGGGCGATATCTGGATTGCGCTAGTCCAAAGGGGCAAATGCGAGTTCGTGAAGAAGGTTAGGGAAGCGCAGAGATTAGGCGCTCGTGCGGTGGTCGTAGGCGGGTTGGATCCAGATAAAACTGGCTACCCTGACACTCTTGTGAACATGTACAGTCCAGGTGCGTCTTCTTTCGCCTCATCGTGTGACACACGGGCCTAACTTTGGCGCAGAGGACTCCTCAGATGTCAAGATACCAGCGACTTACATCAAGTATTCAGATTATATGCAGCTTTACACGCTCATTAACGCATCGAACACCACACATTCCGGTTTCAGAACCCTTTCCCTCTATATCACTGCAGAGTATTCCGCTTGGGAGTGGTACTCGTAAGTGGCTACTTTCCCTTCGTTCCAGATTTCCGTTGACCATTTTGTACAGGCCAATTATAACCTTCATCATCATTCTGTTGCTACCCTCGACCTTGACATTCGTTACCCTCCTCATCCATCGCATTAGGGCGGCTCGGGCTGCCCAGCGAGACCGTGCGCCGGAAAGCATCGTTCGAGGCCTTCCGTGGAGGGTCTGGACAGGAACAGGTTGGGAGAAGCATGAAGGGGGAGAGGATCCGGATTCTGTGCCCACGAACGTCGATTTGGAAGAGGGACCAAAAGGCGACGACGATCAGAATGCTTCCACCTCCCATCCCACTACCCCTCCTACGTTACCCCCCGCTGACCAGCCTTGGTTCGAGTCTCAGCAGGAATGCGCCATCTGCTTATCAGAGTTTGCCAAGGGGGACAAAGTCCGAGTTTTACCCTGTCACCATATCTTCCATCTACATGAGGTTGATGAATGGCTGATACAGCGCAAGAAACTGGTGAGCATGACACTTCTTTTATAGCTGGCCGGAGCTTCTCACCAGAATCGCACAGTGCCCCGTCTGTAAGGCCGACGTAACCCAACCACCTCCGGCGCTTCGACCCCATGTCCCAGGCTCTGAAGAAACGCCACAGTCACCGGCAACTTCAATGGCTGCACGACCCCCTTCACGACCCCCCACGCCCACTCCGACCGAACGTACTCCTCTCCTACCCCATTGACCAGTCTAACATATCTTCCTTTATGGAGTCATACGTGTATTGTTAAGTTTGTTGTCACCAATTCTCTCTCTTCGACTTTTGGGCCAATGTTGTACTATTATATCCCGTAAAACTTCTACGCCTTACGAACCTGCAGTTTCATTTAAAGCCTTCACTCGGACGGCTCTGAAGTTTGCTTGAAGTTGGCGTTGATAACGACTTGACCATCTGACAATCCATTCAAGTCTTGCCCTGCTCGAAAAGGCAGGTTCAAAGACCGCACTGACCCTGCACGAGAAGCACGTGAAGGGCGTCTCTTACGTTGATGACGATGCCCCGTTTATTGTCTTCTCTCCCGACCAACCGACCCCCGCTATGGAATGGACGAAGACATGTCCTTCTACGACCCCATTTCTGGCTCTATACACTCCGGGTATACGTCTTCTGCGGCCAACCAGTAGTTCGGACCTTGGTGGAGAGACGTGGGCCTCCTCCGGTCTCTCACACTGACAAGCCTATTCTTCGGATTGGGATCCAGATACCCCGCGAATCAAACGGCCATTTACTCGCTTTTGGAGGTTAACATTTCCTCTGGGTCGAAGAGGTACTGCTGAACGCGAGCAGGCTGGCTGGATGGCACAAACTCTCAACGGGGACGAAGGTGGAAGCATGCGACAGGACTCACGTTCTCCGGCAACCGATGTCGTCAGGACCGCACTCCGGACGAGACATGACCAGGGCGTCGTCCTCGGTAGTATCTCCCCGAGACGAGGCTGGGTCGAGCGTTCCGGTTTTCTATGATGTGGTCGCCCAGGCCGTCGGCGCTTTATAGATTCTTCCATGGTAATGCTTCATAGAAAGGTGGGAGAGCATTTTCCAAAAGAACACACTTGACTTTGGCGCTAACCAAATCCCGTCTATTTGCCACGCAATTTGTCTTGAACAGGGCTTTGCCTTTTCTCGAGATCCCCCGTATTTCATCTCCACCATCTTCCCATCATCGTACCAAATCCCATTAGAGCCTTCCCTTTCTGGCTTCGTATTCAGGTTTTGATGGCTTGTGTGCGCAGGGACCACGGGCCACGAATGACAATAAGGAATCAGGAACCAGCAAATACCCTCACTCAAATCCGCCTTCACAGTAACAATAAGGAAGCAAATCCTTATCCCAATTTCCTCATGGTTATATTTCTATCAAACTTACCAAGCCCGGACTGGTGCCGGGAGTCACACTATCTCTCCACTGCTGTAGTCGGTGCACCCCCCCATCTGCCCGGACTTTGCTCCTGTTCTCTGCTCGACTTGGTTCCCCGTTCGCTTTTATTGTCCCAGTGACCTCTTTCTCCCTTTCCGCACCTCCCTATTCAGTCACTGCGCGGTCTGTCAAAGCGGGTGAACAAATTACTCCCTGTTCTGCAGTCCTTTTGTGTTATGCGATAACTTTTTAGGCATTAGGAAGCTACTCTTCGACCACGTTTTCTTGATCTTGCATCTCCTCTGCCTCGTGAGTTCGAATCACTTTTACATGACTAGGGCTGGGAACACTGTCTAACATTCCCCTCTTTTGACATCGAAGGCTTCCCCTTGCTGGTTGCAGAGGAACGGGTGCTCGGTACGCCTTTTTTTTGGTGTTTATAATTCGGCGTTTAGATCGCGAACACCCCCATTGTCTTCCTGTTACAGGACCTCTTGCTTCCGCCCTCTACGTCCAGCCCGAACAAAAGATCATTCACCCGTATTGTCTGGTGTTGAAGGGAAAATTAGAGAAAAGGCAGAAAATATAAATCTCCCCGGCCCCCTTGGCGACGACATTGCGATCGGACAACTTCCCCTAGCTTCTGTTTGGTCTTTCCGCCGTTCCTCCTCGACAACGGACGCGGAGTTCGTTATCACTGCAATAGGGAACCTCTTCTCGACTCCAGCACCCGTCGCTCCCTTCCGATCGGTCGCATCGACTCTCGTACTCGTCGTCGCCTAGCCAGTTCATTTCGGTCCTCTATCGATAGATACTCTGCCTGTCTTTGGTGCCCATTCCGTTGCCTCGACGCCTATGAACCCCATGGAGCATCCACAAGTGCTGTCGTCGCCAGCAACTAGCCTATTCCACTCGATTTCTAAGAAGCCTCCCCCGCTGCATAAGAGACACAGTAGGCGCCTATTCCTCCTTCCCATTTCCCTTCCTTCTTATTTCTCCGCTCACGATGTGTATCTTGTTTGTAGCTAAACCATGCAAGTACTACCAGACCAACAAGTGTCCGTATGCTGCAGATGTCTGCAACTTCGCCCACGTACTCGCTCCTCCTATTCAGGAGAGCAAGAGTGGTGTGTTGTGTCGACACTACGCTGTGGGGCAGTGTCCTGATGGGGCGAGATGTCGGTACAGGCATCCGGACGATGGTATGTATTACCTGTCCTCGTGTGCTACTAGTGTACCCATTAACTGAATGGGTTTAATCACACACCAGGCGAAGGCCCGCCACCATATAAACCCGACATCCTACGGGTCACCATCCCTGATTCTCAACCAGGATGGAACGGGACCATGCCCCATGCTAACGATAAGGCGAGCCCCTATACAATTGGAACGTGGATCCGATTCGCTGACCTCGGTCTCCAGGCTTACCACGACCAAGTCCAAGCGTATTCGCCTGGCTATTCACACTATTACCCACAGCGCCCACACGATTGGTCATATGCCAATGGTATCACTGTCCACTCGCCTGTGTACGTTTACGGTCACCCCGCCCCATCGGGGCTTCCCCATGCCGTCACCCACCCCAGACCGAAGGGTGGGCACCACCCAGTGGCAGGCCTGGGAGCGGGGCCTCCCGACCAATCCTCCCACCCCGGTCAATATGTTCCCCCTGCTGCTTACACCAGCGACCAAGACGATGGTCTGAGCACGGGTTCAAGTTCGTCAATTTTATCAGCGAGCCCCAGCACCGATTCGGACGAGCTTATCATTGCTACGACAGAGGACCCAAAATATCCGGACCATGCGCACGACCACCGGTCGCAAGTCCTAATAGCGGAGCACTCGGGGGTGACCGTGCATATCCCCCAGGGCGCCCTGCAGCAGCCGTTCTATCATACCGCCCCTCGAGCACCCAGGCCGCAAGGTTACCAACATCGCCAACCTATACCTGTTCTAGGCCAACAGTATCAGGGACTCTACTACAGGACAGCGACCCCCGTTCGCTATGGCTCCGCAACCCCCCGGAGTGCGTCCAATCCCGCCTCGAGGTCCGCCTCGAGGAACTCTCACCGATCGAAATCCGCAAAGTACAAGAGTGAGTGTTCTCCGATAACTTCGAAGACCGGTATTGAGTATGGTCCGTAGCGAAACCGTGCAAGTACTGGGCGCAGGATGGGTCATGTCCTAGTGGGGACGAATGTACATTGTGAGTTGCCTGCCCACCCTACCCAATCCGCTGTTTATACGGGTTGCTGACCGTTGTATCCTAGCCGACACGATGAGCCATTCCCTCCCCCTGTCCCACCTCTTCCACCCAACCTGGATCAACTTCCGTACTCGGCGCCTCGCCACCAGCTACCGCCTCCGTCTAAGCCCCAAGTTGATCACGCACTACTCGTCCCTCCTGGCCTCAAGAAGGATGCTAGCCAGAGCAGTGCTAGCTCAACGACCACCGACAACAGCAAGAAAGATAGCTTTGTCCCCATCGCCTGGCGTGTAATTGGCGGGGGAGTACGTATTGGGAATCCCTACAACGCTACCGCCTCTTCCCAGACTTCTGAATCTGGGGCCGATTCGGTCTTTGCGAGTGACTCTGAGGACCAGGAGGGTGGTGGTGCGGACTCTAGCTTCGCCGCAAGCGATATAGGACTAGGACCTGCCTCTCCTTTATCAAGGGAAAATGACCCGGGGGTAGCGAGCAATGGTGAGACGACCCGCGACCAGGAGGACCAGAGGCGGACCAACGGAGACTCTGGTGGCGGGCGAGATCGGGCTGGGAGTGGGACGAGTACGAGGTCAGCTCGAAAGCGCTCAAATTCGATCCCGCCAACGCCGAGCTCGACGCAGTTTATCGTGGGGAACGTGAGTGACCTGACGCGTCTCGTTCTATGACCCCAGTACTGACCATCCAAACTGACTAGCTATTCTCTGCTGAATCACCCGGTGTGCTCTAATCAACCTCCCTTCCATATATCTCAACATACAAACGATTCAGTGGGACTTGGTTGTTTATTCTGCGTTTCCTTCATTCCTTTGACAGTCCTTGTACAATAGCCCCTTCGCCTTCGTCCAACCGCTCTTCGCTGAACCATTCGATCTTCGCCAAAGCCTCCTTCATTCTGCGTTTCCTCTACACTCTTTCTGCACATAGACACCCCAAACACCAACTCATTATGATTCGGACTCGATTTATGCACCCTCGGTTCTCCTCGCGCCCGACCCTTCCTCCTTCATTTACTTACCCAACGACGAAGCCCGCCCTCGTCGGGTGGCGCCGAAACTCGCTCTTGGCGTCGGAAGTCGGACCTTGCCCAGTGCGCTCTGGCAAGGCGGAGTCATTTCGGTGGGGGAGGCGCAATGGAGCCGGTCGTCCCTGCTCAACGCCCCCTACTCCATGTAGATTAGCTCTCTCCACCATATGTAATTCTATATGTCCACCCCAAATATGCCACAATTCACCCCTTCACTTTGAACTTGGTACGACGTTCTGATAGGCTTTCACTTCTCCCAACATATTCCGGGAAATGAGCTGGCTGCCCTGACCCATCCTCTCCTCGGGGAACGGGCCTTGCCTCCTTATGGGCGCTTGTTTATCCCATTATCTCTGCCGAGCGGTCACCAGATCCATACCAAATCTAAATGAAGTGTCAACGACTTTAGAGTCGGGCCGTAACAATATACATTCGAGTATCGCGCAGAAAGCACTGTGTTCTAAGGTATAAAAGAGGGGTTTGCGCTCTCCGAACTAGCGAACAAGTGCAGAGAATGTAAGTAGTGTGACAGTAGGTGCCACCAGGGAATCGATCCATCACAGAGGGGAATAAATGATATATATAATAACGCAGGCCTGGCAAGTAAAAGAATGGGATCGGTGAACGAGCGGCAGTCCTTGGAGAAGGGCTTGGGGTGAAGGTGAATACTGGGTGTGGTGTCGAGCACCGGGGTGTGAATAGAAAATGCTTGCTATGCGTACTAGGGGAAGGGGAAGCTGTCGTCGTCAGTGAGAGCCGTCCATCGTCATCGGAGGGTATATCCGATACGTCAATAGGGAGGGTAAAAACAGATCCAAGGAATAGGCAAAACGAGCTCGGGTGAGTCCATGGCTGCGATCGGCCGTTTAACGGCCATAGCCATAGCCATTGCTGTCCTGGTGGGCATAACCTGAGTTGTAGTCTTGCTGGTTCAGGTGTGTCGCCGAGTTGGCGTACGCGTAGTTGTCGTAAGCCTGGTATTGCTGAGGTGTCGGAGGCTGATATTGGGGAGGAAGGGAATGGTTGGACTGTGTCCGATGGAGGTCGACGTCGTGGCTTGAGTAAGGGTGGTTCGACACCTTACTGTCTCGTGTGTCAGTGCTTCCTCGTCCAGCGATACTCGGGCGGTGATGGGGGGCTGTGTACAATTCTGTGTCCCTATCCCTCTCCGCAACATTATTGACACCGCCCAGGTCATCGTCGCGCCCTCCCTTTCCACCAAAGCGGCCGGGAATCAACCCGCGACTCAGTGCTCCCTTCTTTGCCCACTTTCCCTTGTTTGCCCGCCTCCTCTGGCAGCACTTCCACACGCAGAAACCGATGCTGAGAGCGAGGAATGCCAAGCAGCCAAGAAGGATGTAGGGCCAACGGCTGAGAACCATCTCCTGATATTTCTTCTTCTTTTCCTCGTCGCTGACCGGGCTCTTCACCAGCTGGTCGGCAGGGAGGAGCGCCCATCGTGAGTCGGAGTCGATGACATCTTGACCGGCGAGACGCAGCTCGACAAACTCTTTGCGGGCGGCAGTGACGTCTGTGAGAGCGGTCATTTGCATGTACGGGTGCTCATCTTGGTTTCCGTTCTCGATCCATGAACCAAAATTGTAGAGGGTATATACACTCCGAACTACGGGCAAGAGTTCAGCGCCGACAACTGCAGAGATACAGAACACTCACGGAAGTTCATGCCGAGAATCATGTCATAATGTCCGAGCAAACTGAAGGCCGTTGTAATGGGCTGGAAGCTGCCAATACACACCTTCTTTCCAGAGCCGTCGATCTTGCTGAAGTTGTCATCGACGACGTCCAAAGGGTGAATAGGGTAGCTCTTCCCTCCAAAGTTGAAGGAGATGCTGAGGTATTGCCCACAAGGGAGTAGCCACCATTCGTTCGTGGAGTCGTAAACGGCGCCTTTTACCCGCCCGTAAATGGCATCAGCGATGTCACGAGGAACCTGAGAGAAGGTAAACCCGGAGTCGACGACTGCGACCATCTGGCCATCGGGGGCACGGGGAACGATGGAGTTAAAGGCGACGGCTTGGCCGTCAGGGCCAATAATACCCTTGTCTTTGTCGGTAAGGGCTTGCCAATGCTGATCAGACTTGAGCAACCGTGTGACCGTCTCGACGTCGAGCTGGGGCATGGAAGTAATGTTCTCGAATCCTGGTACCAGTTCGCCGATGGTCATCTCGCCCTTGAATGGGTCGCTGAGGTCGTTCTTCCGGTCGAGTAAAAGAGTGATGTAGTTGTCCTTGAGGCCAGCCCGGTTGAACACATTCTGAAGCATGGAGTCGGCATTATTCTTGCCGAGCTTTTTGCGAACGACAGAGCCAGTGTTAGGACCCAGTCCGAACAGGCCCTGGTATCCCTGTGACCTGATATCACCAGTGAATGTTGAGGTATCTTCGACGAGGAGGAACGCCTGGTCTTGAATGGTGTACCCGCCGAATGTGACTGATGTCCGCCGAGCGTGTCCATGGGCAGTGCCGACGGCGTACGACAAGGACACCTCGGTGCCAGTGTCGACGATGCCGGACTTGTTTGCGGGCTCCTTGGCGAAGTAGACCCAGAGGTCGGAACTTCCGGTATCGAGGAGGACGGGGACGTCGCCGCCTGCGACGCTGATGTTGGCGACGTACTGGGCGTTGCCGGTGTTGCCTACGGAGACGGGGTCGCGACGAGAGAGGACATTGGTGTTGACGATGAAGGGAATACGGACGGCGTGGACGTGCTCGACGACGAGCAGCAGTAACGACAGTGGGAGTAGCATAGCAAAGGGGGTGTGCAGTTTTTCTCACGATCGCGGGTCTCTTCTGGCTGTGATGGCAATGTGGACCACGACCTCGCTCGTCGTCGTCTGGTCTGCCGTCGTCGCCGCCCTCGATATCCGCGCCCCTCTCAACCTCACAAACGCCGCGGACCTCAGCTACTACGCCCACATCGAGCTCAATGGCAAGGATTTCAGAGTACTCGTGGACACTGGCAGGTAGGGCCGCCTCGCTGTATGCCACACCCTCCATCTGACCACGACCCAGTGCCGACCTCTGGGTTGCTGGCACCGTCGCAGACAGCATCGACACTGGCCTGCTGGGCGAGGTCAAGTATGCTGTAGGAGGCGTGAAAGGACCTATCAAAATGGCCAATTTCCGGCTCGGCACCTACCTTGTGCCCAACCAGACCTTCATGCTCATCGAGCCCGACGACCAGCACCCCGAAGGACAGGGCATTCTTGGACTGGGACCCAGTACCGGATCGTTTATCACCGACACTCTCCCCTCCCCAACTGGTTCGCCCATGCTGTACCGGTACTTCCACCAGAACCTCACCACGCCCAACTATTTCACCGTCCTCCTGGGTAGGGACAAAGACCCAACGGACGACTTTCCTGGCGCCATCACCATCGGCGAGGTCCTCCCTGAACACGCCGATATACTGGATCAGCCCCGGTTAGAGATCGTTCGTCTACCCCAGCATCGAGAAGACGACCAACACCTCAACATTCTCCTCGACGCCGACGGCCTTATCGGTCCAGACAACCTTCCTATAAGAGTCTCAAGCGTCGTCCCAACTGCTGGAGACAAGTCTCGCCTCACGGTCGTGCTCGACACCGGTTTTACCCTCCCACAAGTTACCAGAAGCGTCGCGGAGGCCATCTACGGTCGCTTCCATGGCGCAGAGTATGTCAGCGTGGCCGGCGTTGGAAGCACGTACATCCTTCCATGCGATTCAGAAGTCAATGTGACTTTTCGGTTTGCTGGCCGCGCGTACCCCATGCACCCTCTGGACATGACGATGGACCCAAGTGCTCTTGGCCTTGGCTCCGTTCAGAACTCGAAGGGCGAACTCTCCTGTGTTGCCACCTTCCAACCGTTTTCGTATGATCGGGGGTCAAGTCCCACTTATGATATGGTCCTTGGCATGGCGTTCTGTAGGTTCAATTCACATCACAATTTAAATTGTAACTAACGGGCTCTCTTATCCAGTGCGGAACGCGTACACACTTTTCGACTATGGCGATTTCATCCCATCGTCCGACGAGAAAGACCCGCCCTATATGCAACTTCTTTCCATCACAGAGCCCTCTGAAGCACACGCCGACTTCGTGGCTATCCGGCTTGGCGGGATAGACGTAACGCCGCGCCCTCTGACTAACTCTACCAAGACCCGCACGGACTCTGGGGACGACGACAAGGCGAAATCCAAGAGGACGCACGCGGCTGCCATCGGCGCGGGTGTCGCGGTGATTGGAGTGCTTTTAATTGTGGCGGCTCTCATGGTGGTTCGGGCGAGGAGGAGGAAACTGCGGTAGCGAAGCCCAGCAAGTGCTTTTGGAGCCTGGAGAAGGAGCGGCGATGAACATCAGAGCTCCGAAACTTGGGCTCGTCATAGCTGTGTGCTGATTGTGTGGTCTCGGGTCTCTGGATTGGACATAACAAGATAACCTATGCTGCGAATAGCTTGTTCCGGGCGACAAACCAAGGAAATCAAGGTCGAACCAAGGAGACAACCGCCAAACAAGCGAGGAGGCATGCAGGCGTGCACGGACCAAGCAATGCAAGAACAGCCTCGAGGCGCTGCCGCGCCTGTGGACGAGACAAGCCAAGAGCGGCCGCAATCACCTATTTGCACTTTCGCCTTGGCCGACGTATCAAATGGTGGCATCACCATTTCACCATCGATGCAGGCAGCAGGAAGCCCTTGGTGTTTTGGAGGGACTAGAGGGAGCCGGAGAAGGAAGAAGGTCCCTCGTGGGCGGCTTCTGAGTTCAGTGGGTGGCGGAGCGGGAGAGGTGCTGGCAGCTAAGCTTGGGACGCTTGGATAGGGTCATTCCTTGGCAATCACTAACCTTGCCTTAATCGAGTGCGCGTTTTTCCAAAAGGGGCTTGTGTGTACCCTTTGAACTTACCTACCCCTCGTCGAGCCCTACTGTGTATATGTCTAGTTGTTCAAGGATGGCCTCTTCGCTCGTGGCATTACGGCCCACTTTTTTGGGTCCTATTCGCTGGATTATCATGATCACGAACCCCGTTTTATTTAGTACTTCGGTTCAGACGCTTAGGATCGAGCACTAGTAGCGGCCTCCTTAGTTCCATAGCTTACACGTGGGGACAGCGACGCAGCACGCTTGAGTGAGTACCCCCGTCCTATCATTTGCCAACTCCGTGCTCATCAGCCTTCCCCAGATTCATCTACTCAGCTCGCATCCCATAGTACTCGAAGCAGCGTTGTGTCAATCATATCCTGTTGAACCGCTGGCTGTGCATCCGTTATACTCGGGGACATTGCCTCTCTGAGCTGCATGCCCCAGCACTGATAGCCCATGTCTACCTCATGTTTGATATGAATCGGGTCACGCAATGGGATAAACAGCACACGCAAACCATCCACAAGCGATTATGGGCGCTCAACGCCACCTCAAACTTGCTCCCAGCCAACTCTCAACCGCCTCTCAGCATGGCCCAGACGACCAACAGACCGCCCGGCTTCCCGCTTATGGACCTACCTGTTGAGATCGTCATCAAGATTTTGACCGACTACCAGGTCTGCCTTTTCGCCAGTCTCCCCGTTTGCCTGCCGGTATTCTGACAGGGGGTCTTGCGCAGTATATCGCGAAGGATATCGGTGCCGTTCGCCTTGTGTGTCACCAAATGGACGACTATGTGAAGCCTGTAGCTTTACACTCGCTCAAGCTCGCACACAAGGAGCCATGGGCGCTTGAGCAGATGGCTTTGATACCGAATGCGTTTGAGGAGGTCACCAGGGTCCTGTTCTTAGGAAGAGCTGCGATCACGAGCATCGAGAGACAGACAAGGCTTCAAGGTGCGATCAGGGATCTACTTAAATATTTATGAATACAGTGTCGACGCTTTGACCTTTAGGCGCTATCTGCCGGGTACTCAAAATGCTTAAGCATGTACACACCGTTCAGTGAGTCCACTTCCATCACCGACCACTGACCGATATGCTCACAATCAATTGCTTCCAGCTGGGATCTCAGCTATTGCACGCTGCCCCCTTCCGACGGTGTGGCCTGTGTGTACGAGGCCGTTTCCCAACTCCCTTCATTGGAGAAGCTTGTTCTCACGCAGGTAAATGCGAAGAGCTTCCCAGACACCGACAAAAGGGACCTAGGGCAGAAATTCGTCAACGCCAAGTTGAAATCTATCTCAGTTGGAAGTGGCAAGGGGCTCGTTGGCACGGTCGCCGTCGACAACGTACGGGCGCTTATTGCTGCACAGCTAAGTTTGGAGGAGTTTGTCAGCTGGGACCACTTTGGCTGCGCCAACTTATACGATTTTTCCTCTATCGTTGGCGAAGCGTCCCTCCAAGGAGGGTTCCGGCCTTCGCTACGAAACCTACACGCGGCCAATCTGAAGCTCACATACTCACCAAACGTGTTGAAGTACCTGGCAAACCTCACCTCGCTCTGTATTTCCAACCTACTCCCAGACCACGACGCGCTCTGGCCAGCCTTTCATGATAATGACATCACGCTGGGGACCCTCATAATGGAGAGGCCCACGGAACGCCTGACAGACTACTTGTTGGGTTACCGGGGTCTGGAGAAGTTGGTTATTACTCGGCAGGGTAGCGATCCGCGTGTGGGGGCCACGGACGATACGAAGCATCGCTTCCTCGAGGAGGGTGTCGTTCACCACAGCAACTCACTTCGTGTACTTGAAATCTCATTTTATCCTCACCTCTACCAGAGCCATGTTCACCTCCGCCTATGGGGTCTAGATCAACGGCAGCTCGCATGGCTGGAGGGTTTTCCCAAGCTGGGAATGCTGGTTGTATCTTTCGCGCACGATGCGGAGCGATCACCGAAGGGAACCAAGATTTCGATGGTGAGAGCATCGTCGGGGCCCCCATCCCCTTCCCCGCGAATCTAATAATTACTTCGTTTGGTCTCAACAGGAAGATACTCTCAACAGAATTTTCACCCGACTAGCCCCGACCCTCCGGCAAGTCAAGCTCGTCTGTGGGATGAGTGAGGACTACGGAAAGTATGGGTGGAGGTCGGACTACGGTATTATTCGCAGCGTGAGGAACTTCGAGTTTGCGACGCAACCTCGAAACCCATCTGAAGCACAACTGGAGCTCTTTGACGCTACCTGGCTCATATGCCACGATCATGGGCGGGGGAAGTATCACTTTTTACCGAAGTTTACAGCGGGGGAAGACTAGTCGTTACATGTAATAGATAATGGAGTGCGATTGTATACTTGCGAACGAAAGGGAGAAAGACAGTGTATAAATACGTATAAATACGTATAAATACGTATAATTCGAAATATGATCTAGAGTACGGTTCACAGGACCTCCCTCGGTGGTACACCTCTTCCTCTTGCCCTCTCCCTCAGTCCCGCCACACTCGCCCTAATCTTCAGCGCACCCTCGGCTAATCGCGCCGTCGACGGGGATCTTGTCAAAGATTTGAACTTAAGCCCAATAGTGGACGACGCCCTTCTCAGGCGCATCGTGAATCTGCGTGTCGGGGCAGAGGAGTCATCCACCTGGTCCCGGTCGTCCGAGGAGGACCGGGTTGACGATGGGAATGCAACCGAACTTTCGTTCAGGGAAACGTGCTTGGAACTCTGGTCTCCGGTTGCTAAAGCACGTTTGTTGGCGAGGCTGGCGGTTTTGATGGGGTACAAAGTGGACCTAGACTCTGAGGAGTGGTTGGAGAAGGACGACGGTGGAGGCGGTAGTGGCTTCGTCTCAAAATCCCCACCCGTGCGAGGGTAAAGGACGAGATCCCCTGCATCCTCTTCGATCGGTGCTTCGGTGATGCACACCCCGCTGTCTCGAACCTTGACCCCGTTCCCCTCGTCCTCTTCGACATGTTGGGGAACCTCGTCAATACGGCCGGCACCACGATCGACGGACGCCCCTTGTTCCCGTGGAAGCAGACTCATCACCGCCCCTGCCAACCTCTTAACACCCGCTTCCATCTCCTCATCCGAAAGCAAACTGAATGACAACCTCACACACCCTGTCCGCCTCTCCTCGGGAAACGCTGCCGAGCCAGGAAGAACGAGGATCCCGTTCGGCACTGCAGTATTTCGTACGAAGCTGGTGATGTCTAGGTGGGATCCGGTAGGGAGGTGAAGCTTCACCCAGAAAAACATGGAGGCGTCGGGGACAATCCATTCGGCGATAGGTTTTTGACTCGGGCCCTCTTCCGCCGAGGAGGGAAGGGCGTACCGGACGTTGACGAAATGCTTATCGAGAAATCGGGCCATGGCGTCTCTTTGCTCCCGGTAGAAAGCCGCAGTGCGCTGTGTGTGAGCAAGGAAGCCTTCTAAGCCCCATGCTTGAAGGAGCTTTAGAACCACCATTTGGGTGAGCGAGGATGGCTGTACAACAGTTGACGCACTCTAAAATGGAAATGGGCATATAGGAAAATAGGAGTAGGGGAACGACGTACATGGCTTTCGATTGCCCGAATCAAAACATCTGGCCCTGTCACCCACCCAAGCCTAAACCCCGCAGATACGATCTTACTGAAACTATCCATCCTCAAGACTCTTCCCAGCCTCGCGTCCACCTCGGTATCTCCTCCATTCCTCCGGCTTCTTTCAACCGCATGGCCTGCGCCACCGTCAGGGCTCAGAGGAACAGGCAGGGGTGTAGCTCCAACCACCCTGTCCAGGGCGAAATACGACGTCGGCCTCGGCCCATCTCCATAGTATAGGAAGTAATATGGGTCGTCCTCCATGATGATCAAGTCGTACTTCCGAGCAAGGTGCAGGATCTCGACGCGCCGAGAAAGGCTGGTCGTTATGCCGGCCGGATTCGAACCGAACTGAAGTGCAAGGACGGGATCAGTGTTGTACTTAGGCACGAAAGGGGGTTCAACGAACCGGGACTGTGTAAAGGACCTTGGGGAACGGCTTCCCCACAGAGGAGGGATGTAAACCCCACGAGCTGAGCACCGTTTCAAGGTTCGAGGCACTCATGCCGTCCTCATCTGAGTCGATGATGGCGTAATTGCACCGGAGTGCGTCGAGGACGGGTATAATCGTTCTGTATGCGACGGTCATTCGTTAGGTGTGTGGGACGCGAAATGATGCGACGATACACCAATGACACTTACGGGTATGTGGGCCCCTCCACGATGATCGTATCCCCAGGGTTCAAGAGCGCACAGAACGCCTTGTACAGCAGATCCTGGCTCCCATGGCCCAAACTCACCCTCCAGCTCAAGTCCTTCTCGCTCGCCGTGGCTCCGCCCAGGTGAACCTCCTCCATTAAGCCGTGCACCCACCGGACGAGCTCAGGGATACCGGATGTGAAACTGTATTGAAGTGCAGTGGTGAGATCCTCGTCTCGTAGTGTCAGTTCTGTCACATCGGTAGCACAGCCGGTCGAGGACGATGAAGCGGGGGTCTTGATTCCGAGGGATATGTGGTCGAAGGGAAAAGTTGCTGGGTTAGGTTTTCCAGCGAGCATGGACACGATTCCAGGTTGAGACTCGATGGAGAAGAGATCCCAGACTGGAATCTGTCAGGCCGTGGCGAGACAGGGCGTAAGATTGGACATACTTGGGGACGGTTTTCGCGATTTGGAGACATCGGAAAGTTTTCCGCGGTAAAATTCATCGGGGAGAACGTCGACTTTGCCTCCACCAAGCGAGTGGTCTGGAACTTTTGAACTAGAAGCCATTCTGCGCAAGATTGACGATAGAGAGAGGGGGGTGAATTAGAGCGACCGGGAAGAATTCGAGGGGCGTGCTTGGCTGAGTGGCCATTTATACGAAGGGAAAAGAACCCTCCGCGGAGGCGCAATGGTGGGACAGGTAGGTAAGGTACTCATCCAGATCTGTCAAAAGCAGCGTCAAAAGCAACTTCTTCGAGTCAAACAGTTTGACGTCGACACAGCTCTAGAGATTACATTTCAAATGTGAATCCAGTGTCAGTGCGGGAGAATCGCGTATCCAGCATCGCGTTCAGTGCCTTCAGAGAGCGTTTCTCGAAGGCGGGTTTGTCTGATCGGCAGGGTACATACACATAGGATTAATGTTGTTGGATTTGACAAGGCCGCGGATGGGTTCGATGAAGAAGATCGGGAGAGCTTCCTCCGACGTCAATTTAGTGGTGGCTGATAGAATCGAGTCAGGGCCAGGGGTGACGCGTACGGTAGTGGCGGGCGATGAGTTAGTCGACCGTTGAAGAAGTCGCCACAATCCCGCTTGTGTAAATGCACCTGTCTGCGGCCACCCCCCGCCAGCACTGGCCATAGAGCGCTTTGGAAGACGTCGCCACGTTCTTCTTCGGCCCATCCACAACATTAAGTATCTCTGCGTTCCCAGATGGCTTGGGCCTGCGAAGTTCGAACGCCATCTGAGGGCTTGAAACACGGTGATACGCATCGTCGTGGAATGTAGGCACAACTCTACATCCTTTAGAAGTAGTGGACCTTGAGGTGTGGTCGAAGAAGTCGAGGAAAGAAGTCCAGTTTGACGTTTGTTCAGTCCGAAATTTGACCCGCCTGGCCGTGCCGGAATTCAAATTCCGACGATGCTTGTCTCTTGCTTCCGGACCAAGCACTGATTCAGTGATTGGCGCCCAAAGGCCAAATAAAGCAGTGCCCCTGACGAGAATAACGAGGACGAGTAATTAATTTGACTGATAGCTCGATAGTGTAGACGCAATTTTTGATAGAGATTCAGACCGTTCATGCATTCTTTATGCAGCAGCAAAATATGCCCGCGACATGGTACCGCTGGTGCCTAGACGGTTGGCTCCAGAGAAAGTCGAGCGTTGCTGGATAGAGGTATCCGGCTCGTCCAATGCCCACAATACATGCAGAATCTCTTGCAGCATTCCGTCTCGCGCTCTTCTGCAGCCAGCGGGGTCTACAGGGCCATTCTTCGTGGTGGGATGCAAGGGGGGGAGAAGGGAGCCAGGTCTGTTGTTGAGCGGCGATAAGGTAAGTGGAACGATTCGATTTCAAACAATCCTTATTGAGCTCACCATTGCCGCGCACTATGTCCATCCGGTCCCGAATCCGACCCTCGACCTCCTGCTCTGACCAGTCTCTTCCCTTTCCCGCCGCATGAGCCGATGTAGAAGAAAGAATACTTTTATTGCTTGGAATCCTTGGGTCAGGTATGCCGCCGTCTGCAGTCCAGATGCGGAGAACACGAGGGAAAGGTTTCCGTAAATAATCGATTGTGTGCGGTGTGGCGAGACGAGTACGCGCTAACCGGCCCGTTCGAACTCGGGGGAGTACCCGCGATATGTGCGACTGGCGTCCGGAGGCACGGCACAGCGGCCTGAGAATGCGTGGTTGGAATTTTGTGGCATAGTTCCCCCCGGCAGTACGTCAGGAACGGGAGAAACCTGGTGGGGAGGGGGGATGTTCAGGTCCACGGGGATGGGCCTACCTTCTGCTTCGGAGGCGCCTGTCTTGCGATCGTGAAAGGCGCCGGTCCAGGGGTGATCAAGGGCCGAAGCGACCATAAGGAGGAATAAAAGGCGCCATGCCCTCTCATGGTTGGAACGCGGGAGGAGGAGGAGGGGCAATAGAATAGAGCTAGATAAGGATAGCGCTGAATAAGTTACGTCGGGACGCTTGCGTGGCCCGTGCCCAATAAGTTACAGAGCGTATCGTAACCATCACGTTCTTTGTCCGCAGCAATAAGACACATTCCTGACGTTCACAGTACCAACGCCGAAATCACTGGCACCCTTGAAAGCGTTTACCCCGTCTCCGCCATGACCCTCACAAGCACACTCGTGTTTCTGTTGAGTATGCCGCATGGCTTCCTGCTGGTACAGGCCTCTTGATCCTTGAGACTTAGGGGGTGTTCTGGATCTGCCTTCGAACGCTGCTGTCCTGTTTGTATAGCTTGGGTACTGGGGTTGCTTGGCTCTCGCGTGCGAGGGAGGAGACGGGTCACGGTACGAAGGAAATGTTTTTCGCGTTGAGGTCGATTGACGGGCTTGAGACGAGCGTTCATGGTCTTCTAACTCCCTCCAGATGCGAATACGACTTTCTATTTCACGGTTGAACCACCTGCCACCCGTCTCCTTCTGCATGAATCGACGGATCGAGCGAAGACTCCGCTTACTAGGAAGCGCTTGCTTGGGCACGCCTCCAAAACGGCATTTCAGAGCTGACGAAGGTATGTTCATAGATTAACGCTGGCGAGATGATAAAAGCACCTACCTCGAAGCAACGCCACATCCCTGTTGGCCCAGCGAGGCGTCAATACATTATTCTATACGTTTGAAAAGGCGTGCAACTTACGCATCGATGTTCCATTTCGAATGGGCATCACAACAGCACGTCTTTTGTGCCGGCATGGTAAGCGTAGGACGTGCCTTAAGTAGTAGACGTTGGCGTCGTTGAATTCGATAGCTGGGAGACCCCTTGTTAGCTCTCACCCTCGTAGAAATCACGCGGTGCAAAACGTGACGTACCAAATCCAAGGAAATTGTATAGCGATGTCACTGTTGGTATGGCCAGTGAATGCGAGGACACCGATTCGGTGGTGGTGTTTGGGGAAGAGTGAACTGTGTGACCGCTTCACCTGGGCCGTTATAACTTGGCTGAAGATGCCAGGCGCAAACCGAGGGTGATGGGTCCAATGACGGTAAGTGACGGATGGCACGAGTTCGATGGAAGGCGCAACAATCGTTCCCATTCATCTCCGGGAAAGAGTGACCCCAAGGTTTGACTTCCTGGTCGATGCATTGTCTTTCAAATTTCTGAGTGGGGAAACCCAACAGGATCGGGTCCCATATTCGCACGCGGTCCATGAGAAATCGTGCGACGTCTACGTTCATCGTTGTAGGGCCGGTTTCAGTTTTGGCCTTCATTGAACGAACGCCCTCCTCGAGGCTCGAATGAGCTCGTCCTTGTTATTGGCCCCATGACTGTGGCCAACCCGCGAGGGTATATGAGGGCCACCCTAGGCGATTAAGCTCTGGATCTGTGGTAAACGCCTGTTCATTCACAAACGATGGGGCGTAGCGGATGCCACTCGGGGCGTCGCGGTGTTTAGGCCGGCAGTGCGAGGTGGCCTGAAATGACGCGAGGTCCACGCGAGGCGCAAGCCACATACCTGATGTCGTCCGCTAAAGGTGTGATAAGGACTAAGTAGTGGGCGCTCATCTACTTGAAACGATTGGCATCGAACGGGCATAGTCACGCCCTATGAAATTGTCGAGGGGGTTGGTGGAGGCTTGGAGAAGGCCCGTCCTGAAACAGCGCAAGTTCAGGGTGGATGACCAAGAGAGCTGATGGAGATTTGAAACCCTGAGGAGGTGTGCGGCGCGATGCGGCTCCTGTCGAAGGCGGAATCTTGGGCCATGAAGGTTGGAGCATGGAACTTGAACAGGAGCGTCGAAGCACGGCTATACCGGCGACCGGATCAAACCAGACGGCAAGGCCAGTTCAGCGCCTCCGGCAGTAGTTCCGCATCCAGACTCGACTCATTCCATAACGGCCAGCAGTTCTCAACCAGCTACCTCGTACATCAGGAATTGACACTCGTTTTAACTCCAAGCCTCACGGCGACCGTCTGGTCCTCCTCATCTCTCGAGCACAATGCCACCTATTCCAAAGTCCAAACCCAAGCGCAACTCCAGGAGAGGTGTAGCACCAGAACCCGAGGCAGAGGAACGCCAGGGGCTTCTGTACGACGCTGAAGCAGCCAAATACAAGTCCAAGTCTGGGCACAAAGGCAAAGGCGACTCTCTGAGCTCTTCGGAATATGACAGCGACTTCGAGGGTGAAGGAGACGAGCGGAGAGGGTGGTCAAGGCGCAAGATCGTGTGCACGGCGGCGGGGCTGATTGCGCTGCTCGTTGCGGGTGCGTTGACGAATTGTGTATCGAGGGCACTTAGAGGGTCGTGGATGGACGACGTTCCTCCGTCCGGAAGTCATGTCAACGGTGGAGCGAGCGGGAGCGCCGGGGTGAAACAGCACTTTAGTGGAGGAGTGTTGAGGTCGAATGGGACGCATGACTTCAAGAGGACAGTCCTCATTGTGTCTATTGACGGGCTGAGGTGAGTCATTATCATTGTCTGTGCTGGTCAAGGTGCTGAAGAGCATGTGTTCTTCCCGTGTAGAGCGGATTATCTAGATAGAGGCTTGACGCCACACCTATTGGATATCAGCAAACAGGGCTTGCGTGCCAAGT
This sequence comes from Coprinellus micaceus, assembly GCA_951394405.1. Lineage (NCBI taxonomy): Eukaryota > Fungi > Basidiomycota > Agaricomycetes > Agaricales > Psathyrellaceae > Coprinellus > Coprinellus micaceus. The sequence goes on along the minus strand of OX596340.1, from coordinate 2,206,997 downwards.
CGATGAAGCCCATTTTCCCCGTGCGTTCATTTTGTCTATCCCATTATTTCGTCCCTAACATGACCGTCTCTGCCTTTCACAGACGCTGACCTTCCCGTACGCACACATCAAGCGCTTAACTCGTGCCATAGCTGAAACCCTGACCCCTTCCTTTCCAGTAATCACTGGGCTCTGATGACAGGTCTGCATGCAGAGTCCCATGGGATCGTAGCGAACGTACGTCTTTCTTAAGCCCCACCCCAACACCATACATATTAACCCCTCGCTTCTCATCCAGAATTTCTGGGATCCCAACTTGAAGGAAGAGTTCCACTACAACCAAGTCAAGTCATGCTGGAAGCCCGAGTGGTGGCTCGGTGAACCTGTGAGCACTGACGACTCTCTATACTGCGTTTACCCCTCTAAAGACACTTAACGTCCCGTAGATGTGGGAGAGCGCGGAGAAAGCTGGGATCATCACTGCGAACCTGATGTGGCCCGGACCGCCGAAGACGATGTCTGGTGCGAGCTCGACATACTTTGTGCCCTGGAAGGTGGGTATCATCCCCCATGTTCACTCCACATTTCAAACCTGAAGTTGGCTATGTTGAATAGGACAAGGTCCCTCTGGACGAGAAGCTGGAACAGATCATCAGCTGGGTTGACCTACCCCTCGACGAACGACCCCAGCTTATCATGGCGTATGAGCCTTCACTCGACCAAGCCGGCCACGCTACCGGTCCCTACTCAAAGAGGGTAAACGTAAGAACATTTCATTTTCCGTACTCTACGCTCCATGCCTGATCCCTTGACAGGAAACACTGGTTTACGTCGACACCTTCGCCCGCAACCTTCATAACTCCCTCGCCTCCCGCAACCTCTCGTCCATCGTCGACATCATCTTTGTCTCCGACCACGGCATGACTGACACGTCTCACCCCACCCTCATCTACATGGACGATATCCTCGGCCCCGAAGGCATCTCCGCAATCGAGCATGAGGACGGCTGGCCTGCTATGGGGTTGCGGTTCTCCAAGGCCGCCAATGTCCCTGTTTACCTCGAGAAGTTGCAGAAGGCGAGCGAGGAGTTGGATTACGGGTACGCAGGGGATAAGGGGGGCAGTGATGGGAGGACGGGGAAGAAGCCGGTGGGGAGGAGGAGGTTTGGTGTGTATACGGCCGAGACGATGCCGGAGAGGTATCATTTTAGTGCGAAGAAGAGCGAGAGGATTGCGCCGGTGTACGTTGTGCCCGAGATTGATTATGTGCTGACGACGAAGGCTGAAGGGGATGTGGGGATGAGCAAGGGGGTGAGTCCTGACCTTTCTCGCGGTGTCGCTGCAGTCGTGTATTGACCTTCAATGAAAGAACCATGGATACGACAACAACGAGCCTTCAATGCACGCCATGTTCGTCGCACACGGGCCATTCTCACATGACGCCAAGCTCACCGCCAACGCTCATCTTCGACGGTCTGCCTCACCCTTGTCTGAAGGGTGGCACTCCACCTCGAACGACGCCTATGTCATGGACACCTTCCAGAACGTCGAAATCTACAACCTCGTGCTGAAGCTGCTTGGTGTTGGGGACAAGTGGAGTGCACCGAATAACGGGACTAGTGGGTTCTGGGATCGGTACCTTGAGTGAGAGTGAGGAGGAGGACGGTGATATGGACTTGGTAGATACCCCTTGTTTTGCTTCTTTGCTTTCTGTGTTTTTTGATACCTTGCGGGATCATCGTGCTTTCGCGGTTGCCTTGCCTTGTACTCTTGCCTGAGCGGCACTCTTCCGCTGGGTTGGGCAACGCCGCGGTTACCGTCGGTACCCACGGCGCTTCTGCGACTGATAACTGTAACGCCTTGGGTCGTTCTCGGCAAAATGATCGATCAGCGACCGTGTGGGGCATCGGGGTGTCCATATGGATCCACAAACACCCAGTGGTTTCGCAAATTCAAGTTTACAGAAGAAAGTGGAGGATATCAGAATAGATAATACTAGCTGGTACGAGGAGGCGGAGATACACTCAGGAGGAAGCCTAGTAGCGGCTACCGTAGTAACACAGGATAAACCGATGGAGCTGCAATGCAACGGCGATATTAGGATCGCCCCAGGGTCCCAAGAAGCTCAACCACTGGGATTGAGAATGTACATATGTTCGATATTAAACTGCTTCGCGTTCGTAAAAAAGCCACTTGCCCCACCAGAGAGGACTGGCAGCACTTTTGAGGGAATACGATGGGTAGTGTGCTGGGATCTAGTTGTAGAGAACGTTTGCTTTCGGCGTGGGGGTTCGATTGGCCCTCCGGCTCCCCGCATAAGGTGAGGTTCTTGGGTAGCCATAGCTTCATAGCGATGGGGTGGGGGGTAGAGCCTGGAGTTGAGCTCGTGTGCTGCCACATTTGCATTATTATGGGGTCTCAGGGTATAGAGTATGACACATACCTTCGGCTTGGACCATCCAAAACCACGTTCGGTCCTTGATGTCGTCTATAGAAAACGTGCAGCCGGTCCTCTCAAAGATGGCTTTGGATGTGGATCGGAGGCTCTTGCGGCTTGGCATCCACAGGGGCACACCGCCAAAGCGTTGTACCCAGACTACCAATGTTTTCGTACACATTAATACGCGTTGGTTCCAGTGCTTGCAGTCATTGATGACGCTCACAGGCTCACCTAGAAATAACTGGGCGTCGAGTCTAAACGATGGTCACATGTCACAGATGGACGAAATGTAACACAAAGGGTCAACGAATGACAACGATCGATCAAGCTAAGACTTAAAAGACGTACGAGCTGTAGTACAAGTACCAGAACCAGATCCACTGCCAAGAGCGGTGGGGACCGGTATAGCCATGCGTTAACCGTCGGTTGTGTTGTCGGCGTTGGGATTCAGGCGTCGTTGGCCCGGGGTTCATGCCTTGCGAAGTTACCAAATTGAACAGGTTCAGGACTGAGGATGAGAATGAGGAGGTGTTGAGGGGTCTAGCATTCCTTTATAGTGTACAAAGAACGTAAATTCGACGACAGAATTGATCCCCCAGATATTTCAAGTCTGTAAGTTGCAACGTTCAACGTTCAACGTTCAACTGTATTGACTACTTTCGAAATTTCGCCATCACTGTCCACTTTTGGAGTTAATTCTAAGTTTGTGATTTAAAAAAGTCAGTTGTCAACACTTGACCTTGATCCAAGGTAACTTGGGGAACTTGGGTGGAACTTGCCTGCCGTTTTAGGCAGTCTTGAGGCAAGATCCACCTTTGTAGCTTGGGTAACTTGGAGTCGCCCCATCAACTTGCAAGTTGAAGAAGTTGCTTGTCGAAAGGTCAGCTGACCTAGTTCTTTGGGATTGGACCAAGGCACGCCCACTGGTCCTTTCGCAGGGTGGTGCACTTGGTTTGCTGCGAACCCCCGACTTCCCAGCTCAATAAGGTAGGGGCCGTGTGAACATGTAACTTCGGTGAACAGAAATACAGTCGGGGCATCCTTCCGAAGGGCACTATCCAAAATCGGTTTCCTACAGATTGAAGATATCACCAGGGGCTACAATCTGTAGGAAGCTGATTCCCAATATCTTTCGAAATGAGGATGCCCCACGTGAATCCGTTTTACCCGAAGTTACACTTTTACTTGTCTTCTGCCTTACCTCTGGACAGAGTGGCTGATTTCTCTGATTTCGTGAAGTTCGCAGTTGGATGCCGGGAAATGTCAGATGTGACTGGCCAGGGTCGGCACACCAGATTCGGCGAGGCAAGGCAGGAAACGCCAACGAAGGCGTGACTCGATACATTCACTCAGTACTCATCCACATGAAGAAGCAACAAAGCTGGGGAATTTGAGAAAACATAAGTGATGTCGTAAAACTAAAAAGTCATGAAGAGGGATATCGTAGCAGAGAAATAACGTAGATAACGTGGGTAACAGTAGCGTAGAACGTAGCGTGCGGAAAGAGTCATAAGCGGAGTAAACAGAGGGTTGTCGTGACGGGGCAAATGCAAACTGCAATGCAAACGGATGCCAGGTGTATGACGGAAAGCAGGGGGCGATAGCGAGACAGCGAGCCGGTATAAGCGAGTGTGGGGGTAGCAACAGTAACAGTGGATATCGAGATAACAAAGCGGGGGTGGTTGGCGCGGAGATGTGGGTGGTGAGTTGGTAGGTAGGGTGCGGAGGAGGGTAACAGGGGGTAGCAAATGCAGCCAGAGAAGGGGACGGGGCATACAGTGTGAGTGGGTAAGGGAAGATGCATTAAATAACAGCATAATGAATACGATCGGTGGTCAGTTGTTGAGGATGAAAATGATGCAGTGAAGAGAGGAGAGGGGAAAAATAAAATGAAAGAGAAACGGGAAAAGGACGATGCAACGAGACCCATGCGAGAGCATAAATACTCCTTTAGTACGCCTTCGAAAGCCGCCTCGACACGCCAGCCTTCCCAGGCACGATAGCCTTGAACGCGCGCCTCACCTTCGACACCGTCCCACTCATATTCTCATCCTTAGCGACCTCCGCAAATCCGTCCGCAGTCACCTGCGACTGGTGGACATACCCCATCTCGTCCACGGACGCCGCCCTCCTCAGGATATCAGCGCTCGACACTGGGGGCGGCATTTGCCTCCTCGCGCTGTAGAAAGCCCTATGGCTAAACTCCTTCTTGTTGTCCTTCCCAGCGTTCGGTCCTAGAGCCTTGCCTGCAGCAGCTGCAGCGACAGCCTCGGACTGGTATCCCTTCCCAGCACGCTTGACGTTCCCCGAGGTCATGAGGTACCTGTCGTACACGTGCTCCATCTGTCTGCGGTCGGGGGTATCCATATAAGGCACTGGGTTATCCGAGCTGAAACGCGTCTGGGAGTACGGCTCGACGTGGCAGATCGAGAAGTGCTGGTCGTCTTCAGAAGTATTGAACTGGTCGAGGAGGTTGTCGCGCGAGGTGTAGGCGGGGGCGATGAAGAGGTTGCGATCGACGACGTCCGAAAGCTTCGGCGACGCTTGGGCCCGCCTCACGTCTGCATCGAGGTGGGCGAGCGGGGTGACTCGTAGTTGGGCAAGGCTGTTGTGCCCCCGGTGCCTACTAAATCCTTCAGCCATTTCCATACGAGGAGGCGAAGAGGGGGATCGTGTCGCGGAGATGGTTGCACGACGCTGCTTGGAAGGGGTGAGGATCTCTGGGATTACGAATTGGGCGTCGGCAGGCGATGCGACTTCTGAATCCGGTTGCTCGCTCGAGGGGCCCATGTTGGACGTCTCGGCGGACGGAGGGGGGCAGTACGACGATGGAGGGGCATTGGAGGCGAAGCTACTGTCGAGGGAACTAGGCGCGCCGCTCTCGTCGAAGATTTGACTCGCAGCAAGAACGCGTCGCGGAAGGCGCCCAGAACGGACGCGGCGGGTCTGGGAGGGGGGTACAGGGAGTGGTGGGAACGTATACTCCCTGTTAGGGTCGGTAGCTTCAAAGTTTGCCTTTGCTTCCTCGACAACGCCTATTTAAGCGGGTCAGCATACATGAATGGACAAAACATTGAGTGACTCACTCTCGACGTTCTTCATCCAGATCTGCATCCGGTCCATCTGTGTCTCGGTCAAGGCTTGTTGCGTCATCGCAGCATTCTTAATGGGTGCCAGTGGGGACAAGGGCGACTGAGCACCGGGCGGGGATGCTAGCGTTGATAGAAGGGCTTGAGGGGAGGTAGTAAGTTCGGCTTCTCTTGCGATTTCAAAGGAGGCCCCTCGAGCCGGTGGTCCGCTCGCAGCTCGCCCAAGAGACGATTGTTTATAGAATTGCAAGGTTTTGTCTATGATGCGCGTTAGGACGGGACCAGAGTGAGATAAGGACGAGGAATTCGTACCTATCGAAGACTTGATCGTATGCTTGAAGATGTTCGATTTGGACTGCTTGCGCGGGGTACTTCCATTTGCTTGAGCAGGCGTATTCGTCGGTGTCGGGGCGGGGAGGGTGTTCATCACTAAATACACAAAGACAAAGAAACATTCATGATCAGCTTCCTCTTCTTCGTAGCCACCAAGGTGTCACAAGAGACGCTCGAAAACTCACTTCGGCTGAGGGGAGACATAACAGGGACGAGGGGCAGCTGTGGAGGACTTGAGGGCCTGGAGCCGCGTGCTCTGTGGCTGGGCCCCACGTTCTCTTTGTCGACTCCGTTCTCCTTGTTATGACCACCACGACTTGCCTTCGGAATCTTGGTATCCTTTTTCTCTTTCACTTTCTTCACCACCACCATAAAGGGTTCTTCCTCCTCTTCCGCCCTCCTATCAGCAACGGCTTCCTTCTCGCCCTCCCAAGACCCCTGATTAGCGTCCTCCGTCTCGCAATTCTTCGAGGTGAGCTTATCTCTCGCCTTATCCCTCTCCTTTTCTTTCCTCTCACCCTCATCTTCCGCCCCACTTTCCTCCTCCCCATCCCTCTCCATATCCTCCAACCGCTCCATCTCCCTCAACCTCTGGCGTTCCCTCTCCCACTCCAACACCCTATCCCTCACACTACTCGACGTTTTCGTGCTATAACTCGACGGAGGCACAGGCCTCTCCGCCGTCGCCTCCTTCGCCGCAGCCAGGTTACTCGTACTCCTCCGCAGGTCATTAAACACGCTCGAACGGCGTTTACTGGTCATTTCATCAAGCCGCTTGACAGGGATACGGCTGAGGGCTGCTGCGGATACGGACACGTTGTTCTCGGGCGACACCACAGCACCCAACGGACGACGCGGTTTCGAGGAGGCATCCTTGCTCTTGTTTGGATTCAGTCCGGATGGCGTTGTAGCGTTCTCCTTGGCTGATGCGGAACGGTGCGCGGGGGAGGCGGGAGGCGAGCCTTTGATAGGCGAAAGGTCGGCTGGGGGAACGCGCCTGCGGGGGTGAGACTTATTCATGGTCGATGTTGATACTGTGACTGCAACCTTAGGCTGCGACTTGGGTTTGATCAGCGAATGCCTGCTCTCTGTGGCCTCTGGTAGAGGCTGATCTAGGCCGGGGGGTGAGGGTGGGTTAGACTCGGCGGCGATTGGCAAGCCGGCGAGCTTGGTCGTAGGTGGCGTCATGTCTAAGAGCTTGTCCAGGTCTTTCTCAAAGACGAGGGATGAGTTGTAGCTTGCGGCACGGCCTAACGACACAGAAGAGAGGTTAGTACGCGCCAGCATCGCGACGTCCCAAGACTTACGATGATGGCTCTGCGACTCTCTATTAACCTTCCAGTATCCATCAGCAAGCGCTTGCGACGCGGTACAGCGCAAGTCGGCGTTCGGAGACATCATCCTCCGCAGGAGCTTCTCCATTTTCTCTGACAACTTCCACTGGCCAACCCACTTGCCACGGAGCTAGGAGGTACAAGTGAGTATTGTTCGGTATGTTGGAAGGCGGATCTAGACGTACTGTACGCGACCAATACCGCTCAACATCTTCCTTGGTCTGCAGTGCATCTCCATCGTACTGCTCGAATGGTGTCCGCCCGCAGAGAATCTCGAAGAACGTGACGCCTAGTGACCAGACGTCTGACTTGCGGGTGTCGTGGGTTATGCCTCTTGCGCGCTCCGGCGACAGGTACTGCGCTAAAGTCAGCTATCTAGCATCAGTTAAAGCCATTTATTGAGCTCACTTCGGGTGTCCCATATGTCAAGTTGCTATGGAAGGATGTATCGTCTTCGGGATCCTTCAGCTCGGCGAATCCAAAATCCACAAGAACTGGGATGTTTTTATGCGAGAGGAGGATGTTCGCCGGTCTATAAATAGGCAACGCGTTAGCATTATGGGGACTTTCTCAACACCTGGGGAGACCTACTTGATGTCGTTATGGACGACGCCTCGACGATGCAGGAAGTCGACTCCAGATAGGAGGAAATGGAACCATTCACGGCACTTGCTTTCATCGACCTCGACTGGGACGAGGGTGGGAAGATAGGTCCTGAAAGAAGGCGGAAGAAGAAGGTCGTCAGGTGAGCGGTCCGTGGGCGGAGAAAACAAGGGTTGCCTGCGCAGGCCGCATTGGACGTACATGGTGATCATGGCGTAGGAGGGGGTCATGATGAAGGAGTGGAAGGAGATGATTGAAGGGTGCTTATCGTCCTTGAATGTGCGTACTATCTTCATCTCGTTCCATCTAGCAGCCGAAGTATGAATGAGTCAAGCCTTGCGGCCAAGTGAAGGCAGCTTACAGGGACTTGATACGCGATGCGTTGGCAGCTGTTTTCTTCCTATGTACAAGCTTAATCGCGAACTTGCGACCTCCGTCTTTGAACGCGGGGTGCTCTGAGGTCGTCGTGTTCTTGGCACGTTTGGGTCTAGCAAGCCAGACGCTCCCCCAATTACCATTGCCGATCTAGGTGCGCCGTAATGAGTGACGATGCCAGCGAGGTAGGTATTGGGACGCACCTCCTCGACGAAATCGAGTTCGTGGGCAATGGTCTGGTCTGAGAGGGAGTATACAGAGCCACGGGGTTCTGGGTCGTACACGACCGGACTCGGTGTTCTGGACGACGAGCAAGAGTCCATGACGGCTGAGCGCGTTGGGTGCTAGACGTGTCGCGTAATGGTGGAGCCTTGGGGGAGTACCTTGCCGGATGAGCGGAGGCAGGGCTGCTGGGCGCTCTCGGGCAACAAGAGAACAGCAGCAACGAAGGCCAAGAGCCGCAAGGTTGCGTTGTTCAACTTGAACACGGGCACATTGATGCCGACCCGACCCCATCACAACAAACGAAAACAACGCGTGTTGCACTCTCCGGACTCTTTAGCCAACTTTAAGCTCGACCACGATGACATTCTCTGCCACTGTTCGGCCACGTCAACGCGCTCAATGTCAATGTCGGGGATGCACTTCCGATGTCGAGGCGCGTCTGGTGTCGATTTGGCGCGTCCCGTTCCCCGCCAGCGGGTACCCTCGTCACAGTCACATGGTCGCGTCATAGCCGACGTTCTTCCCAAATACAGCCGACCGACTCGGTGCGTCACCGAGCGCACACGAACCAGGCACCGAGGAGAGCCACCGCGAGGGAAATTAGGAACACCCTAGAAGGGGATGGCCTTACTCGAGCTGAAGCCACACTGATGTCCCGCTTCTTGCGAAATCGGTCGGTATACCGACCCTTGATCATCCGCGCGTGTCGCTTTGGCGCGGTCCAACCCTCTCCCTCGCATGCTTCACTGATTTCGGTTTGCCACTTCCGACAAAGCCTGGTGCAAGGTAGGAATGCAGGGCACTATGATACGATGTTAGGCCTCCCCAGCTGCCTGATACCTAATGAATACACACCTGGCAATGAACCCAATCATACAGATTCCCAAAATTCCAGCAGCAGTACTGTGTATCGTCGTCGTCAATGGTGTAGGCAACCCAGGCTTGGACATCAAAGTCGAGCATAGCGGTAACCACCTCTTCGCTGGGTGATATGCAATGGAGGTCGGGCAGGGGGATCGAGCAGCGAATATTCAGGCGACTGCTCCCTGAGTCGGTAATCATACTAGTTGGATCAGCGAACTTTTAAAAAGAACTCACCTCGACAAAACGCCAGATATCGCAAGACGAAATGGTTGACCCACACATCGTCGGCAACATATAGGTCTTTGCAGCGAATGGGGCTGGCAAGGAACTCCGGAAGAGACAGATGATAAAACCTGTACCTCTTCGCATCCTTGTCCCCCGGCACGCTTAAAACAGAATGAAGACACCCCAACACCCTCTCGACGTCTCCAGACTGAACCTCGAGGAAAGCATCCGCGACACGTGCGGGTAAGTTTGCACCCGATAGAAAGTGGATGATGCGCAGCCAAAGGCAGGCTGTGGACGGAGCGGGGCATGAGGAGATGATGCGCCTGTACAGGTCGTCGAGATGCTGAAACGGACTCGGATCGTCTTCACCTCCTGGTGTTCTATTTTCCAGGCCGAAAACCATATCAAGCCTTCCTTGATGGGAACAAAAATCTGCTTCCTCTATCCACCGCATTACAGTCGCCACAAAGATGAATTGACCATTCGCCTTCCTCACCAGGAATCGGATGACCTCCTCGGTTGGCCATGTACCACCGTTGATGCCAAATTGGTGACAGAGCGTCTTGAAGCGGCAGCGGAGGAGGAGCGCGATATCGGCATCAGGGCTCCAATGCTTATCAAGTGTGATACAGTGGACTGTTGTTCTGCGCGAAGCATCGTTGAAGAAAGTCCGGATCGCCCGCTCTGGTCTGCTCCCAACGATGACCCTGAACGGAAATGACGCCCGGTTCGACGCCGAAGAGAGTAGTTCTAGGACTCTGTGCTGTGCTTTCTCCTTCTCGAGGCGGAACCTCGCACCTGAGCAATCGTCATCTTCCACCATGTCTGGATCGCACTCATCCACTGCGTCGACCACGATGAGCCTTGGCCACCCTTTGGCAGTTCCCCGAGCCAGTGCGCCTTTGACTGGGGCCAGGATCAACGCGTTCAGCTGCACCTCCTCGTTCTTCTTGAAAATGGACGGGTCACCCTGCACAGCCTTGATAATGGGGATCGCCAAGGCAGGTATCCTCTGCGCCAGCTGATACGCAATCGTCGGGACGAGGTACTGCAGGGACCGCGTCTCGGGCGTCCGGTACGAGAAGAAGAAGCTCGCCGCAAGCATCTCCTCCTCCCCTACAGCACACCGTTCCGCTATGGTTTGGAGGATCGCCGTCTTTCCTGTTCCAGCGGGGCCATTCAGCCAGAGCATCCCGGCCTCTGTATCATGGTAGTCGTTTCGCGCCCAGCTCAAAATGTTCTCTTGGATAGCTTTTCGAGTTTCGTGGTGGCACCTGGGTGCGTCGCCTCGCTCTGCGGAGTCGTGAAGCGCACCAGGGGATATATGCGCCTCTAGCTCTGTGTATGCGATGAGCATGAGCCGGATCGTCGTGTTTACAGCATCTGATAGCGCCAAGGGGTTTAGACTCACCCTTCATTCCTCTCATAACGAAGTCTTCTTCTGACACATTCGAGCGATCTAGACCGCGAGTCGAGGTCGTGGTGATGTTCAAGTTCAGGTTGTGAACGACGAGATGGTGGGCTCCAGGGAATACAGCGACACTATGGGTTTCGTCCGGATGCATGAGGGTGGAAAGCAAGCGAGGTGCATCTAACACCAGACGAGACGTCGCCGTAAATGGATCGGAAACTCCAGCGGCGGAATGATGTGATATTGAGTGGATGGATTGAGATGGAAGCTGTGGTCAAGTTTAGGCGCTGAGCAAAGTGGCGTTGGGCGCCAGAAGCGGGTGCTGTGCATCGCCCGGATCAGTTCAAGCTGGTTGTCACCCGCGCCGTCGCCGACGTCGTTGATGGCGACGAACGACGGAGACAGACGCCGATGAGTGGGTTAAATTTATTCCCTTACCACCACCACATCCCCTTGTATTCTAGTCATTCCCTCTTTTATGCTGCGATAATTCCACTCCTTTCTATACCACAGTCAAGGCTGCTCCTTCTACCTTTCGTTTTACCATTCGACGAGCCAACGAATACCGACGACCATGTCGCGGAGAACAATCTCGACGTCCGACATCGAGCTGCACCCCCGGAGCGACGGATTCCGATCGAGGGACGACCATGGGCCTGACCATAAACCGCAGCAACCATGGTACTACCGCCTACCTCTGCTCGGTATGTGCCATACGTTCTACCCTCCTTTACAAGTCTGAGGGCCATTCCAGCGACAATAATCCTCATACTCGCCCCTCAACCCTCCGTCATCCGAATACTCATATACCACCATTGGCGCGTTCTCCAACAACCACGCTGGCTCTTCATCCACGCACTCGGCTTTCCCTCCCTCACCCTCCTCGCACTCACCTCGCTAACTGTGTGCGTTACTCGAAACCCCGGCCCAGTCAATGTCCACCGGAACGAGGCCGCTCGACGCGACTCCAGGGATGATGTGGGTATAGCGGAAGCTCTAATGGGATCTGCGGACGACGAGTATCTTATGACTCCGGGGAAGTGGTGTCGGAAATGCTGGGCGCCTAAACCCGAGCGGGCACACCACTGCTCGGTGTGTGGTAGGTGTGTCATGAAGCTGGACCATCATTGCCCGTGGCTGGCCTCGAGCTGTATTGTGTGTCGTCTATGTTTGCGAATAGGGGGATAGCGCTGATGAAATGTATAGGGACATCGGACATACCCGTCTTTTATTCACTTTCTCACATGTACAACATTGCTTGCGATCTATGTCGCGACTCTCGCGGGGCGGGCTATCGTGTACTCATTTAACAACCCATACGGAGTGGTGAGCGAGTCCCTCCATGCGACATATCGGATACTAATCAAGTGCAGGATGAGACGACGCCCATCCACGAACTCGCTCTGACTTTCTACGGCTCGATGGTGGCCATCGTCATTGGGCCATTCACTGCCTATCACTACTACCTTGTAACGTACGTCCTCCCTCACATTTCAAAACACTTGCTCTGACACTGACTGTAGAACTAACCAAACGACGATCGAGCAAATATCCCCCTTCATGCTGCTACGACACCTACCTCCCCTACCACGCTTAGGGCACTCATTATCCGACCCACCCATCGAGCCAGAACTCAACTATACCCAACGGCAACTCGTGAAGAAGGCCCATTCAAAAATCTCGTTATATAACGTTGGCTGGCGGAGGAATTGGGCCCAAGTCTTCGGTTGGGAGACGAAATGGGGTTGGGTCGTCCGACTTTTATGCGGTGGCGCGTCGTGAGTCTTCTAAAAGTGCTGCATAGAACGCTTATTGATTTCGAAAATCGTAAATATAGACCTGGGGATGGCATGCACTACCCCCTGAATCCCCGTGCCGAGGAGGTACTCGCGAAGCTTGCGGAGGATCTCGTCAACGCCGATCGGGACAACAACTGAAGATCGCACTTCTCGTCCGCAGATCGCAACGTGACATGCACCCAGGTCACGCCCCAGTGCTAAGGCGCCATTATCGCGTCTTCGAGCCCACAGAAACATATAAAGTACCCCGCACTCTGCACTGACCTGTGCCTCTCTTCCCCTTCCCTCGAATCGCACAGATTTTCCCCTGCTCCCTGCCCCGACTGAGCGCCCAGAGTCCAATATTTCGCCGACATACCCTTTAGAAGCGATACCTATCACAGTAATGTGCCCCAGATGTGTCACTTCGAACGTCGACGTCTGAAGAACTACGACCTTTTAAGCTGGTGGCGGAGGTGTCCGTTCTCAAGGGAGTTGAGCTCACTCAGCAATATCGGCAGTTGAATGCGTAGAAGGAGGGTTGAGCTTATGCAATTGCTCAGGTGAGAGGGCCTCCACCCCACGTGGTGATCATTCTGGGAGAGACGGCAACGGCGAAGACCATCCAACGCACCCCAGTTCATCGATGACGATCGGATTAGGCCTGAACTTGTGAGCAACTCTTACTCATAGTCCCTTTGTAGATTCCATCCTCAACGTTCTGATCACTGCCAGGCTTATTCATCGGGAGTCTGAGAGCGCTGAAAGGGGTTTATATTACCCTGGCTCGCTTTCGAACGCCGTCATTTCGTCGGGCCGCCTCGTGCGTCGCTGAGAGCCGACGGTCTGGATACCTCTGACTCATTCGATCGTTCGAGAAGGCCGTTGCGGCGCATGTGGACTTCTAGAGTGGGCGCTCCCCGCCAGCCAGGGAGGGCTACCATATCGCAGCTAGCCCGTGCTGACGTCATCCTCTGCGGTATTGGTGGATCCGATCGTGTATAAAGAGGTGCTCGCTTGGGCCAGTGGCTGGCCAGAAGGCCTTTCCGGACCATCTACACTTCGCGCTTCTTCCAACTCTTGCCTTTGCCCATACCTTCTGATACCCCCTCTGACACGATGCCTGTTGAAATCCTCGACCTTCATTCCCTTTCCAATGAGGGTATACCCAATTTCGACATGTCCAAGGAAATCGTGGATGGATTGTCGCGTCCTGAGGGACAGAAGAACTTGCCTACTATGCTACTCTATGACGAGCGCGGTTTGAGGTTATATGACGATATTACAACGGCAGCTCCAGAGTATTATTTATTTGGGGCGGAGGAGGATATTCTCAAGAACCATGCTGACGAGATTGTTGGCTCTATGCACCACAACGCAAGGCCAGGAGATGGCATCGATACCCAGGAAGTTGTTCTCGAACTAGGTGCAGGGTGTGTCTTACATCTCTCGCCCTCCCTTGGATCATATCCGTTGACCCCATCGCTTCCAGAGCCTTGCGAAAGACCTCCCACGTTCTGCTTGGACTCTCCCGTTTCGCAGAGAAGCAGAAACTCTCCTCCCCCATCACCTACTACGCCCTCGACCTCGAGAAACGCGAACTGGAGCGCACACTCGGGCAGATTGAGGCCTCCGACATTGGGAAGTACCTCTCCGGCAAGGTCGCCACCAAGGGCATGTGCGGCACTTACGATGATGGCCTCAAGTTCGTGGAGAATGGAGGACTTCGGATGGGCGCTCTCCCTAGCGGTGGTTTCGCTGAAGCATTCCGGCGCCAAGGATCCTCCATTTCGAGCGGCTCATCAAGCTCAGATACAGCCTCGGATACAGGGGTCTTCAGCGACCCGGAGCTCCTTCCATCCCCGACAGCCTCTGAAGAGCCTCTATCACCTTCATCTCCGTCGGTTAGCACCCCTGGCCAGCCGACCGCGTTGCATATCATGTTCTTGGGATCGTCGATTGGGAACTTCTCGCGCGAGGGTGCTGCTGCCTTCCTCGGCTCTCTCCCTTTGAGAGCGGGGGAGGGCGATACACTTTTGCTTGGCCTCGATCATGATAACGAGAAGGACAAGATCGAAGTGGCGTACAACGACAAGGAGGGGTATACCAAGAAGTTCATCATGAACGGTCTTAAGGTTGCTGGAAGGACCTTGGGCAAGGAAGATATGTTTAATGAGGATGATTGGGACTATGTGAACACTTACAATTCCGTGAGTACTATTCTCGCTTTGCTTTGCCGCGAAGCTTCCCATTACGGAGACATACTGACCATCTATGTCAGGTGGAACGTGCGTGTGTATTCCGAAATCTCGTGGGGATAAACTAACCTTCTGGCTTATCAGGCCGCCATGAGGCTTTCTGTCGCTCCAAGCGCTCGCAGATCATCAGAGACCCTAGTGGAAGCACCGAATTTGCGTTCGCTGAGAACGAACTCTTGAAAGTCGAGGAATCCGTGAAGGTCAGTGGCCCTCTTACAATGATCGTGCCTTATCTAACGAGTCGCGGCGTACTGTAGTACTCCGACACGGACGCGTATACCCTCTTCACCAACGCCAACCTACGCCCGATGCAGCGCTGGGTCGACAGCGAGGGCCAATACTCACTCTGGCTCCTCGAGCGCCCTCCTTTCATGTTCCCATTGCTACAAGCGCCTGCGATCACCGTTGCAGGCGATAAGCAATCGCAGTCGTCTAACTCAGGGACTCCATTCTCCATTCCGTCCCGGCAGGAATGGGAAGAGGTTTGGGAAGCATGGGACTTTGTTACTAGGCGCATGATACCCACTTCGATGCTACACGAGAAGCCAATCGACTTGCGGCACATTTGCCTGTTCTACCTCGGCCATATACCCACGTTTTTGGATATCCACTTGTCCAGGCTGTTGCAGGAGCCGCACACTGAACCGGAGGAGTTTAAGGTGGGTCTTTCTGTGTTCAAACTCTAAGGAATCACCTTCAATTTCTTCCTAGTATATCTTCGAACGAGGCATCGATCCGGACGTCGATGACCCCAATCAATGCCACCCTCACTCCGAGGTCCCCCAGAACACCGAGGACTGGCCGCCCCTCCAATCCATCCTCGACTTCCAAACCCGCGTCCGCACTCGGCTTGGAAAAGTCTACGATGATATCTCCTCTGGCCGAGTGGCCCTGACGCGCAAGGTCGCGAGGGTGCTGTTCATGACGCTCGAGCACGAAGCCATGCACCTCGAAACGCTCTTATACATGCTGATCCAGCGCGCTGGGCTTGGCGAGCGAGGCACGATTCCCCCGCAGGGATTCGCGCCTCCCCATTGGGAGTCGTTGGCTGCACAGTGGGAGAAGCTCCCCAGGCCGACGAAAGAGACGGTTGTACTTGGTCCGGAGGTGGTGGTGCTCGGGCACGACGACGCCGAGGCTGAGGATAGCAAGGGAGATGAGAGAGCCAATATGGTACGAAAGCACGAGTTCGGGTGGGATAACGAGAGCCCGGAGAGGGTCGTGAAGGTGGACAAATTCGAGATCTCGTGGAGGCCTGTGACCAACGGGGAGTTCTTCAAGTTCTATCAGGGCCACGGCAAGGGCAAGGTACCGCTTCCGACCGCCTGGATTGAAGAGGGCGGTGTTACCAAAGTGCGAACACTGTATGGACCCGTCTCCATGGAAGTTGCACAAGACTGGCCTGTCATTGCTTCCTATGATTCACTGTCGACCTATGCTCAAGTCAAAGGAGGACGCCTGCCCACGGAGCCTGAACTCCGACTGTTCTACAACAAGTTTGCTTCTGGATACGAAGGAGGTAACAACGTCGGGTTTAGGAACTGGCATCCCGTACCGTGTGTATCCTTTCTCCTTTACTCCAACCCGAATTGATACTAAGCTGGCGTTCCAGCGCAACCACTGGCTTAAACAGAGGCAGTGGGCGAGGTACAAACGGCGGAGTGTGGGAGTGGACGTCGACGCTGTTCGACAAGACGGACGGCTTTGTATCCTCCACCCTATACCCTGGCTATTCCTCTGACTTCTTCGACGGGAAACACCAGGTTGTAGTGCGTTTCTTCTTTTATGTCTTCTACTGAGCGATCATTAACAACTCTACCTTTCAGCTGGGAGGCTCGTATGCGACCATTCCCAGAATCGCGGAAAGGCGCTCGTTCAGGAACTGGTACCAGCGAAATTACCCGTACGCATGGGTTGGAGGGCGAATTGTGTACGATTCGCCGGCTGAGATTAACTAAAGAGAAGAAGGTGCCCCTTCTCGGATGGACCCTGTATGTACGCCTAGCTCATGACCGTTATGGCCCTGCCGTTTGCCCACTTTGTACGCAAACTCCCGATCGATCAGAAGGAAATGCATACCTTTGTCGAAGAGCGCTATCCCGGGCACCAGACCCCAGAGCCGGCGCCAACTGCCGAGATAGGGGCTAGCACATAGAAATCCAATATCCGAGTCATTATAAAGCAGGGAGTCGTAAAATTACAAGAAAAATGAGTCTCTTCCCATCCATCCTTATGCCGCCCATGGTCACCCAATCAATGCTGGTCAGCATCGAACACCATCTGGCTATCCTTGCCAGAGGGATACTCAGATCCTGGTGCCCCCGGTACGTATCCGTGCTCTGGCAGACCAGACTCATCGAAGCCCTCCGCAGCCTCAATGATTTCATACAGTCGCGATGCAACCTCAGGTGGAGGCACGCGACCGCCGAGGATATCCTTCGCTGGGACTACTGAACCGTAGAAATCGCGGTTGGCGTCCTTGCGCTCGATGAGGGCCGTACCTTCGAGCGAGACACCGGCGAAGAGACCTATTCGATTACGCTATTAGCCAAGGACGATATAGCCCCTAACGAAGCCGTGCCGACCTACCCTTTGACTTGGAGTATGAGAACATCGGTGCTGGGTGGGCCAAACTGGCCTGTACACTCCCTCCAGTTCCAATCGGCCCCGCCGTGGCCGCAATGTTCCCACCAATCGTGACGTTTCCTCCAAGAGAGAAGGCTCTGACAGCATCCTCACTGTTCAAGACGACGACAAAGTCGGTGATGTCGGCACCGATTTGGAGACCCCACCCAAGTCCGCCTGTTGCGATGCAAGAGGGTGCGGACCAAGAACCATCGGGGAGTCGTGCGATGACAAGGCCGGAGCCTGCCTTTCCACTGAATACGAAGCCGGCTTTGAGAACTTGGAAAATGGCTAGACCTGTATTCGACACATTGGACTGTCAGTGGAGTTGCAGGGGTTGGAGCTGTTGCTGAGCGTACCCCGTGCTCGTTGGAGGACTGCTTTAGGGATCGCGTTGAGTGCTGACTCTGGTCTGTCTGGGTCGGCTACAATGTGGCCTTCAGCGTGAGCGTCCAGCGGCGTAGAAACCCGTTTCCGTACCGACGAAAGCCTCCAAGATCTTTGCCGCCTTCTCTGCCTCGCCTGGCAATGTGAATGTCTGCGCAAACTCTCGCGACCCGCTCGCGATCTTGTTGCTGCTCTGCTGCAGGAACGCTGTGGCCTGGATCCCAGCCTTCTGGGCACCCTTGCGGAACTTATCGAGTGGGGAAAAATCCATTGTCGTGTGGTGTAGTGATATGGTATTGGGCAGAAGTACGAGAGTCACAAATCAGCTGCTGTTGCGCCAAATGCTGTGATCATTACGTCATCCTGCTCTTTTCATCGCCTGAGGAGAGCTACTATAAATGTGTATCGCCTGTAACGTAGTGTAAGGAAGTTTGATATCACATTTTCGTCAGTCTGGCTAGGGGAGACTAGAGGAGAGCCGAGTCAAGCACGCGCAGTGGGAACGCAACTAGTCCCTGGATTCAGTGATAAAAAGGCAAGGTTTACTACTAGATAGGAGGGAAATTCTCGTCAAGTAGGTTTTCATAGTGGGATAAATAGTCCACATCGGGCTCCCGCGCTGGACAGTACACGAGATGCAACCGACAGCCGTCGACGTCTGAACCGCTGTCCTCCAACATACCCCGAACCCTTGAGGTATCCCAAACATCAGACGCAATTTCCACATGCTTAAGATAGCCGACTTCAGTCGCCCTCAAGGTCGAGAGCCCACCTCCTCCCACGGTGGGATTGCGAACCGGCAGTCGCGAAGCTACAAAATCCACGAATGCTTGTTCGGTAAACTCACCCGCTCCAACATAGCCAGAGAATTTCACTAACTTGGGGCAGTAATAACCTCCTTGAAGCTTCCCTGCCTCGTTCAACTTCGGCGTGAGTGTAGCCAGGATGTCGTCGTCAATTAGCGCGGGGAGAGTGTACGAGTCCCCCTCCGGGTACTCTGCCACTCCATACATTCCTACCGCCCTCGTCTGGAGGCTAGTGATGTTTCGCAAAAATGAGAGGCACCGCTGCAGAGTCTCGCTGCTCATATTCGAATAATTGAACGAGGCGTCCGTAAGTTGAGGTCCGAATCGCTCGATCCATTCCACTAGGCCGTTGTAACCAACCGCAAGGACGATGGCGGATGTTGTGCAAATCGACAGAGAACGAAGGTGGGGGAGTTGAAGGTGTGATGCAAGGCCATTGGGTATGACATGGCCGCTGATGCCTATGGAGAGTAGATTGGGGTGCGCTGTGGTTCGCGACGAGGTGAACTTGAACGTGGACGCTTGTGCTTCATAGTCATTCGCGGAGTCTTCCTCATCCTCTTCAGGATACCAGTATTCGATATGGCAACGTTTCAAGCTTGGGGACAGCTCGAGGAGGTTCAATGTCGATGTGATTTGGAAGCAAGCGAGTTGTGGGTAAGACCAATCGTTCTGTTGCCACTGGAACGCATCGGTGAGGGTGAGGTGAGTGAGTGCGGTCCAGTTGACAGATAAGGTCAGTAAATCGTGCCGATGCGGCTCCAGGCGCAGAGCACGCAACGAAGGGGACCTCAAAATATTGGACTCCCACAGTGCGAGCTGTGCTTCGGTTAACACTTCGCTTGGAAGTGGGGTCTTTGGGCATAGGCGCTGTTCGAATGTCTCCAGGAATGGGAGATCCTTGGCCGGGTCCAGAGGGGTAGGAATCAATGAATCCAAAAAGATCATTTCGAACGCTGCGGCCGAGAGGAAACGAAATTCTTTCCACCGGCGCCTTTCTTGGCACAGGACCTGTGCAAGCTTCAGAGCAGACGATCGGCATTCAGAGACCTCGTTCAGCAGCCACGTCGACGCAATGGGGCTGATGCGGAACGATATTGTAAGAGGTGAACTTGCTGAACGTTGGAGGAAGACAATGGTTTGCCGGGATAGTCGATCGACGGTTTCTTTCCACTTCACAATCTCCTGGTGGTGATACTTGAGAGTCTGGGGTGGCAGGCATTCGCTCGGGAAGTGGTAAGGCTCGTGAGGGGGCCTGGGGAAGCTGGGAGTGGAGATATCGAGGACACTCCAAAGGCTTGGACTATCCAAGAGCACACCCCGCCATGCTCTACAGACCTGCGAGCAGACGATCAAAGGGTGCTTCGACTGATTCGAGCGTTCCTCCTTGAATATTTCTTCTACCCGGTGCCACTGTGGCATTGGCCTGGCCAGGAGCATTGCCAATATGGAAGTTAAGACGTCAGAAGAGAGTCTTCGAACAGGGGATATGAGGGTGGAATGTTCGTCAATGAACTTGGTGTGAGCCGATTTTCGTTCGACCAGAACCCGAATTTGTCCGTCAATTTCGTCCACGATCGCTTTCTTCTCCTCGATTAGGGACTTTATATGCTTGATTTCGTAGTCGGAAGGTATGTAGTTCGTGGTTAGACGGTTGCTAACGGCGGAGGCCATGGCTGTGATGGTGTTTGAGAGGAGGAAGAACTGGCAATGTGGGCGCTTATTTGCGTGGGAACTGCAAGGAGTCGTTCACATGACACTCTTGTCCTCGGTTACACAGGAAACTAGTAGTACTAGTAGTGGCTGGCGAATATTGGGCGAATAGACTGAAAGCTCGTGCATACGTTAAAAGCAAGACAACCGGGGAGAGCGGGAACGCAGGGGGACACCATCATGGAGTATATTGCCTCAACGTTAGGGAGACGTGCAGGAGAGGTCCGGAAGCCTATTGAGGTGCCAGATCTAGATAGTCGTCAATCGTGAAGGAACGAGCCTGAATGTGAGGGGGTGAATGTGCTTATGCCCTAGTAGTACTAGTCCGTGAAAATGTGAATCAAAGGAGATATCTCGACACGCGGTTCACAGCGCATATCAAATGCACCCAAGGAAATGCGACATCAGGTTGGCATCGACCTCATCTCGCTTCTTCTCCAACATCTCCAACCCAACCAGTCGACAACCCGGCGCCATCCCAGCTTTCAACTCGTCATCTTCCCCTAGCTGGCTCTTCAGACACGCAATGAGGCCCAGAGCATCGGCTTCATTGAGGGTCATGATCCTCTTCCACCCAACCGCAGAGGCCCAGCGCTTCGTCCAGACGGCGCTACACTTCGCGTGGCGGTCCTCCGAACACTTGTCGTCCAAAGGAATCTTGAACGGGTTGAGCCTGAAGTTCTGCCAAAATCGTACAAGGCAGTAGTGCCCTGTGAGGAGCTTAAAGGTCTGCTCGTTGGTGAGCTTCCTGTCCGTACGAAGCTTCGTCACAATCCCGTCCTTCTCAAACGTCTGGCACTCGTCCATGTCCTGAAGTTGGACGTAGTACGAAATCCCACATAAAGCCCGTACCTCAGGAACGTATGGGTTGCTCCTCACACTGGTGTATGCCTCCGCCGCCAGAATAGCAGGGACACTGGGTGCCTTTTTGTTCCGCACACGTTCACCCCATCGTGTCGCAACGCGCGCAACGATGGGGAGGACGGGAGGCGTTGCGGAGGAGGCGACTTGGATAACCAGGCGAAGGGTCATGGACGAGCAGGAGTCGAGGAAGACATCGTCGTTGGCGGCCAGCCTGGCAGTGTGGATGGCCCATTCTTCCCATTTCGGGATCTCGAGATCCTTGGCGACGGAGGATACGGAGAGGATGCGCTCGACTTCTTCGTACGTCTCAGGGGTCTTGTTCAGAAGTTCCTGATCACCCCCACTAAGGAGTGTGCATCGTCAGTTGTAGACCACACAAAGAGAAAAGAATCGAGACGGACTGAAGAACGTTGATACCCCAGAGGATGGCACGGAAAGTCTCCATCTGGTCGGAGGTGGCAGGGTCATAGCTTTTGCAAATCATAAAATTGATTTCAAGGGGGTTCAAGTCGGTGTACGCCTTGTTCCAGTCGCCCTTGGTTGCACAGATATTTGGCAAGTTCTCCAATACCGACCTGGGAATCTATCATGACAAACGTGTTGTTAGATGCCACAGCATCCCTACCGGCTCCCACTATCCAATGTACAAACTCACCTTGAACAATGTCCTCTGCACTCGAACCACGACCTCGTCCTCCCTCTGCTTCCCACTCGGATAGTAGTCAGGATCCCGTTGGTAAGACAGGGGGTTGTACGATGACCCCATCTTCGACTGGGATTCCTCTGGCTCCTCATCTGTGAAATCGCCTCTCGATTCATCCTGTGCCACCCCTCTCTCATCCTTTTCAACTCTCTGCCTCTTCCTCTTGCGCAGTGAGGGTTCGATTTGCACACGAGCCGGGCTTATAGTTGCATCATCGTAAATGTAGAAAATCTGGGAAAACGGTGTTGAGCTCGGCATCTTAGTGTGGTTGATAAGGGTGGAGGGGAGGCGGTGAGCTGAGGGAGAGGGCGAAGAGGATTTATGGACCGGCTCGTTCAAAGGGTCGATGTGGTCGATTCGGCTGGTCCTGTGGCGGGCTGATCCTCTGGGGATTGTGCCTTCGATTACTGGTCCCAAGACGGATGAAATGGCCGCACAAGACAAAGAGGAAGATCCAGCTCAACCAAAGACCGTCCCATTCAACCTTTGCCTTGTCCTTCTTTGTTTCCCGACCAAACCAGGAACTTGGAGGGCGGCAGTGCTATGACCCCACAGACTTTGTTTTTTGTCAGTGACCAATGTAGGCCAGGCAACCGGTGTGAAGGGGTCCTCTTGAGTGGGGAGTGGGCGAGAAAGAGATCCACATCTTCCAATTTGGGCTTCGTGGGTGTGGTCGTGCGGAGTTGAACGAGTCACCGACGGTGGCTGGCCTAAAACGTGCTGGCCGCAGTGTCCCGCGCCTCGCTATCTCCAAATGGTGGTCCCGCCCATAACTTGGAACCGACTCGCAAAGGACGTAAAGCGGGCACAAAGTAGTCCATAATAATGCTGCTACAGAGAACTCATCTAAGCGTCAATGTAAGCTAAGACGTGCTTCTAAAATGGAGTGGTAACTTGAAGTCTACGGAATATCGTAGGTAAAATGGAGCGTGCCAGGCGTGTTTGAAGAAGGTATTGACGAGGCGTAAAAGCAACGGCCTCTTCCAGGTTGACATCCGTCTCCTAGGCGAAAAGGGAAGTCAGGTATGTGAAGGTAGGTGGCAGTGAACACGGGAGCGAGGGGAGATCCTGCTAGCTGGGTGGAGTGTGATAATGCTTTAAATAGGGTCGTAATGATAGTTGGAAATTGCGCGATAGCGTCCATTGAAAGTGGGGGGAACGAGGAGCTATCCCGGAGTGTCCGTTATAGACGAAGCGATGTCGGTAGGATAACAAGAGTTACAAGGAAAGAAAGGAGTTGCCAGGCCGGCGGTGTGGTCTTGAACCCAAACCTAAGACAAGATAAGAACACACCCGAAGGAGAACAGGAGTCAGCAGGACAGCCCAAGGGAGAAGATAGATATTCGCAAAGATGCGAAAAAAATAGCCCACTTACGATGCCTTGGCCGGTTCTGCCACGACCTGTACGTCCAACACGGCGAACATCCCATCCGACGCATTTATTCCTGGGACAATCACGGTCAAGTTGTGATTTATGGCGTCGCTGGTGTTGGGGAGGATACCCGCAACGTATTTGATGGCTGTGTGATATGTCCAGTTTCCAGAGGATGTCTCTCCATCGAAGGTCGTGCCGTCTGTGAGGTTCCAGCCCTCTACCGGAGAACCAGTGATGTTTCCAATGAGCCAGTCCCTATTGAGGCAGAGGATGAGCAACAGAGCTGAGAAGTGGCTGCAGGGGAGTTGACACGCCTGCCAAGGTTGTATCCATTCGGGATGATATCGTGTCCCTCTGGTGTACTGTGAGCTAGTGGGGGGAGTATCGGGACTAGGGTACTCACTAGCTATCGGCATCTCATAGGAGACAGCCATAAATACAGCTCCACTAAGACAAGATTCAACTTACGGAACGTGGAGGGGGGCAATAGCCGACGCACCTATTCGCTTCTGCACCATCCTGCGTCCAGTACCGAAAGTGGTTTCCGCCCTCTATCGTCTCTTTACATGTCCCAAACTGAGGATCGCCATAATGCCATCGCATAACGGCGGTTTCATTCCCTGCAACAAGTTAGTATTAGGACTGTATGAAGGAATATGAGACGCACTGTCGCCGTTTCCATCCCCCAAGTTCGCAGCCTGCATCGAGTCCGCCTTCTGGCCAAGGCAATTGCCCGCAAAGCCTAATGACCTGCCGCACGGTGTTAGTGAAATTGAAGAGCTACGGAGGTTGGGGCGCACAAGAAGTAGTTCCTCAAACCCCCGTCCACCTCTTGGTCCTCGAGCACCCTCTCATCCGAGTTCCCAGATATCACAGCGTTTATTGGCTCTCCCTGACCATCCGGAAACGTGACGGGTATAATCTGTCCGAGTATATGTCCCAGTCAATTCCAAATCCCAGTGAAAGGAGTGAAGTTTAGACGTCATGGCACTCACAGTCAGCAAATGCCCACCACCGTCGTAGGGGTTATGGAACCCCTCTGAGGGAACGTTCCTCGAGGACCTCTTCACCACTCGTGCTCCTCTGCGCACCAGACCGCCAGGTAGGGAATATCCATGTGTGAGCTGAAGGAGTGAAAATAGATACAGAGAGAGCGTCGACGGTAGCATGGACGTCGTCGATACGTAGAAACGTCTAGGACGAAGTGAGAGGAAGAAGAATAAGGTACTCAACCATCAACTTCTCTTCGATGCCCATATTCGCCGAGCGGGCGCTTACATAAGGCGCTCCTGACCCCTACCTCAAGGCGACATGGACTTGGCAGGGAAATATTCTTGGAAACCGTGTCTAATGTACAAATATACACCGCTCAATCCATGATCTCAATGTCGCCGTAGGGCTTGGCTTTGAAGTACGAGTCGTCGAAATGGTGCACCCGCACGAATCCATCCTCTCCTCCCGACGCGTATGCGGTGCCTTGGGGATGGACGGCGATGCTATGCGAAGGTAAGCGTGAATAAACCAAAAAAGAACAGCGCGTACGTGTTGATAGGACCAAAGTGTCCCTTGACACGGCCAACCTCCTCCTCGAATACCTTGTGCCAGAACCTCGTCTCGAACTTGCCTTGTCGCAGAGAGGTCGTCGTCACGCTCATGGCTTCTTGACCACCGCCAAGCAGGATCTACATGGGTCATTTTAGACGGAAGGGACATTTGACTAAGGGGCACACGCACGTATGGCCGGCCAGGTGCGATGGCTGCACTGTTCAGAGGGGTTTCGGTGGTGTAAGTCTTGATCACCATCAAGTTTTTGGTATCGTGTATCTTGGGTGGATTAAGTATATCACCTCAAGAAACATCCCAGCCTTCACTCACCCGGGCAGACTTGTCCTTGCTGCTCGTAATGCAGTAGGTCCAGTCCTTGCTCAGCTGCAGATCGGTGATCACGTCTCCATGCGCCCGCTCGTTGTTTTCGATCTCCTCGCCAGACTTGACGTTGAAAAGCGCGACTTTGCCAGACTCGTGGCCGGTGATGATGATGCTAGGTGTAGGGGTGAACGCGCAGACAGTGGCCTTGGAGCCGATGGGGTTAAACATGTGCAGAGGCTCCTTGCTTTCTGTGGGGAGTCAGGACTACAGACCTCGTAGAAAGGAGCGAGAGGGGCGTACGTTTCGTAGGCTCCTCCCTGTTGATGTTGAAAACACGGATTGCGCATTGGTATCCCATGCGCTGCTCCGTGATGCAGACGACTTGCGTGCCATCCTCGTTGAACGCAACCCGCTTCACGGCGGTGGGGAACTCCCAGGTGTACAGGCACTTGCCGGTGGAGACCTGCCAGAGTTTCATCATGTTATCGGCAGACCCGGAGATCATCAGGTCCGTTGAGGCTGGGAAGTCTTAGCACGCCTGATACTGGTACAAGAACGATGAGACGCACGATCGGAATCCACCGTCCAAACGGCACCATTGTGGCCACCATACGTTCCCAATCTCTCTCCGTTGTGCGAGTACCATACGTTGATCACGCTATCCTTCGAGCAGCTGAACAGCAAGTCTCCGTCGGTGTTGAACTTGATCTGCGTTAATGAACGTTCATGACCTGGATTGAAACGAAATCGAAGATGCATTATGAGCTTGATTTCTCCTCTACATCGTTTGTATTTGAGTGAGTACCTTGCAAGAGAATGGGCCTCTACGATATCTAGTCAGCAGCAGGCCAAAATTTCGTCCAAGCAGTGCTGAACGGACCATTTTTCTGTCCGATAAATGGCACTTTTGGAGGGAGAGATGAAGGTAATGGGTAGAGAATTTTGAGGCACGTGGCCCACGAATTTCCCAATTTGGGTATCGCTCAGAATGCTGTTATCGCGTCCGCGCCTTGCTCTCCTACCTCCACCGACTTGATTGTACCCCCTCGTTGACGGCCAGAATGGAGAATTGGGGTGTCCCGCTTGACGGAGATATGACTCCAACCCGACCAAACCACTCGGAAGGAGACTGGACCTACAGACCTCGATGGCTTATTGTTATGCGGTCGTGGGACGAGAACCCGAATATCCTGTATTTCATCATCTTTCTCTTTTGTCTTTGCACTCTAAGTACCACTTATAGAACCCATGATATAGGACTACTTTGAGGTTAAGTAAAGGGCGTCTCTGTTCCACGACTCCAGTCTATTGTTCTGCTGAGACACCATTGGGCGCCTTCACCGCAGGATTGCTCTGGGGGCTCCATGATGTCAAGTGTGACACACATAGAGCCCCTATCCGGACGCTCGTCCAGTTTGGCGGATGATATCGCCACCCTGTCTCCAATCGCGTCCGAACGAAAATGCCCGATGGGCGCTTGTCACTTGGTCGCGTGGTTGGGCTGAAGACAATTAGCAAGGTGTTTTAAACACTTGGAGGTCGCGTATTGTCTTGCTCAGGGCCCACTTCCTTCCTTCCGCTATTTCCTTCCCCTTGCCATTCGTTAGGATCACGCATACGGTTTCCAGGCGCCTTTTTGTCTGGATGACCAGCGTGATATAAGGACCTGGCGTCCTCCGAATTATCGTGCTCGGACTGGTAGCCCTCTGTATACAGAGCCTGGGCGGAGGTGATCGTTGTATTGCTAACAGTATCCCCAGCAACTCCAGTCTCGGATAACTCACCCTCGGACCACGCCCATATGCCCCGCGCAAGGACCGCCGCAATGGGGGTAGCCTTCAGGAAAGCAGAACTGCAATCGTTACGACTTGGACATGCACCCCTTTCTCGAGTTCGATGCGCCCCCTACGACATCAATCGGACCATTTCCATGGCCTCCTCCCCGACGTCCCCAAAGCTTCCGTCGCCGACGACACCCCGGCCGACTATCACTCGTTTCGCGGACCGAGGAGAGGATGGGTGCTACGTTCGAATTCAGGGGAATGTACTCGTGGTATGTTTTTGTCCTGTCTCTCGACCCTCTGCGTCTCATTCTCGCCCCTCCCCTAGGCCCCAAAGGCGTTCTTCGAGGCAATGTCATCGGAAGTCCGGCACGCACTCCTCACGACTGGTAACGGTCTCTCTCTAGACGACCCGATACTATTACGACTACCAATAACGACTTCGCAATTCCGATACCTCGTGTATGCCTTCAAGAAATAGTACGTCAAAATCACTTCTCTCCTAGCCACCATGCTAAAGAACCCTTCACAGCCCTTCACTAGACATCAAGAAACTTCCCCTAGATCAGCTCTTCTCCATCGCCGAACTCTCCTTTCGATTCGGCCTCGCTCAACTTCAACGCTGGTCCGTTGAAACCGCAGTGGTTGTCCTCAACTCTCCCCGAACGCCGTTACGTTCGGCCAGCAGCGAAACCTTCGCCCGCGCGCTACGAATTGCCCACGTCTACGGGCACGCTTCGCTCTCCAGCTCAATCCAGGCAAAGTGGCTGACAAGGCTGCACTGGAGGGAGCTACCATCCGTGCCTGCGATCCTGTTCGCAGATAGGTATGAGCTGAGGAACCTACTGGGACACGCATACTATATTCGCCTGGTCGAGGTCACAGAAGCCAAGATAACCTCTTCGCCCGAGGAGAACTGTGATACCGATGGGAGCCAAAGGCCGGGCGACATCGCCGAGTACTGCCGCGCACCTCCATCAGCATCCTCACCATTAACGTCTGCCCAACGCATCCATCTCCTCGCAGGCCATTACTCCCTCACCGCTTACTGGAAACGTCTTCGCGTCTCGCCTCCCCCCTTCTCACGCGACCATCGATGTACGAACCATGATCGGTGCCTCGCAGTGTGGCAACTCAGGTGGACTGTGGCGTGCAGCCAGTCTTGTACACCAGCGGTGCCTGAGGTGGATGTATTGAGGAGGTTGAAGTGGGTGGAAGATTGGTTGAGGGGTGACGGGTTGATGAGGGCGTGCATGGAAGCGGGGTGCTGGGAGGGTGCGGTTTGCTGTGTGGGCAGCGTGAGGGATGAAGTGATGAGGAATTTGGGCCATCACTTCGACCTCGGCTGAGTCGTTCTGAGGGTGGTAGTGCCGTATACGTGTTTTTCAGGTGCAGGATGGATGCTGGTGGCACCGTCGAACAACACCGGAAGTACGGGCAGTAATCCTGGCACTCACTGCCTTTTCCTTTCTTCTTCGTGAATCGTTATCGTACGATTCGCTTTGCGTTCTTTTTGCTTTCGTCACGTCCTCCACACCTCGGTGCATCGATTCGCTGTGATACCCTCGATACCCAACCACCCTTCGTTCAGCACCTACTTGTCCTCGGCTAGTCCTTGCGACCTTTTTCTATTGAATTCACGCTCATTTTTTGAAGTATATTCCCCACCCTTCGATACTCCAGATCGGAGAGCTTATTACTATACTAGACCTTCTGGAGAATTGGTACCGGCTACCATGATGCTGGTACCATCGTTTTGGTGTCGACATGTTGACTGCAGGATCACATTGCAATTGCCAGCGTCCAAAGCTGAGCTGGGTAGGCAGACTGCATCCGAAGTACGAGTCTACCGTGCGAGGATGACCCTTCAGAAACAGCTGCGAGCCGTACTTATGACTATGGCAAGTTCGAAAGACAGCCTTTCACCACTTGGAAGGAGGGGGTGGCTTTATGGGTGGCTCCCTCTCCGTATTAGAAGCCAGTCTAGATTCCACAATGTCCATGGCGCTATCTTGGTCTGCGCCTTCACCCGTGGTGCCGCTTACGGTACAGGGTGGGTTTTATCATATTGGTGACCCGTAACTGACGTTGGAGTGAGAGACCCCAAAGGCTCCACATTGACAAGTCTGGCAGTGGCCTATACATGTCGCTTGTGAATAGGGTGGATTTGAAGGGAGCTAACTGCTTCTATCTCTTTACGGCAAGTGAAAGCCCAATTTGAGCTCGTGCTCCACTCCAGCGTTTGGGGTGAACGGTGCCGCAGTCGGTCTCGAATCGCCTTGAAACTGATAGACCTGGCATGCTGGAGAACCGGTAGATATTGAGAAGAACCAATTTGAAGCGCGTTCACAAAGGAAGCAGTCAAATGTTATCCTGCTGTTCGCATACCGGCGGTGAAAGGCGATCAAACCGACAGTGGGGTGATGGTTAGGAATTAGGGTTGAGTTAGGGTTACCTTCATTCCGATGGTAAAGTAGGGGGCTCTAGACTCAGCCTCATCAACCCAGCTTATACCATGACTGTACTTGAGGGGAAACTTCCGGGCCCTTCCCTTGAACCCCCTCATCACCCGCATGAACAAAAGCAGTCCTCCCCCAAGTGATCGCCCCTACTAGGTCATCGTCATACTTTCCGTAGTCAGTCGATCGTCGCTGAACCGGGCCACCTTCGGCGCTCAGCTCTCACCGGTCGGGTCGCAGACTCAGTGGTGGATCCACTGAATGGTCGTTACGTCGAGGGCCACAGCAACGAGGATGGGGCGACCTGGGGCTGGCTGTTCACCTTCAGAGGTATAGCTCGGTGCGCACAGCCGCGGCGAGTATGACGAGAATCCTTGAGGAAGCGGTCCTCTATCTCTCTGCGTGATGTTGACGTATTTGTTTTCCCTTCCATGCTCCACGCGGACACCCCGGAAAACTCGAGTAGCGCCCGGGGTTGGAGGAGCAGCCCCGCTGGATGACGTCACCGTTCTCAGCAAGGCCTCGGGGTATAACACTGTGCTGTGTAGGTTGCCGTGGTGCGTCAAGCAGTGAAGCCAATTGCCACTTACCAGTAGGTCAGACCACGAATTTTTTACGAGATGTCAGAGTCATTCTCTGACTGTGATTTGAAGGGAGTAACCGATTGGTCCACAGTATCGCATCCACCCCAGTTCAGACACCCCGGACATCATCGCGACTGAAAACTCACCGAGATAAATAACGAGCGTAGTCATGGTAGAACCGCAGCGCGTCCTCTCTCCGAGTCGCAGTGTGACTCCAACAGCGGCGTCCTTCCGACTGTCTGCTGCCAATCACAGTGAGGTAAGTCACGTGGCTATTATGCCCAAATATTTTGGACGTGGAACGGGATCATCGCTGGTTCGCTGGTTGCGCTATTCGACCACGTCCTTTTCTTCTCCTCTTCTCGCTCCTTCGGTTTCTTCATGCTCACCCTCATTTTCATATTATAGAGTTCCATTTTCATTCGGATCGCGGTCAAGAGGTTGTTCTGGTACGTGTTTCCAGGACTTTCTAGATTGTCTCGCGCGACGCGACCAACATACCCCACCAGATTTATATGACACAGAAAATCTTGTTCTCTCTGGCTTGTCAGGATATACCGGCGGAGATTCCACGTTCCACAGTTCTATGCCAGGCGATGCACCTAGTCGGACCACTCCAGTGCGGGAATGGTCACGACCGGACCCTCGACGGCGCCAGTCACATCCCACCCCCTCCGCCAGAACCCCTGGATTTAGACCACCAACTAATCCGACGGTACAAGGTTATTTTCAGTCTCATTCTCTAGGCCAGGTCTCGGAGGCTCAGCATCCCACCCCTCATTCCTTCCCGGCCCCAAGTCTTCACTATCCCCTAGCGTCTTCTTACCCACAGGGCAGCGGTTATTACGGTCAATACACGGTACCAAGTCAACCCTCGCTCGGCGTAGCGCAGACGTCCCCCTACTCCTATCCCCATGGATACCATTCTCCTGGCGGGGTCGATTCCAATTTGGGGAGGCACGAGATGCAATCCAATTTCCAGCCAATGGCTCCGCCCCGTCACCCCCAATATTCGTATCCACAACACTCCCAGGACGACCCTTCTAGCTCAGGTCAGGCTCCGTCGACTGCCTCGTCTTCGAGATTTGGGTCTCATCCCCCGCTCACCCATTCGCCCACATCTCAACCATACATGGGATCAGGTCATTATCCCGGAATGGCTTACCCCTCCCAAATGGGAAACCCGCAATACGCATACCCTTCTCACTTCCCGGCCACTCCTCCTATGTATCGTCCATATGGACCCATGCCATATCCACAACATGCAGCATCGGTGCCAGAGGAAGCTCAAGGCACATGGTACTTTCTCTCGCATGGAACGCCTGCTCCACCGCAGCAATACCCTTACGACGGGGGACGATACCAGCATCCATATACCACACGATATCCGCACCACGCCGACCAAGCCTCGTTTCCAGCCTCGACAAGTGATTCTCGCACCGGTGCTTTCCATTCCTCGACGGCTTCGACACCACACTCTACATCACAGACCGCGCCACTAACGTCTGCGCCATCCTCGGCGCCGCACTACATTACAGACCTAAGCCCTCGTCCCCCCGCCAGCAGACCGCCCTCAGCTGGCAGCAAGCCTGTTTCCCGTCGCGAGTGGCATCCGAAGCCACCACCTCATCGATCGCCTTGGGTGATGTGGGTTGGTAATGTCCCAGCCGACGCGACGCAGGAAGAGCTTTGGGATTTTTTCTCGACCGATTCTGGTGGCGGGGACTCTTCTGAGGAAGTCGCTGGTTTTGGTGCCGTCGTTTCCATTTTCCTCATCGCGAGGTCGAACTGTGCCTTCATCAATTACTCCGACGAGTCCAGTCTGGAAGGAGCCATTCAAGCCTTCCACGGCAAGCGGCTGCGGCCGAACGATCCACAGTGTCCAATGCTCGTTTGCAAGGTCCGGCGCTCCACGGACGATCTCAAGTCCGGAGTTGGGGGACAGCGGGGCACTGGAATGCACAAGCAGTGGGTCAAAGAGCAACGGAAATTGCAGCAAACCCAGTTCGGGAACCTTACCGATGCTTCGCAATCTGATGATGCATCGATCTCATCCCGAAGTGTTCTGGACCTTGTCGACGGAGTTGGGTCTGTCTCGTCGGATCCTAATCAACCTCGAGAGCGTCGAACAGCAAAGCAGTCAAGCAGCTCAGAATCGTACACCTCCACATCCTCCAGTCTCTTGGGCGAACATTTCCCAACTCGTTATTTCATTCTGAAGTCACTGAGTGAGGTACGTCCTCCGCATCACACTCCAACAACTTCTTCCTGACGTTAGAGGTTTTTGTCAGCGGGACTTGGAGATAAGCGTTCAGGGTGGGTTATGGGCCACGCAGAAGCACAACGAGTTGGTTCTGGATCGAGCTTACCGGACTTCGAGGGACGTTTTCCTCATCTTTAGCGTAAACAAGAGCGGAGAATTTTACGGTTACGCAAGGTACAGTAATTTTAACTTTGCGTCATATGATTGGTACCTGATCCTGGCGTGATCTCAGGATGGCTGGCCCCATTCGACAAGGCGAGGGTCGGGTATCATGGTCATCGCGGTCCCAACCATCCCCTCCGCCCCTCTCTCCGTCTGCGCATCTAATTTCCCCCACCGAGCGCCGTCTCCTATCGGAAGGCCCTGTTTTTCAGTCTCCGGAAACACTTCAAGTCCCCCGACCGACCATCGCCTCGGGATGCCCACCGACGCTCGTCCAGGCGCAACAGCGCGATGCGCGTCGAGACTTGGCTCGGCAGCAGCGTCTCGATCACCATGCAGAGTCGGCTCCCGCCAAGTTGGGCGGCGCTAGTGATCAACCAGAGCGCTCCCCGTCCTTGAAATTCAGTCTTGATCACCACCAGCGCCGCCAGCAGACGATGGCTGCACAGGCTGGCTTTCACCTCGATCCGGCGGCCCCTTTCCGAGCGATGAAAGATCCCGTCGCTGGGGTTGAAGGGCTTGTAGTTGGAGAACCGTCGGAAGCAGAGCGGGTGGAACCATTGGGACCCCAAACTGCAGGGCCGGTAGACGCATCGGAGGCTGTGGACAAGCCTTCGCCGTCATGGGGAGACTGTTTCAAGGCCGAATGGTTGGAGCTTCGGAAAGTCCCTTTCCACAAGACGCGTCACCTTCGGAATGCATGGAATAAAGGTAGGGAAATAAAGGTTTCCCGGGATGGCACAGAGCTCGAGTCGAGCGTTGGGAAGCGCTTCCTAGAGGAATGGGCGAATCTGGTCGAGTCTTGATTCCGCTAACACCGTCTCCAAAAAGCGCCAACCATTTATTGTATACACGCTTAATACATGGATGGCATATTCGCAAACCTTTCTTGTGAGTCTCTTCCCTGTCCGTTGTCGCCATCTAACCTTTCCTTAGTTTGTTTTCAATCCAACTCACGACACACACGAAGTTCTTGTCATTCACGATACAAGACTATACACACAGACTATCTTATTTTCATACCGCTTCACACACGCATCACTCCTTTCGCAATGCAACCATCTACCATCGCATCATACTGTAGCTTTAGGCGTCTCTCGGGATTTTCGTCACCATCATTTGTACCTTGTATCACTGTTATCATACACGCACGCATACCGTGTTCAGGGCCATTTGTGGGTCTTATGTGCGCAACTAATATACACGACAGCCATAACCATGGAGAATGTTCAGCCCCGGATTGGGACAGCTGGACGTTAGTATTTGAGGGGGTAGAATGGATATTGTAAGCGCCGACTCCAAAGTCCAGGCTCAGCATTTCTACCATTTAAAGCGAAGGTTTCCGCACGCGTTGCGAGAGCGGCGATTGAGGGAAGAATTCTTGGCGAACTCACCTCCAATGCGTCGGGACTTTACGTTCCTTTAGCAGGGTATGTGTCAGCCCGCTGCGAGCTCCCACCGCTTCCTCAGCCTGGGATAACTGGCAGTACTGCTGTCCGAAAGCGGACAGTCAATCATGTGACAGAGTCGGCACCAGCCGATAATCTGTGACGCGTTCTGGGGTCGCCGATGGCCTTCAAATTGACCCGGTGCGCAGCTTAGTACTATTCACCACCATCCCAATGCCTCTCCTCGACCTTCCTGACGAACTACTGGAGCATATCCTGACACTCTCTGATCCCATTGATGTCTCCCATCTCGCTCAAACGTGCCGAGGCTTTCGCGGTCTGGTGTATCAAGCGCCCGATGATACGCTGTGGAGGAACCTTTATCTGATCCACCTCGAACTCGATGACCCTCGACGCTGCGTTGCGATGGATGGCCGGCCAAGGCCACCGATAGAGTGGAAGCTGGAGGTGCAGCGTGCCATTCGCGCACGTACACTCGTCACCACCAATTCCGTAGGGAAGCCCGGGGAACTCGGGACGATTCTGCAGACCCTGTTGGCGCTTACAACGTCGGTCCGTCCTATGACTGACTGGGATGCGGATCTTCCTAAGAGTCTATCAAAGAGCCTAGTCGGTATCCCAGCACTACTGCGCCACGGGTGGATCGACCTCGTTGAACGGGAGCCATTGGCGGAACACGAACGACAGTTGGTAGCTAGGTTCCACACATACTTCGGCTTAACGCAGAACGATATTCGGGGGGAGACGAGGACGCTTTCGAGAGCGTTTGTGTACAATGCGCAGAATTACGCTCCAAATAACGACTTTGGCCCGTTTTTCGAAGACGGGACAGTGAATTGGGTGCACGTCCGGGCCATTCACCACCTCATCTCGATGCAGGTCATCGAGCATCAGGAGATACCAATCGACCCAGAGGATTTTGAGTACGCGGTTTATCCTCTGAGCCTGCCTTTCACGCAAATCGAGGCACCTGGGGAGGATAAACGCGATTGGCTAGGCGTCACGGGGGAGTGGGAAGTGTCGTTTAGTTTTATTGACCATCGTGTGTTGATGAGTACGTGCTTTATCTCGATTTCAAGGACTCGCTGACCTGTTGCGTTGCAGGATACAACGAAGGGCTGGTGAGCCATCCATGAATGTTTTTCACAGCCCCTGTCCGGCTAACCGAGACGATGCTCTAGTTACAGCCAGGGATTCCGGAAGACGTCTCTATATTTGAGGACGAGAGCTTCGATGAGGTCTTCAGAGTGATGACCGTGGATATGCGACTCTTGAAGACACAGCCAGATCCTGAACATCCGCATAATCCCATCATCTTCTTTGCTGGTGAAATGAGGGGCCTAACCAATTCTGTGATGAACGGGAAAGCATGGATGTCTTCAAACGGGACTGTCAGATGGCGCTTCGTACGTCTCTTTAGACCCCGCTACGAGGCTGGTGACTGACACACACTCAAACAGGTATCTGGGGAGGCAAGCGCCCCGATCTGGGGGTAAGAGATAGCGGTTCAGTACCCGGATACGTGAAGCTCAATTTCTCTCCACCAGGTCGGAGGGTTTGCAAGTAGGTGGGCTACGCTCAGCCTACGGCGTCATTGGATCCTGGTCCACGACAGTCCACGAGGCAGATGATCCAGTTGGTAAGTTGGTTACCAACGCCATGCCTTAATTGGTGTATTACAAGGGGACTGACGTTCTGGGTAGGGCCGTTCTGGATGCGGAAGACGTCGCCCTCGCGCATGTCCACGACCTCCCAACCCAGGTCTTGAGGTTTACTATGAAATGGCATGGATACAGTGATTTGAGGCATTGTAGCGTAATTTTAATTAACATGTGTGCCCAGGGACATTGTACATTGCGGGTTGATTGAATCAAAGGTCCGTGGGAAGACATATGTGTGGGGTCGAGCACATAAGCTCGCCTGTCCGTCCCTTGCCACCACAACACCATGTCCGACCAGGCAGAGGCACCCCCCAAGAAGATTGGATCGTTGCGCGACAGGATCGCGGCGTTCGAGAAGGCTGGCGCAGGCAGCGCAGCACCGGCCCCGGCTCCCCCAGCACCCCGCCCCAAGCCAGCTGGGTTCTCCAGTTGGAAACCTCGGCCACCCTCCCCGACATCGGGCGAGCCATCGCAAGCAGCCACACCCGCGAAGCCATCGGCGGGCTCGTCTACCGCAGATGCCAAGGAGAGTATCACCAAGGGGCAAAGTCTCAAGGAACGCATGGCGGCGCTGCAGGGGAAAGGCGCATTTGGCGGGCCTCCACCTGCCGCCCCTAAACCCGCCTTGGAGAAACCGAAATGGAAACCGCCTCCCGTTGTAGCCGCTCCCAAAGACGACGACGACGACGATGAAGAACAGCCACGTAAACCGTTGGACTTGGAGGGTATTGTGAAATCACCTCCTCTAGAGCACAGTGAGGAGAAAGCGGCGGGAGAGAGCGAAGCAAAGGAATCGAGCTCTACTGAGGGCGAAGAAGCTGCGGAGGTCGATCCAGAGGAGGAAGAGAGGCAGCGTAGGGCTGCGATCGCGGCACGGATGGCTCGCCTTGGCGGTGCGCGCGTCGGTATGGCCCCGCCCACTGTCTTTGGTAAGCGTCCCCCGCCACCACCGAAGAAGAGATCGTCTGTTAGCGAGGACGCAGTACTCTCTGATACGCCCAAGGGAGCCATTACCTCACCCAAGCTGCAAGCAACTGAGCCAGAAACAGTATCCATTGAAACAGTCCCTAACGGTCCGTACATCTTCGTTACCTCCATGCCATCTTCTGAGAAAGCCCTATTCAGTCGTGTCGTCACCTCCGTCGGAATCAACTGCGGGAACGCCGCCTCCTTCCCGAAGTACGCATTTCATTATCCGATCCGTCTGTTTAACCTCACCCAATACCTTCGTAGCCACGCCGGCCAGGAGGCCATCTGAAGCCGGATCCCTGGCCTCTATCGAATCCTCCGAATCGCATCATTCATCTCGCAGCCCGCCTGCTTCTATGCCCGTGCCAGTTGTTCCTCGCCGTGCAGCTCCCCCTCGCAAGAAACCTGCCAAACCAACTGCTCCCCCACCCCCAGTACCCGAGGCAGACACCGAACAACAGGAAGAGGCGAGCGCGTCTGCGACGGAAGCTGTCGCCGAGCCTGTGACGCCCCCCAAGGCCGCCCTCGCCACCCCACTCCCTACTACCCCCGCCCATCCAGAGGCTGCCGCCTCCGCTCCAACCAACGAAACCCCCAAGGCCGCCAAAGAACTGGAAGCAGCATCCGATATCGCTGAGGACATAGGCGGCAGGCTTGGCGCACCCTCAGTTGCAAAGCCCCAGCCTATTGTCGAAGAATCGGAGGCGAAAATCGATGAGGAGAATGAATATGAGTCTGAACCTGAAGTGGAACTTGACGAAGAAACAAAGCGACACCAGGTCGCGGAGCGCGTTGCGAGGATGGGTGGGATCAACCCTTTCGCTGCCCCTGTCGTTCCTCGCAGGCAGTCTTCCAGCGCTGATGAGGCCCTTGTGTCGTCACCCCCCACTGTCGAAAAGGAATTGGAACAACCAGCTTCCCCACCTCCCGTCGGCGAGTCCAGACGTTCCTCCAAGCTTTCGGACCCGACTTTGTCTCCCTTGTTTCCCGCCGCTCAGGGGAAACGGTTGTCTCGGGGTTCAGTGGACTTTTCTCGTGCACTAGTCGACGCGCAGGAGTCCACCTTCGGAGAGCCTTCTAGCATTGACGAAGGTGACGAATCGACCAAAGACGTCGATGCCCCGAAGCAAATCAAACTCCCAGAGCAATCGTCCGCCGTGATCAAGTCTGAAACACCCCAACAGACGGGGACCTTGGTGAATGAAGATTCAGTCGAGGATGATGGTAAAATTTAACTATTCTCGCTGTATCTACCGATACAAATTGATAATCTTTTTCTTGCAACCAGGCGCAAGCGAGTATAGTGATGACGATGAGGATCATAAACCCAGCATCGATACACTTCCTGCGCCTCCATTGGTGCCTCACCATCCCGTTCATCATTCGCCGGACGTTCCTCATCGCAGCGTCTCTCCACCGCCGCCTCCGGCTCCAGTGGAGGATGAGGAAGAAGTGTTGCAAAAGGAAAATGAAGATATGTCTCGCTCCCAGATCTTGACTCCTCTCACAAAGGAGGGATATGATGAGGACACTCCACCCGTTTCGCGCAAAGAAGGTACCGATAAGTCGGCCCACTCAGAAGAGGGAGGGATGCCTTATGACGATAGCGGGTCTGAGTATGAGGAGGAGGAAGAAATTCCACCACTCGCCCAGCCTCCTGTGCTCGGTGCAGCCCCTTCATTCGTGGCACCTCCCCCTCCTCCCGGTCGTCCGAACCTTCCGGCCAGAAGCCCACCTCCTCCTGCGAATCGCAGCCTCCCACCAGCTCCGCCTGCCATCGTTCACGCCACTAGTCAGGATTCGTTGAAGGTGCCTGCACCTGTAGAGGTACTCGATGACGAAGAAGGCGGTCCGTCCCTCACTTTCTGATTTCCCTAAAGATTGTCTGACATACCCCCTAGATCCTATCGACCCTTCTTTTCACAGTCCGAGCCGTAGGACTTCGCAAGTTCTGCCCTCCTCTACCTCAGTCACCCCACCAGGAGATATCACTGATGCACCCGCTCCACGGGAACAGCAAGCATTGCCTGAGACTCAAGAAGGCGCCGAAGCTGTTCGACGACGAACGATCGCTGAGCGCATGGCCAAACTTGGTGGGATCAAATTTGGTGCCGCGCCCCCTGTTCCAGGTGCCCCCAAGCGGCCACCTCCGCCCCCGCAACAGCAAGAGGAAGAAGAGAGGGAGACCGATGAAGCTGAAGGATCTCAAGAGCAACCCGAAATAGACGAAGAGGCAGAAGAGCGGGCCCGCAAGGAGCGAATCGCAGCCAAGTTGGCAGGCATGGGTGGTATGAGGATTGGCATGATGCCCTCCGCATTCCCACCTCGCAAGTCTCATGTTCTTTCCGAAGAGCCCGCCGCCCCAACGCCTCCTCGAGCGCCCCCCGCTCGAGCCCCTCCCCCACCCCAAGCCCACGAGAGTGAATCCGAAGTTGAAGGCTCGACTGTGTCGGAGGACGGTGTCAAGGTAGAAGCAGAAGAAAGCGACCCTGAAGAAGTTCACTACGGAGATGTCCAAGAGGAACTCGCCCCTGCTATCCCTTCTCGTGCATCCCGTCCGATCCGTCGAGAGCCGGCGGATGTTGCTTCGCCTCCGCCCTTGGCATCGTCGCCCCCAACCAGGCCGCCTGTTCCTTCTGGCCTTCCACCCCGCCGCCCAAGCACCAAGTCCGTAAGCTCTCAGCGTCGCGTCTCTGGGGAGTCTACAATCAGTCCTCCGCCGCCTCAACGGAAGGCCCCCGCCCCGAAGGCTCAGCCTTCGGAATATGTTATGGTGGAGGAACCTCAAATCTATGAAGAAGAGGCGCCTCCCCCTTTGCCGCCCAACAGACCCGCCGGTCGTCGTACTTCAGGGCCACCTACCAGGTCTCCGCCACCACCCTTACCGGAGGATAGCATCTCCTCTCATTGGGAGCTTCCCACCATACCGACTTCAAACCTCGAGATCGGAGGTGGTGATCTAGAAATGTCATGGATTGAAGCTCAAGTGCCACCGGAAGTCGACGCTGTCGCAGCTCCACCCCTCCGCCGTCAGTCCGCGATTCAATCACCCCCGCAGCCGCCATCCGTTCTCAGCGCTTCGACCCAGTCATCAACATCTCCCAGCGACTTGCACCTCTCAGCCGACGATCTGATGGCTTTATGGGGTCGTGTAGGCGTCCAGGTGTGTGAGGCTGCGACAAACCTCTTCGAGCGATCGAAGAAGGGCCTCATTGGCGATGGCACATATCCTGGATTTATTCATGCTGTAATCCGCGAGGTTCCCAACGCTCTTCCCGCAGCGGACTACGGTTACCCGATTTACAAGCAGAATGGTCCATCGGTGCAGAAGAGAGCAAGTGATATCATGCCAGGAGATTTAGTCGAGCTCCATGACGTGAAATTGAAGGGGCATAAGGGCTTGCAGGTCTACCATCAGAATGTCGGCGCGGAGGAGCCTGTCGTTGGTGTGATCGGGGAGTTCGACGCGAAGAAGAGCAAGATTAAGGTGTTCCAGGCGAATCAGCATGTTGGGCAGCAGGTGAGATTCACGCATCCTGTCGTGTATACGGATTTGTTGCTGATATTGAAACCCTAGACCGTCGAGATCGTTAGTTATCGCCTGGAAGATTTGAAGAGTGGCGTCGTCAAGGTTCGTGCCATTTTTGCTCGAGCATGACTCCGTCCTGACGCTGTCCTAGGTATATCGCGTTCTGGAGGCGCAGTAAGCGTGAAGGGTATGTAAACTTTCGTGGACATAAGACGTGATGGACGGATAGCTCACAATGGATGAAGATAGGTTCTCCCCCGTTCGACTTTCAGACCAGGCTCCGTAAACGATACCAAATTAATGTTCAGGTTAAATAATACACTTTACGTGTGAAGATGGTATACTATCGACCCCTTAGATCCCAGAGATTGTAGCCCGACAAGACCCAGGACCGGGAAGCCCAGTTGCACCCAGAATAGAAAGTTCCAGTTTGGCTGAAGACCCAGAAAAGGCAAGAGATAGGTTGAAAGCGTAGCCTGCGTACCCAACGAATACGTTAGTATTGAACAATCAAAAGAGAGGTGGGAGGGCCCAAGAGTGCCCGTGCTTACACGAACCCAAAGGTGAGTAGAAAGGGCATGGTATCAATGGTACCTGCATGGCATCACTTGGTGAGAGGCCTTACACCAATACCGCCGCCCTTGAGACTCTCGGTATTGACAGTTTGCATCTCTTTCTGGTATTCGTCTGGAAAAGGACAGGTCAAATTTTTCGCGGTTCGGCTGCTGGAGGGAGAGAACCCGTACTAAGAGGTTTAGATTCAAAGGAAGATGGAGGGGGGGCAACGCCTTGGTCGAGCTTAACCTTCTTGGGCTTGGAAGGGCCTCCGGGCGACAGGACCCCGTCGCTGCTGCCACTGGCACAACCTAATGCGCTTCCAGAGCTAGAGGGCTCGGAAACCTCGCTATAATCGCGTTTGCCTCTATTCTTCTGTTTCCGGTGTCATGGTTGGTGAGCCCCCGTTCCCACGCCGCAACAAACTGTACTTACGAATCGGTCGGCGAACTGCTTTCTCCTGTGGCCCACACGAACACGGTTGTCAGCCATATACCTAATTATAAAGTATGGGGGTATTGGATACTCTACCGTTCTAAAAGTTCTCTCTCCTTCCTTTTCTCGTCTTCTTCCTGTGATGGTATGGAAGGCCGGTGTTCGACGCAATCAGCAGCATCACGACGTCAGTGCAGTTAAGGAGGCAGTGGGGCGTACGGAGGATCGACGAAACGAATGGAGTAAGTGGAGCTGCGATATAAACACTATTAGGCAGGGGGAGATGGGTGCGTACCCGTTTCAGGCGCTGGAATCTTTCCAAAAACGATCCGTCGTTAGAGAAGACGTTCTGGGGTTTCGGCTGTTTGTGAAGGCCGGGAGAGGATGATCCTGATGAAGAGTGTATGGCGGAGTGACTGCTTCCAGTACTGCTGGACTTTTCGGCGTGTCCTTGGTGAGGGTCTATAGGTGGTCTGGTTACAGTTGAAGGAGGAATACCTGTGCGAACAGGGCTGCTCGCCGGAGTCGAAGCTGGCGTGCTTGTGGGCGCTTGTTCTGCTGGTTTGAATTGGGGGCTTTGTATTGTTCCGTCTGAGGGCATGGTATGTCGGTTACGTCGCGGATGAATGGATTGGAAACCTTTGGAATGACTTGCATTTTATACGTCTATCAGGCTTGAGCAAGGCCCAGAAGAGGGTTTCGAGAACTTGCTTCAAATTAGTGGAAATCATGATGTCAGTGGCGGCGAATTCGGCAAGTCACATGCCGTGACGTCGTTGGGGATAAATTGTGGGTCCCTGTGTAGGTAGCCGGTGGGCGCTTAAACTCAGCTTGACTGAACAACCAGTCTACGCCTCTCCGCACTGGATCTAAGGTTCACAAATGAGGTCACAAATCCAATATCTAACATTAAAGATATGATAGCTAAGAGGATACGGTATAAAGGTTGGTATCCAAACGAATACCGTCTGGAAAGAGGGTGGTTCTAACATGATGACATCAAGGGAGGAACATCATTTCACCGGAGTTTGTAGGTAAGTGACTGGAATCGAGCAACTGTGAGCTGTCCGATGAGCTTCTACCATCCCCATAATTTGGGGTCAAACCATCAACCTGGGACAATGATTCCCCTCTAAGCCGAAGTGGTGGGAAAGACAGTCTTGGTAATAGTGACGACAGAAGGGCTGGTGGGGAACACCGTCTGAGTGACGGTCACAACGGACGAGCTAGTCGGGAAGACAGTCTTGGTGATGGTATTGACGGAAGAGCTGGTCGGGACGATTGTCTTGGTGATAGTCACAACAGAGGAGCTGGTCGGGATGACTGTCGCGGTGACGGTATTGACAGAAGAGCTGGTCGGGACGACGGTCTTCGTAATGGTGACGACAGATGAGCTGGTAGGAGCAAGGGTGCGTGTGATGGTGACGACACTTGAACTGCAGACGATAGGTCCAGTCGCAGTAATGATAGGGACAGTGGAGGACGTGATGGAAACGCTGGGCTTGCCAGGTTTTCCAGGAGTGGCGGTGACGATGGGCCCGGTGGTGCTATAAGTAGCAGTTACAACAGGGAAGCACACCAAGTGGCTACCGCCGGCGGTGAACGTAGGCAGAGGGGTAGGATGCACTGTCGCGGTACCATCGGAAAAGATCGTGGTGGCAACTCCGGTGCCAGCGGGTAAAGGCGTTCCGAAGACAGTGGTTGGCGTAACTGTTGTGCTGGAGTAAGCGGTGCCGTTGTTGGAGGTAGTCCAGGACGTCGGATACACGGTGGTTGGCCTCACGGTTGTGCTAGGGTACACGGTGATGGTGCCGTTACCGAACGTGGTCGAGGCCGTACCAGTTGGTTGGGCATAGGCGGTCGAGTAAGAGGGCCACACGGACGACGTCCCGTTACCAAACCAGATCGTGGACGTCGGGTAAACGGTCGCGGTCGCGTTCACGGAGGGGGGTATAATGGTGGTACCATTGGGACCAGCTGACACCCAGTAGCAGTTGACTCCGGTGGGAGAGGGGATGAAGGTGGTCAA
Organism: Coprinellus micaceus; assembly: GCA_951394405.1. Classification (NCBI taxonomy): domain Eukaryota; kingdom Fungi; phylum Basidiomycota; class Agaricomycetes; order Agaricales; family Psathyrellaceae; genus Coprinellus; species Coprinellus micaceus. Next base: position 2,163,903 of record OX596340.1, on the reverse strand, counting down.
TGAAAGGGACGAGGAGACGGCAGCGGGCCTGCTTGTCGTGGCAATGATAGGGACGGATGAGGAGACTGTCTCAGTCATACTCGTTACAGTGATGATGGGGATGGTCGAAGAAACCGTGACGGTAGAAGCTGAGTCTAACGAGGAGGAGGATGGACCTTCAACGATGATGAGAGGAACGGTCGACGAAGATAACGCGTAGCTGGTGGGCAAGAGCCGTCAGCTTTCAGGCTTGCGACGGGCGGCAATAGAAAAGTACTCACACCTGCGTCAGGTGAGAGAGCAAAAGGAAGGTAGCGGAAATTCCGATCATGGTGCCTTGTGCGAGTGGGGAAGAGGAGCTGAGGGAGGGAGGGAAGAAGAGGACTGAACTGGTAGTACCTGGCATTTACCTTGACCGCTTTATAAAAGAAATGAGAGACTGAAAGGCTTTGCGATAGCGGCTAAGACATGCCGGTGATGATGACACAGAAGCTCGAAACAAGAGGGAGCGGACATCGTCGACCGTTGGGCGGCTTGAACTCGATCCTTTAAGTCTTGGAAATTGCCCATTTATGCCGAGCGCTGGGACAAACCCCCCCACTGCGGCCTGTAGCGACCGAAAATTGGCATGTTGTCAAGCGTTTGTTTGGGTAACGGTGTACTGAACAGGGTGGCGCGTCCTAACAGGAGGCCTTGTGAATTTCGGATGGTTTGAGTAGCGAGGAAGGCTTGAGGGCGTCAGTAGGAAATCCCGTATTCTATGCTTTGTGCGGAACGGTAAAGTGGACGCAAGTCTTATCTAGGCCGTGTCCAAGTAGGGTTGGCCTGAGATGCGATAGAGCCGCGCGGTGCAGACCTAGAGTCGGAGAAACCTTCACATGGGTGCATCAACGATTTCGATCACTCTGGTGACCTTCTCGAGAACCTTCAGGGTTTGGCCACGCTTAACTCCCTGGAGCCCGAAAAATCTTGATTTTTTGCCCCCGGCAGAAAGCATCATCCTCCCAGGGTGTCTTTGCGGGGGTTCACGGGGTGCGGTACCCCAGTCAATGACCCCCGCCCCAGGCAGCGCCCGGTCAAAACCCAGCCAAACCCCAGCCATTCCCGGGCGGATCCCAGTGGAATTGACTGGGGAGCACCCTGGCCCCCGGGTCAAATTCACCGGGCGCTTGGTCCATAGTGACAAGGGATTCATCGCTCCAGGTTGCTTGGCCACTACACTGATCTTACCGCAAGTATCGTCCCATACGACCTAGAGTAACGTCATCGTAGAATCCGGTGCCACTGCAATTAATAATGTTGGTGGGTGAACGGTGCCACAGCCTGAGGGTAATATCAGGCAGATATTGTTTGGTTTTGGCTCTTGGGGCAGTAGAGAACCGGGGACGAACGATCGTGAGCTGTATATGCTCGCTGAGTTATGCTGTCTCGTCGTCCATCGCTCCTCGCTGCCCTCAAAGCTTCAGGTGAGGGGATTTGTTGAGCACGTCCTGTTTCTCCTTTGAAGCATTAGTCCATTTGAATCCACCGCCATCTTGGTCCGTAATGTTGCCACCTGCGGTTCGGATTCGCCGTTTGGTCTGGGCCCTCGGTCATCTCCGTGGAACTGTTTCAGGGAACGATGAATCATGAGAGGGCCGACGCACAGAGGGGACATCGCCCATGGCCAGCTCGAGATTGGTAGGAAACCTGCCTAGCGTCAACGCGCTTCCGAGTTTCAAGCAACGCATATACCTACCGCAGCACGGAAAGATTTCCCTTTGAATTTTCGAGAAAACCACTTTGGACAACCTGGCTTTCTTTCTGACTCTTTGCCGCGCCGTCGTCACCGAATGTCTGACAAAAGTCCCCGCATAATTGTTGCCAGAGAGCCGGATCGTTATCCAGAGAGGTACTGGTCCAGTCGAATAGACAGATCTGACCAGGAAGACGTGAGGAATAGAGAGACAATATCCCATCGTCGTGGTTGGGGCCCAAGGTCGATCCTGATCATCGCGTGTGGTCCGTGCGACGCGTCGAGGCGTGATCAAATTATTGCCAAATACAGCGACTCTCTGTTCTCAACGATGAGCAAGCCAGTCAAGCAACGACCGACGCAGGCTCCAACGGGTGGCGTCTACAAAGGAGACGCGCTCAAGGTGAGACAGCGAAGTGCAAATGGCTGAACGTTCATTGAGACCCTCTAGGACCTTGCAGAATCCCTGAATATCACCCTTCCTGACAGTGTTTCATCTGCTCTTGCCAGTGATGTCGAATATCGGATACACCAGGTCGTTGAAGTAGGCATTAATGGTCCTTTATGTTGACGAAGGCTCATCTTGAGACCCAAGGAAGCGGCCCGATTCATGCGACACGGTCGACGAACGACCATGACAACCTCGGACGTCGACAATGCCCTACGCGTTCTCAACATCGAACCCTTGTACGGCCACACACCATACAACCCCACGACCTTCCGACGCGCCCTCCCATTCCCTCAATCGACATCTGCTGGCCCTGTGTACTTCGTAGAAGACGAGGAGATCGACTTTGACCGTGTTCTGCGCGAGGAGAAGATCACGCTTCCGAGGGGTGTAACATGGACGGCACACTGGCTCGCCGTCGAGGGTGTTCAGCCCCTGATCCCCGAAAATCCTCCCGCCATTCCAAGAGAAGCAGCCCCGGATCCAAGTGGACCCCTTCCCGATGGTACTTTGGCGGCAGTGGTCAAGACAGAAACACCAGCTCAATTGAATGGGGGTTCGCTCCCGGGAGCAAGCGGCGCAAACGGAAAGCTCACGCAGCAACAGCAACAGCAACTTGTAAAGCAGGTCCTATCGCGGGAGCTGCAACTGTACTATGCTCGCCTGACTGGCTCTCTCCTGCCCCCGACGACCGATTTCGCCAAACGAACAGCGGCACTTGCCAGCCTGCGCAGCGACGCTGGCCTACAAGCGCTACTTCCATATCTCATTCGATGGGTCGCAGAAGGCGTTGTTGGAGCTTTGAAAGACGGTGCTCACAGCGAAAGCGATGGCAAGGTGTTGGAAGTGCTCATGGATGTGGTCAGCGCCATCCTTGAGAACTCCGCCCTCTTTGTTGAGCCATACGTACGTCTACCACCCTCCATTACCGTTAATAACCGCCTAACCGTTTTCTCCAGCTTCACCAAATTCTCCCTCCCGTACTTTCTACCCTCCTTCACTCATCTCTTCCCCCAAGCCACGCCACGCAGCTTCGAACCGCTGCCGCACAGACCCTATCGCGCCTGCTCACCCAACACTCGACCACGTACCCATCCCTTTCGCCGCGTATTATGAAAACCCTTCTTTTGGCCCTCATCTCCCCAGGGAAAAACAAAGGCACCCGCGAAGGTGCAATTCGTGGGCTTGTCGGTGTCGGGAGAGAAGCCGTCCGGAAAGGTCTGGTTGAGGGCGGTGGTGCAAAGGTTGTCGCCAGCGAATCCCAACACTCGGGGTCCCGGGAATCGGCAGCTCTCCTCAACACCGCTATGGTATGAGTCGTGACTCTTTCACCTCGCATACTCGACTAACGTCATGTACAGGAAGCACTTCACGTACTACAACCTCCCCCATCGGACATGACCGACGCTCTCGATCGCAGCAACCCAGCCGATGCGGCAGTGATTGGCAAGCTCACTGACCTAGTTGGTGAATACTTTGCAGCCCGCATCGCGAACGATTCTGCATGGGCGAGAGAACTCGTCGGAATGGGTCCATCTGACTCGTCATAACGCATATGTTCATAGATTGTATTTTGTATTACACACAGTAGTCCTTGGTGCTACACTTCTCGCTGTATCTTTACCCTGCTATCCTTTACATCCATCGCTTTCTTGCTGTCCTAGTCCAAAGTGCGGAGGAACTCGTCGTGGCGGGCAGAGCGGGGTCTGATCACACACTCGAACGGATTCGGAGAGCTGAACAGAGAGAAGAAATCGTCAGCGCTACTGAAACATTCGCGTCACCGGAGGGGGTATTTTACTCACACTACAGCACCGCTGGTGGGGAAGGAGTACTTCAGGGATGGGTTCCCTGCTTCGTCCTTTGGGGCAGAGATGTCGAACAAGGAGAGAGTGGATGAGATCAGCGTATACAAGGTATCCAGAGCCATGTGGCGACCCGGACAGATGCTGGCCGGGCAAAGTAAGAATGCTCAGGCCTTTTACACCTACAGCAAAATGGAGTATCAACTCACCGACGCCCAAAGCCAAAGACAGTGTATGGGTCAAGGACGTCCTTGTCAATATTTCCGTCCTTAATATGCCTCTCTGGAATGAACTCGGACGGGTTGTCGTAGGCTGCTGGGTCGTTCAACATATGATATATGTTGGCGATGACAATGGTTCCTGCTGGGATCACATAGCCATCGTATATATCTTCCTCCGTTGTCGCATGCGGTACTCCTAACGAGATTGGGCCGTTCCCCATTAGCCAAATTATTACGGGTAATGAAACAAGACTTGCCCAAGGGTACCATCCTAAGCCATCTCATAGTCTCTCTGAGAATGGCTTCAATATAAACGAGCTTGGGTTTGTACTCAAAGCTCGGAAGCTGGCCGAAACCGACCACACTATCGAGCTCATCCTGAGCTTTTTTCTGTACCTCAGGGTATTTGGCCATTAGTAAAACGAAAGTCAAGGCTGCGGCAAGGGTCTTGGTCGGTCGGTCAGGCAAGTTATAACCTGTTAGCACGGACAGAACGACGTACGGTGTCTGAGCCAGCTACTCGGACGTACTTATCAGTAAGGCTCTCCCTCCATCGTAAACTCGCGTTGTAACGTACCAATATACCCGACGCCTAAGGCATCTCGGGCATCATCTTCTTCCTGCTCCCGAGTCGGGGAGCCGACGGGAGACATACTCTCAATCATAGCGCTGGCGATGCTCGGCTCTGCGACACCGTCTTTCTGCTCAACAAGTTAATGATTGAACCAATCCTGTTCTGCCTGAGCATGAAGGCGTACCATTTTCTCGAGGACGTTGTCCCAGGGGCCTTGCTTCGCATCGGCCGCAATCCGCCTATAGTATTCTCCCACTTTCTTCCATCTGGTCCCAGGGAACCAGTCAGGGACATACTTCAGGGCGGGGATCATGTCGATTAGAAACGTTCCAGGGACACTACATTCGATGAACCCCTCCATTGTCTTCATGCCCAATATGATATAAGGGTCGTCCTGTTCTGCGATCTTGACTCCGTAGAAGGACCTGAAAATGACGCGGTTGATATAGCTATGCGAGGTCCATCAGCGACGGGCAGAAAGCCCTTCTATGCAACAGTTTGGTACCCACTGCTGAACATGTCGACGAAACTTATCTGGACTAGCTGCCAGACTTTGGAGGAGTTGCACAACCTCGCCAGAGCTGATATGGTGATAGCGATGTACCACCGTTGGGTTGAGGTGCTGGTGGAAGATACGACGGCGACGCCTCCAGACAGGACCGTATTGAGCATTACTAAAATACTCGTCGTACTTCATCCTACGAAACTACGGTCAGGGTGTGGGCAATGCACGGCGAAAGGTACACACTGTCCACACAGCATCGGGAGGTAGGGCCTCCCCGAATAGATCGTCGACCTTTGTTCCAGCAGCTCGGTCGCAAGCTTGTGCGAGGACAGGACTAGGACGTTGGTTCCGAAGGATTTGAGCATGAACATATCCCCTGAGAAAATGGTAAGAAGTGGTAGTCGGGGGAAGGAGCCTAAGCAGACCATATTCCTTTGCAATCTCTGAGTATACAACCCATGGCTGTTCCTGTTGCCCAATTTCGAATAGGTTTCCTATGATAGGATACCCCTTGGGCCCTGGGGGAAGTGGGGGCCGAGACGACCTGGACAAAAATCGCCTGAGGACAAAATGCGCGAAGAGTAGAACTCCTGTAACGGTGACAGGATAATGAAGAAGGTCGATCATTTTGAGGTCTTTGCTGCAGTCCAGAACCGCAGAAGTGCTAGCTTTATGTTGCCTTCGATATGTCGGATGCTTTCAAGTTGAGGGCGAATAGAGTTCTGTCCATTGCAAGAAAGGCATCGTCTTGTGACGAACCCTCGCTGTTATGGAATGTCTGGAGAACTGAACCCGATATAGCTCACAGAAGGGGTTCTTTGAGTGGAGTCTACAAAGTTCTTTCCTTGAATGGCGGGAATGCTGAGGTCTGGTAGGGAAGGATGAATAATTTCAGGGTCTTGCGGTCCTTCGCCAGCACAACTAATCTGTCTCGAGAAGGCCAAAGTAGTGCAACTTGGAGTTACTTAGTAACTTACCTTGGGGCGTTGATCTAGTTCGATTGTCGAATATAGGTGTACCCCTTGTAGTACCTACGGATCGATACGCTTTGGTTCGCACGAGAGGAGTAGCTCTTTCCATTGGTACCTCGAATCGGTCTTCCCCGGCAGTGTCGTTGTACGCATTGACTACGAGCTGGTGCAAGGGTCCGGAGTGAGCCTTAGAGCCTGGGCGAAAGAAGTGGCGCGCCATTATGCAACATTGGGGCACTGAAAGAAGGTGTCCGGAGGCATCGGGGCGAAGAATACGGGAAGGCCAAAGTCCCAAGAGCGGGGCCCGCGGTTATCTTCTGTCTATCTTCACTATGACAAATATACCAAGGGAGAAGGCTTTAAGGCTTGAAGCCTTCTCCATCGCATATAGGTAAGCACAGCGGAGTAAGGAATACCAAGTGGCGATCCGGGAGGGGCAAAGTCAGGACCACCGTCGGAAGTAACTCACCTCCAAAAGGGTGAAAGGTCGCATCCGACAATGTCCCATTTCAACCGACATGGGTCAGGACGTCGTTTCTCTAGCCTGCCAAAAGCCAGGCACAGAGCATTGGGATCGCCTCCAAGCGCATACGGGCAAATTTCCGGAGCCTTTGGTACGGTATTTACGTTCATTGGCAGCCAAGGTCGCTGTCAGTTGGAAAATGTATGCGAGTGAAGTGCTGGCACACCGCGAGAACCTTCCATTTGTATTCTTCTAAATGCAGAATGGAATTCTGCGCTTGAACTCCTTGTGAGGCGTTGCATGCAATCCAGCTGGGGACATTCTGACAAGCAAACGGTGGGACGATGAGACGATGGCGGTTCATATTCAAATCACCGGGACATCAAAGCGATCGATCACTTCGTTCGGCGTCTGCCGGACGCCCCTAACAGTTAAGCGCCCAAAGTCCGAACGAGGGCCTCATGCGCTACTGGATCTCAGGGATGATAGAAAGTACGTAGACGTTTACATAGGCCAATTTAATATCTGGTTTAATCTTCCAATAACCCAATAGCCTCCTGATGACGCTTGGATCGTGGATGGATGTCGCATTCAAATGGATGTGGACCTCTGTTACACACCGTCAGACTCGCGTTGAAAGAGAGACTGCGGAGGAGAGCTCACATCACAACTCCCGAGGTATCAATTGAATACTTCATCCTTGAGGCTCCAGAATCGCCCTTCGGGGCGGAGATGGTGAACAACGCCAGGGTACTCGTAACGAATGTATAAAACACATCCAAAGCGAAGTAACGGCCAGGGCAGATGCTAGAAAAGTTGGGGGGAGCGCATCAGAGAGTGCAAAGGGAGCATGCGTACAAGTTTTACTCACCGACGGCCGAACCCGAAGACCACCTCGGTGGTGTCAGGCAACGTCTTATCAATTTGTCCGTCTTTGATGTGCCTCTCCGGCATGAACTCGAACGGGTTGGTGAAATGGTTTGGATCATGCATCATGGCCCTGTCGTTAACGAATTTGGATCTACCTCCCGTATTCCCCCGTAAAGCGTGGCCGCCTACCAGATATTAGGGGTCACGATGGTCCCTTCGGGAATAAAGTGTCCTTCGTAAATATCGTCGTGGGTGGCCGCATGGTGAAGGCCTAGAGGGCCACTACAGGGTGAGGCAGGTCGAATATAAAATTATTCTGAAGGACTGACTTAGCGGCGCCGGGGGTAGCCACCTAGAAACCTCGCGAATCACGGCCTGCACATATGCCAACTTGGGGCGATCCTCGACAGTGGGCAGCTGACCGACATTTAGGACTTCGTCAATCTCAGCTTGTGCCTTCCTCTGAACCTCGGGGTGCAAGGCCATAAGGAGGACGAACGAGAGGCATAGCGAGCGCGTCTACAGTTCCGCCACCGTTGAGACCGTCTCCCAAAAGGGGAAGTGCGCTGAGGACCCACCGTATCCGACCCCGCTGCGAAAAACACGAATGAGCGATGACTGCTGATGCGCTGGGCACTGCTGAGAGCAGGGAGGGGAACATACCTATGTACCCCGCGGCGAGCGAATCTCGTGCAGCGATCTCTTCTTCCCGCCGCTCAGGGTCACTGAGCTCGGGCAGGCCATCGATCATTCGACTGGCGAGGCATGGCTCAACCACACCCTCTTTCTATTGAAACATATGACCACAATTTCCTCGGCTTGTTCTTCAACACGAAATCGCGACTCACCATCTTCTCGATGACGTTATCATACGGCTCTTGCCTTGCTCTGAAGGAGTTCTCCCTGTGGTATCGAGCGACGCCCTTCCAGGAGGTGCCAGGCATCCATTCGGGTACGTATTTAAGGGCTGGTAAGAGGTCGACGAGAAATGCGCCAGGCTTCCCGGCTAGGTTTAGGCCCTCCATAACCCGCAAGGATAGCGCCATGTATGGGTCGCTTCTTCCCTGAATCTTGACCCCATAGAATGCCCTGAAGATCACCCGCGAGAGGTAACTGCGTCGGGTGAGGTTTGTGATGGTCAGTCAAAGCCCTCATCGGAGCGAGCATGTACGACCTCACCTATCAATGTGAGAGTCGAATTTCTGTGGGGTGGATTCCAATTCCTTGATAAGCTGAACGAGTTCAAGAGACAGGATGTGGTGATAACGTCCGATTGCTGATGGATTGAGCTGCTGATGGACTGCTCGACGTTGGCGCCTCCATGTCGGGCCATATCTCATGAACCCAAGGTACATGTCGAATTCCATCCTGTGGCGACCGAGAAAAGTGAGCAAGGGTGCGTCAACAAGACGCGGGGCTATTCAGCTTACTCTTTCATCATAGGTGCCAGAGGCCTATCAGAATATATACCCGACCTTCCCTCCAACAAATCCGTAGCCCGTTGCAAAGAGTTCAAAACGAGGACTTTCGTCCCAAGGGACTCCATGTAGAACATGTCTCCTGTTGCAGTACGAGCAATGCGTTGGAGAGTTTCCTTCACTATGCTAGGATGATCGTGCAACGCAGTACGTACCATGTTCCTTGCCAATATCCGTGTACGCTTCCCAAGGCTTCTCGGTTATTCCTATCTCAAAGAGGTTCCCAATGATCGGGTACCCTTTGGGGCCTGGGGGGAGGGGAGGCCGAGATCTCTTCCTAACAAACAGCCACGTAAGGGCGAACGGTATGAAGAGAAGGAGGGATGTCACGACGGTGGGATTGCGAGTGAGGTCAATCATCTTCTGTACCACGCTCTCAGTGGTCACCGCCTCTCTGGTACTTATACCTCTTATTTTCTTACTGCGGATATCAAAGCAAGACAAACCGGACCTAGTGAGCTCCCTGAGCGGCTCAGAAGGTAAGGCAGGACGTCCAGTGAGGGTCTTATGATCCCTTGTTTCTCTCATGTTCTTTCTTGTGATAATGCGACCGAGAGAAGGTAGGTGACCTGGGGTTCTTCTGTTTTTGAAGAGGGCTGAGAACGGCAGCTGCCATGTCCTATGATAATCTGTGGTGTCTTTCTTTACGGGATGGTGGGCCTGGAGCGTAATGAGACCGATTATTCACATAACAAGGTGGGGTAAGTTCAGCGTCCGCAGGCACTCGCTATGATTAACCACTTGCGTGGTCATGAAACTGACTCAGAACGTCGGAACGGTGAGAAAGCAACGCGAGTCGGCAGAATCCAAGAAGCACTGGTTGGGTGTTGGAGATAACGGTGGTTCCTTGAGTACTAAGTTGGGTTTAGGCATCATACTCGGGAACTCCGTATTTTGAGAGAGAACGGAGCTATAAAGGAGTTCGGCAGAGGGATTTTGACAAAGACAAGTGCGGCTCGAGCAAGATGGCGACCAAGAACACTTCAAAAGGTCGTAAACCTGGGGTCCACGGTGGGAGAGAATTCTAGAAGGGGCTGAAGCTCTCGAGTTCGCAGCCAGTTCGCGGGGATGTCTAGCCGAGCAAATACTAAGGCGATATTATCCAAGATGTGAGGGGGCTTCCTTCCCTCAGGGGCCAAGACGACAGTGGAGGTTGTGTTCAAAAGATCTACTTAGGTTGAACATCAAATTCTGACTCTGAGAAGAATATGCCGGTATTTCCCGGTGCCGAACTGGCAGAGTCTAAGCTCCGGCGCTTGTGGCGTCGCGTCCACCGCACTATCACAGCCCAGACCTTAGACAACTGCCACCTCCACCGACCAGTGCTCGCCTTGCTACTGGGCACAAGATGGATTCAACGGCGAGCAACCCTGACCCAACGTGCCATCCTCAATCAGCCCCACCGACTAGAAATACCAGTCAGCCTCCAAGGACAGCTGCGACGACGACTATGAAGACGCGTTGTCGCGCCAATCCGACGCAGAGCGCGACTCTCATGGCGTCGTTCACCTTGTGTGATAATCCGTACGATGTAGAGCTCTACAGGTTGGAGATAGTTACCGGATTGTAGGTGTTTTGTGACTATATGCGCTTACTGGACGCGTTCTCCGTATGGCGCGGACGCGCCATACCGAACGCCCAAGATGCCCAAGCGTGCTTGGTGGCTGGGTAGAGGTAGATGGAGTGGCTGACTGAATTGGCTTCGCAGACCCAGGAGGTATATTTCTGGTTGGTTTGGCCGTCAGAGGCACAAGAAGAAGAAGAATCTGGAAAAAGAGCAGGCGATGTCTACGGCGGCTTCGCCCATTACGGCTAGTGCTGGCACCCCTTTAGAAACCATGGTGCGTTTATCATCTCGAATATGCCGCTATATGCTTCGCGATCAGCTCTCTGACGAAGAACCTTCTTTGCTTGCTACATAGCCTGCCGGAAACGCGAGTGCTAGTCTCCCGGTGAAAAAGGAGGCGTACGACGCGGCTATGATGCCTCAGGATTCTGCCAGTGGTAGCGTTCCAGTTGCAGGACGGAAAAAGCGCCAACGCCAAACTCGGCCAAGGGCCAATGCCCCGACTAAGAAAAGGAAGACCACAGTATCTGAAGTCCCTCGTAGCGATGCAAACAATATTGCCCCCTGTACATGTGACCCTCCTCTGGCGCCTACCTCAGCTTCTTCTCTAGCCTCTGGTGTGCTGCCTACTCCTGGAAACGAACCGAGCTCAGTTTGGCATGCACCTGAGACCATCATCAAGCGAAGCCCTTCCTCACTGCTTTTCGATAAAATTCAAGTCAAGATGGAACGCTACACTCCCCCTCCCGGTGACTTCTTCTCTTCGAACAATGCTGCTCCTCCTAGTGCCGACACCGGATATGCCATGCCTCCAAGTATTCACCAAGGTCAAATGATACGACCCCAATCCGCTGTCGCCGAATATATGAATAATCCCGGATCCTCTGGCGAGCGCCGTCGCGCGATTCCAAATACCGCTGTCGTCAAGAAAAGAGCTCATCAGGTTCGTCATTCCAAGATCCCTCAGGCTGAGACGCCTGCGCGGACGTCCTCTCCCTCGGATGTCGCGATGAAGGGTCAGCGACAGCGCGATCAGTATGTTGGCAATGTGGACTCGTTTCGCGCTCAAGGCTCGGCGGCTACAACGAGCTCGAGTGGGTTTCGCGTTGTCACTGCAACGAACCTCGACTATCAGAACGTTCAGGCTTATCGAGCCTTATCCGAGTCAACTTATCAAACTTCTGGTCAAACCATGGCTTCTCCTATGCGCTTCTCTGTGCCAGTGTATTTTCCTTGGCCTGTTCTCAACCCATACAGCATGCAAGCGTCCTACTATGGGACACAGACGTCGTGTCTAAAGCCGCCAACTCCTCCACCTGGTCATCCTCTGTATTCAACACATCGCGTACAAGCTTCTTACTCAGCGCCGACTGGTGTCAAGCCGACCCCTCCTCTTCCTGCTCTCTACCAGAACCTCCTGCCAACTTCCTACACGCCGCCACCCAGCACCGATGTGCCGACTCAGCCTCCCAGTGTCGCACGGGCAGATCCGAGTGTCATGCAAGGCACCTATTACTACACGAAGCCAGCCAACATCGAGCCGGTGATGCTGCCCTCTAGCTACAGTTCCGAATCTCTGGCGATGAACGCTAATCAGAGTAATCAATATCCGAGACTTGAAGCGACTCCGGCGGCCGGTAGTAACGCACCATCTAGTTGGATTTCTCCCCAGGTATACACGCCGCCTGCGGAGTACTGTGATGAAACGGAATGGCTGCGTGGATTCGAGGAGCACCTGGAAAACGCCCCTCAGTACGACGCACAAATGTCGCCCTTGTACGATCCGTCTCAAGCCCCTGTCCACGACGCTGAATGCTCTGAACTGGACATGTTGGACCCGCTTTCCGCGCCTTTGAAGCACCTCACGGACATTGTCTCTCCCCTCTGCGAGTCTCTTGGAATCTCTTATGGCGAACTGGCGACTTTGGACGGAGAGCAGAGGGATGTATTGATGGAGAAGCTACTTGATGAGGACATGGGAGAGAGGGACCCGTTCAAGGCCGCGATGGGGCTTGTCATGGCGTCGAAGCTGGGTCTGAAGTGGAATTAGCTTGTGAATTAGCGCTCGTTCTTGTCAGATAAGATTAGATCACTTGGAGAAGGGAATCAATAATAATTGCCTCCATTTCCAAGGAAGCGCCCATGCGAGGGCGGGGCGGGATCCGTTGGGTGACGTCATTGGGTATGAGAAAGTTGAAGGCGCTGAATTGCCGGTCTGACCCGTTCCACGTCAACACGCCCTTCCTCCTCCAGAACACTTGTACTCGTTCGCCGCCATGTCTGCTCGCCTCGCTCGTTCTGCTCTACAGGCCGCTGGTCGTCGCGCCGCCTTTTCGCCCCGCGCGCCTGGCAGACGTGGAATGGCCACCGCTGCCCACGGCGCTAAGTCTGATACACCCTGGCTCGTCAGTAGCTTTGGAGCGCTCGCCGTGAACCAGGGATACTGATCGTGTGCTTAGGTTGGCTCTGCTCTCGTTTTCGGTCCCGCTGTGAGTAGCAGATCGCATTGGCATCGAAGCCAGAAGCATCGGCGACGATGCCGAAGAACACCGAGCTAATCCGCGCGTGGTAGCTCCTCTACCTCCTCTCCCCTTCCGCGCGCAAGAACACCCCCGCAGTCCACGACGACCAGCGCCAATACCCTGGCCTCAAGACGCACGAGCGCCTACCGTCATTCACCGAGCCGAAGAACCGTGTTATCATCAAGGACGATGAGGGCACACCCGCCGACGTTACCGCCTCGATCGCCCTCGCTGAGCAGTCTAATGTTCCCAAGGAGGATGTTTCGGTGCGCCTTTCATAGTCGGTCTGGTATGAGCTAGGACGCTGACTGGGAGCTCAGGATGACAAGTGGGAAGCCACCTTGAAGGCAGCGGAAGCTGCAGTCGCTACCCCGGTTACTGGTTCGGAGGCTGCAGCGACTCGTAGCGACTCCATTGGCAAGAGCGATAGGTCGGGAGACTTCCAGGCGCCTGGAAAGGAAGGCCCGGTCGACGAAAAGCCCGCACAGAGCGCTGCGAAGGAGGGCACCACGCCTCTTGCTGACCGCAAACAGAAGGAGGAGGCGAAGGTCTGAGGAACGGGTAGTACTACGAGATACCAAGGACTCGTGACATTATTGGTGGCCTGTCATCTCAACCTTTTTGCATTCGCTTCAGCGCTCGGAGTTGGATACCCATCATGCCTCCACCGCATGTCCAAAGCCTGGAGTCTGCTTGGAGTCATACATCCGACTCACCATAGCAGCCGCTCGCGCACTCGGAGGCATATGTAACGTCGTTCAGGGGAAAGAGGTTGCCATTTTCATTGAATCAGGCACGTCTGGGGGGACTCCGAGTCGGCGCCTATAGCATAGTGTGGGGCCAATGAGACGCCGACGCGTGCATCGCGCCATGCAACTGCTCTCCTTCCACCATGGTGTCGACAATAGTCGCACGTTCGTTTGTAACCTTCAACCCGAGCAACACGTACACGTTTAGCGACCCAGCGAACCCGTAAGAGGCCTGGGGGTCGAAGCCGACGAACAACACGCAGCAGCAGCAAAACCCCAGAGTTTTACTTTTTCGCACAACCGAGGCCCCGATCACCCATGCACTGGCCACGCGTTTGGCGGGCGACTCACTCTTGGAACGATACGCCCACGAGTGGTTTCAACGACGGTCGTCGACGGTGGCCAAATAGCTTAGTTTCTGTCGCCTTGGAAGGTGCAACTCGTTCAGGCCGACAACTGGCAGTGGCGACTCGGACTCCGGCACGACCAAGACGCGTTGAGACTGTAGACACTTCGCCCGGGCGATACAGACACGTTCCGGCCAGCTGCGTGCACTAGAAGCGGACATTGGAACGGCTCAAGACGAGAGAACAACCGAGATGTACGTCCCCCAACATATATTGGTCCAGGCGGTCGGCGGGGTCGGTGTATCAGCCCGCCTAGCGAAGGCCTCAGGGGAGTTTCTGTTAGGCGGGTCAGGCTCAAGAGAAGGCTGGGAGTGGGTGAAATGGGTCGTTCTCGGAATACGTGCGTCTCTTTCTATCCCTATGTAGTAGAGCGGTCGATACTAACATGAGCCCTACCATTCACCCAACACCTGGATCACCACACCGTCCAACTACTCTGAAATCACACCGCTGCTCAACCAACAGGTGACTTGATTTCAAAATTCGCGGAGTTGATTGCACAGTGGGTCAATTGGCTAGCATCTACGCTGCAGAGTATATTCAGGGACCCGGGAGCGTGGGTGGTGCACCTATTAGAGTCGTGTTCTGCTATCCGTGAGTTCTTGCCTGATCTCACCGAACCGTGACCTATGGCTAACGAAATCTGGGACCCGCATAGTGTATAATCACCCCCACCTCGTCTGTGTCATCTCGCTATGTCTCTTCGCTGGGCCCGTCGTCATCCTCCTCCCCTTCTTGCTGTTACACGAAATTGCGATATTGGTGCTGTTTAACTTGAACTTTGTGGGGCATGGGTTGCTTCCAGGTCCGCCTCTTCCTCGCCCTCTCAGTTTAATTATGCTGAGCTAAACTTATTCTTACCACGGTACCCTCAGGTCGAATAGGAGACCAATACGACGCGCTGAAGGAACACTTCATGGAGTCTCGGGAGCGGACGTTTTCTTCCGTTGACGCCGCGACCTCGACATTTAACCAATGGACGGCGGATCACTTCTTCCTCAGACTGTTACGCATATTGGGAGGGGTGATAGGCGTGTATGCGGCCTGGGGGTTGTGGGAGGGGAGGTGGAGTACACCGTTATAGAATCACTCGTTCTGCGCATTTCGAGAGGACACTCCGTAGATTCGGTCAGGCCCTTGGTCTGTTTTTTTGTCGTGATTTTGTTTAGACCTTGGAGTACTTACTTACGTGAAAGATACACCTATTGAACGGTTGATACCTACAATACATTCTCCTCGGCCAGAGGACTGGGGACTGGCCAGGGTCGCCTGCATCGGAAGTTATGAATGTTGGGCGCTTAACCCCCCATCGGCAAGCACCGATCGGAATGATCGGGGTGATGCAGCACGACACCAGTTTGGCGACCATTCTCTCGACCAGTGCCCTTGGGAGATTGTGAAGAGTGACCCCTCCAGAGCTTCGAGCCTAGACCACATCGCAGACAGAAATAACTCTTCGCTCGCCCCACTGGAACTCGTCTTCTGTCGCAAGACAAACGGCACTTCGAATTCACCGGATATATCCGCGCCAGCGCACTCTTCAACCTCCCTTTGGGCCAGAAGAAGCTCAGGGAACTGCATATGTAATAACGACCCGTGTCGATGCTCATCATCCTGTCAGCCGCTCGGCAAACCTTGGAGTCTCGGCGAACGCTTCCAGCCGCAGCGTTTCCCTCACAGCTTACAGTACTAAACGGCAGCGCTCTGGTGAATGCGTTCGTTACCCCTCCCTCTGGCTCATTGCACACCAGGGCACGATGATTACCGCGCTTGAATGTGCGGTCGCCGCCTTCCTGACTGCTATTGTGCACTCCTTGTACCAACGTTACGAATTTCGAAAACGTGCTCATGGGTGCCCGCTTCCTCCGGGACCGAAGGGTCTCCCAATCTTGAGGAATATCCGCGACGTGGGGAACGCTAACCAACCTTGGCTGGGATACTCGAATTTGGCAAACCAGTATGGTGTGTTACCATATTCCCTTTGCGTTGCGATTCAACGATGTGACGATACTTATCACCAGGTGATATCGTGTACCTCGAAGCTTTGGGGACAAGCTTGCTGATCCTGTCGTCGCTGAGGCGAGCTAATGACCTCCTTGAAGGAAGATCTTCTATCTACTCAGATAGGCCTAAATGGCACATGGTTACTGAACAGTCAGTCCTCTGTATCTATCCATTATCATTTGGCT
This sequence comes from Coprinellus micaceus, assembly GCA_951394405.1. Classification (NCBI taxonomy): domain Eukaryota; kingdom Fungi; phylum Basidiomycota; class Agaricomycetes; order Agaricales; family Psathyrellaceae; genus Coprinellus; species Coprinellus micaceus. The sequence goes on along the minus strand of OX596340.1, from coordinate 2,147,420 downwards.
GATTCGGCCATGAGCAGCATGGGATATGACATATTTTTCGCTATTCTTCCGTACGGAAAAGAGTGGAGAAGTCAGCGCCGAACCTTCCACAAACACTTCTCGCCGCAGGCCACTCCACGATACCACCCAATTATCCAGAGAACAACGAACCAATACCTAAAAGATATTCTCTTCGATCCTACAGACTTCACCCGCCACACCAAAAAGTGCGTGCTTTTCCAGACACCTTTGGGTGCGGTCCCTAAAATATGACCGCTTCCAGCTACTTCGACCGCGTTATGGTGAAGAGCGGGTACGGCATCGATGTTAAAGACCACAGCGATTCCTACATCGCCAAGATGCAAGAGGTTAGTGCAGGCTTTCAGGAGACGGGGACCCCGGGCAGGTTTCTCGTCGAGCTGATCCCAGCGATGCGGCATATACCACGGTGGATGCCTGGCGCTGGGTGGAGAAGGTGGGCCGACTACTACCGAAACAAGGCCCTTGAGGCGCGCGACGAAGCGTTCGATATCGCGCTTAATGCATATGTGAGTCCCTCGAACTTCCCTTCTTCAACGGAGCGCAAATCATTTAAAATATTTTTATAGCAAGAAGGACGTGCTGAGGTGTGCATGGTTACCTCCCTGATTGAAGACTTGCCTCCGCCAGAGGAAAAGGAAAAGCGGGAGGAAGAGGAGACGATCGCGCGCAACGTTGCCTGTATTCTTTACTTCGGTAAGTGGGTCAAACTCGTAGGACTTGTCGCCTTCCAGTAACATCGTTTCCTTGTACATATAGCTGGGACAGATACCGTATGTTACATAGGCCTCATGCACATTCAGCAATTGCAGGTGTTGACCCATGGATAGACTCAAGCCTCCGGGCTTACCTTCATCCTCGCTATGGCGTTGCACCCCGAGATCCAAAAACGTGCGCAGGACGAAATCGACCACATCGTTGGGTTCGGGAAATTGCCTACCTTCGAGGACCGCTCGAAACTAGTGTATGTGGATGCAGTACTGTACGAGCTCTTCAGGTGGCACCAACTAGGTGCTCTTGGCTTGCCTCATGCAACATCTGAAGACGACATCTACGAGGGTTATTTTATACCCAAGGGTACGATCGTCATGGCAAACATACGGTTGGCGCTTTCTTGCCTCCCCTAACCAGAGTACGCTGCTGATCGGTATCGGTGTATGGAATTAGGCACATTTTACATGACGAGACCAACTTCGCCGACCCCTTCAAGTTCGACCCGGATCGGTTTATCAGGGATGGGAAACTGGACCAGGAGCTCATCGACAAATTCGGGAACCTTGCGTTTGGGTTCGGGAGACGGTTAGTTCACCTTTGCGCCTTGCACCGCTTATAAACTGATCGCTTCCTAACACACCGTAGTATATGCCCTGGTCGTTTCCTGGCCAGGGACGCGGTCTACTCCTTGGCTGTCGCGATACTTTCCAGTTACAGCATCGGCCCTTTGCAGGACGAAAACGGGAAACTTAAACTGAAAGGCACATTCAGTGGAAGGCTGCTAGCGTGAGTACATTCAAGTTGACCCGTTTGTAAACTAAGGCTGACGGATCTGGCTGGCATGGAAAGCTATCCAGACCCTTTTGAATGTGTGATCAAACCGCGGTCTGCTCAACATGAACATCTGATTTGCGGTTTGGAATCGTGATATATGGTCATGAACAGGAGGAAATCTGTGTAGCCTGCCCGGCCATCCTTGGCCTGTACTCTTATAATACTCCGACAGTGCGATCAATGACCAAACGAATAGGCGCCCAGACAAGCGCCTATGACCGGATGCGGATGCGTGGTGAGATTGTGCGATTGGGAGGCAAGGCGGTCTGTCTTTATTGGGGCAGGAAGTAAACGGAAATTCTAGATCGCTAGCGATGGCTCCTCAAGGAACAGATCCTGGGAATCGAATGATGTGTTTAAAGGTGGTCCGAGAGAGCTAGCGACGCGAGCTTACCACAATCTGGCCGATCTCCGGGGGAACACTATATCCGTACGCTAAGAATACGCCAGAGTCCACGTTGTAGGTGAAGAATAGATCGACGAAGGGCCCTGATAACAAGGTCAGCTGTCAATTCTGCGATAGGCAAGAACCAAACATACAACCACTGCCCTGAACCCATTTCGCTGGGTAGATTTTGGTCAATGTCCGCTGCTTGAGAAAGAGTGCTTCGGAACACACCAGTTAACCCTCGGGTCCCGGTGTTGAAGTGCCAGACCATAGACTGGGAACCGGTCTGGCGAACCCAATGTTAGAGGTGTCGAGGGAAAGGGCCAAAGAGAATCTCACGTTGGTGCCTGTCTTCTGGAACGCTTCGTTTCCTACCGTCCTGGCTGAAGAGCCTTCGGGCGCTGTGTTCAGGTTAGTGGTTGGCCTAACTCAACGACCCTATTGACCAGTCAACGTACTGGGGTTTGTTGCAGTGATTATATGCCCATTGAGACTCTCGTACTTCTGAGGCCTATTGCAGTCCGTGCAGTGTCAGTGTTAACCTAGACGACGGTTAACCTCAGGATGGAGTCAGAGACAACAAGCTGTAGACAGATACCTAGACGACGGTTACTAAATACACGGAGAATAGTATCAGTAAAAGTCTAGGGAAACAAAAAGAGAACAAGAAAGAAACTCACACCTCAGGATGGAGTCAGAGACAACAAGCTGAGGTTGAGTGAACGAGAAAAGCGAACTATAAGTATGAATATCTAAGGGTTCGCGATGGGCGAGTAATAGAAGCGTACTTCGGTGAGTGATGTACGAGATGAAATAGGAAAGACGATATCCATAACGTCCAACACACCCCCTCAACGAGAACAATCGCAAAATCGAAAAAAAAAAAAAAAAATACACCCTAAGAAGAAGGATAAGGGATGACGCCGAGTGCAGTGCGGTGGTGTTGAAACAAAGGAGCAGAAAGAGGTTTCGTAAATATATCTGCAGTGTTTTCCTTGGAAGGAATCCACCCAGTGACAAAATTCTTCAGAGCATGAACCTGATCACGAATAAAATGGTAACGGACGTCGATATGCTTCGTCCGGGAACTAACATTATCGGCATCAATCATGGAGAGGGTGGACTGGTTATCGGTGAAAATGGGAAACGGATCGGGGCACGAGAACCAGAGAGATTTGAGGAGCATCTTCATCCACATCGCCTCCTTCACACCGTTGCAGAAAGCGTAGAGCTCCGCCTCCATCGACGAACAGGCAATAGCCTTCTGCTTGACTGCCCTCCAGGAAACAAGGCAGTTGTGCCTAAAAAAGGCGAAGCCGGAAACACTCCTCCGATTCGACTCGTCGTTAGCCCAGTCCGCGTCCGTAAGGCCACAGCTCTCAAGTCGAACTTTCTGCCCCGCAGCAGCAGCGTTGTCCGACTGAATAAGCGGCGCGGGAAACTGGAGAACATAGTCTCGTGTACCGGAGAGGTAGCGATAAACCTGCTTCGCGGCGAGGAGATGCTTTCGCTGGGGATTGGATGCATGCTGGCCGAGGGACATGGATGCATACGCGATGTCAGGACGGCCGTGCCCAGCGAGCCAGTTGACGCAGCCATTCATCCGCTGGTACTTGGTCTTGAGCTGCTTTGCATCAGTCGCCTCGGGTAACGCGCCAGGTTCGGGATCCGGAAGGTGGTTGATGTTGTGCGAAAGGGGAACGGTGGCAGGGATGCAGTCAGACAGACCCTCATCCGCAAGGATTTGATCAATGTAGTCCGTCATCGAGATCCAGAGTCTGCGTGTGCTACGTTCCCTGACGATGCGCTGACCCAGGTAAACCTCCACGTCACCCAGATCTTTTACCTCCATATGCCGGTTCATCTCCCGAATCCACCAGTCCCAGAGGTGGACCGAGTTCGTTGCACCAAGGCAGTCGTCGACATGGATTGGTAGGACGAGCTTTAAAGGCTTACCGCCCTTGGGCATGGGTACCGTCCCTGGGTCGGGAGACTTATCCCATACACCAAAGAATACGGCACGATCGAGAGGGCAGGGATTCATGCCGAGAGATGCGAGAATCCCCTTGAAGTGCTCGTAAAACTCGAAAGCAGCCTCCTGGAGACCATAGAGCGGGCGCTTGAGTCTGTAGACGACCTGAGGACCATCGGGATCAGGGTGCTTCGGAATTTGCTTCACGTAGACGGCCTTACCACCCTGAGACATTGTGGCCCAGAGGAAGGCCGTCTTCACATCCGCCGACTTCAATTCTAGGTCTTCCGTCGCCGCTTCGGCCAGCACGTTCCGGATACTCGATGCCATAGCAACGGGGGAGGATGTACGGCCAACGTCCTCCTTGCGCTGACGATTGCCATCTGCAACAAGGCGACACTTCGCAGTGCCATCTGCCTTCTGCGCGTAGACGAAGTGTACAGGTAGGGCCCGGGCACCATGAGGGAGTTCGCACTTCTCGAATACGCCCCTCTCCCATAGGTTCGCAACCTCTGCCTTCTCCCCACCGATCCACCGAGGGGCGTCCTTCCGTTGGTAAGCTTCCCACTGACTGGCCGGAGGACGATCGAGGTTGAACTCGCGCGGACGCATGTAGTGCTTCCGATCCGCACGAGTAACGAGAAAGACTGCCTCACCCGCTAAATCCCCAGCATCGTTAGTCCACAGATCGGCGTCATGGTAGTCAAGAGGATCGCCCAGGACTGCTTCAGCCTCCTCGAGTGAAACCATGGCGGTGATACCGGGATCGAGGTGCAGGTAGAGACAGACACTCGCGACGGACTTCTCGGAGACACGAGAGGCTGAAGCCTCATGAAGCGCCGCTATCCTCTGTGACCTCCTGACTGCAGGCACTGCACTCGTCGCTCCTCCCACAATCTCGGTTTCCCCACTGGAAATCCCCTTCGAGAGCCTTCCCATCACGTTCTCCTCCCAGTGAACGTCAGCACAGAACATGCGCCTTCCAGAGGGAGTAAGGCACCACCACCCTTTACGCCCTCGTTCATAGCCCACCATGATGACCTCTTCCCGGCGGTTATCTCCCTTCTTCCTTCGCTCGGGAGGGATCCACGCATAGCCTTTCGAACCAAAGACGCGAAGGAGAGAGAGGTCGGGCTTTTGTCCGAACATGCGCTCGTAAGGTGTGATGCCATCGGGGAGAGTGGAAGTCGGGGACCGATTGCGAGTGAACTGAGCGACGAGGGTTGCTTCAAGCCAATGAGACCTGGGTAGGTTTGTGCCGGCAAGCAGGGCGGTAGCGGAGTCCTCGATGGTTCGAACGACACGCTCCGCCTTCCCATTCTGCCAATGGTTGTGCGGAGCGGTCTTCTGCGTATCAATGCCGAGTTGTTTGACAAGGTACTCACGCATATCACCCGCAGTCAGCTCCAGAGCACCATCAAAACGGACCTTCGCTACCTTCTTCCCCGTGCGCCTCTCCCATCTGACGATGACCTCGTCGAAGACCTCCACAATCCCGGCACCCAAACGGTCGACCAGCGGCTGTACGTGAAGGTAGTTGGACCAGTCATCGAGAATGCCAATCCAGTACTTGTACCTCCTGGGGTACTGGCCAGAGGTGGAGAAGACATTAAACGGGCCACAGATGTCAACGTGTAGGAGTTCAAGAGCTCTCGTCGCCCTGTTCCTGGGAGCGGCAAGAGCCTTCCTCGCACCCTTCCCGATCATGCATGCCGAGCAGACCGTGGTTGGCCACGTACCAGAGTGAGTAACCCCACTAGCCCAACGGCCTGAGAGCGCCTTGCGTGTGTCGTCCATGCCGAGATGTCCGAGACGGTAATGCCATGTGAGAGGAGAGGGAGCTTTAGTGCCCAAGAGAGCCGCTATGACGACACCCTCCTGACCCGGGTAGATGATCTCCCCACATGCGAACGAGAGTGTCTCGAATTCGTGAGCAGCAAACGCGACACATTTCTCCTCGATGACGCAGGTGGTGCCACGCGGGGTAAAGTTTACCGCGATCCCGTTCTTCTGCCACGTTCCAACGGAGATGAGGTTCAGGGCCGCAGCTGGCGCATGTCGACAGTCCTTGAGAGTGATCAGAAAGGGCGTACCATCCTCCCTCTTCACCAGTAGGCGTATGACACCCTTTCCCAGAACATCCAGTGCACCACAGTTCGCCGTAGTCATTGACGCACGTTCCACAGGTTGATAATCCCAGAACGCGCGCTTATCACGGAAGATGTGCTTGGAGCAGCCGGAGTCGAGTAGCTGATCCAGGTGATCAGGTAGCCATGCGGGACGCTCACTCATGGTCGTACATGCGAGCTCAGGAGGGTCGGGGTTCACACGGGGAACATAGGCGTCATGGCAGTCGTATTGGGGAATTCCTGCAAAGCATACACCAGCTAACGTGCTACCTCCAGCCCCCTGCTCCGCGACCTCCTCAATACGAGCCTGAGTCGGCGGTGCCAGAGTCGCAGCGGCGACACCCCCTGACGCCTTCGCCTCCTTCGCCCTCCTCTTCCGTTCCAAAACCGCCTGGATACCCGTCTCATCTCCATGGAGTGGTCCCCCTGGAGCCCAGCATTCCGCCGAATTGTGATTGCGACTGCAATGAGAACACTTGGGCTTGGGCTTGGCACCCCCTGAACCAGCAGAGGGGTTTGACGCCGATGAGGTGTTGGATTTCTTGGACGACTTGGTGGGTTGAGAAGAGGGAGTCTTGGCAGCGGTGGCAGAGACGCCGTAATGGTTAAGGGTTTGGTTGACCTTTTGAAAGATGGCAGTTGCCGTGATACTCCCAGTCGAGTCGGTATCAACCATCTCACTCCAGCGCTCGACAATTGGACCCCAGAGTCCATCGACAGGCAACGCGTTGGAGGCAGCATGAAGAACGTCAAGCACGGGGGGCTTCTGCCCGATCTCAACCATCCTGTTGTAGGCGGCCTCGAACTTCTTCAGCCATGGTCGGACCTCGGCAGTTGTCTTCGCCTCGAGAACCTTCGCCGCACCCCAACTGGTGAGCACTACACCCTTCCCACCACGACCGTAAGTCTTCGCGATGTGGTCCCACAGAGTCCTCGCAGTCGCGTCCCGCGCCTCCCGATCCTCCTCTCTCTTGGGCAAGTCAGGCAAGATGCTCGGCGAAATCCGAGAGAGAATGATATGTCTCGCGCATTCATCTTTGGCGTACCATGCCTGGGTCTCAGCGATGACTTGGGGATGGCTATTGCGCGTGATGGGGAGAGGCATCTGAACGGGATCGTCTCCAGGGAGCCAGTCGTCGTCATCCGTGCCAGTATCCGACTTTACCCATCGCCAGACGCCCTGGTTCTTGAGCTCAGCCTTGATCTTCTCTGCCCACGATAGATGATTTTCGGGACCAGTGAGAAGGGGAACATCCTTGAGAGTTGAAGGGGCAGGCGCATGCACGGCGACAGGATGAGCTGGCGGGTACTGAGGATAATACCCTCCATGCGGTGGAGGGGGAGGAGGAGCTGGAGGACCGCCGTAACCACCCCCATAGAAGCCTCCAGGGGGAGGAGGGGGAGGAGGACCGCCATAGCCACCAGGAGGGGGAGGGGCGGGAGGGCCGCCGTAGCCACCCCCATAAGGACCGCCATAGCCACCACGACCACGACCTTCAGTCGTCAAAGTGCTGAGGCTGGATGAAGGTGTTGAGGGAACGTGCGTCGGAGGAGGGTGCGCCGGAGCCCACTGCTCAGGCGCATCATGATATATCGTCGCCCGCGAAGGCGGTCGAGATTCCCTTCCCCATTCCCCATGATGAGAACTCGCTCGTGAAGACACCCCATCCCAACCAACAGGAACACCCCAGTCCATTCCCTCTCCTTCATACCCCATTCGGGTCCCGTGAACGCCATGAGGTGTGGGCGGTGCAGTCGAGAGGTGACCAGATGTGGGACGAGATGGGGGAGGCTCGTGGTGTAGTACTGGGGTCGCGTGGTGCATTGGTAAGAAGAATGGTCGAGCAGGCTGAGGGTGCTGAACGACGAGATTCGAGTGGTCGACTCGTCGATAATTGGCGCCGATTGATGATGTCGAGGACACCGGCCGTATAGATGGTGGACGAGGAGGACCTGCAGACGGCGCCCTAGTGTGGTACGAGGGTGGTCGTGCATAAGGAGGGGCAGGGTCCTCTGTAGTCAACGGAGGCTCGAACCCAAACTGGGGAGCTACCTGCGGCTGTACATCCCTCGTCGTCTCCAAATCCCCCCTCAAACCACCCGTCGCCTCCCGATTATCGACATAGAAAGAGGAAGAAAGAGTGGGCACGGAGCCAGCGCGAGGGTACACCGTGGATGGAGGAGGTGGGAGAGGACGCCCGGTAGGAAAGTCGAAAGATGCAGATGACGGAGGATGGTAAAGTTCGGTTGGAGGCACCGACGCCACGCTCTCGCGCCACGTGTGAACATCCGAAGCACGTGTCTGATCAGCACACGCGCGAGCCGGAGAACCGGGACGAGCGCCCCCACCAGGCACCGAAGACCGAGGTCGACACAACTCTTCCGAAACATCAGGGAGAGGTCGAAGACGAGTAGGGGTAGATTGGGGGATCGCCGAAGAGCTGTGGTCGCCTCCACCACCATTTGTACATAAATGGCCAAAAGAAGGTGAAGGTGAAGAATAAAAAGAAGCAGGACGACGAAGATCAGGATGCCGGTTCGTGTAGCGGCCGCCTCGTACAGTAACATTAGAAAAATTGCAAGAAACAGCCGGGATTGAATCCCCTTGAGAGACGAGGACATTATCCTCCCCCCGGCCATGAATAGAATCAACAGGAGACAAAAGAACAGGCGCAGATGAATGGGGGCGGGAAGGAAAGTCACCCCCAGTGACAGACGGTAAAACAGGAGGGACAGAAGCCCTGCCAGAAGAGTGAGAAGCGGACTGTTGCTGGCGAAGAATACGCCCATAGTAATACGAATCACGCCTCGAATCAGAATTATCAACGTACTCGGGAATAGCAGATAAAAACTGGCCATCAGGGGCACGCGAAGTAGAATGATCAGGGTGGTGGAGAGGTACCCCAGCAGGGGCACCGAGCGACAACGAACCCAAACGAGACGAAACTTCCCTAACCGCCAGATCGTCATGTCCAGGATGCTGAAAAGTGGGGCTCTCAGCAAAGGGAGAGCCAGAAACGCCTTGCGGAGCGGAACCGACAAGGGAAGAGCGACGGACGGAACCGTCACCGGCGAGCATCGCGGGAGAACCCTGTCCGCTCGAAAGGGAGGGGAGTGGCGTGCGATAGCCGCCTTGAGTCGAATGCGAGGATGCTGAGGGGGCAGAACCCTCAGTCCGATGCGGGGAAGAGCGTCGAGAGGAAGCTCGAGACGCCATCTGTGGTGAGAGCTTGAAGCTTGAGCTTGATTCCGAGGTGTACGTCGAATGGTCACTTATAGGCTCATAACTTGTTAACCTAGACGACGGTTAACCTCAGGATGGAGTCAGAGACAACAAGCTGTAGACAGATACCTAGACGACGGTTACTAAATACACGGAGAATAGTATCAGTAAAAGTCTAGGGAAACAAAAAGAGAACAAGAAAGAAACTCACACCTCAGGATGGAGTCAGAGACAACAAGCTGAGGTTGAGTGAACGAGAAAAGCGAACTATAAGTATGAATATCTAAGGGTTCGCGATGGGCGAGTAATAGAAGCGTACTTCGGTGAGTGATGTACGAGATGAAATAGGAAAGACGATATCCATAACGTCCAACAGTCAGGTGTGCGCTCTTGACCGACACATGCCGGTGGCTAGCTTCCAGACTTACGTCCCCAATAGCCAGTCTCCGGCAATCCCAAGGTAAGGGTATTTCCAGAAGGTTTGTGGGTCCTACCAGATGTCGATGTCAGAATGCAGTCTGTTGGAAGATGCTGTCAGGTCAACATACCTTGATCGCGATATTCAGCGGTCCATACTGCGTTTTGGGGTTGACTAGAGGGACGAGGATCGTTCCCGTCACAAACTGGGTTTCGTCCGATGCAGTCGCATTACTTTCCACTCGATAACTTGTGCGCGCATCAGCGCATCATCCTCGGTAGCAGGAGGAGAGGGGGGCACCGACTCACCCTCCGTAGTCGGCGATCTCGTGGACAAGACGACCAATCACGGAACCGTTGTTGCTGTCCCTGAGAGTGATTTGACCTGAGTATCTGGAGGGTAGCGATGGTTGAGAGCGTGTATCTGAGGATTCAGGCTAGGCCGTACGGAACAGTGGGCGCTGCAGTGGCAGGCGCTGCAACAGTTGTGGGATTAAACAAGATGATTTGCAAAAGAGCGAAGGAGAGAAGAGTCTGAGTGAGTGTCGGTCTAAGCATGGTTCTATCTCGCGCGGGAATGATATTGCTGGGGATTAGAGGCTTGGGGGTTTTGTAGGGGCAAAGGGCTTGAGTATATACCAAAAGCCCGGACAGCGGGATTTCTGGGGGAGGTGTGTTACAATGCACGCTCGTTTCCATGCGCTGGGTGGCGTCCCTAGGGAATGTTATCTGCGTTGACGCCGTTGAGGTCAGTTACATTTCCGCTGTCAATGCCGGAGCTTGCAACGTAGCGACCGTGACCCGCACTCTCAAGCATCCCGGTTGGGAGAGGTTGCAAGCTGAGGCAGCAAGCTGAAACACGCCGACTGGCCCGCACACTGCTCTAGAAATTTCAGGATGCATTGACGTCTCGCTCCCAAGCCAGTGGTGGGCGCTTAACTCGGCGGTTATAAACCAGAACCGTCGATATGACGTCAGCTTCCTGGGTCCAAACCCGTCGTGTTCGCCGATGAAGAGACTTTGGACCTTGTCGCCAGTCACTGGTCAACCAGAAGGACGAAAAAGAGTAACGGACTACCCGGACCACCTTCACCCTGCCTCTTCAAAGCAGGAGGGCATCACCTCCACGAATTCAAGTTGAGCTTTGGAACCTGGGCGAACAGCATTAACCTTGACGTCCCCTCCTTTCTACTCGCGGGCGAGCGCAGCTGTGTAGAAGTCCACACTGCATAGCTACCTTAGAGGCGTCGTAAGCGATCACGTGCGTGCTGTTTTCTGTGAAGTTGGAGGGGACCTCGACGACTGCCTCGCGGGAGGACGGTTGCTGGTTGTATGAGGACATCGAGGTTCGCCTTGATAGCTTTCTTGAACCACCTCATTGGCGTTTGTGGAATCCTGGTTCTCGTCGAACGAGCCAAGCCCTTTGGATGAGCACTGTCAAGTAAGCGGCCTTTACCTTGTATCGGCCTCGCTGGGTGGCGTCTTTTCTTTTTCAGCAGCGTTTGGTCAGCGGCGATCCAATCGCAGATGTAAAGCCTTCTTGTTCCTGGAGACCTGTACTTTACGGCAACCTACGCGCAAATACATGAATATGAGCCAGCCCTGGTACACTTTGTAACCTCTACGACGTGCAGTCAGCACGGTGGTCAAGCATGCAAACGCATAGGTTCGACTTACAGGCGGGTTCACGAACCAGGCAGTCTCCCAAACACCCTCGTCCCACATAGTCTTTACAAACTCGTGCACCTTTTCCCCAGCCTCCTTCACCAGCGCTTCCTCTTCCTCGGTCCCCTTCTCCGACCTGATCATCTTCTCCAAAGTGATGCCCCAATCAGCTAGAGCAGGAAGGCATTGGGGTAGGGTGGAGGGCGAGGGCGGAGGGGAGGCGTTGCCCGTGAAGCCGCAGAGTCCGTCTTGATCGATGCGGGCCTTGACCTTCGTGTCGACGAGTTCTGGGTGATAGATCGGGACTTTGGTCCAGATTAAGGTATGCTCGACTTCTGCAGGAACTGAACGCGTATTAATCATCAGCATCTACCTCTCATTCAAGTCGAAGACACGCACCGGAGTATGGCCAATCGTTCTGAATGATGCTAAGGTATTCTGGGGGAGTGTCGACGGAGAAGTAAGGCGTTGGGTCTTTATGCTCGTCGTTGGACGACACGTAAAATCGAGGATCGTCCTCGACGGTAGACCGTAGAAGCGAAAGGGTGTCTCGCTTGCCCCATTGGAGTCGGTAGTTTAGTAAGTAGTCCACTGAAAGCTGTCAGCTGAAGTGCAGCCACAACTCAGGGGCACGCACCCAATGACCCATGCTGAGCACGGATTCCGACTGCCCAGTCGTCGTACCGTATCTGCAATGATTTATCCCTCTTCAGCAAGCCTAAATCTCTAGTTGGAGGCGTCAATAGGCCGTGCATAGCGAAGATCCGCTGTGACTACGCACCCAGAGTTTACAAATGTCTTCATGTGCTTCCAAGTAAACTTTGCTGGATAGTGAGTGACCAGTTCCTCCTTCGTTGGGGGCCCTCCTCGTAGTGGGGCTCCGTTCGTGGTCTCAATATATGATTCACTAGTCATATCTTCTAAATCTATGGTTTCTTCTCCCTAAACTGGATATTGGTCAATGAAGCGTTGTGAGAAGAACTATGGCATACTACACCCACAGTATGTTCTATATACCGGCGCAGCTGAGCTTGCTAGGCCTGATTCACCCCCGGAAGTCTCTGGAGGATGAGAACGTGTCGCGAGGTCGTCGTCGTCGATGTTGAAGAGGAAGTTTCATTGTCGCCGTCCAACGTCAAGGAAGGAACGGGGTGATGCCGGATGGTCCTGCCAGTGGGCTCGCGGATCGCTGCTATCGCATCAACCCTCAGATCATTGGCTTCAACCAGAACGACCACCATCCCTCACCTTTTACCTGTTCCCCGACGATGTCCACGAACAATCGACGAGGAGGTCGCGCTGCACACCGCGGAGGATCATCGTCAAGAGGTGGTGGAAACTCGTGGCGTAGCGGACCGAACCCTACGAACTCAATCGTTCAACCGGGCGACCCCCAATATGTGTCGAAGAAATTCACCGCAAGCGGCAACACCAGGAACGAGGACTCAAGTCAGTTGCGAGGCAGAGGAGGTCGAGGAGGTGGAAGACTGAGGGCCTCTACCCCATCGCGCATGGATCTTATGGCATCCGTCAGTCGGAGTAGTGGGCTGGAGAAAGGCGGTGATGAGTGAGTGTTCCTCTTGCCCGTTCTTCTGCTCTGTTGAGTGAAAACGAAGGGTGGTAGCTTGAAGAAATTTGGGATTCAAGAAGAGTATAGAGAGTTTGTGCATGAGAAGGTGAGGGGTTCAGAATTGTGGCATGGGTGTTCCCTGTCGCTGACCACGGCCTCATAGTTCTGTCAGCTGATCAAGCGGCACTATCCACGACGCTTCATCCACGAGAACAAACGGGAGAAGGAGCATCGCATAGAGGAGCAAGAGAATGTCCTTATTCTGTTTCGTACGTGTCTTAACCGCGTAAGTATACAATGCCACTAAATCAACCTTCCTTTAGGCAAGCTGCGTGAAGGGGTTATGGCGTCAAAGAGAACCGATGGTTTTGCGCTCGAAGGTGCTCTCATTGTATTCAATTGTGGGCCCTTCTAATATGATCTCCTCCAGTATACGAAACCTCCCTCTACCTCTCTATTGTCTTCGAATCGCCCAAACAACCACCATCCATCATTCCTCACCTCATTCCCAGTGTCTATCAAACCGCCTCCTGCTCCCAACCGCTCCGACTTGCCACCCTGATTGTGTCCTTACTGTATCACTTGGCTACGACCTACCCCTCTCAGACTACATTCCGCAAGCACCTCGACTCTGTCCCCCACACCCTCCTGCCTCAGGATTCCAAAGCATACCATTGGATATTAGCTCTGGCGCGTTCCCTGCGAACGAAGAACTACCCTCAATTCGATCGGCTCTCGCAGATATCCAACGTAGTATCGGCATTGGGCGAACCTGTAGGGGGGCTACTTACGATCGGAAACCTGACAACTTCTCCCCGAGCAGCTGCAAGCCGAGAACTCGGGCACGGGGCCATCCTCACCACCCTGCATGCCCTGCGGACGAAGGCGCGGGATACCTTCTGGGCTGTCCTACGATCGGCTTACAACGAGCTCGCTTGTACAGCCAATGCTGGGGACTCTAAACAGTGGTTAATCCGATCCCTGTGCCTGGAATCTCCTCTGTCGGAAGACCTCACCGTGGACGCAGAGGCGTGGCTAGACGATCAAGCACGAGCTGGACATATCCTCGTGAAAGAAGGGGTCAAAGGGAGATATCTTTGTAAATTTCGCCGTTAGGTCATAGCGACCCAGCCGCGTCTTTGGTATAGTCTACAACAAATTATAAGCAAAACAGCATGCCCCGTGAAAGTTTAGTACTCATGTTGAAATCGTACAGCCCGATAAAAGTCAAATATGCAAGAACAGACAGTGAGTGAAGCAAGGAATTAGATCTTGACTTCGCTGAGTTTGGCGATCAGGTCGTCCACGGACCCCTTCTCTTCGACCTTCTTGGGCTCCTTCCCCTCCTCCTTGATCGCCTCAGCAACCACAGGGGGTGCCGTTTTGATTTCCTCCTCCTCAGGAGTCTCTTCCTCGCCCTCTAGTTCTTCTTCTTCCTCTTCGTCCTCCTCGGTGGCAATCAGCTTGCCCCCACGCTGCTTCAAGCTATCGCCAAGGGTTTCGAGGTTTTCATCCTCCTCATCGAAGTCGTTCCATTGAATCTCCAGCCTTTGGACATTTTTGAGAGTCGTTCCAATTACTTCGGCCAAAAGTGTGATCGATTCTCCCTCCAGGTTGTCATTTTCCAGTTGTAGGACTTTGAGCTTGGGATTCGACCCTTCCGCGAGCGCCTTGAGCAACATCGGGACTTCTCCCTCCGTCGAAATGATGCAGTCCGATAAGTTCAGGGTATGCAGTTCAGGCCAGCTTTTCAACGCCGCTGTCCACTCCGCGATGCCATCTAGACTCCCATCCACACTAAACGCATTATCCTGGAAATCGAGGGTCTCGATCGTAGGGTTCTTCGCCAATCCCCTCGCAAGCTCGATCACACCCTCCATCCTGATACCGTTCTGTGGCATTCGGACCTCCACCAACCCTCCATGCTCCGCGAACGCCTCAGCCCACTTGTCCGCAGACCCGTTTTCTAGACGATTCCGCCCGCAAATGACAGTACGGAGGTTGGACTTTTGCCCCGCTGCCTTTGAGAGCTGTGCTGACTCGAGAAGGGCGGCGGCGATGACCGTCCCGCCTGCGGGACCGAGTCCGTTGTTGTTCAGTCTGAGGATTTGGAAGCTGCGGTTCTGAGTGAGGAAGGGGACCATGGGGTCGACTGAGCGGCCACCGAAGGCATTGTCGTTTAGGTTAATCTCGACGAGGGAGGTTTTATCGATCAGGGCATCGCAGAGGGCGCTCAGCGCTTGCGGGATCTCAGTGATCAGGCGACCGGTGAAGATGTCGGCGAAGTTGGCAACCTAACGGGGTGAGCGCGTCAGTTTAGCGGATAATTTGGTGGACTTGTATAGAATTGGGGCATACTTTGATGTTCACAGCCTGCGAGATGAACTTTGCGAGTGCCTTGGACGCGTCGACACCGATGGTATTGCCTTCGAGGATGATCTCCGTCAGCGTTGAGGGATCGACACCGTTGATAAGGGGCTCAACGTCCGCCGCGGTGTCGAGCTTGAGAGCTCGTCCCTTCAAAGAGAAGGCAGTGGTCATGATGAGGTCGTGAAGGTAGTGGAAAGAGAATAAAGGAAGGCGTCAATGAAGAGAATTGAACTTGATCAATTGATTACTGGGCCCGCTTTAGCTAATCGCGGTCATTAATCTGAACAGCGGACCCGGCGCCTATCACTGCAAATTCGCGGAAAATGCGGGGTATATTCAAGGAGTAGAAAAGGGCGAAACAGGGAGTCTACAAAGGCACTGCGTTCTGCATAGATAAATTATATCACAGCGTTGACTCCGACGTGGATGATTCTGCCAAGACTGATTAGTGACGAGGTTGCGAGCCAAAGGAAATAGCACATACTTGTCCGATGAAGTGACCCAGTTCCCAGTTTCAGGGAACATGGTTGCTATTTCAAATTTTATGAGGGTCGGTACTCTAGCCTAGTGCAGGTAAGAGACCTACCGAGGCGTCGATACAGATCTTCAATGAGCAGTTTTCTGAGATAGCTGAGAACCGGGATGGCGAAGCCGGGCCCGTTCACGGGTTTCGCGATGACATGGTAGTGAGGTGCACTATCGGAGGACAA
Source organism: Coprinellus micaceus (assembly GCA_951394405.1). NCBI lineage: Eukaryota > Fungi > Basidiomycota > Agaricomycetes > Agaricales > Psathyrellaceae > Coprinellus > Coprinellus micaceus. The sequence continues at coordinate 2,131,410 of OX596340.1, read as the reverse complement.
TAAGGGTTGAAGTGTGAGTTAATATATTGGAAACCCACATATGAGTAGGATTGTTCGCGACTTCTTGAATCTGCTGGACGATGGGGGCGGCGTTTGGGTTCGTAGCCCGTTCAAGTTGAACGATCTTCCGAATCACGTCTTTGACCTACGTAATACAAAGAGAACAACGGTTAGACATAGGAAGGAGGGTAGTCCCTGCGCTCGCACACACCTGAACGTCGAACTCTTCTCTGAATCCGAGATAGTACGTCACGCCATAGAAACCTTCCAAAGACCGAACCTTGGTGACCATATACCTGTCGTCCGGTTCCACGCTGGAAACAGGGAGAACACAGACTGAGAGGAAGATCTTGTGGCCGCGTCAGTTCCGGGGTTTAAGCGTAATCATGCTTGGGAGGACTGCCACTCACCACAACCCTAGGCAAAGCAGGCCATTGACGAGTGAAGCCTGGGATGGGGGAAATCAATCCTGGTTCCGTTTCGTGGAGCTGGATAGGTCAGGCTTACCAATGAAGGTATGGGGGACACCCTGGCCTTGGGCAATCTTATAGAATACAGCGCACACAGGGATCCTTGCAAGCTCCTGGTGATCATCGACCGTAGCGACCTTCTCGTCTTGGAGGAGATCCCGGTCGTGAGAACCCGTCTTTTGGAATAAGTACATTTCAGTGAGCGCGACAGCATTTCCTGCATCATACTCTTCTTGCTCAATGGCTGTGATGCTGTGCCTGCGAGATTGTGTGGATGAGGCTGGGCGTAGTCCGATGAAATGGCGCAGATTCATTCGATTGGCGCCGTCGAAATCGTCCTCGAGACTCTGAGAGAACCTTGAAGTTTTAGTATGATACACGCTAGGGCAATATAATCATGGTCCGCACCTTTCCCCACGTCCACAGAGTCATGAGGAGAGTCCTAGCATGCCGTGCTCAGTGTTAAGTCATCAGAGCAGAAATGGAACATCTTACAAGATCCCACCGATCATAAGAGGTACCCATGCTCCATGAGGAATCTTCCTGAGGGATGCTCCCCAGAATAGTCCTGCGGATTCCAAGGTCAGAAAATACACAGCGGTGCAATGAGGTCGTGACTCGCCGTCAATAAATCCCCATACTATGAAGAAAAGAATCGCCACAATAATTGGCCACCTCTTGACATAAAACATCTGAATCGCCAGCAGCCCAGTTGTCGACAGCATGACCGTAGCCACGGCAAAACCATACGCATTCGTCAACGCGGCCAAGTCCTTGAAGGCGGCCACGAAAACGATGGTGAGGATCATCAGGATCCAGTTCACCGCGGGAACATATACCTGACCCTGGACGGTGTCGGAGGTGTGGACCATTCGAATCGGGGGGAGGGACTTAAGGTTGATGACCTGTTGAGTGAGGCTGAAGGTAGCGGTGATCATGGCTTGCGAAGCGACAAGTGTGGCTGCGACGGCGAAGACGAACACGATCCTGGATGCGGCATACTTCAGCGGAATATTCTGGGGGGTAGGGTGCGAGCGGCGCACCAGTAGAGAGGTCCGTTCACAGGGCCGGGGATTGTGCGATAGAAGACGCTGTCGATGACGGCTTCTCCGTCACTGATGAGCCGCGCACCTTGCCCGAGGTATGCTAACACGAGGGCTGGGTAAGTGAAGAAGCAGAAGGAGATCTAGTCACAGTCACAGTTAGATGGGCGAGGGGACTGGAGTAGAGCATGTAGATTTACACGAATAGATCCGGCGTTGAACTGCCCAAGGTTGGCGAACATGGCCTCTGACCCGGTGACGGCTAAAAGGATACCAGCGAGGTGATCGTAGTGCTTCGTTCGCACAAACACTTAGGGCGAACGAAGTGGTCGGATTTGGGAAACTCTAGGTGCTGAATGGGTACGCACGCATTACGGCCCTCGATGGGTCGAACGCCCTGAATATCCCGGGGAATGTGGTTATGTTGTAGATGCCCGTTCCAATGAGTAGCAGGAACCATATCAGCGCAACTGTATGCGGTTCGTTACTTCAACAAGTCTGCATGATCATATGGATCGTAGACGCTCACCTGGCGAGAACGTGAAGGCGAGCCTATGGGTCCCGAATTGCTGGACAAAGAACAGGATCAAGATGAATGCCTGACGAGGGCGGATTGGATGAGCTTGTCGGTGAGGAGCAGCAAAATATACGCACAATGGATATGGGGACAAGGTCGCCAGACACAGAAGGCTTGGCGACTGCAATGCCTCCTACTGCGCTGGTGATCGACACGGCCGGAGTGAGGACACCATCAGCCATTGTTAGGGCAGTTCCAAAGAGCGACTATACCCAAAGTTCGCGATTCAGATCGACCACTCGTTCGACCGGGAGAATCCACATACCCATATCAGAAGAGGGAAGCGAATCCTGTCCTTGAAAGATATGCTATGCTCAGAGAGTGGGTGATGGTGTTGCTCGTGGCTTTCACCAGTCAGGGTTCGGTCGGCATCAAAATCCTTCTCGGCTCCTGGATAGAGACCCTGGAAGAGGGCGAAGGATCCGCCCTCCCCCTCTTTTGTCCCAAAGAACAATGAGATGAAGACCTAGAGGTGACAATGTCAGTCGATAGACGTTTGAGAAATGGAGTCTGGGACGCACATATTTCGTCAGGGGAATCAGAGTAAGTGCCCAGATGATGGCACTGATTCCACCCATTACGTCTTCCTTGGGGGGAACAGGACCTGACGGAGGCCAGATGCCGTTGAGCACATATAAGGGCGAAGTCCCAAGGTCGGAGTAGATGATCCCTGGTGAGCTGTGAGCGATCGATCTAGACGCGTGAATACATTACTTGCCCAAAGTCTGGTAGCTCAGGACGAGCAGGAGAAAGCCTCCAGCCTGGAGCGCGGTCCTCTTTTGCGCCGTGGCAGGGGTACGATCGACAGCAACCTTCTCGGTGTCCATGGTGATGGGGAGGTGGGGATAAGCGAAGGTGGGCGGGAGCTCGAGGTTACGACAACGTTCAAATATATCTCCCACTTGGCCCAGGCCGAGAGCACCCATGGTTCCAGCGGCTATGCACAAATGAATAGGCCATGACGCCCATCAGGCAAAAACACGACCAAAACACAAAGAAGGCCGCAAATCCTGCGTAAATCGCGCCTACAACATGGCCTTATCGCTGCGTAGCAGAAATCGCGCAAGCAACCGACGCTCGATACGGAGATGGATTGGGTGAGGGAATATGGCCATAGGGCTGCCCAAGAGTGTTTTCA